>OX346274.1:1319520-2639040 GCA_947049275.1 Epinotia bilunana
GCACAACGAAGGGTTGCCTGCCTGGGTGCCGTTTAAAAAGGTCGTATCGTTACTTAAATCTTATGGCACTTACATCTTTTTCTTTAAGGAAGGCAGTTTTTTAGAAATATCTCGAAAACATTTGAACCAATCTTGTTAAAATATAAATAAATAAAAATAAATATAAAGGGACAATCTTACACAAATCGACCTAGTCCCATAGTAAGCTCAGTAAGGCTTGTGTTATGGGTACTAGACGACGATATATATAATAGATATAAATACTTAAATACATAGAAAACATCCATGACTCAGAAACAAATATTTATGCTCATCACACAAATATTTGCCCTTACCGGGATTCGGACCCTCGAATCTTGTTCAAAACAATTTTCGCTGAAAGAATTTAATAAGCCCTATGTCCATGTTTTTGTCATATTTTTAAAATACACGGTTCAAAAATTAGAGGGCGGGGGGGGGGGACACAATTTTAGTGACTTTCGGGGCGATTATCTCCGGCTCTGTTCACTTAATCAAAAAAATGCTGAGAAACCTTATATTTATTTTGAAAGGCCTATCGATTGATATGCCACACGTGGGCTTGTGATGAGAATTTTTTTTTTGACTTTCAGTTTTATGTAATTTTTTTTAGTAAGTTAATTACAAAACTATGTAGCGGCCAACAAAATACACCTATCCTCAAAATTTTATTCAAATACACCTTATAGTTTTTGAATAAAATGCCTGTGACATACGGACGGACAGACAGACAGACAGACAGACAGACATGACGAATCCATAAGGGTTCCGTTTTTTGCCATTTGGCTACGGAACCCTTAAAACCGTGCTGGTCTATTAGCGATGATGAAGCACCTATATTTGCCCATTTTTGCATGCGGTTAATGCGACCATCCTCTCTAGGCACGTGCAAAATAACATTATTTGAAACAATTTAGGAAACAATAAAGGCTGATATTCTCTGTGATGAAATGATTGTTGAATGATTGCTTATAAAATCCTCGATACCTATAAAACTTGACGATCTCTGTTGCCTAGTTCGTAGTAACCCTATCGAAGCCGGAGGTCCCGGGTTCGAATCCCGGTAAGTGCATTTATTTGTGTGATGAGCACGAATATTTGTTCCTAACTCATGGACGTTTTCTATGTATTGAAGTATTCATTTAACTGTATAAGTACGTATATCATCGCCTAGTACTCATAGTAAAAGCTTTCCTTAGTTTGGGACTAGGTCGATTTGTGTAACATTGTCCCGATGAAAAAGAAATATCTGAAGGGTGTAGTGTGTTTTTTCTTTTCTACCTCAGCGTACGCAAACAATAAATCATTAATCGTCAGAAACTAGTTTAAACGACGGTATTTTGCCTACTCTGAAATCTCAAATAAGGAAATATGAATAAACCTTGACAAAAATTGGTATTAATTGTTTATTTTTTTCAAAAAATGCGTCTCGGATTAGTGTTCCTTCTCGTGCGCGGAAGGCATACGAGTGACTCTTTCACGGGCGTGTGGTTTACTCGTGTGGAGCCATCGCTTTAACTTTAGCCATTCCAAAGCAACCAATGTTCCTTTTTTTTATTGATACACACCGCTCCGTGAGGGCAACAGAATATCTACAAAAAAGAGAAATTTATGTTCTAGATTTTAGAGCTACTTCCTTTAAATATTGTTCCGATTTAATATTGCTTGTTATACTTAAAGAGAAAACGCTCACCGATCATGACGTCACGATCTGCGAGCGTTATTGTAAACTAGCTTCCGCCCGCGACTTCGTCTGAGTGGACCCGGGATAAAAACTATCCTATATTTTAAGTCGGGCTATAAACATTTTCGTGCAAAATTTCATCCAAATTGGTTAAGCCGCTTAAGCGTGATTGAGTAACAAACATCCAAACATCCAAACTTTCGTATTTATAATATTAGTAGGATGACAATCGTTTTATATGAAGGTGCGTTTTGCGGAAAAGGGACACAACATACTCCCTTTTAAAACTTTGGACACATAACTTTGTGATTACTTAACCTCTTGCGTTGCTTTTTTCTCCATTTTACTACATTCTTAATCCAACATTATTGTGTATAATACAGAATCTCGGTTTCATACGATATAGATGTTAGATAGAGACAAAATACTGTTAACATATCCAGTGTCAACCAATATTGCTTAAACGCACAATCGGTGCGTTTGTGAACACACTGCTACGCTGTTACTACTTCAAGTTATGTAATTGATTACAAGCCACAATTAAACCACTTACCTATCTCACTAATCATCTACATATGATTTGTTGTATGATGTATGGGTGGACCAATTCCATAATCGTTGTGGCTGATACACGTAATTTGCCTGACGTAATACTTGAGATTATTTGAGGTGGCCGAATGCATAGTTCATTATTTATTTAATCGTATGGCATACATTATTTTGGCTTTTAAAGTTTAGCACTCTTTAGTACCACCCAGGGGACACGTGCAGGGCTGTGGCAGGTAGCTCCTGCGGACGCGAGTAACAGTTGTCCACCCTTCGTCATATGAGTGGGCAACTCGACTGTTAGAAGTTCTTACGCCGCCCGAAGGCCTCTAACTCGTCTTATCGACCACTGTCATAGACAGCAGCCGGGATCAACTGCTTAGCGTGCCTTCGAAAGCACGGAAGCGCTCATTTATATTAATTATAAACATCAGGCGGTCACCCATCCAAAGACTGACTACTGCCATTTGCTTAACCTGCATTATCCTTGCCGACTCGCAGGCGCCGCTAGGCTATACATAGCTCATTTAAAAGGCAACTCTACTGGCCAAGGTAGAAAATTCTAAATAATCTCAAAAAATGCATGACATTGATTAATGGATGGAACTAAAAAAATATCTAAAAGGAGCCCCGCGCGGCTTCTCCCGCGTATTGCAAAGAAAGCAGTCAAACCCGCGGGATTAAATATAGTCTACAACCATCCAGAAACTCCATTATACACGCAGGTGAAAAAAGATAATAATAATGATAACGGATAAGCCGTTGCGCAGATTACCCTTTAAGAATCCGCAGTAAGATCGGCGGAATTTCACCTTCCCATACAAACGGAGTTTCGTTCTCATTTTAAAACTACGTGTTGGATTGTGACGAAACTGCATACCTATACAATGACATGAGGTATATCTATGTCTGTAATTAGTTTATATGGTTCCAGCACGTCTATCATGCGACGGTCGCGACATACTCTCGATTTTTCTCGCACCATATCTCTTGTTCTAAGTGTTCTAATAAGAAAGAGACGGATAGTGCGAGAAAAATCGTGTAGTTTATAAAACAAATGAAATACAGCAAAAACAAGTTTTGTAAGAAAAACTTAAATTCGCTGTATTTTTTTACTATTGTAGCTGAAGCTACATAATCTAATTACAGACCTGGATATACCACATGCCATTGTACTATCGAACCAACTGAATCATGACCCACCATAGAACCTTGTCATAATTAACGAACATACGTACGATCATATGACGTTAATATGTAACTTAATTGTAACAAGGTTCCATGGTGGGTCAGGATTCAATTTTGTCGATAGTACATGCAAAGTTTCGTTACAATCCAACACGTAGTTTTAAAATGAGAGCGTAACTACGTTTGTATGGAGAATCGAGCTTACTGCGGACTCTTAAGTACATAATAACTTATAGATTTAGATTTAGATTTAGATTTCTTCATTTCATAAAATAAATCTACGTTATAAGTTAACTTTAAGCTAATTTAAACGAATTTATTTAATGATCGTCAAATAATGAATATTAATTGAATGAAATGTCACAGGTACAATACAACATTCATATGGACATAATCTTACAAAATGATTCATGATAAAGTCAAAATAGGGAATATAAATATTTATATTGATACTCGTATCTCGTAATGATCGTCAAAATTATAAACTTACAAACCTACAATCCTACAGACTTTTCCTCTTTATAGTATTGCGTTTCCGACATTCTAGTGACTTGAGGATTCGTTGTTTTGATCGCTAGAGGCATGAAAGAGAGCCCTTGGCCTACTTGCAGAATTTGAACAAGATTTGCACATGCAAAAACAATAGTGAACAATTAGAGGACGGAAGCACACGATTGGCTGAAACAATAGACATCATTTAATCAAAAAACAATATATGGTACAAGTACGATCGTACCAACGCAACGGCGCCATTTCGAAATAGTGCAACACCGGCCTAATTAGGCGGCCATTGTTTTTTAATGTGGGATGGGAACTGGCAACACCACAATGTGTCATAACGTTTACATTATCTGTGTCCGTCATATTTGGAACGCTTTTGGAAATAGTTTCGTTTTGTTATATAATTGACTATTTGTTATTGACGATGTTTGTCATTGCTAACCGGATTCCCGTTTGATATAAAAATATAAAATTGCAATTTGTACGAAATACCTGTTTTTTTCTTTTTTTTGATAAGTTAAGTACCTACATGTATTTTATCACAGGGGATGGGTGTTATATTATAAGTTTAACAGGATGTTAGTTTGCCATCAGGCAGGCCGTATGTTAGTTTGCCATCGTCGTGATATAAAAAAAAAAGTTTAGTAGAAGAAGCTTCAGGCCTGAATTGCATTGGCGCGGCCTGCCCGACTAATCAGATCCTTATGTAATAATCAATATCACGATGTCCACTCCATACTTTGCGGGCAGCACGATTGTAAAGCGTACTACCCATGCACCCATTATTGTCCATTAGAGTACTAAAGCCACCGCATACGGGTCAAGGCGCTGGTCAAGTCAAGGTGTTGGTAGCTATGCCGTGATTGCTCTATTCATCCCGCGTGAGTCATCTGTTCTGGATTAGGAATTTGCCTTTTTGATGGAAGTGTTTAGAGTTGCTGAGGCATTTCCTTGTCTGCGCTGGTAAAGAAAATACTTGTAAACTTGGCTTACGATTTGTATCATACAACTACTTGCTTGTTACACAGACACGATATCCGAAGCCGTCAGCTATTTCTCCGTTAAACAGAGACCGTAAATCGATTTAACAGATCATGCGAGTCCCAGCGAATGTCCAAAAGGGATGGGACGTAGGTAAATTAACCTGACAAATTGAGGAGGATCATAATACTCGACATCGCTTTTTTTTTCTATTTATTATTTAGGGACTTAAATCAGTTACATGATTATGCCAGCCCCATTGTGCCTTATACTAGTATTCTTACATGTCTACTTATGGGATATTCATGTACCGTTTGAAAAAATCTGTAACATATAAAAAAATCTCTTTAGCTTCTTCTGAGGTCGGTACAGATAAGATGCTCTGAAAAGCACCTATATCTAATCTATTTACCTTCAGGGTAGTTAGTAACGACTGTCTATCGCTTTCATTCCGTGCACATTCCGTCAAAATATGTTGCACGTCTTCAACAGAACCGCAAACTTGGCAATTTGGGGATGGTTCTTTTTTCATCAAGTAAGCAAATTTTTTTGACGGGATATGCCCGGAACGCTATCTTAAACCTATCTTAATTAACTGTCTACTTAAATTACTGTTAGTAAACCAAGGTATATGAGGAGGTTCCGATTGCATCGTCTCTCGACATCTCTTGTCCTATATAAGTCGTTAATATCCGGTACGTCAGTTTCGGTACAATTTTTTGACAGTTGGTGACAATCGAACCTGGTGACAAACATAAAAGCCTATGCGAGCTGAGGGACAGGAGATACGACATTGCATAGTTTGTCTCGTTTCCATTTGTGGTGTTGTCTATGCTTACATTTTTGACACATGTGACAAACATAAAAAGCCTATGCGAGCTGAGGGACAGGAGATACGACATTGCATAGTTTGTCTCGTTTCCATTTGTGGTGTTGTCTATGCTTACATTTTTGACACATGTGTGTGCGTCCATCCATTCTATTCTTTCTCTATGACGGCAACGGTTAGAATTCCAAATAGTCTCCGTTTCGGAAGCAGATCTATAAAAGTGTTTATACAACCTTGACAGTACATAATTGTGTATTATTTGAATTGGTGCACAATTAAAGTGCCTAAGTGCACTAGGCGGAAGGCCTGAAGGCATTTGATTTTAACCATAGAGATTTAAAAATGAATTAAATATTCATTCAGGTTTTTTGTGAACTGTCAAAGGTTAGACGTGTATTTACAAAGGAATCTATGACATTTAAATTTTTTGTTATCCAACTTTCTTTAATCCTAATATGGTTTAGATACGCTTTCTGTATAGCTTAATCAGCCATACCTATTTAACAGTACGTTAAGTAACATATCAAAAACGTAACTTGATGTCATTGTTATTTAAAAATAGCCCATATGCATTGTGATAAGGTTGTCATGTTAGGGTGAATAAAGATGTGACAAGTGTGTCTAACACGGCGTCAAACATACAAACATTACAATATAGACATAATGTGACTTTTTGTGTCATCGCGTGACCTTATGATTCTTAAATACCTACTGCTTATTTACTTTCGAATACTTTTTATAGGTGTAAGTGGCAACGAAGCGTATCTACGATCTTTCTGATGGGAAATTAACATCTTAGCCTATGGAACTTTGCCATCCCAAGAGCGTCATTACGCCTTAAATGGGAATTATAGTATTAGCCATGTCAAAAAATTGGTAATTGCATATAAAAAATATACGTATTTTATTGGCGACTCTATTTCTTTGCACGTCATCGACTTATTGGGTCAATCAATAATTTCTTCTTGTAATTCTTTCCCGTTAACCAGGGGACAATTTGGCAGGGTTTCTTAGAGACATTGTTATAATATGAACTTCTAACTAGGGATGTTACGGAGGTTCGGCTTCGACTCCGATATACCGAAACTTTCGGCTTTATTCACACTTCTGGCTTCGGCTTCGGTTTCGTCTAATTTTAAGCGGAGGTTTTAACGGAACCGAAAGTCAGCGGCCGCGGCGCGCGGCCTGTGCCTAATTAATTATTAATTATTCCCAATTATATTTTTTATACTTAATTATTAAATTTATAATTATGTTTGTGTACACTACACATGTACTCATTTCTGGAAGTACTCTAAGTTACTTTTTTGATCTCTATATAGTCTGATTATGTTCTGTTTCTATCTATATATTAGATAAGATACTGTTAAGTGTTAAGATTATTAAGTATCACGAATATCACGATAATAAATGTTTGCAAGTTTGCTCATACCTATTGATTTTTTAAAATTTATATTAAAAAACTAAGTAATATACTAGCATTGTTTTATTTTATTGCCTGACTCCGCCTTAACATAAAATATATAAATAGGTTAGGTTCACATTATTCTCCCTCCACATCCACCTTCACCTCCGGCTCCGGTTTCGGATTCGCTTTCGGTTTCGTTAAAACAAATTTAAAAACTCCGGTTTCGGCTTCGGTTCCGATAAGACCACCTCCGTAACATCCCTACTTTTAACATGCTTAGAGCCGTACAAAAACGGGTCGAACATGACAAGAAGTTTGGTGAATTTAAACCCATAAAATCGCAGTTTTATTAAGTGACGTAACCAATATAGTGACAGAAAAAAGTTGATTTATCAATTGTTAGACAAAAGACGGCGGATTTATGACTTGTACAGGTAGCGCCACATACATCTGTACTCTTCAGTGTTTCTAAAATATCTGAACATGCACTCTATGGCTTTGACAATAAAGTCGTGTCCAGATGTTTGTGAACACCTTGACTGCTCAGATGTATGTGATGGCGACTTTACGTTTAAAAGCTCGGTGGTGCCATGACATTGCGTTGTCGCCATCACTTACAAAAAAATGGCAAATTTAAGCTCAATCAGAAAAGCGTTTGAAAAATGGTTGCCAAATTTTTAGATCACAATGTAAATACGTACCTACATATTTTCATGCTTGTAACAGTGCAAGTTAAATAATAGTACATTACTTACCAAGGGCTGTGAAAGAAAGAAAGCCCGAAATCGCAGGTACTTGTGACCCGAGCCGCAGGCGAGGGTTGTAAATATACGATAGAATCATGTAATTTCATGTAATTTTATGTTTTTTTTTGTTTTGTTACTCTTGATTTCACACATGTGCGAGCTGTGGTCACCTATAAGTGGCTAAGCATCTTACTTAGTTTTTTTTTGTATTTAAGCTAAATGTCTTGTTCAGATGTGTTATCCGTTGCTGGTCCTTAAATAAATAAATAAATAGAGGGCTTTCTTTTTTACTGCCCGTGGTGAGAACACAATTTTACGTCTTCACCTGGCCATAACGCGCTGCGTGCGGTAAAACTCACATAATGGCCAGGTGTGACGTAAAAGCTGGTAAAATAATTTGTTCTGTGATGAATTCACATCTCGTACCTAAATCGGTTTCTAACACACAGTTTCAGTAAATCATGACCTGTAATTGCATGGTGTTCTATTCTATACAATCACAGAGCACCGACATCGTAAAACGGTCCGCAGCGATTTGCAGTAATTCACTATCAATTTGAGACCATTTGCATCGCATCTTGAGTCGATTTACGTAAACTAATGTCTTGTTATATAACGTAGAAACACGTAGGCATGGTCACCAAGATTATAGGTATGTACATCACTAGCTGCCCGAGCGTCTTCGTCTGTGTAAAGAAAGCAGGCAAACCCGCGAGATGAAATGTAGCCTTTAACCGTTTAGAAAGTCCATTCTACACGCAGGTAAAAGAATTCTTGTAATCGGATAATAGTAATAATAATGATACTTTTTATATAATTATTGTAAAAACCTAGCCTAAGATTGAAATTGAATAAAGAGGTAATAATAAATACTCTTTATTGCACCGCGACAGGAGATAAATATCTTACAAAAAAAAAAATTGCTTAATAAATAATGGTAACGACAGGATAAGTGGTTCCGGAGATTACCCAAAACATACAAACTTACAAAGGTAAAATCTGACAGACTTTTCCCATTTATAATAGTAAATAGTATACTAGTATCTAGGTACTTATACTAGCAAAGTAACTCTGTCGGTCTATTTGTCTGTTCACTTTTAACGGTATAGATATTTTGAGTCCCGGGGAAGGACATATGATAGTTTTTATCCCGGAAATCATCCCCTGAGGGGTTGAAATAGGGGGTGAAAAAATGTATGGAGCTATGATATACATAAACGAGTTCCACGCGGACGGCGTCGCGGGAAAAAATTAGTCTGCTATAAAGTGGTTTGAAACCCTGGGAAGGTCAGGGGATAGTTTTTATCTCGTCTCAGAAATCATCCTTTAAGAGTCCGCAGTAAGATCGATTCTCCATACAAACGTAGTTACGCTCTCATTTTAAAACTACGTGTTGGATTGTAACGAAACATTGCATATACAATGACATGAGGTATATCTATGTCTGTAATTAGTTTATGTAGCTTCAAGATACCATAGTAAAAAAAATACAGCGAATTTAAGTTTTTCATACAAAACTTGTTTTTGCTGTATTTCGTTTGTTTTATAAACTGGAACCATAAAAACTAACTACAGACATAGATATACCTCATGTCACTGTATATGCAAACTTTCGTTACAATCCAACACGTAGTTTTAAAATGAGAGCGTGACTACGTTTGTATGGGAAGGTGAAATTCGGCCGAGCTTACTGCGGACTCTTAAGTGTGAGGTGGACATTTCTACAGGAGTGCAATTATTGATGCTGTGTATAGACACAGAAGTAGAAATAGCATACAATGTGTAAAATGACAACCCAAAAATTAGTAGGTAAGTTAGGAAGAATAGGAAGTGGCGTGCTCTCGTTTTGGAGGTAAAGACATTTTTCTTGGATACTTCATCTTATCAGCCGAAAGACGTCCACTGCTAAACATAGGCCTCCCCCAAAGAGTGCCAAAGTGACCGGTCCTGCGCCACCCGCATCCAACGGACTCCAGCAACCTTTACCAGGTCATCAGTCCACCTTGCGGGGGGCCTACCCACGCCGCGCCTTCCGGTTCGTGGTCGCCACTCGAGAACCTTTCCGCCCCAACGGCCATCGGTTCTACGTGCTATGTGCCCCGCCCACTACTTGGATACTTAATAGTTAGTTAATAAACTTTAAAGGAAACAACATGCATAAAAAAAAAATGCCACAAAGGTACTTCTAGAACAAGTGCAAAGCTGTGCTTTATATAATAGACACTTAGCTGTTAGTACAAATTCTATAAACATCGGAAAATATGATAAAACAAGAGAAACCATGTAAGGATCCGTACTTAAGTCTTTAAAAAAAATACAATGCAATACAGGAAACCTAAACATCCGTAATGTAAAGATACAATTGCCATTGACTGTAAACCATTTACGTTACATAACGATTTAAAAAGTTAACATTCGAAGTTCAAACTGACAATGCTGGCAGCCTACAATTATCATTACCGGTTTACCAACTTTAATATGCACACGATTTTGTTCTTATTGCGTTTCAAAAAGATCTAATTTTGTTTGTCTGGCTTTTTAAGTAAGTTTGTAGTAGGATGTTCTGCTATTACCCCTGAGCTCTATGGAATTATGTAATCTGCGATTATCTATAGCATTAAACGGTTTTTTGTTACATTTTAAAAAGTTATCTGTAGGGATCCCAAGTTTTCTTGATTGCGGATAATTTCCTGTTTGTTATGTTCTTAATATTTTCATATACTTATTTAAAGAGAGTTTAATTTGGTTCTATCTGTCATTGGGTATACAGATTATGTGATTTTATCCCAATTTATCAGTACAACATGTCGAAATCATAATTGGGTGTAGCGTACAGATGTAACAATCCGACCACATGTGCAATGTGCATACAATTTCTCAGTACAGTTGGATCAGCAGCGCAACATGCCTCCAGACTTTAGAAATTAGTCAGCTTCTGGTAAATTGGGGCTGACAAATCATGACATGTATACACCCCATTAGTTATATTATGATCGACAAAAATAATCCCATAAAATCATTCTATGTAGAAAAGACGCCAAGTCTCGAAACTCTTACACCGTAAAAAGTTGTGAGATATTTCGTAGAGCCAAGTCTCAGGCATTCTTATTAATCTTTATTTGCTAGCTGAATAAAATTCTGCAACTTGGCAATCACACTACTTTACTGCATTCATGGATTTTTGCATACCTAAAACTATGTAGTATTGTGTGATTGCCTAACTTAACCTTTATTCCGAATATTGTCATACATTATATCTTTATATTATAAACATTTAACCCCCGTGTGGTGTCGGGTTACAATAGCACCACCCCCTTTCTTCCTGGTTTCGTAAGAGTCGACTAAGGGAACATTGTTGAAGTATGTTGTGGGCGATGGGCTAGCAACCTGTCGGTCTTTTGTAGCCATATTTATGCTAAAAGTGGTATTGGAACACGAGTTTCATGTGCTCTGCCTACCCCTTTTAGGGATAAAGGCGTGAATGTATGTATGTATTAACACAAATGAAAAAGTATTAGCGTTCGCGAGTCCTCTGATTTATTACATAACAAACATAATGACGCGGTTAGGCGTAATAACTCGAGATTCATCTATTTGTTATTGTTCCTGATGAAAACAATACATTTGGTACGCAACACGTGTTAGGTACAATGAATCGAAATCCGTTACGCCTGTTTGCCACCACGTTAATTTGAGCACCTTTTGTTTGAATAAAGAATTGCTACAAGTAGTTAGGTATTTCAAGAATGAAAGAAATCTAAGACGTACAAATGTGATGTGGTGAAAAAGCATAAACAGTTGTTAACTAAATATTGGGTTGGTAGCAAATAATTAATGTGTACTATCGACAACACAGCTAACTGACCATCGGTGCACCTTAAGTTCATTGTAATAAGGTTCTATATAAACACAGGATGGTCAGTTAACAGTGTTGTCGTTTGTACAAGATTTTTTTTTGTTACTTGCTTAATTTTATCTGTTCGGAGGATTTGCGGTGGGCTTATACAATAGGAAACAGTCCCATTGTTCACAAGATAAGCTTTCAAGTGCTAAACGGACAGCTTATAACATTTCAACTATACATGGAAGGAACATGACTAGCCACTTATTGTTTGAAAATGAGTTTAATGTCACGTTTTTAGCGAGCTCCAAATGTTCAGATAAAATCTCATGTTCAAAAATGTTACTTAGGTCATATTTTACACTAGTAAGAGCTATCGTAAAAAGAACTCAAAATATGTATACCGTCTCGAAATTTTACGAGCTTTCGAATGAGACCCCACACGTTCCTTACGATCCAAAAAAAAATGAGAAACCCCTTATTACCCCTCAAACTGCCCCCTTTATTAGGGTTTACACCTTTTGACTTTATTTATGTAATTAGGCCATACATTTCTATATCTATACCAAATTTCAGCTTTCCATGTCAAACGGTCTTCGAGAAAACTGGCTGTGACAGACGGACAGCCTCCGAGTGATCGCATTAGTGTTCCGTTGAACCAATTTTGATCGGAACACTAAAAACAGTGACTGTAGACCTGTTCTTTTCGTGTACTTTTCACATACTTTAAATATAAAAATAAATAAATATTAGGGGACAATCTTACACAAATCGACCTAGTCCCAAACTAAGCAAAGCTTGTACTATGGGCACTAGACGACGATAAAGATACTTATATAGATAAATAAATACTTAAATACATAGAAAACATCCATGACTCAGAACAAATATTCGTGCTCATAACACAAATAAATGCCCTTACCGGGATTCGAACCCAGGACCTCTTGCTTCGTAGGCAGGGTCACTACCAACTAGGCTAAAGCGGTCTTTGGTAATAATAAAGAGGTAATTTCTGTAAAAAGTAAGTTTGTAACTTTATAAGTGTGTGTATGTAGGGGGTAATCTAGTAAACTCCTCATCCAATTTTTAAAATCTTTTACCAGTAATTAACACATTACAGTAAAAAAAAATGGTGGACTTGAGCTAAATTTGAACCTAGCTCTTCCGCATTATGGTCACAAAGTAAGCGAGTGGTTAATATCAATTTTTGTTTATTAACCTAAAAGTTATAATATTTTTACCTCATACCTGGCCATAAAGTAGCAATTAGCGCAAGAAACGCACGAAACCCGACTTCTTGGCCAGGGAGAGACGTAACATGTCGTACTCACCACGGGTGGTAATAAAGAAAGCCTCAGATCGCATATTTGTCGCCCTTGCCTTTCGCTCGCGTCAAATACCTGCGATCTGAGACATTCCTTGTTTTACCGCTCTAGGTAAGTAATGTATTGTCTTATGTTTTGTAGTTCAATAGTATGTTAGTCTGTAAGGTATTTGTAAACATGGGCCTTGTTGTCCGATGTTAATAAATAAAACAATAAATAATAAACAAAGATACTCCATACAATTTTTTCTCCACATCTAGGAACTCCGCGTCTGATCGTCGTCACTCAAATTTGACCCCTACCCCTTTGACATACGGATCGCATATTACGCAGCCACAAATTGTCGTCCAACTATCACGTAAGAGTAGGTAATTTGGTGACGTAAAGCAAATATTTGCGGGGTCATCTTGAATCACGATGTTATTCTCACAAAAACTGGAGACAGAATCAGCGTTCCCGTGTTTTGTAAAGCACGCTATGAGCCTGAGATTTATTTAAAACTTTTTTCATCACACTTGCTCTAAACGGGCTTCATAATGCGCAGACATACAGTAGCCTATGTTACGCCCACGGGCGTAATGGTTTTTTTCTTAAAATGTATCTGTCACTCATGCGGCAATTACAAAGCAAAGAGGTTTTTTATCAAATACGATGTCTGAAAACGTATTTATAAATAAATTTTAACTTAAAAACACTACTAAACATGTTTAACAGAATTATTTACAGATTTAATATGTAGTTATTTAGTGTATATGTAAAATGTTTTTAAGTGTTTTCAAATCGTGGCTGTATACCGAAGGGTCTTTGCCACACGCGCCTCTACTAGATGACGGTACACATACTTATATAGAGACATAGATACTTAAATACATAGAAAACATCCATGACTCAGGAAAAAATGTTCATGCTCATCACACAAATAAATGCCCTTACCGGGATTCGAACCCGGGACCTCCGGCTTCGTAGGCAGGGTCACTACCAACTAGGCTGCAGAGGTCGTCAAATGCCGCAAATTTGGATACTAAAAGAGTAACTGTTTGTGAAAGAGTAAATTTGCTTTTTAAGAGAGTTAAAGAGTGGCTTTCAGCTTATATTATACTTTGAAGAATCCTACTAAAATTATAAATGAGAAAAGTTTTGATGGTTGGATGTTTAAATATTTGTTACTCAATCACGCTTAAACGGGAATCCATCATTTTGCCGAAAATAGTTTCATCGATTATCGTTTCCCATAACAACACTATTCGAAGAATTTCATCATCATACATTTGCTCGAATTACCTTAAACACGATCGTGGCAGAATGCGTATGGGGATAAAAAGTCAATGGAGAAAAATGCGTTTGGGGCACCCATCTAACAAATGGGTAGAGAAAGGGGGCTCGCGGGGCGAGCCCCCTCGCAGTAAAAAAAAACCGGCCAAGTGCGAGTCGAACTCGCGCACCGAGAGGGTTCCGTATAAACCTGTAGGTATATGAGTAATAAAGTACTTTAAAATTATTATAAATATTTTTATTACATGATGCAACTAAAAATTTACGGTTTTCGCAATTTTTCCTTTATTTGTGCTATAAGAAGTTACTTCGTACCAAATTTCAAGATTCTGAGTTCACGGGAAGTACCCGGTAGGTTTTGATTCCCTTGCGACTTCCAAAATTTGCGGAAATTTGCGGCATAAACGGCTGTATCTTTTTATTGCGTTGGCTTAGAAGTTTGATTTTTTCACAGCTCCAAGTGACAGTAGACTTGAGTATTTGGTATAAATTTAAGCTTGATACCTCCACGCGTTCTTGAGAAAAAGGGTCTTGACAGACGGACGGATGGACGGACGAACGGACGGACAACAAAGTGATCCTATAAGGGTTCCGTTTTTTGCTTTTGAGGTACGGAACCCTAAAAACAACACATAATCGTAACAACGGTATTATTTGTAGGTTAGTTTAGGGTTAGCTTGTGTCCCTTAGAGCGGAAATAGGCACCCGCGAAGCGGGGTGACGTCGACACGCTGGCGGTTAGGTTAGGGTTAGGTTAGGTTAAAATGCCAAACCAACTAACCATACCTAACAACAATACCAACTGTGAACCGTGTTTCGATAAATTAATACTATACAAAACTGACTATTCTATGAAAAGTAAATTCTATGAATCGAATCGATACGAAATTCGAAACGATTAACGATGAAAAGTTGTTTGATTAAATAAAAAACAATGAATTGATGATTATGTGATTAGGAAAAACAACGTAATGCAATTCGTGGAATAGTTTTCGGCGACATGTAAATCGACGTTATGCATTTCGATAAAATGATAGACACCCCGCTTAAACAGCTCAACCGATTTGGATGAAAGTTTGCACGAAGATAGTTTATAGTCTGGATTAAAATATAGCATAGTTTTTATCCCGGGTCCACGCGGAAGTCACGGGCGGAAGCTAGTATTATCATAAACAGTATAATGGTTCTTCCAAATTGAAATTTTTGAGAGTGATTTCGATTATACTTCTTAAACAAAAAAGAGAAAATAAAGTTTTATTTCATAAACGTTAATTCTGCTAAATCAGTTGCATAATTACGTGTAACTGTTTTAGTTGAACGAGCGAGCGCAGCGAACAAAGTCCGAAATTCGTTCGTATGTCCGGACGTCCAATTTCCCGCTCTCCCGCCGTCCGGCTGTTCTCCTCTACGAGAATCGCTTGAGAAATGCGAATTTTCTCAATTCAACCGAGTTTCGTGAAATTTTGTGAGCAGGTTCGATAAATATAGTTTTTTTGGGTCTATTCAGTGTTTTTTTTAACTCGCGATTTCTACAGCTCTTATAGCCACTACAGTGATAATTCTATTCCATATGGCCGATTGAACGAGATCGGAGCGCTGAACGCACTGGCACAATTTAAATTCCAAGTCGTTGAAACAATCAATGTCCCAACCCGCCTCTGATGTTTAATGATTAGCTTATGCTATGAAAAAACGATAAAATGCCGTTAATTTTGTGTCTTTGTAACAATTCGAGCCTATACAACTGTCTTCGGTTTTTATACTTTTTATCTATTGTCTCAATTCAATGGTTTCAAGTACGAATATGTTGGACATTGTGTGCGTGTGAATTGTGTTCCTGGAGGCTTATGATTAAATGTTCATTGGTATTTAATTACTTATTTAGTGGTATCAGGCTTTATCTTGATCGTGCGTTAGGATGTTGCCGACGCAATTTTTTAGACATCTGCGGATGCGGATGTGTTGAGGCTCACATCCGCGCATGCGGATTTTGGGGTATATAAACCACGTCCATATGATATCGCGCAGTAATCAATCACGTTGCGAGTCGCAACGTGATCGATAACTTGCAACTTGCGACTGAATTTTAATATTTACGAACTTCCTGTAAAAAATGATCATTTTTGGTACAGGCATTTATTGTTAACTGTACTTTTCTGCATACCATAAATTTAAAAAACATAAGACCTAAAGCCCGCACTGGCGCGGCCTGGCCGCGGCGGACTGTAGTAAACTTGTCATTAGCTGCCAAATTTATACGGCCGTGCCGCTATTTTGCTCGACTTGGCGGGGGCACTGCCGAGCCCCCAGATTATTGTCCGCCACCGCAGGCCTCGCCAGTGTGTTGCAGGCCTTATACATCTTGACAGATGATTTAAACAGCGTCTGAAGGCGAGGGACAACGCCTCTATTTTTTTTCCTACCTGTCTTTCTGAGTGGGGCTCCGAAGGGGCCCTCAATTAATTGCCAAGACAACGCCTCTAGTCACCAGCCGTATAAACGTTCTAGTTCTACAAGCCTATTTAACGACGTTTAAGCCTAAAATGGCGTAAGCATCGTTTGTCTTCAATTGTCACATTCACATTACTGTTCGTCAGAAAGGGACAAAGCACATTTTAAGTTTTATGAATAAGGGGGTATATATATAAGCCAATCCGGGATCGATATTTGCCACCACATTTGGGACACGCAAATTGAGGGACCGTATCACCGAAAACCTCTTGACGATTATGTATTTTAGCCTGTCTGGCAACATCTTGGAGCCAGGTATTATCATGGATTTGGCGGCCTTTTGCGAATTATTGCCTATTACTTCCGCGATGAGGGGGGGAATTACGAGTATTCCCAAAAGGCCAGAGCACATGAAACGTATGTTCCAGCGCCACTTTTAGCATAAATGTGGGTATTAAAGATCGACAAAATGTGATATTGCAGTGCTAGGTAGCTAGTTCCTTTAGTCGACTTTTACGACACCCACGGGAGAAGGGGGGTGGTGAAATTCTAACCGACACCACACGGGGAATCGCCACATATACCTATATTTCGATATTGCCGTTTCGAAGTGAGATGCAGTCGCTTCCGCAAAAGGTAGTGCCAAAGCCAATAAACTTGGAATAAGGGAGGTAGTTGATTTAACAGATGTTAGTTGTTTGTCTGTGGACTTACCTTTCTTGAGGATTCCATTTCTATTTTCTTACTAAGGATATCTGAAAATAGAAAAAAAACAATAAATTTTTTGTATGTAGATAGGTATTTTCGTCTACCCATGCTTTAGTGAAAATAAAACAAAGATACGGACTGGTTTCAGTCAACACAGGTTTATCTAATTATTTTCATTACTTAATAAACTTGTTAAAACCTAATTCTAGTAGAAAATGACTTACTTATACTTACCGAAGTTACTTCAAGAAACACAGGGGACTGGTTTGATAATTTAAAATATAGTAGATATACAAGTAGTACTATATATATATATATATATATATATGGAATAAAATATGCTAAACCACAAAAAATTTAAAAAACAGGGTTTTTATCAAAGTCACCCCTTGAATGTAAGTAACCTCAGTTTATGGTATTAAAATTTTGTTAAAATAAAATAGGTTACTGCGCTTCCTTTTGCTTTAATACGAGTATATGAAAGTATTAGTACTACGTTTTAAATCTAATATCAATACGTTAGTTCCTCATTCCGTAACCAAGTCGGCCATAAAGCATTCGTCCCTTACTAGCAAGTATGTAAATGCAAGAGGGACCAATGCTTTATATACGTCATAATAGTTTTATTTTAGTATATGAAGGGAAAAATACAATATTAGGTTTCAATACAACTCGCCAAACTGTGACGTTTGATGGCGAGATATGCTCATTTTTATGCTTATAACTTAACATATTTCAATCTAACAACTCTCAGGGGTATCGGCTCTCAATGCCATTATACGGCACTCGGAGTCCAGACCATTGGGCCTTGGGGTCCAAGTGCTCGAAAACTTTACAACGATTTGGCAAAAGGCTTGCTGACACTACAGGTGACCAGAGAGTTGGCAACTTCCTCGCACAGCGGTTTAGGTCTATTCAGGTATCATTTGGTCCCATCCCACGGGGGCCCTTTTTAGAGATAGTTTGAATTTTTAAGTCAGCTTTAGATTCTTCTATTATTGCTATTGTGAATAGTTTATATTCGTTATCTTTGTGTAATAATGTATATGTAATGATAATTAATACTTACATATCTAACAACTTAAGTGATTTAACGAGGGAAATTATTATCGTCATCGCGTTTTTCGTGAAATTGACTAAGTTAAACCTGAAGAATGTCCCCTTAAAATTGATGATGAAAATCAATACAAACACACTGTACATTTGTGTGATCATGCTAGCTAGACAGATGTCCTAACATTACCTTAATGGTAGGCATGTAAATTATTCTTAATTCAGCATTACAGTGTTCCGTGACTCGGTGGTTAGAAGCGAGTAATTTGCGGTAAAACTTGACGCGAAAATGTGTTAACTTCATTTTAATAATTGCTCGCGGTACGAAACAGTGACCTTGATTGTGTCATACGCATTTCCTATTTACGAGGAATGCAGGTGTTAAAGCCTGCACTTTTAACATTTAATCAAGTTATTTAATTTACAGGGGTTTCCACCCCTGTAAATTAAATAACTTGTTCGTGTCCATTATTTTCCAATTCAATAATAGAATATAGGTACTAAGTCGCATAATTTTGAAATAATGTTATATGATCATAATATGTATCATTAGTAAGACTTCCTTATTATTATTTTTTTAACTTTCGATAAACATCTTTTTTTGACCACCTAGTTGGTGGTAAAGAAGTCAGAATTGACTTTATAATAATAGAACTATTCATAAGTTACAGTAAAACTAAGACTGACGGGGCAAAAATAATAATAATATAGCGTAACATTTTTAGTTTTAAAGTCACCCCTACCATACAAAGTGACTCTTTTTGAAAGTGTTTTACGGTTTGCGGATGCGCGCGTGGATAGTTTTCAGACCATAATTAGGAAAAATATAGTCTCCTTACTAAATCGTGTGAGGCATAGTCCCAACAGCATTCGAAAGGAAATTGCGGATAGGTTTGATTGTCCGATATGAAAGCAGTGGTCCGACCAAATTAAAAGCGTAGCACAGTTCCTAGTATAGATACGTTGCTGAAGTTGAGTGTGTATGTGTGTGTAATGTCCCAATTGCTTATGTATAAATGCTAACACTAGACTAAGACATTTGTTATGTTACTAACACTGGATGATGAACAACTGATGGATACTTTGTATGTCCGAAATAAAGAAAATTGAATTGAATTGAATTAATTCATCCGTTCGATAAGGAGTTTTGACGTTTCCATTCCATAATTTTAGTTTGTTATAAAAATATTGTATTGGGTAGTTAGTTACAGGTCGAAATTGTCGTGAACATTATTCTATTTCAAACGTAGAAAGTAGGTTTACTGTTGGTAACTATGTATATTTAAAATATATTATTTTAATTATTCCTGTTCTTTACCTAGTTCTCCTTTTGAGATTAAAGCAAGGGTTAAATAAATCTTAAATGATTCAAATTGTTCTTAATTCAGTCATTGCAGTAGATTATAGATAAAGTAATCATGGTGCAAATAACCTAGTCGACTTCTTAAATCACAATATAAATCGAAAGTATGTTAAAGTTTATATGAAGAAGCTCGTAAAAACTGATAGAACAAGCCAGTGCCAGTAAAATAAAGTTTTATTAAGTAACAATCAAAACTTAACGTTAACTGTTACAAAGTAACAAATCATTTAATCAAAGTTGTATTGTATTTCATCACTTTCGAGGTTTTAAGCTCTAAGCGGTACCTACTTACATTGTAACAAAAGTACATGTTAGTTGTTAAAAAGATTATAACCACTAAATACATAGCACTAAACATAATATCTTTGCATTTAATATACACTGTAAGTATTGCCAACACAAAAGCGAGGAAGTGGGGTCAAAATAATCGGTTTTGAACTGCTCGGCGAGCACCAACACACAAAAAATTAAATCGACGCGAGATAAGGCGCGACAAGTGCACTTTCGCTAGCCGTGAAGTTAGCATTAAATATTTCTGGTTGTGATTGAGTACTTTTTTAATATAATCTTGTGAATTACGATGCAATTAATTCTTTAGTTTTTTTTTAGATATACATGACTTAGGATATACCACTTCCATAAACAATTCAAAAACATTTTGTTATTAACGTCGAAAAGGGGTGAATAGGAATGACATAGTCTTACTTTGCAAGTGATGTTTTATAAACAAATCTCAATAACTACTCGTATAAAATACTTATTTAACAGCTGAAATATTTTTCTAAATTACCATATTTAAATTGGCCAATTCACAGATCAATCTTTGCTACTTGCAAATTTTTCTTCAAAGATGGCGCTGCATTCTCTAGAGTAATAAATTGCGAATCGTGCCCATAATATGCCAATATCGTGCGAACGTAAGGTCAATGCCCTATTCCAAAGACTGTACTTTGAGGTGCAAACTATAGCTAAATTACAAAAAATATCTATCTAGTATTCTTAGCTACATACAGTTATTGTCGAAAATATAAATTATGTGCCGAGAACCTAAGGTTTCATAAGGAATTTATTTGACGTTTCAAAGGTCATTTCCAAATTCTACTACATATCGTTCTCCATTATAAGCAATAAACATAAAGCCTCAGTTATCGAGTGCCATTATAAGCTATAAAAGCTTCAAAACCTCATCAAAAGCTTGATTTACAGTGGCAAGGTCGAGGCCGCAGGTTCAAACCCGGACAAAGGTACATCGCCCACCGTACTTGATAATTCTCCACGATGTTTCTTGAAAATAGACCTTGCGTAGCTGACTTAAGGTTTAAATTAGATAGTGACAGAAGTATTTTCTATAGTTAAGCTTTGTGATGAGTTCCATTAGTAGGTCAGCTGTGGGAAGTGCAGTGAATACTACTTTAACAATGTACTAGGTGGGTGATCATTTTTTTCTCTGTCGCTAATAAGTTTTAGTCCCTTTAAAAAAAAAACTACCAAATGTAAGATTTCGTAGACATTTTAAACCTGTCTTCAAGTATATTAGATATATGTTGTAACAAAGTTTCTAAAAAACACTTACTATAGACAGAATAACAACGATAAATAGTTGATTGATCTTATATGAAGTTTATTCAAATTATGTTAATAACATAATAACTAATTGAGGTGCAATGTAGGTAAACCATGACGATACTAAAACGTTCATCCATTTGTAATTGGTATAGTTTATTGGAAATCCACTGCTTTTTAATTTTATCAAACATGTTAAGGTACCACGAAAAAGAAATTACCCGTGTCGGGAAATTATAAAATTCTAGCTTTTGCCCGCAATTTCGTTCGCGTTGACTTTCTTTTGTTGGACTTTTACTGGGATAAAAAGTACTCTTTATGTTAATCCAGGCTATAATCTATTTGTATACTGAAAATCATCTTAATCTGTACAGCCGTTTTTGCGTGATTTATTTACAAACATCAAAACTTTCGTTTTTATTTACTTACTAGCTTCCGCCCGCGACTTCGTCTACGTGGACCCGTGATAAAAACTATCCTATATTTGAATCCAGGTTATGAACTATATTCATGCAAAATTTCATCTAAATCGGTTGAGCCGTTTAAGCGTGATTAAGTAACAAACATCCAAACATCTAAACATCCAAACTTTCGCATTTATAATATTTGTAGGATAATATTAATTAAGTAGGATGCAGATAGACTTCAGACGAAATAGACCTCAATACTCGTACATAGGGATATAGCTTATGAAAAACAATTTAATCTGTTTATGCTTAGTCTGTCTGTCTTTACAAAAATCCCAAATCTAACAAGATTTGAGATGAGTATCTACTATATGGGCGTATCTTAACGTAACGCAACCTATCGTGATTAACTTATATAAAGTTATGTGCTATAATTATGGACAAGCTTAAGATTCTCAGGAATGTTAAGATTAGATGCTTTACGACTATATAATAATATGACATATTTCTCAAGATAATCAGATCGCATTATCCAACGATTCATCAAATTGTATTCAGAAATAGATTCCCGTGTAGCTTCTTGCACATCACGAGGATTTTGCAACTGATTTTATATTTTGTGCAATTTTGTGGGAAGCCGGAATCATGTGAAGTAGTTGGGTATTTGGTCGAGTTGGGAATTGGGATGAGGTGGGAATGGAGAAAAGTTGGGAATATTTGGCACCAGTTTAGAATGCGGACGAGTATGGAACGAGTCGGAAATTAAATGGAGTTGGACGTATACTATACGGGATTTTGAATTAATGAAAAAAAAATGTTGAAATATTCTGAACCTGAAATTTTTGCACTGGTGATGATGGTGAACGAAGAGCTGGCGGCTCTCTCGCGCAACACATCAGCAATACCAGCATTGCAATTCAGCGAGGAAATGCCGCCAGCATCCTCGAGGACCTTTTTTAGATTTAACTTAGTTTTAATTTAATTTAGTTAACTTAGTTTTAATTTAGTTAACGTAGGTTTAGGTATTATAATTATTATTTAAGTATAATTTAAATAATTACATATTCAAACGTTATTTGTTTACTAAATTTCGGTAAGTCATGTTGTAATAATTTTCACGACATTAATTTTTATTTCATACTAGCGTTTGGTTATAACTACATTTTAAATCATATATTTACTTCTATGTTTTTATTTATTTGTTTTCAAATGGATTATCGATACCGACGGTCGCAATTTTGATCACATTTATAATAAAGGGGGTGAAAAGAAAATTCAATCTAGCTAGGTCAGTTTTCCGGGAAAATTCCTTGTCTCCGGAGTACATTAACGACACCTAGCGAAGCTCGGTCTCTCTGACACTTATTCGTTATTATACCACATACATGGCACAATGTAAGTTGGAATTGCTAATAAATGATTTTATGGCTGCGTGATTAATTTGATTGGTCATGATCATAAATCATTGTAACGAAGAGCTTGACATAATATGTCATTATCTATCAATTCAGTATTGTTGTTGGTCATTATCGAATTTGAATGTTTATTCATAAGTATGTTTATGCTAATTGATTTTAAAAGTTTTACGGGTATTTTATGTTTCATTGACAACGGAACTAATTTTGATCGTGTCATATTATAATTTGGCATATCGTTTTTTTCGATGTGTAGCTTACATTTTTATTTGATGAACAGTATTTTCTCTTAAACCGTTAACTTAAAAGTTTTTTTATAACTTAGCGCAAAAATGGTCAACTGGGCTAAACCTATTTTTGGTTGGTCGAAGAGATTTGAAAATTTATACAGTTACGTAAAGGAATGCCTTTAAATTGACGTAGTTTTTTCGTTCATTAATTGACAAGGTATTTAAATT
Organism: Epinotia bilunana; assembly: GCA_947049275.1. Lineage (NCBI taxonomy): Eukaryota > Metazoa > Arthropoda > Insecta > Lepidoptera > Tortricidae > Epinotia > Epinotia bilunana. The sequence goes on from OX346274.1 coordinate 1,343,278, forward strand.
TTTTATTACTATGTAATGAATAAAGAAGATTATTTGGAAGAAACTGAATATTAATGAGTTGTTTTTTTTATTATTTATCGTCATTTTTATTTCCTAACAAGCGAATTTGGAAGATTTGACAAATTAATTTACTTATATTTTTAATAATAGAATTTACTGTTTGTACTGTAAATCACGTTTTTAAACCATTTTCAGTCCTAATACTAGTCTATAATACTACATAATCTCAAAGAATAATTTAAAAAGCTGTAATATTATGTACACATATCACTATAAAATTCCTCAAGTTAAAAACGCACAAACATATCACGTAAAAAGCGCACGTCCAAAGAAAAATCCGCACAAAAATATAATAAAATTAATCCGTACCGTAGCACAAATCCAATGTACACACACTCACGCGCACTCGGTAACTGCGCCGCGCCGCACGCGCATCTTTTATACATGCTCTTGTTTACTGGGGGGGTACGGATGATGGCTTTTTTCAGGTGCTTTGGAATTTCCTTTTTTTACCGGGTAGCATTCGCTTGACCACGTGCTCGACACGTTCGGATGTATTTAATCCTAAACTTGGCAGTATGATTTGGTTAATCACTTGTTTGCATTTTTTTCTAAAACTGTTTTTCAACGCAATAAAGTCTAGAACCTCAGAAACGGATTATTACATAATATACGCGATAAAGTCCGTTTAAGGGCCGGTAGTTTCAAATCATTGTTAATCATAAGTTATGCCCATTAAATCTGACTTTATAGGAAGTTTGACAGTTTTCTATGGGATGACAGCCGCGCCATATTTCACGTTTACCGGTCAGTGAAGTGTGAAGTGTTGTTGATGCAATGATAATGGCGTTTTTATTTTAGTTTATGTATCATAGAAGCTGGAACTAATGTAATTAAAACTATCATAGACGGTAGTTACATTCCGCACCTATACAAAATTTATTTTTGTTGTGTTTCGAAATACACTCGCACAAAATAGTGATAATTTGTAAAACAACCTTAAACTAACCTTCATTTATGCGTAAAAACTGTTTTCTTTTAAATATCACCTCAGTAGCATACAGGCGTCTGGACTGCCTGTCGGTAAGCGGTTACCTTAGCCTATGGACTCCTGTCACTCCAGAGGACTTGCGTCCGTGTTCCAAGTCCTTTGAGCTTTTGTACGTGGCCTTGTGTATCCATAATTCCCGAAATTAGCTAAATCTTCAAATAACTTTAACCATAAACCCTGAATGGGAAAAAAAAATATTAAAAATAAACGAAAAAACACGTAACTAATAATGTACTTACATTTAAAGATATCCTGCCAAAGGGTTCCAAGTACCAAATAGTCTCCTCGAAAGTGTCCGATACTGAAAATCTAACACACAGTGTAGGTTCCTATGACTTACTTGAAAGATCAGTGTGATAGTTACTTTTTAGGGCTCACTCACACGACCTTCTTATCGGTAAAGCTCGCGTTCCGCATTCGGAGAGCTTGTGTTATCTGGTTTTCGGACAATGTGCGGAGAGCGAGAATAGTGCAAATGAGCCCTTACGGTTTATCTAATAAGTTCTATGTTTAACCGTTATATAATCTGTTTTATCTACTTTTCAGTGGCGTTGATACACACGAGTACAACTAGTGGCGCTGCGCATTCTATAATCCAACTGAAGACCGCCATAAAAGGGGCCGAACTGAAAATCAGCGCTGGACACTCATTCAGCGCATGCTGAGGTTGGCCCCCATTGCCAACGTCAAATGTAAAATGTACTTAATTTCTTAAACAATAAGCTAAGAAAAACCTATAATATACTTCGTTTAGTTAAGTTTATTTAATTGTATTTTTCTTCTATTGCATATTAATATACATTCTTAAGTTATGGCATGTTAAAATGGCAAAATAGTTTTTTTTTATTTTTTTTACTAAGCACAGTCCTTAAACGAAGACAGCCAGTCACGTGTGTGTACTTAAAATTTGGTTAAGTAGAACGTAATATAACTTTTATTTGATTATTAAGCTCGTTGCGTTGAATTTTGTTATAGTTTTGGGTGTGCACTAGCGCAAGTAAGAGCACATCAACCAACACAATTCGCGTCTTATATCAATAAACAGAAATACGCCAATGTTATGTGCCTATATGAAAATTATTTTGTATATTTACTTATTACTAGTTTCACAGTAGTCATCATTTACATAAGTTGGTCTATCGAATTTTCTTTCTCTTAACTCATTTACTCAAAGGACTTACGGCCGTATTCATAAACGTACTACAAGCCTGTTTTAACTAAAATGGCGTTAAAATTCGTTTGTCCTTATCTGTCACTTTAACATTTGTGTTCGTAAGAAAGGGACAAAGCACATTTTATTTAGCAGAGGCATTTTAAGTTTTATGAATAAGGCGGTTACTCTCCCGCTGACCCATATGTGCGTCAGAATTTAGTATGGAGAAAAAAGAAAAAAAAATCGCCGGGAGAGGAGGGGATAGCTTTTGTACATTAATCATGTTTTTTGTACATAATGTATTCTCTCCAACTTTGGGGAATTGGGCTGAATGAACGCGACGATCGATCGACAGCCCGCCTGTTTCCGGCCAGGCTTCCCTTCATAACATCAACATCAACCTACTGTATGCCACCTGTGTTACGATTATGTACAGTAAAGCTTAATTCATACATACATGTATTATAATTATTGCGTTAAAAGTGAATGAAAGTAGCACAGGAATTATCAAAGTAACCCCTAATATCAAAGTCACCCCGATGGTAATTATTGGTTGTGTTTTTGCAGAATAACATAAGAGCTATAGAACAATGGAATGTCATATCGGTCATATGGAGCAAACCAAGTGTGTGAAAGTACAGTACGCCATGAAGCTGGTCTTACTTTTCGACTCTATAATAGGTATATGTATTCCAGGTATATGTTTCAGGTTCCAAAGTGGTGACTATTTTCTAGGCTGACAGTGACTCCATCTTACAAAAGACCATAGACATAATAACAGCACCACTTAGAGGGAAGAATACTTTGGAATACTACGTAATCGTCCATACAAAAAGAGAAAACGTTTTACCGCTTCTAAATATTTTCCAATCTCAATAATTTTTTAGTTAATTTTGTAACACGAAATTATAAATTTTAAATTGAAGGAAAATAATTGAAAACTTTAATGCTCCGAATTTTTTAATGATTTAATTTACTTTTACTTTAATTTAAAATTTTCACTTCGTAATTTTTTTTTTCAAAAGCGCAACCTCTAAGCCTATTATGCTGAAGCGATCGACTTCAAAATCGAAGTAATTTGTAAGGATTTAGTGAGTGGAAGGAAACCGTTTTTCTTCCAAAATGGAAATTTCATATAAAAAGTACCTATTGTCAGTCGCGAGCTGCTAGCTATACCTACTTTCCTCTTAATTGCTCTGTGGGCATTTGTTGTGTTCCTGATGTGTTGTGTGTGCGAGGTGCTTGACCCTGGTTCAATACTGGACACTGTTGACATTCTCAATCTCTACGTACGACCAAAAGCCCGAAGCGTCCCTTCAAGCGCGAGCCCGAGGGCCGGAGGGGGGGGAACCCACGGGGACAATCGCCATTTGTGTTGTTGAACCATGGCTGTTAACTATTCAGGCATTATTTACGTACGTACGAAATTATTACAATATTGAATTCTATACTATTAAACGAGCAATATTTTTATATGAATATGTATCTCCTTAATTAAACGAGCAATTTGTATAAATATAATATTTGTAGAGAAACTCCCACGGGAGAAACGGGAGTCCGCTGGATGCGGGTGGCGCAGGACCGGTCGTTGTGGCACTCTTTGGGGGAAGCCTATGTCCAGCAGGGGACGTATTTCGGCTGATATGATGATGATGATGATGATGATGAATATTTGTAGTCACGTTCTCGAAAACGGCTCTAACGATTTCAATGAAATTTGGAATGTAGAGGTTTACGGGGGCGAAAAAAACCATCTAACTGGGTCTCATGTCCGGGAGAATTCGTTTTCTTTGTAATTTATCTATTTTCACCCGAGCAAAGCTCGGTCGCCCACGGACTATATATATTTGCAATCACGTTCTCGGAAACGGCTCTAATGATTTCGATGAAATTTGGAATATAGGGGGCTTACTTACGGGGGCGGGAATCGATCTAGCTAGGTCTCATGTCTGGGATAATTCGTTTTCTTCGTATTGCCACCCGAGCTGAGCTGGCACTTAGGAATACCTAAATGACATGATATTTTAGCTCATTTAAATCTAATATTTGTATGCTCGCTTTCATGCTGAATACGAGAACTTTTAAACCATGTCCCAAGACCATGAATGTATGTATGTAGCTTTTTAAAATATACAAAAATAAAACCGGCCAAGTGCGAGTCGGACTCGCGCACGAAGGGTTCCGTACCATTATCTATAAAAACACCAAAAAAGTTGTATTGTTTAAATATTTATTTTTATATTACTATTCTTGAGATACAGCCTGCTGATAGACAGACAGTCAAAAAAATTGCGTTTGTTGTATGGGAGCCCCCCCTTAAATATTTATTTTATTTTGTTTTTAGTATGTGTTGTTATAGCGGCAACAGAAATACATAATTTGTGAAAATTTCAACTGTCTAGCTATCGCGGTTCTTGAGATACAGCCTGGTGACAGACAGACGGACAGACAGCCAAGTCTTAGTAATAGGGTCCCGTTTTTACCCTTTGGGTACGGAACCCTAAAAAAGAATTTGGATTTTTAATATAAGCTATTACGGTGTCAAACACTGGTACGTTTACCTTACGATGGCTTGACTAATGGCTACAGAACGTGTATTTATCCATTAGTTGCACCGGAAATGCGAGTCAAATTTAAAGTAGCAGGTGATAAATCATCTAGCGGTAAAATTTTCACAAATATCCTACTAATATTATAAATGCGAAAGTTTGGATGTTTAGATGTTTGGATGTTTAGATGTTTGGATGTTTAGATGTTTGGATGTTTAGATGTTTGGATGTTTGTTACTCAATCACGCTTAAACGGCTCAACCGATTTAGATGAAATTTTGCACGAAGATAGTTTATAAGCTGGATTCAAATATAGGATAGTTTTTATCCCGGGTCCACGCAGACGAAGTCGCGGGCGGAAGCTAGTATTCAATAATTATAGGATATAGGATCATGTTTTTCCGGGTTACTTCGTTCTATGTTAAAGTTTTGGTGAAACATTTGTTTTATTGTTGGATTGCCCAGCCACTCAGAAATAGGTTTGCACTGCATTGCATTGTCAATGAATCTACAAATTATTCACCTTTGAAGTCAATTTCGTCAATGACAGAGATTCAACTTGTGAGATTCCATTAGGTTCATTAGTCAATCTAACTAGGTAGGCAGTTAGATTTTTCCTTGAGAAAATCTGTGACCCGAGTGATAATTGTGTAACTTTTCTAACGAGCGTTAGGACAACTCAACTAACATTCTTCTGTATAAAAATACATTTAGTCTACCTAACGTACGTACAAAAGAACCCAAAGGGCAATGGAGAGGGCTATGTTGGTAGTTTCTTTGCGTGATCGCATCAAAAATGAGGCTATCCGCAGCAGAACCAAGGCTTAAACGGCACGGGCACGGCACGGGCGGGCACATTGAGCGTAGAACCGATGGCCGTTGAGACGGAAAGGTTCTCGAGTGGCAACCACGTACCGTAAGGCGCGGCGTGGGTAGGCCCCCCACAAGGTGGACTATTGACCTGGTAAAGGTCGCGGTTGGCCGCTGGATGCGGGTAGCGCAGGACCGGCCACATTGGCACTCTTTGGGGGAGGCCCATGTCCAGCGGTCTTTCGCCTAATATGATGATGATGAACGGACATACGAAAACTATTTCTTTTTTTACTCTTTTACATCACGGCTGCGTCCGTAGTCCCCACATCGATTTTTGCGTAGCGCTTTGTTGCTATATTGCGTCATGGGCTACGAATTTATCATTGAAACTTAAGGTATCATGCGTTCTGGCCGAACATTGTAATATTGAAAAAAAAACCATTATAGAGATCGAGGAATTCAAATTTCGAATTGACACCAAACCGGTATTATTATATTACCAACGAACCTCACCAAGAAACATTTTCAGTATTTTCACATCACATCGGAGAATATTTCAAGATCATAAAGAAAATATATTTTCGCTTTAACACATACGTAGACCAACAATACGATGTCTGATGTTTATAAAACTAGATATGAAGCTTTAACTTATTTTTACTATTTCAAAGATTTCAAATACCTAACGATCAAAAAGAGGTTTTTTGACAATGGAAAATTGTGGGCCCTCTTAGTATTAACTTATTCATTGAATATTAACAGAGCGTTTTTGATTTCTCAATGTTTTTACAGTGTAAGGGAATATCTAAATTATAAAAATCTACTGACATCTTACTGATGAATTATCTTATTATTATGAATATTTTTAATTCAATGAAATCTACCAATATTGTATTCTAGCGTAATTTATAAAGTATTGTATAGTAAGTATTAGTAAGTATGCTTGCATGTTGAATACTAGGACATTTTATACTGTAAACTACTTTATACTGTATTCTGACAAATAAAATTTTCTGATTCTGATTCTGATTCTCATAAACAATTGCTGATTTGACTATAACTCAAACACTTACCGTATTTCGTAAATATTTGAACACCACTTTGAATGCAAATCATGTGTCGGTAAACAAATTAATTGTTGGTATCCGAGTACTCAATGCAACATTTTTTCTTATCCCTTTTGTGCCACTGGTTAAGCTACGAACTTAAATACTTACGTGTTTAATTTATCTGCTTCAAGGCTGTACTGGTAGAAACATATGTAAGCTTAAGTGCTCCTCAGCATTTTCTGAACCTAGAAGCAGTGTATTCAGAATTAACTATACGCATATACGCTTTCTCAATTCTTCACATGCGCAGTTCATCATCATCAACATATCAGCCGCATCCAGCGGTCTCTCGCGACCTTTACCAGATTATCATTTCACCCTCTGGGGTCTTCCCACGCCGCGCCTTCTGGTACGTGATCACCCCTTCAGAACCTTTCCACTCCAACGGCCATCGGTTCTATGTGCCCCGTCATTTCTGCAGCGATCACGCAGGACTCCAAGGATAGCATAGCCCTCTCCATTGCCCTTTGTGTAACTTTGAGCCTTCTAATGAGTCCAACAGTAACCGAGTAATTCACCACATTATTCACAAAGCTTATTTCTACACAAATGACGTTCTTCCTTTACGCAATTTATCACAAACTGGAACGTAACGGCACCTACAATGTTTTCCTTGGGGCTCCAGAATGAATTGCTTTGCCGAGACCAGAATATGTGGTCTTTGGTACCTATCTAGTATATTGATGTGTTTAACTCGCAACGCAAGCGAGGGGTCGTGTGTATCTGTGGCACCGTAGCTCACAAACGGATGAACAGGTTTAAAATAAGTAAAACTGAATATGTATAGGTACAAAGAAATCATTAATATCATAATGCGTAATCTACATGAAAACATGCCCCAAACTGTGTTACAAAATACAACGCAGAGATAAAAAAAAAATTAGTAATTTAAGTAAAAATAGTAATTATAATCTCTCTATCTGTTTATCTCATGTATGAATTATATCATTCTTTATGAGATGAAACCTTATCTCAGCAAGTACTCGTGTATACGCGGACGATGTTGCAGGCAGAAGAAGCAGGAAAAGAAAGAAGCTAGTCATTAAATGAAAGTTTCTTAAGTTCTTAGCTTACCAACAAACACCTCTTACAATAACGTATCCGAACAAAGTATCCATACGTCAGCCGAACAATGACGCCAACAGACAGACGAATCGACGTTAATTAGTACTATGTATGTAGTTACATGTAGTTACTCGATATTGTACTGATTGTGTCTCCGTGAAGGTTAGAATGTGAGGTGGGTGCTGTTAATTGCGAGCTTTTTAGAAATATTTTTTAGTTTTCGTCGACTTTAATGTTTGAATTAAGAGTCCGCAGTAAGCTCAATTCCCCATACAAACGTAGTTACGTTCTCATTTTTAACTGCGTGTTGGATTGTGATGAAACTTTGCATATACAATGACATGAGGTATATCTATATCTGTAATAAGTTTACGTAGCTTCAGATACCATAGTAAAAAAATACAGCGAATTGAAGTTTTTCATACAAAACTTGTTTTTGCTGTATTTCGTTTGTTTTATAAACTGAAACCATATAAACTAATTACAGACATAGATATACCTAATTTCATTGTATATGCAAAGTTTTGTCACAATCCAACACGTAGTTTTAAAATGAGAGCGTAACTACGTTCGTATGGGAAGGTGAAATTCGGCCGAGCTTACTGCGGACTCTTAAAGCCTGCTCTATACAGTGGGCCATCACGACCCATCGTACAGGACGCAACTATGCGTTAGACGGAGAAAGACATCGCCGCGCCATAAGCCATCTGACACCACTACCCTCTCCACACGCTGGCCCATCCTAGTGGGCCGTTAGGATGGGCCATCATGTAGAGGAGCCGACTTCATACACAAAACTAATGACATCAGCGAACGAAATAACCATAGAAGTCTAAGAAGCGCCGCAAAACGGCCCCACATATGGGAGCCGTTGCCATTATGCGGGGATGTTGGCGGGGTGTCAAATCAAAACGATGCCAGGCAGCCGTTTAGTTCGAACATGCGCATACCGGGTTTTAGGCACGTGTTTGGGTAGACATTTGTAAGGAGCTCGCATTCTACGGTTTTTCATTCGCTTAGTCACCTACTTTGTTTCGATGGAATTACCAACTCAACTAAAATACATTATTATAGAACGTCGCCTTGATCATAGAAGACAAGAGATCAACGAAACGCTGAGCCGGAGGACTACGCTTCGTTTCTTATATAGATTTTCAATATGTATGATATCAGTAATATAATTTCTTAATTAGACAGCTGATCTCGATCAGCAAACATATAATAATGTGCATCAAACTTCAAAGCTAATGCGATCTTTCATATTATTGACACTATTATGCAAAACTACCTAAAGATAAATTACTTTTATAAAGTAAAAGGCGACTAAGTATTCGCTTTTTCCACTTTTCAAAAATACACTCTAATCTTATACCTATAAAGTAGACTGTACAACTGCAGAAAAACAATATTACACCTTTTGGAAAATGCTTTCCGCTGCAGTGGAAGAAGACTCAGTTTTTGCCGCGAGGTCGGGGACGATGCTACCCAAAACCAAAATGTACTAAGTACCGTCACCTCTAAAATTGTACACTATTTTCCACCTTATCCCTAACAGGTACGGTTCAAATTGAATACATATTTTTGATCTGCAAAATCTTATTGTGATTTTCAAGATGGCCGCAGCCGTCCGTGTCAGTGGACGGTCGTATATGGAAGTGAACCAGCAAAAAGTTGATCTTTATTTTTAGATAGCCTTTGCTATCATCCATGCGTGTGACCTTAGTTTTATAGCCACTTAAAAGCTTATTTTCGACGTTATATTCATGGCGTTTAAGAATAAGGACTGTATTAAATAAAGTTATTAAATTCGCTCTCTAATCATTAAATCTATTTATGGTCGGCACTGCATTTAACTCCACGGGAGTCGAGTGCGTTTCGACGGTATCGACTCACTACAGGTAGGCTGTGTTTGTCACCGATGTGGTAAAAATATATTTTTGTCGAATAAGCTATTAAGCGTCTGGTAATACTGTAGGACTGTAGGTAAACATGTTAGGTAACACCTCATTATCATCATATCAGCGGAAAGACGTCCACTGCTGGACGCCTCCCCGAAAGAGTGCCAACCTTTTGGGGGAGACCACCACTTGGGTAGACACCCACGCTGCGTCTTCTGGTACGTTGTCGCCATCGCTTCAGCGTGCAATGTGCCCCGCCACCTGCCACTTAAGTTTAGCTTAGCGATTCGGAGGGCTATATGAGTTACCGTAGTTCTGCTGCGTCGTTGCGTGCGATCGTTTCTGATGCGATTACGCAGAGAAACTCCCAGCATAGTCCTCTCCATTGCCTTTTAAGTGACTTTGAGCCTTCTTATGAGCGACCACGTTTCAGTGCCATACGTCATCACTGGCAACACACACTGGTCAAAGACTCTCGTCTTCAGACACTGCGGAATATTGGACGAAAAGATGTACCGTAGCTTCCCAAACGCTGCCCCGCTTCGACGATTCACCTTTTTCCAACTCCAACTTATTAAAACCTACAGGACGAGAAATAAAATTGGTCCCGGGGCTATCAGGCCAGTTTATAATGCACTTGTTCGAAGCAAGCTTGAAGCTTCGTCAATATGTCACCCTTACGAATTAACTTACGCCCTACTATTGGAGAATGTTCATAAAATATTCCTATGGTTTTTATATATAAACGTTTTTGGGTACTATCCATTCTTGATTCCTGCATCCCACCGAATACCTGTTAACCTTAGGTTATAATTAGTTGGACGTAATTACAATTTGTTGGTGACTGCGTGTCGGATCATAAGCGATGATTCAGAATGTCCTGAGCTAGTGAGTCGCCTCGTGCGACTGTATACTCCGGATATCTCCAAGATAACCCTCAGGGCACGCCGACGTGATTTATACTAATAAAGTGCTGGAAGCTCGCTCTGTGTCAGGCAGAAAGTCGCCGCTGCGCTGATCCGCGCTCTTGGCACCGGCACAGGAGTGTGACTTACTTGCGTGGCGATGGATGTATGTTTGTGGTGAATGACTGAGGTTCTATGAGGAGATGGATGACAGGTAATCAACACTGTACCAATTTTTTTTTTGAAATAAACTTCCTATTTGTATTGTATTTGTAATTATTTGTGTGTTAGTATCGTTTCATGACGCATTGGTTTGACCATAGGTAATGTCATGTTGAAATGTTTTCAATAAATAAATAAAAACCATATTTAGTAGTCGGGCAAAAAGAAGGTTGCGTTTAAATTGGTTTATGGTAAACACTCTTTAATTCCAACCAAAAATATCATCTGCTCGAAAAATAATGCAAATATTGCTATAGGTAGAGTGAATTTATATTATGATACGTATGTGCAGATCGATAATGCATAATGTTAGATTCAGAGCTATAACCACGAACTTCGAAACTCGAAGCTCGGGTATCCCCATCCCTCTCGGACTGACAATACTCGACTGACAGCCTGACAGGGATGCAGGTAGGTGGAGCTCGAGTTTCGATTTTCGTAGTAGTGTCTCAGCAGAACAGCCCGATTCTCGCAATTTTGAAATCCTTCAAGAAAAAAAAACGTAATTTTATTCAGTAAAAAAAAACACAAAATGAATAAAACTGAACCACTAAGTACATACCATCAAGATCCACAGCGCAGGTTTCGTCATTCCACAGATAAAGCATCTACCATAGGTTTCGTCAGTAAAATATAGATACAACACACAATCCGCAACACGCATCGTCAACTAAAACTTATAATACATAACCTAGATCCAACATTATCGTCCCGCGTGATACGTACCCGGCACAAACGTCCCAAAAATACTCGCCGCATTCCCACGTTGGATGGCCAAAGAAATACGTTGCACCAGGTACGCACCAGATCTTGGGTCACAACCCCTATCACGCAAACGTTTCCCCAAAGCCTGTATAAAACGCTTCGCTTCCAGACACCAAGGACCCGCCGTTTCGACAGCAAGAGGGACGAAATCATAGACCGGCTCCAAGTTTGAATATTTGGTGTGCTTGTGCCTTGCTGCATTCTCTGCAGCACCGCCAGCCACCCGCGTTGTTTGGGCAAGGTGCGACACCGCGAAGGTGCTAACACAAGTCGCATCCCACAACAAACTACGCCCTTTCTCCCAAGGAACCAGTGTAAGACCGTCTGGCCTCTTCCCATCCGTCCGACTCAAACCCTGGGGCTCCAAAACGCAAGGTACATTTGCCGACACCAAAGCCCGACGAACGATATCATTGATAGTATGATGCCGAGAGAATCTACCAGCGCTTCGTACACAACTTAGCCCATGATGCCCATTAGACTCCACCATCACCCCACAGACGCAAAGGTGTGGCTCACAAACTTTGCACCCAAGCCTCAAAGCTGCGCCGATCCTCAGAGAATCATCATCTAATAAGGTTCCCAAGTGCGATGAAGGCAATGCATGTAACCAAGCTCCTGATTCGGGCTCAACTGCGGCCCTAAGACGAGCTAACTCCACCCCCGAAGCACCCTCTAGCAACTCGTTAGAAGTTTGTCGGCTCAAAATGTCATCCCACGATCTCTGCACCTCCAGTTTTTCTGGTCGCTCACCACTAGTACAGCGAACTGACCACTCGGTTTTGAAATAGGCACGAATATGTGGAAATATCTTTCTTTATCGCCCAATAAAAGAGAGCTTACGTTATGACCTAGGCCTATAAGTAATGAACTTTATAAAAACCTTTTATCCACAGTGCTTATAAATCCATCAGAGCTTTATAGTTGGCGTCATTCAGCATAACACCATCCCATGATTGCCGTACACAAGTGTCATAATATTTAATTGAATATCAATTTGTCATAGTTCCCGATCATAATTACTGGTTTGGTAATATGACATAACTGTGTGGGACTCCGTACGGCCAAGGCAGTTTAGGGTTAACGACGAATTGACATAGTGACATACGATGGCATTGACACTATTGTCAGCAAGAATTTGGACATTTGTGATGTGACGTTGGATAAGGGCCGAGTGAATTTAGGTTGTCAGTTGCGTTGAGTTGAGCTGTCAACAACGAATCCTCAAATCATTGAAGGGTCGGCAACTCACAACAGGCAGCAAACGCCGAGCCCCGAACCTTGTCGCACCTAACCTAAGTACCTACATTTATTTTATATACTGTTCGATTTTGAGTTTTTTTTCTTATATGGTGTTGCAGGCGTCCATAGGATACTGTGTCCGTTTATCATCCCATCTACAAATAGATATAAGCTATACCCACATAGATACCGTAAAACCTCGCGAACTCAGAAGACTCAGAAGACCAAACTATGGTCCGAAGTAGACTAATTACGTTTTTGCCAATGCCATGTGTTAAGATTGGGGGCCCTACATTTAATTTAGACCCCAGTTATACAATCTACTATATTAATTTTGTATTTTAAGCAGTAACGCTGTTAAAGAAATTTATATTCAAATTAAAATAGGATAAAGGATAAGGATACTGCAGAAAAAATAAGCTTATAATTATAACAAAAGTATATATTCTGACTCTCACTTTTTGCAAACATATACATTTGTCCTCGCATCACATACATACACACAACACACACATACACACTCTCATGATATTTTGTATTTACCGAGCATGTTAACAGTTTGAATTTTAGTTCAATTCTTAAATTACTCCGTGTTTACGTTCTTCTTCCATATTAACTGTATTTCGCTGGACATCTATAACTGGCTTTGTTATTAGCTATTATTATGTGCAAATATATAATAGCTTTGTATTATTTTCCTATAATGCTGTTGATGCCCAAAATAAATAAATAAATATAAAAATAAATGAATAATAAGGGAATTATACACGATGATTCTTAATTCGTGATCAGGAGTAAATTTTTCTAATTCTGTAATTGATACCAAATACGATTAAATCGAAGTTACTAAAACAAACGTTCTTTTTTTTCAGAATAAAACTGAATAAGAAATTACTTTATAATTCAAAATCGTTGTCACCCTAACGGTAGTTTGCGAAAATTTGACGATGTGTGTTTGACGTATCTACTTAACTTCAAGAAATGTAGGGTGAGCAAACATTCAGTGGACATTAGTGTTGGCATTATCATTAAATTTAATTAACTAAACAGTGATTTCATTGCATGAGATCTCATCCATTGATATCTGTTGTGGCTGTTTATCAATATTTTTCGACTCCTGATCACGAATTAAGAATCATCGTGTATTCAATTTAAAAATATAATGCTCCGAGCCGGATTTGAAGCGACCACAGTACGGCTAGCACGCGACGGCGCGCGAGCTCTCTCGATTTTTCTCGCACTATCAGTCTCTCTCTTATTAGAACACTTAGAAGAAGAGGTATAGTGCAATAAAAATAGAGAGTATGTCGCGGCCATCGTGTGCTAGACGTGCAGCGGGCGTAGCACGGTTGCCATTTTATCACTTATCGTTGTGGATAAGGCATCCGTCACTCTCGCACTCGCATACTTGTCAGAGCGTGATGGACGTCTTTACCACAACGATAAGTGATAAAATGGCAACCGTGCTACGCCCGTAGGCATACATGACCCGTCGCTACTAACCAACTGAGCTATCGCAACAATCTGTCTCGGACACTAAATCTTTCAATCAGTTCCTTCGTACTTAGACTGCCTTAGGGAGGCGTGTGGCGACATCTACCTAGAAGGTGTAGGCTTCTTAAAGCAATCTACTATACTTTATAACTTGGTACATGGTGACTTCGAGTTTAATCTCCCGAAAAGGGCAAATATTTGAGTGATGAGCATATGTTTTCTAACCTACATTTATTTACCACTAAACATGGCTTTAAGAATGAAGATCCCGCAGCATGAGGCGAACCCCACAAGTGCCGCCACTTTTTAAGGGTAAAGTCACATCTAGCAGCATCGAATCGCATTTTGTATTACTAAAACGTAATTTTGTATGAAGATGCGTCCACGTACACGATATACAAAATTACGTTTTTGTATTACAAAATGCGATCCGATGCCGATAGACGTGACTTCACCCTTACTTGGACAGTTGCAACTGCAAGCACCCTCGAATAATTAATTAATTGAAATTTAAATAGTTTACTGCCATATAAACCACGAACACGATAAAGTAAAGAATCAAAAATTGCACGATAAGAGTGAATTAGTACATTATTAGTTGTGGCTTTCCAATGACTTGTGAATTGGTTGAATATAGTATTTATTTATTTATTGTACATTTGCGATATATATAGTGTGTATTATATTTTATACTGTATCTTTATATATGTATTGGCATGTTTTTATTTGTCTAGAATTGATACCTATTAGGTTTTGTTTTCATTTTCTCTGTGTTTTTGTACACGGTATGTTTGCCTATCTCGGTCTACCTACCTTCCTCTCGATTGCTCAAAGGTTAGCTGGAAGAGATCCCTTATAGGGATAAGTTCGCCTTTGTACTTTGATCTATTGTGTGACATGTATATTCTTTAACCTGTTATTGTGTACAATAAAGTGCTTACATACATACATACATTACTTACCAAGGGCTGTAAAAGAAAGAAAGCTCGAAATCGCAGGTACTTGTGACCCGAGCCGCAGACGAGGGTTGTAAATATGCGATAGAGGGCTTTCTTTCTTACTGCCCGTGGTGAGTACACAATTTTACGGCTTCACCTGGCCATAATGCGAGTTTTACCGTACGCGCAGGTAAAACTCACATTATGGCCAGATGTGACGTAAAAGAAAAAACACAATTAAAACTAAACATTCAGTTAGGAGGCAAAGGGTTCCAGTTTCAGCGTATACTGGGCAGATACGCCTAGTGCTGGTTTTTAGACCGATCCCAAAAAAGTAACTAAACTAGAACAGTCAGGTGAAATAAACTTATTTAGATGCTTTAGGTACAACTGTGCTCATATGTAGCAGACAAGTATCCAAATATATACACTTCTTTATTACTAGGTATAGGATTAAGAGTCCGCAGTACCTAAGCTCGATTCTCCATACAAACGTAGTTACGCTCTCATTTTAAAACTACGTGTTGGATTGTAACGAAACTTTGCATATACAATGACGTGAGGTATATTTATGTCTGTAATTAGTTTATGTACCTTCCGATACCATAGTACAAAAAATACAGCGAATTTAAATATTTCATACAAATTTGTTTTGGCTGTATTTCGTTTGTTTTATAAACTGGAACCATATAAACTAATTACAGACATACATATACCTCATTTCAATGTATATACAAAGTTTCGTCACAATCCAATAAGTAGTTATAAAATGAGAGCGTAACTACGTTTGTATGGGAAGGTGAAATTCGGCCGAGCTTACTGCGGACTCTTAAGGATAGGATGTGTTACGATATAATTGGCTACTTAGGCTGCTTCTAACTATATGACGCTGGCTGAACATGATATCAAGCTTTGGTCAGTTAATAAAGAATAACTATAGTGCTTATCATCTATTTAACATAAGCATCATTGAAGCAGGCTTTGTCCATAATAAGTTACGAGAACAATATTGGCAGCAAAACCCCGTGGATTTTGCTTGGAGTGGCGCAAGCATCAGGCTAGAGCACAGCTGAGCAACTCTCGAAATTATAATGTTCGACTTTTAATTAAAAAAAATTGTTACCAGTTTTCTAAATAGTTTCTAATACAATGTTTTATGATTTTTTGGAATTAACAATAGAATATGGTGCGGCGGCCGGGGCGGCCGAAAAACTCAAAAAACATAAATATAGGGTCTCGCGCACCGAATATACTTTTATTGCGTTCGGGGTCGAGACTCTAGGCCCGTGGGGTCCCAGTGCTCGCCAACTTCTTAAGGACATTTCAAAAAAATAATTGAGTCCACAGGGGACCAACAATCTGGCGGCTCCCTCGCCCAGCGCATTAGCATTGCGATCCAGCGAGGAAACGCTGTCAGCATCTTGGGGACAATGCCGAGGGCCCAATTTTTTAAATATTTTTTAGTTTTATTGTTAATATTTGTCTTAGTTTTAGTCATTGTGTATATTATAATATAGGTTCACTAATGTTAGACCAAACAACTTTTGACCAAATGTTTCATTTGACAAAAGTTTCATTTGACCTAATGCATCTTTTTCTTAAATAGAAAGCTTTATAGGATTATTATAAAACAAACCTAACCTAACCTAATGACTTCTATTTGATGATATTCAAAGAATACCCGAAAATACCACTGTTTTGACGAAAAATGCATTAGGTGAAATGAAACATTTATCAAATGATACATTTGGCTAAAAGTTGTTTGGTCAAGAGACAGGACCCCTATAATATAAGATATTATAGCGATAAGACCGCCTGTTGTTACCATTATTTATTAAGCAATTTTTTTTGTAAAATGTTTCTCTCCTGTCTTGGTGCAATAAAGAGTATTTATTATCATTTATTATTATTATAATTTGTTTTAATCAGAATAGTTTTATGAATATATAATTAAATCTTTAATCCATAGAATATGAATTGTTAAAATAGTGCCTAATAAAGTTAATATATAATATTATTAAAAAAATGGTAACAAAAAAAGGAAAGTTAAAAGTCAGTCTTAATTGACGTGCTTAACTTTGTAGAAACTGTTCTAGAACTGCATGTATCAGGTAAATATTACATTTCGTTTCAATCCAGCACTTTTTCTACCTTTACAGCGGTGAATTAATGTACGTTAGTACAGCTTCGGTCTAGCGTAGCGTATAAGCAAACGCAGTAGCCTGTGGACGTTCCATAAGAATTACAAACGCGTTCGCGACCTTTTATTGATTTGAGACTTCGTTGGTGTTGACAGCGAAAAGACAAGTGCAGGTCTCTTCTCACAGTGCATTCTCGCCATATGTCATATAGCGACCAGACCCCGTATCATGGTCGGCCTTATCACGCGATAAGTGACAAGATAGAGCGTCCGTCTCGTTCTATTGAACGGTGTCAGTCAGTGACGGATCTAACCCCAAGAAGATCTATTTATCGCGTGATAAGGCCGACCATGATACGGGGCTGACCCCGTTGTGTTCCTGAGAACACAACACCGAAATCTGCCATAAAGCTGTTTACCTACTGTGCAAAAAATAGTATACAGCTGAGAAAAAAGGACTTATTTTTTTTATAGAACCGTAAATGTTCTTGACACGACTTCGGTGTCACAACAACCAATAATAACAAATATTTCAATACGCATGATATCATGCAATCCCATAGTAACCGTTTCTCAATCACCATAGTAATACTGTGATTTACACCAACATCAACATAGCAAAATGGCTTGCAAAGGTCTGCGAGTAACGATTCCTATAGAGACGCTTAAATACGAGAGACATATAAACTGGCTGAGGGCTTCCCATAAACCACCTTCTTAATTTTGGTGGGTTAACAGGAAAGGAGGAACAGTCAGCGTCATATAGAAGCAGCCAAACTTAGAGTATAGATTTCTCAGAGGAGCTATTATGCGAATAGCGGGCGTTAAGGCTTCTGTGCAGCTAAATTGAGAAGTTGTTTCAAAATGGCTGACTGCTTACCATAAACAACCTACTTCATTTGGGCGGGTAATCGTTTGTTGGCCACATCATGGATGCGATTGCGCCAAACAAAAAAATCGCAACTATGACAAAGATAAGACATTATGTACGTATATAATTAATAATTTTATTATAATTTTATTTGTGATAAATGTAACGTTCGGGGTTGTTACAATTCAAACCTAATCTTTTTTTTAACCTGATCTAAGGGCCTCTTCACAAGGTAAATTTCAATTGTCCTGAAAATGTTTAAGGTCCTCGGTTCCGAGAGGCCGACTAGACCGCGAGGCAGATCACCTATGAGATGGATGCCCAAGACCAAAAGCTGTATTAGATGCATCACAACACGCAAGCATTAGGAAGGCGACTGTCAGCGAGGACTGGCGGCGTGTTGTGAAGCTTGCTACCAACACCTGAAATATGACCACGACCGCTCTGTCAAGAGTGACAACGAAGAAGAAGAAGAAAATGTTAAGTTTTCAGTGATAATCACTTTTATGGCAAATAACAATTATGGCAAACACGAGTGCTCTCTTTCACACTTATTGAGATTTGTATATGTATACCTATCCATCACTATTCCACTCGCACTACACTGGGTATTGGTGTTATTATTAACGTGAGTCTGCTTACTCTGAGGCAAAGGTTGTGGCACCTATAGCAGTGTAACGGTGTGTAATATGACCATTATGCAGCACTTTGAGCTTTTATGGACGATTATCTAGTATTGAAGATTGCCTACGATTGTAGAAAGAAGCCTATTGAGTGGCATAGTTGATGTGCCAATATTCCCATTCTCAGAGACTGCCATTTGTAATATCACTGGCAACATTGCCTGTGTTGCCGGCAAAAATATATAGTATAGCCCTTACCGGGAATCCACTAAAGCAAAATTTCAAGTCGCATGGTTTTTAATTTGGAGGTCGTTGGTTCGTACCATTGGGTTTAAAAAAACTTATATGTAAGGTAAACGTCCCGAGTGCTCGACGTTGTACTAGTACATAGCATGGGCACTCTATGTCATAGCAATATGGGTTAAATTCGGACTAAGAGGATTTTTCTTCGTTCGAATTTAAGTTACTTTGACATAGAGTGCCCCTACTGCCATATTAGTACAGCGTCGAGCAATCGGACGTTTACCTTATACGAAACATCATCAGTAGATTTTGGAGGAAGGAAACCGGTCTAACCCCAACAAGATCTATTTTTCCCTCTGGATTAGAAGGTTAGATGACAGTTGCTTTCGTACCACTCTAGCGGAATAAGTGCCATTTTAATACCGATTTTCGCAAAATTCCGTGTATGAGCGAAGAGGACGACTGATCAAACTATCATTGGTAAGCGAGCGAGACAACATTTTGAGCGCTACATTCGCCATAAATCCTCAATGAAATACTAGATGACATGCCTCTAGTTCTCCAAGTTGACAGTTGTCATCTGGCAATGACAAATCAATGAGTACATCAGCTAGTTCAATAAGTAACAATAGTGTCCGCCAACCGCCTACACTTGTCGAACCAGCAACGTACCTATGTCGAATTTAGTGAAAAAGAGGCCAGGGGCCCTTTCACGAAGCTGCAAGTTACTATTCTACATGTCTAACACTAACAATAACGACTGGCTATTTGACCAGTGATCTGTTTCGACCAGGGATGTCGCAGATGCGACGTTTTTGACATCCGCGGATGCGTATCCGAATGCGGATACTGGGGAAAAACCTCAAAAACATAAATAACCAACGTCTCAACGGGTCACGCTGTACTCGAACACGTTGCGACTGATTTACAATCGTTGCAAACTTAACGCATCAGCGAATACGGCGAATCGTCAGATTACAGAAACGATTCTAATAACCAACAGTCTCCTGCAGGCCGTGGCCGGGAGGCAGGATAGCGCCGTGCTCGGCAGGTTTAACGAGTTGCACGCCCCGGTTGTGCGTGTGCCTCGGTAAACCGCCCAGGCTGTTTTGCAGGGCTATTTAGTTTCTATTCCCTTTTTGTTTTTACTAATTCATTTTAGTTTTTAAGTTTGTTTTACTAATAATGCTATGGACCTATAAGTTGTCTGAAAATAAACGCATTTTATTTTTATTTTTTATAAAATAAATTCTAATTGACTAAATGACGAAAATACTGAACACGCACGCGGAACGCGCCGCGTTGGCTCCTTCCTTGTCGCACTGTACTACATCCGCATCCGCAAAAACTTTTGAGATGAAATGCAAATGTTGAAAATGATGCGCAACATCCGCGGATGCGCATGCGGATGCGGTTTAGTCTTTGTAACTTGTAGCTTTAAGAAACGGGCCACAAGTGTTACGCACTAAACTTCAATGAAAATAGTGTAGGTTGTTACTTTATAGGCAGCTAAAACTAACCTCGTATGTATCATCAATCATTATTTTTTATTCAGGCACAAAGGCAGCCATGACAAATAGCTGTTCGTAATTAGACATCGACTAATTGAACAACAATGTCACAGCTATCAGTGCATGATATTTGATATATATAGATTTAGATTTTTTATTTCATAAAATAAATTTACATTATAAGTTAACTTTAAGCTAATTTACACGATAAATTAATTAAATGAAATGTCACAGGTACAATACACCATTAATATGGACATATAATTACAAAATGATTCATGATGAAGTCATAATAGGGAATATAAATATTGATATTAATATATATAACCATTTTAGGGTTTCGTACCTCATAATGAAAAAAAAACCGATCACTTTGTTGTCCGTCTGTCCGTCTGTCTATCAAGACATTTTATCTCGGGAACGCGTGGAGGGGTATCGAGTTGGAATTAAAACCAAAAACTCAGATCTACAGTCCCTTGAAACTGTTAAAATATGAAGATTATAAGTTAACGTAAAACAAAAGCCGCCTTTTTGCCGCAAAAAAGCATCTATCGACACTCTCAACGGAATCAAAATTTACTTTCAAAATTTAATTTACTTTCCGTTGACCTAGTACTATGGGCAAGTAATATCATATTAATACTACGAGTACAAGTACAGGGAACAATCTGAAAACTATACATAAGTAATTAAGTACGGAATAACGAAGTGACTTGAAATATAGGTAATATTTGGAAAAAATCTGTTGGGGTTTCTCGAAAAGTCACTTTCACTTTTCACAAGCTTCTATTTAACTTGCTGTGTTCAAACTCAAAATGACCTTTATTCAAGTAGGCCTAGTAAAAGCAAGCACTTTCAAATCGTCAGCTAATTTTTTAGAGTAATTTATTAAATATAAAAAAAATGAAGTAAAAAAATTATAAAAATACTTTTAGAATGTTTCTAGAAAAACAATCTTATATCAATAAACAAAATATAACGAGAATAATAGATTAAAAATTCAGTCACAATTAGTTCCATGGAGTTGTATCATTGATGTAGTCTTGTGTGCCATAATAAGCTTTCGAAATAAGTTTACGCTTCACATAGTTCTTGAATTTATTAACCCATTCAGGGCCCAGAATCGCTACGCGCTACGCTCGTAGCCGATCCCGTGTTTTCCTCGTATGTAGCGGAAAGCGACTACGGCGGTCTGACGCATATGTGTCGTCATGGGCCTAGATAATTAACTCAGTTACGTTTCCTGAAAGTTTGTTATAAAACCTTACACTTGTTGGTGTGTAAGTCAATATATGTATATAAGTAGGTATAATTAGATGTTTTTAACAGCCGGTATTGGCAGCCGTCATCCCGGTACTGATGACATAAATTGTCCTGGGATGACAGCTGTCAAATATTGGATATAAGGGCATTTTCAATATAAGTTGTCCTACCCTTTTCCAGGCCGGCATTTGAAAAATGACAATCAAATGTCAGTTTTATTTATTGGCATTAAGATACATGTTAGGCACGTTGTATTGTAAGTGGTCGATATTTAACGCCTCTGCCTGGAAAAGGGTTAAACTTTGCAAACTACTTTTCAGCCTCTTGCCCGTATCCGATTGAGCTGAAGTTTGGCAAACTTATGTAAATTAGGTGATAATGCACCACCGAGCTGATCTGATGATGGAGACTGTCTTGTTTGCATATTCATTCAAAAATTCATTGGACTAGGTACTAATTTCGATTAGATTACTCATTCTGAGGGTTCCCATACGGAGCATTTGACGATAGGAAGTCGTGACGTCACGTGTTCCTATATCCCTACCGACCTCGTAGGTTTAGTTTAATTGTAATTTTTATTTAATTTACCTCCACTCGTCTATTATTTAAAAAAATGTTTCATTTACTATAAAACCACTTTAAAAAGTTGAAATCCCCCGACATTTTCATTTTTTAGTTCAATATCTCAAAACCGGCTTACCCGATTTTGTTGAAACGTATAGCTTTCGATCAAGTCAGCTTTCGGACAAAACGGCGTTAAAGTCGCTCCGATCTTGTCGAGCGACGATGTCACAGACAGAAACACATATACGTCAAACTTATAACACCCCTCTTTTTGCATTGGGGGGTAAAACAAGAAAAACCATTATTGCAGCGCCTTACGTAACATAGAGAAAGGATCGAATCCTAGTGTTCTAGATATACTTCACAACCCATCATCTCCGCGAAATGTCATATGATGTCATATCGCTAACAATGAACTCGTCTAATAGCGACCTGTCAAGAGCTTGTCAGTCAGTAAAGTTCACGGTCTCAGCGATGATACACATTCCGCGCCTGGGAACGAACCCGCGACCTTAGCTTAGTCATTCGTAAAAAAAGCTTAAAATACCATCATTCGAGGTCATATTTATGTTGCAGTGGAATAGTATAATCCGCCGTTTTACATAACAGCAAACTACTTGACAAAACAGCCCTGTTTTGTTATACGCCGGGTTGACGATCACGCGAATTGAATACCGCTGAATGAAAATCCGCTGGAATGTGTTCGGCGCTAATCGTTCTTTAATACCACTAGCGGTGATGTAATACAGCGGGTCATTGTCATAAGCCGCCGCTTTGGAATTTTTTAGTTTCCATTTTGAATAATCGCGGCGCTATCTGACAAACCAAGAACAATGGCGTCAGGTTGAAATGCAAATTAAAACGTCAAAAATGGCAATGGATTCTGGTGTTCGGCGGAATCCAACACAATATTAGCGGGATTGTCATTACGATACGTTTACAATATACTTAGCTGCAATCCACCGTATTACATTACAGCTAGCTGTATTACAATATAGCGGCAATCCGTCGAACACATTCTAGTGAATTTTCATTCATGTGGCGACTGATTTGTAACTTTTCAGTGTAATCATAATACAGCAGTCAGTACAGCGAACAGAGCCGCTCGACGCGAGTGCCGCGTGCTCCACTCGGCTGTCAGTTTTTACGCGAATCCCTTTGAGTATTACATTACAACTTTACAAGTCAGTACAGATTCTCGAGTCGCCCGCCGCAAGAATGGAGCACAAATGAACAGAGCGCTCAAGATGAGCGTTCGCCGCGTAGCTGTAATGTAAATGTAATGTAACACGATCGCCGTAAACGACACATTACCTACACCGAAATGGTACAAGTCAGTCGCCACCTTTACAATACGTGAACAGCTAGTAAAGTATAAATCAGGTACTAGTTGACAATATAGTTTACTACCTAGCTGCTTACAGAATTGATAAGAAGTAATGTGTTTGATTACATACGCAGTTTCATCTTAATGACCTTTGTCGCGCTCGAACGCACCAGGAACAGGCAAACCCGCGGGATAAAATATAGCCTACGTCCATTCGGAAAGTCCATTCAATTCACAGATTAAGGAATTTTTGAAATTGGTCCACTGGTTCCGGAAATTATTGCAACATACAAAACTTGCAAAGCTACAATCTCACAGACTTTTTATCTTTGTAATATTAGTATAGATAGATTACATATTTGTTACAGCTTCTGCCCGCGACTCCGTCCGCATGTATCTCGTTTTTATTGTAGGTCCATAAACTTCCACCCGCCATTTCACCCCCTTAAGGGATGATTTCCGAGATAAAAACTATCCTATGTCCTTTCCCGGACTCAAACTATCTTATACCAAATTTAATGTAAATCGGTTCAGCGGTTTAAGCGTGAAGAGGTAATAGACAGACTCACTTTCGCATTTATAATATTAGCAAGGATAAGTAGGTTTGTTAAGCATAATTTGTTTAGTAGTACAAAATGAAAAACTAAAAACAATAAAAATAAGTTTCTGTTAAAAAAAATATTTTTGGTACAAGCTTTTGTTGCCGACTGTACTTTCCTGTATACCATCATCAACTACTCATTGACACGATTCTAACGAGCCCAAACTCAACGGGGTTACGAGGGTTAAATACTGAATTCCCATGGCCACCTTCTGTCTCCATCATCAGATCAGCTCGATGGTACCATAATATTGATTTGTCATCCAAACTATACTAATAACCAAAATTTCAACTCGATCGGATAACGGCAAGTGACTGAAAAATGGATTGCAAATTTTGACGGACAACTTACTTACATACTTACATACTTTTATACTTACATACGAACAAGTCAAGTTAATATAAAGCTTGTAAATAGAAGAGGCAAAATTATCGGACATCTAATACGGCACGACAGCTTCTTTTTAAACATCTTGGAGGGCAACATCGAAGGAAGAAGAGGTAGAGGAAGGCCCAGACATACTTACACCAGCCAAATAAAAGAGAAAGTGGCTGTCGAGTCATATGAAGACGTGAAGAGGCTAGCAGAGGACAAAAATCAGTGGCGGTTACTCCACCGACAAGAGCCTAGCTCTTGAATAGATGATGATGAGTACAAAATGGGCTCAGGTCAGTATGGCATTCAAGTATTTCTATACAATGAAGCAACACCATTAGGGAACTGTAACAGTATACATTACAATAAAAAAGTACAGTCGGCAATCGATTGGTTCCACCAATCTCCGGTCAAGGTGCAAACTAATTAGAGTGTATCTTCTTTGTTCGTTTCGTAATAAATGTGGGTGATTATACACTAATGTTGTTGGGAAATGGTTGGTCCGGCTTTTAAGCTTCATGTGTTGTTGAGGTAGAACAATTAAGGGGGTAAATTCAGTTCTTTTTAAAGATGGCTCCTGGTCATCATCCTCCGAGCGTTATTCCCGGTTGTGCCCTAAAAAAGCCCGGGGTCCACTTTGTCACCTAATCCCAAGATTTGGCTTATGCGCTAGTTTTACGAAAGCCTCTGTCATCTGACCTTCCAACCCAGAGGGAAAACTAGACCTTATTGGTATTAGACCGGTTTCCTCACGATGTCATTCGGTAAATATTGCGTACATAAGTTCCGAAAAACTCATTGGTGCGAGGCGGGATTCGAACCCACGACCGCCGCTTGACAGCCGCATGCCTGGACCACTAGGCTACCGTAGCTTAAGTAAATGTCTTAAGCAAGGCACCGACAACGGTCGAGCAATTTCTATCTCATTCTTCAGTACTCTAATTTGTGGAAGTGTGTTATTGCCATCTGGCCTTTCAGATTGAGCTTACGAACCGATTTTGTCTCACTCCGTGATATCTAAATAAGATTATTATCAGATTCCTACCCTAGTTCTCCTATCAGCATTATTGTCCTGCCTAGTATTGAAAGAAAGAAGAACGAACAGACATTAATTGCCACATAACAACATATATACAGATTCCCATTAATTAACTCATAAATATATCACATAAAAAAAAACTATGTGGCAATAGGAATGGACTCATCGTTTGCTGCGGCACCGATTTGATCACAGCGCTGGTTTTCAGTCCACCCCCGCGGATTACAAAAGAATTCAAATAAAATAATAGGATGATTTGCTAGGCATAATGTGATTAAAAATTAGCTTTTTGTAGAGAAGCCCCTACAAGACCCACTAGATCCTGTTAAGTCTGCCACTGAGAGGTCGGGGACTACTATTCAATAAATTCACAGTTAACCATCAACCCTAATGACAATTTCGCTGTCCGCCGCCTGCGCACCCCGATAGTAGTACAATGACCTCATTCATCTGGGTACGCCATATCAACGCTGATATGTGTAAAATATCTAGAAATTATAAGCATTTTTATGTCACTTCTCACACATGTTATTACAGAAATAATTTTATGTACAATAAAACAATTTTATATCTCTATCCGACACCAGTAAACTATCAATAAATAAGTAAGATGGAATTACGCAGTAAATTGTAATAAGATTATACGGATCGGTAAATGGGTACAGGTATGCTTAAGTCTGAAGGCAGGCGGATGTGGATTCACGCCTTAAGTAGCTATACACCAGTCAATGAGATTGTTAACTGTGACAATAACTCTCCGTGTCTTGCGGGTTTAGCCCAGTCAAGTGGGTAATACTATTAAATAGGGGTGTAGACACTAAATAAAAGAATCAATAATGATGTATTTTCTTGAAAAAGGATTATGAATGTTTCAAATAGAGAAAAAAGCAAACGCAAGTACTTAAATAATCACAAGGTTATGAGCTTATGAGTGCCCAATTTATATGTTTGCGTGGAGATGGACGACTGTGTGCCGTGCATGTCTAAGGTTTTGTGAGTCGATGGATGATTGATGATTGTCCAGTACTTTTGTTTGATGTCACCTAGATGTTGTCCATATTGAATACATACATACATACATTCACGCCTTTATTCCCAAAAGGGGTAGGCAGAGCACATGAAACGTATATTTCAGCGCCACTTTTAGCATAAATGTGAGTATAAAAGATCGACAAAATGTGATATTGCAGTGATAGGTTGCTAGCCCATCGCCCACAACACACATCAACCCTGGTCCCTTAGTCAACTTTTACGGCACCCACTTCACATTGAATGTGTTTTTGTTTACTGTTATTTTGCAATGTTTAATTTCTCGGTGTATTGGCTTGTCTGTAATGCCGTGTAAATATATTTGTAGACTATACGGGGTTCATTCAGGAAGAAAACCATGTAGTTTCATGAAGACTTGGTATATTTTGGAAAAGCACGGTAAAATATCTATTAAAGAAATGTCACAGCGGGTAGTGTGATTAGGCTCGCGGTTAGCAGCGGACTGCCTTCCCTTGCCTAGTAACGGGTTGCATTACATTTGCCCGTTGTTGATTATGAACCTTAAGACTATTCATTACAAGGACTGTTTTAGCATAACACCTTAATTAAAATAACAAATGCAAATACACATATAATGAGCGCATCGCTAACAATATTGTTAATAATAAAATAAATAAATAAAGAGGTTATTTTCTGTCCCTTTTCCGCAAAACGCACCTTCATATGAAGCGATTGCCAATTACCATGTCGCTCGAGGATCGTTTCCTCACTCAAAACGGTTGTAGCTTCGTCATTTATTGAGATACTTATAGCTTCTGCCC
The DNA here is from genome assembly GCA_947049275.1 of Epinotia bilunana. Classification (NCBI taxonomy): domain Eukaryota; kingdom Metazoa; phylum Arthropoda; class Insecta; order Lepidoptera; family Tortricidae; genus Epinotia; species Epinotia bilunana. Next base: position 1,370,851 of record OX346274.1, read on the forward strand.
GCGACTCCGTCCGCGTGGAACTCGTTTATATCGCAACTCCATACAAACTTTCACCCCCCCATTTCACTTAGGGGATGATTTCGGCGATAAAAACTATCCTATGTCCTTCCCCGGGACTCAAACTACCAAATACCAAATTTCACCTAAATCGGTTCAGCGGTTTAAGCGTGAAGAGGTAACAGACAGACAGACACTTTCGCATTTATAATATTAGTATGGATTTGAATGGGATTTTCGTCATTAGACATTTTTTTTCTTTATTTCTTTTGAACTAAATAATGAATTTTGAGTCTACACCCGTATTGTTCTGTTGCAGTGGATAACCCTGCCTGTGGTCCCGGGTTCCAATCCCGTTAAGGGCAAATGTTTGAGGATGAGCAAAGAATCTTTGTTTCCGAGTCTTGGATAACTAACTATTGGGCTAGTTCGATTGGTGTAAGATTCTCCTCTAATATACACGTCTAGCTCACAGGATGGTTTGGCTAAGTGAGTTGCTGGTTGCAGTACATAACACAAACCGAAAACTATAAGTAACTATACTTACTTCTTACAGTTATTGATTGATAGTTATATTATGTTAATTTCCCTTCGACTGAAGCTTAAATTCTGCCTCGGTCATAAGAATTCATGTTATCTTTTATGGTCATTCCTTCATTTTCTTTTACATATTTCGCAGGAGAATGGTTTTCTTAAAAACAAGCAGGCTCGGATACTTGACGTGAAATCGATTCTTTACAGTTTCGATCCATTTCGTTTCTTTTTAGGTTACTGAGGAGTTTTATGTGTTTTGCGGATTATACCCGATTAAGAACAAAACAATTCGGTTAGGCAATAGCGGATTCAGCCCCCCCGTCTGGCTGGCAGTTGACTTCGTACTAAAACCGAGCCTCAGCTGGGCCAATCCCTCCCAAACGTTGTCAAGCCCCCCCAAATCAAATCCTGGATCCAACGTTACGGTTAGGCATAGCTTTAGGTCTATATAAACTAGATTTACCTTGTAGCTGACAGTTCTGACACTATAACAAGTATTATGTATTAATGTATGCGCATGCGCAGAATGCGGTCGAGGGATCTGCTGAGAGCATGACCATTTGAGGACGTCTTTGTGACAGAGATTACGTATAACTTAGCTATACTTATCCGCCAGCTGTGAGACATGTAATGACAATAAGAGGTACCAATAGGATTCTTAAATTTTTGTAAAAAAAAACCTGTGATTTCTCCCCTCCGGCCACGTGGTCCTACTGCTTCGTTCTACTGATAGGACCACTCGAGCGGTGACCACGTGCCTTTCCGAAGCACTAAACCTCTCCTCAAGGTGGACTCATGACCTGGTAAAGGTCTCGGGAGTTTGCTGGATGCGGGTGCAAGAGCGTTCATTGTGGCACTCTTTGGGGTAGGCCTATGCCCAGCCGAGGACGTCTTCCGACTGATATGACGATAATGGTGATGGCTATTCTAAACGCATTATTGCACCAAATCACCAATTTACTTATTTTTCCATAGAACGGTTTTAAGGATAGGAACCTGTGACGTCATAATTTAGTGTCGAAGATGTCTGATATTGAGAATCGTTTTTGTCATTTTTGTGCTCTTATAGAATTGTGGTTCTCTAGTTCACTAGTTCAAATCGCATAAGGAAAAAAAGAAAGTAGCCAATCGCTTCAATCGACAAAATAATATGTTAATTAAGTAATTAATACGACATTTGTCTTTACAATTGCATACTGTAAAATTATTTTCGCACTATCTCTCTGTCTGTCGACACAATATAATGAAACCTACAGTAATGTTGCGAACACAGCAATTATTGAGACAATGCGATGCGATGATGTTTCAATAAAGAATTAAGTATTGCAATCATTCTGATGACATCATGGCATGACATTAAGTGAAGTTCGACACGAGCGATCTATTCTAGAATGTTTATTATGCATAATATATTACTTTATTATTTCAATAGGAAAGTCGCATTACTACCTTCACAAAATGACATTAAACTCCTACATCACATTTAATTGCTCATAAACTGTTTGTATCCATACTAATATTTTAAATGCGAAAATGTGTCTGTCTCACGCTTAAACCGCTGAACTGATTTAGATGAAATTTTGTATAGAGATAGTTTGTTTTGAGTCCCGGGGAAGGACATAGGGCAGTTTTAATTCTGGAAATTATCCCCTAAGGTGGTGAAAAATTGTATGGAGCTACAATATAAACGCGATCCACGCGGACGGTTTCTTCTAAATTCCTTATTATACCGTGGGTGGACCCCGCAAGGTGGACTGATGCCCTGGTTAAGATCGCGGAAGTCCAATGGATGCGGGTGGCGCAGGACCGGTTATTGTGGCACTCTTTGGGGGAGGCGGACATAGGCGGCGTCCCCAGTCAGGGCGGTTCCACGACGCTTCGGGAGCTCAAATACCGCGAGCCATCCGGTTGCCTCTCGGACACTGAAACTGCGCGTCACTTTATAAATCCCTATTATATCTATTATACAATCAATGCATTTTTTGCAAATGCACTTGACTGATTTAATTGTGATGACTATTTACTTCTTAACTAATTGACATTTATGAATTGTGTGTGATGACTATTTACTTTGTAACTAATTGACATTTATGAATCTGGTTAATTGACATTTTACTTTATTTTAATGTTTCACTTATAATGTACTTATTTTACTCAATTAATATTGACACTTGTGAATAATTTTATTTTTTATTTTATTTTTTTAATCAAGTATTATTTTTAGTACTGAAACTTGTAACTGAGCTCTATGTTCTTATATTCCTGTACTAGCTTCCGCCCGCGACTTCGTCTGCGTGGACTCGGGATAAAAACTATCCTATATTTTAATCCAGGCTATAAACTATCTTCGAGCAAAATTTCATTCAAATCGGTTCAGCCGTTTAAGCGTGATTGAGTAACAAACATCCAAACATCTAAACTTTCGCATTTATAATATTAGTAGGATTTGCATGTACTTGTACGTTAAGCAAATAAACATCTGAATCTGAATCTGAATCTGAACTGGTTTCACTTTAGAGATGTCCATACATTTATTTTATTACATATTAAGTGAGGTTTAAAAAATACTTTTGTCGTACAATCTCTACATGAATAACCTATCATGTACAATCAGATGTTAATTGCAGTAAATTCTATACCCAATTACATCGATGTTCGACCAAAGCCCATGAAACGGCGGAATGAGCATTAAAGCTGTATTTGGTGTTACGACCCATAAACGACCAGCTAATCGGGCCACGGCACAAAATTGTGGACAATTAAATGTGGAATTGGTCAATCGGCTGTGTCCTCATCTGTGATGGCTTTTGTTTTAAGGGTCATACCGTGTTAGAAAGAAATGTATCTGAAAAAAAAAACTTTATTATACAAGCTTTTATTGTTTTACTAGAGACCCGCCCCGGCTTCCCACGGGCACTATGTTATATATATATAAACCTTCCTTTTGAATCACTATATATTAAAAAAAACCGCATTAAAATCCGTTGCGCAGTTTTGAAGATCTAAGCATACATAGGCAGCGGGAAGCGACTTTGTTTTATACTATGTAGTGATTACCTACATCAAGCTTGCCGATTGTTCCTAATTATTTGGCTCTGTGAGCATACAGGTGCCAGCTCTGTAGTGCCACACAATAACATTGCATTGTTATGTTACCGAATTTACTCAAGTAAATTTAATCTCAATCGGATCCCGGCAATTATCTGAAAATAGTTTGAAAATGTTGATAACAATAGCTAAGGTGACATGGCATAAATGAATGAAGGAAAATCTTCTTAGTTCGAATTTAACCCATATTATCTGGCATAAAGTGCCCATGTTATACATTAGTGAAACGTCAAGAATTCGGACAATTACCTCACATGCGAACAGAGGGGTAATCCCGTAACGTTTCGAACGCGCGTTAGGACTATTTAACTGTCATTTTTCCACATGAAAAATGACAGATCTACCTGCCGCGCGTACATTGCGCTTGCGCCACGTGATCGACTTGCAGAGCAAGTTAAATCAAGGCTCGTAAAAATTGTGTTTCATACATTTTGGGTCTCGCTGTTTTCTATATAATAGGCCATTCTTGTTTCAATTATTGTTTAGCACATACTATGATGAGTATGTTTCGACACACAAAGTGGGTACCTAACAAGTTTTAGACTCAAGTAACAAGCAAGCTGCTGGCAAAAATAAATTTTTTGGTCAAGCTTTTATTGCCGATTGTACTTTTCTGTATACCATCAATACTACCATCATCAACTACTCATTGAGACGATTCTATCGAGCCCAAACTCAACGGGGTTACGTCGGTTAAGTACTGAATTCCCATGGCCACCTTCTGTCTCCATCATCAGATCAGCTCGATGGTACCAAAATATTGAATTGTCATACAAACTATACTCATACCCAAAATTTCAGCTCAATCGGTCACTGGGAAGTGGGTCAAATTTAACTTGCAAGATTTGATTACAGACAGACAACGGGACAGGTGAAACTAAATAAAAGCTTGTAAAATAAGAACCAAACATGACAAACTTCTTCCGTTTAAGAATAAAACTAAATTATAGAAACTTATAAACATATACTTAATACAAGTACATTTTTATGTAATCATATGGTAATTTCGCATAAGCACAGAATAGTATAGCATGCATTAAGCGTCCTTCATTTGAAATATACCGCAATTTAGGATTTTAATTGCTTCGAATTAACAATGAATATGTGAAATAGGTCTATAATAACGTTGGTACAAGGCTACAAACTTCGGTTTTGTCTCCATTCATGGATCTAATGTGTGTTAAGTGCGGATGATTGTTAATAGTTGTTATTAAAAATATCCTTCAACACTTGGGAACACTGCCTACTGACCCCGCTGAGGATAGACTTTATTAAGTATCTGATTCGATGACCTCATACCTATTTCTTACGAATTTCGGGATCTCTGGAGGAGAATAACTATAGAAAAAACTCAAGATACTTTACTTTTTGGGCTGGATACAAACGAAAATTATGATCTCTAAAGGAGTTATACATCAGTCAAGCAGTACCTACTACGGTTTATTTATTTTTTATACTGATAATTAAAGCAATTCGTGCAAAATTATTCCCTAACCATTCCAAAATATCAAAAATTCACAACGTTAATATTCAAGTTTTCACTTATGCCGGCACTGCCGGAGTGCAACCCGGTCTTTTTTAGGGTTCCGTAGTCAACAAGGAACCCTAGCTTATATTTAGTTTCGCCATGTCCGTCTGTCTGTCTGTCCGTCTTCAGTTTAGCTCAGTAACCATTACTATTAGAAAACTGTAATTCGGCATGGGTATATAAATCAATCACGCTGACAAAACAGTACAATAAAATCTTGAAAAAAATTTTTTTTTTACCCCCTATACCTAAAGCGGGGATGTATTTTTTTTCCCGTTAAACCCATGTTGTGGGGTATCGTTGGATAGCTCGTTCAAAAATATTATGGGTTTTCTAAAGCCATTTTTCAAATCAGTAATTGGAAAAATGACAGCGGTTGCGAGATATTGGGCTTTAAAGCACAAATTTTTGTTCGAGTCATATGTCCCCCCCCCCCCTGCCGGCTAAATGGCTACTACTGGGGATGTGAAAAAATTCGTGGTAGTAGTACATAAAATGAATTTAAAAGGAAAACTATCATGGACAAGTAGGCATATACTTAACTAACTACTGTAACTACTGTTACCGAGTAATAGTCGACCAACTTAATGTGTACTTGGAGAAGTCAATTTTCGTGCAAATTCGGCTGACGCAACCGCACCGCACTGCCGATGTAACTAAGAAAGACAGGCAACTATGGAACCCTACACTGCGCGTGGCCCGACACGCACTTGGCCGGTTTTTTTTTTTAGACTCCATTGATTGATCCTAGCCTCACCGGATGGTAAGCGACGACAGAGTCTAAGATGAAGCTCACTGATTCAGTAATAGCCGAGCCTATTCTAATGTGTTACGCCGTGGAATCACCGGATGGTTCCATCGGAAGACCAGCGCTGGCCACCAGGCCAGTACAACGCGGAGATTGAACCATTTCGTGGCAATGTTCTTATCTCTTTTCTATTTGTGATTTATGTGTATGTATGTGTTGTTGTCATGAATAAATGATATTCTATTCTATTATATTCTATTCACGCTTATATTATACGCTCGCAGATTTCCTTAATGCTCGGTGTACTGCCAGTAATATATTTGCAAAGTACTACATTCGTACCGCCCCGCTTCCGCGTATCCCGTGCCAATCAGGAAGTACTCGCTGAAATGTAGCGCGGTAAAGAATCTGTACTGACTCTAACAGCTTATGTACTGATGCCGTACCTGCACAGCCAAAGAGGAAGAGGCCTTATTACGGCTGCGGTCTTCTGACTTCTGTGTTTTGAAACTATGTCTTCTAAGCACATCATTGCAAATTACCTAGTTTCTTAAGGTACATCTACGTATGTTCCTGCGTCATTTGGTTAAGTATGTGGTTTTATAATCGCATTGACAAAGTACATTGTTAGTAGACCGCAGGTTATTTTTAACGCTTCCTCTCAAGGTCGTGTTGCGAAAATGGCGGATCTTATACCAAATCGGTGTGAATTATACCTACGTATTTATGCTACGGTAGCCTAGTGGTTCAGGCAGCGGCCGTCGTGGGTTCGAATCCCAGCTCGTACCAATGAGTTTTGCGAAACTTATGTACGGAATATTTACTGTTAGCTTTTCGGTGAAGGCAAACATCGCGAGGAAACCGTTCTAATTCCCATAAGGTCAACTTTTCCCTCTAGGTTGGAAGGTCAGACGGCAGTCGCTTTCGTAAAACAAATGCCTATGCCAAATTTAAACTTGGGATTAGGTATCAAACCCCGAGCTCCTTCACGGCACAACCAGGAATAACCCTAGGAGCCTTCTTATGATATTATGATTTGTTATTGGACCTAAGCTTATGTGCTGCTGATAAAGGTCGCGGAAGTCCTTGTCACATGGTTGTCATAGGCCATTTTGTTGAATTTGAAAGGTAGACCTGGCCCTTCAAACCTCCCGCTAGGTCCTGATAACCCTGTCGCTGCTGGTTGGGCATCGCTTATTCACTATATTCGCAGCTGACTATACCATGTCTGGTGGTCCTGTCACTATCCACCACCAGTGATCCCGTTGGTAGCTTGCAACTTATCATCATCACCATCAAAGCATATTATAATTTACTTTAAAAACAAAGTTTTAACCGACTTCAAATTAGTACTCCGCCAAACCACGAGAACATTTCCACATTTATTTTCAAATTTACCACATGAACTGATTTCCGAGAGCAAATGCGTTGATTTTTAGGGAAAATAATAGGGCTTTAAAATTCTTTATATTGAATAATATTAAGGAACACACTAGTCGGAAAGACAATTTTTTGGAGAGTTTCCCTCAATTTCTTCAGGATTCCACCACCCTTGGGATACTCCCTTTCCAACAAAAAAGAATAATCAAAATCGGTTCATAAACTTTCTCCTTTTTTGAAGTCGGTTGAAAATAGAATGTAACGGTTCAATCACGTCGTCCATCCGCCCGCATCGCGAGCGCTCACGATTAAGGACCACGGGGTTCGAAACCTGTCGAGCGATATTCGACCTCAAAGACGTTAAATCACCATAGCAGTCGAAAGACGTCCACTGCTGCACATAGCACACATCCTGCGCTACCCGTATCCAGCGGACTCCCGCGACCTTTACCAGGTCATCAGTCCACCTTGACCCCTTGTGCAATATGGTGAGTTTATATATACATTCATAATGACTTTTCATGCCACAAGTTGGCCGAATGTATATGGCTCAGATTATATACTACTTATTAACTAACAGGTACGTAATGGTAAACCCATTACGTACTTGTATTCTAGCAAATAAAAGTTAAAAGTTCAAAGTTTTTTATTTGTGAGTATATTGTCTCAATCAATTGACTTATTACAGTTATTTCATTTTATTTGTGCTTACCAAAACGGATACTTACTATACCTGGATAATTCATGACGCTGCGACTGATGTACTTAATTTTTACCAACGCAAATAATGACCATAGAAACTTATATTGCAACACGAACCATAGAGAATAAACTTTTTTCCTCACGACGCGCTTCTGCCGGTGTGGCAACGATAATGGGCTCCTAGATTGACAGTGTTGCCACTAGTGATGGGCGATTGTCAACTCGAATGACATGTAGAGTTGAAAATGTTAAAATATTACGAAAAGGTGGGGTTGAGCTTGCTCGGGTATAAAGGGAGGTATGTTAACTCGACATTCCTAAATAATTATTAATTACTAGCTTATTTTTATAAGTAGGTGCGCGGGACTTTTGAGGGTAGGTAATGATCGAAAGATTCCAATAACAACATTAGATATAATGTAATGTTCAAAATTCTGCGTTTTTTTTACGGAATCTACAGAATTTGTAAGATTGTTATAAAACTATTTTTAATTCGAAATTTTAGGTCAAATCACGTAATTACTCAATAATATTTAAAAAAAGAAAGTATAAGTAAGTTGAAACTTGACGTTTCCCTCATATATTTGGGAGTTTTGTTCACTTTGTATGACGATACTGAGTTACAGGAAGGGGTTAGAAATAAAGCGACTTTCTGATTTGTCCGTGCGGAGGCAGTAAGATAGCAGTACGATTTCAGTGTCAACTGTTAGTCGAGTCAGTACCAGTTTCTTTACTGGGCGCTTACATTTAAATAAGTTTCTATAGTTTTTTTTGGTACAAGGTTTTATAGCCGTTGAGACGATTCTAACGAGCCCAAACTCAACGGGGTTAGGTATGTCTGTTAAGTCCTGAGTTCCCATGGCCACATTCTGTCTCCATCATGAGATCAGCCCGATGGTACTATAATATTGAATTGTCATCCAAACTATAGTTAAACCCAAAATTTTAGCTCAATCGGTCGAAGAAATCTGGTTCAAAACTGAGTTGTAAGATTCCACCCACAGTTACATACATTGTCAGTTAAATAAAAGCTTGCAATGAGTGCTTTCTTCCTGGCGCGGGATGGGCGGGGGCGGGACGGTATGAATTCAGTACTGCAAGCGAACAATCTTAGACAAATCGAGCTAGTCCCATATAGTAAGCTTAATAAGACTTGTGTTATAGGCACTAGTCGACGAAATATTTAATAGTTATAAATACTTCAGTACATAGAAAACATCCAAGCCTCAGAAACAAATATTCATGCTCGTCACACAAATATTTGCCCTTACCAGGATTCGAACCCAGGACCTTCAGCTTCGTAGGCAGTGTCACTAAAAATACGGGCCGTATACCGACCAGTGAGAATATGCAAGTGACATCAGTAACACTAGTAAGCTCACGTCAAAGTATAAAAGTTTTAACCGACTTCAAATCAGTATCCGAATCGCTTCAAGTGTGACTATAAAGTTTGAAGCGTTCAAACGTCTAGTACGTGTGCGCCGTGCCGGCGCGCCGCCGCCGACAAATGATCGGCGTGAAATCGGCGACATCGGCGTAGCCTTGACTGAATGCCAAAGATTATTTTTTCAGATAGAAGAGAATAATGAACATTTTTGTTTATGCTCATACACAAAACTTTGTTACTGGCGTTATTGCTTTATGTAGTGGGACTACCTGGGAAGGACCCTTTCAAACAAAAAAATAATCCAAATGGTCCAAGCGTCTTCGACTACTCGAGAACATACATAAACAAGTGAAATTAAAAGATTTTGAAAAAAAAACATCTGCTTTTTTCAAATTTTATATCGAAAAATCCTCATATCGAAATCCGTCAAACGGTTTAGGCTGCAGGGCGTGCCAAAGAATAAGGTCATATATGTATATGTATGTATGTATGTACATACATACATACATACATACGCTCGAAAAACATAACCCTCCTCTCCTTCGGCAGTCGGGTAAAAAGAGATTCCGACAAATTGAGAACGTCCTTTATTGAAGTCGGTTAAAAATACCGCATACCTACCGGCCCGCTCCGTCATGAAGTCTAAGTCGGCGGAGTGGTTCCCATCACTACACAACGCAATTATAACTCATTTCATTCCCATTTGCCGCTACCACATCGCTGAGTTACCATTGAAAAGTAACAACTACAAATAAAAACTTAATTCACTTTGGACCTAAGACCACTAACAATACGATTCAAATTCCAACGTTTCTTTTCTGAGTTACAATATTTTTTAGTTAGGGTTGTGACATTGTAAAGTGTAATTTTATTAATGCAATTCCTTGCAAGATCAGTGTCGTGTAGTTTTATTGCATTTGATTAATTTGTTTATGAATTATACATGTAATTGATATTTAATGTTCCTAAAGAAGTAATTATTTTTATTATCTTGCTTATATGCCAACCCTAAGTTAACTTCCAAAAATATTTCCACATGTTAATGTGGAAATATTTTTGGAAGTTAACACAAATAATCATCATTCAAGCAAAACTTAAATAAGTACCTACAGGATGGCTGAAAAACTGTCTTGGCATACTTTTAATTTAAGTACCTTTTTAGGGTTCCTTAGTCATCAAGGAACCCTTATAGTTTCGCCTTGTCCGTCCGTCTGTCCGTCCGTCCGTCTTCGGCTTTGCTCAGTAACCCTTACATCTAGAAAACAGAACTGTAACATTAAATGTTTATTAAGTAGAAACGTCCGCTAACGAAATTCCAAATTTCCAGATGTTGTGTGGATTCTATTGTGGGTTCAAATCCCGCTCGTGGCGAATAATTTTTCAATTTCCCACTATTATCGAAAACAGAACTGTAGTTTGGCATGGGTATATAAATCAATCACGCCAACACGCAACAGTTTTTTTAGCTTACCTCCCCTAAACGTAAAGTGGGGATGTAAACTTGCTTTCTCGATAAACCCATAGTGTATGGTATCGTTGGATACTTAGCTTGTTCAACTCGGTGATTTTTGAAGCCTTTGAAGCCCTAATTTCTGTTCAAGTCATGTGCGGCCCCTGCCGGCTGCTACTGGGGATGTGAAAAAAATCGTGGCAGTAGTACATATAATAAATTTAAAAGGAAAACTATTACGGGTAAGTAAGCATAAATATGTTACCGAGTAATAGTCGACAAACTATAATGTACTTACAAAGGCCAACTTTCGTACTAATTCAGCCGACGCAACCGCATCATTTATTTGGCGCGCGCGTGTCGATGTAGCTAAGACAGACAGCCAACTTTTTTTAATGAAAATGTCAAAATAATTTATAGGTACCTACTCTTAGTTCTAAAAAAATATGTTACTGACATTATTGTGTAAGAAATTACAAAAAAAAAAATGGGTAACTCTGGAAAATTCGTACACCTTGAGATTGACTCCCTGATTTTGTACAATCATGTTTAGAAACGTTCACACACAAAATCAAACAGTATTCAATAAACACAGTGTTAATACGTTAGCATTAGTCTCAGTTCCCAGCACACGGTTCACCTTAGATCCTAATGCAATAGTAAGTGATTCCACAAAAACCCAGCAGGCTGCGTAGCGATGATTGATGACACGCGGCGTGAGAATCTGCGCATGATCATGATTTGAAGCAAGAATAGATAGCTTGGAGTCTATTTTTATGAGGCGCTTCCAATCCCGATTGCAATTCAAATTGTTTCGCCTTCCACAATCGCCTAAAGGCCAGCTATGTGAGAACAAAAGCTACTCGCAGAAAAACGCTCCTATTGTATGAACACGCACTAAATCACTAATCAATGTGTTTACAGGTCATAACGAGTCGGGACTAGAGCTGCAACGAAGGTGGCAAACAAGTACACGACTTGCCTGTTGGTTAGCAAGCAGATACTGGAGTCTATGGACGCAGAAATCCAGAGGTTACAAGCGAATAAGCGGTTTATTTATTATTTCATTAATGAATTAATCTAACTACAAAGTAACGTTTAAAACAAAAGCCCTGCAAAACTGTTTTATACAGTATATTGTACCACGACGGTAGCAAACAAGCACACAGCCTGCCTGATGGTAGACAGGATGGATAGAGATGGTCACAGCTGCGTTGCAGACCCTTTAAAGAGTTGAGGATGCGTTGTGTCCACAGCTAGAGACATGTGGAGGTCCCAAACTTTGTGTTGATAGCTAGAAGAGACCATTGCTGGTCCCTCAACACAGCGCAATCGCGGGAGCTAAGGCGACCTTCAATCAATGGATCAATCAAATCGTTTATTTGCTGGAAATTGGAATACAGTATATAAAAATAGGTCTATAAATTAAAATACAGTTCCTGCATGTATTCAGCTTGCATGCAGGCAAGCAAACATTTCCGAGTGCTAGGTACGTTACGATTACATCAATTTTATAATTATAACAATATGTCAGCTTTAATAAATAGACAAAGAATACAATAACAAAATAATAGAGTTCACAAAGTTAGTAATAAATAATTATAAAATAAATGTCAAAATAAGCACGGAGTCAAAATTACAAATTCTATGTCATCTCTGATTCAGATAACTTTTTACGCTATAGAAGCACTTGTCCAGAAGCCAAGTGGATAACTTGTGTTTAAAACTATTACCGTAAAATGGGGTGAGTAGGGTTCGCGGGGAGAGTTGGGTTATGAATGGGGAGAGAAGGTATGAAAGGGGGGTAAGATGGTTTTTTAAGGCTACTGCTACAAAAACAATGTATTCCAATTTGAAATGGAGCTATAGTAATACTCATAATAAAAAAAAATCGATCCAACAATCTTCCAAAATCACCTTTGTATGAAAACCCATCTCACCCCAATTACGAGGGACTACGGGGTGAGGTGGGTTTTCCTATTTATCGTCAAAGTTATGAAATGGAACTACCCAAAATAAAATAAAAACTAAAATACAAACGTCCGGAACACTTATTATATACACCATTCAGTTTGTATAAGTAAAAATAAAATGTTATCGAGGTTTGAATGTCAGTTTTCACCCCATTTTACGGTACCCCGTAGTAACTTTATTTCGTCAGGTAAGATATTCAACAGTTTTATACACATATTAAACACATCCTTACTGACAGTGACGGACGCTCTATCTCGTCACTTATCGCGTGATAAGGCTGTCCATGCTACGGGGTCAGAGCGAGTACTGACCCCGTATCATGGTCGGCCTTATCACGCGATAAGTGACAAGTTAGAGCGTCCGCCACTTGCTGACACCGTTCGATAGAACGAGACGACGCTCTTATCTTGTCACTTATCGCGTCTGGTGAAAATGGCTGCGGACTGCGGTCTTCTGGAATGAGCTACTTAACCAGTTGGCAGTTGGGCTGCTCCAAATATAAGCAAGATGACATTCCGCTGTGTGAGCCTCTCTAATGTAAGGTATATCTCTGTATGTAAAAAAAAGGTACATGTAAACAAATTAGTACATTACGTACCAAAGGCAGTGAATTCGTGAATGCCCCAGATCGCAGGTGTTTGCGGCCCGAACCGAGGGTGAGGGCCATAAATATGCGATCTGGGGCTTTACGAATTACCGCCCGTGGTGCGTACACAATTTTACGTCTTCTCCTGGGTGTGAAATGAGATTTGCCGCTGCGCTCGTGGGCGGTAAATCTCACTTATCGCCCAGAGTGACGTAAATATAATTAATAGCTACTTTAATAACCTAAGCCGTTAGCATGCATGTTAAGCCTTTTGTTCTTGTCTATTAAGGCTTGTAAGGCCCGCTAAAGTCCTTGAGCGTATGGGCGGAGCCTCGACCCTCTCCCCGCGCAAGTCGCACAACCCGCCGTCGTTTATTAAGCGTTACATAGATTAAGTTAGGTAAGATTACAGACGCATCATCGCGCATCGTTACCAATGCAAGGGTGGACGTGGGTGGGTAACATTCGTCATGCTTAGTTGAAACGTGATATTTGTCATACATAAATTACATAATTGATTAAGTTCAAAAATTATGTCCCTACTATTATAATACTATTTACTTACGATTAGTGTAGTTCCGTCAGCACGGCTAGCACGAGACGGCCGCGACATACACTCGATTTTTCTCGCACTATCGGTCTCTCTCTTATTAGAACATTAGGGAAGAGAGGTATAGTGTGAGAAAAATCGAGAGTATGTCGCGGCCGTCTCGTGCTAGCCGTGCTAGTGAAAACGAAATTCGTTCGAATAACTCTCATTGTCGCTCGAACTAGCAAGCGCGACAGAGAGGGAGATACACGAACGAAGTTCGGTTTCGTTTCGCGGTAGGCCCTCAGCACGCCTAGCACTAGACAGCCGCGACATACTTTCGATTTTTCTCGCACTATACCTCTGTTACTAAATATTCTAATAAGAGAGAGACGGATAGTGCGAAAAAAATATAAAGGTAATAATAATAATCCATACCTACTGTTGCCCTTAGGCCATTTTTTAATGTCGCTATTAATAGGGGCCCATCTAGCAGTTAGCGAGTCACCGTCTGTCAGAGATAAAATGTGAAACAGTTTTATTGAGCAGGCGTCCGATGTTTCATCCAATAGCCCAGCTACTAGTCCATCATTTTCACCCAATAACCCGTTTTATTTAGATTCCATCAACTAGCAATAGACTCTTTCACCCCAGCGGGTGCTGTTTCTGTGTGCGTCCCATGACACGGGCAGAGACAGCATCCGCTTGGTGTACTCCTTGCATTTCATTAAATTGTCAAAAGGGACTCTACGTGTTGGCTCAGATCTCCACGCACGCCTCCCAAAGGTCCGGGACATCATTGTCCCGTGAGCGGGAAAGACATATAATCCATACTATCCATACTTCCATATCCATACTCCATACTAATATTATAAATGCGAAAGTGTGTCTGTCTGTCCGTTACCTTTTGTGTAAGTGTAAGGTTGTTAAGTTTAAACTAATTTTCGGTATATTTATTACGTTCTACTTCCTTGATTTGATGATGATGGCGTGTACAGTCAGCATCAGATAGTAAGTAGCATCCAAAGTAGCCAAATATATCGTAACACATTCCTTACTCCTACTTATAGTAACAAAGACTATTTTGATGAATGTACGTTCCGATATATTTGGCTAACTTGGCCGCTACTAACTATATTATGCTGACTGTACAGAAATCGGCCTCGGGTAAATATATACTTATAGATTAGTTGTACGTTAACCATACTTTGTTTCACATCAAATAATAACTCTGTATCTAACTTGGAGTTGGCATGCAACCCATAGGTAGGTACTTACAATATTTGCCAAGCCCACTATTTTTATTAGAACTTATTCTATTAACACTTGACAGTCATTAATACGAGCAGATAAAACAATATTGTTTCTATAATTGTTCATGCTCCTAAGCAATAGATATTGTAAATATATTTACTAATAAAATGACTGGTTTTAGCGATTTCCCAATTTTGATACTGTGTAGATATTTGATACTTTGATAGAATAGGTATTTACTTGTGATTCTTTTTCCTCTTCTCTTGTAAAATTTCTTGATATTACGTATTTTCCTCCTGCGCTTATTTCCCATCTTGAACTAAAAAACAAAATCTAAACTATACCTACGTAAATGTTAATTAGGTACAAACGCCAACACAGTTAACAGACCATCCTGTGTTTATACAAGAACCTTATTACAATGCACATAAAGTGCACGGATGGTCAGTCAGCTGTCTTGTCTATAGTACCTACTACTTTACAAATCACGAAATAGATTGTCCACTCTATGCAACAAAATTATCTGTCACTAAAAACTAAACTATACGCAAATGTTTATTAGTTACCTACTATACGAATCACAAAACGGATTGTCCACTCTATGCAACAAATATAGTCCACAATTTCCACAAATATTTAAAAATTTCGGCGCAGCGCAAATTGACACAGGTCCGTCATGCAACGTGTCTCGTCCCGCACTGACCGTATGGACGAAAACGGGGAGGCGTAGGAACTTTGGCGGAATATTTCAGAAAACGAGATAAATTTTTAAGAAAATTAAGAAAGTAAGAAAATGATGCCCTTGTTCATTATTGTATGAAGAAAGTTATAAAATGTCATATTATTCTGATAAAAAATGGAGCAGTAAAATGGTTACAAGTGAAAAAATAGGGGTGACTTTAGATTTCTTTTTCTCTAATTTTTATTGTTAAAATGGATTTTTACGAAAACTATGACCGGTCGCATATCTTGCAGATTATGTTATACTTTTTCCGACTGTAAAAATGTTACGTTATAATGTATAAAACGATACGACAAGGAGGACTATATATAGTTATAGGTTAGTTTATACTTAATCAAAAAACCTTTTATACATTAAATTAAGTATTGCACGCCTGAAACAGGTAACTGTTGGAACTATTTTGTCATCACTAACCTACCTATGTATCTATGTAACACAGTTGGCAATAAATCATTCTTATTCTTATTCTTAAAAAAGCTTATTATAATAAGTATAATGTTGATATGTAATTTTTTATCCTACTAATATTTTAAATGCGAAACATCGTGAGGAAACCGGTCTAATCCCAATAAGGTCTTGTTTCCCCTCTGTGTTAGAAGGACAGATGACAGTCGCTTTCGTAAAACTAGTGCGTATGCCAAATCGTGGGATTAGATATCAAAGCGAACCCCGGGCTCCTTTAGGGCACAACCGGGAATAACGCTAGGAGGATTATTTTACAAGCTTTTATTTAGTTTCACATGTCCCGTCTGTCTGTCTGTAATCAAATCTTGCAAGTTAAATTTGAACCACCGAGCTGAAATTTTGACCGATTGAGCTGAAATTTTGGGTATAAGTATAGTTTGGAGGACAATTCAATATTATGGTACCATCGAGCTGATCTGATGATGGAGACAGAAGCTGGATGGGAATTCAGTACTTATCGACGTAGCCCCGTTGAGTTTGGGCTCGTTAGAATCGTCTCATTGAGTAGTTGATGATGGTATACAGAAAAGTACAGTAAGCTTGTATCAAAAATGAAATTTTTTACAGAAACTTTTTTAAATATTATTAATGCGAAAGTTAGGAGGTTTGGATGTTTAGATTTTTGGATGTTTAGATGTTTGGATGTTTGTTACTCAATCACGCTTAAACGGCTCAACCGATTTGGATGAAATTTTGCACGAAGATAGTTCATACCTTGGATTAAAATATTGGATAGTTTTTATCCCGGGTCCACGCAGACGAACTCGCGGGCGGAAGCTAGTTATCAATCTTCCATACTTACTCTACTTACTAATATTATAAATGCGAAAGTTTGTCTGTCTGTCTGTCTGTTACCACTTCACGCTTAAACCGCTGAACCGATTTGGATGGAATTTGGTATAGAGATAGTTTGAGTCCTGGAGAGGGACATAGGATAGTTTTTATCCCGGAAACCATCCCCCAAGGGGATGAAGTGGGGGGTGAAAGTTTGTATGGAGCTACGATATAGGTAAACGAGTTCCACGCGGACAGAGTCGCGGGCAGAAGCTAGTAAATAATAAGTATGAGTATCAGACGTTGCAGAAACTTCATCTCCTACTGTATAACCTTAATTTTATAAATAATACGGCGGTAGAAAACAAGCACACGGCTCACCAGATGGTAAGCTCACTCACTCTAAATCATTCACGCTCGTCGAGCTTACAAGACAGAACCACCACGCGAAACATATTAAATTGTATTTGGGATGCGAAAGAGGCGAAACGAATGTAGGCCTAGGACCCCTGTTGTATGAGTCTAGATATAGTTTAGGTTACAATCTATTGCATTTTGGACACGTTTTTACGTTGGTATAACTAATTATCATCATCATATCAGCCGGAAGAAGTGGTAAAGGTCGCGGGAGTCCGCTGGCGCAGGTCGGTCACTGGCACCCTTTGGGGGAGGCCTATATCTAGCAGTGGTCTTAAGTATTTGGTCTTTCTTGTTACCGACTATACCGACCGAGTTTAAATACACAGAAATTAAATAACCACAAATTTTCAGACGGGCTTAATCAGTTCATACTAGCTTTCGTCCGCGACTTCTTCTGCGTGGGCTCGGGATAAAACTATACTATATTTTAATTCAGGCAATAAACTATCTGCGTGCAAAATTTAATCCAAATCAGTTGAGCCGTTTACGCGTGATTGAGTAACAAACATTCGCATTCATAATATTATTTAGTAAGATATTTCATAATCAGATTTCTCATTATTTCTTATGTTTAGGGCTTATGACTACTTTTATTTTTCCATACTATGTGTATACAGGTTGTAACGACAATGGGGTGTGAACCCATCAAGGCCAAGTTCGGTAGCGTATTACTATTCCAAATATGCATTTCTTTATTTTTTTAATTTTGTAATGTAAACATTTAAAATTTTGTTTGTTTTCATTAATAAAAAAAACATTGCATATTTAGAATCGCAATGCGCTACCGACCATGCCCTTGATCGGTTCACACACCATTTTTGCTATACCCTGTATGACTTGTTTTAATGTCCACAGTATTTCACTAGTAATAAAACTACAGACTGTCTCTTAAAAACTGTAAGTAATATATGAAAAGCAAGTTTTCTACGTCAGCTGCATAGGCACTAGTACTTAATTAATTTTCGTAATATATTTTTTGACCACGTTCGATTTAAAATGATGTGAAATATATTGGTTCTATCCTTTTAACCTTTAATTACCTTTAATTATACGTCACACAGACGGCGCTAATTTTATTTCAAAAATACTATTTAAACAACGCCACTTGCGGCATTGCACCACATATGCAATCAAGAAGCTAGAGCATTATAATTCTATTTTTATTTAATTTTTAAATGTAGGTATGTACGTCTGCCAGACAGTACCTCGGTGTAAGTGCTAAGTACTCAAAAACTACCTCGGTAATTAAAGGTTTATGTAATTAGGTCTGTGTCAATAATTTTAATGTATCATACTAACATAATTATGATACGACCAAGGATACAGTGACCATCGAAAAGCATCCAACGTTTTTCAAATTGAGCTACACACTAAAACGGATATCGCATCAGTTATTATAATCATTATAAATTAATACGTCCACGCACCGTCTTAGTAAAGACCTCTTCTTTTAACATCATAATAACATACAATTAACTTAATTTTCCTATCAATTATACCTTAAACGACCTGTTTTTTGGCCTTACCCATTTACCAACACGAACAAAAAAGCAATATAAACCAAGTTTTTTTTTGATTTTTTTCATTTGGCCGTATTGCATCAAAGTATTCCATTCAAAAAGCAACTCTGCCGTCCGAGGTAGAAGATTCCAATTCCACTGACAGTGTCATAAAAAGTCGACCACATTGAATAATCTCATCCATACGTCAATACGACTTTTTGTTATTGAAAGAATCCATGTGCATCAAGGTCCAATAATTGCGTGTAAAGATATAATTTGTTAACAATGTATTATTATATTTATTATGTGGGTTTTTGACCTTTCGCGGTCTTCCGACTATCATCAATATAGTTACCTGTATACTTATGAGGCGCGAGAGACGATTAAAAAATACTTTTTGGTTCCGTACCGTATGATACTGAAAAAAATACGTTTTAGTTCCGTAGTTATAATATAATTTAGTATAGTTATAATTAATTATAATTTAAATATTTATTTTATTTTGGTTTTAGTATTTGTTGTTATAGCGGCAACTGTCTAGCTATCGCGGTTCTTAAGGTGCAGCCTGGTGACAGACAGACGGACGGACAGCGAAGTCTTAGTAATAGGGTCTCGTTTTTACCCTTTGGGTACGGAACCCTAAAAAAGTGTTGAAACAAATTCAGTCATCACCATTATTATACAAACATCTAACATTAAAACTACTGTTCAGTAGGATTGCATCTACATATATTGAGAACAGCTGACTAATATCGCTACCTACGGAACCCTACCACGGCTCAATAGTCTCGCGGCGCCTTTGTAACGAATCACGGATCGTCTCAGGCATTGTTGCCGAACTAGGTAATGAATGAGTGGACGGGGGTCAGTTGAAGAGAACCAACAAAATTTAAATTTATAAAACGTAATATGCAAGCAAAGGCGATTAGCGTGGAAGATATCGTACAAGTCAAATCTGGTAAAAGGGCAAAGTGAACAGTTGTCCCGTGAACGTGGATGTTGCGACACAACCGAAACGTCGAGGGAACTCTGTGAGGCAAATAAATAAGTTAATTATACGCGATTAAGTTCCGTTTAGTAAAAAAATATATATTTCTGTTTAAAAACATAAATATTCCACCGTCACCCTGTAGGTAATAGAAAAGTATAAAACCACATGTTCCCAACAAAACAAAAGACAACCTATTCTATGCCTGATAAGAATTATGCATGACTATCAAATAATTTTGCATAACCCCATTTAACCCACCAACATACAAAGTCATACAAGCCCACACGACTACATTAGTGCATATTCTAAACATATAACACTATTTCAATAATATATGTTTCATCCTAGACCGAAAATGTATCTATGTATGAACTTATTAATTACAATGATTATTTAGAAACCTTCCGGCTGTTGACAGGCGAATTATAGTCGATTATATTGTTAAAGAATATACAGGGTGTCTCAAATCTTAGAAGAAATAGTGTTCAGTTCATACATACATACATAGATTCACGCGTTTATTTCCAAAACGGGTGAACACATAAAACTTATGTTCCAGTGCCGCTTTTAGCATAAATGTGGGTATAAAAGATCGACAAAATGTGATATCGCAGTGATAGGTTGCTAGCCCATTGCCCACAACACACTTCGACCCTGCCCCTTTAGTCGAATTTTACGACACCCACGGGAAGAAAGGGGGTGGTGAAAATTCTAACCCGACACCACAGTAGTCATTAAAGTCATTACTTCTACCATACAATTCTGACGACCGGTTAGCCTAGTGGGTAGTGACGCTGCCTACGAAGCTGAAGGTCCTGGGTTCGAATCCCGGTAAGGGCAAATATTTGTGTGATGAGCATGAATATGTTTCTGAGTCATGGATGTTTTCTATGTAGTATTTATATCTATTATATATATCGTTGTCTAGTATATAACCCATAACACAAGCCTTACTGAGCTTACTATGGGACTAGGTCGGTTTCTTACATTGTCCCCTTATATTTATTTATTTATAAAATAGATATCAGAAAAGGCCCAAGTAGGTGGTGGTGGTACAGTCCGCATCAAAAGTAACTGCGCAAATGAAGACGTCAAAAGTCTTTATTAAAAGGGAATAAGAGCTTTTGCCGTCTTCGATTCCACATTTACTTTTGATGCGGACTGTACTTTGGTGACAAAAACGCGTAGGGTGCGCGGTAGGTGGTTACTGTGCCCCGGACGCATGCAACTTCAAGGGTGTTGTCATTTGGGTGTTATGGCCGCTCCACACGATGGGCCATCCTGACCCATCATATACAGGACGCATCTATGCATTAAAGGAAGTAGGACATATTTACGTCTCGTTCTACCGCATAGCCGCGTCCTGTATGATGGCTCAGGATGTCCCATTGTGTGGAGCGGCCATTAAATTAAATTAATTATTTATTTATATTTAAGGAGTACCAACAGCTGCAGGTCTTATGCATAGTAATACAAAGCCAATTAAAGGAACTCACAGACAGACTCAGTTTCATTGATGCCAAATGTAAGTTCAACACTTTATTACAATAAAAGTGTAAGAATAATATCGGTGTGGCATTGGTTATAGCCATTAAAAAGATTCTATAAATGTTTTGGGACAACCTCTATATTGGTATTTAAAAATCTAAGTAGGTACATCGTAATTGTTAATTGGATGGAATTGTAAGCGAATAAGATTCCAATTAACACTTGTAATTTGAGAGTTAATTGTATTAAACGTCTTATTCATTCAACGTGTTTCTGGGCTGTTATTATTTTCACCCCACCCGTAACAGCTATCGAAACTAGAGCTCTACCTTCGCTTAGTTGCTCCGAATTGTGGCGTCAAGATATATTTGTGGGTAAACGTTGAGGTGAGCTTAAAACAAGTTGCAGTACCTATAGCGGGGCTGTACGCACAAATCCACTCACAGTTAGCTACATATAATATTCATGATATTATTCTTTGGTGGTTTGCTTTCCATATAAAACGTTATTTGACATTCGCAGGCTAACGGCGCGATGTTTTTAGGGACTTATGTAGCAAACTTTCATTAATTGGCTTTCCATTTGCGCGAAATTCCCCTTTTCCTAGAATAAACTTGTATAAACTGGAATAATTTGAGAAAAATAGTTTTCCCAACGTAGTTTTCCCAAATACAAAATAAAATACGCTCTAAATTACACAAAATAAGCTTTAAATACTCTCCCTTCTTATACGACATTGACACACATATCATACTTACACCTAACACACGTCCCTACGCTAAACTCATGCACATAGACTCAATCTTGCACAATACATAATTATACATAAAAATCCCAAAATTACACTATGTGTATATTTTTTACTGTTTTTTAACTTGTTGTATTTGCTTTTATTTTATTTTTGTTATTTTCTTCATTTGTGAATATTATTCTTGTAAATATTTATGACCAGTCTAAAAACCAGCGCTGGGCCTCGCCCAGCACATGCTGAGACTGGGGCCCATTTGTCCACAATTTTTTTTTTGCTGTTTATTAGTAGTTTGTATTTAGTGGGTAAGTATTTACTGTCTTTTACTCGTAAGTTAATTTTTTTAATTTTGCGGCAATAATTTTTTTTCTGATTCTAATACATTTAGTCAATGTTATTTACGTCCTTTTCAATGCTCCTCTCAAACCTACGCGGTACTTAACTGTAAAGTCTAGTCTTATCCTAGATACCTTAAGTGTGTGCTAAGTAAGCCTTACGTGGGAAGCAATTCACGCTTCATTTGTGAGAAATACGCGGTTCTGGTTACTGGAGCTCGTAGGTACAGGATCCTACGGGCGTAGGTAGCATGGTCGTCATTTTATTACTTTTATATTTTTTTCTATATTATGGTCCCATCGGTATTGTCGATGATTTCGCCAAAGTCAACGTCAAGGAAAATTAATTGACCGGTGACTTTGGGATGCCAAGTTCCAGAGATGTACAAAATACTTTAAAAAAAGTATTTAAATACAAAATGCCTACCACAACCCTGCACGTGTCCCCTGGGTGGTGCTAAAGAGTGACAAACTTTAAAGGCGAAATAATGTATGCCATACGATTAAAAAAATACAAAGTGCAAATACTTTTCTAATTTAATATTTCAAATGCAAAATACAAAATTGTTATGCTTTTTGTACCTATTTAAATAAAAAATACAAAATAGGTATTTTCAAAATTCTTTATTCAAATAAAATACTTTCAAAAAGTAATCGAAACAAAATCGAAGTCAATCGTTAAAAAGCGAAGCGTAACGTCATCTTTCACAGATAATAACGTTCATTTTGTTTTAACTGTCATTTTGCACATACTTAGACTTTCAAAGTTGCAGCGCCTCTAGTGGGCATTTGTCGAATCGCTGGCCCATGCACTTGAAAATTTGAGTGGTAAAGGTAATACTTTCGAAACTTAGCAGTAAAAAGTATTTTATATTTGACAAATAAAAAATACATTTCGAAAAGTATTTCAAATAAAATACAAAATACTTAAAAAAAAGTATTTAAGTACAAAATATAAAATACGTATTTTGTATTTGAATTTTAAATACAAGTATTTCAAATAAGTCACAACTCTGCCAAGTTCACTCAGAACTATTGATTGAGGAATGTTTATTAAAATAAATGAAGCCTAAATGTAGGTTGAATTTTAAGTGGATGGAAGTAATGATCTAAACTTAAATACGTGCAAAATAATGAGCCATTTGGCTTTTCTAAGGACATATTAATGAAAAACTGATGACTCAAATTGAAATTTTTGTTTTTGTGTAGGTATGTTTAAAATTATACTTATAATTTAAACGGTTAAACTCACGTAAATATCACGAAGGGCTACATGTTTTGAACGCTTCGGGAATTATTTTTCAGGATAAGTGTAGCGGCCATCAATTAGTTTGACTGATCATTGACAATGTCATCTCTGATACTTTTGATTTTCTTTCTAATATTGATACTTTATGCTGATATTTAAGACATATGCTCGATAAATCATTTTAAGTTTGATATGCTATCACGAATATAAAAAAGAAGGGATAAAAATACTCAAAAAAAGCATATCATCGGCCACCGCTAAAATCACAGTCAGGGCAAGTAGATATTAATTAATTTTGGTCTAAAAAAACCATATCGACGCACAATTATCGATTTTATGCAGCATAGCCAGTCTGAAGGCAAAAAACTGATCGAACATCCGATCGAAGGACCAATAAAATCCAACCTCTTGACATTTAACACTAGTCATAAAACATTCCATATTACGATGCGACCTACATTACTTTGCAATTACATAATGAATCCTTAATCACTAACCAGCTAAAATACCTATAAAATGGTCTCTCCCACGGTACAAAATAGCCCCTATGCCGTTAAGTTAAGGACTACTTTTTGTACTTTCTAACGAGATGGGAGTTCTGCGTAATTGGTGCTGGTAACGATCGGATGTGATGGATGCAAGATTGTATCGAATTAGTCTCGTGCAAGATCTCGGCGCGTTACAACCTTGTCGCTGTAACGTCGTCGGAGAAGCTCAGAAGGAATTGGTACAAGGGTTAGAGCGATATGGTGGTTAGTGTTGTTATGAAATTAGTTCGTTTTATTTACAATTGTATTTATGTAATTACTAATGATGATTAAAACAGATGTTAGTAGGAACTTAAATAGCTCAGTTGATGGAGAACGATTGGCCGCGTATGTGAGAAGGTCGCAGGTACGAATCCGGCTATAGGCATTTTATTAAAAATGTTTTTTTTTCAAATGTAGATAAAGGATTGAAGAACGGACAAGCGTTATAGTTTTGACGGAGGAATATCAACTAAAATGTCGTCAAAACTCGTCAAAAAGCGAGTTAGCACCTTAAGGGGATGCCTTGATTTGAGTCAAACACGCCCCTAGACAGAGATACGCATATGCCTTCGGAGATGACAGTCTTCGGGAATGGCTTTTTTGAACATATATTTTTATCGATATAATACTATAGTTTTAACTTGATTGTGTCGTAAAATAATGTATCGTTTGATTAGGCTGAGTAAAAAGAGGAAAATACAGACCCAACTTAGGATTTTTTTCTATCGAGGAAATTTTAAGCAATCATGTATCGATCAAATCAGATAAACAATCATATAGTCAAGAATCATATATCTGAAAATCAGACCTTATTGTTTCTTAATCTAGTCAGAACGGCGTTTCAAAGCACGCGATAATTTCTAATGCACCGCCTTAAAAGTCGCGCGCTTTACCGCTCGGCTACAATGGCTTCGATAGTAATAGTCGGCCAAGTTTTTACCAAATAATGCCTTGTAATATAAACTGTTTCGCCACCGTCTATCGTATTGTTTCTCTTTCCTAACGAGGCACAATGCACGGCCTTGACATGTATCAGTCTCATTTGCACTTCCGATGTAAATAAATCCGATTTAAGTAGTTCATGGCATTTTTCAGCGTTTGAACAGATTTCTTATACATATACTGCGTGGAACGGAACGATGGACTTTCCCGCAAGAGGGGGATTATTGAGCGCTAGTACGTCACATTTTCCAGATAACATTTTTTTTTTTGACGCGTTTTTTTTTAAACATTTATATGGAGCTCGTCGCTCCAGTCGGCCAACGCTCCATACAAAGGTAAAAAAAAAATCGCGTCAAAAAAAATAGTTTATCTGGAAAATGTGGCGTACTAGCGCTCAACAATCCCCCTCTTGCGGGAAAGTCCATCGTTCCGTTCCACGCTGTATACCTGCAGGTAACGTACGCACACAGGTAGATATAAATGTCAAATTTTATATGGAAAAGTTATTGTTGGCCCAACACTCAAAACTAAATATGTCGGTTTAATATCGTAGCATTCGTTAATGAATATAATGTTGAATAGGTTTTTCATTTCATTCAACTACCTCCGTAATAAATAAATGTATTTAATAATAATACCTAATAAGAATAAGCATGCCGATTTTATATTTTATGACGTTATTGCACCTAAATTTTAAATAAAATGTTAATTTAGTTTAGGTATTTAGTTTGTAAGATCCTTGCAATGCCCTACCGGGGGTATCAGTGCCTCTTACTTTGCAACCAACATCTATGTAATTGAATGTATCTGATTATGCATGAAATAAATGAATATGAATATGAATATAAATAATATAGTGAATACCTATTCAGACACAGAGGAAAGGTCTACGAGGGTCATGTCAAAAGAAGTTAGATACTCCATGGTCATTTGATTGATACTGGCAAGTTATAAACCATGGTAATGGCTGGTTTTTGCTAATAAATTCAAAAATGGAACGATCGAAAATTCATAGTTTTTTTAAAATATGTTTTTTCTGGTTGAATTTGGGGGTAATTTGCCGCAACAATGGAGCTCACTCGACGTGATTTTCGTGTTATGATTAAAAAAGGTTTAAAACCTTAAGTGTTTTGGACTTTTAGTAACAACTTTTGGTGAGTCTGCGTGTTCACAGGCAACTGTTTTTAATTGGTTTGCTGAATTTAAAAGAGGACGCGAGAGCTTTGAAGATGAGGCGAAAACAGGACAGCCGCCAACCGCAGTCACTCAACAAAACGCATCTACACACAAAACATACTCGAGAAGTTATACATTTTTCCTTTTTAGTATTAGTACGAGTAGTACCTACTTGCACATAATACATACAGACAAGACTGGAACATAAACAACCGGTCCAGCCAAACCAATCGATGGTGATAAATCTGCAAATTGACCCGCGATATCACCCGTAGACTATAACGGTTGGTACTAAACTAATGGATGACACCGGTGCTGCTTTAGGACTATTAAAAGGAGCTCAGGGTCTACTTGAATCATTGATCATCAGCGTAGAACACCGTGAGGTTCTATGGCTGCTCCACACAATGGGCCATCCTGACTCTTCATACAGGACGCGGCTATGCGGTAGAACGAGACTTAAATATCTCTTACTCCCTTTAACGTGTATGATGGGTCAGGATGGCCCATTTTGTGGAGCGGCCATTAGACGTTAGTCCGGCCGGTTCCCGGGAGTCCGTCATACCCTTCCTGGCTCCCCAGCCAGGTGGGATGCGTAAAAGCATTTATCCCACGAAAGTAAAGTAAATAAGTTTCTGTCAAAAAATTCATTTTTGGTACAAGCTTTTATTGCCGACAGTACTTTTCTGTATACCATCATCAACTGCTCATTGAGACGATTCTAACGAGCCCAAACTCGATGGGGTTATGTGGTTTTATTACGGAGTTCCTATGGCCACCTTCTGTCTCCATCATCAGATCAGCTCGACCATAATATTGAATTGTCATCCAAACTATACTTATACCCCAAATTTCAGCTCAATTGGGTCAAATTTAACTTGCAAGATTTGACGGACAACTTACTTACATATATACATACTTTTATACTTACATACGAACAAGTCAAGTTAACATAAGGCTTGTAAAAAGGCTGCATACGCTCCACTGCTGGAAAGGGTGGGTTCCGTAACAAATTACAAATGTACCTATAGTTTTCTGATTTTCCCCTCTACTTGTATTTTAAGACGATATTGCTTACCAAATTTTATAGTTCTCGTCAACGGAAAGTACCTACCCTATAAATTATGAGTGTCGAAATATAACAAACGGCCGTTCTTTTTTCTTACGGTAAATTAGAGATTTGATTTTTTTCATAGTTTCAAGGGACTGTAGAACTCGACTCAACTCGATACCTCCAAGCGTTCCCGGGATAAAGATGGACGGAAAAGACGGACAGCAAGTCGTAAGGGTTCCGTGTTTGCCATTTTGGCTCCGGAACCCAAAAACACTGAATGGAACCTCTGTCTTGGAGCTGCGCGACTGCGCGTACGTCGATGCATCGATAAATGCCACTTGCTATAATTGCACCGGCTGACAGCCACAACGGATCTAATCATGGCGGATAACCCCTCGTGTGTAATTATAGAAAACCCAATAAACTTTGTCAGGTATACAAAATTATCTTTTCCCTCAGCACCTTGGTACCGACAAGGTTGGTTAGTGGCCGACGAAGAAAATAATCACACTGGCGCAGCCTGCGGTATAACTATCAAGTTTACTATTGACCGTCAGTATACAGGACGCGCTAGTAAAGGCCGCGCTAGTGTAAAGCCTGGATCACACATCACACTGGCGCGGCCTGCGGTGGCGGTCAATAGTAAATTTGACAGCTAATAACAAGTTTACTATTGACTGCCGCGGCCAGGCCGCGCCAGTCTGTGAGAGACTTTATTACAGCGCATCACAAAAAAAAACCGGCCAAGTGCGAGTCGGACTCGCGCGCGAAAGGTTCCGTACCGTTATCTATAAAACGGCAAATAAATTATGCCTGTTGTATGGGAGCCCCACTCCAACAAGCACTTGGCCGGATTTGAGTATTTGTTGTTATAGCGGCAACAGAAATACATCTGTGAAAATTTCAACTGTCTGTATCACGGTTCATCAGATACAGCCTGGTGACAGACGGACAGACAGACAGACAGACAGCGGAGTCTTAGTAATAGGGTTCTGTTTTTACTCTATGGGTACGGAACCCTGGGTGGGCAGTAAATGAATGACACTTCCTTAAGTGGCCAGTTGTTGACGTTGTACCCACGAACTATAAAGTCTATAAACAGAAAAATATACTTGAAAACTAGTTTCAGACAAAAAATATAATACCTACTTAAAAGTGCGACCACACCGCTGCTCAAAATACGCTAACGCACCGTAAAACGCAGCAAAAATTATGAAGAATACGTGACGTATACGACACGTCAACGCGTATATGTATACTTAACTTATTACTTTAATTATATTGTGACTGCAAACAAATATCCTTCTTCACCCAGGTACCGTTGACATCAGGGGAGACCAAATTCAGAGAGTACCCAGTGAATTTTCTGTTTGGGCAGTCATTCATTACATGATAAGTGGTCCGGTGTGTTCGTGTTTCTATGTAGGGCTGATTCCAAATTATACACGCAGACAGAGTAGCACTGAATTTATTTCCACTTTATAATTTTAAACTAATTTACAAGCAAGAGCGATGTGCATGGCTCTGACGCCAAGAGGAAAGAGAGGGAGACGGCTATACCTAACTTCCGTCTTATTCGGAAGATGATTCTCTTGAAGCAAGAGAAGAAACATCTTGGCTCAAGACAGTATTATTCCATTAGAGATAATTTAACATCTTCTTAATGAATATCTTGTATCAAGAATATTTACCTCCATTCTTATTTTTCTGTGTACGTCTAAGTAACAATTTCCATCCTTGTTTAAATTATTAAATAAACCTAAAAATAATAACAGCCTGAACATCCCTGACATTTCGAACAAACAATTTTGACCTCACTGCGGTTCCCCAAACGATAACTCTATATCGCAGTAAACGCCCGTTCATTCCAACATTCATCTCAGGCGTGTTCGTATCTCGTTATTACGAGATGGTTCCAAAGATGTTTTAAAGTGAATTTACTGTTAAATTATATGGTAGCGTAGTAATTACACTAATGCCTGCTTCTCAGTCGGTTCAAGGTTCGATTCTCACTTTCTGTGCACGTTTTCTAATATTTGTATGGTATTTAGTGGGTGGTCTCAAATGTCAACGTTTTGCAAATGGCTTTAGTATTGTCCGCGAATCGTGTGAATTATAGGAGAATCGTGGATTTCCTCATAAATTAAGCAGTGTGTACTGAGTATGAGTTCGTATTTTATGGGATAACTAGCTGCCTGGCCCGGCTTCGCACGGATTACCCGTTTTCCCGTAGGAATTAAGCATTTTCCCGCATTTTAAAGTAGCCTATGTTCATCAGGGATAATGTCGGCTTCTAATGGTAAAATATATTTTCAAATCGGTCTTGTAGTTTTGGAGCCTATTCAATACAAACACACAAACAAACAATCAAATCTTTCCTCTTTATAATATTAGTGTAAATTAGTGTAGATTATATAGTGTAGATGAATATCAGAGACTAAGGGCGGGTTTCTTTAAAGGATTGGCCAGGGGTGTGACACCATAGGCTCCTAATAATAATAATAATACTGGGCGGGTCGCACCAGCTTACGATTGCAAACCGATCAACATTAAATATGACGCCTGCAGCTGTCATTCCATAGAAACTTGTCAAACTTTTTTTTTTTTTTTTTTAATGATATAGGAGGCAAACGAGCAGTCGAATCACCTGATGGTAAGCGATAATCGACGCCCATGGACACTTACACTTACACTTTCCATACATTCAGATTTTAACGAACACCGCTATTACGATTACGTATACGAGTAATTAGACGGTTTGGTGTAACTCACCTAAACTAGTTAGCACTAGCTTCTGCCGTTGACTCCGTCCGCGTGGAACTCGTTTATATAGTAGCTCGATACAAACTTTCTGTACGGTCTCAAACCGCACAAAGCGACAAACGCGTAGTCATCATTTCATAATTCATACATCACGTAAACCGCGGTCCGCCAGGCCAGTGCATAACCGACCGCCGCGGAGTGCATTCTATTCAGTTTTATAATAAATCAGTATTTCAATTAAACAAGGTGTACAATCCTACCCCGTACATCTTTTTGGTCACTGACATCATTTCATAATTCATCCATAGGTCACTGGTTCAGATCCGGTTCGAAGGACCAAAAAGATGTACGGGGTAGGATTGTACACCTTGTTTAATTGAAATACTGATTTATTATAAAACTGAATAGAATGCACTCCGCGGCGGTCGGTTATGCACTGGCCTGGCGGACCGCGGTTCACGTGATGTATGAATTATGAAATGATGACTACGCGTTTGTCGCTTTGTGCGGTTTGAGACCGTACACTTTCATACCCCATTTCACCCCCTCAGGGGATGATTTCCGGAATAAAAACTATCCTATGTCCTTCCCCGGGATTCAAACTATCTCCATACCAAATTTCATCTCAATCGGTTCAGCGGTTTAAGCGTGAAGAGGTAACAGACAGACAGACAGACACACTTTCGCATTTATAATATTAGTATGGATATTTTATATAGATTTGGCACTTAAAGTACCTGGAAACGAAAATGATCAAATTTAGGGTAACATTTTGTTAAAACAGTCGCTGCTACCAACTGAGCTATTAACCAATTGCTCGGTTCTAAGTTGTTAAAAAAAATCGCCATGATTTGAACAAAATGGGACATTTAATAGTTTTTTTTTAATAACCCGCCAGTAGCAAACAAGCAGGAAGTAGACAACGTAGCCTATGGACGCGAGCGACTCACAAGCACTTGACCGACCCTTTATTTGCCATGTTACTCTAAATCAAATCGATATCATAACGATTTGCGATATTTCGAGACAGGTTGACCTCCTAATTTATTGTTTAGGTACATAAGCGAAATAAAACGAAATTCAACATAACTCATACCTATTACCATACCAATTTATAACACCTAACAGTCAATTACACGCATTATTATATGCAATAAATTTAAATGTTACTATTGACGTGAAATCATTACATATCTGCCAAAAGGTAGTATGGGATTGGTATGGAGATACGATCTTTTCGAACGAGGGGCTTTGGGGAGCCACAACAAAGCATTGTGAGGCTCTCAAACACATCTCGCACCCGAGTGTACTTGACCTATGGCCTGAACTTGTTAAAAATGCCACTAATTTTTATCTTCGTGCACTACATATATGTGCGATTAAACCATTAGAACATGACGATATTGACGATACTCACACCATACTCACACCATACTCACACCATACTCACACCATACTCACACCACACACAGAAAAACGAGTTGTCTCACTGGTCCCCAATAATTAAGGGAATTCGAAAGTTATTTAGGCTTTATAAGGGCTATTATTAATTGTATTAAATATCAATATTTCTGGACATAAATTCTAATTTTACTATAATATAATAAATGTATGTACTTGCCTAATAATCGGAATGTCAATTATCAAATTAATAATCAATTTTATTTTATTATTAATTGTATTATCAATATTTCTGGACATAAATTCTAATTTTACTATAATATAATAAATGTATGTACTTACCTAATAATCGGAATGTCAATTATCAAATTATTAGTCAATTTTATTTTATTATCAATTGTATTATCAACTATTACTATTACCTATTTATGACGTAGTATGTAAGATTACATTTTCACATGCCTGCATTGGTAGAACATATCGAGGGAAGCCAATTGTACCTTAATCCACCTTTAACTGTACCATGTGTTCTTGTGAATAAACTTTCATTTCATTTCATTTCATTTCATTTCATTTCATTTCATTTCATTTCATTTCATTTCATTTCATTTCATTTCATTTCATTTCATTTCATTTCATTTCATTTCATTTCATTTCATTTCATTTCATTTCATTTCATTTCATTTCATTTCATTTCATTTCATTTCATTTCATTTCATTACCAAAGAAACTGAATACATTTTCGGATCATCATATCGGCCGCCGAAAGAAGTCCAGTGCTGGCCAATTGTACATGGGCCTCCCCCAAAGAGCGCCACAGACCGGTCCTCCCGCGACCTATATACTATACAGGTCACTAGTCCACCTTGTCGGAAGTCTAAACACGCTGCGCCTTCCGTATGTTGTCGCCACTAAAGAATCTTTCCACCCCAACGGCCATCGGTTCTACGTGATATTATTGTGCTCTCACTGCCACTTAAGTGGGAGTAAGAGCATTCTGTGGTATTAGTTTGACGCTCATGTATCGCCCGAACAAGCTATCACTACTCTTATGTACCAACAACAGATACCAACCTAGTAACCACACTTCAGTTCCTAACGTCCTTGACATAAGGCGTATTCTCGCGTGACACACCTTTTTGATGTCAATGCTCTGCATTCGTCAAATCATCCAAGGTTCGCCCTATCACGCAACACGTGATGTCATGTGAACTGCTTTTATCATTTTTTTGGTACCTCAAACGGAAAAAAAATCATACTGAATCATTTCGTTGTCCCCCTGTCCGTCAAGATGTTTTTTTCCGGTGAGCGCGTAAGTTGAAATTAATAACAAATAGTTAGTGTGGGTCGCATGGGGTGGGCGGTGCAGCGACCCACCATTCATTCATCATTCATTTGTTTCGCGGCGGTGTCGCTTGAATCACGCTACTTCAAGCGTGAAGTAGCGTGATTCAAGCGACACCGCCGCGAAAACACCCTGAAGAAGAACTCCCGAAGAGTTCGAAACATGTCGCCCGCAGTGACATTTAATACGTGAGTTGAACCGTGTAATTACACACACATTAGCATTATTTCTTCGTACTTCTTACTGTTGAAAAAAATTCCATCTCCAATTCGGTAAGTTCGTGACACTTACAACCTTGTTAGTGCATCTTTTATTAAATCTATTGTGGTAGGTTAAGGTGATGCAAACGCGGATATCATAACAATACTGCTTAATGAAAAGTGGCAAATAAACACCCGTGGTAAATAATACATATGCGGATACTTATTATGCTATTGTAGTGCGCAAAATACATTCCTTAGTGATTTATCAGTCGAGAATAGAATGGTAGACACGATGATAGACAGATGATTTTAGCCTGTGGCAATAAAAAAAAACCATTTCGGCAGCGATAGGTGAGATATGTAGGTATGTACCTAAAGTCTATTAATTCTTATCATCATCATATCAGCCGAAAGATGTCCACTGCTGGACATAGGCCTCCCCCAAAGAGTGCCAAAATGACCGGTCCTGCGCCACCCGCATCCAGCGGACTCCCGCGACCTTTACCAGGTCATCAGTCCACCTTGTGGGGGGCCTACCCACGCTGCGCCTTCCGGTACGTGGTCGCCACTCGAGAACCTTTCCGCCCCAACGGCCATCAGTTCTACGTGCAATTCATTCTTATGTGTCCTATCATATAAAGAAACATGATGTCAAATATGATCACAGACAATAACTAGTAATTGGAAATGACGATCAAATATAGAAGATAAATCATAATTCAAAGACAATGTAGACATCGTTGTCAGATATTTTTAATGTCATTCGTTCGTTACTTCGATTATTGAAGAAAATATTATTATAAATTATATTTTTCAGTCGTTACTTGGATGATTTCAATACTTTGTGTTACTTTAAGAGTCCGCAGTAAGCTCGATTCTCTTACGCTCTCGCTTTTAAAACTACGTGTTGGATTGTAACGAAACTCTGCATGTACAATGACATGAGGCATATCCCTGTCTGTAATTAGTTTATGTAGCTTCAGATACCATAGTAAAAAAATACAGCGAATTTAAGTTTTTATACACAACCCGTTTTTGCTGTATTTCGTTTGTTTATAAACTGGAACCATATAAACTAATTACAGACAGGTAAGATCCTACCTACACACTATGAGACATCGGGCTTGGAGGACGCAAAAAGTGCCTGGTACGACTCAACGTGCAAATTGACGGCTGACTCCCTAGCTATCCAGTGCACCACCGCAGAACGAGCCAGACTATTGGCGGTAAACACAAGAGAGGCTGGTTACTGGCTCCACGCACACCCTTCTGCAAGCACTGGAACATTCTTAGATCCAAATACTCTCCGTTTTTCAGTTTGCCTGCGTCTTGGGGTCCCGGTCTGCGCCCCACATCGATGCCACTGCGGAAGCGAAGTAGATCGGCTTGGGCACCACGGGCTCTCCTGCCAGAAAAGTGCGGGTCGCTTCTCAAGGCATGCTGCCCTTAATGACATCATTCGTCGATCTCTTGCATCGGCCAACGTGCCGGCTGTTTTAGAGCCTTCTGGCATTCTAAGAAACGATGGCAAGAGACCGGACGGGATGTCATTGGTCCCGTGGAGTTTGGGACGGGTCCTGGTGTGGGATGCAACCTGTGTTGACACACTAGCCCCGTCGCATCTCCACCGTACCTCTATGAGGGCAGCAGCTGCAGCAGAGGTGGCCGAAGCTGCGAAGGTGGGCAAATATAGTGGTCTGGGCGCTGAATATAATTTGGTGTCTTTTGGCGTTGAGACCCTTGGCCCGTGGGGCCCTGGAGCCCTAAGCCTCTTTAAAGAGATATCGAAGAGGCTTACAGATGCCACCGGTGACCGAAGGGCTGGCAGTTATCTCGCACAAAGAATTAGCTTAGCTATTCAGCGAGGTAATGCTGCCAGCATCTTCGGCACAATGCCGCAGGGGCCTTTTTTAGATTTCGTTTAGTACTATTCTATTTTATTTTTAATTTAGTTTATTATTATTACTTTAGTTGTTATCTCTTTTGCTCATCTCTGAATTGATTGTGAATTATTACAGACATAGATACTCGTATACCTCATGTCATTTTAAGTATATGCAAAGTTTCGTCACAATCCGACACGTAGTTCTAAAATGAGAACGAAACTCCGTTTGTATGGGAAGGTGAAATTCGGCCGAGCTTACTGCGGACTCTTAAGTATACCGATCAACATTTTAAGTGATGATCACTGAGAAAAGTGTGATAATGTCTTCGAAAAGTGTTTGTTTACCTGATCAGACACGTAAGGATAAATAAACTTTATACATAGTTTAGGTTCCGATAGCTTTAGTTAAGTATTTAGTACGTTTCCGATCTGTACAGTTTTTCGTAAAAAGAAAGGTTGATAACGTTTTTCTAGAGAATTGAGAGTGGTTGAGACAAATCAAAGCAACATCCAATTCAATTATTTTAGTTCTTACGAAAAAAAAACATGGCAAAAAAATCAGGCCAACGGTCGAGCCTTCTGTAACTAGAAAGAAACTGTGCCATTAATTTACATAGCACTTCGAACACTTTTTCCGAGGTACTTTTTTATCAAGCAAAGCACATGCATGACAATAATATTTTTTACGCCACACCTGGCTATAAAGTGGCCCTTACCGCCCTCTAAGTCTACGTAAAATCCTACATCCTGGCCAGAGGGGGTGTAAAATGTTGAACTTACCACAGATGGTAATAAAGAAAGCCTCAAATCGCATATTTATATCCTTTTCCTTTGGCTCGGTGTGTCAAATACCTGCGTTCTTAAAACATTCTGTAACATCCGTTTTTTTTATTATTTAATTATTTGCTTTACCGCCCTAGGTGAGTAATATAATGTTTAATAACATGTTGTAGTTTTTCCTCGTGTCGTGTCAGGTTAGAATAGCACCACCCCCTTTATTCCCGTGGGTTCTT
Organism: Epinotia bilunana; assembly: GCA_947049275.1. NCBI lineage: Eukaryota > Metazoa > Arthropoda > Insecta > Lepidoptera > Tortricidae > Epinotia > Epinotia bilunana. The sequence goes on from OX346274.1 coordinate 1,407,054, forward strand.
AAGTCAAACTATTAAGGGAACAAGGTTGAAGTGTGTTGTGGGCGATGTGCTGGCAACCTATCACTGCGATATCACATATTTTCGATCTCATATACCCACATTTATGCTAAAAGTCTGAAACATAAGTCTCATGTGCTCTACCTACCCCTTTTGGGAATGAAGGCGTGAATGGTATGTATGTTAAACAAGGCCCTTCATCACATCCTTCATGTCGGATTGCTTGTTAATGTACACCAAACCTTTTACGTAATAAATAGTTTTTAATTAACATGTTAAGTGCTACGTGGTTTTAATTATAGTCAAAGGCCGAATTAAAGATTAATTAGGTTGTAATTAGAGGCGCATGATTTATATTTCATTTGCATATTTATCTGAACATCAGTAATCAGTCAATCTTAATCGTATTGGTTTGCGTCCTTGACTTTTAACTGTTCCTGAAATACCCGCTTTGGCAAAACTTAGTAAGGCGAACGTCTCAATGTATGACAGAACTAGCTGATGCCCGCGGCTTCGCCCGCGTGGTTATAGGAAAATGTAACATATTGAATTTTCCCGTGGGAATTAGATGTTTCCCCGCTGGAAAAAGTAGCCTATGTCACTCTCCAGCTTCTAAACTATCTCCATACGAAAAATGCACATCGATACGACGCTCCGTTGCGACGTGAAAGAAGGACAAACAAACACACACACTTTCGCATTTATATTATTAGTAAGGATAATGTCTAGAGTAGTTTACTTTACACCGACTGTTCGCCTCTTTTGTTGCGACTTAAGATTGAATGTGTCAAGTATTGGGTCAGTGTCAAGCACTGGCACGTTGCTATCTGCCTATGAAGCTGCGCGGCTAACATGCGACGGCGCGCGAGCTCATCCGTCTCTTTCTTATTAGAACACTTAGAACAAGAGATATAGTGCGAGAAAAATCGAGAGTATGTCGCGGCCGTCGCACGATACTTGCAGGTGCTTCGTGCGTAGTACGGTTGCCATTTTATAACTTATCGTTGTGGATAAGGCAACCGTCACTCTCGCACTCGCATACTTGTCAGAGCGTGATGGGCGTCTTTACCACAACGATAAGTGATAAAGTGGCAACCATGCTACGCCCCCTGGTTTCAAATAACGGTGTGATTTGCATGTTTTTTTTTCATAGGCCTGATGGATGTTTAATATTTATTTAAGTATTTACATACATACATAGATTCACGCCCAAAAGGGGTAAGGTAGAGCACATGAAACTTATGTTCCACTGCCACTTTTAGCATAAATTTGGGTACCTATACGACAACATGAAATATCGCAGTGATAAGTTGCTAGCCCATCGCCCTTCAACCCTGTACCCTTAGTACGACTCTTGCGACACCCACGGGAAGAAAGGGGGTGGGGCTATTCTAACCCGACACCACACGGGGAATAGTATTCAAGTTGTAGAAGTCATGGTAATAGAGAGATCTCTCAGGGACCGAAGTCCCCATAAGAGATGTTTGGATTTTATATATATGCAGTGATTTATGAAACTTCTATAGCGCGATGCAGAACACGTCAGATTAGACAGCCGACAGGAGTGACGCCACATCAGCCCCCCTTCGAGAAGAGGGGTCAGCGACGATGTATGAAGAGTGCAGCTTGCCAGTGCTCAGAGCCAGCGTGGCGAGCGAGCGCTCAGAGCCAGGGTGGCGAGCGAGTAGGGAGAGAGAGAGAGAGAGTCTGGCTTGCTGACAGTTGGGCGTCAGTCCTCAGAGTTGCGCTTATGTCCATTGTCGGGGTCACCAATGTAGAAGTCGCGGCAATAGAGAGATCTCTCAGGGACCGGAAGTCCCCATAAGAGTTGTTTGGATTTTATATATATGCAAAGTGATTTATGAAACTTCTATAGCGCGATGCAGAACACGTCAGATTCGACAGCTGACAGGAGTGACGCCACAAAGTATTACTTACTCCTCTGGCGCAGCGACCCAAAGTTGGCCTTGACCTTCAACACGACTGCTCGCCACTGATCCCGGTCCAGGGCTGTTATTCGCTAAGCGCTAATACGGCTCACCCCGCCGGTCACCCGTCACGAAACTAGACCTCCACCGACGCTTAGTTACTACGCATCACGGTGTCAAGATATATTTGTGGGTGAGCATTGAGGTGAGCTTAAAACCAGTTAGAGAATAGGGGGGCTGTGCAGTTTCCCGCCAGTCTCCAGCTTAGAGCTCGCGCAGATTCGCATTCGCCATATCCGCCCATCGATATCTAGGCCGACCGACCGGGCGGCGTCCTGTCGATTTTCCCTCGTAAGCTCTTTTCACCGCCCGTTCGCCTCCCATCCGCTCAAGATGACCGAGCCACCTTTGCGCCTTTGTCACGCCAATGATATTAGGTATTTAAGTATTTGTATTTGTTAAATTATTGTCGTCTATTAGTTACTCACTAATTGCTCCATGAGCTGTAGAACTGCTGAAACTGTGTTTTTGTAAAAAATCCGACCTGGGCTGTTATTTGCAGCGCGCTAATGCGGCTCGCCCCGCCGGTTACCCGTCACGAAACTAGACCTCTACCTACGCTTGGTTACTACACTTACTACGCATCGCGGTATCAAGATATATTTGTGGTTGAGCATTGAGGTGAGCTTAAAACAAGTTACAGAATAGGGGGGCTGTAGATGAGAACAGCTTGACAGCGCGACAGACACCGGACAAACTGTTTTCGGCGCAAGCTGAAGAGTAGAATTTCGTTCGCTTCCCTCGCTCGTTCGATAACACAAGCCCCATTGAGCTTACTATGGGGCCTAGTTAGATTTGTGTAAGTCCCTATTTTTGTCCGCACTCAACATTCTCAACAATCGATTTAGTAATCGATTGGACGATATAAACCATCCCAATTCTGAGAACGTAACCTCGGTTTGTCCCCGGATTTCCTCATTTTTATTTTATCAGTACTTAGTAATACCTTCTCTTTCATTATCGTAGAATCATCTTATTCGGAGTGTGCGACCATGAAATCTCCGGTAACAGGATCATCAGGGTAAACGTCCCAATGTTTGACCTGAATTCCTAAAAGTTGACACCTATTGTTAACTTCTATTGTAAATTAAGATGAAGAGAATAAATAATTTGCGAAGTCCCTTGGCGACCGAGCTCTGCTCGGATGAAAATAAAGTAAATACGCTGAAAAATATTTTTTCCAGGTATGATACCTATATCGATTTCCGCCCCCGCAAATTTCATCAAAATCGTTAGAGCCGTTTCCGAGAACGTGATTGCAAATATATATATGCTTACAAATATTGCTCGTTTAGTATATGATAGGATAGAAATGAACTCTGTTGTACAAAAACCACGACTATGAAGAACGAATGCGGTGAATTGCTGTTGTGAAGAATAACGTTTGTGAAAAACTGCTTATAGGAAAGCACTTATGTATAAATGATAGTCAAATTCCCACAAAAATCGTTCCAGTTTCCAATTTTAAAAGGTGTCTGTTACAGGTACATACACTACATAATTCCGAAGAGACATTAAATTTGTACCTAAACATATTTTTTTGTTTCCAAATTTCATAATTCCGAAACCTCGTTCCGCTCAGGGAATGTTTTATTTATCAGTACGCAAGTATATAATACTCACCTAAACTATAAAACTCACCTACTTAACATATATTACGAAAAAACAGTGTTTTTATGAAAATGACGTGCGGAATTTTGTAATTACAGAATTGTGATGCTTTTGAATAAACAATTCTTCGGAATTCTTGTGTGTTCTCATTTCTTACCTACACAGCACAGCCAAACTCTGGAATGAACTGTCGCCTGCGGTATTTCCGGACCGTTATAACCTTCAAGCCTTCAAGAAAAGAGCGTACTCCCATCTTAAAGGCTGGCAACGCACCTACAACTCTTCTGGTGTTGTAAGTGTCCATGGGCGTCGATTATCGCTTACCATCAGGTGATTCGACTGCTCGTTTGCCTCCTATATCATAAAAAAAAAAAAAAAAAAAAAACACAGAAGTAGGCCTTAAAATTATGCTGTGAAATAATACGCTCGTGATTGGCTTTTAAACCTTTAATTTACGAGTATATTGCCGATCTAATTGCGTAGGTACTGACATGTTTATATATTTTAAATGCTGGTGCAAACATACTTGCAACACCAGGGTCTGACGATATCACCGATTCGCTTCTTCTCGCTAATTACACCCATTCTTGCTCTGTAGGTATGTGTTATTACAAGCTTTTATTTACTTTCACCTGTCCCGTTGTCTGTCTGTCTGTAATCAAATCTTGCAAGTTAAATTTGATCCGCTTCCCGGTTTCCGATTGAGTTGAAATTTTGCACGAATATGCAAATCGCGTGACAATGCAATGTTATGATGACGTGGAGCTGATCTGATGTTGGAGCTGGAACGTGGCCATAGGAACTCCATAATATCACATAACCCTATCGAGTTTGGGCTCGGTAGAATCGTCTCAATGAGTAGTTGATGGCGGTATACAGAAAAGTACATTCGGCAATAAAAGCTTGTACCAAAAATGATTTTTTTTCAGTGGCTAATGTCGCCAGCAGCGAACGAAGAAACCATAGAAAGATACCGGGTTTTAGGTACGCGTTTTAGGCACGTGTTTGGGTAGTTTGTAAAGAGCTCGCTTGTCATGGTTTTTTCGTTCGCTGTTCGCCAGAGCTTCCAAAAATGCGCTGTGTCTATTTTTACAAATTGTCTGCAGGAAAAATGAGTTTTTAATTCTGATTTTGACTCACCCTCTATTACACAATGAAGGAAAGAGAAGCTGAGACAGCACACCCACGCGATGGACGCATGCAAGCTGCGATGCCATGAGCGTCACATCAAGGGGGTTTTGTTTGGGGGTATTGACATAATTTGGGAAGCTTTACCCCGCTGAGGGTCGATTTTAGTAAGAACTCAAATGTTTTTGGGGGGACTTGAGCTCATTAGCCCCTTCCCCCTCTACTCTAGTGCAGGGGACAATACGACTAGCCCTTAAGGGTTTTGGAAATTGTTGGAGGTTTCATTTTGTAGCCGATATAAACCTTGTTTTAATCCTGGCCAACTCCGTATTGTGACTTAACTGTTTTTGTAGCTCTTGTCAATGTCGTATTTCTTAATCCTATGTGCTGAATAAACTCTGTTATATTTTTATAAATATGTGGTTTAATTATCAAATATATTAGGTTATGGTTCCGCAGAAATAGTATAACGTTGTTATAAATATGTCGGAAAGTAAGAATCATAGTTTTTCACATGAAAAATTACGTGGACGGGAAAATTACGTCGAATGGAAATTTGTTATGAAAAATGCATTGATTCACGACAATTTATGGATCTATATCAGTGGTTACGGTGCGGATGATAAAACAACGTCCGAGGTGAGAAATCGACGTGATGAAATAGCTAAATCTAAAATTTGCTTGGGCGTCGAAAAGTCATGTTTTTCTCATTTAATGTCGGCGGAGACGGCAAAAGAAGCCTGGAATGCACTGGAACGTGCTTATGATGACAAGGGACTTGGTTCAAGAGTGAGAACGCTCCAGAACTTATGCGCTGTCAAATTTGAAAACTTCGCGAACATGGAAGCTTACGTCAATGAAGTTTTGTCATTAGCACAGCAATTGGCGAATATGAACAAGCCTGTTGACGACGAGTTTCTTGGTGCGCTGATGCTCAAAGGTTTACCGACAGAGTATGAGCCCATGATCATGGCACTAGAGCATTCGGGAGCTGCCATCACATCTGATCTAGTCAAATCCAAACTGCTACAGGATCAACGTTGGACTACTCGTGGAGATTCGAGTGAGTGCTTATATTCTACCAGAAAAAGCGCTACTACGAGTGACTCCTGGACGAGAAAAGCGCAGCAGCACAAGGGAGAATCAAAAACGAAGGATAGTTCTGATCGAAAGAGAGAACCGTGGTGCTGGAAATGCAGACAGAAAGGACATCTGAAGAAAGACTGTCGGAACGAGAAGAGTTCTTCAGGAAACTTGGTATTGACAGCATTCAGTACTAGTGCGGGTTCGGAATCTTCGTGGTACATAGACTCAGGTGCAACAAATTGCATGACTGGCAGGCGCGATTTGCTGATAGACTTTAAATCGCGTGGTGGTTTCGTTACCATTGCTAGTGGAGAGAAACTGCAATGTACAGGTATAGGTAACGTTATGTTGTCGGATGACGCGACGTTGACTGACGTGTTGTTTATACCTAAGCTGTCTGTGAATCTTATATCTGTTTCCCAATTGATTAAGAACGGCTGTACTGTAAATTTTGATACTAAGGGTTGTACAATTTCAAATTTGAGCGATGTTTTGATTAAGGCAAATGACGTGGGAGGTGCATATAAACTTCAGACCTGCAGTCTAAGGGCGAATCTAACTATTAGCACTGCAACTTGGCATCAAAGACTTGGTCACTTGAGCGGCCATAATATGAAGCTTTTGAGGCAGGGACTTGCTAATGACATTAGTTTTCAGGAGGACCCTTGTAAAAACGTTGCTTGTGAGGTTTGTTTGAAAGGAAAGCAAGCCCGTTTTCCTTTTCCTAGCAATCCTGAGAAGTCTGTGGCTACAAAACGGTTGCATTTGATCCATACCGATTTGTGTGGTCCGTTGCCGGTGAATTCGCTTGGAGGCAAGAGGTACATCCTGACGTTCTTGGATGATCATTCGAGGAAGGTGTTCGTGTACTTCCTGAAGCGTAAGAGCGAGGTGAGTGAATACACTAAAAACTTTATTAAGCTAGTGGAAACACAAACTAGTGAAAAAGTCAAGGTTTTGAGGTCGGATAACGGAACGGAGTATGTAAATAGGGACCTTGAAGGCTTTTTGAAGAGTAAGGGAATTGTCCACCAGGTAACTGTGCCGTACAGTCCGCAACAGAATGCCTGCGCGGAGCGGCTGAACAGGACGCTACTGGAAAAAGTAAGGTGCCTGTTATACACTTCAAATATAGACCACAAATTTTGGGCAGAAGCTGCCAACACTGCAGCTCATTTGGTAAATGTGTCACCTTCGAAAAGGCTCTCGGGGAAAACTCCTGAGGAGGCCTGGACCGGTAAAAAGGTGAGCTTGAAACACTTACGAGTGTTTGGCTGCGAAGCTTATGCTCACATTGATAAGGTGAAGCGGAATAAGCTTGAACCAAAGAGCAAGCGTTGTATATTTCTTGGATATGAGAGCAATGGGTATAGGCTCTACGATTTGGCGAAAAATGAAGTTTTTCGTAGTCGTGACGTTGTTTTCAATGAAACAATCTTTCCAGGTGTCAAGAGCAAGCGGTCCGTGGAGATATTCTTTCCGACAAGCGACGACGGTGTCATCGATGACGAGAGTCACGCGGAAGATGCGCCTGAGGTTGAGCTTGAGGCGGAGAAAGCGGAGCTACCGTTCCCACAGAAAGTAGAGATTCAGGTTGCGACGGAGAGGCCGGTAGCGCCTGAAGTTTGGTTCGAGGCGAACGAGCAGGTACAGAGCTCATCTACTGATACAGGCGGTATACCACGTGAGTCACATGTTGATGGACCTGCATTTCATTTACGGCCGAGATTACCGAGAACAATGTCTGCACTCGAAATAGAGTTGAATGAGCCGGCAACTGTCAAGGAGACTTTGCAATCGGGCGATAGCAAGCTTTGGCAGCAAGCTATGCAAGACGAGATTGACTCATTCAACAAGCATGAAGCTTGGGAGCTTGTTGACAGACCGGCGGATAAGAACATTGTCAAGAATCGGTGGCTGTTTAAAATTAAACGCGACGCGAATGGAAAGATAGCGTGTTATAGAGCGCGATTAGTTGCGAAGGGGTTTACCCAAAAGTTCGGAATTGACTACATGGATACGTACTCTCCAGTTGTTCGGCATAGTTCGTTGAGAATGTTGCTGTCTCTTGCGGTGGAGCTAGATCCGAAAATTGATCACCTTGATGTGAAAACTGCCTTCTTGAATGGTAACTTGAGCAAGGAGATTTATATGTCACAGCCAGAAGGATTCATAAAACAAGGCGATGAGCATAAAGTCTACAGACTCAAGAAAGCCGTGTACGGTTTAAAGCAGGCGTCTCGTGCCTGGTACGATAAGGTAAAGCAAGTTTTACTCAAAGAGAAGTTCACGCAGAGTAAGCATGAGAGCTGCATCTTCAGTCGTCGAGTGGGTAAGCGGACCATTATTATCGCACTATTATGTAGATGATTTTTTCGTTTTTTACGATTGTGACGAGCTTGCTAAAAAGCTGAAAACGTCACTGAAGTCTCACTTTACTATTAAGGATTTAGGTGAGGTGAAACAAATGCTAGGCATTAAAGTAGATCGCACTAGTAGTGATTTGAAGCTGAGTCAGAAAAACTACATTGAAAAGTTGCTTGAACGTTTCGGTATGAGCGACTGTAAAGGCGCAAAGACGCCCTTAGACGTAGGTCTGAAGTTTTCTGATAATAGCACTAACCACGATAGTAGATTACCATATCAGGAATTGATAGGATCCTTAATGTACTTGTCTGTGACATCTAGACCTGACATTTCATTTGCTGTAAGTTTTCTTAGTCAGTATAATACCCGCTACACAGCGGAACATTTTGCTGCGGCCAAACGTGTGTTGCGTTATTTGAAAAGCACAATGAATTTGGGTCTAGTGTACAGGAAAAATGTTGAGCATGATAAGTTTCGTGTTTATGGTTTTACCGATGCTGATTGGGCTAACGGAGCCGATCGTAAATCATACACGGGATATATTTATAAACTAGGTAGGAATGTAATTTCCTGGGGTTGTTATAAACAATCTTGTATCGCACTTTCGTCTACCGAGGCGGAGTATATAGCTTTGTCTGAAGCGGCCAAAAAGGCGGTATACATCCGTGCGGTTCTTTCTGAATTGACAGGTCAGAGTAACACAGTAACCCTGTATAGTGACAATCAGTCTGCGGCGAAGCTTGCCACTAATCCGGTCTTTCATAAACGGTCTAAGCACGTAGACATTAGATATCACTATATTCGTGAGGCTGTTGACAATGAAGTCATTAAGTTGTCATATATGCCTACAGAGCAGATGACTGCTGATGTGCTCACGAAGGCACTGCCTACTTGTAAGCACCAGTCATTTGTTCAAGATATGCTGGAAGTCGTCCAAGATTAAGAGGGCGTGTTGGAGGTTTCATTTTGTAGCCGATATAAACCTTGTTTTAATCCCGGCCAACTCCGTATTGTGACTTAACTGTTTTTGTAGCTCTTGTCAATGTCGTATTTCTTAATCCTATGTGCTGAATAAACTCTGTTATATTTTTATAAATATGTGGTTTAATTATCAAATATATTAGAAATCGGTCGTGAAGGACTGCGCTCCTGGAGATCACGACCCTCAGCCCTGAGGAAGCGATGAAGACGAAGACTTAACGTTACTTAAACTTAATTAGAAAGATTCGGATAGTTTCTCGCGCACTACACTACTCGCGCGTGGTCTCGTGCTAGCCATGCTGAGCGATCCTATAATGTGCCTTTACCATACGTTACTGACACATGTTATATCTGTCCATCTGTCCATCACGGCTCGGTAGCATCCACCTTTAACCTCACAGGTTTTACCCTACCAATTCCAAAACGACCTAAATAATTAGCAATTTACATTGAGTCGGGCTGTTTTATAATACATCGATTCATTTAACTTTGCTAATTGGGAAATATAGCAATACTTGAAAGTAATTGTCGTAAGTGACGTAAAGGTCGTTGGTTTTTAAGACGTTTTGGAAGTGGTGGAGCTATTTGAGTAAAAGTAGAGCAAGTTGAGGTGAAGGGATGAGATATATATGGTCACGATGGTCCTAGTTGAAATGACGACCGGTTTAGCTTAGTGGGTACCCTACGAAGCTGAAAGTCCTGGGTTCTAATCCCGGCAAATATTCGTGTGATGAGCATGCATATTTGTTTCTGAGTCTTAAATAAATAACACAAACCTTATTGAGGTTACTATGGGGTAGTTTCCGCGTATTGCAAAGGAGACAGACAAACCAGTAGGATAAAATAAAGCAAAGGAAAATCCACTTTATACCTGGTGAAAGAGTTTCTGAAATCGGATCAGTGGTACCGGAGATTACCCCCTACTTACAAACTTACAAAGCTACAATCTCACAGACATTCCTGTTCATTATAATACTAGCTTCTGCCCGCAACTCCATCCGCGTGGAACTCGTTTATATCGTAGCTCCATACAAACTTTCACCCCCCACTTCATCCCCTTGGGGGATGATTTCCGGGATAAAAACTATTCTATGTCCTTCCCCAGGACTCAAACTATGTCTATACCAAATTTCATTCAAATCGGTTCCGCGGTTTAAGCGTGAAGAGGTAACAGACAGACTGACAGACAGAGACACACTTTCGCATTCCTCATAAACGCTTATGAGGAATCTAACAACACTTCTGCGAGACGGCCGCGACATACTGTTGATTTTTCTCGCACTATGCCTCTTGTTCTAAGTGTTCTAATAAGAGAGAGACGGATAGTGAGAGAAAAATCGAGAGAGCTCGCGGGCTGTCTGAATCCACCAAGCCGTTCGGATTGTAGCCCGCCTGTATTTTCTCGTCTAAATACATACATTCGAAAAACATAAACCTCTTTCTGAGGCATTCGGATAAAAAGTATACCTAGACAATGAGTTTACAATGACTGCACCATTGCATTTAGTAAATCAATTTGCTCCTCTTTATCCATGTGCCAAGGTCACGCGCACGGCCTTTCGGCGGTCGTGCGTCCCTTTCTATTTGTGCCTGGCTTTAGGACGGGGCCACACTGTCGGTAGAAAACGACGCGTCGAGTGAGAAGCAAAAAACCTTCAAACAACCGCGGCCAGTCAAGTGAGAAAGTGATGAACCAAATCAAGACCTTTGGTTAGGCCGTTTCTCATGTGGCGGTGTGGTATCAGTAAGCTGTAGTTAGTATGGATTCATTACATTTAAATGATTGTTTTCTGATAGGGGAGTAGGTGAAGACAGGTACATAATGTTATTCTAAAAAAATTTAGGTATACTTGGCAGAAATCATCCATCTCGAGATACTTGTATCTATTTAAGGGCTTATAGGCTAGCACGACATCCAAGTATGCATTGGATTTGGCACACAGTATGGCCATGTTAGCGTGAAGTAGACATTACTTGTACATACAAATACACATATATATATATTTTGTAACAGGTACCGAAAGATTCACTTGAAACGTACAATTTCGGCAAACTTAAGTAGACATTGTCAATTTACACGGCTGCTCTATTTGTTCGGTAAGCGATGAGATTTTTGTTTATAAAATGCCAGCGGTTTTACAGCTTACATCCTTATAAGGCAAACACCTTATTTACCGTGAACAATTTCTACCATGTACACGGAAACATAAACGATCAAGTTATATCTCTTTGAAGTGCCTCTAACATAAATTAAGAAGAAAAAGGAAAAGAAGAAAAACGCTGCGCTTTTTACTCGCAGGATAACGCGACTCTACCCAATATTTGAAAGGGACTCTTTAGCAACAAATGTATCATCTATGTCTGGATGTAGATCAGTGCAGTCTGTGTCGAAAGTGTTGAAAGGTTGGCATAATTGTAGCATTGCGTATGAACGTTTGTACAGCGTTAGGGCACAGCAGAGAGGTACAGAACAAGTAGAGAAGCAGCTCGAGAGGTAGGGAGCGACGGAATGTTATCTCGCTGATATTTACATCAGCACGCCAGAGAATCTATCCGAAACTATAAGAAACGAGAGCAAGCAATTAAAGGTCTTAGCACACTATAACAATTCAACAGCCACTCGATTCAAAGCTAAATATTGAAATTTAAGCCTTATGTCGTATTCCCTACAGCACAATTTTCCATTGATGTTAATGTACGACAGGTGTACGACGCGTAGACCACACGTCGTACACTACTGTAATATATTTTTTTTAATTAAACCTAGAAAATATGACATAGGGCTTCAATTTCAATATTTGGCATAGAATCGAGTCGCCGTTGAGTTGTTAAAATGTGCGAAGACCTTAACGATTTTCCGCTCCGACTTTAAAGAAGTTTTTGCTCTCTCTTTTGAAAGGATTTACTCTTACAGTTGCCGACGAACTATCCACCTTACAGAAGACTTATAATAATACCCCTACTTGCTCTGAAGGTATCAGCGGATTAATTGTCGAGAGTCTAGCGGAGATTAAAAATTATATCGAAATAATTTGGCGCGCGTGCTGCGGCGCCCCTTTGGGACCCCGAGCCCTTAAGCACGCCTAGTTTACCTATATGGATAATCCGCCTTTGGTAAGTATGTGCCAGAGCAGCCGAGGATGCACTTTGTTGGGAGTGAGAGACCTGTCTGATAAATACAAAGAGCAATATACACAAATTCTCAAATCAAATAAGGGTCGCCAACTCGCTTGTAACTCCCGTGGTGTCGCAAACGCCCCTAGGGTCCATACCCTACCCTAGACACCATTGTCTGCACCATCAGGCAGTCTTTAGGTGAACAATGTGCCCGCTTCCCTTCCACTCGTCTTTGGACAACGATTGGTTCCATGGAGTTCTAGTTTCGAGTACCTAATGTGCCCGAAGTATTTAACGATTCGTGCAGTCGGCGATTAATCTCTCCTTTATTTTGGGTTCTTCAAGACATTCTACCATCGAAGCCTCCTCTCCAAGACATCTCACCTTGGAACCTGAATGGTCGCGCACGGAACCGTAGTTCCAAAGGAATTTTCTCCCACGAGTGGAATGAACTATGCCGAGGTTTTCCCGAGAGATTACAGCATAGGGTTCTTCAAGGAAAGAGTGTACAGGCTTTTAAAGGGTCGGCAAAAGACTCCTAGTGTTGCACGCGTTCATAGGGTAAGGTAACCACTTTCCAGGGATGTTGCGGATCCGATTGTTTGGACATCCGCGGATGCGGGTACTTGGAGGCTGACATCCGCGGATGCGGATGTTGGGATCAAAAACTCATAAACGTTCATATGGTGACGTAGTACTTACTCAAATATATAGCGACTAATTTACAATCACCTGCGCGATCATGCGGCCAGTCGTCAGATTATAGAAACGAAATGAAGACCTTAATTGACTAATGAAGAAAACACCTAACACGTGCTCGGCTCCTGCCGCTTTGATTCCGTTCTTTTCGCAACTTGTACTACATGTGCAAAAAGTCTACATCGATTTTTGCGGATGCGGATGTTGAAAATTATGCGGAAAATCCGCGGCTGCGGATGCCGAAGCAACTTGCAACAACCCTTGCGCTTACCAGGCGGGCAGTACGTTTATTTACCACCAACGACCGACGTATAATAACAGTGGTCCGAAAAGCAGTCCAAGGAATTCGCAGTCGTCAAGCACCTCATTGAACTTTGTTGAACTAATAGCGTAATGTAAACATGCAGCCTGTCATACCCTTTTAGATGCCTCGCCCACATTCCAGCGGCCGGGCCTATAGGTCTCTTCAGATCACCTAAATATGCACAATCGTAGGCTATTGAATGATGAAGTGAGGTGCGATCATAAACTGATAGGTGTGGTATATAATCAAGCATTTGCCTGACTTTGTCCATGTGTAACTTGTACATGGAGCCATAGCATAGATAGATAGAGGATAAACCTATGCGAATATCTTCAGGGATCAACTTATGAATATAACTAGCTTCCGCCCGCGACTTAGTCTGCGTGGACTCGGGATAAAAACTATCCTATATTTAAATCTAGGCTATAAACTATCTTCGTGAAAAATTTCATTCAAATCGGTTCAGCCGTTTAAGCGTGATTGAGTAACAAACATTCAAACAGCCAAACATCTAAACTTTCGCATTTATAATATTATATAGTAGGATGTATCCTATATTAAATCAAATAAATAAATACATTGTACAATCTCACACAAATCGAAGTAGCCCCATGGTAAACTCAATAAGCCTTGTGTGTGTGGCCTTGACAACGATATACATACATAGAAAACATCCGAAACTATTCATGCCATCACACAATTATTTCGGAATTCTACCCAATTGAACAGCTGGTTTAGCCTACCTAGCTGGTATCTATGCCTTCGAAATAAGAACTAACAAATAAAAATAAATATTTGGGGCCAATCTCACACAATCATATTGACCTACCAAACTAAGCATAGCTTGTATAATGGGTACTAGGCGACGATATATGTACATACTCATGTAGATAAATAAATAAATACTTAAATACATAATAGAAAGCACGCGGCACATCTTTTCGACACATCTTTTCGTCAAATATTCCGCAGTGTCTCAAGACGAGTCTTTGACCAGTGTGTGTTGCCAGTGATGACATATGGCACTGAAACGTGGTCGCTTACTGTGGGCCTCATAAGAAGGCTCAAAGTCACCCAAAGGGCTATGGAGAGGGCTATGTTGGGAGTTTCTCTGCGTGATCGCATCAGAAATGAGGCTATCCGCAGCAGAACCAAGGTAACCGATACAGCCCTCCGAATCGCTAAACTTAAGTGGCAGTGGGCGGGGCACATAGCACGTAGAACCGATGGCCGTTGGGGCGGAAAGGTTCTCGAGTGGCGACCACGAACCGGAAGGCGCGGCGTGCGTAGGCCCCCCGCAAGGGGGACTGATGACCTGGTAAAGGTTGCTGGAATCCGCTGGATGCGGGTGGCGCAGGACCGGTCACTTTGGCACTCTTTGGGCTCCCCCAGGACATAGGGCCTCCGCCTATGTCCAGCAGTGGACGTCTTTCGGCTGATATGATGATGATGATGATAATAGAAAGCATGACATGACTCGGGAACAAATATTCGCGCTCATCACGGATTCGAACCCAGTACCCAAGCTTAGGCAGGGTCTCTGTCTCTACCAACTTGGCTAAAAGTAGTCGTCAAGCTGCATACTACCCGCTACTACTATCTATGAGTATATTATAGTTGGCGTGTAAAGTATAGTTGGTGAGGTAGGGCACAGCGAAATGTCATCCCGCTCGAATTTGGAGCAGCCCAACTGGGGAAGTACCTCCGCCTTGCAGAAGACCACAGCCATAATAACACTTACTACTACTTGCTCTGTAGTGGTGTTGTATTCCTGGAGGTGAGCAAGGTCGCCAGAGCTCCCGAGGATGCGTTGTGCTGAATTGGAGGGAATTTGTTCCTTCAGCTGTCAACACGGTGAATCCTCAAACATATCAAGGGTCGGCAACGCCCGGGTCATAACGCCCGAATCCTATTTTATTTTTCAGTACTTAAAACATATTTATACTACTAACTTGACATATTATCTTTGAATGTAAGGTATATATAACAATACCTACTCGGGGGATCCAAACGTAAAATGTGTAGAATTAATACATATAAAAAGAGTTGTGACGAAGTGTACAGTTTTCGTGACGGAGCTGTTTTTCATACTAAGAAATGATGTCCCAGGCGACTATTGAGACTATTTCACAACATGTCTTTATTAGGGTTCCGTACCAAAAAAGGTAAAACAGGAACCCTTATGGTGCGACTCCGTCCGTCTGTCTGTCTGTCTGTCTGTCTGTCACAAAGTGAAATATATCACGAACTACTTAAGCTATCAATTTGAAATTGGGAATGGTTTTAAATGAGAGTTATCCACGTGCATGGAAAATGAGAAATTTAAATAAACATTTTAATTTTCTATGAAAAATTACGAATATGAGGGGGGGAGGGGGGGGGGGGGGGAATATTCAACTATTAGGTCAAGTGGGGTATCATATGAAAGGGCTTGAGTTGTACTTTTTGAAACAGTTTTTCTTTTTTTTCTACATTGATAAAATTTTGATTTATGAAGGAAAATGTAAAAAAAATACCATTCCCCTCCCCCTTATCTCCAAAGTTATGCAAGCGAAAAATTTGAAATAATTACTTGTGATTAAGATAAACATAAATATTACTGGAAAAGTATAACTTTTTCTATATCTAGCGTATTTTTTGTTTTATTTTCAAAAATCATTTCCTAGTTAAGTTTGCAATTTAATCAACTTTATAAGTATTTTTTTCTTTTGAAATTCCTATAAGTCTATAATAGAAGTACTCTGTTTCAAATAAAAAAATAATAATCAACATTGGTTCACGTGATAAACAATAATCGCTAAAACACCAACATACATACTAAGCTGATTGCCCTTGCACGTTAGTACCAAATGGGGCCGATAGATGGCGCTGACCCCATTCCTACATCGCGCTGTTAAGATTTTTCTAGAATTAATGTGGTTGGGACGGGTATCTTTCAATAGCAGGTCAAAAATAATTCGTGATACAATTGTCTTGGTAGTTCGATGGTCTTGGTGTAAAAGTTATTCGTTGTTTGAAATTGAATTGTGTTGTGTTGGGTTAAAATAAGTAATTTAACAGGCGTACTTCGGTCTATTTGTCGTCGTATTCGTTGGGCTTTGGCTTCGTAATGGGAAAAACTGAAGCGGATCGGCTAGGAAAAAACTAAATAAAATATACTCATTGATACATTGAGGTATTAGAATTCGATGTTTACTCTTGTTTCATACGAGGGTAATTCATATTTTACAGGTTTATACAAGCTTAAAGAGAAAATTTTATATGGATGTTGATAGTTTTTCTTACGTAATTGAAAATAATTACATCGAAGATGACTGCGTGGATAAATTTCATGCAATTCTTGCTTATCATGCTAGCTACAGAATGAAGGTGTCAAATATAGGGACATTTTCTTAACCTTGAGTTAATTGATAGTTTGTACGGAACCTTCGGTGCGCGAGTCAGACTCGCACTTGACCGGTTTTTTTATATGGAGATACTTAAAGTGGTATTTTCTATAAAAACTACAATAATTTTCGCAAATTAATACGTGACTTTAAAAAATCTACCTCATTTATACGTATTTGTATTAAATTAGAAGTGTGTGTCCCAAATCACGGTGTGTATTTGTAGCTATATTCTGTCACGGTCTTCGTAAAATATTTTGTTGTAGTTAAGTTACTTTTGTGTGTGTGCGTGATGAACCAAAGAATGCTGCCGCCTCCCCCGCCCCGCTCAGGGCGCTCAACACCGTATTTGGCCTTTTAGTCGGCCGCGTATTCAGAGGGAGTGCGTGTATTCTGTTGCTGTCGGCTCGGTCACGTAAGTTTTACCTATTTCCTTATTACTTGCGTAGTTACTTTTCAAAAGGTTTTAAGATTAGTGTGGTTCGTTTCTAATGTGACATTATAATATACTATATTTATTACAGTTATGTCTTAATCATGCCAAACGTTCAAAATTTACAACTCCGTCACAGCACAACTCTGTCACAACACATTGTGACGGAGTGTTCACTGGTCGTGACGGAGTTGTAAAATTATGATTGTACCCCCATTATAACAATACTTAAGTATATTATGTGTACCGACTGTCTTTATATTTGTTGACAGACAACATCATAAGCGTAATGGCTATGACTGCTGCCGAAAGGCAGCGGCGATGCAGAGAAAAATGCAAAAATGATGCTGCAAAAATAGCCGAAGTTAAAAAAAAACTTAGAGCGTACCATGCAAGAAAAAAATTAGCCAAAAACATGAACGAGCGGGAGCATAGATTAGCGAAAATGGCGAAAAGCTAATAAAAAAAGACGTGAAAAATTAAAGGCTCTGCAAAGAATACTACAAGATACGCCTGCAACCTCACCTATTCCATTCTTACCTCCACAAGTGAACCAAAATGCGAGACAAATAGTACGTCAGGATCGAACACGACTTTACAGGCAAAATCTAAAACTGCAAGAACAGTTAAAAAATATAAAGACAAAATACAAAAATATAAAAAAGGTATCACAGAATAGAGGAAAAAATCAAAGAAGAGAAAAAAAAACAAAAGGATATCAATAAAGACAATAAATACAAAGTTCTGACAAGTGCTATTCGAGATCGCTATCAGAAAATTAGGAATATTCGGAAAAAGCGCTATTTACAGTCTATATTTGAAGAAAAAAATGTAAAACAATCCAGATCGATGCAACAAATAATAAAAGATAGCTTGGGATTGCAACATGGCACACTTAGAAGCAGGATTCCCGCTGTTGGCAAGCAAACCTTACTAATTAAAAAAATCCAAGATTTTTTTCTTGCGAGATGACGTGTCTAGGGCTACAGCGGGTAAAAAGGAAACGGTTACTATGAAAAAACAAAAAATGCAAAAACGGGTACTATTTACTTGATTCGATGAAAAAATTACACAAGTCCTTTCTGAAAGAAAATCCGGACCTAGTATGCCACTACAGCTATTTCACAAAGCACAAACCATTTTTTGTGAAATACCCATCGATTGACGGACGAGACACGTGTCTGTGTAAATTACATGTTAGCACAGTCTACATTTTAAATGCCTTACATAAAAACAAGATTGTCAACACCAACGATTTAAGTAAAGTCATATGTGAGACAACTTGTAACTCAAATTCGATGCCCTGAATGAATGGAACGTGCGTTTTATGCCAGTGTAAAACAGTAAAATATGACTAACAAGGACAAACTAGTAGAATTACAGCAATGGGTAAGAAAAACAGATATAGTTCCAAAAGATGGTAAAAGAGTGAGAGTTTGTAAGAACGTAAAAGAGACTCAACACATTACGGTTTACGAATTATCAAAAAAATTTGATGCAGAGTTATCTAAAATCAAAACTCATATATACAATATAAAAATTCAATACAGGGCTTACAGGAAATGTATCGACGAACTGACTGATTCTGAAATCATATTGCATATAGAGTTCAGCGAAAATTATGCGTGCAAATACCACGAGGAAATTCAATCCCATCATTTCGGCAGTTCTCACAACCAACTTTCACTGCATACCGTGGTATTATACAAGTATTCGCCTGACCAAGAAAACCGCGTAAAAACATTCTGCACAGTGTCCCCAAGCAACAATCATGGACCAGCGGCTATTTGGGCTCATTTATTCCCCATTTTAGAGGATGCCTGCCGTCAAGACAGTCCACTTCTTTTCCGACGGCCCGACGACCCAATACAGACAAAAACTAAATTTCTACCTTTTGTCTACCAGTGTTTGAGTATGGCTTTGAACGTGTCACCTGGAACTTTTTTGAAGCTGGTCACGGAAAGGGAGCGGCGGATGGCGTTGGAGGTTTCCTCAAACGGCAGGCTGATAATGCTGTAGCATGTGGACAAGACATTTCTGATGCTTCAAGTTTTTTTTCAACGTTGGACGGAAAAAGCAGAATCAAATTGTTTCTGGTCTTGGAGAACGATATTTTACTTGTTGCTGAGACAATTACTAAAAACATCAAGGCTCTACCTGGTACAATGCAAGTGCATCAAGTTTTTTCCGAGAACTATGGTAAATTAAAGAAAAGATAAAAAAAAGGTGTATATACTTACTTAGGTACAGCAAGGAGTAACGTCGATGAAGAAGGCGATGTAAAAGTTATGTTTTACAGATCAGTTGATGACAGTGGACGAAAGTTCAAACTCATTCAAAATGACCTCTCTTACGTTAAGTACGAAGATAATTCGAAAATTGTGCCTAATCCAAATATTAACACCAAAGGAAGACGCGTTGTAGTGTATGAGTTTGAAACTCCACTAGATGTTTGAAAAATAATTAATTTAAGCTAACAATGTGATTGATTATAGACTGATTATTAAAAAAAGTTAAAGTAGGTTTTTGTTGAAACGTTCGTTGATTTTGTTTAACATTTAAGTTTATTTAGAAGTTTTTTTATGTAAATACCACTCTGTCACGGAGATGTTAATACTCCGTCACATTTTTGTCCCTCGTGTAGTTAAGACGACTTTACATTTTAAGCGTTCAAGTAAAATCTCAACGTAAAGTGAATTATACGTAATGTTAGAGTTGATTACAATAGTTTTGGGGATGTAACTTTTTAAGATGTAACACTAATAATTTCACAAGAAAACAAATCTTTTTATTCGTGACATGCTGTTTCGTGACATATTGGTACCTAAAAATTCAGAATATTGTATGATTTTCAAGTTATGTTGTTGATTCTTAAGAGTAATATTAATTAAAGATTCAAATTTTTCAAAAACATTTTATTATTATGCTTAAAAACAAATAGTTTTGTCACAGAGTTGTTTAATTTTCACGCATATGGTTAGAAAATGTAAAAATACGGAATTGTGGATTTGTAAACCTCGCTGCTGATTACGTTATTATAATCATAGTGAATCATAGTGAAGTATTGCTGCAAATTAATGACTTACAAAAACTTTGAATTTTTTAAAAAAAGTGTGTTCAATTTAGTTGAAGTAAGACAACGAAAATAATTTTGACCCGCCCATGTTACTTCTTTGGAGTTGCATGCGTCTATAGGCGGCGGTGTTCGCTTACCATCAGGCGGGCCGTACGCTTGTTTGCCGCCGTCGTTGTATAAAAAAAGTAGCCCGATATGATTGTATGAAAAGTTGGTTTGAGTATTTGAAAGCGTGATGTATACCTGTGCAGCGGATGTATCGGAAGTACCAAGGTGATAGAGAATGTCGCGTGTCTCTAGGCGACCCGGGATCCATGGAGACTCCTTGAAATATCTATGTTCTTCTAAAATAATAAATTAGAGGAAGGTGCTCAGTGGCACGAAAGCATGCTAGTTGATGTGTATCTGGAAATTTGTTAGTAAGTGGCATGCTATTTGCATTCTTCTTATTATTATTAGGAGCATAATGGTATCCCACTGCTGAGCAAAGGCCTCGGAGCGTATTCAAAACTTATGTACCAGGTTCATATTTGGGTTACGCAAATATGACCACGTATTCAGTTTCCGTTCTCAACTTGAGTGGCTTCCCATCCGGTCCAGACGTAACTCTCACATTCTTGCCCACCTTTATGGAATTATTTTTAACCCTGCAACTCCTCGCTACCTCAAGGAACGCTTTAAACTTTCTTCTGCTAGGTCTGCTCAGAAGTTGCTTCTGAGTGTTCCCCCATCAAACGCTAAATTTTACAACACATCTTTTATATTCCTAGCTGTTCGATTATGGAATTCTTTGCCTATTGAAATTAACGTGCCAAGTCTCTTTCCATTTTTAAAACTAGACTTAAGGATTACTATTTTTCTTTTCCCTAACTAGTCATTCCTACTTAGTGTGTGCTGTTTGTTTTCGACTGCAAGTGATACTGTTTCTATAATATTTAGTTATTGTATGTGTATGTAGGTTTATGTTATGTTATGTATTTATGTAAGTATATAGTCTCTCTTATAGTTGTTTATATTCTGTTTTTCCGTTTTCACCTACTCAATCATATCATATTATGCATCGTCTCCACCACTCAAAGGCTGTCTAGAAGGGACGGTTTTTAGCAATATTAAGACCGCCTGTTGTCTACCATTGTTTAATTTACCTTACCTCTATTTTCTTCTATGTTATGTTGTTCTGGTTGGTGACCAATAAAGAGTATTTGTATAATTGTATTGTACGTTTATTAGGGCTTATACTTTCAGCCATTAAAATATATGTTCTTATGGAAGTCACACACTGTACAAGAGTAAATTATAAACAAACAGACCACTCCGTTCCTTCCTCTGTTCATAAAGCACGCTGCGCCTGACCGGGTAACATTTAGAAAGGTTAAGTTTAACTCCTCACCGCGCTAACTCCGATAATGGGGTTTTTAGATTAACCGAGTGGTAAATCGATGGTTTAACTCTGGCTTAACGATGTTCACGCTAATCATGTAACGTGGTGTAACGAAGGTTTTGATGATTAGTTTTGAGTGAAGTGGGATGAATAGGGGTGTACCCTCAAAATTTATTATTACATCAAAAGAAAACAGGCAAAAAATATGCGCAATGACGAGAATACCACTCAAATATCTCAGAAAATTTCGAAGGTACAACCGTTTTCATGTTGCTTGTTAGAGAGAGAAATCGCTAGGGGATGATGACGTCATGATCCTCGTAGTAAATGACAATCGTTTCATATTTCAGACTTCAGATGTTTATTTGCTTTACGTACAAGTACATGCAAACACAGGAATATAAGAATATAGAGCTCAGTTACAAGTTTCAATAGTAAAAATAATACTTAATAAAAATAAAATAAATTTTAATTATTCACAAATGTCAATATTAATTGAGTAAAATAAGTACATTATAAGTGAAACATTAAAATAAAGTAAAATGTAAATTAACCAGATTGTTCATAAATGTCAATTAGTTACAAAGTAAATAGTTATCACACACAATTCATAAATGTCAATTAGTTAAGAAGTAAATAGTCATCACAATTAAATCAGTCAAGTGCATTTGCAAAAAATTCATTGATTGTATAATAGGGTCTAGTTATAAAGTATTTCTTTAATTTCTTGTCAAAAATTCTTATGTCATTACATTGCTTTATTTCGTCACTTAATTTGTTAAACATTTTAATTGCAATATTGTTGTAGCTATTATTAAAGTGAACATAAGTGGATTTACTTTGTACCAGTTTATTTTTATTTCGGAGATTGAAGCTATGAGTCTCTTTAGCAGTTTTATAGTTACTCTTATTTATATAAACATGGAGACAGACTCGATACAGATACAAGGAGGTAATACTTAGTAAGAATTTTGTGATCTACAAAAATATTTCGATGGGTCACTGGTATGCATTTAGATCCGGATATGAAGGTGCGATTTGCGGAAAAGGGACAGGACATCCCTCTTAAAACTTTGGACACTTGTGATTATTTAACCACTTGCGTTTCTTTTTCTCCATTTGAATATATTTTTTAACCTTTTTCTTATTATTTTATTTAGTGTGTCTACACCCCTATTGTTATTCCACTACTGGCACCAGTGGCAGATCCAGCATTTTGGTTTTATAGAGGCATGGCCACACTGAGATTCGATATTGGCACGAGTTTGGTAAAGACTGGGATGCTTTTGGCGAGGGTTTTTTTTAAATAATCAAATTGAATTAATAGTATTTGCATACAATAACTCAGTCTAAAATACCCAATCTCGCGAGATCTCGTAAGTCTAGTCGAGACTAATATTGCATTCCTTTGATACGTAGGTTGTATGTTTTTTTAAATATTTATTTTCACGCACATTTTTTTCTACACGGTACTTAATGGCGTATAATATCAAAGAGGTAAGTAAATACATGTAATAAATAAATAAGTACCGTTTTTAGACATATCGGATGTTTTGATATAAATGTCAAAACATCAGAGTTAAGAAGCTAATAAAATAGTTGAGTTTTAAGACCAAAAGGTCATCTTATTAGTGCTCGCTAGACGATCTAATCAATTAGCAAATTCGTTTTAATCATAAATGCTAATCGCCACGCCAGTCCTTTTTAGTGCATCCTTCGAAATGTAGCAACGTGGGAAGACGGCCGAGGATACGACGCGACGAGTTTAGGTTGTAGGATCTACATTGTACTCTAGCGTATAGAGGATTTAATAGATGGCGTCCTAACTAACCTAAATTAACCTAGCTAAATTGAGAAGTATCATCTAATACATATTTGAAATCTCATGTCCTATATACTTTAGTCGTGTTATATCCGTCAGCTAATGATAAACAAATAATTTACTTTAAAAACAAAGTTTTAACCAACTTCAATTTAGTACTCCGCCAAGCCACGAGAACATTTCCACGTTTCATTTCCAATTTACCACATGAACTGATTTCCGAGAGCAAATCTGTCGCCTTAAGGAAAAAAACCTTAAGTGACAAAAAGTATGTTTCGAGAAAAAGCCGAAAAACTTTTGCACTCCTGCTAAAATAGGATTAATTCAAAGTACAAAGTTGAAACTTTTGTTTATGAATAAAATAACACTGTAGAATAAATTATTCGATTATCTATTTATTTTAATAAGTTATTTATAAAAAACAGTTACTGCCTCTTAGAATAAATAAAAATAATATATCGTTTCTAATAAGAAATATCATAAGTGCGTACTTATGTTTTTTGTGACAGTATTGCATTACGATGACTAAGAAAGAAAAACACATGTACACAGTTATGCTTATGTTACTAAACAATCTAGAAGCCGAAAAAGCACAATTGCGTACTTGTGGTTTTTTTGCTTAGTTAAGATAGTAAAATTATAATTTATCTCTTTAAAGGAATTCATAAAAATACAACTAAGAATAATAATTATTTATTGAAAAAAACAAATGAGATACTTTTACGGATCTTTGAGAAATAATGTAGGTAACATAAAACTAAACTTAACCACAATGAGATTACTATGAGTACCTAATTGTTAATCAATTATTAATTGCGGTACCCGTACATGAAATTCAAGAAAAAAACAAATGAAATACTTTTAGAGCTCTTTGAGAAATAATATAACATAAAACTAAACTTAACCACAATTTGATTACTGAGATCTTTGAGTAACTAATATAAAAAAAACTAAAATGAGGTAATTAGATTGCACTAAGTACTTAATCCTTAACTTAATATGATGCCTGTAGTTTTTTACAACTAAATTTATTTTAAAACTAAATACACTGCTTACTTAGGTAATTG
This sequence comes from Epinotia bilunana, assembly GCA_947049275.1. Lineage (NCBI taxonomy): Eukaryota > Metazoa > Arthropoda > Insecta > Lepidoptera > Tortricidae > Epinotia > Epinotia bilunana. The sequence continues at coordinate 1,431,497 of OX346274.1, forward strand.
TCATGCTCCTCTATCAGATTTGAAGCTTTTTCATTAATCGGTAGATCTTGCTAAAATTTAAGCCTATTTGGAGGCATCAATTTTCCAAGACGCTTAATAATATCTTCCTTCCTTTTTGAGGTGACTCCTCTAGGCGCAGCGTTGAATATAGGCAATGGAAAGCCATTTTTTGTTATGTTTGCTTTAATGAAATCCAGCGTGATGAAATTTCGTAAAATAAACCACAACTACACTTTATTGAAACCGACACTAAGCAGAAAAAGCATAAGTAAGAGTCGTACAAGATAGAAAAAACATAACTGACAACTTATGTTTTTTCAACCTCCGAGTGTTACGACTAAATAATTGTTTTATACTAACAAGAATGGACTTTTTTAGTGAAATTAAGGTTATTTTTCATAGAAATGTCATTAAATAGTTTTTCATCTTATGATATAAATGTTTGGCTCAAATTCAAGACTAAATATAAAGACACAAGGCGTCAGTTAAGAACTTTTCTATCTAGGAATAGCTACTTATGCTTTTTCTTTCTCTGACAGGAAGTCATTTTACCAAAATACCGTGTAGTTATGCTTGTCTAAATCATGATCTGTTTGATATACAGAAATAACTGTTGAATAGAAATATCACATTTTTTTTCCTGATTTCGAGGGTGTCAATAACTCAATTTCGCAAAAATTGTCACTTAAGGTTTTTTTCCTTAAGGCGGCAGAAATGCGTTGGTTATTGGAGAAAAAAAACCCAACTAACCTAACCTAACCTAACCCAACTTCCGTCTGCTGCAATCTTATCAGAATCTGTGACGTACATTTGTACTTTTAAGTAAGTACATAATTGAGGAATTCCATAAGTCATCTGTGGTCTTCATCATCAATTCCACTCCACCAAATTTATGATTTCCGGGTGTAAATACATGAGTTATAATAGAAAATACCAAAATCACTACACGCGTGCCTAATACATTTAATTGACGAGTTCCCTCAATTCCTCATGGATCCCACCATTCAATTGACTTTTTGAAAAAAATGGGACCGGGGAATTACGAATCGGCTCATCAATGACGGAGTTCTGAGGTAACAAAAATAGAAAAAAAATTAAAAAATATACAACCGAATTGAGAACCTCCTTTTTTTAAAGTCGGTTAAAAAAGCCTAGATGCATAATGCGAGGGCAGACGACATTGTATCTAGTTTCCACTTGAGGTATTTCTATGCTTACATCTTTGTCAGTCATGTGTGTATGTGTGCGGAGTCCCGCTGTTCTAACCTATCTCTATGTACCAGCGGAAATGTTTCCAAAGTTGCGAAATTTGTTCGACGGATAGTTCTCCGACCTTAAATTTTACAAACACTGAAAACATGTCAAGAGTTTCCTTTATACGTACGTTCATACTCGTACAATACAATTATTTATTGATAACGTAAGTTGCAGGTCACTTGGCATGTTGTAAACACCTTAAATTAAACTTATAAAATTCAATAATTTACACGTGTAATTGCCTGTGTAAAGAATAAAAGGTTATGGATGTAATTATTGATACATCCATGAAAAATTCTCACCGCAAGCTTGTTTTTAAATCCTCGAGAAACATTCAGTGAACTTTCTTGATATTTTGAGAATGTTCTGCAACTTGTACAACGTACATGGCTTACTCTACTCGAGCTAAGCTATTGTAGCCGAGAAGGCACATGACTTTTGATCTGGAGGTCGTGGGTTCGAACCCCGGGACGTACCACTTTAGCAAAAAACTTAAGTATACAAAATATGATTTGATATTTAACAGTAGCTTTTCGGTGATGGAAAACCGTCTCATCTCAAAAAGTTTACATTTCCCTCTGAGTTGGAAGGTCAGATAGGGATATATCTTGAGATTAGGTGCCAAAACAGACCCCTGGCTCTTCAGGATAAAACCTGAAAAAATGCTAGTGTAAGTTGATGATGTACCTACCTATTTACCTACTTTAAAACAGATGATTCGCCAATAGGGTGCTTTCCAAGCCAAAAAGAAAACTATTTAGTCCGTCAGTCAGATTATCAAAAAATGTATGACACGTACGCTTCATTTTGTCAATCTAACAAAAAAACGCTCAAAAGTGTACCATGGTGTAACGTCACGCGGAACTTTAACGGGCTATATCTTCTTCGTTTTTTGTTTGATTGATAAAATAAAAAATACGTGTCCAATATTTTTAGACAATCTAACTGACGGACTAAATAGTTTTTTTAAAGTAGCTAATTCCTTTGGCGCCCAACGAGAGAACGATGCAACGCGCAATGTACACCAACCAACTTACTTCCAACCACCAGTGCTAAACGGATAGCCTTACATTGAGTTATGGCCTCACCAAAAGGTCGCCTAATTTCGCATGCTACGGTATACATAAATAACTGGCGTCCATGTTTCAGGGATTTGCTGCGATTTAGAGACGGTTCGTAAATAGCTTGAATAGTGATGGGATGTGAAGTCCCGGTCGGATAATTTCCGACGGAAATATTGCCTGCGTAATATTCACTACTCATCCTCAGCCTATATGTATAGGTATATACACTAACATAGGCATCATATAGTTATGGAACTAACGAATTATGGAAACACTTCCGAAATAAATGATTTGTATTATTTATTATTAGTATATACGTCCCGCTGCACTGCTGGGCAAAGAACTCCTCTTATTGATGAAAGGGAGCGGGCAGTAGTCCCAACGCTGGCACAGTGCGGGTTGGGGACTTCACATACGCCTTTGAATTTATTCGATGATGTACCTATGCATAGAGATCCAGGAGCTGGTGGCCGAACCCAACATCATCGGCGCAACCAAATCACACAGACTTCGCTGGTTCGGTCACCTACTCCGAATGGGAGACGATCGTGCTGCCAAGAGAGCGTACTCGTGCGTGGGACGACCGACTGATCGCCGCCCGGTTGGGCGACCCAGGTACCGCTGGGAGGACAGTGTGCAGGCAGATCTGCGACATTTTCAAGTCGGCAACTGGCAAGCAGTTGCGCACGATCGGGACAGATGGCGTGCTCTCGTTTCGGCGGCCAAGACCCTCTTTGGGTCCCTGAGCCAAATTAGTTAGTTAGTTACCTATGCAGCCCTATACTAGACCTATATTTCCTTCACCGAAAAGCTAACGTTAAATATCAAATGATATTCCGTATATGAGTTCCGATTTACTACTAATGCTCGCGTAGGACATAATATACTCGTACTATGAATATATGGATTAAATGTCGTCAAAACAAAACTCCCGAAGAGTTCGAAACAAGTCGCCTGTAGTGATTATTTAATACGTGAGTTTAACCGTGGACTTATAAGTTGTATCGCGTAGCGTAGGATATTTGCAGGCTAAACGAATGAGGTAAACTTCCCAAAAGTGTGATTTTATTAAGCTTACCGATTAAGATGTACGCAGTACTCAGTCTGGTTTATTTACGTAAACTCACCTCTTATTGTTTACAGACGCGCTGATACCACTTATTTTTTATTTGAACATTTTATATAAAACAACCGATAGGCACTGCAATGATTCGGTGTTGCCCCATAAAAAAAAATGTTGCCTGTTTAGTTTCAACGCTTAAAGAAAAAAGTGATAATTATTGGTGCGTGTCTATTATTACATAGAAGACATCCAAGACCGACATTTATGCTCATCATCCAAATAAGTTGTCATGAAGGGTTGCTAGATAGACTAAACCGAATAGAAACGGGTAATTATACTCGTTTCAAATAGTCCATAAACAGCAGCTGTGTGCGCAAGCTCGGGAGAGCTGTCACACTTTGGTTTGGTAAAGATATAGTCTCATAGACAGATATATAGAGACAAATATATTTGCTAGTGAAGAACAAATGCTTTATGTCCGACATAAACGTGATCATGCTGGCTAGCACAGGCATTACTTAGAAGAAGGCTACGGTATCCACTGGCTATCGTACAAGGTGACTAATAGGGGTCCACGGGGTAGTACACGGTAACACACCCACCCGCCCGCCACCGTTAAAATAGCGACAGAAGTAAACTATTTCACTTGCAATTTGCGCGCGCGCGAGAACTTATTGTGTGTCGGCCGAACGGGTAAGCGCCGCGGATTGCGTGGCGTTCGCGCCCTTTTTCTCGCTAACTCGAATGGCGCAGCCAGTCTCGTACTACCGCATCGGTCCCCCCCGCCCTAAGCCTCGTCCCGAATCTCTCACCTTACGGGTCACGTGGCAATCTGTGGCGAGTTTAACAATTTTTCTCCATCCCAAAAAGTGCACAGCGCCGCTAAAAAAGTTTTCAGTTCAAAAAAATAAGGTAGGTCCCATAGAGGCTTGACGCTAGAGCGGCACTGGTGCGTTCCGTAGCAGATCCCAGAGCGGTCCGAAATAGGACCATCGAGGGGTTAAGTCGGTGCGATTCCAACATAACCCCCGCGCCATCCCCGTGGCGCGGAGGTATATAGGGTCCGTAACTGATTTTCCTGGCATTCAAATAAATGAAGGTATCGCGACGTAATACATATTTATATATAACTAGCTTCTGCCCGCGATTCCGTCCGCGTGGAAATCGTTTATATCGTAGCTCCATAAAAAACTTTCACCCCCATTTTAGGGAAGAGGGGGGGTTAAAAAGAGACAAAAAGTAGCCTATGTCACTCTCCATCCCTTCAGCTATCTCCACTTAAAAAACACGTCAAGTCGTCGCTCCGTTTTGCCGTGAAAGATGGACAAACAAACACACACATACACTTTCCCATTTATAATATTAGTATGGATTTTGGAAACACTGTATAGAAAGAAGCTCTTGTAATAATAAAACATTTATTTATTTATTTCCAACCACAGGACAGTATGTAACATCCAAACATGTACTTAGTATATTTCATACATACCTAATCTTACAAAATTAAGTATCAAAATGGTATAGATTCAATAAAGACATATACAACAGAATTAAATAAATTTTACATTCATTGTTCGTTTATTATGCTTTAAAATCGTAGCCCAGACGGTATTATCATGAACATCGCAACTAATAAGAAAGTAGCCCCTTTATTCATAAAACTCAACAAACCTCTCTTAACTAAAATGCGTTTTCTCAGTTTGTTATAAACATAAATGTCTAAGTGATAGATAAGGACAACGAAAGTTAACATTTAACAACATTTAGCATTTTAACTAAAATAGGTTTAATGGTGATTTATGAATGAGGGTATAGGTGTTTATTTTACATTACTTTATTTTGGAAATTGTTCCAGAGGCTCAATAAGAAGTGTTATTCATTAGGTAATGTCCACTACTGATACCATCATTGTTTTATTCTATCAAGTTTAATATACACAATAGTACATTAGTCACAATAGTACATTACCAACACGTTTTTTGTTAAACAAATAATGTTTCAGATAACTGGTATTTGACCGAGCGGAAGGCAAGCTATCTGAGGCTGTCTCTGTTAACGCCTGTGGTGAGTACAAAACTTTACGTCTACCCCTAGCCAAGAAGTGTCCCGCGCGTAGCGGGCGGTAATTGAGACTTTATGGCCAAGTGTGATGTAAACATTTTAGTGGTATTCCACTTAATCAAGCTACCTATGGTTAGCTTGATTTTGTTTTGAATATCTGTCATTATTTAGAGTATTTTCGGTCAGATGTATAATATCTTAAATATAACAAGTACTTACCATTAAAGTACATATGCCGCTGCCGATAAGAAAATTGGAAGAAAGTTTCATTTTTATAGAAATAATGTGTAAAAAGATGGAACTTATGAATAATATTGAAATTAGTTATTTTTTACCACTTTTTTAAAATAGTTCATAGCTGATTGCTTACAATTAGCACTAAAATTCACATTATATTTTGGTCAATGATTGGCTACTTAAACTAAAATTAAACCGTAAAACCTGCACTGTCAGACACTAGGACTACAATTGTCCTAGTATCAACCACTGAGACTAACTCAGTTTCTGAAGTACCTTGGACTTTTACAATAACTGCGTTCTTTTAGAAGGACTGTTCAGCGAATAATAAATTAATACAAGATGCCGTTATTTTAGAAACAAGGCAAGTAAACTGTCTTATTTTTAAGCATAATTTAATCTAGGAATAAGTTAATTTACGTTAATAATTTACTTTACTACGAATAGGAACATCATTTCGCTTCGGCGGGAGTGGCTTGGTCGGAGGAGGCGGGCGATTTACTGAAAACAAAACGAAATTATATTAATTACAATCTGTGACGTGTATAAATAGAAACAGTTTTGACATATTCAAAAGTTGTTTCATTTCATGTCGCTAACGCCTTCTATCGTCAAATTACAGAACTATCCCGCTTAGTTCTGCTACTCGCCGCCGCAGCGCTAGCGTCTATGCTAACACTAAGTAAAATAAATAATGTATTGTGAAACATAATAATTACCACGCCTAATCATTCCCAAAAGAGGTATGCATAGGTAGAGCACGGTAAATCATTTAATTGTTTCGAAATTTTAAATTGCGCTAATAAATCACCTCACACAACCTTATTCCCATAGTCAACTATTAAGCCGGGACCGACTAGAGCGATTAGCGACGCGACGGCGACCTTAATGCATTAGGTCGCCTCAAGTCGCCCAAGTTACTGAAATGCAGTCACGTCGTGAATCGCCCAACCAGTGCGGCTCCTTACGAGGTCCACTGGAAGCTAGCAGTGCTATTCTAACCCATACAGGGACACGAGACACTGTTAATATTGAAATTCCTTACATGTTTCGGTCTAGTCGGGTACAGGAAGGTGGACACCACGTTCCTGCCGTAGAGATTCTTGGCCGTGCAGCTGTATTCGCCCATGTCGTCCCAGAGAATCCCCGTTATGTGGAGGTCGCCAGAGGGCAGCACCTGTGAACGAATTATTTCAATAAACATTAGTTTCTATGTAGGTTAAATCAATCACTTTGAGTCATCATGGAACTCTGTCATAAAACAAATGGTAAAGGGCACTTTTTACAAGTCAAAGAGCAATTATAATAAAATAAAATTACAATAATAAAATTATAATAAATTCATGACTTCAGATAAAAGGAGAATTGTATATTATAATTAATTGAATGAATTTATGTCTGCAGATAAAAATAAGATGTAAAAGTGAAAACAAAATAGAAATTCTCTGGCCGTCTAGTATCAACTTAGCATAATATCCTTAAAGACGTAGATGTACCTATTTAAAGGGACGTTTTAACGTCAATTAAATAACGTACACTAATCGAATAATCTACGATTGACACAGAGACATTGATGTATAATCACTAATAAAGGCAAACGTAATATTCCCTAGCAGAAGATTTGTGCCAGATAAATAGCGAGGACCTACAAAATTAAGCAGTTTTCCAAGAGCTAATTACCTTAAATTATATGATATAGAGAACAAATAGGGATAATAGAAAAATAAACCATCATCGTCCGAAGCCCAGGACCAGACTCAAATTCGTGCCCTCTGAGCCACCCAGAAACGAGCTACATGAAACAAAAATATTAGTTAAAATTTTAAGAAGTGTAAGATAATTACCCTCATCCTAGAGTTGCCATAGATGACGTTGTGATGCTGATCCTGCCAGTACACCTGCGGCTCAGTGGGGCTGTAGACACGGCAGGGCAGCACCACGTCACTGCCGATGTCTTGGAAGAGCTGGACGTAGTAGAAGGAGATGACGGGGGCCGCGGGGAAGAGGGGGAGGAGGAGGTTCGCTTCGTCACCTGCAAGTAAATGTATAAACATAAATTTTAAATGATAAGAACACATTAAAGACTAGGGTAGGGTTGTTCAAGCGTGCGGGTGTCAAACGGCGGTCATGCGGAATTTCTTTGATGTTTGCCGTTAACTTTTCAGCGAACGTAACCTGCATACATCTGCGAAGAAATTCAAAGGAGTATGGAAGTCCCCGACGCGCACTGGGCCAGCGAGGGGACAACTGCCCATAGAAGAAGAACTCACTGCGAATTTTATATCTTTCTCGCTACCGAAAGGTTGTCTGGAAGAGATCGCTCTTTAGCAACAAGACTGCCTGTTGTCTACCCCTACATGTTGCTCTTTTGTCTGTATGACTGTTTCGTTTGTGCAAGGTATGTAATAAAGAGTTTAATTGTATTGTATTGTATCCTGGGCACGGCATCTAAATGTAACGAACCATTGACACGCCAAAACGCGGTCTCAAGCTGGTCATTCACGAAACCTCATAATAAATTGATCGTGCCATGGATTATATGAATGAACTGCATTCCAAATGCGACTTGTGAACTTAGGTTAGTCTTAAAGCGCCTATACGTTTTTGCGGGCAAATAATTGACTTTGTGCATTTTTCGATGATCTACGGTAAAGGCAATCATTTGCCGCCAAGGCCTACTGTCTAACAAACCTGATGTTTGACAGATAGAAACCGGAAATCATGACATCCCGCTCAACCTCATACCATGTAGGTACTCTATACTCTTAATGGTGGTAACTTACCTGGCTCAGTGTACACATTAGTAGACGCAGTTTCAGTGGCAAGGTCGGTGCTGGCGACGCACGTGAACACATCACCGCTCACGGCAGCCGACACGACCAGCGTGGACATTAGCCAAGCCATGCTGGATGGGTATACTGCTTGGATCTCGTTGGATTCGTCCATGTACTGCAAACATTTTTATACTATAACCCTCGGGATACAATCGATCCATAGTCCCCTGTTTTTAGGAAACCTGTTCATGGCTCCAATTCCCCCGGGTATGCCGACTGCTCAATAAACACATCAAAGAAAGAAAGAAAGAAAAGCATTTATTTATGACAAACACAGATAACAAAGAGAAATAGTAAATAAAAATAGGACGAAGAGACCCGTAACCCGAACACTGTTTGTCACAAAAGCCACTGCTGTTATAGTAACTTTGACTCATTGCCCGGGTTCTCGTTGCTAGATACTAATCAGGTTTATTATTAGTTTTTGTTTTTACGATTAATGCATTTTGATGTACTTGTACTTCTGATTATTCTTTTTGCATGTTGTGTTTGTTTACTTTAATAAGTTATGACTCCAATGTATTCTTTGCTGAAAATTGAAAATGATGTAACAATTGTTGGTAGATAAATAAATAAATTGATAGATTGAACTCACATCAGTAATAGGTTCTCCGTTCTTCAGCCACCGCACGGTGGGCGTCGGCACCCCCATGACCTCGCATCTCAGCTCGAGAGGGACCCCGGCCAGGCGGGCGGTCTCGGGAGGCGCCTGTTGTATGGACAGGAGGTTGCGGGAACGCCTCTTGGTGGGAACAACTGTAAGCGATAAATATATCATAAGTTACTGTCGAATTTTGGAGGAAGCTTATTGCCAATTATACTTTTAGTTTGGCTGCACGGCTATATCGAATAAAATTACAGAAACTGATGCTGAAATATCTGCCACATTAAGCCTCCCTTGCATAAGATTTTATTGTATGATTAATACAGCACCCTACCAGTATGTAATACTTATGTATGTTTCATGAAAACGCTCTGTTTTATTTTATAAATAAGACCTCTACCCAGCTGATCCGCTGATGGAGATAGAAGACCAGTGCAACTCCTAAGTTACAATAGATAAACCTGTCGAGTTTATACACATATAACCCCTCAGTTAGTAGTTGATGTACAACAGTAAACAGCAACACTTTTTCAACCAAAAGGCGGCTCGATCTCTAAGAAAAGGAGGTCAGGAGGACATTAAAAATGCTACTTAGCAATGTTGACCATTTTGTATTTAAAACAACAGTCGCTATTCGAGTAGAGTATTGTTTGTGACGCGTGGCTATTGTGGCTAAACAATTACTTTGTTGGACCTATGGGTTTTAAGATAAGATCATGTCTATAGAAAGAATCTGCACTATACTATATATATTTAATATATTAATTTATTTGACAGTATGTGTATTAATCAAAGAAAAGAAAGAAAGAAAGAAAGAAAGAAGAAATTTATTCACTACACAAAAGACACACAGAGACAAAGGGAGTACAAATACAATACAATTGACACATAATGTGTGTGTCTTCGCGGCAGTGAATCGGTCGCTGTCTCAGCATTATGCCAAGGTGTCAGACAGACACCTACAGCGCTGATTTTCAGACAGCACCGTACGTGACCCACGGAACGCAACACAACATACTGCCGATGCAAACGTATATACATAATAAATAAATAATTAATATACTAAATCTGTTAAATATGTGACACAAGCACAATGGGATGAGAAACAATATGAAAAACGTGAAACGGTTGGGATGTTTAAGAAATAAAATGGAAAAAAATTAAATAAAGTGCTGGATGGGTTAGGGTTGGGATTTTTGGAGCGTCAACAAATAGTCCAATGATCAATTTCTTTTTGTTTTTCTTTTTAACCGTTTTGTACGTGTCTCGGTTTGCCTATATCTCATCTCACTCAATTGCTCAAAGGTTAGCTGGAAGACATCCCTCTCAGGGACCAGCTCACCTTAGTACATGACTGTGTTATTTGTTCTTGTAATAATTGTTATGTTGGTGTGTTCTGTTCCATGTACAATAAAGCATTTACATACATACATACATACATATATATACCAAAAATGCCATTTTTATTAGAAACTTAATAGATTAGAATAAAGCTTCCTATTAAATTATTCCTCCTAATTTCGAATTAAACTTCACATCAAACCGTCGTTCTCGCTATTACCGAATCACCAATTGATATTCACCTGATTTGAATTTCAGAACTAAGAATAAAGAAGGATTGGAGTCGGCATGTTTCAATTTATTTGAATTTAAAAGCAGATTTCTCGTCTCGTGTTTTTGCAAGTCAAAGCCTGCTGGCCCGGAGTGTATTATGTATTTATTTAAAACGATACGTGCTGGATTTTGCTATATATTATTGGACCATTTTACTTTTTGACGACCACAAAGTATGTCCCTGTTCATTTTGAAATCATTAGTCGTGACTAAATAGTGTAATTTTTGAGAATTTATTGTTAATTAGGGCGACCGAGCTCTGTTCGAGTGTAAATAGAGAAAACGAATTTTCCCAGACATAGCTAGACAAATTTTTCGCCTCATTATATTGCAAATTTCATAGAAATCGTTAGAGCCATTTTCGAGAACGTAATTACAGTTTTTTTGTTAGCCTGTTGGAGTGTCGCACTGCTCGTCAAACCCCCCCCCCCCCCCCCTGGCTTTCCACTCGTCTCTGTCCCCCGCATAACAGATATATATATAACATAAGTATTCCTCGTTTAATACTTTAGGACCTTACGATCAAAATCAAAATTAACTACCGATGTTAGAAAATTTTAAGGCTAGACTCAGTCTAAGATAAAAGTTCTTTTTTTCCTTGTGTGAGGCACTACTTTCAATATGAATACTTCACATTACACATAATATTCTTACACGTAACGTAAGTGTACCAATGCTATCGACACATAAATGCTTAATAGTTGATATCCATTGAGATATATATATGTTGATATCCATTTGACGACCTCCGTAGCCTAGTTGGTAGTGACCCTGCTTACGAAGCCGGAGGTCCCGGGTTCGAATCCCGGTAAGGGCCTTTATTTGTGTGATGAGCACGAATACTTGTTCCTGATTCATGGATGTGTTCAATGTATTTAAGTATTTATTTATGTATATTTTGACGACCGGTTAGCCTAGTGGGTAGTGACGCTGCCTACGAAGCTGAAGGTCCTGGGTTCGAATCCCGGTAAGGGCAAATATTTGTGCGATGAGCTTAAATATCTGTTTCTGAGTCATGGATGTTTTTCTATGTATTTAAGTATTTATATCTATTATATATATCGTCGTCTAGTACCCATAACACAAGCCTTACTGAGCTTACTATGGGACTAGGTCGATTTGTGTAAGATTGTCCCCTTATATTTATTTATTTATTATTATTATTATTATTTATTATATAAGTATGTTTATCGTCGTCTAGTACCCATAGTACAAGCTTTGCTTAGTTTGGGACTAGGTTGATTTGTGTAAGATTGTCCCCAAATATTTATTTATTTATTTAATTTGTATAGTTTGTATATATAAAAACTTTATTTGTTTGCTAAAATCACACAGAAACAACATCGTACAAAAATAAAGTTATAATAAAACAAATATTCGATACACAATACGGAGTAGAATAGACATTATAGATAAGATTGAAAGTGTCATGTATTAGGCCAGTGACACTGGGACGGGCACTGGGACCCTTACTTTAGTTAGTAGTAATTTTTTTCCTGTAAAATACATACCGAAAGCCTTTATATTGTTGTCCATTTGTTTGTTGTCTAGCTGTGCGTTCGCTTCGAGCCCGCACTGCAGCGACACCAGCGCCGCGGCGACAAGTAGCGACACTAAGTTTAACATTTTTGCTATCTGATGGTAGATGGCGCTGAGTAGAAACGTTGGTAATCTGGAACAAAAGATGAGTTCTTAGGGATTGCTTCAAACCAAATTATCCCAGTAGGATTGTACTATCGACAACACAGCTGACCATCCGTGCACTTTATGTGCATTGTAATAAGGTTCTATATAAATACAGGATGGTCAGTTAACTGTGTTGGCGTTTGTACAGGGCAGAAGTAGGGCCTGTGACTCTTCTGCACTCGCAAACGTCCTTATATCGTAAAGATATGCCATGAATACGTATTCAGCCCAGCTGGTTGACTACTATACAGTACACCACTCACCAAATAGGTAGTTGGTATTAATCATTATTAACTAGCTTCCGCCCGCGACTTCGCCTGCTTGGACCCGGAATAAAAACTATCCTGTATTTTAATCCAGGCTATACACTATCTTCGTGCAAAATTTCATCTAAATCGGTTTAGCCGTTTAAGTAACAAACCTTTTTTTCTTAATACAACGACGGTGGCAAACAAGCGTACGGCCCGCCTGATGGTAAGCGGACACCGCAGAATATAGACGCATGGGCGTTGCCGACCCTTGATATGTTTGAGGATTCACCGTGTTGACAGCTGAAGGAACAAATTCCCTCGCTCTCAACACTACGCATCCTCGGGAGCTCTGGCCTAATCTAAACATCCAAACTTAATATTAGTAAGATAGTAGAATCACAGTGCTAATGTTTATTAATAACTAGCTTCTGCCCGCGACTCCGTTCTCCAAACTTTCAGACCTCATTTCATCCCATTAAGACTTTAGATGATTTCCGGGATAAAAGCGTTACTTTCCGGGATAAATTCTATGTCCTTCCCCGAGACTCAAACTATCTGTATCTTTATCTCAAATCGGTTCAGCGGTTTAAGAGTCCGCAGTAAGCTCGGCCGAATTTCACCTTCTCATACAAACGTAGTTACGCTCTCATTTTAAAACTACGTGTTGGATTGTGACGAAACTTTGCATATACAATGACATGAGGTATATCTATGTCTGTAATTAGTGTATATGGTTCCAGTTTATAAAACAAACGAAATACAGTAAAAACAAGTTTTGTATGAAAAACTTAAATTCGCTGTATTTTTTTACTATGGTATCTGAAGCTACATAAATTAATTACAGACCTGGATATACCTCATGTCATTGTACGTACAAAGTTTGGTTACAATCCAACACGTAGTTTTAAAATGAGAGCGTAACTGCGTTTTTATGGAGAATCGAGCTTACTGCGGACTCGGCGTGCAGAGGGTAAGGCAAACTTTCGCATTTATAATATTAATATTAGTATGGATATTTAAAATAAAAAAAGATTGAAAGACTTGAAAGTTTCAAATATATTTATGAAAAAAAAAAATTCGCGTGCTTAACCACCCGGTGTAAGTTTATATATGTATATTGTACATACACGGCAATATGTCGTCTTCTACACAATTAATTTGTATATTTAGACGACGACATTTTCGTCGTAGGAAATGCATGTGTGTGATTTTATTTAGCTTACGTTGCATAAGCATCAATACTTGATTGGATGTCAATACAGTAATCTGAAACTATAGGTCACGATACTTTCCGCTTAATGCTTAACCCATATTGCTCAAAAGATTTATGTATTAAGTAATACAACTTATATTGAGACATAAGGTTTTTAACATCAGGTATATTGGTTTTATTATATTTAATGCCGATTGTAGTATTTTACTACGTTGTAAAGATTTTTATATCCATTGATTGCATTGTGACATAATTATTTTGCGTGATTGAATAAATATTACGAAAGGTAGTAATGTCATCATCCTTATTCCCGGTTGTGCCCTAAACAAGCCCAAGATTTGGCATATGCACTAGTTTTACGAGAGCGCCTGCCATCTGACTTTCGAACCCAGAGGGAAAACTAGACCTTACTGGGATTAGACCGGTTTCCTCACGATGTTTTCCTTCACCGAAAACTAGACCTTACTGGGATTAGACCGGTTTCCTCACGATGTTTTCCTTCACCGAAAACTAGACCTTACTGGGATTAGACCGGTTTCCTCACGATGTTTTCCTTCACCGAAAAGCCACTGTTAAATATTAATCGACATTTCGTACATAAGTTTTTGAAAAAAGCCAGCGGTTCGAGCTGATTTGAACCCACGACCTCCGGATTGAACATCTGCTTACAATCAAGTGCTTTTTTAACACCCCTCGGTGTTATAAGTTTAACGTGTCTGTGTATCTGTGTATCTGTCTGTGGCATCGTAGCTCCCAAACGAATGGACCGATTTGAATGCGGTTTCTTTTATTCAAAAGCTGATGTAATCCCGAGTGTTCTTAGCCATGTTACATGAATATCTGTTCAGTCGTTTTTGAGATATTGGACTTTGAAATGAAAATGTCGGGGGTTTTTCAACTTATTATTTTATACAACGACGGTGGCAAACAAGCGTACGGCCCGCCTGATGGTAAGCGGACATCGCAGCCTATAGACGCATGCAACTCCAAAGGAGTAACATGGGCGTTACCGACCCTTAATATGTTTGAGGTTTCGCTGTGTCAAGTGCTTGGTTGCCACCTTCGTGTACCGATCGCCGCTATGTGTCCTGTGGTATGCGTAATCGATCCATGCTCAATTTAAGGAGATTTTTCGAGACACAATCGATGCGATCGAGTGGAGACAGTCTCAGCTGAAGTCCTTACTTCAGGAGCTGTGTAGGGTTATTTTTAGTCAAGCAGTTTTATTGAGCGTAAGTAAGAAGAAGGTTATAGCTTGTTTTATTGAACGAGCGAGCGAAGCGATCGAAGTTCTTCGTTAGCTTGGGAAAAGAATCTTTCGTATGTCCGACGTCTGTCCGGATGTTCTCCTGCACAGGTCGCATTTCTCAACAGATTCTTTTGAGTTTTTGTGAGCTGGTTCAATAATTATACCTATAGACTTTTTTGTCATCTCAAGTTTTAATATTTTTTTTTATAAGTCAGAGTGCTAAAGTAGCTCTTAATTTAGCTGTTTTTCTTTTTCTACAGCTCACAAAGCCACTCGTTTATATACGCATCCCGTGTATGGGACGTGCTTGTGATTCTAGTCACAAATGTCCGTAGGCTACGGCGTCTTAACATCAGGCCGACCGTATGTTTGTTTGCCACACAAAAGGATGAACCGGTGCGAGTGCGGTTTTTATTAATCGAAATGTCATGTTTGCTGTATCACGGGTGTTTTATGTTTTTAATTTTTGGGATAATTTAGGAAGTTTACAAATTCTAGTTTAGTGCTAGTGTCCCCAGGGATTTCAACTCCCCATACAAACGTAGTGTTGTGGCTCTCATTTGAAAACGGCTTGCTGTAAATAACAAAGATAGAAAATAAATACAGGGGTCACAGGTTCGAGTCCTGTCCGGGGCTACAGACGATGATCGTTTATTTTACCATTATATTCTTTCTGTATCATATCGTTTGAAATTTGATCGTTGTAACTTCCACGTTAAATTAACACGAAACAAAATATTTAATAAGAGAATTTTTTTCCGTTGAGAAGTGAGAAAAAAGAAGTTTAGTATAAAAAAACTTTTGTCTCTATTTTTTTCTATTATAATTTCTAGTCAAAGAAACAAGTTTATGTAGATATGATTACTACTGATGTGTAAATAAAGTCTCAAATTATTCCAGCTTGTCGTTTTAAAATGAGAATAAAACCCCCAAATCAATGTACGGGATAATACCCCATACAAACGTTATCTTAAATCCATAATAATACAGGTGAACAATAGTTGTTTTAATTTCTTACTAGCTTTTGTCCGGGTCTTCACTGCCTCTTCCCCCCTATTTCACCCCTTTAAGGATGACTTCCGAGACAACTAATCTCCATACCAAATTTAATTTCAATCGGTTCAGTGGTTTTACACTAACACTTTATGGATTTAAAATGTGAAATAAACGATTTTTAACCGACTTCAAAAAAAAGGAGGAGGTTCTCAATTCGGTTGTTTTTTTTTTCAATGTTTGTTACCTAGAACTCCGTCATTGATGAGCCGATTCGTAAATTTTTATTTTTATTTGTAAGTATATGATTTTAGGTGGGTCCCATTTTTTCAAAAATTCAATTGGATGATGGGATCTATGAGGAATTGAGGGAACTCCTCAATTATATTAGGCACGCGTGTAGTGATTGTGGTATTTTCTATTATAACTCGTGTATTTACACCCGGAAATCATAAATTTGGTGGAGTGGAATTGATGATGAAGACCACAGATGACTTATGGAATTCCTCAATTATGTACATAAAAGTACAAAAGTATATCACAGATTCTGATAAGATTCCGTTGAAATAGCAACTAATGAAGTGCCAAAGGTGATCCTTGTGGAATCGACGGAAGTCCTCAAATATTATCGGCCCACATACAGCGATCTGGTTTTTTCTCCAATAATCAACGCATTTGCTCTCGAAAATCAGTTCATGTGATAAATTGGAAAAGAAATGTGAAAATGTTCTCGTGGCTTGGCGGAGTACTAAATTGAAGTCGGTTAAAACTTTGTTTTTAAAGTAAATTATTTAACACACAGGTAACAGAGAGACTCATAAAAAAAATTGGATAATGATTATCCCATTAAATGAGTCGTATAGCAAACGATGTGATCTTAAGTATTTAAAACAAGTTAGAAACCGACCAACGACTTCTAAACATGCCCTTTATTACATTTGGCCTACGTGACTCCAAGCATTCCCCCTTTTTGGGTCAGATTAGAACATTGATGTAACATACTCTCGTGTTTTAAAGTTGAGTTTTAATTGCGAATCAATTTCCAATTCTGCAAGGGATATTCTTTGACGGTCATCGAAAATTGCTCTTTTGGAAATTTCATGTTTATTGTTTATGCGTTTTAAATACTTAACGTCGTTTTAACTTTAAATTAAGTTTTAATTTTAAGGTGATTCGACGACCATACAAAACGTGTTATGACATTCGCAGGCTAACGGCGTGATATTTTAAGAAACCTATGTAACAAGCTTTCATTCACTAATTTCTAAAATTATTCTAGTTTATAATAATATAAATAATAGTGTAAGCACTTTATTGTACACAATACCAGGTTAAAGAATATACATGTCATACCACACAATAGATCAAAGTACAAAGACGAACTTATCCCTATAAGGGATTAATTAGGGTTTAGGGGGTTTATTCTAGTAAAGGGGGAATTTCCCGCAAATGTAAAGATAATTTATGAAAGTGTGTTAGATAAGTTTCTTAAAATATCACGCCGTTAGCCTGCGAATGTCAAAAAATGTTTTGTATGGTCGGTAACCACCTTAAAATCAAGTTAAAACGACGTTATTTCAAACGCCTAAACAAAAAACATAAAATGCCCAAAAGAGCAATTTTCGATGACCGTCAAAGAATATCCCTTGCAGACTTGGAAATTGATTCGCAATTAAAACTCAACTTTAAAACACAAGAGAAAGTTACATCTATGCTCTAATCTGACCCAAAATGGGTGAATGCTTGGAGTCACGTAGGCCAAAAAAGGGCATGTTTAGAAGTCGTTGGTCGGTTTCTACCTTGTGTAACTTTTTGTAAACCTTGGTAAAAACGTAAAACATGTATCCCGACTTCTGTATTAATTGTAGAATATTTTGAGTAATCAGTTAATTTAAATACTTTTAAGATGATGTAGGTAATTGGTTTATTTAGAAATCCGGGAAATGATTTTTAAAATAAAATTGAATCCGCTTCCACGCAACCGAGCTACAACGTCTCTGCCAAAGTTTAGGTAGGTAAATTTATTTTTATTATATTTATTTATTAAGAAAGAAACGATAATACAACATAAACAAGTACAGGGTCCCGCAAAACCGAACTAGCTTTCGCCCGCGACTTCGTCTGCGTGGACCCAAGATAAAAACGATCCTATATTTTAATTCAGACTATAAACTATCTACGTACAAAATTTCATCCAAATCGGTTGAGCCGTTTTAGCGTGATTGAGTAACAAACATCCAAACATCTGAACATCTAAACATCCAAACATCCAAACATTCACATTTATAATATTAGTAGGATTTAAATCATCCGAACCTTACTTATCAAATTAGTGTGTTTCTGATATTCTCGTAATACCCTAACCTTTTTAACGTAGTCCATGGACACTTGCAGCTGAGCGCGTTGCCGACCCTTAGATTTGAGGATTCGTTGCATCCACAGTTCGAGACAAATGCAGGTCCCCTCGCTCTCAAAACTCATTTCAATAGCTTGTTAACAATAATCGTCATCATTATAATCCTAGCAGTATTCCCGGTTGTACCCTAAACGAGCCCGGGGTCCGCTTTGACACCTTAACCCAAGATTTGGCATAGGCACTATTTTTTACGAAAGCGACTGCCGTCTGACCTTTCAATCCAGATAAGAAAACCAGACCTTATTGGGATTAGACCGGTTTCCTCACGATGTTTGTTTACAATATTAGATTAAAATGTGTATAATAATGTGATCACTATTGTGTCACAATTACTTAACATAACAGCCTTGGACATGATGTGTGTGATAATTCAATGCACTAGACACTTGTAATATCTACGTCTTAGGCAATCCTCGTGACAGGATAATAGGATCAGACTGATAGAATATAAATTTAAAAAAAAAACTGCCAAGCTAGACTCCCGTTTCCCTTAGTTTGAAACTTCAGACGAGCCTTCTGGACCACCATAAACGGCAATCTAGCTTTCTATACCCTCCTAAGGCCCACCATACAACACAAAATGGCATTGGAATCGTATTGTGTTGGAAATAGAGTCGATTTTCGTTCGTGCCCGAAACAAAACAAATGCAACTAGTATATAATTTAAATTCCTTCGTCAGAATAAGTCCTACGAGTACGCCCATGGACCTTAGGAGGATACTACAATTTCATTGGTATGCGATAACCCGAGAGCATTTTAATCACGTCATAGGTTTATTTGGAAAAAATGTATTCAATTTGACTAGGTGGATACACAACGTGTCAAAATATTCAACGTCAAGCGGTTCAAAGCCAGTCACGAAAATTGCAAAAGAGAACCAAACCATGTTTAAAAAAAATGTGTTTTACCTACACAGTGGAAATTGAACTTTGAAGTTTACTACACTTAACAACGTGCATCTCAAACTCCTCCAACAAATATGGCTATTAATCGTGTGCGGCTTGACGTTGACTTTTGGGACTGTATATATTTTGTCCAAGTTGTTGAAAGCTAGCATTCCCAGATTCCGTTTCCAAGTGCTACTTTGGACTCATTTTGGAATACTTTATTAGTGTTTGGTAGACATGAGCCCCTGAGGATGTGTTGGGCGCCTGCACGATTTGTCTTCAAATCAGTAAAGATTTTCTATGGTCCAGCCTGATGACCTGGTTGCCGAAAGAAATGGATGAGTCTTGGAACAATCAGAGAGTTATGGACAGAGTTGGAGATCTTCGGCCAAAGAGGGGTTCATATCTAGGTCAAGTAATGAAAAATAATGATACTAAGTATTTAAGATATGAACAAATTGCTGTCTTATTATGTATTAAATATTATCTCCTTTAGTCTACTACTACACTTATTTCAAATATATTCTTATGCCCGGCATCCATATAAAATTTTTACAATGGCAAAAATAAGTGCCGTGAATTTTACAAAAATCTACTGGTCATTTCTATAATATAAGTAGCTATTAATAAGTAATACACCACACCACTATTGATAAAACATAATTGTTAATTGATTTAAAAATATAAATATATTGAAAAAAAGTGGTTTATACGTTAGGTACCTAATGATTTTCGTGTTTATTTTATTTTTGTGCTTTTTTTTGCTATATACGACTAGACTTTATAATCGTTGAGGCTCAAAGAAAACTTTTGATTACTTTAAGCGGACCGTGAATCAGTTTTTTTTTTCAAACTGTAATTTGTCAAGATCATTTCACTAATATGTATAAAAAATACTTTTCAGAATCGAATCCGATATTTTGCACCGACACGAACAGGTAAAGTTAAACCGCATCAGTTTAAATGTAAAATAATACGTACCTCACTCACGTTTGTTCACTAAATAAAGCCCGTGACACACTAGATGTGACTTGTCTCCTAGTTTGGACGCGAATACGTGCTTTTTGGTATTTGCCACCCTTATATACGGCGGAGGCGCGGCCCACACGGGGAGGTTTTTCCGCGGGTAATTATATTAATGGCATTAACTGGATGTAATGTTCAATGAAGTAGTATGAATTTTTGAGAGACGGTATTGATATTACGTACTTATTTGTCATTTTAGTCATTGTTTTATAATGTGGTCAATGCATTATTTTACTCTAATGTGACAAAAAATAATTCGTATTTTAGTAATTTTGGGGTTTCTTGGCTTTGAATAAAAGTTTGCAAATTAAGCACGATTTTAGTTATGACCAACCATTTATTAATGACAACTTTATGACTGTTTTATGTGAAAACAATACATCGTTTTTTATTAAGTTAAAAAAAACATGATGAATAACCAATTTAAAATACTACTATGACGATGAACTCGGAAGTCTTGTTGGAACGCGTGGAGTTGTAATGTATTCATTTATGATGATGTTCGTTGGATTCCCATTTGACAGATGTTATTTCGTATTCTTCAGTGAGTCACACTATGTACTTTAGTATTGCGTAATTCTGATGTAATATTACATTTTATTATAAATAAATAAAATCTCACCAGTAAGATCACGGACAGAATCACTTTTTAAATATGTTTTTAAAGTTCAAAGAATAAAATAAACTTTTAAACATTTGACAGGGTAACGTGTTGACTTGGCCGCGAGCGCAGAGCAACTGTCACACCACTGTAAAATGAGCAATCCTCAATCCCCATTCATTTCTTGAGCTGTCAAAATGCTGACTAAAATTACTGAGAAACACTGCTAGCGCTTAAGTGTAAAAATGAAACGAAAATGAATTTCAATTCGAAAAATACGCGCTACACCCAATCTACTAAATAACAAAGTTTATTTTCGTATGGCAATTCGTTTCAAAATGGCTTTGGCTGGGTTGTGAGTAGCCACGTGCGGCAAAAGAGATTTTTTGCCGACATTCTGGTGACGGAATGCAGGGTACAATAGAAATATTTCAATTGAATTTGATGATGCCGCCTATTTAGCATTTTTTATGCAAAGGGAGTTAACAGAAGTGAAATTATAATATAACGCTGTCCAATTTTTTCCTGTTAGTACAAAAGGCGGACTTAATGCCTCGAGGCATCCTCTACCAGTCAATTATAGGGAGAAACAGAGACTTTCAAACGATATTCGGCTGTATCGCTGTATATTTGTATTTTCACTGAATAAATGGTGTAGGAACATTATAAAAAGCGGTATTGGCTTAGATTTAATTGTAAAAAAATGGTAAAAATAAATATATTCAAAGTCTAATTGATAATATATGACATATAGACATATATGAAGCTTTCGGTGCGAGAGTCCAATTGGTACTTGACAGTTTCTAACGTTTTTTACAGTACATCGATAGCTTTTAATGGCAAAAAATTGGCTGTGAATCGTTTAAAATGCATCGAATTCAAATGCCACTGCCTTGTTGAAGAAAACTGATCTACCTCAATCAATGAAGACGTTTTGGAGATAGGTGGGATCATTGATGCACACACACATACAAAATAACAAACAACCTCCCACCCTAACCCTAAACGAATCATCGTCGGGAGGAAAGTTATGGAAATGTCGTAGATTTATGATACCTACCTATAATCAACAAAAAAAATATTAGTAGATTTGGCATAGCTGTGTCCGTGATTAAAATATATCCTGTCCTGAGATAGAATACGTTTGACCGAGGATTAACTTGGTTGCTATCGTTTGTTCCAGTCAAAATGACGAAAATGCACTTAACGTAAGATTTAACAAATTCTCTTTGTTGCTAAATATGAAAGGAAAAGATAACATATAAAATGGACCGAAGTGTGGCACGTAAGATGTAGCTACTGCTTGTTCTATTGTTTATGCTTACTTAATTATTTTACAACTCTACTTGAAGATAACAATATAATGAAATAATAGATTTCGGTAAGGTTTTAAGTACTTTTAGTCATTTTATTTGGAATAGCTTGAAGTACAAATACAACCCGCCTTCAATAGTTCCACAAGCTTTCGCCATATTTTATGTACCTTTTTGGCCTCTCGTCTTATATGAAGAACACTTTAGCCTAGGCTGTAGTGACCTTACTATCTGGCGGTCCCGGGTTCCAATCCAGGTAAGGGCACTTTTTTGTGTGATGAGCATGAGTATTTGTGCCGGTGTCTTGGTTAATTTCTATTGGCCGCAGTCATACACGATCAACAAACCTATTTTAGTTAAAATACCGTTAAAATTAGTTTGTCTTTATCTGCCACTGACATTTGGGGGACAAAACACATTTTATTTATCAGATGCATTTTAAGTTTTATGACCAAGGGGGTAAGCATCAGCATCATTGATCAGTACCCAGAGTATATATAGAAAATTTTATTTTATTTAGAGTAAGATTGTCCGCCATTATTTATTAATTTGAAAACTGCTATCACTTCAGTTCTTACTAAATAGTACCTATTCATTATTCAAGTTTCGAATATATTTCACCATTTATAATAAATAATAATAATGTATAGTCAACAGCGAAAGTAGAATATCATTTTAGTACCTTGTCACTTTCACTACTTGGCGCATCCCAACTGTCGTGGTATTGTTAATTTAAGTGCGACAAAGTACTAAAATGATTATCAATATTTGCTGTTGACTGTACCTACTACACATAAATTGTTTTTTTTCTAGGAATATATTTATGAATTCATTGAATTCGCAGAAATATGGCGGTTAGTGGTGCCATGGTATAAAAAAAACCAGACAAGTGCAGGTCGGACTTGCCGACCTAGGGCTCCGTACAAAATTACAAATGTACAGTTTTCAGATTTATCCCTGTATTTATAGTATAAGACGATATTACTGGCCAAATTTCATACTTCTAGATCAACGGAAAGTACCCTATAAATATTGATTTCCTTGAGATTGTCGAAATATACGTTTTTGCCGGCATAAACAACCGTATCTTTTTTTGACGTTAACTTAGAAGTTTGATTTTTTCGCAGCTTCAAGGGGCTGTAAACTTGAGACAAACTGATCATACGTATAAGGGTTCCGTTTTTTTCCTTTTGAGGTATGGAACCCTAAAAAAGGCGTCATGCCTATTGTACATGTAGCCACTTACGAATTCAGATTACAACTGGATAATGTAATCTTATCACGTATTAGTGAATTTACCATGGGATCAAAGTGTTTTTTTGACATGGATTTCCCCTTATGAATCCCCATTTGGGATCACCACAATTTTATCAAATAGTTTTCCTAGTTCACAGTAAATAAGTTTTGGTTGTTACGAATAAATCATTATCATTTTCATATATAATCACAAAGTTAAGTGTCAAAAATTATGCAGAGGGGTTTTCCGCAAAACGAAGCATCATATGAAACGATTGTCATTTACTATGACGCTCCAGAATCATGACGTCAAGATCTGCTAGCGTTATGACTTTATGTATGTTACTGTTCATCCGCAGTAGGGCTAGCACTACACGAGCGTGAGAAATGAGGCCAGAGAAAGCGAAAAAAAAAGTGTAACTGACTTTTTTGCTTGTAGCCGTAGACGCGCATTTCTGCAAATCTTGGTTTAGTTTATTTATTTACATGTTATTGCAAAAGCTAAGCTTAATTTAAGCTTTCTTGGGCAGTAAACGCAAATAAGTTGTGAGCAGTGTAACTTGAAATAATTGACTTTCATTTGGGTTTCCCTGGATCATAACCATATATAAAATCTCCAAAACTGTGATTACGCGATAAAAAATACTCGTACGTTTTAAAGGTGTCAAAAATTTATTGATTTTTGTAAAATGATAGTCTATTATAAATGCGAAAGTGGGTCGGTCTGTCTGTCTGTTACCTCTTCACGCTTAAACCGCTGGACCGATTTAGATGAATTTGGTATGGAGATCATCCCCTAAGGGGTGAAATGGGGGCTGAAAGTTTGTATAGAGCTAGGATATGTAATAATAAAATATGTATATATAAAATGATAAAAAAACCTAGATATATGCTAGTTACTATAGTAGTAATATAATATATAATTAATTGTTGTCTCTTTTAAGCATTCGCGCATAATTTACTTATCCTCTTCCGAATTGGTTACCTACGGGACAGGCCTAGCCTAGTGTAGGAACCGGTGCAATTTTGTATACAACATTTTAGTATGTACGTTTCTTTATATGTGATGTCCTGTATTTGCAAATTTCTTTTACTGTACAATAAACATTTTTTATCTTTTTATCTTTATCTTTATCTTTAATATTTATAAACGAGTTCCACATGGACGGAGTCGCGAGCAGAAGCTAGTACAAAATATTTTTTACTATATGTTTCTATTTTAAAGTTGAGTTGTGTTATCAGTGCTGTTCCTCCAATCTGCGTTACAATCCGATCAAAGATTTCACCAGAAAATTGTAGGCGTGTCGATTACATAGTGATGTCCGAAAATGTCCGAAAAGAACCACACAATTGATCTTGCAGGTCGATCACGTAACGCATTGTACGCGCGTCAGGTTCACTTTTAGTATGGAAAAATTACATTTGAGTTGTCCTATCGTAAGTACGTTCCAAACGTTACGTGATATCTCTGACGTCATCCACTAGATTTGATATCCGGCCTAACATTAATGGCAATTATATACCATTCGATTTTAATGACTTGAATCAATTTGCTGACCGTTATAACGGTTTCTTTTATGAATATTGTTACTCAGAGCAAGTCTGTCAAGAATATTTATTACCTTACCCTAAAATTATATTTTTTATTTGCTCATAAAAACCGTGATTAGCCGTTATATACAGTGATTTAAAAGATAATAATAATAATAATGGATTTTTAACTTTGTGTGAATTAAATTTAAGGTAGCGCGGTCAAGTATAGGAAAATTAATTAAAAAAAAAACAAGTGGGAGTTGTACTCGCCCACCGAGGATTCCTTACATTCAGGTACGTATAGTATAAGACGACATTACTTGCCAAATATAGTTCTAGGTCAACGGAAAGTACCCTTTAAATTTTGATTCCCTTGAGTTTCAAAATAAACGTTTTTTGATGCATACACAGCCGTATGTTTTTTTTTACATTAAATTAAATTTGTTTTTTTCACAGTTTCAAGGGACTGTAGACTTGAGATTACGGTTTTATTTTCAATTTGATACCTCTAGGCGTTCCCGAGACAAAGTGTCTTGACAGAAAGACAGACGGACAACAAAGTGATCGCATAAGGGTTCGTTTCGTTTTTTCCTTTTGAGATCCGGGAACGCTAAAAATAGAAAAATCTAATTAATATTACAAATTAAATACTTTGTGCAATCAAGTACAAGGTGCAGTATTGCAATGCTTAAAAGCTATTGTTTTAAATATACGTCCCAGAAATCAGCAGTAGCTAGTGTAGGTATTTAATTTTTCTACCAGAATACCTATATTGCATTGGCACTTGAAATTGCTACTGAAGTTAGTAGTTAGGCAGTACTATTAAGTTGATAAACACATCGATTAATATTCTAAGATTGCCAATTTGTAAAAATTTTATTTACAAAACGTCGTTTTTCGACTAGTAACAGCGAATACAAAATCGCCTAGTGTGAATCAACGTTTCATCTAATGTTATACAGATGATGTCATTTGTAGACGCGAAATTTCTTTGAAACCGAGTCGTAAATGGTTAAAATACTGGACAAATCATGAATTTTACAGCAATTTACTAATTAAAGGAATAAATAAATTGGTACAATCTTATACAAATCGAACTAACCCTAATAGAGCTATAGTAACTTATAAATCCTCATGTAGTCTATATATTAATAGACTACATGACAATAGGTATGGTGGATCCCATTGGGTATACAAAGTGTCATGTCTTCTAGCATGTCGTTTTAAAATGAAAACCTAAGTTTGCAGGCCATATTCATGGTAGAAATTAGCATGAATCTGGCGGCATTCGTTTTAAAACTGTGTTACAAATTTAAAATCTGTTTAAAGCAACAAGTCTTCGCCCTCTTTTTAAGATTTGTAACCCATATTAACACAACTCTCAAAAGTTTAAAAGTAACTTGGTAAAGTTCGATATAATGTTGTGGCCCGTGTGGGTGGGCGAATAGCCGGGAATACTAAACACTCGAATTTAAGCAAAATTCAACGTGACTGGGAGAGCTTTTGAAAGCTTTCCCACTGGAAATATCGGGACGATGTAAAAATGCAATGAGGTAGTCAAAGGGTCATTACCCCAGATTGAAAGTCACGTGTCTAGCAATTAGCTTGCTTCAATATAAAACATAGATTTAAAAAAAAATGAATATGTTTATGGCGTCACTCCTGTTAGTGGTAAAATCTGACGTGTTCTGCATCGCGCTATAGTAGTTTCTAAAATCGGTTGCATAAATAAACCATCCAAACAATTCTTATTGGACTTCGTTTCCTAAGGATCTCTCTATTGCCGTGTCTCCTACCTTTTGTTTCCATTACTATTGCTCCTCGCATCAGCTCCCGAGTGCGGTTTGTTTGCAAAAGATTTATGTGCGTCGCTCCTCTGCTAATATTGTTTTTGCTGTAATATTGCTAACTTAAATGATGTTGTAAAAATTGTCCTATAGTTCCACAGTTGTTTAGTAATTACTGTTATGCTGTGTAACTTTTTCTCTTCTCAGAGAAAAACAGTCAAAACATTACAATACATTAGAAAACTAAACCTAAAATTCACTACTAATCTAAACTAAAACTAAGTATCTAATAACCCGCCCCGCGCCACTTCAGGTGCAAAGGTGCCCATCACGCTAGCCGCGTTGCCGCGGTTCAAAGCTATGGCTAAATAAATAAAATAATAAATAAATAAATATCATTTATTTCAGACTAAGGTCCATACATGGTTAGTAAACAATAAAATCTTATTAGCAGTTAGTATGTCATAAAGACTTAACTAAATAATGACTGCATGCGGTCTCTGCCAGCGGGTGAGCATGTGGGGCCAATTTCTCGCTCCGAAAACACTGCTGCT
The DNA here is from genome assembly GCA_947049275.1 of Epinotia bilunana. Taxonomy (NCBI): domain Eukaryota; kingdom Metazoa; phylum Arthropoda; class Insecta; order Lepidoptera; family Tortricidae; genus Epinotia; species Epinotia bilunana. The sequence goes on from OX346274.1 coordinate 1,458,977, forward strand.
GCCGTGCAGTGCAGGCGACGCATCAGTGACGCGCAACTCTTGCGCATTATCGCCGCAAAGCTGTCAGTTTGTGCCACCGCAAACATACCAGAGGCACTACAAAATCGCGGCCACCCCATCAACACCCGGAACGCGTAGGCCGTTGGATGCCTTTTGCGTAATGTTGGTCCACAGGCTGCATGTATAGAACGACTGACAGTACGCTTTGAAAAGTGTAGTCTTCACTTGTACAGTACATCTCGCGAACCTGCGGGCCAACATGTTGCATCGGACAGCCAACGACCTACGCTCCCGCTTAATGTCTAAGTTATCACTTAGGTCGTCTGTTACCCAGTGACCCAGGTACTTGAACTTAGTGACAAAGTTTAAAGGGACGTCGTAGAGTGTCACTAACGGTACAGTCGGATAAGTTTTCCTGCCAGCTTTAAAAATCATCACTGTGCTCTTCTTCACGTTGCACCTGAGCCCATGGGCAGCAGCATACGACTCGCATATTTTTGTCAACCTCCTCATTGCGTCGATCGAAGGGCCGAGCAGCACCATGTCGTCAGCATAACTAAAATTGTTGACGGCGACTCCGTCAATGTGCCATCCTGCATATGTATTGCTCAGCTCCTCGATAAGCTGGTTGACATACAAATTGAAAAGTTTGGGGGAAGACAATCCACCCTGTCTCACCCCACACACCAATTTATAGTCACTCAAAATTGAATTGCCCCACCTCACAAAATTATTTGAATGACAATACCAATATCTAAACAAGGCTATCACCTCCCGAGATACACTTGTCTCACTCCGTAGCTTGGCCCATAAGATGTCATAAGACACAAGGTCGAATGCCTTCGACAGATCCAAGAACACCACATAAACCGGTGTAATAGTACTGGACGGTGTTCTTGAGGGTCGGGATAGCACTCTCTGTGGACAGCCCCCGCTGGAAGCCAAATTGGATATGGATCCAAGCAGGCATCAAGCAGACCGTCCAGTACCTTGGCAATATTGATATCCTAACCTTAGCACCATAAATTACCGAGAGCGGGGATCCAGGCCTCTTTCCTGCAATCGACGCCCCACTTCCCTAAAAAAGGTTTTGGCCTCCGAGCACCAACACCCAGTCGCCTCCACCGCAAGCGGAACAAATAAAATAAACCCCAGACCTCTCCAGGACCTCTTGCTTTGTGGTAGTAACCCTACCTACGAAGCAAGAGGTCCTGGGTTCGAATCCATTCATTTGGGTGATGAGCACGAATATTTGTTACTGAGTCATGGATGTTTTCTATGTATTTAAGTATTTATTTATCTATATAACTATGTTTATGGTCGTCTAGTACCCATAGTACAAACGACAACACTGTTAACTGACCATCCTGTGTTTATATAGAACCTTATTACAATGCACTTAAGGTGCACCGATGGTCAGTTAGCTGTGTTGTCGATAGTACAAGCTTTGCTTGGTTTGGGACTAGCTCGATTTGTGTAAGATTGTTCCCTACTATATTATTTTTTAAAAATTGGATAGGACCGAGTATTTGTCCCTCTTCCGCAGTGCCGCCAGTTCAGCCGCTGCCCCAGGCGCCCGCGAGGTGCGACTAATGTGATAGCCAGCAAAAGTGCAGACACATGTCGCGTCCCAGAGCAGACACATGCCTCTCTGCCAGGGCACCAAGTTCAAACCGTCAGGCCTTTTGCCGTCAGATCGGCTAAGGCCAGGAGGTTCCAGCATAACTAGTATAAATATAAAAATTGTATATTTGTATATAATATGACAGAACTCTTTCCTGCAGATAGTCAGCCCTTTGTAATTTATTTCAGCAAATCTCATTTCACAGAGAACAAATTGAAACAGACCAAACAAGGTAAATCATTCCATAAACTAATACTTTTCCACTAACATAAATATCACATGAATTGAAAATATTTTTGCATTTTAACACCCGTCAATATCTTCCGCGCTGTCGCCCAAGGGCGTTTGGTTTTGTTTCCACACGATTTCGCAAAAATACGGGGGTTTATGCAAAATATTTTCCTCACGGGAAATCTTGCAGGAAAACCGGGACTGGGTCAAAGGGATTAAGTGGGCCTCGGGATTCCTCATGTACTTAATGTTTGATGTTAATTAAGATTGTGGGTTAAATTAATTCAGGCGGAGGAAATATGGTGACTCAAGTATTAGACGGCTCGCTATCGGTTGCATCTTGAAGTCGTGTGCTGCGTGAACGTACTAGTATCACGTAGGGTGCTTCAACGACACAGAATGAATACGTAGAGAAGGTTCTCTGCTAACAAATCCTCGGTTTAGGTATGCCGAACGAACCTAATCGTGGCCCTCCCTTTCTTATAGCATGCAACGCGCTGCGATAGAACGCGTGCGTGCCATAGCAGCGCTAATATACCTCCTGGGGCCGCAGTGGGACATATATATGATTAAATTTAATAAACTAGTGGCTGTGTGAGCTGTAGAACTCAAGAGCATGTCTTCAAAAATTGTTTTTTTTTAAATATTAATAATTTATTTTTAAAATCATGCTGTTTATTTTTGAATTTCGTATAAGCGGCTCGATTAAAAAGTTGTATACTGCGTGGAACGGAACGATGGACTTTCCCGCAAGAGGGGGATTATTGAGCGCTAGTACGTCACATTTTCCAGATAAACAATTTTTTTTTGACCCGATTTTTTTTAAACATTTGTATGGAGCTCGTCGCTCCAGTCGGCCAACGCTCCATACAAAGGTTAAAAAAAAATCGCGTCAAAAAATAGTTTATCTGGAAAATGTGACGTACTAGCGCTCAATAATCCCCCTCTTGCGGGAAAGTCCATCGTTCCGTTCCACCTTGTATAATTAACGAACTTGTTCACAAAATGTCACAAGTACTGGTTGAGAAGTACGACCTGTAGAAGAGAACAGCGGGAAAGCGGGACAGCGGGACACCCGACCCCGTATCATGGTCGGCCTTGTCACGCGATAAGTGACAAGATAGAGCGTCCGTCTCGTTCTATTGAACAGTGTCAGCCAGTGACGGACGCTCTATCTTGTCACTTATCGTGTGATAAGGCCGCCCATGCTACGGGGTCTGGACATACAAACGATTTTCGGCCCAAGCTGAGGCATAGTTTTGTTCGCTTCTCTCCCTCGGTCTAAAAGCCTTCAATATTCCTCAAAACCTGAATAAGTACATTATAATTCCATACAAACACATTTTAAACAGAATTACAAAATTAAATTTGAAACAGAACTGCCATTTTAATAATATCCTCCTCCGAGACGTATGTAGGCTGCTTGATTTCATTTAAGTATTTATGGTTATTTCAAAATGTGTTATAAATGGCGTTACAGTCCTTAACGTTGGCTTTGTCTACACGAAAGCCTTAATATTTGTATGCCCTTAAAAGGTGATCGTATCGACATTCAAATTCCCGTTTCATAAGTACGGCATTGTACTTAGACTGAGACCTCAAGCCTGGTACTGTTAAATTAACTATGATGTAAACGTAATTAAATCACTAACAATTTTAAGTATATCATCATTACAATCACCAGTCGAAAGACGTCCAATGACCGGTCCTGCGCCACCCGTATCCAGCAGACTCCCGCAACCTTTACCAGGTCATCAGTCCACCTTGTACATGTGTCCTACCCACGCTGCGCCTTCCGGTACTTGGTCGCCACTCAAGAACCTTTCCGCCCCAACGGCCATCGGTTGTACGTGCAATGTGCCTCGCCCACTGCCACTTAAGTTTAGCGATTCGGAGGGCTATATCGGCTACCTTGGTTCTGCTGCGGATAGCCTCATTTCTTATGCGATCGCGCAGAGAAACTCAACATAGCCCATCCAACTGAAAGCAAGTATGTGTACTGTAAGCTTTATTCTGTTCTGTGTTTTTTTTTTGAACTCTGCAATAAAGTGTATATTTGTATTGTATTGTACAACCAGCACGGCTTTTAGGGAACGACCCGCGAGCTACGTCGCGGCGACAAAGATTAGCGCCCTTATTCATAAAACTTAAAATGCCTCTGCTAAATAAAATGTACTCTGTTCCATTCTTACGCACACAAATGTCAAAGTGACAGATAAAGACAAACGAACTTTAACGGCATTTTAGTTAAAATAGGCTTGAAGTACGTTTATGAATACAGCCGTAGGTATCTGTCTCTTTCTAAGCGTTCTAATTTGAAAGACGCGGAAAGTCTATCTCGCTGCGACACTGCTCGCGGGTCGTCCTGTGATAGCCGTCGAGGCACGATTCGATTTGTGTACCATGGCTGAAAACAGAATGGAATGGACATTTTTTAAGAAAGAATGATTGAATGAAAATACGTTTAATGACGTCTTCACTTTACAATTGAACACATAAATAAACAAAGCAACGACGATAAAAGGGTGCCACTCAGCATGAAGCCGAAGAAGGTAGGCTAGTTGCATTCTGTGTACTATGGAGTGTGGTCTCTACTACTGCTAATACTATTCTTATTTTCAATCAAGCGGCCTGGGCTGTTATTCGCTAAGCGTTAATGCGGCTCACCCCGCCGTCCACCCGTCACGAAACTAGACCTCTACCTACGTTTGGTTACTACGCATCGCGGTGCCAAGATATATTTGTGGGTAGCGTTGAGGTGAGCTTAAAACAAGTTACAGAATAGGGGGCTGAACGGCTACAAATGGAAGAAGGCCGATGACGTCAAGCTGTTCTCGAGGCTTTGGCCTCAAGGCACTGCAACTGTCTATCTACCTCTTGTTATTCAGAAAAATAAAACAAGTATTAAATGTCTTCCTTGTTCGTTATTCCACCACCGAGCTCAACACTTACATTATCCAATCTCCTTTGATAACTGGCTGGGACGTTAGCTGTCCGACACCACTTTGAGTGACAACATGAGACTACTTGACTGTCTGACGTTCTTAAGTCGCCCCAACCCCTCTAGCTTGACCTATCCACTGCTGCCACACCCAACTACCGGGATCAACGGATTGAAGCTCTTTGAAAAACTGTTGATAACCACTTATGACAGTAGGTATGGTAGAGGATGCTTTGTAGCATTACGTCCGACATTTGTACACATTTGTTTATTGCAATAAGGATTAAACAGATGAAGCAGTAAATGTTTTTATAAAGTACTATAATAGGCAGTGTGTTTATTATGCCGTTAAAAGCCACAAACAGTTTAGAAGAATGAACACAAGGTCAAAGCCTACAGCCCCCCTATTCTGTAACTTGTTTTAAGCTTACCTCAACGCTCACCCACAAATGTATCTTGACACCGCGATGCGTAGTGACCAAGCGTAGGTAGAGGTCTAGTTTCGTGACGGGCGACCGGCGGGGTGAGCCGTATTAACGCTCAGCGAATAACAGCCCTGATGTCTACTGAGCCTGACCGATGTATTTAATAAATATTGACATATCCTACGCTCTTTCAAATTCAAATTATTTATTTCAGACTCATGTCCATATCGTGTTAGTAACAATAAAAACTTATAAAACTACGTTAGTTACATTAAATTATACACCGAACCTCTTGAGCCCATGTGTAGGGCGTTCCAGTGTCTTCACACTGCGCAAGCACGACTGTCCCAAATCAGCTGAAGAAGGCTGTTGGAACTATCACGCACACGACGCATGAGGGACGCGGTTCTGTGTCTCATAATGGCACTGAAACCATCGATCCGTCCCTCTGCGAACATCCCAGATGCGCTGCAGTACCGTGACAGTCCCATAATCCCTCTGAAGCCGTTGTTGTACTGGGCACGCAGGGCATTGAGTGATTTTTTAGTGTAGTTCGTCCATAGGCTGCATGTCTAAAAAGACTGACAAAAAGCCTTGAAAAGGGTTTTTTTGACATTCCCATTACAGCGTGCAAACCTACGTGACAGCATGTTACATCTAACAGCCAACGCCCTGCGTTCCCTCTCGACATCCGCATCATCCTGGAGGTTATCGGCCCGAGGTACTTAAACCACGACACTCTGGTAAGAGGAGCCCCGCACAGCTGGATCTGCGTCTTTACTTAATCTTATTGTTATATCTCTTTTGACTAAATAGGTCAAAAGAGATATAAAAAAATTATTTAATTTAATTAATCAATTTATGTTTCATGACATGTATTAAAATGACGCTTTCTATTACTTGCTATGTCAACACAATACCTGTTTTGACCAATATATTTGTATGCTGATAGGCATCATATAGTGATACGAAAGGTAATGTAACACCTTGTACATATCTATGTTGAACAAATAAAATCTTTCAATCTTTGAGCCTTTACAATAATGTCTAGTTTTCCTTCTGTGTTGGAAGGTCAGATGGCAGTCGCTTTCGTAAAACTAGTGCCTATGCCAAATCTTGGGATAAGGTGTCAAAGCGGACCCCGGGCACCTTTAGGGCACAACCGCGAATAACGCTAGGAGTCAATCAACAAATACTATACCGTACCTACATATAAATGAATGAATGAATGAATGAATATTTTATTTGTTAATAGTGGGTTTACAAAACGGTCATAAAAGTATACATCTCTGATCTCCACATTATGCCTACAAACTAGCGTACAAATATCAATTTCAGTTGAATTTAATTTAAAATTATTTACTTTACACTTCATTAATGTTTTAAGAACTCTTTACGCTGTAAAAACATTTCTGACATAACGAATTCGTCATCATTTTTTAAATACATTTATTTTCTTGTCTTTGAATACATCCGGTAGTTTATTATAAATTGTAATACATATTGCATAAGTGTTTTTGGATGTCAAAGTTAGCTTTTAAAAATTTAAACCAGCCGGTTTAAATATTTTTTTAACATTGAGCTCTTACTTTACGAGAGCACATTTCTTGTGTTTCCGTGAATTGGTTTTTATATTTATGGACAAACATGCAGACCTCCGATATTATATACAAGGAACTGTCTGTCATAAGGTTATTTTCTGTGAAGTAAGAGCGACATGATCCTTTACGGCTGATTCTAAAAAGAGCTCAGATCCCGTATCATGGTCGGCCTTATCACACGATAAGTGACACGATAGAGCGTCCGTCTCGTTCTGTCGAACGGTGTCAGCCAGTGACGGACGCTCTATCTTGTCACTTATCGTGTGATAAGTTCGTCCATGCTACGGGGTCTGATGCAGTTTGCGCAATAAAATTACTATATATATAAAGGTACTAGCTTCCGCCCGCAACTTCGTCTGCGTGGACCCAAGATAAAAACGATCCTATATTTTAATTCAGACTATAAACTATCTACGTACAAAATTTAATCCAATTCGGTGGAGCCGTTTTAGCGTGATTGAGTAACAAACATCCAAACATCATCATCATCATCTAAAAACCCAAACATTCACATTAATAATATTAGTAGAATTAGCTCATAAATTGTAAAATCAATTAGGAGCATTGTTTACTAACAAAACGCACTGTGGTTTGGCAGATTTGTATCTATTTGAGCAAGTAAAAAACAAGAAATTAATCGTACATCAGTCCCAAATACTTTCATATTTTCCACCCTTACCAACTGAAACCGGAGATATTATGACTATGCTATTCGTCTTTGTCATGTCTGTCATGTAATGTGATATAACATATAAGTATTAACACGTTTTCTATTATATGTACGTCATACCTTTTCTTATCCTTTGTCTTGATATTTGAAACCTCAGCCAGCGTAGGAAGTTATTGATTGGGGCTTAGTTAGTAGAATCTAGCTTAGTAACAATTAACCATTTAAGGAGAGGGTTTCACACACGTAATACGCATGTATTTATACTTATTGAAAGCGGGTCAATTGTGCGGAATTAATTTGCATTTCAGATAAATTAATATCTCCTATACTCCATTTCTCTCTCGGGTTACCTAACCTATTTACCTACCTTACCTATTTACAATAATGATATTATTATTTAATAAGAACCTTAAGCGTCCCACTGCTGGGCAAAGGCCTCCCTCTTTTTCTTCTGTTCTGGGCTGTTATTCGCTACGCGCTAAAGCCGCTCACCCCGCCAGTCACCCGTCACGAAACTAGACCTCTACCTACGCTGTTACTTCGCATTGCGGTTCCTCACTAGTTAAGTCCCACAGACACGGAAGGTCTCTATACAGTTCAATTAGTTCGGTAACTACCTCTCGTTCGTTCGCCGACGCCATTTTGAACCTAGACCTGCGCGACACGTCTACACTCGGTGCGTGCGACGTGCGACTGTCGTTCGCGTGTTTAGAACCAGCGGCTACATAGTTGTAAATCACTTTTTCTGCCAAATGGTTTGCCAAGCGCGCCTGCCAACCAAGGTCATGCGAAATTTGGTTTGCAACCACTGGCTACATGGTTTACAACGGCTGTTTTTCTACCAAGGTCACGTGGTAGAAACCGCGGTTGTAAACCGTGTAGCACATGCTTAAGTCTCATTCTAATGAGAACGCTTAGAAAGAGACAGATAGTCTACGTCGCCGCGACACAGCTCGCGGGCCGTATTGTGATATCCGTGCTGTTCAGCAAGGCCATGCTGTGGATATTTTTGGGACATTTGGATTGGGCATGTCGCAGAGTATAGGGTGAAGATTTTTAGTCAGCAGCAGAAGCTACGTAAAATAATCTTAAAGCTCTCTAAGAATGCTACTATCTTGTTGTTAAAATTACTAAATATTTAGCTGCATAATGAACCAACCAATTCGAACATAAATTCATCAACAATTTCTTCATGCTGTGATTTCTGTTTCTATATTCTACTGTTGTGTACTTATATAATTTTACAGGATATTTTTAGAAATGTTGGATTTAAGGTATTTATATTTAAAAAAAAAAGTTTCTGTCAAAAATTTCATTTTTGGTACAAGCTTTTATTGCCGGCTGTACTTTTCTGTATACTATCATCAACTGCTCATTGAGACAATTCTAACGAGCCCAAACTCGATGGGGTTATGTGGTTTTATTACGGAGTTCCTATGGCCACCTTCTGTCTCCATCATCAGATCAGCTCGATGGTACCATAATATTGAATTGTCATCCAAACTATACTTATACCCAAAATTTCAGCTCAATCGGTCACCGGGAAGTGGGTCAAATTTAACATGCAAGATTTGACGGACAACTTACTTACATACTTACATATCAAGTTAATATAAAGCTTGTAAAAATAAAGAAATATTGTAGTCAACAGGCTGTGCTCTCTGCCACATGCAGTATTCATCATATCAGCCGAAAGACGTCCACTGCTAGACATAGGCCTCCCCCAAAGAGTGCCAAAGTGACCGGTCCTGCGCCACCCGCATCCAGCGGACTCCAGCAGATAAACATGCAGTATTACGTATTACATAACATAATAATGTATGATTTGACCTAATTCTCGCACTTTATGACACATACGCACCTGCATTGTCACATTATGTACCCTAAAACTTCGGGATAAGATTCCAAATCCCTTGTTCACCGGTCCACGATAAAGAATGGAATAATCTGGAAAATCCTGAGGAACGCAGGAGCATTTCTGGATTCACTGATTTATTAAGTTAAACTGCCTTGTGTAATTTACCGCCAAGGAAAGATTATAATCCAGTAACATTTTCGTCTGAAAGTAGTTTGCGTCAAATCCAGTAGTTCTGATTTTATGCAGACTTGTTTATAATGTTGGCCCAATGAATAGTCCAATTTTGTGACCTCGAGCGCCGAACGCAACTATGTCACAAATCGAAAATACCGCGAAAATTTCGCACTCTTTTCACATTTTGTTGGGACACCGCTGCGAAAACACTCATCCTGAATATGAACTCTCGAAGAGTACGAAACATGTCGCCCGTAGTGACATTTATTAATACGTGAGTTGAACCGTGTAATTATTAGCATGAATACTAAATGACTGCGATCGAAAGCGGTTTCCCTTGAAATTGCATGCCGACGTATATAATAAGGTCGTAGAATGGGCACTTCTGTGTATAGAAGAAAGAAAGAAAGAAAGAAAATACTTTATTTAACGTCACAACTTGGGTACACAATAAAAAAAAAGAACAAGCAAACGATAAGGCTTAAATACGAGGAGGTTAAACAGGATTCCCACTCAGCATAAAGCCACTGCAAGACACGGCAAGCAGATATCAGTGTAGGTAGATTAGCTTAGACTATGTTTATAACACACATTAATCAATCACTAATTAAATTAGGGATTGACAAATGTGTTATAAGTAGCGGGTACTTTGACAAAGGTAATACTTTAAAGTCGGCAACCAAACCCCTGACATGAGCGCGACGACCTTCCACTGTGTACCTAAGCTCTCTCATATTCGTTCGCTTTAACGTATACAATATGCTAAAAGTTATACCGAGCGCGCGAAAAACACATTGAAAATAAAAAATACGGAAGCGCGCGGGCGCTTTGGTTCACCTAATTTTTTAAGTCCTATTTATTGGAAGTCCGAAAAAGTTCTTCATAAAATTTTACGCCATCATAATCGTTAGTCCTAATAATTCTTATTCCTAACGATCGTAAGTCATAACCATTCGAAGTCATAATGCCAATAATCATAAATTTCTTCTTTTTTTTATTATTCTTTCCATATTCTTTATTTTTTATTTTTTTTTCATCTAACACTTACTTGTCCGTTTTATTTAAATTCATAAAGACACTAGTCATAATTTTTTTTAAATCCTAAAATTGATTTTCATAATATTTTTCATCATAAATGTTACTTATCCTATATACGGATAACGTATTTACTTAGATTTTATTGTCTAATACTGAATAATCATATTATCTGAATCATCGAAACCGCCGTGGTCACCTATTTTACCAAAAGGCTACATACTACCGAGCGAGCGAAGCGAGCGTGCCGCGGCAGCGGCTGGCGAAGCGTAAGAACCGATTTTTTTAATTTACTTAGCGAAAGCTTTTATTCATTAGGAAAAACAAAATTATGATGTATGTCCGTTATGAAGAAAACTGTTATGATTAACAAAATTATGACTTCAAGCAACTTCTTAGTAATGTAATCGTGAAGAAAAGTTTTAGGACAACTGATCATTGATCAGTTGTCTTCTTCCGATGATAGTTACAGAAATTTTGGAACAAATAAGTTAGGACGAAAAAAATTAGAACTGGCAATGATTATGACTACAATACGTTAGTATAATAAAAGGAGTGGATTGCCCGGCAGAAGTGAAAACTCAATGACATTGTAACTGTTTTTTGATAAGTTCACGTGTCCGTCTTACGGTCACGTGACATGTCTCGAATCTCACGTCTTATTAATCTTACGGTCACGAGACCTGTGGCGAGTTTAACAATTTTCCCCATAACAAAAGTGCACAGCGCCGCTAAAGAAGTTTTGACTTCAAAAAAATAGGACAGCGAATTTTATGGCAGCTAATATGGACCCAAAAAATACACATTAAAATTAGACTAGATGCGTAACGTCCAGAATCGACCCTCAGTTCTAAAATGAGAGATTGAGATAACATTTTCATACTTCAAATGGTAATGTATATGCAATTTTGTTCCCGCTACGCTTACCGGACGAAAGCCGATAACAATCCAACATTGTTGCATTTTGTGAATGCATAACAAATAGACTAGAATGATTCCTGTCCGTATTCGGGACGCTCCAATAATAAGTTATAACATTTCGTTCTTAAATTTTTTATATTTACCTATACTTAAAATTGTTCTTAGAATAAAAAAAAACCCGTACCCGTGTGGTGTAGGGTTTGTATAGCACCACCCCCTTTCTTCCCGTGGGTGTCGTAAGAGTCGACTAAGGGAACAGGGTTGAAGTGTGTTGTGGGCGATTGGCTAGAAACCTGTCACTGCTATATCACATTTTGTCGACCTTTTTTACCCGCATTTATGCTAACAGTGGCACTGGACACAGGCCATGTGCTCTGCCTACTCCTTTTAGGGATAAATGCGTGTATGTATGTATGTATGTAGTAAAAAAAAACTTATACCCATTTTGTCGAGTCAGTTTTTGACGATCTTCATGTAAATGGAGATGACGGAGCATGAGGGAACCGGAGAAATGTCGAGGTCGAGGAGTTGGTGGCCGAACCAAACATCATCGGCGAAACGACAACCCACAGACTTCGCTGGTTCGGTCATCTACTGCGAATGGGAGTGGATCGGACAGCCGAGAGAGTGTTAACGAATAGCAAAATTATGCAGATTGCCGAACTTCTACATTTTTTGCAAAAAGGCTATACCACAGGCACTAACTGGAACCAAACGAATTTCAGCTAAAACTTCTTAGCCTTCAAAATAAAAGGATAACCTAAACTTGAACCCTGGACAGCTAGTTGGCAGACGCAACCTTCGGCTTAAGCCAACTGAAGCTGTTTGTAACGTTATTTTATTTTAAGATTTATCGCTGTAACATGTTGATTTACATCCTCCTTGTGTCTTATTGTTATCTTATACTTAGTTACATAGTGAACCCCGATGCTTGTTTGCTACCTATACTATGCCTACTACTTGCACAACCGGTCATTGTGGCAGTCTTTGGGGGAGGCCTATGTCCAGCGGTGGACGTCTTTCGGCTGAATGATGATGATGGTGATGGAATACTTTGGGAGATATTAGGATACTCTTTGAGTTGATTCTTGTTTTAGCGGCAAACTTTACTTTCCAATCAAATAAGGGGATAACTGTTCCGCCATCGTGTCCATTCTTCGGCAGCGTAGAGTCGTAGAGAGTATCGGCAACTATGAAGTCGTGCGGATTAAATTCTTAAAATTCGTTAGTCTTCATCTTTCACTTTGGTGCACATTTATTCAACAGAGGCTGATAAGGTTCATGAAGACGTATGTTTAAGTATAACATTTTATTTTTCACAATGATTAGGTTAATTTTTATAATATTTATTTAAAAGTATACACAAGATGATAACTGACATTAACTAAATTAAATTAAAACTAAGTTAAATCTAAAAAAGGCCCGCGAAGCATTGTACTGAGGATGCTGGCGGCATTTCCTCGCTGAATTGCAATGCTGATGCGTGTGATTAGGTTTAGTTCCTAAATTGTGTTGATAATTATCGAAAAATGGTAGTATTTGGTGGTCAATTGACGTAATTTGTTCCCGCTGAGTTGTTTGCGTTCTCCGCAGGGGGTGAATGGAACGAACTCGTTATTGTCTTTGTTAATTGATTGGCGTAGGCAGCTTGTAGACAAGTAATGGGCCTTAATAATCTACACCTCGCTCGGTAAGTGCTTGTAAAGGGCAACAAAATAGTGGGTCATCTAGGGCTGCAATTTGACTACCGGTTAGCCTAGTGGGTAGTAATGGTGCCTCATCATATCAGCCGAAAGACGTCCACTGTTGGACATAGGCCTCCCCCAAAGAGTGCCAAAGTGACCGGTCCTGCGCCACCCGCATCCAGCGGACTCCAGCAACCTTTACCAGGTCATCAGTCCACCTTGTGAGGGCCTAACCCACGCCGCGCCTTCCGGTACGTGGTCGCCACTCGAGAAACTTTCCGCCCCGAAGGCCATCGGTTCTACGTGCTATGTGCCCCGCCCACTGCCACTTAAGTTTAGCGATTCGGAAGGCTATATCGGTTACCTTGGTTCTGCTGCGGATAGCTCTCTAGTGATGGTGCCTACGAAGCTAGAAGTCCAAATATTTGTGTGATAACCATGAATATTTGTTTCTGAGTCATGGATGTTGTCTATAGGTATATTGTATTTATAAATATATCGTCGTCTAGTAACCATAACACAAGCTTTATTGTGCTAACTATTATAATAGGTATATACTATTAAGGGGCTAGTTCGTCGAGGGATTTGTGGAACGCGTTATGGGCGGTAATTATCACTTGGACAGGTGTGATGTAAAACCTCATGAAGCTTCGCATCCCATCTCATATTAATCTGTATTTTACAAGTGAGATTCACAAAAATATAGATTGAAGTTCTCCAGACTGCGTGATGAAAGAGAACTAAGTTCGAAAAATCCCTTGGAATATGAAAATGCTCACGCAGCAGACGTTCCGAGAGGTCAAAATGATCTACACTCATTTTTAATACAAGGCAATAATAAGAGCTTGGTTCTTCATAGACAAGTTTGAATACTTCACCCCGCGTAGCTACTTCTGACTGTACATAAACACCCCTGGAGTCGGGCCAAAGAAAGATGAGCCCTAGTTTTTCTCTACATATAATAAATGTGAAAGTTCGTTGAGGTTGTCAGTGAGACATAATAAGTAGAGCTTGAAGGAAATTGTATTTATACAACATACATTAAAAACTTCAATAGCGCGATGCAGAACTTCACCAATTTCCACACATTTAGAAGATCATTCTCCAGATTTTTGTCGGCGTCTGAACTCCAACAAACCATATTAAACGTATAAAAATGTTTGATGTAGTTCCGGTGACCCACAGGCAAAATTGGAGAATATTTGGATAAAGTCGTCTTTACTTTACGCAACAGCGCCATCTATCTGTTTATTAATACGACAGCCCAACGAAAAGGAGTGTTATGTTTTCTGTTTGTCTGTTTGTCCGGGTATCATGGGAAAACGATCGAATGGATTAATATGCAACTTTCACTAAAACGTTCAATGGATCTTCGGCCACGCAATAGGCTATAAAAATTATAAAGATAAGGGTGCAAAGGAGTTAAAAAATGGGGTTGAATTCAGTAAGTATGTTTTTGTATATAAATAGTTTTTTTTTTAATGTAGAGTAGATACTCACACGTTTATTTAATTCTGTCAAATCACAAAATTATGTGTCAAAAGTCTCCAAAAACGTTATTACTTAAAATGCCTTCAAGAAAGAGATCGAACCTGACACGTATTTCTGGAGGCCGCCAGAAAACGAGTGGCAAGATCTCATGAGTCCGAAGAAGCTTCCCGGGCTTCTAGATTCCTTGAAAACAGTGAAGATAGGGAAGCACGTCTCGGCCACGATCGTGAACGCCATTCGTTGTCGCGAGCTTCCGAGACTATTACGGAACGTGAAACAAGATTAACAGCGGATTCTCGGGCTTCTGAAACATTTACACAACAAGAAGACCGCTTGACCTCTCAGAGAAGTTGTAAGTCAAGAACCATACTTACCCCCAAAAATGACCAGGTTGCTGCTATTAACGCTCGAATTTTAACGCAAATTGAAGGCGAGAACGCTGTCTACAGCTCGATTAACACTGTTTTAGATGAGGGAACTGCCACGACATACCCGGTGTCTTTGAGCGCATCAGGGTTACCAGCGCACACTTTGACCCTGAAGATCGGAGTCCCTATTATGCTGCTTCGGAACCTATTCTTGCCGAAGTTGTGTAATGGCACCCACCTGAAGGTAGTGAGACTGCAGCGGAATCTCATCGTGGCTCAGATCCTTACGGGCTGCGGTGCTGGGGAAGCTGTATTTATACCGCGCATTCCACTGATACCGAACAACTTCCCTTTCCAGTTCAAGCGATTGCAGTTCCCAGTGAGCGTGTGCTTCGCTATGACCATAAACAAGTCGTAGGGGCAGACTCTCCGCGCAGCCGGCGTCGACCTGCGCACGGACTGCTTCTCTCACGGGCAGCTGTACGTCGCGTGCTCGCGAGTCACCAGCTGCGAACAACTGTTTGTGCTGATGCCCACTGGGGAAACTAAAAATGTTGTATATAATAAAGTATTGTAATTATATTGATATCAATGTAGTTACATTAACTATGTACATTGATGCCAAAATAATTGTAATATTTCTTTATCGGCATTATGATGACCTTCGTGTCCTTCGAGAGATACAAGGCCGATATGAAGCACGGCGACTGGGCGAAGATCAGCCGCAGAGGGATAACACTCGCGCTATTCGGTCACGATAAGGAGACGGATCACGCCATCTGGGAAAGGTGGGCTGTACGCGGACAAAAAATTCGGGGGTTGGGTACATAACATAGGTGTAAATAACGTGTTAATAGTTTACATTAATGTAATTAATATTTAATATTTATTAATATGAATTGTATAATTCAGTGTATTTTTTTCATGCTCCACTCCTCCAGACTCCAGGTGTCATTTAAGTCTGTGTAGTACTTAGGGCCTATGCACCGTAGACGCGCGTTTGTATCGAATCACGTGTAAAGAAATCGACACAAACGCTTAAAAAACGCGGTGTGCATAGATTCTAATGTATAAGTAATAATGAAAAAAAAAACAGTCGACGCGAATGAAGTCGCGGGCAGAAGCTATTCATTATAAAAAAAATATACAATTTAAGCAGAAACGTCTGTTGATGATTATAAGATATTTATATTTAAAAAAAACGGAGTTTTCAATTTGGATTTAGCAATTTAAACTAACGATCTCGTCGCACCTTTGACACCGGAACGGATTTAGATTAAATTTTCCGGAGGTACAGATAATTTGAGACCCTTGGAAGGATATAGGATAGTTTTTTTATCTGGGAAATAATCCCTTAAGATACTTAATCATATTTCTAAGGCGATAACAATTTCTACGCAGACGAAGTCGCGGGCAACAGCTAGTTTTAAATATGGCAACAGTTTTATCATTATCAATGTGTCAAACGTTTTAAATTAGTATGATGTCCTAATCTTGATAACTAACTAAGAAAGTAACAGTTCCTAATACATTGGTCTGTTATTGCTTTTTAAGATTCAATCATTGTCTCGTCAAAATTCAAATTTCGGAGAGTTGTTTTGATTATTCTTATATATAAAGTACATTGAAGTTAAAGATATTATTTCATATAACTTTACTTGTTTCTGCTTGATCACTGATCAGTTATATTTTAAGCTGCGACCACACCGCTGCTCAAAATACGCTAACGCACCGTAAAACGGAGCAAAATGTATGAAGAATACGTGACACATACGACACGTCAACGCGTATACGCAGCGTTAAGCACCGGTGTGGTCGCTCCCTTATCGCGTTATACACGGTCTTGCAACACGCTGTTTTTTTTTAAATACGCTGTTTTCTAGGCCCATCTTTCCCTGGCCAGACGCTAGGCAATGCCATGTTTTTGTTTTTGCGCGTCGTTCGACGCGTGTACTATCGACAACACAGCTAACTGACCATCGGTGCACCTTAAGTGCATTGTAATAAGGTTCTAAATAAACACAGGATGGTCAGTTAACAGTGTTGTCGCTTGTACCGCGCGCCGATTCATCAACAGGGCCTTACGAGTGAGATCAAGAAATGATATAGCTTGTCTGTCTAGAATCTAGATTGATGTTTAAGCAATAGAACCCGTCACTGTGAGCCGCCATGACAGCAGTGATTGACATCATGTGACATCTGATACATTTTAAAAATGTTAGCCACTCAACCAATAATGCCTACGCATATAAAATAAGGAAGATCTTCACATCTGGCAGTAACTTAGGTAGGTATTCAGTGATATATTTGAAATTCTAATCTTATCCGTGCCAGCCGTCTAGACTATGTTTGGGACCTAAAAAATACAATTGTATCGTCGTATTTTTCTAGTGTTTAATATTAGGAACTTCGCGTGACTAGGCTTACTACACACCTCCACAGCTCCATACCAGTACAGTACAAAGGGTTCCCTTATAAATAAGATTACTTCGTTGTCTGCCAGTCAAAAGCCTTCTTCTTGAGAACGTGTGCAGTACAGGAGTTCATCCACACGTCAATCCAATCTAGTTGAAATTGATATCAAATATCCAGGACTGCAGCCCTTTGAAGCTTTGAAAAAAAAAATTTTTTTCTAATTGACTCCAGTCAAGAGATAGGTACAGTCACGAAATTTAATTTGGGACCCACTTAAGGTTCACAATCCTGTCAAATTGTATAGGAATACAATGTAACACGGCAAACCTCCGCCGCGCGGCTGCTAGCGCACTGGCCAGCGAGGAAGAAAAAACATAGGATATTCACGGCCGTGTTTTGTTTTTTCTTCGGAAAAATAATTGCTGAAAGATTGGATTGAGATTTCTTCTATTTTAAAACGTAAAAACTAATGTTTTATGTAATGCACATTACCTCTGTTTATAAATAGTGTATATAGTTAATGCATACAAGGGCTGCCACTTAAGCAGGTATGTTTTGTATCAAGTTCTGTGCTCTGTATATTTTTTGTTTGTTAAACCCAATCCAAGCCTCATTTAGCCGTCACTGGTCTAAACCTTATGAGGCGCGGATGGGTTTGAACCTGAGCTAATAAAAAGGATTGCTTCCAGCCCTTTGTGCCTCGTAGTCTTCAAACTTGATCACTGCTTGGCTGCTGGATATACCTACGTCTGCGCTACCGCAACCTAAAGGCGAGCCCTAGACCTACCCAGCCCAGCGAGAGCTCCGAGGCTATTTAAACTGCAAACGTCTCATCTGAACTTTTCAGGCCAGTGACTTTTAGTTGTAACATTATGCCTCTGTACTGACTGATTAATTACCCAATTTGTACATATATCTTCTTCATTTTTATTATTATATTTTATTGTAAATAAAATATTAGTTTTATTTTCACCCGCCGGCTAGCCGGGCTACATTGGCGCCCAACGTGGGGCACGAACCCACGACCCTGAGATTAAGAGTCTCATGCTCTACCGACTGAGCTAGCCGGGCTACAACAAAGAATATTTTAGCAAAAAGGGTCATAAATTAAAGAAAGCGACCGTACGTTGTTTCATCAATTCATCATGCTCCCAGCGTTATCCCGGTTGTGCCCTTAAAGAGCTCGGGGTCCGCTTTGTCACCTAATCCCAAGATTTCAAAAGATACGTCGTTTAAGGCGGTGCATTGGAAATTATCGCGTGCTCTGAAACGCCGTTCTGACTAGATTCAGAAACAATAAGGTATGATTTTCAGATATATGATTCTTGAATATATGATTGTGTATCTGATTTTATCGATACATGATTGCTTAAAATTTCCTCGATAGAAAAAAAAACCAAAGTTGGGTCTGTATTTTGATGCTACATATTTTGATCAGATACAATCAAAGGTTATAAATAAGTTTCTTGTAACATAATAATCGTATTAGTGGATGCTGTACATTCGGCATAATCCCCAACCCTGGCTGTAATCCGATCCCCATTATCCGTAATGACGAGCTAATGAACGGTTTGTTAATGAACGGATTGTTAATTAAACTGAACGATATTGATACTTTATGCGGTTGCTACGGGAACTCCTGGGCCGTGATTCCATCATTATCGTTATCGTCGTCCTATTTAATATACATTTATAACTAACTTGTATGTATACAATTCATATCCATACTAATCCTACTAATATTATAAATGCGAAAGTTTGGATGTTTGGATGTTTAGATGTTTGGATGTTTGTTACTCAATCACGCTTAAGCGGCTTAACCGATTTGGATGAAATTTTGCACGAAGATAGTTTATAGCCTGACTTAAAATATAGGATAGTTTTTATCCCGGGTCCACGCAGACGAAGTCGCGGGCGGAAGCTAGTATTATATATGCGAAAGTGTGTCTGTCTGTCTGTTACCTCTTCACGCTTAAACCGCTGAACCGAACGGGAAAGGACATAAGATAGTTTTTAATCCCGGAAATCATCCCCTGAGGGGGTGAATTGGGGGATGAAAGTTGGTATGGAGCTATAGACGCACCGCTATAACAGCATGCTACGCGTACGGTAAGGGATAATCTTCGAAACCACTTGAAGGATTTCAAAAAATCTTCGTTAGGATTGATAAGCTATATTTGGCGAAAGCAGAAAGTGGTGATCTTTACAAAAGCAACTATCATCGCCATATCAGCCGAAAGACGTCCACTGTTGGACATAGGCCTCCCCCAACGAGTGCCAAAGTGATCGGTCCTGCGCCACTTGTATCCAGCGGACTCCCGCGACCTTTACCAGGTCATCAGTCCACCTTCTGGGGGGTCTACCCACGCTGCGCCTGCCGGTATGTGCGTGGTCGCCACTCGAGAAGTTTTCCACCCCAACGGACATTGGTTATGCGTGCAATGAACGAATAAATGATTATGAATATGGGCCCCGATTATAGTCGCATTATAATGTTCGCCATCATTATCATGTTCTGTCGCTAAAATAAGTCGAATTGCACCTGACGACATTCGCACGTTCCAGTCACATGCGCCAAACGCACAGTGTAATTGCACCATTAAGGCCTCCACACATCGAACGCGGGTCGTGCGCGGCGCGGGGCGGGCGCGGTTGAAGCGGTATATTCACACCGCAGGCGGGCGGCGTCTCTATCATATTATCTCTATCACTATCCCTATCACACAGCGCGGCCTGTCGCGGTAGCATCGGTGGGCCCGCGCTACTGTGCGATAGAGATAGTGATAGATGTATTAAATGCGTTGCATTGGTAGTGAGCGAGATTTTATTGAATTCACTTGTTTAAAACTAAACAAACCATCTAAAATCGAAGTTACAAATGTTTTACTTTAAAAATTGTCTTGACCTATACGAACTTCGAACCCCCCTTTAAACATTCTTAGAGGATGAATGGGGTTTTGTAGTCTATTAATAAACAGTCTAAGACCAAAGTTAAAAAATCTCTTACTCACTTTTCCCTCCTAACAGAAAAACTCTGAAATCAGTTTTGTAGTCTTAACATACAGGCTTCTTTTATATATATAAATTAATTTGTCATCGCAATTTACAGATTCTAAAAGGAAAACAGCGGCTCATATGCTAGTCGGTTTACTAAGAATACTGGCAATACGGATATGTTCGTAGCTCTCTAAAAGTATACTTTAAGTTTACAATTATCAATTCATTAGCATCGTTATCAATGAACATATATACAATGTATGAATGTCTGTTTTGAATTAGATGTTTAATAGATCACGTATTACCATAATAATATTGGAAATCGAACCCGGAACCGCTAGTAACTAGAGGGGTGATCACGTAACTTTTCAAATGCACGTTAGGGAAACTCATCTGACACTATCCTTTACAATAGTGACATTTAGATCCTACCTGACGCGCGTATGTTACGTGATCGACCATCAGGGGTCTATTAGAATTAGCGTTTGGCTTCGACAACTCTTTTACCTGTACGGAAACGAAGGGGTAATCACGTAACGTAGCGAATGCGCGTAAGTTCTGACTGTCTAGTTGAACTGTCATTTTTCCAAATAAAATTTGACATTTAGATCTACCTAACGTACAAACAATGCGTTACGTGAGCGACCTGCTGGAACTTGTTCAAGAAATGGATCCTTCCTCTCGCGTAGCGGGCGTTATGATACTTTATGGCCAGGTGTGACGTAATTTGGCGGTAATAGTACATTAAGTACCTAGGGCGGTGAATTCGTGAATGCCCAGATCGCATGCAGGTGTTTGTAGCCCGAAGGTGAGGACCATAAATATGCGATCTGGGGCTTTGCGAATTACCGCCCGTGGTGCGTACACAATTTTACGTCTTCTCCTGGGTGTGAAGTGAGATTTGCCGCTGCGCCCGTGGGCGGTAAATCTCACTTACCGCCCAGAGTGACGTAAAATAAAGAATGTCTCAGATTGATTGTATTTGACATCCAAGCCGAAGGCGAGGGCGATAAATATTCAATCGGAGGCTTTCTTTATTAACGACCGTGGTAAGTTCCAAATTTCAAAATGTTCCCGATTTAGGTACATACTAATACATATTGAAATTGCGAAAGAAACTGCCTTTCCGTCTGTCTGTTACCTATTCACGTTTAAACCGCTGAACCCATTGAAATGAAATTTGATATGAAGATAGTTTGAATGCCGAGGAAAGATATGATATAGTTTTTATCACAATAATCGTTCCCTAAGGAGATGTAAGGGGCGGCGAAAGTTTGCATGGAGCGATATATATAAATGAGTTTCGAGCGGGCGAAATGCTATCAAGCTTGTGGGCAAAAGCTACCAAGTATTCGAATATATTTCTCAGTAGGTACATTTCTATACAAATTAGAAAAGTTGAAAAACCCCCGAAATTTTCATTTCAAAGTCCAATATCTCAAAAATGGCTAAACAGATTTTCATGAAACATGGCTAAGAACACTCGGGCTCACAACAGCTTTCGATTAAAAAAACCGCATTCAAATCGGACCATCCGTTTGGGAGCTACGATGCCACAGACAGATACACCACACAGACACGTTAAATTTATAACACCCCTCTCTTTGCGTCGGGGGTTAATAAAATGCTTTACAAACTAGATTTCACACTTTATCAAGCACTCTCTTGCTCGAGTTGGTATTAGGCACTGTCACACAACATTCATTCGATTTTGTACGTGAACAATTTCTCAAGGATTTTATTGTGTTAGAACTCGTCTAGACTGAATTCAGGCATTTTGCAATGGAGTATTGTATTTTAGGTTGTAAATAAACGACCAACTGTGGTGCAGCGAATGATTATTTTTTTATTTAATCAAGGTTTACCAACTAATGTTTACAACATTACAACAGTCCTTGAAGTAGTGAAAAAAAGGAGTTTAGGTTGTAAATATACGAACAACTGTGTTCAACGGACGAAAAAACCATATAACGGTCCTTACAAACTACCCAAACACGAGCCTAAAACCCGGTATGCGCATGTTCGAAATAAACGCCTGTTTGGCATCGTTTTGACACCCCGCCCCCCACCCCCGCATAATGGCAATGGCACCCATTCTGTGGGGCCATTTTGCGGCGCTACTTAGACTTCTATGGTGTTAGACATATTTTTCTTCTTCTGGCAAACCATAAAAAAATATAAGAAAAGCTTATGTGCCGTCAGGTACAGCCGTTGCCAAGTTCTACTATGAAATATATCGTCGTCTAGTAGACTACAATACAAGCTTTATATATTCACTAGCTTCCGCCCGCGACTTCGTCTGCGTGGACTCGGGATAAAAACTATCCTATATTTTAATCCAGGCTATAAACTATCTTCGTGCAAAATTTAATTCGAATCGGTTCAGCCGTTTAAGCGTTATTGAGTAACAAACATCCAAACATCTAAACTTTCGCATTTATAATATTAGTAGGACTTATTGGTTTATGTCACGCCACGTTACTAACACATGTGGATGCGGATGGCGCAGGACCGGTCATTGTGGCACTCTTTGGGGGAGGCCTATGTCCAGCAGTGGACGTCTTTCGGCTGATATGATGATGATGATTTGGCGTCACGGTAGCGCAAGTGGGCGCGCGTAACCATAATTAATTTCCCAACTAATTTAAATAGGTCAATTACCTTATTCGAAAATTGACGAACTGGTGCCTGTTGCATAACAAATCCATAAGTATGGCTAGTAAGTTGAGAATGATGAGATTATTTTAATGTGTCCGACTTTTTATAATACTGTCATTGGATTTGGAATCTTGTACCTCGGACGGTAGAGTTGCTTTTTGAATGGGCTACCCTGATGGAGTTCGGCCAACTCAAATGATCTCAGGTATATCTAGTAAGAGTATTAGGACTAGTCGAGCGAGCGGAGCGAATGAAGTTGTATGCTTCAGCGTGGGCCGAAAATCGTTTGTATGTCCAGCAGGTTGATCACGTAATGCATTGTACGTACGTTAGGTAGATCCAAATGTCAATTTTTATATGGAAAAATGACAGTTAAATTGTCCTAATGCGCGTTCGAAACGTTACGTGGTCGACCTGCGGACCCGCTTTACCGCTTTTCTCCTCTACAGAGGGGCTACCGCGAAACGAAAACGAACTTCGTTCGTGTATCTCTGTCTTTGTCGCTCGAACTAGCAAGTGCAAAAGAGAGGGAGATACACGAACCAAGTTCGTTTTCGTTTCGCGGTAGGCCCTCAGGTTACATTTCTCAACCGATTTTCGTGTTTTTTTGTGCGCAGAGCTGTAACCACGAAAATAGTCGAATTGCGAAGTTCGGATATCTCCGTCTCTAACGCACTTATTGTTAATAGCTTCTGCCCGCGACTTCGTACGCGTATTAATTATGGTTTAAGTAAATTATATTTATTCTTATGTTTAACCATACATCTGACAAATTTGAAAATAAAGATCCCACCAAAAACATTACATGTAAAGTGATGCCAAAACTCCATAGCTCATACAGCTTTCAGCGTGAAAAAGATATCAGATCGCAATTAGCGCCAAGCTTCCTACTCCACACGGCGTAACTCTACCACTACCAGCCACGCTCTACAAATTCTACATCTTGGCTAAAAAGTATAACTTTGTTGGGCACATCCCGGTCGCCGCACAGACTTTCACGCCGCATGAATTTATGATGATATTAATAAGTGACGGGTCTATACTTTTTAGCCAAGATATAGAATTTGTAGAGCGTGGCTGGTAGCGGTAGTGTTACGCAGTGTGGAGTAGGAAGCTTGGCGCTAATTGCGATCTGATATCTTTTTCACGCTGAAAGCTGTATGAGCTATGGAGACTTGGCATCACTTTACATGTAATGTTTTTGGTGGGATCTCATTCTTTTTTGTAAGGTAATTTCTAAAGAAGTGAATGGGAAAACCCATAAAAACTTCCATCCCCTAATTTAAAGAGTGGGGGGTGATTTACTAAAAATCCTGAAATACGTATTTTATTATTTATAACAAGGAGTCCCTATATATATTTTCAGACCCCTAGCATCAAAATTTGCGGAAGTCTCATACAACGTTCCATCCCCTACTTTAAGGGGTTGGGGGGGTAGAAGTTCCAATTTTTTAAACTATTTTGTTGATTGTGTACTAATACAAGCTTACATACCAAATTTCAGCTTTCTGGGACTTCAGGAAGTACCCTAGAGGTTTTGATGGTCAACATCAGTCAGTAAGTCAGTGAGTCAGTGACGAAATCGGCGTTTTTTAGATATCAATAAAATCTTATCTTAGTATAAGAGCTATATTACTGAAACTTTATAATCTTTATATGTTTAATAAGTCTACTATTGACATCATATCCCGAGAATTTTGTTTATCTGGTATAATCCAAACCCAAGTTACGAGGATTCAAAAAAACGACGAACCGCTTCGAGAAAAGGTAGGTAGTGCCCTTGCGTTGCGCTTCGCTTGGCTCGTCTTGGCGGGGGCACTGCCGTGCCCCCAGATTTCATTTACAAGGACTGTGCGGTGTGCGTGTAACACAGTTCACTTCGAGTCTAAATAAACACCCTCATAAACTTGTTCGTCAATATCCTTTTAGTTGCTGGAATACCCACACGGCGGATGTCCGTCAGTTCAGTTCTCTTCTGCAGGTCGCATTTCTCAACCGAATCTCGCGAAATTTTGGGAGCGGCTTCGATAATTATATGGTAAATTTTGCCGATAAAACTTTCGTGTATATTTCATAAAATATTTTTCTAATTGGCAGAATAACGGATCACGATGTCTACAGCACACAGAGCCGCCAGTATTATGTTAGAAAATGATGATGCAACGCGCAACGGCCCCCTTATTCAATATACATGCTCGATTAACCATAATCTGGGTCTAAACATACTACGAGTGTCTCTGACAACGCTTCAAGTCCACTCCTTATCAGGACACACCCACCTACGTAGCAGGCGCAGTGACGTGCCGGTCAATATCGAGGATGTCGATATCGATAGAATTTATACGAGAGGTCAAATTAATGAACAATTATTTTGTGTCACGAGATAACATTATGACCCAATGATATATAAAAAAGAGGTAGATACGTTGTCTGTACGAAATTCCGTGTTTAAAAATGGCCACCTAATCTGACATAGGATTCCTTTGACGACGCGATATTGAGGCAAGTTGGAGCAATTGACTCAGTTTAAGTGTGCCACTTTCGGAGCGCTTATAACCTATCTACTACTTTTTTATATTACAACATTGATTATACCTAATACTTGTTGTGACTTGTTTTTATCTCTACTAATTATCACACTGATATCATAATATTATAATGAGGAAAAATCGGTGAGATTGTAATTTGTATATAACGGGTAATCTCCGGAACCACATCCGATTTCCAATTCTTTCACCTGCGTGTAGAATGGATTTTATCACGGAGGTTTGCCAGCGTTCTTTGTAAGCAGCTAGGGTTTAAAATTGTGTGATCCTTTAATGGGCTGTTTTATTAATGCGGTTGTTTAGTTTATTATAGCTGTTGTTTCTCCTGATAATATGTATACCTCGATATTTAATCTTGTTTCCGTTTTGCTACATTGAGAGTCACGAGGAGTTTAATAGTTTTATGGTCATCATCAAATCTTTTTAAACTATTTTTTGTTAATTGAGAAACTCACTCGAATTTTTATAGT
This sequence comes from Epinotia bilunana, assembly GCA_947049275.1. Lineage (NCBI taxonomy): Eukaryota > Metazoa > Arthropoda > Insecta > Lepidoptera > Tortricidae > Epinotia > Epinotia bilunana. Next base: position 1,485,087 of record OX346274.1, read on the forward strand.
CACTGACACAAAGTGGACTGATGACCTGGTAAAGGTAGCGCAAGTCCGCTGGATGCGGGTGGCGCAGGACTTGTCATTGTGGCACTCTTTAGGGGAGGCATATGTCCAGCAGTAGACGTATTTCTGCAGATACGGTGATGATGATGAATAACTTTGAAATCATCTCTTGAATTTAGGCAATCGGCTTTTTGCGTCTTAATTATTCGAGTAAGTGTTTGATAATTCACAGATTTTCAACGTATTTATATCGTTCAGAATCATGAAGTGGCATTTTTTTTTATAAAGAACAGCGTCGTCAATTTATACCCTGTCGAATTTTTATTTATTGAAAAAAAAATACAGAATATTATATACCATAAGAAAGGTAAGTACATCATTCATTCGTCATTTTCTTTTTAATAAATAATTTAAAAGACATTTCACAAAAAATGTAGGTTAAATATGACGACAGTAGACATTTTATTGTATCAGTATATTTATCTAGAGCACAAACCTACGCATCACAATATAAACATAAATGATGAAACACACGCCTCAGCGTAGTAATGCTTACATTTCATTGACAAAAGCATCGTATGACTATCGTCTGATTCTAATTCAGTACAATTTATTGATGGCGACAGCAACAATCAAATTACGTCTGCTGTTACATTGTCACTATCATGAAAAAGATTACTGTTTAGTTCTGGTTTTTCAATGGTAAAAATAAGTTTGTTTTGTCTACATCTAAATATTCATTTGTAAAGAGCAATTTATGTTTTATGCTTTCCTTGAATGTCAAGTTGTCAACTAATACATTATTAAAATCGGTGAGTGAACCAGTAGATAACGTTCTTTTAACAGCGTCCCTATTGCATCAAAATGTTATTCTCTGGTATAATTTCGTATTGACGTTTTGTATTTGATTATCTGATCTTCACCGACCCAATTTACATATTTACATATTTCGTTAATTGTTCCAATTTAGAGCACATTCTATTACGTATTCATTCTCTTTTTTTTTTCTTAAGAGTCAGCAGTAAGCTCGGCCGAATTTCACCTTCCCATACAAACGTAGTTACGCTCTCATTTTTAAACTACTTTAAAAAATGAGAGCGTAACTACGTTTGTATGGAGAATCGAGCTTACTGCGGACTCTTAAGACTGCTAACGAAAGCAAATTTTACCTGTTACCTGTTAGGGTTGTAACTTGACTCGTGACTTTTGTCACGTGACAATAATTATATCATCAAACTATTGTTTGTGTTTAAACAAATGTCATGTCACGTATCAATATTCTGAGCAATGACGCGTAGTTGCAGTGTCGAATAGGCAGCCGGATGGCTCGCGGTATTTCAGCTCTCGAAGCGTTGTGGAACCGCCCTGTGCAACCCGAACTGAGCCAACTGTACGCTGTTTGTATAATGAAATGCTGTTTCAATCGAATAGTCCAATTTGGCTCACTTCAGCTCAAATACCGGTTGCCTCTCGGACACTGAAACTAACGCGGCATTGCTTTAACTACAAGAAGTTACGAGCGTTTGTGCTACATAAGGTGAGTATTCTCCAGAGTTCTGCCTCGCACTCACCAAGAGCTATGGTGCTAATGGTATACCCAAAGGAATCAACGTGCGAACGAGGTTACGAATGTTATTGGTGGTTACCTCGCACTAAAGGCTTGACGGCTATAAAAAAATGTATATAATGTTCATTGATATAATAAGATACATATTTTTCAGATTTTTTTCATCGGCTCTTTTAAGAGCCTTCAAAACCAAACATTATCAAAAACTAACCTTACCCCCGTAGTTGCATGGATGCATTGTTTTTAACAGATGTGTTTTTGCACTAATGTACCACCGATATAAGAAAATGACTATCACCTAGCATTATTAGCATTATCTTAATGACTTCGGGCTGATAAGAGCCACCACGAACGATATTGAAATTACTTTATTCACAGTTCGTAAAACTAACTTAGCAAACACCAAAGGAATTCAATATGAATTAAGACCCAATTATGGAACGTTGCAATAGGGGCAGCGGAACGTCGTCTCGCTTGAATTTGGAGCAGCTCAACAGAGGAAGTACAGTCTGCAGCAGCTAAGCAGAATAACATGCCTAAGAGTCCGCAGTACAGTCGACTATAAATATTAAAAAAAAAAGGTTAATTCGGACCACATAAAATCCATATTTTGTTAGTACGGCTAACGTAGTTAGTTATTTATAGCAAACAGAAATTAGTTTCCGACATAGATATGGCGGATCTAATTGTATACAAAAAGTTTGAAGTATGCCGTTTTAAAACGAAATCCAAGCTACTTTTGTATGGATCGAACAGCGTCTTAGTAACCCTTTAAATTATTTACACAGATCCTTATTCTCTTCCGCGTCTGCGTGTAAACCATTTTGAGCACTAGGCCCGCATTGCTACTTGTGCTACTGTATCTCCATTGTTGGAGGAGTACAGCAAACCAAACTAACATTAACGATCGGATAAGACAACATTTTTTGAGTTACAGCCGCCTTAAGTACATTGTGGGTGCGTCTCTCTCGCACTTACAAGTAATAAAGAGCTACCATATCGACGGCCAATTGAACATTACGGCCTTGCGGTTTATGGCTGCCAATGAGGTGCACTCTCTCGGTACTTTCTTTTATAAAGGTATTACTATAATGATCAGTCTTTTTGCTTGTTGATGGTATAAATACAAATATTCCTTTTCTGTTATTCAGCGTTTATCAGAAAACTAAACATGAATAGAGTAAAAAAAACTGCAAACCATATGGAAAACGAGCACCGAAAAGTTAAAAAAAAACATAATAATATCTTGTTGTGTCTATTATCCATAATTTATTTCGGATAAATATGTATAACGGGTTAGTTACAGTAAGAACTTTTATATCTATGTTAGTGAGAACTTACTTATCAATTGAGAATAATAAAATTAATTTTATCAATTAAATTCAGAATAATGTCTTTCTTTACCTTGAGTACTTTGTTGAAAAAATACATTTAAGTTTTCGACTGCGAAAAAATTCGATACTCTGCGCATAACAGCACTACCGACAATAATGTTGACATAACCACCTCAGCTCAGCGTCACCTCACTGATAGCAAGATAGACCTCATTGCTCACCGCGCACGCGCCACAAAACGACGTGTAGTTAATATCGAGAAAACCGTTACCAACTATCGATAACCGTGTCGCATCACTGTTTTCGAATCGCAACCAATCAGAGCGCGTTCGATTTTCAAAATTTGAAAATTGACGGTTGCGGTTGATGTGTGCGTGTTAAGGACAAGATGATAGATGCTTTTCCAAGGATACAGTATTTTTTGTATTTCGCTATAAAGTAGTTCAAGTGTCAAGATTTTCCCGTTTTTGCTGTTATAAATACAGGTAAGCCTGATTTGCATTTTCACTAATAGTTTTACATTAATAAAAGTGTCGAGATAACAATATTTCTTTGCGTTTTATTAGAAAATCAAATGACCGTCTGTATTAAGTACCTTTTGTGGTCGTATTGGTTGAATTTGTGAGAATCATATCTTTAGACTTAGCCGGCCGCTGCGAGAATTTTCTTAACCTTGATATTATCATATTAAAGAAGACTTTTATTTACTAGTCATAAGCTAAGCATTAGGCAATAGGTACTTACGCTACAGATAGTTGTACTTAAGTATTGATTAATCAAATTGATAAGTTAGTACATGAGGAGGGTGTTACAATTTTATTTTTAAGTACATTCTTCGTACCTATTCGTTATCCTTGGAGGTTTCCGTGGTCTTTTTGACTATGGATTTTCATTCGGTCGTTTCTCTTTCATCATTTCGGTCTTCTGCTGAACGTAGTGAAACATTTTGTTAATTTAAAGAACATACATCACATTTTTAAAGTCGCCATTCCTTCTAGGCATGCGCTGTTGTGAGCGAGGGACCAGAGGCTCTAGCATAAGTTTTACCGAAACAAAACTTTACGATCGTGTTTAGGTTTTACTCTCAATTTGTATGGGATTTGACAGCTAAACGCGAACGCGGTCGTAACGTTTTGTTTCGGTATAACTTACGCTCTAGTGTAAGTTATACAGTACAAGTTATATAGGTATTTGTCTGTAACTATCGACGTACAGTACGATTACTGTTAGTTAAGACCTGACAGATGGATCGCCTCCATTTAATTTTCAACTTTAATTTCATATAGATAAAGCATTTTTCAGAATACTGTTACCCACATCTACCGATTTAGTAATAACTATTTTATTTGTATAAGATTAAAGTTGAAACTTAAATGAAGGCAATCCATCTGTCAGGTCTTAACTAACAGTAATCGTACTGTACCTATAGAGAATCCTCAAATAGTAAAGGCGGCGATGCACTTTATAACTTAGTTTTCTCACTGCCTTTTTACAAGCTTTTATTTAGTTTCACCTGTCCCGTTGTCTGTGTGTCTGTCTGTAATCAAGTCTTGCAAGTTAAATTTGACCCACTTCCCGGTGACCGATTGAGCTAACATTTTGGGTATAAGTATAGTTTGGATGACAATTCAATATTATGGTACCATCGAACTGATCTGATTGGAGACGGAAGGTGGCCATGGGAATTCAGTACTTAACCGACGTAACCCCGTTGAGTTTGGGCTCGTTAGAATCGTCTCAATGAGTAGTTGATGATGGTATACAGAAAAGTACAGTCGGCAATAAAAGCTTGTACCAAAAATGAAATTTTTGACAGAAATTTGCTAGGGTTCCGTACCCAAAGGGTAAAAACGGGACCTTATTACTAAGGCTCCGCTGTCTGTCCATCGGTCCGTCTGTCACCAGGCTGTATCTCATGAACTGTTCTTTTATTTTCTTTTTTTTATAAATATAAGGGGACAATATTACACAAATCGACCTAGTCCCATAGTAAGCTCAGTAAGGCTTGTGTTATGGGTACTAGACGACGATATATATAATAGATATAAATACTTAAATACATAGAAAAACTCAATTTATGCTCATCACACAAATATTTGCCCTTACCGGGATTCGAACCCAGGACCTTCAGCTTCGTAAGCAGCGTCACTACCCACTAGGCTAACCGGTCGTCAAACTGTGATGGTTAGACAGTTGAAATGTTCAGTTGCCGCTATAACTATAAATACTAAAAAACGGGCCAAGTGCGTGTCGGAGTGGGGCTCCCATACAACAGACATGATTTTTTTGCCGGTTATAGATAATGGTCATAAGTCCGACTCGCACTGGCCCGGTTTTTTTTTAAATTACTTACGTGTGGTGTTTATCTGTCAGTGATTGCTACATCTATAAAAAAAAATTGCATGCTAATATTCATGAATGTAATGTAATATACGGTGTAAAAAATTGTTGGCGAACCTAATAAACAAAAATAGGCTACGCAGCTTGCCACCATCGAGTCTGAAACAGAATAATTCGCAATTAAAATGATTATTCTATATTACATTATCATATCTAGTCATAATCAGTAGTAATATTAATATTAGTAATCCCTGTTATCTACATAAAATATGGAAATGTATAATCGATTTACTACGTTTAATTTCGCGGTAATTTATATGACACGTGCAACGCTTTATATAAATTCCTACGTAAGTAAAGCCATTCACGACCGCGAAGCGCCGCGCCAAAACGGTCCAAGCGTAGATAGAGGCTTTAAGGCCTCCACCCACCGAACGCGTGTCGTGCACGGCGCGTGTGCTGCGCGGGCCTGCGCAAGTTGTAAAGCATTGAAACTACACTTCAAACACACATCGAACGCGGTCCGAACGCGGACCGCGGCGCTAAAGTTACAACTCGGCAGCGCGGCCGCGTGTCGTGCGCGTCGCGTGTCAAGCGCAGGCCCGCGCAGCTGCCGCGCTGCTGAGTGTGATAGAGATAGTGAGATACATATTAGATGTGTTGGTAGTGAGAGAGATATGCCGCGCTGCACAAGCGTTGCTAACGCGTCACTGACGCGGCGGGCCCGCGCGTGCCCGCGCAGCTGCTGCGCAGCTGCCGCGCCGCTGCTGAGTGTGATAGAGATAGTGAGATACATATCAAATGTGTTCGTAGTGAGAGAGACATGACGCGGCGGACCCTCGCGGGCCCGCGCTGCACAAGCGCTGCACACGCGTTGCTTCACGCCGCCCGCTTGCGGTGTGAATATACCGCTTCAACCGCGCCCGACACGCGCCGCGCACGCCACGCGCCGCGCACGACACGCGTTCGGTGGGTGGAGGCCTTTAATAGAAGATGGAGTCCTAGCGTATGCCCAAAAGGGAAAGAGGTAAATTAACCCGACTAAATTGAGAAGCATCTGAAGACTTTATACAGCCTCGACATCACATGGCTATATAGTTTAGTCGTATTATATAAGTTGCGTCAGTTTAGTAGAATATTTCGACAGGTGGTGACAAACAAGCTGGTCTTGTGGCACTGCCTATGCTAACATCTTTGTCACACATGTGTGTATGGTTGAGAGAGCCTCTATTATATCCTTTCTCTATGAGAATGATCTCATGATATCAGATTTACAATGCCAATGTGTTTTGTCACAAATGTCCACAGAACTATATCTAGATAGAAGGAAAGAGCTCGTCGATTAGTATGGGAAGCGAGCGTGTAACATTTTGCGTAGGTACTTTGACGTCACGAGCGTAATTTAGGGACGGGAAACATAAGCCGCGCGACATCGATTCGTCAACATCGATTAGCACGCGGCAGTTGCAATAACTAGTAGGTTTACTGTATCGGTTCAAAATATCGATAAGAACCGACAGAGGAAATGATAATTAGATTCAACAGAGGAAATGAAAAACAGTAAAAAAAAGGGCTTAGTTTTTCGAAAAGTTCAACATCCCAAAACCGGCTTAACTGATTTTGTTGAAACGTAGCTAAGAACCATCTCGCTTTGGACAAAAAAACGGCATTAAATCGGTCCAATCGTTTAGGAGCTACGATGACACAGATAGACACGTCAAAAAACTTATAACACCCCTCTTTTTATGTTGCGGGTTAAAAATAGGTTCTTTATGCAGTCTTTTTTACAACAAATATTAGTATAGATATAGGTAGTATATATAGTATTTGAAACTAGGTTGTTGGAAGGTGTTTCCAGCGACTGCAACGTTGCAGTGCGGTGTCAACGCACGAGCGACCGAGAATCGGTTCAAGGTCGCTTGTAATGCATTCGATTCTAGATGGATTGCTGGTAACAAGCGAAATCAAAAGATTATAAACAACAAATGCTTTTTTCAAATAATAGCCTATCTCACTCACAACGGTTATGAGGAATCTAACGACACCTCAAATGTCAAAATCCATCGTGCCGGTCGGACTATAGCCCGTGAAATAGAATTTTCTTGTCCACATACATATCTACGCTCGAAAAATAAATAAATAATATTAGGGGACAATCTTACACAAATCGACCTAGTCCCAAACTAAGCAAAGCTTGTACTACGGGTTCTAGACAACGATAAACATACTTATATAGGTAAATAAATACTTGAATACATAGAAAACATCCGACTCAGGAACAAATATTCGTGCTCATCATAGTAATAAATGCCCTTACCGGGATTCGAACCTAGGACCTCTTGCTTCGTTGGCAGGGTCACTACCAACTAGGCTAAAGCGGTTGTCAAATATATTATAAGTAGGTACAGTAAAATAACCTCTTCTGAGGCAGTCGACTAAAACTAAAGAAGGCATATCTTCCCGAGTTCCTATAAAATAAGCGAAATGGTTCAATGGAATGCAAGACATTTAAGGGAAGAGAGTCGCAATTGTTTAGATGTGTTGCAATTATTTTGTTTAATTTTAGAACTAAATCGTTTGGTTTGAATTTAATTGCATTTTTCTTGTAAGGGGTCCCAGGAGGCTACACTAATATAATGAAGAGGTTGGTTATGGCTGTGAGGTTGTTAGTTTTGTATTTAAGGGGTAATCTCCGGAACTACACAGCCGATATTTAAAATATGGTTACCATTATGTAGAATGAACCTTCCGAATAGATATAGACTATATTTTATCCTGCGGCTTCGCTTGTATTATATGCAAAACCCGGGCGAAGTCGGGCGCCACTCACGTTTATCAGACTGTTCGCTGATGCAGAAGTAGATCATCATCAAAATATTTATAATCCCAGTGTAAACGCTCAATACCAGACAGGCAAAAAACTTACGACCTTGCATTTGTTCGGCCATGACTCAGCCTTATCAAACGACAAAACGTCATCTCTATATCAGTATCAAAGTCACATAAGTCTTTCTAGCTGTGTGTCAGACAACATTTCAAATAATCTTATCCAGTCACTATCTGGAGTAAGTATCTAGTTATCTCCTGGGCTGTTATTCGCTAAGCGCTAATTGCGGCTCACCCCGCCGAACGTCACGAAACTATACCTCTAATTACGCTTAGTTACTACGCATCGCGGTGTCAAGATATATTTGTGGGTGAGCGTTGAGGTGAGCTTAAAACAAGTTACAGAATAGGGGGGCTGATCAGGAGTTCGGTTCACAATACGCTACGGGAGGCCCGTTTAAGTCTGATCCTACTAGATATTTCCTCCTAGCGTTTTGGCGGTTGTATATAGTGATGTGCCGTTCTCAGGAATATTCCCCAGGTGGGGTGGGGGAATGTTCCCGGGAATATTCCCATACAAGGGAACATACGGGAATATTGAAATTGCATATTATTTATATATCTTGCTATTAGGGATTCCATGATAACTTCGGCCCTTGATTTTGTTACCAAGACGTTAACCAGTGTAATTTACCCGCAAAAGTAAATTCCCAATGTTCCCGGGACTATTCCCCGGAACAATGGTTATATTCCCGGGAACAATGGGAATATTCCCAGTCATTAGAAATATTCTCCCATCAGAAAAAAAACAAATTTTACAAAAGTACTTCTGAGAGTAACAAAAACGATACAAATTTAATAAAAAACCACAATAAAATATTATACGAATACAAAATATGAAAATATTTACATATTAAAATGGTAATTGAGATAAAAAGTCAGAATTAGTACAATTATGCAGTTTTTGGCGAATGGCACTTTATTTGTCGGGGCACTATTCATTTTATTGCGATCATGTTCATTGTCCATACAGGAGTTTTTAAGATAGTTTATAAGGTTATAAGGACCCCAGGCTTTCTTCCCACCATGCATTCCGATGGCTTTATTGGGTTCGTCCTAAAACAGCAACAGCCAGATTAAATAACTACAACTTAGAAAAGTGGAAAAATATATATTAATAAATATATACACTCGCGCACGATGGGTTCTGTACCATTTTCTATATAAACGACAAAATAATCACGTTCGTTGTATGGGAGCCCCCTTAAATATTTTTTTTTCTGTGTTTTAGTATTTATTGTTATAGCGACAACAGAAATACATCATGTGTGAAAATTTCAACTGTCTACCTATCACAGTTCATGAGATACAGCCTGGTGACAGACGGATAGCGGAGGCTTAGTAATAGGGTCCCGTTTTACCCTTTGAGTACGGAACCCTAGAAAAGATAGACGGAGCATGACGAACAACTACGTGAAGACGGTTTTCAAGCAAACGAAATAAGCTTAAGCACACGCTCACGCAAACATAAACGAATTCAATCGACGAAGCTGACGACACGGGTAGCGCACCGCCGAAAACCTCGCTTGTCTATAAAAGCAGCCCTATGATATTTCGTAGTAAAACACACATGATTTGCAATCTGGAGGTCGCAGGCTCGGGCCCCGGCTCTTACCACTGAGTTTTCCAAAAAAACTTATGTATGAACAGACGCTTTTCGGTGAAGCAAAACCTCGCGAGGAAACCGATCTAATCTTATTATTATAATTAATAATTAGGTTATAAGGTCCCCAGGCTTTCTTCCCACCATGCATTCCGATGGCTTTATTGGGTTCGTCCTAAAACAGCAACAGCCAGATTAAATAACTACAACTTAGAAAAGTTGAAAAACCCCCGACATTTTCATTTCAAAGTCCAATATCTCGAAAACGACTTCACAGATTTTCATGTAACATGGCTAAGAACACTCGGGATTACATCAGCTTTCGAATAAAAGAAACCGCATTCAAATTGGTCCATTCGTTTGGGCGACAGATACACAGATACAGACACGTTAAACTTATAACACCCCTCTCTTTGCGTCGGGGGTTACAAAAAGGGATAAGGGGTGATCACGTTACTTTTCAAACGCTCGTTGGGACTCAACCGTCATTTTCCCATAAAAAAGTGACATTTCAATCTACTCGATGCGCGTTGCGTTACGCGATCGACCAGTAGGTTGCACTGGTCACGTTCGATCGTTTGTGAACGGCAGATAAGCGGAAGCCATTCAGAGCACAATGCCCGGTCCGTTTCCCACCAAATGTGTGTCAAGAAGTGGTGTGATGTCAAATTACTTTTGGTCGCAGATAACCTTTTAGCTATCGCGGTTCTTGAGAAACAGCTTGAAATAAAACGTTTGTTGTAGTATGGGAGCCTCCCTTAAATATTTATTTTGTTTTGTTTTTAGTATTTCTTGTTATAGCGGCAACAGAAATACATCATAATTATGTGAACATTTCAACTGTGTAGCTATCATGGTTCTTAAGATACAGCCCGGTAACAGACAGACGGACGGACGGACAAACAGCAAAGTCTTAGTAATAGGGTCCCGTTTTTACCCTTTGGGTACGGAACCCTAAAAAGACAATGCATGCTTCCATTAAATCTATATAATTACTTCCGGGTGGAAAGTTTGTCGGATTCTAGTCCCTATTGTCTTCTATCAACAAAAAAAAACGCTATTATAAATTTATGTTTTTCAAAACCGTATTTTTTCCTGTGTTTGTGACGTGGCATGACGTGATTGCCAGTGCGTTGTAGTGCGGAATTTAAATCAGTCTGGACTGGCGTTGACCCATTTTAATTGACACTAGGCGTATGATTATCAAAACCAGTATGGACTCCAAACCGAATAGGAGCGAGTGAATGGCGCCAGCCTGTTTGCCTCAAAAAAGTCCGTATGCTTTGTTTTAAGAGTCCGCAGAAAACTCGGCCGAATTTCACCTTCTCATACAAACGTAGTTACGCTCTCATTTTAAAACTACGTGTTGGATTGTGACGAAACTTTCCATGTACAATGGCATGAGGTATATGTCTGTAATTAGCTTATATGGTTCCAGTTTATAAAACAAATGAAATACATCAAAAACAAGTTTTGTATGAAAAACTTAAATTCGCTTTATTTTTTTACTACGGTAACTGAAGCTACTACATTTAAACGAATTACAGAGAGAATATACCTTATGTCATTGTACGTGCAAAGTTTCATTCTAATCCAACACGTAGTTTTAAAATGAGAGTGTAACTACGTTTGTATGGAGAATCGAGCTTACTGCGGACTTAAGTTTTAGACACAACCGTGTTTCTTACATTATTTAACTAGTTATTTTTATTTGATTTCTCTGTTTCTTCCATTTGTCCATTGACAAAAGCCTCCTCCAACTGTCTCCACATCTCCCTGGCTCCTGCTTTTCTGGTCCAGGTGCCAATCGTAAACCCGTCGTCTGAAAGGTCTTCCTCTCTTCCTTGTGATATATCTTAGAATCTGTAAAAGATTATTTATGGACAGTTGTATGATACCTTTGAAAGAGAGTGAATGTGGTTTAAAAATGGGTGAGTTACTCGTCAAATGCCTCCTATACGCTGATGACCAGGTGCTCATTGCGTCATCAGAGAAGGAGCTGCAAGAGATGGTAACTTGTATGGATGACTCACTGAAGCGGAAGGGTATGAAAGTCAATGTGAGTAACACAAAAGTGATGGTTTTTGAGAAAGAAGAACGTGTGACTGTGTGCAATATTCTGATTGACAGTGAGAGAGTGGAGCAAGTGAATGAATTTGTGTACTTGGTTTCTTTATTTACGAGAGATGGAAAGTGTGATGGTGACATTGAAAGAAGAGTGAAAGCGGGAAATCAGGTGAATGGAGCATTGCACGCGTTTGTAAGCAACCAAAATATAACAAAGAAGGCTCGACTCGCGGTTCACAGAGGAGTGCTTGTTCCTACACTGGTGTATGAAAGTGAAACTTGGGTATTTCAGAAAAAGCATGAGAGTAGACTGAATGCAGTTGAAATGAGAGCGTTAAGAAATATGTGTGGAGCTCGTTTGAATGATCGAATAAAAAATAGTGTAATAAGAGAAAAATGTGGAATAGAAGACGATGTAGTGACTAGGATTGACCAAGGTATGCTTCGGTGGTTTGGGCATGTTGAGAGGATGTGTGAAAGTAGGCTGACTAAGAGGGTATACGTGCCAGGAGATGAATGGAAGGGTCGGTAGGGGGCGGCCCGGCGAGGGTATCATGACCAAATTTCAGCGATACTGTTAAAAGGCCAGGTCAGGAGTTCCCGCAACCGACGAGCCTGTATGAGGAGATGTATGGATGTGATCGAAGCGAAAGAAGTATGTAAGGACCGTAGTATTTGGCGTTCCTTAGTCTCTGCCTACCCCAATGGGATACGGGCGTGAGTATACGTATGTATGTATGTAGAATCATCATCATCATCATCATATCAGCCGAAAGCCGTCCACTGCTGGACATAGGCCTCCCTCAAAGAGTGCCAAAGTGACCGGTCCTGCGCCACCCGCATCCAGCGGACTCCAGCAACCTTTACCAGGTCATCAGTCCACCTTGCGGGGGGCCTACCCACGCCGCGCCTTCCGGTCGTCCGAATCGCTAAACTTAAGTGGCAGTGGGCGGGGCTCATAGCACGTAGAACCGATGGCCGTTGGGGCGTAAAGGTTCTCGAGTGGCGAAAAGGTAGAATACTATACAATAAATGTAAAGACATACCAATTAAAAATGCGTCACGTATAGTGATTTGTTTATGCCCTTTAATAACTTACAAATATATATTAAGGCCGCTCCCGTACCCAAATGAAATCTAAAATCGAGCCCCTCCTCACGCCACCCGTCCCGCCCCTCGATACAATGACGATACAACAGCGCCACGTAAGAAGTGGCGACTTAAATGAACTAACAGGATACTGATTTGTAAAACGTAGTACTAAAGACCGAAAAAAAGCATAGTGGAACTCACAGATGGCGTTAAAGTTAAATTGGAACAATAAAATAAAACAAAGTGTAAATTAAATATTCATTTTAATAAAGTCAACTCTTATTTCAAAAACATTAAATTTTTTAAAGGGTAAGTGAATAATAACAAAAAATAATACTTCTGTAAGTAGGTACATGCAGTTTATATTTCAACAAAATAACGGCAAGTTTTATATAATATCATTATTAGGTGTACCTCTGCAGGTAAAAAGTTGGGGCATCAATAAAATCTAGTATTTTTTAGGGTTCCGTAGGATCGTAAGATCAGTTTGTTGTCCGTCTATTTGTTGGTTCAAATTACACAGTTAATATTTTACTTAATAATTCTGATATGTGATAAAAATGAGTTCTTTATCCCGGATTCCGAATATTTAATTTAATTTGATTATAAAGAAGATTCTGTTAATAATTCAACATAATTTTCAGAGGTATTAGCTTTTTTAAGCATAAATCACAAAAATCCACATTAATATCGAAATCCCGGGATTGGCACTCATTATCGGAAATAAATCCCGGAAGTGATAATGATCCGTTATTGCATGCCCTGCCCATGTTTCAACCTAACAACAAATAATAAATCCCGGGATTCCGATATTTCGATATTGGTCCTTCTCAATACTGATATTGAAATACCGGAAAAACCAAACGTATGTTTAACTTCATCATCATCATATCAGCCGAAAGACGTTCGCTGCTGAACCCCTCCCCCAAATAGTACCAAAGTGACCGGCCCTGCGCCACCCGCATCCAGCGGACTCCCGCGACCTTTACCAGGTCATGAGTCCAGCTTGTGGCCTAAACACTAATAACACACTACACGCGCCGCGTATTCCGGTACGTGGTCGTCAAGAATCTTTCCACCCCAATGGCAATCGGTTCTACGTGCTATGTGCGCGCGCGCGACTTCCCCCGCCGCCTCCTCGAAGTCACGACGTCATCGCTATGCTGACGTCGTTGCCGGACAGCCTGTCGCAGCCAACCGGAGAGACGCACCTTCAAGAGTGCGTGAAGATCGGAGTCCTCCAAAAGAGAAGGCCCCTCGCACCGATGTGGATGTGGGTTTCACGTCGGTGTCAAGAAAGCGCTGGTTCTGGTCTGCGGGTTGCCACACCTAGTAAGGCGCTGTACTCATCGCGCCTGCATTACTCTGCCACAGCTGATGACATAGTAGAGTTTATTCACCAGAAGACTGGCTACTCGCTGAGGGTTTTCCAGCTGCGGTCGCGCCACTACGTGCACTTCAGCTCGTTTATGGTGCACGTAACTTCTGACTTCTGGCCGAAGGGTGTAATGTTTCGGCAGTTCCGGGGCAACCTACCTAATTCTACACCGATCAATCGATCGTAGTTTTGTAAAAAAAATACTAACTGCGACAATTCTTCGACCAACTGTTTTGTCAGGAACCTCTTCTTCCGCTTCGAATGATATTTGTAACTGAAAATATATTGGATGTGGTAGTTTACAATTTGTTATGTACATACATACAAGGTGTAACAAAAATGGGGTATGAACCGATCAGAACTGGAGGTAAGGAACCAACGAGATAAATAGAACAGACTATAAAAATCCTGTGATAAATCAATTTACGACGTAACTCTAGCACACGAAGTTAAAACAATGTTATTCTAGCTAGGTAGTCAATACAAAGGATAGTATTGATATCTGCATACTATCAATAAGCATAATTAGCATGAATCACCTACTTCATGGATACCTTCTTCCTATAATAGACTAGGAACCTGATAAGTGTCATCCATCTGTGCGATGCGTGGGTTCAAGATGTTTGAGCTGGTCGCCTCACTGTTAAAACCGATATTAAATAAATGGATTCGCTCATTGGTCCATTACTATTTATTAAATCTATTTACCCATGGAATGCAGCATTAAACTTCAGAGGAAAGAACAACTAAACACGGATAAGAAGTAGATGATCTCTTTGAAACAATTGGAAAAGGAACACAATCTTTCCAAAAACTCATGCGGGTCACGTATTGACACTGTGTTGTCTTTTCTAAAATGAGAAATTGAAAATGGAAATAATTGCCCAAGGTGATCAGTTTTATTTTATTGTTGAAATAGAAAAGTGCTCAACACTCTCAAGAAAAGGAAATCCTACGTAAAATAACTATTAGTTCATAGAAAAAATACAAAAAAAATACGAAAATACGGATAGCACGTCCCGGGATTTCAGAAATTAAAATACTTAGGCAACCCTATTGCATTTTATCAGTGTACATTTACTTTCATAACAATAATAAAAAACCGGTCAACACGCTCTTGAAAAGGAAATCCTACACTACTAGTAGGGTATAATAATATATAAACCACCTATCAGTTCATAAAAAATAACGAAAGTATGGATAAAAGGTAAGTCCCGGGATTTTATTTCCGGGACTTACTCAGGCAACCCTATTGCATTTTATCAGTGTACATTTACCTCTTCAATAATCTTGGTCAATATCAAATGACTGGGGGCCTTTATTCCTTAATGTATCCCGTACGATATTATTGACGACATTTTATTTAGTTTTTGGCGATTATTTACTAAGTAGGTGTACTTGTAGCAATTTAAGAAAATAAGTAGGTACAATATATGTCCAAATATTTGAGAAGTTCAATTCGAAGTTCGAAGCATAAAGAAATAAGCATCTGCGCCGATGGAAAATCATTAGGTATCTAACCAATCTTTTCGTACGCCGCCGCTATGGGTAGGGAGGTATTTATCGCAACGCACGAAGTTACGCGCGACGTAGGTAGGTATTTTTATATTTATAAGGATAAATAAAGTCTATTAGAACTTACTCGTTACTTTGTCAGCGGTTGATAAAATCGGAGATTCCATTTGCAGTCTGTAAATAAAGATAAATTGTATTGTGTTACGTAGGTAGGGGCAAAACAGCATATAAGTCAAATAATTATACTCACTCCATGTAGTCCGAAGATTTAGTATTTTGTTCGGCTGTGAAAATATTTCATTTTCTCATTTTCCCGAAGAAAAACGCAAAAAGTTTAGACGTGCTGAGATTCGAACTCTCGGCACGTTTGAAGGTCGCCTTTATTGTATCGCTGAAACGAAACCATTGCGCTGCCAATGCTTACCTTTAGCGGGTGAAATTCTAAAGTATATGCATAGTGAGGATTGTAATGTTTATTCTTAGTAATCATAAAGCTAAACAAATACTCTTTTCACTGTTTAGTAAATATCAATTTTTACTTACGTTAGTTCCATTGTTTATTGTAATCGAATAATATCTTAAATTATATATTTTTGGGAAAACGTAGTACAGGTCCGTCTGGCACGACCGCTCAGCGATCACTGTCACATTGCGAAAGAGTGACGGAGAAAGACATTGCAGGCCGTAAGTCGATATCTTTATACGATTGAATTTTTAAATTATAAATATATTGCCTCAAATGATTGAAATTCGGAAGCTGTCGAATTACTAGTTTAGTTATGATTGATTTTGTAACTTTATTTGTTTCATAGTGTCACGTAGTAAAAAAGCAAGTAAAGTTGGAGTAAACATTCAAATTTGAGGTTACTTTGCGAATTAATTGTATCGAGCGAAGTATTATGAATATGAATATATAATAATATGAATATCGAAAGCTGTGTTATTAAAGATAATATAATCAAGAATGATATATATTTTTCCCACGTCTACAAATATCAACGTTTCGTAGATAAATTGGATAATTCTTGGGGTATTTTTGCATATCTGGCTCAGTGAGCGGCCTTAATAACTTACATTCATATTAGTTCCTTACAATAAAGTCCTAATAAGGTCCACCTTTAAAACTAACAGTTACGGTTGCCCGAGTTACTTCAAATTTCGCGAGCACACGCGGTTACGGTCAGAAACAAAAGTAGGTACCTAAAGTTCAGATTTAGAAAAACGCGCTGCCGTTTTGAAAAGAAAAATACAGGTGCTGTGTCGTGTTAAAATATTGCACTTTATTACCAACAAACTGAGAAAGAATAAAGCTTTTAATAGAATTTTAGTGAAATTACCCGTATAATCTGATTATAGGCAAATACTGTTATTTTAAATGTATTTATGTATTTTACGAGACTTTATTGAAATGAATTAAAAGTGCCCCAATAGGCCCGGCCCGCTGAATGTATTCCTAACTAGAAGAACTTCAAATAATAATCATTGAGTAAACAACTGATTTAAAGATATAATGATATATTTTGTTCTAATTAAGAAAGTTATTCTCGTTTTATAGCATTTTTTTCAAGATAATGTATCTCAAGCAATCACTAAGCAATCGAGAATCGCGCCCTCTGCCGCCATTGATGCATGTCACCAACCGGCAGCGGAAGTAATTTATAGAACCGTACAAACATACCGACATACTTCAATAATGTGAGCATTTGTATCTCTTCCGCGTGACTGAACTCGGAAACCAAACAGTTAGTTCAACATGAGGAACTTCTAGGATGGATTTGACCCTGTCAGAAGATAAAATAAATAAATATTTGCGGACAAACTTCCACAAATCGACCTGGGACTAAGCAAAGTAAAGTAAAGTAAAGTAAAGTATTTTATTTTGCTTAAAACGTGGTACAGAAGATGGTAAGCATATCACAGAGAACACACACATTTCACCAGCACCGGGCATGCAAAAAATTGAATTTAACGAATAAAATATAAATTAATCATAATGGATGTACAATACGGGTATAATGTCAATTAAAATTCAAATTCCATTAATTAAGTCTTAATACAATTTTTAAGTTTTATAATAATCAAAGTAATCATTCACAGAATAAAATGATTCCTGTATTTAAAAAAATCTTAGTTTTGATTTAAATATGTTAGATAGTAATTCTTTAATGTCATCATGTAACCTATTATAAATACCAATTGCCATACAATATGCGTTCTTGCCATATAATTGAGTCTTTTTAGGTGGTATAGCAAGACGATTTGGGTACCTCGTGTTAAATTTGCATATGTCACTTTTTTGTTGAAAAATTCTGGAAGAAGTTTAACAAATACACAAATTTCATATACATACATACATCAAAGCTTGTAATATGTCTACTAGACGATGATAAAAATACTTATATACATAAATAAATACTTATATACATAGAAAACATCCATGTCTAGTACAAGCTTTACTTAGTTTGGGACTAGGTCGATTTGTGTAAGATTGTCCGCAAATATTTTTTTATTTATTTATTTTGTCTGAGGAACAATAATATAATTATTCGTACTCATAACACAAATAAATGCCCTTACCGGGATTTGAACCCGGGACGTCTAGCTTCGTAGACAAGGGTCACTACAAACTAGGCTTAACCATCTTACACAAATCGAACTGTCTCAGAGTAAGCTTAACAAGAATTGTGTTATGGGTACTAGGCGAGGATATATGATGGCCCATCCTAATGGCCCACTAGGATGGGCCAGCGTGTGGAGAGGGTAGTGGTGTCAGATGGCTTATGGCGCGGCGATGTCTACAACAAGAATTGTGTTATGGGTACTAGGCGACGATATCCATAATTTAATTTGCTATAGTCATAATTTGCCATAAAAAGTGATAACATTTTCAGGACAAACTAAATAAACCAAAAGGTATAGAACCCTGTAGGTTATAGTTTCGGTTTGTTTTATAAAAATCCTTAAAAAATTGTCAGGGTCTGCGTAAAAAAATATTATTGCGAACGTAACGTTATTTGGCATGTTAAGAAACCGGCTTCACTAGATTATTCGTAATAATAATAATAATGCTCTGTCTATCTTTTTTTCTTTGTAGAGTCCTTAACTCTTGCAATGTGCGTAGGGACGACGCGAACCTAAATCTCTGTATGACCTTAAGACCGGTATCTCAATTGGCACATAAACTATCATATCAAGATGTTGCGTAGCATTCGTTGAACGTAGTTGCGAATGAATTTGTTTGTTTCATAACTACGCACAACCCGCTGGTACATAGTTTTGGTAGGGTACGATGACTTTTTTTTATTTATTGCAAATACCCCTAAGGGTTCATGTATCATTCTGTATATGATCATGATTGCAAATAAATCAATTGAAAAGTAATGACTTCTGTCACCCCAGTGTGCCTATGTATCTCCACTATCTATAGTCATACTTGTTACGAAAAAAATGCTACATTTTATGATGAAAGCAAGCCGCTCGGCACAGTGGTAGTAGAGACCAAATTGAGTGATTTAACCCGCAGCAAAGGACGTGTCACCCCTTAGAAAAAAAAAACAACGCCACCGTATCAATTATATTTATTGTAAGACATTAGAGTATGTAATTCTATTAAAGTGTTAAACTTATTATTTTCTCCCTGGTTTTATGCTACAATGATAATTTCTTACATAGCGTTATTTTAGCTTATATTTTTTATTTCTACCTCTGTTTTATGTAACTTAATATCAGGACTACTAATCGTAGCCAATTAGTCTAATCTAGTCTAGAGTTTCCACGATTATGTCTGCAGTCCTTATATGTTTTTTATTCAGTTGAGCACAGCTTTTAAAAGTGACCTAGAAGAATAGCGAAGTAGCGACGGAAAAAAGTGGATTCAACTGATTTTGGTTATTTAATCAATTGTATAACCAGTTGCCGCAGTTGCCATGCAGTTCGTTATGAATGGATGCTAAATTGGGTCCCGTTCAAGGCAGATTTGCTGCTTTATTTTATTAATTCCTGACAGTTGAGATGGGGAGTCCCGTTATCTCAAGTCTGCGGGATGATCCCACTCTTTAAACAAAGTCTAAATAAATACACAATTAATCTATATAATTTGTATTAAAACCTTATGGATCATGTCTTGCAAGAAATATGCTCTATATTTGATAGGTTGATGTTATCATCGCATTTACCTTTCGGTTCACTTTGAGTATCGAATTTTGCCATTCGGTGTGAAGAATGCACTACATCATTACAAGTTAAACAGATCGCCAACTCGACGGAGATCATGAGATAAAATCAAAACGTTACATCCCTCGTTCAATTGATGTCTCGTCAAGATCAGTTTAAACTGATTTGCACTGACTGGCAGTTCCTTAGGAACAGCGATGGACAGTTATGTGGGTATCCAACGGAAATCAAATATTGTTGGACAAAGTTGTTGAGCTAATTTTAAGTGATAAAAGAATTGGTGTTAACGTCACAGATATGCATACAGATTTCGCCGTATCACAACGGTACACTAATTAGTAGACATTTAATCAAAATATTGGTAGACATGTCAATGAATTGTCTTTATTGCAGAATTATGGTACATTCACAAATTTTACTAAGCGCACACATTTAACTTGACAATACTTTGTATAAAATTAAGATTTACCCAGTAAATGCATGATATTAATTTAGTTGTGGGTAGCAGCAGGTTGATAATAAGCCTGATGTGTTCCATTGCTGGGCAAAGACCTCACCTTCTTTTTCCACTGTTCTGGTTTTAAACTTCATCTGCGGTTATCACGAGACGGCGCGCGAGCTCTCTCGATGCTACTATATCTATCTCGCGGCCGAGACATACTTTCAATTTTTCTCGCACTATATCTCTTGAGATCTCTCTCTCTCGTCTCATGATAGACGTTCTTTAAGAAATAGTCTAAACTCGACACGAGGTCTGCCGCGTTTCCTTTTCGAGTTCCATGGTTTCATGCTTTGGAAATATAAGAGCTGTCATTTTATATTACACAGTTTGACGTAATTATATGGCAGAACCTTCAATCCCATTCAATTGAACGCGGCTTGATAATACTATTTATTTATTTTATTTATTTGAAAATATGTTAACATGCCCTTACAGAAATACAAACAGGAACATATAGGTTATTACAAATAACACTCAGGTACAAACAAATAATTACAAATAACACCATTACAAATTACTCTTTCACGGACGTAGGCCTCGCATTCATCATCTCACAGAATCTCAGGCAATCATTTCTCACAGACGCCCATCGCCACGCAAACAGGTCGCACTTGGGTGCTGATGCCGAGAGAGCATTCAAGTGTGTGAGGGCTCGGAGCATCGGAGAGTTCAGGCGCGACACGGTGCGTCCCGCTGGAAAAGCCAACAGATCGCGTCACCGCGGTCTGAGGGCTATCATGCATAGTTGCTATGAGGGCAAATTAAATTGTGACTCATCATCTTTATAGCATTTTTCCCGGTAGTGCTCAAGTTTTTTGTTAAGGCCGGGTCTGCTTTGCCACCTTATCCCAAGATTTGGCGCAGGGACGAGTTTTACGACTGTCATCTGACCTTGTCAGAGGGAAAACTAGACATTTTTGAGATCAAACCGGTTTCCTTGCGATGTTTTTCATTTACCGAATAGCCACTGTTAAATATCAAGTGATACTTCGTACATACATAAGTTTTCGAACCCCGACCTCCAGATTGAGTGTACCATACTGCTCGGCTACATTGGCTTTAAATTAAATTGTGACTGATTTCATAATTCTATACAAGTTTAGTTACTTAGAACGAGCAAAGTCCAAGCTCTCTCCGTCTCCACGCAGTCTCGAGGCCTGATTGGTTCAGACTGCATTAAACGCAGCACATGATGTAATATCAACAGATGTTGCATTGCAATACGTCTTGGTAACTAGAGTGGTTTAAGGCTGGGTTTTATACAGTAATCCCAAATGTCAGATCAAAGTATAGTAACTGAGTAACATTTTTAACCCCCGACGCAAAGAGAGGGGTGTTATAAGTTTAACGTGTCTGTCTGTGTATCTGTGTATCTGTCTGTGGTATCGTAGGTCCCAAACGGATAGACCGCTTTGAATGCGGTTTTTTTTGTGTCATAGATAATTTTATCCCGAGTGTTCTTAGCATGAAAATCTGTTCAGCCGTTTTTGAGATATTGGACTTTGAAATGAAAATGTCGGGGGTTTTTCAACTTTTCTAAGTTGTACGAGTAGTTATTGACATTATTTACCGGTATAAGCGGTTTGATTGCGAAGTGTTTTGTATACGTTAGGTGTCCAAAATGCATGTGAAAATGACAGTTGAGTTGTCCTGATGCTCGTTCGAAAAGTAATGTATGTACCCTTAAAGTCTAACTAACGGATTTTTACAAAACTTTGCAAACCTCCGCAATCCTCATTGCAGGCGCGGTAAGGTATCGGTAAGCTGTCAGTTAAGTCAATGCAGATTCAGACAGTCAGAAGCGGAGCGGTGCTAATGCGGTAATGCACGCGTACCGCGCAGTGCAATACAACTCGTAATGTAAAACTGACAGTAAACCGACAATGAAACTAGCCGGTAGTGGCCCTGCTTACGAAGCAAGAGGTCCTGGGTTCGAATCCCGGTAAGGGCATTTATTTGTGTGATGAGCACGAATATTTGTATTTTTAGTCGTGGATGTGTTCTAAGTAGGTATTTATGTTTTTTGTTTTTTTTTTAAATTATTTATTTATATATATTATAAGTATGTTTATCGTCATCTAGTACCTACCCATAGTACCTCTTGTAGGTACTTTGCTTAGTTTGAGTTAGTGAGCGATTGCCATCTGACCTTCCAAACCAGATCCCGTGGCATGGACGGCCTTATCACACGATAAGTGACAAGATAGAGCGTCCGTCACTGGCTGACACCGTTCAATAGAACGAGACGGACGCTCTATCTTGTCACTTATCGCGTGATAAGGCCGACCATGATACGGGGTCTGGTTTGGAAGGTCAGATGGCAATCGCTTTCGTAAAACCCGTAGCTGTGCCAGATCTTGGAATTAGGTCCCAAAGCGGACCCTATAGGCTCTTAAAAACGCTAGGAGTATGAATGATGATCTACTTAAACTTAAGAGTCCGCAGTAAGCTCGATCCTCCATACAAACGTAGTTACGCTCTCATTTTAAAACAACTTGTTGGATTGTAACGAAACATTGCGTATACAATAACATGAGGTATATCTATGTCTATAATTAGTTTATGTGACTTCAGATAGCATGGTAAAAAAAATATAGCGAATTTAAGTTTTTCATACAAAACTAGTTTTTGCTGTGTTTCGTTTGTTTTATAAACTAGAAACATATACACTAATTACAGACATAGATATACCACATGTCATTGTATATGCAAAGTTTCGTCACAATCCAACACGTAGTTTTAAAATGAGAGCGTAACTACGTTTGTATGGGAAGGTGAAATTCGGCCGAGCTTAGTGCGGACTTGAGAAAAACCTCATTTATCTACTGAAATGTCTATTCATTACAGTTAACTCATATAAAACGGAAACTTAGTCGCCATTATCCTATAGCAGTGCGTAATAACTATTCATTTAACGACGGTATCCTTTTTCACACTTGGTTCTGATTAATGTACAAAAATATGGCTACTAACTACCATAAAAAGCCTTTGGTACAAAACATGGGCGGGCGCGTTTTTAGCCTTTCAGAGGTTTCTTTTAGAGGTAGAATGAAGCAATACAGCGTAATGCTATCTCTGTTAACTTTATAGCAATCAGACTGAAAAAGTACCTACCACAGAATATACTATTAATTCTGAGCTGTAAACGTCACTAACTTTTTAAAGACTGCTGACCTTTAAAAAAAAACATTTTTGGAATTTTGAAAAAGTAAATATACAAAACAATTATATAAAATTAACGAATCTGCACACAAAATTTCACGTAAATCAGTTCAGAAATGTGACCTGTAGAGAGCACGACGCAGCGGAACAAGCGGCGAATTTGGCCCTTTGCCCCACGCTGAAGCATATCTTCGTTCGCTTCGCTCGCTTGTTCGATAATAGTCCTTACTTAAAGAAAAACTAAACCGATATTTATCAGCTAGAAATTTGGAATCATGGCGTCCCTCTCTCGCACATTTGCCACATAACACGCGCAATCGGGTATATTGACACCCTAGAAGTGATATTAGAAAGAAAGAAAAAATAAAGATTTTTTTATTGCCTTAAAATAAACGGTGTCAATTAACACAAATTTAAAAAATAAAAATATAAATGAAAAAGGTACTTCCTCAAAAAAAAATGTACATGAAAAGAACAAAATAAATACATATATGTCGAAAAATAAATGTACCACCAGCGCTAATTTCAACGTGCCCCCCTCGGTATGGTAACAAAAAAATAGTATTTACATCGATGTGTTTTGTGTGTGTGCGTCTGTGTGTGTGAACGTGTATGTGAGTGTGTGCGCGCGCGCTTGTGCATGTGGTGCGTGTGTTATATGAAATAAGTGCCTTCAATTTTATTTTGTCATTTGATATGATGGTTGGGATACTGCTTTAGCTAAAATGGACTGTGCCTATGCGCCTGGCAAAAAGATTGTATGAATGAACACTTGTTGCAAATGCACTTAGCAACAACTTATAAATCAGTCTCAATGAAACGGCCATTGATGCCAACTAATTGCCTCGTGACGTACGATGACAATTGCAATTTATTGCTTGACTGGTCGACACGTGTTACCAGTCCCACACACGTTGTAGGTATTCATACATACACACAAACATACAGTTGCCACTGCTGCCGAGCGTAAGGCCTGGGACTTTCCGAGGCCATGAGTTCGAATTCCGGCTAGCACCACTGTCTAGTCTATTTTCCGAATGATGTTATTAACACTGAAAGTGACGCTATATTCGCTAAAAAACTGTTACAATATACAAGAATTTATGATGAGGAGGACTGATGACTAAACAATATATATATATATATATATATACTGCGTGGAACGGAACGATGGACTTTCCCGCAAGAGGGGGATTATTGAGCGCTAGTGCGTCACATTTTCCAGATAAACTATTTTTTTTGACGCGTTTTTTTTTCCATTTGTATGGAGCTCGTCGCTCCAGTCGGCCAACGCTCCATACAAAGGTAAAAAAAAACGCGTCAAAAAAAATAGTTTATCTGGAAAATGTGACGTACTAGCGCTCAATAATCCCCCTCTTGCGGGAAAGTCCATCGTTCTGTTCCACCTTGTATATATATATATATATATATATAGGTATGTAATTGGAATCAAAAACTTAGAAATGTTAAATAAAGAAGTTAAGTATGAGTTGTAACTTTACTAAATTAAAATATTAACTTAGATTTAATTTCTAGACCTGAACAATGAATAGCAAGAAATATAAAGTATATCTAACCCAAATAATGTTAAATTATTATTATAAATGAAATATTATTTATAATTTTATCAATAAATATCTCAATCTCAATTTCAAAAAAAATATTGCACGGAATAGCATTTGATATTTAATAGTACTTTTACGGTGAAGGAACCATAAATTTCGGTGAAGGAAAACATCGTGGGGAAACCGGTCTAATCCCATTCCCTCTGGGTTGGAAGGTCAGATGACGGTCGCTTCCGTAATACTAGTGGCTATACCAAATCTTGGGATTAGGTGGCAAAGCGGACCCCGGGTTCCTTCAGGGCACAACCGGGAATAACGCTCGGAGCATGAAGACCTTTCTCTTTTTGAAATCGTGTAGTTGCAGATTACCCCTCTATGTCCAAACATCTACTTTCAATTCAAGTGCCCCTTTTATGGCCGCTGCACACAATGGGCCATCCTGATTCATCATACAGGACGCGGCTGTGCGGTAGAACGAGAGATAAATATTAACGCGTAGTTGCGTCCTGTATCAGGTCCTCGGTCAGGATGGCCGATTGTGTGGCGCGGCCATAATAATATTAGCCGGTATAGAAGTTTAGATTAAACAATGACGTTTCAAACAGATGGTAATCTAGTAACGGTCCGTGATAAAAGTAACAGCACACTATTTGAAGCTGTCTACTTATGTTATTTTTTCTTAGACCTTCGCTCCTGCTAGAAGATTTTTCAAATTTGCTGCTTATTTTTGTGTTCTATTAGGTGGCCAAGTGGTATACACAATGGACCAGAAAATCCAGACACTGAGTTCGATACTCGGTCTGCTACAAGTATGCACGTTTCCATTTTCTTTGAAATAAATAAATATATGAAATAAATGAAATTTATTCTGCAAGTAGACCGTAATGGCACTTTTACTTGTCAAAATTCTACAAGAAGACCAATGTTCAGAAGAAACGCCAAAACAAACTCAACAGCCAGTATTTTTTTGCCAAAAAACGATTATTACAATGTCTTAAGCTACTTAAATTGAGTCAAACTGAATATGAAAACAAAGAAAAAAAAACATCATAATGCGTTGTTCTACAAGAAAACATGTCCGAATAAGCTACCTATATATGCATGATTAATCTATTTTGGGGTCTGGTTTGTGCTTTAGTATAAGTATTAATGGCACCGTTGTACTTAACAAGTAGTGTATCTGGGAGCTGTAGAACTTGCGAGCCTGTCTTAATAAAAAGACCGGGTGGCACTCCGGGAGTGCCGGCAGAAGTGAAAACTTGAACAATATTAATTTTATAAAAAAAACACCCCCCCTCCCTCCCTCACAATCTGCTCACAAAATTTGACAAGAATTGCTTGAGAAATGCGGTCACTCACATATCGCATTGTACGCGCGTCAGGCAGATCCAAATGTCACTTTTTGTGTAGCAAAATGGCAGTTAAGTTGACCTGACACGCGTGCATAACGTTACGTGATCAACCCTTTGCAGGTCGATCACGCAACGCATTGTACGCGCGTCAGGTACCTAGATCTAAATGTCACGTTTTGTATAGGGAAGTGACAATTAAGTTGTCCTAAGGCGCGTCTTAAGCACGATGCTTGATGACCTCAGTAAAGCCTCCGAGCGAGTTGGTCTAATGATGAACATGGATAAGACAAAGATCATGTCAAACCTCCATGTAGTACCAACCCCCATTTCAATCGGACACCTTACGCTCGAAGTTGTGGACGATTATATATACCTAGGACAGACTGTTCAGTTAATAGGTAGGTCCAACTTTGAGAAAGAGGTCAATCGTCGAATCCGACTCGGCTGGGCAGCATTCGGGAGGCTACGGCACATCTTTTCGTCCAATATTCCGCAGTGTCTCAAGACGAGAGTCTTTGACCAGTATGTGTTGCCAGTGATGAAGTATGGCACGGAAACGTGGTCGCTTACTATGGGCCTCATAAGAAGGCTCAAAGTCTCCCAAAGGGCAATGGAGAGGGCTATGTTGGGAGTTTCTCTGCGCGATCGCATCAGAAATGAGGCTATCCGCAGCAGAACCAAGGTAACCGATATAGCCCTCCGAATCGCTAAACTTAAGTGGCAGTGGGCGGGGCACATTGCACGTAGAACTGATGGCCGTTGGGGCGGAAAGGTTCTCGAGTGGCGACCACGTACCGGAAGGCGCAGCGTGGGTAGGCCCCCCACAAGGTGGACTGATGACCTGGTAAAGGTTGCGAGAGTCCGCTGGATGCGGGTGGCGCAGGACCGGTCACTTTGGGGGAGGCCTATGTCCAGCAGTGGACGTCTTTCGGCTGATATAATGAAGGCTCGAAATGTTACCTGATTACCCATCGTTACAGGAGAACAAGCTGGACAACTGGATATCCGGATATAGGTATGAAACATATAAACATCCAAACATCTAAACTTTCGCATTTATAATATTAGTAAGTAGGCCAGCAGAAAACAGAAGAGGGAAGATGATATGGCACCTCATACGACATGACAACTTCATACTCAATATAATTGAAGGAAAGAGAGGGGAAGCGCGGAAGAGGAAGACCTAGAATAAACTGCATAGAGCAGCTCAAAAAGAGATGTTAGGTCGTATCGAGATGTCAAAGATGTTGCCTGGGATCAGAGTAAATGGAGGGCCTACTATGAGCTACACCAACAAGAGCTTAGCTCTTAAATAAGAAGAAGAAGAAGAGGTAGTGAGCCTGCTCACAAAATTTCGCGAGACGGTTGAGAAATGCGACCTATAGAGGGGAAAAGCCGGACCACCGGACATGTGGACATCGGGTCATCCAGAAGTCATCATGGAAACGGTAACGGAATGGAATAAAAAATCTTGGGACACTTTTTTTCTCGTGCTCTCGATTCTGAGTAGAAAAAAACCCGCCATCAAAATTTTAAAAATATTCGAGTGTAAATTTTTCCGTAAAATGGCCCACCTACTCAAAAAAGTATCCAAGACTTACGGATTAAACCTGCGGTTTAAGAGCCAAGCTCCATGGTTTAACCATCACAATTATACCTCGCACGTGCACGTGTCTCACTGACGTACATGCAGATCTGGTTGTATGTGCATTTAAATATAGTATCCAAGTGACCCATATATTTGTGTGAGAGTTTGGGTTCAGTATAAAACCCTAACTTTTGTTGCTTTGGTTCCGTGGTAAAAAAAGATGATTTTGATTGTTATTATTTTTGTTCACGTGAAATAAGTTTATAGGTATACTTAATGTTTTATTTTTAAATTATGAACAGTAATTGAAGAAAAATAATTATATTATGGCATTTCTTTTTAAGAGCACGCAGCACGGTTGACTCAAGTCGACTCTCCATACAAACGTTGGTTCCCGTTTTAAAACGGCACACGGAATAACATGAAACTATGGGATCCACCAAATCTAGGTCAGAAAACTTGTTTCTGTTGTTATAAATATGACAGAAAAAAATCAAGGGAGAGACTTTGTATGAAAAACGTTTAAAGGTGCACCACACCGCTGCTCAAAATACGCTAACGCACCGTAAAACGCAGCAAAATTTATGAAGAATACGTGACGCATACGACACGTCAACGCGTATACGCAGCGTTAAGCACCGGTGTGGTAGCTCCCTTACTCTTGACTTTTTTTAGGGTTCCGTATTTTTTCTAGCAACAGAACCCAGTGTCGTTTTGAAATGAGAACCGAACTATGTTTGTTTGGAGTGTCAAGCGTCCTGGTGACCCTTAATAAACAAAAAACGTATTTTTGTCTATTAAAATTAAAATTATTATTAAAATTCTTATGTTAACTGTATGCCCTGTTAGTTGATTAGTTTTTACATTTGTAAATCGTTAGTTTAAATAATATGCCGTTAAAATCATGTGTCACTTTGAAATAAGTGTTTGTTAGAAAGGGACGAAACAAAATTTAGTTAAGAGAGGCTCGTTGAGTTTTATAAATAGCGGATGGTGGACGGGGGCCCCCTTGCGGTATTTATAATTATATATATATATATAAATTATATTATATTTATTATATACATTAAGGGACTCCACGCGCTTTTTGATCAGTTTTGAGCTGTATAGATATATTAATGAATGGTAGAAACGCTTATCGGTCATGGATTTTTGGCCTAAAATTTACAAAGTTTGGTGCGTTATGTCTCGTAAACTGTGGGTTTTGAAGAAATATGGAATACTATTTCGGTAAACTTAAAACCTAAAAATTTCGAAAAAATGGACAGTTACAGATCGAAGGTCATTGGGAGCTAGGAGCCCCTTATATAATACAATCATCATCATCATATCAGCCGAAAGACGTCCACTGCTGGACATAGGCCTCCCCCAAAGAGTGCCAAAGTGACCGGTCCTGCGCCACCCGCATCCAGCGGACTCCAGCAACCTTTAGCAGGTCATCAGTCCACCTTGTGGGGGGCCTACCCACGCCGCGCCTTCCGGTACGTGGTCGCCACTTGACAACCTTTCCGCCCCAACGGCCATCGGTTCTACGTGCTATGTGCCCCGCCCACTGCCACTTAAGTTTAGCGATTCGTCGGAAGGCTATATCGGTTACCTTGGTTCTGCTGCGGATAGCTTCATTTCTGATGCGATCACGCAGAGAAATTCCCAACATAGCCCTCTCCCTTTGGGTAACTTTGAGCCTTCTTATGAGGCCCATAGTAAGCGACCACGTTTCAGTGCCATATGTCATCACTGGCAAGAATCTTTATTGATACCATAAGTTACAGGTCAATTGGCATGTTATAAACACTTTAAATCAAACTTATCAAACTACGTTAGATTTAAATATAATAATTTACAGGTGGCCCAATTCAGAAGGCAAATAAAATACAATTACAATTCAAATACTGTGTCAATTTTTGAAAACAAAATAATTTACAAAGCTACTAGGTAATATAATCATAGACATATAATTATTACTCTTTGTTAGTTAAGAATTAATCAAGGCTATAATAAGCTTTTTCTGTTAGGAAGTTCTTCAGTTGGTTAACAAATGCACTCTCAGACATTTTAGCCTCTTTGACATTACTTGGTAGGCGATTACAAATTTTAGGACCCATGGGCCACGCGCTTATATTGATGGACAGTACACGCCTATAGGCGTAATTCTATTGTTATTTCTATTGTGTCTGGAATATGTAAATATAAAATACTATATTTTATCAAGAAATAAATGAAATGAAATGAAATGAAGTAGTGTCCATCAAAGTGTTAAATTGATTTAAGCTTTTACGGTCATTTATAGACATTTCCAATAGACGTCCTTAAGTGGAATACCGTGTGCGACACCGATTGAAAATGATAATAGTCGTGACGAATCCATAATTCGATCTGTAATTGATAGTATTTGGGACGGTGATTTTAGAAAGTTGACTAAAGGAAAAACACCGGTTTGTAGAAATATTTCTCTCTTGAGAGTTGTCGGTGTGAAGTTATACGACCTTAGCCATTTTTTTTACGCATCCTCCCGGATTCCGCAGTGTCTCAAGACGAGAGTCTTTGACCAGTGTGTTGCCAGTGATGACGTATGGCACTGAAACGTGGTCGCTTACTATGGGCCTCATAAGAAGGCTCAAAGTCACCCAAAGGGCTATGGAGAGGGCTATGTTGGGAGTTTCTCTGCGCGATCGCATCAGAAATGAGGCTACCCGCAGCAGAACCAAGGTAACCGATATAGCCCTCCGAATCGCTAAACTTAAATGGCCGTTGGGGCGGAAAGGTTCTCGAGTGGCTACCACGTACCGGAAGGCGCGGCGTGGGTAGGCCCCCCACAAGGTGGACTGATGACCTGGTAAAGGTTGCGGGAGTCCGCTGGATGCGGGTGGCGCAGGACCGGTCACTTTGGCACTCTTTGGGGGAGGCCTATGTCCAGCAGTGGACGTCTTTCAGCTGATATGACGATGATGATCTCACGGGTTAGGGATGGCCCATTGTGGGGGGTGTGTGGGACTCGCCCTTCCGTAAGGGAATACCCACTGAACCGTCTGCGGCGTTAACCCTTGCGACCGTGTAGGGGACACCATGGGATCGCAGGCATTCTACCACAATGCTTGTACGAGAACCCATGCCACTGTACTCATCGGACATGTCTGTAAGCTATATGTTACAGGCGACGTTGGATAGTGGAAATTCATAATTTTCTCCCTTTAAGAGTCCGCAGTAAGCTCGGCCGAATTTCACCTTCCCATACAAACGTAGTTACGCTCTCATTTTAAAACTACTTGTTGAATTGTGACGAAATTTTGCATATACATTGACATTAGGTATATCTATGTCTGTAATTAGTTTATATGCTAAACAAACAAAATACAGCAAAAACAAGTTTTGTATAAAAAACTTAAATTCGCTGTTTTTTTTTTAGTATTGTATCTGAAGCTACATAAACCAATTACAGACATAGATATACCTAATGTCATTGTATATGCAAAGTTGAGTTACAATCCAACACGTAGTTTTAAAATGAGCGTAACTACGTTTGTATGGAGAATCGAGCTTACTGCGGACTCTTAATCCATGCTCCATGCCCGAAAATCCCGTTCAGATAACTGTAATATTTACGAAGCTATAACCGTTTTAATATTGCTTGTTATATAGAGTAAACGCTCGGGGATCTTGACGTCACGGGACTCCATGCTCCATACCCGAAAATCCCATTCAGATATCTGTAGTATTTACGAAGCTATAACCGTTTTAATATTTCTTGTTATAGAGAGTAAACGCTCGGGGATCGTGACGTCACGGGACTCGAGCGTTAGTAAATGACAATCGTTTCATATGAAGGTGCATTTTGCGGAAAAGGGACAGAATATACCCTCTTAAAACTTTGGACACTTATGACTGTGATTATTTAATCCTCTACTTTACTTTTTTCTCCATTTAACAATATTTTCAAACCTTTTTCGAGATAATTCATCATTATTGGTTTGTGTCATTTGGTGTCTACACCCCTATAGCTATGGCAATGCAAAGTTAATTTAATGTGCTCTGCCTAATGGAACACCGGCGTGAGTTGTACGTAGGTACAGGTAGGTAGGTTGTACATTATGTTCATTGTGTTTTGCTTGTGACTAAGTGCATTTTGTTTATTCAAGTTCCCCTTGAACCTAGTCGGACCAAGGTCGGCATTATGCAGCGTATGCGTATATACTAAGGACACTGGGGTTGCTACGGAGTTTCGACTGCCACTCCGTTTTATTCGAACTTTTTAAGAGTCCGCAGTAAGCTCGGCCGAATTTCACCTTCCTATACAAACGTAGTTACGCTCTCATTTTAAAACTACCTGTTGGATTGTGACGAAACTTTGCATATACAATGACATGTGGTGTATCTATGTCTGTAATTAGTTTATATGGTTCCAGTTTATGAAACAAACGAAATACAGCAAAAACCAGTTTTGTATGAAAAACTTAAATTCGCTGTATTTTTTTAAATATGGTATCTGAAGCTACAAAAACTAATTACAGACATAGATATACCTCATGTAATTGTACAGGCAAAGTTTCGTTACAATCCATCACGTAGTTTTAAAATGAGAGCGTAACTACGTTTGTATGGAGAATCGAGCTTACTGCGGATTTTTAACGATTTATCGGATTGATTTCAATCCGCCTCCAACATCGACTCTTCTTTGTTTTTACACCTCTGATATCAAAAATATTCTATCAGAGTTAAGTATTAGGTGCCGAATGCAGCGTAGGTATCAGCTCGGCTTCTTGGCAGGCTTCAATGTATTGTATCGATGGATGGATTGTACTCTCATAAATATGTACCGGAACATTAATCAGCTGACATAAAAGCGATGAGACATACAAAATTTATGAGCAAGTTGTAGGTATGCACCCAAATGTGCACTTGCCTTTTTCTTTTTCTCGCCCCTCGCATCAAATCAAATTTCAAAACTCCGACTTCGGTTCTGATTAAACCACCTCCCTAGTGTACACTATGTATATACTGGTACCTAATGGTATAGAATATCATCTGCAGAAGGGCCTACAATTAGTTGCAAGGTCAGAGCAACCAACCGGTCCCTTACTTAAGGCTCGGTTATTGTATCAGCATGAAATTACGTACAAATGTTTCTGAATTTATTTATTTTTGTGATCCTATTGAACTTCCCGTAATCTCCATGCGTTTCTACTAGGTGCCTCTTCCGCCCAATTCGGTGAGGAATACATCCAGGTCGTCCCATCTCCGTCTAGGTCGGCCCTGTCATGTGGCACCCACTTGGCAGCTATATTAGCCCACCTGTCTGGATGCATGCGTCAGACGTGGCTGGCCCAGTTCTACTCGAGCATGGCAGGTTTTGCACCCAAATCAGCTATGTGTGTTGGCAGGTCCGTCCTTTTGACACCTAGAATACTGCGCTGCATAGCGCGTTGGCAAATTTTTGGAACCACTGATCTAGCGAACGAAAAAAACCATAAAATGCAAGCTCCTTACAAACTGCCCATACACGGGCCTAAAACCCGGGATACGCATGTTCGAACTAAAAGGCTGCCTGGCATCGTTTTGACAACCCGCCCCCATATCCGTATAATGGCAATGGCCCCCATTCTGTGGGGCCATTTTGCGGCGCTGTTTAGACTTCTATGGTTGTATCGTTCGCTGCACTGAACCGATAAAGATGAAAGGAGGAGATAGTTTTACTCCATTGTATGTTTTATACCAGAAATCATCTCCCGGGTGAAAGTAGAGGGCGGCATTTTTTATGTATGAAGCTCTAAGTTTAAATTCCACGTGAACGAACCGCCCCACCCCTTTCTTTGCAATATTTATAAACAACATATTATTCATTTTATAAATGATCCTATCTTACTACTCGTAATATTATAAATGCGAAAGTTTGGGTTTTGGATGTTTATATGTTTGGATGTTTGTTACTCAATCACGCGGCTTAACCGATTTGGATGAAATTTTGCACGTAGATAGTTTATAGCCTGTATTACAATATAGGATTTTTATCCCGGGTCCACGAAGACGAAGTCGCGGGCTGAAGCTAGTTGTGAATAAATAAAACAAGAAATTGCAATTGACGTCACGTCAACACGTGTCAACTAACCACTCCTAATTGCCATACAAATTAAGCGTAATTAAAACTTGAGTCACTCGAACGTCAACTTTAATTACACTTAAAAGCTCCTTGCTTCCCATTAAGGCCCCAAGGTCACGGCCACTTGCAAGCTTACGTCATATTACCAAGGAGAGCTTTTTCTAGAGCTTTTTGTTGCGTTGTTCAGAAGAAATGCTTTTTTATTCGAGTTGCGTTTCGAATATCAGTTTGTGAGATTGTGTGGTGGTTCCGTGAATCGTTAACTAATTTTATTGTATGGATTTGAGTATTTGGTTCATACTCGTACAGAGTTAAGCGCTATTAAGAGGAAAAGTATACTTCACTTTTGGAATACTGCGTACTCGTCCATACAAAAAGAGAAAACTTTTTCCACTTCTAAATATTTTCCAATCTCAATTATTTTTAGTACGTTATTGACAGAATGAAATACTAGAATTATAGGTTATCGTTTTTTCAAAATTTGCAATAAATTAAAATTTATAGGCACATAATTTTTCTTTAAAGCGAAACCTATATACCTATACATGATTATGCTGAAGCGATCGACATCGAAATCAAAGTTATTTGTTAATATTTAGATAGTGGAAAACGTTTTCTGCCGAAATAGAAATTTCATAATTTCATATAAAATATATTGTCAGTCGCGAGCTGCTAGCTATACTTCCCTCTTAAGATGGTTCGCTATCCATACCAACATAGGCTGGCTTCTTTAAAGATCTGCAAAATCCCATGTCGGTAAAAAAAACAGAACCCTCCTCTGCTTCGGCAGTCAGGGTAAAAAATGTGCTTAGTTCAGCGAACGAAAAAACCATAGAACGCGAGCTTACAAATTTCTACCCAAACACGTGCCTAAAACACTAATAATATGTCAAATTAATTTGATAATTTGTCATTGTCATACATATGATATACATAATCATAAATACGAGGGGTGATCCAAAAGTTTTGATAATCGGCATGACTTGGTCTCGTGATGATAATTTGTGATTGTCATTCCTACTGTGCCACTATTCAATAATAACCTAAAAACTTAAAAAAAAGATTTCAATAATTTGTTTTTCTTTAATAGCTAAATAAGTATGATGGTATAGAATATATTCTGACATCTGTAAAATGGGAGGATATTTTGTTACATGTTAGGGGCGGTTTTGGCAAAATTCTGGGGCGGTAAAAAAAAAGTTTATAATAAAATTAGAAGTGGATTCATTTGGCTGCCACGAAATTAATAAATCAAACTTTTTTTTTTTAAGGCACGGCTCAGGTAACAAAGTTCATGTTAGGTTTTTCTGGCCATCAATACATATTTTTTAATTTATTTAAATAGGGTGGACGTTGGTGACAAAAGTATGAATATAAATACGAAGGGAGAGTGATACATCATAATTCTATAGCAATTAAGCGAGACCGTCTCAGAAAAAATCCAATGGAATAAAAAACCAATTCTATGAGTTTTTTTTTGGCTGAGCTTGCCGATTACCAGGGTTGTTTTTCAGGCTTGTGAATTCTATAAATCTAGTTGCCTACATTGTAATCTAGACCAACGCTTTTACTATTACTTCTTATTCTTAGATATGGAAAACTCCTCAATAAAATCGGTGCAATTGCGTCGATGTAAAAACTAAGCCTCATTTCGTCTATCCAAAGTTTTTTTTTATATGTAGCAAAATTAAAACATTTTTAATATATTATATAGTTAAGTAAATTAATAAAGATTGTATTCAATAATTAAAAATTATATGATACGGAGAACTTCTGTTTTTAATATCGATTATCAAAACTTTTGGATCACCCCTCGTATGTCATAGGGATACATTCATTTCCATGTGTCAGCCGCGATTGACGTGATATCGTAGGGACATCCCCACCTGCTAATTAGTACGTAACTGACAATGAATAGAATATAATAGAATAGAATAGAATTATTTTATTTGCCAGAATACTTATAAACGTAGTACAGGGTGTTGAGGTACAGCAATACAGTATTCAGTCGGTGAACGACATGCAAAAATTATACAGGATTAAAATAATTATCATATCGCGTACAATGTCTTAACCAATATAATTTTATAATTTAAAAATAATTGAATAGTAATGTCAATGTATTTCAATAGCACAAAAAAAAACAATTGTCAGAACCTATTTAATTTGTCCTACTATTAAAGTCTAAAAATTCTGGAATACTATAAAAACAGTTTTGACTTTAAGAGATAGATAGTTGTGCGTCCGCGGACAGGGTAGTTGGGAAACGTTTCAGACGCGCGTTAGGACATATCAATTGTCATTTAATATGATATTTACAGATGATTTGACCTAACGCTCGTTCGAAATAATACGCAATTACCCTGCAAGGTTCGATTATTGAAATAAGGTGGATGGCAACGTCATGTTATAAACACATTACAGAAGAGGCTAGCTAACTAGGTCTAGTTTTCCCTCGGTTTTGGAAGGTTGGCTGTAGCTACTCCAAATCTTTGGATCACAATGCGAAAGCGGACCACAGGCTTTAGGATAAATAAATAAATATTAGGGGACAATCTTACACAAACCTAACTAGTCCCATAGTAACAATGAGGCTTGTGTTATGGGTACAAGAGGACGCTATATTTAATCCTACTAATATTATAAATGCGAAAGTTTAGATGTTTGGATGTTTGGATGTTTGTTACTCAATCACGCTTAAACTGATGAACCGATTTGAATGAAATTTTGCACGAAGATAGTTTATAGCCTGTATTACAATATAGGATAGTTTTTATCCCGAGTCCACGCAGACGAAGTCGCGGGCGGAAGCTAGTAGATATATATACTTGAATACATAGAAAACATCCAAGACTCAGAAACAAAATCGATTCGATTGGGATTCGAACCCAGGGCCTACAGCTTCCTTGACGAGGTTTTCCCGAGGGACTACAGTATGGGGTTTTTCAAAAAAGGATTGTATACATTCTTAAAGGGTCGGCAACGCGCATGTAACACCCCTGTAGTTGCAGGCGTCCATAGGGTAAGATAGTGGGCCGTAAGCTTGTTTGCCACCGACGTGGTATAAAAACAAATACATTTATTGATGATATGGGAACCTTCAATGGCCACAGAACCCTGACCCTCGTATAGCGTCTACTTTCATCGCTGGCCTTCGGCGCGCGCGCACCTGCCCGCTACTAGGGTTCCCGAGGCTGATGAGAAACCCTACACTTTAAATTACCCATAAACTCTCGCCGGTTTTGTCAAAAGGGATAGGCAGAGCTGCATTCCTACTAATTCCACTTCCAATTGCAGATTTAAAGGTATATAGAGAAAAAGTGATATTGGCTAGTAACTAGTCCCATATAGTTCTATTTGTGTAAGATTGCCCCCTAAAAATGTAACGGGCTGTCAGTAACTGTCGATTGGGAATAAGATGGGCTAATAATTGTTTGGAAACCGCAGAGTCAGCTGATTTCAAGATCTTGCACAGTGATTGTCAAACCTAATCTGGCTATCGACTCCACACAGTCACAAATGCGTTGCTGACCCTTTATTAAATAGACAGTAAGAGACAAATGCAACCTCTCGCGCTCAACACAGTGCACCTTCGAGATTATTGGCAACCTTACCCCATTCACAGGAAAACAACTCCACAAACCTTCAGAGCAAGTAGTTGTGAAAATATGGCTGCTGTCTTCTGTGCGGTGGAAGTACTTCTTCAGTTGACGTCATATAAGTACTAAACATTACAAAAGATTCTCTCCACTACTAATACGTCCTGAAAAACGCATTTGTAGGGATTACTTGCTTGTGACGTCACAATCAAACAACGTCCTTATTGTCAGTTTTTATGAATTTATAAATCTTAAAATAGCAAACATGAATGCAAGATTGATACTTTCTGAAAAGTAAGTATTCAGAAAGTATTTTCGTAAAGGCCAGTAAAGTGAAATTAATTGCTTTTTCATTAGCACCAGGTAAGCTTTACCTGGTGCTAATGAAAAAGCAATTAATTTCACTGTTCTCAAATACCTTCCTATTACAATTGCAATTCTGATAGCTACGGAGCCCTCAAGTTTTGCAACACCCATCATTTTTTTTATAGGCCATTTTTCGCGGCTGACTCACCATCGCTTTCATACCAGCGTTACGTAATCTCGTCTTTTTTTCATCAATTTGCGAGCTGTCATGTGGAAGTGGTTTTTTTTTGTTTTATGAAGACTGTAAATAAAATGCTTTAGCAGTTACAATATTTTGAGGATGACATTGAATTTTTACCCGACTGCCAAAGGAGAGGAGGGTTATGTTTTTCGAGCGTATGTATGTATGTGACCTTATTCTTTGGCACGCCCTGCAGTCTAAACCGTTTGACAGATTTCATTCTCCGTGTCCATACTCAACAGAACAAAAAGAAAGCTATACAAAAGCGATTCATCATCTCATCATCATCATATCAGCCGAAAGA
Organism: Epinotia bilunana; assembly: GCA_947049275.1. Taxonomy (NCBI): domain Eukaryota; kingdom Metazoa; phylum Arthropoda; class Insecta; order Lepidoptera; family Tortricidae; genus Epinotia; species Epinotia bilunana. Next base: position 1,523,752 of record OX346274.1, read on the forward strand.
CGTCCACTGCTGGACGTAGGCCTCCCCCAAAGCGTGCCACAATGACCGGTCCTGCGCCACCACCCAAATCCAATTGGTCACCGATCTTCTCCTTTTACCTACCCGCGCTCGCCCTGTCGCGTCAACTAGTACGGTTAGCACTTTCGTTGCCGATACGCGTCGTTCATTTTGTAATGCTGTTTTGCGCACCGTACCAGAGCGCCGACGTGAAATCATCGACGCCAGGTCCACAGATATTGAAACCGGGTTATAGATCCGAGTATCAACAGAACCCCAAACTCAACTAAAAGTCAAGAAAAACCGTAATGTTCCACTATAAACTAAGCTTTACCCGCATAATTGGCTTCTTCAAGTTCAAGCAATTTGGAGATTGCCTAGCAACAGAACTTGCGTAGGGATTAGCCAAAGGTGACGACAGTATTATCGATATCGTTAAATAAATAAATAAAAAAACCTTTTTTATGGATGTCACTGAATAAATATGTCATTATATATTCTTATCTGTTAGGTACGAAATAACTATTTATTGTAAAAGAATGGATCTCATATAATATATTCTACTTATCACGCGACGGCGCGCGAGCTCTCTCGATTTTTCTCGCACTATCTGTCTCTCTCTTATTAGAACACTTAGGACAAGAGGTATAGTGCGAGAAAAATCGAGAGTATGTCGCGGCCGTCTCATGATAGACGTGCAGTTTAGTCTTTGTTAAACAAACGAAAAATGTAGGTATCTCAAATATGATTTACATATTGTATCGTGTTGCGGAGTTAGATTTAAGTTAGTTTAAATTACTTTCCATATACTACTTTGGCGAGAGCCCGCTGGATGGATAGGAATCGATTCACATGATATGATTCACGAAGGTCAATATCCATGTGACCTTTTGCAATTACATCATAAATTAGTACAGATAACTGCGTTGTAACAAAGTCAGTTGTCCAAATAGTTCGAGCTGTGGCATTAAAAGAACAACTGTATAAACAACTAGCTTCTGCCCGCGACTCCGTCCGAGTGGAACTCGTTTATATCGTAGCTTAATACAAATTTTCACCCCCCATTTCACCCCCTTAGGAGAATATTTCCGTAATAAAAACTATCCTATGTCCTTCCTTCAAACTATCTCTATACCTACCAAATTTCATCTCAATCAGTTCAGTGGTTTAAGCGTGAAGAGGGAACAGACAGACAGACACTTTAGCATTTATAATATTAGTATGAATTTAAAATATGCATTATATGATTCACGATTGGCACCATCTACTGTACAATGTTTAAACTTCTTAAGCGACATGTTTTTCTTAAAACGAAGTTAACACACTTTTTAATTGCGATCAATTTCTACTATACCTACTTATATTTTATGTCGTAATATATTTAATTTATTATTCAATTACGGAGTTTTTCAATCAAATATCTAACCTATTTGATCCATTATAGTATATTTAACAAAAAAACCGTGTATAATAAAATAAATGAAATGTATTTATTTGTTCAGGTTATTTATTATATCAATGAAATTATTACCCAGTTTTAACTTCCTTTTAAGTTTTTCTATTATTGAAGTTGTCACCGTACCTTCATAATTGTCAAAAAAAATGTAGTAAAATCAATCAATCTAAAATTTGGAGAGATTCTTGAAATCTATCAACATAAAAAAAATAGTGGTACAATCAAAAAACAATTCAACTTTTTTTTTCTATATAAGTAAAAACCTACCTACTTACCTACTATCCCATCCCTAGCCAAGAATTTAAATTGAAAATTTGATTACAATTATTCACCAAATTATATTTGAAGTTTCGTACCTAATTCTAGTTGCGATTACCAGAATTAAGCTATAAATTATTATCAAATAACCAACTTCCAACACAAAATCAGCTCTATTCCAACCTAATAAGATTTAAATTTGATTAAAGGGAGCAGCCTCATAAATTACGTCATTGTGTATGGATACCGAACTTGCAAACTTATATTTGCGATCAGTGAAGCCGCTGTCGTCGAAAGTTTCAAATAAATCCTGTGTAAACCAGATTATCTTGACAGCATTTGTAAGTTTGTGGACCTTCATTATTTAATGACAGCTCGTCAGATGGGTGATTTAAGAGCGTGGTTTTTTTTAATTTGACCGAAAAAAGTAAGAGCAAAGTCAAGGCACCTGTGTTTAATTTTGATTTTTGGTCTGCGCTTGTCAAAGTTTGTTATTACTGATTACTTTTGAGGAGAGATGATAACAAAAATATAAAAACTGATAATAGTGATTGATATTTACAGATCACTGCAATTGGCTGTAATTGGCTATATGGATTTATTATTTTGTCTATAAATATGTTGCGCTGTTGGTTTTCCATGTATCAATAAATAAATAAATAAGGACGACAAAGTCGTATAAAAAAATTATAACATTACATTGAAAGTTTAAAAAGATAGGTACTATTTTAATACGTTTTGCTGATGACTGCTGCTTTGGCCAAAAGCCCGAAACATTTAAAACAACTTCTTACTACAAGTAAGTGTAAGAGTTCCAGCACATTTACAGAGTTTAGACCGGTTGAAAAATAGTCAGTAAAAAATAAAACATACTCATACTCATACTCATTTATTTATAATGCACAAATACATTAAACGTCAAAAGGTTAATATTAGATTAAATTTAATTAATTCTAATTTATTTATCTTGTAAGAGTTAAATTATACATACTAAAATCTTAAATCTACACAAAATATTCACAATCATTGAACAAATCTATAATTACTCCACCAACAAGAGGCTTTAAATACATACAGGGTGTGGCCTAGAATAGGAGCAAAACATTAAGCGGTAGATTATTGAGCTTGTGAGCAATTATTTCCAGGTGGTTTAAACTGAAAAAAAAAAGATTTTTTAAATTTATTTCGCTTTATAGTAAGTTTACGCGTATTTCTTACTCTTCTGGGGTGACATAAATATGTAGTTTTTAGTAAATATGTAGAGTTTATCTTTTATTAATAAGATTCATAAAAACTTGGTGGTTATAACTTTAGATCAACATTTCTCCGAAATAATTAAAATATCAGACAAGGGGTTACTGCAGATGCTCTAAGGAAGCGTACTTTTAAATATTTGCCCCTGTTACAGGCCACACACTGTATATGACAACTTGCTTCCGCCCGCGACTTCGTCTGCGCGGACCCGGGATAAAACGACCCCATGTTTTAATCCAGGCTATAAACTACCTTCGTGCAGTTTCATTCAAGTCGTTTAAACGTGACTGAAACAAAAATCTAAACATTCGCATTTATAAAATTAGTAGGATGATAACTATGTGATCCGCTCAGTACTTATTCTAAAAGCATCGATACTTTCAAACCGTACACCGATACTATACCTGTCTTTGTTCATCTTTCCTTTCGGGATTGCTCCTGCACCACGATGCAATGTATCCGTGCGCCACACACGTGGCAACAAAAATAGCGCCCATCCGCGTGCGCAGGACACGTTAATCTTGATTACCGGATGATTTAGTTAGTCAGTGGCCCTGAACTTGCCACTAATGACTCTTTTCCTTCGCCCTTGCATAGTTCGGGCACGATATGCAGAGGCGGCGCAATCAGGGAAACCGAATTACGAACTTCGCGTATCTCCATCTCCGTCGCTCGAACGTTACAAGTGCGATAGAGTCGGATATGCGAAATCCAAATTTATCGCATTCACCGCCAGGAACCTTCCTACCGAGCGCCCGCGCCGCAGGCGCTTTCCGCTACTTAGCAAGAAAACCACGGTATCGGCTATACGGACTCTAGTAGCGATTTTTGGCAGAAAGTGTGTTAAGAGTTCGCAGTAAGCTCGGCCGAATTTCACCTTCCCATACAAACGTAGTTACGCTCTCATTTTAAAAGTACGTGTTGGATTGTGACGAAACTTTGCATATACCAGAGCCCGGAAAATCCATAGTAAAATAAAAGACTGTCGCAATCAAACTAGTGTTAGAAACTTTTTTTATCGATATCGAGTAAGTTTTGTCTAAAAAAAAACATACCGATATGTTTAGGTAGGTACATTATTTTATAATCATTCACGCCAAACGCAAAAGAAATGGTAAGTTAAGGGTTTGTTTTATGTGTTATTCCATCTACGCATCGTAACTTATATTATCAACGTTACTTATATTTCATATTAAGTAACAAGTAATAACCGTTCCCCTTTGGCTTGGCCGTAGTCGGGTGACAAAGAGGTAATCAAGAAAATGTTGAAAAATTTATGATTATCTACTCCTATCGCTATAATAAACCCAACAAGATGTCATGTGCTGCTGTGTGTACTGACGTGGATTTCGAGGAAGAAATTGCAGCTGTATCTATATAATTATACAAACCTATGTGAAATTCTGTATTAAATTTTTTATTTCCTTTGGTGGGCCGTTTTTTTCTCATAATAAGCTGCGTACGAATTTGAGCGGCTCAGCCTGAGGCATGCTCGTCCCGCGCAGCGAGCTGCTCACGAGCCAATTAGGTGCACATAAACATGCGCGGGCGAGGCAGCGTGCTTGCGGCGAGCCAACTTTGTGCGTCGTTCAAAATGGCGTCGGACACGATGACGGCTGCGTTTATCATATTTCACCGAATTGTATTCATAAATTTACGAACAAACTCGATTACACATGCACGGCTAATCCACTTGCTTAAATTCATACGCGCCTGGCCCACAAACAAGTCGGAACGTGTCGCTCTGTCCGCGGCACGCTCGGATGTCCAAATTACGCGAGGCACGCACACTGAGGCGCCTTTGAGCACGGTCACAAGACCGCCTCTGGCCAGCTCGCCGCGCGCCGCTCGCAGGCTGCTCGCGCACTGCGCGTGAGCGCGTACGAATTTGATCAAAATAGGTGAGCCGTGCGTGCCTCAACCCGAGGCTGCTCTGATTCGTACGCAGCTTTACACAAATATCGATGTCGATAAAAAATGTTTCTAACACTAGTTTGATTGCGACAGTCTTTTGTTTTGCTATGGATTTTCCGGGCTCTGAGTCTATTACATGAGGTATATCTATGTCTGTAATTAGTTTATATGGTTCCAGTTTATTAAACAAACGAAATACAGCCAAAACAAGTTTTGTATGAAAAACTTAAATTCGCTGTATTTTTTTACTATGGTATCTGAAGTTACATAAACTAATTACAGACATAGATATACCTCATGTTATTGTATATACAAAGTTTCGTTACAATCCAACTCGTAGTTTTAAAATGAGAGCGAATTACGTTTGTATGGAGAATCGAGAGGAGTTTCGATTTCATGCATTACGATATACGTTTCTCTATCTACGAGTATCATGGTAAAAAAAACTGTGTCAGATGCGAATTTCATCTCTAGTACAGTCGGCATCAGATATATCGGAGCGGCCAAAGTGCTCACAAATATCTGAACACGTTCCATATGACTTGATAACAAAAAGGTCTGGTAAACTTATAGTAATAGTAAAAATGTATAAGGAAATGTTAATAGATAACTTACACTCTTAAACGAATTCTTATTATGTAATAAAAATACTCAAGTATTTAAAATTCGACGAGGCAATTCAAAATCTTAAAATAATAAGACTAAGCCTTTATCGCTGGAAATGTAGCATATTTAACTTTTCTCTGAAATAAACAGTTCAAATTTTTAATTTTTTAATATTTTTTTTTACGTCTCTAATGCTTTGATAATAGAGACGTGTTCTGATATTTGTGAGCACTTTGGCCGCTCCGATATATCTGATGCCGACTGCACAATCTTGGTCGAGTAATTGTATCGCTATTGTTCCTTCTTATCGAAACGGAAGACTATTTTTCGCACTTGGCTTAATGAAGTGTATCCTGCGTTTCATTCATGAATGGGTTTGTAAATCGATTGTGGAAAAACAAGTAGATTGCATTCCTACCTAGACCTAGCAACAACCAAAGATAAAAACTTAAGGCGTTGCCTTGATTTGAGTCGAACACGCCCCCTAGACAGAGACACGCTGATGCCTTCCGCGCACGAGGAAAAGAGATAACACTCTTCGGGAATGGCTTTTTTGGACAAATTTCTATAAATATCTAACTTAAGAGACGTTTAATTTAAATTTCTTAAAGTGAGATTTTAGATGAGATAAAATACTATAGTATTAACTTGATTGTGTCGTAAAATAATGCATCGTTTGAGTAGGCTGAGTAGAAAAAGGAAAATACAGACCCAACTTTGGATTTTTTTTCTATAGAGGAAATATTAAGCAATCATGTATCGATAAAATCAGATGAACAATCATATAGTCAAGAATCACATATCAGAAAATCAGACCTTATTGTTTCTTTATCTAGTCAGAACGGCGTTTCAAAGCACGCGATAATTTCCAATACACAGCCTTAAGAGCATATGCTTAATGTAAGAAGTTGCGCACGATCGGGACAGATGGCGTGCTCTCGTTTCGGAGGCCAAGACCCTCTTTGGGTCCCTGAGCCAAATTAGTTAGTGAGTTAGTTATATGCTTAATGTACATTTTTGAAGCGCAGAGGCTCTTTAATGAGACGGTGACCAAATGTTAATTAATAGTCATTTAACATTTGCTTTTTTTTAACATCCACGGTTTGATTACAAATTAGTGCGAAGTCACTCTTACTTAGAACTCTTACTTACAATTTTATCGTCATTCATGATAAGCCTAAGCACCAATTAATTACCTATGGTTAATGGCATATAATTATGTAATTTATCAGCTACATGCATAATTTATGATATTATATTTCATTTGTTATTTTCTTGTCACTACAGTTGTCTTGTACAGTTATAAAAAATTAGGGAGGAATAATCCAAGTCATGTTGAAATAAACCTTCCTCGATGGACTGGATTTCCTATGCTGTATCTGTGTCATACACAAATTAAATTTTAAATGAATATATCACTTGCATCTCACACTCCTTTAAAAAAACACAAGTTTTCTAAAATGATCTAGATTCCATTTTGAAATTCGGACTTAATGACAATTTCTTAGCGGAGGTAGTAAATTTGTTTTTTTTTATTACTCAGGTATATTTGGGTTTAATGTCTATTTCGTGGTTTCTTTATTCCGATTTCTTTGGACTGCGGTAAATAAATAAAATTATGCAACTTTGTGAATAGACACAAAGACATTTTTAATACGCACACTAGCGGAGTAAACCGAAAACTATCATTTAGGTGCGCGTTCAAAATATATAGCCGCTTTGATCTGATAAAATTGTGATTAAAATAACGAAATATAAGGACGATAAAAAATACGTATGGACTCTTTTTTTGTAAATAGGTACATTAACCTTGTGCGATCAACCAACTTTACCAAGTAATCAGTAATCACACAAACTCCGTTTCTCAAACTTAATCGTAACTAAACCGGTTAAACTTTGAAAACCGCCGCATGACTCAGAGCAGTGGGAATGTATAAAAACCATTTCTTTACCCTAATCACGCCAGTGTGTGCGTACCTTATGCCGCGTCAGTGTGTGCCGAGCTTTATCGGTGAGTGATGAGTGCTAAATTCGACTTGTTTAAATCAAGGTGATGATATCGCCAATTTTGTGAACTACCTCTACCTTATCTTATCTGTGTGCCCGATTGGATTCTCTTCAACCCAGTGGGATCTATTCTGGAATAGGTGACTGATACTGAAATGAAATATATGATTTATTATGCATAACATACACAGGTGTTATTTATAATTAGGATTAATTTAAAACGTCATAATAATAATTTATTGAGTAATTAATTTATCGATTAATGGTCAATAGTTAAGGGATTATATATACTTAATATGTGTTGTAACGCAATTTTAAAATAAACTAACAAAGAAAGAAAGTAACATACATACTAAAATCCAACTATAAAAGAATACACCATCCAAAAGGTCCGCCTGCGGCATGGTCCCCAATGACGCTGGCCGCGATACCTCTTTCTATGGCTATTTACGCCAATAATCTATTTATACTAATTACCAAAATATTCATACTATTTATACCTACGACTATTCTTCTTCAAGCATAACAATCCGTCTCCATTCCTTCTGTATTGTAGCTTTTCTTATAATATTGGCGTAGTTGAGTGTATTGACAAGTACCATAATTCCTTGTAGTACATTTGTAGGAGTCACTCCTTGAGTGCAATTTTGATTTATAATAATAACGGAATAGTAAAAAAAAAGTTAAGGCACTTTAACTGTGTCCGTCACCTTCTTTCGTTCAGCGCTCGGATGTGGAATGTTTAAAATTGAAAAATCTATTTACTGTAAAACAAATCGTTTCACGATTTTTCTCACTTATCGGTTTGTTATAATTTCTGGGTATGCATGTTCTATCTCAGACTTTAATGTTTTGACAGAAAATTAAAATTCTGGTCAGTCTGGTAATTGAGAAAAAATGGTCGAAACCAATGTCAGCAAAATGTACCTTCTCTGGAGTTGCAAGCGTCCATCCACTGGTTAGGGTTTCCACTCATAAGGCCTACGCTTCGTACACTTGTTTGCCACAGTTGTGGTGTGAATATGGATTTCAGGCTCCAATCTCTGGAGTTTCAAGAGTCCAAGCCATAAGCTAGTAAAACACTATAGTAAAACCACAACCAATACTCATTGATCTGAGTCCTCCAATCGAGTAGGTACTGTGCGGTTGTGCCAATGACAATGAACGCAAATGTGCATATCGTCTGATGCAATACACGCGTAATCCAAGTCATTATTAACTGCTGTGACCTACGTATAGACGAGACTGCTAGCTGAATTCCTGACGGGAAATTCTTACAATAACCTAGGCATTTGCTCTCGTGTTAATATTTTACACTGGTATTAAATTAAATCAGCAGCGTTTTCTATGGAATACCTAGATTTAAATATTTACTACAGACATTGTTAATAACGAAATGCTATTATAGTTTAAATGAGTATTTTAACGACACTGACATGTCATTTTAATAAAAATATATATACCTATATATATTTAAGAACATGATTATGACATTATGAGATATTTTATTCCTGCCTTCTTGATTACTATATAGTTATTTCAATGGCTCCTTGTTTCATTTTTACCATTCATTTTGACCATTTAATAACTTATTGTCATTTTTTTACTGCATTTGAAATTCTTTAATGTCATTTTTTAATCAAAAACCTTTAATTTGCACGCCTGCATGCAGGCTGGATACACCGATTCAAAATATTGTACACCTTTATAAACTGTATTCAGCAAATAAACGATTTGTATTTGTATGAAACGTCAAAAAAATTACTATGAAGTTTGTAGGGAAATGCAGACTGTGACGTCATCGTTTTCTGTTTTCTAACATCGTAAACTACTCGGGGCCCATTTTTGACTTTCAAGCGCCCTAAAATTAAAAAAAAAGTAAATACGATTGTAGTGTCAAAATTGCAAGCACTTTACTTTCTACCGATATAATTGAATAGTAGTGGTTAACCATTTCAATAATTTAATTTCATATTTTTCAGTTTTCGAGTGAAAGATACGATCTGTTATATATACACGCATAACTGTTTTGCTTACACGTAAAAAATGCCTAATTTAGGCAAAGCATCGACAGCATTATGGTGGATGTCACACTGCGCCGCATCTGCGGACGGCGATGCGGAGCTCGTTGTATGCAAGTACCTCAGTTTGTATATAAATTCCGTGTGGTACGACACACTGCACCGCACCTCCGTCCGGCGAAATTTGTATGCAGCTCCGCACCTCCGTCCGGAGATGCGGCGCAGTGTGACATCCACCGTAGACTGTATAAATCGCAATATATTTACGAAAGTGTGGTAGGGCACAGCGAAATGTCATCCCGCTTGGATTTGGAGCAGCCCAACTGGGGAAGTACCTCCGCCTTGCAGAACACCACAGCCATAATAACACTACTACTTGCTCTGTAGTGGTCTTGTGTTCCTGGAGCTGAGGAAGGTCGCCAGAGCTCCCGAGGGTGCGTTGTGATGAGAGTGAGGGAATTTGTTCCTTCAGCTGTCAACACGGCGAATCCTCAAACATATCAAGGGTCGGCCACGCCGATGTTACTCCTTTGGAGTTGCATGCGTCTATAGGCTGCGGTGTCCGCTTGCCATCAGGCGGGCCGTACGCTTGTTTGCCACCGTCGTTCTATAAAAAAAAACGAAACATAAGTCAGTCGTAATTTAATTTTGATATAAATATTTTAAGTGATACTATAACTTGTGCAGTGTTTGTATTTGGGATAATAAACTGCTTGGGTATTATACGAGAGTTTTCTTCGAAGCTCCACGGAGGCTGCCCTGTAACAGAGCGCTCTAAAGACAAAAATCGATCCCCTGCTCGGTGACGTCTAGATCCGCCTCTTATTGAAAAAAAAAATCGATACAATTAACGAACCTGTAGCTCACTAAAGGACCATGCGTCAATATGGTCCTGAAACCAACAGCACTGATAGTTATGTCATTGAATAGGTCTTTTAATCTTCTTTATTTCATTCTAAAGCCACAAAGTCGAATTCAATTGCAGAACGAAGATATTCGTATTTTAGCCACAATGAGTAAGTACGAGCTATGAAAAAACGCATTCGGAGAATATTCATATTTAATATTCTGGAGGGTAGTTATGACAAAATGTACTAATGATGAAGGCACATCGAGCGTGGCATTCATTGGGTTTGGTTCATATTTTATTAATAAAACTATAAATTAGCTACAAAAAAATGTTTATTTGACACACTAACCTTACTTACCCTAAAAATAAAAACACTGAGAGAACCCGTTTTCTCATAGATCCTATTCACTTTAACTTAAATATGAATATCTCAGTTCTGCAATGGAATTGAACTCGGTGCCCATAGAACGAATTGAAGTAGATTTAAAGACCTATTTAATGACCAAAGTTTCAGCTTTGTTGGATTCCGAACTAGGCTCCATACAAAGTTGCCCATGGTCCTTTCACGAAAATCGGTTGAGAAATGCAATACGTAGAGGAGAAAAACTGGACAGACCGCGTACATAACGAACGTTTTTTTGGGTAAGCTGAACATCACCCGTTCACGATTACGTTAGATTCAGTAGTTATCAATGAATAAACTAGTCCAACGCAATACTGACCCCACGCCTCAATCATGCAGGTTCAATACCCCCCCAAGGCCCAGGGCTGTTATTCGCTAATGCGGCTCACCCCACCGGTCATCCGTCACGAAACTAGACCTCTACCTATGCTTAGTTACAACGCATCGCGGTGTCAAGATATATTTGTGGATGAGCGTTGAGGTGAGCTTAACACCAGTTACAGAATAGTTGGGCTGGACGGGTCTCGATACGTCACACGGGGTCGTAGGTTCAATGCGGAGACTTATGCAATAACACGACAATTTACCTATTACGGGTTGTTAAACGACATTATCCTACGGATACCGTAGGATTGCATCAGGGCCTGAATAGTCTGAATACAACCTAGGTCTGGGCACAGCGCAATATCGGGTGTGTACCCGATATTGCGCGATAGTGTACATAAACTCCGAAGTAATTTGTCCGTAAGCATATTTTTCTATGTCGTAAAAATGACCGAAAACCATGTTCCGCTGTTTGTTTTTCTTTTGGGATATACTGGTATTACTAACCTAACCAAACCTATTCATGTATTTCATTTAATAATCTGCGTCCAAATTTTAAAATGACGTTTGCATATTGAAAGTTTGGAATAATGATGCTTTTGGACAAATTACTCTTCGGGATTTTTGTGCGGTACCCGCAATATTATCTCGCTCGTGCCAGAAAAGTAAACCGGTCAAGTGCGAGTCTGACTCGCGCACCGAGGTTTCCGTACAAACTATCAATTAACTCAAGGTAAAGTAAATGTACCCCATTAATTCTAGAAAAACCTTAACAGCGCGAAGTAGGAATGGGGTCAGCGCCATTTATCGGCCCCATTTGGTACTAACGTGCAAGGGCAATCAGCTTAGTATGTATGTTGGTGTTTTAGCGATTATTGTTTATCACGTGAACCGATCTCGATATTTTTATTTGAAAGAGAGTACTTCTATTATGTGTTGTGGGCGATGGGCTAGCAACCTGTCACTACGATATCACATTTTGTCGATCTTTTATACCCAAATTGATGCTAAAAGTGGCACTAGAACACAAGTTTCATGTGCTCTGCCTACCCCTTTTAGGGATAAAGGCGTGAATGTATGTATGTATGTACGTACTTCTATTATCTAGGAATGATAACTAGGAAATGGTCTTTGAAAATAAAACAAAAAATACGCTAGATACAGAAAAAGTTGTACTTTTCCAGTAATATTTATGTTTATTTTAATCACAAGTAATAATTTCAAATTTTTCGCTTGGATAACTTCGGAGATAGGGGGGGGTATTTTTTTACATTTTCCTATTGTAGAAAAAGAGTTTCACGGAGTGCAACTCAAGCCCTTTCATATGATACCCCACTTGACCTAATAGTTGATTATGACAGACAGACAGACAGACAGACGGACGGAGTCGCACCATAGGGGTTCCTTTTTTACCTTTTTTGGTGAACCCTAAAAATAAAGTATGACCCGTGACAAGTCGTGACATTAGCGTAACCTGTCTACGGCAAAAAGCAGCAAGCCACAGAGGTAGATAGTGCCGTGGAAGCTTTTTATAATAACTTCTATAATAACCTAAAAAAATAAGGTCGCATAAGAAACTAAGATGCTATCCGGTATGGTATACGCCTAAAATCATCAAACTAATTTCCAAAAAAGCCGCTCAGCACCGCTTATGGAAGTCAACTGGAGATATAAAATTCTATCATTTGTTTAGTCAGCTTAGGACTTATATAAAAATACTCATAACTCATAACCGAAGCATATATTGATCACACTAGGTTTGTGGAACGGAACATTAAAGCAAACCCCCGGGGATTTTGGAATCATATAAATAGTTTAAGGTGTAAAGGTGGCTTCGAAGATACTGTTGTATACGGGGGAGAAAATAAGGGTGCGAATGCTGCATTGGCATTTGCAGACTTTTTCTCCAGTGTATTTTTACCGTATATTCCGTTACTAGATTCTGATTTAGCTATGAAAAAAGACAATTCCTAGTCCGCCACCCGAATTGATGTTAGTGAAATATCTTTGGAATACGTAACAGCTGCAATTAATAAACTTAAGCCTAGAAGTGCCGTTGGTCCTGATAACGTACCTCCTTATATCATAAAAGCCGCAAAGGAATTCCTAGTACATCCTATCCATAACATTTTCACCCTCATTCTAATTACTAGTAAATATCCTACTCAGTGGAAAATGTCACGTGTAAAGCCTATACCGAAGTCCAAAGATTCCTCAAAAGCTGAAAATTACCGCCCTGTTTATTATTCTCTCTTGTTTATCCAAAATCATAGAAACTATCTTACATCACAAAATATCCCTCCAAATAAGCCCGCATCTAACTGACTGTCAGCATGGTTTCCGTACGCGGCGGTCGGTTAACAGTAATTTACTATCCCTTACAGATTCAATATCCCGATATTTAGACCAAGGTTCTCAAGTAGACGTTGTATATTTTGATTTTCAGAAGGCTTTTGACCGTGTCGAAAATGATTCTCCTGGAGAAACTCACCACTATTGGATTCACTCCGAAACTCCTCCGGTTAATGGCTGACTATCTCAGAGATCGGCAACAGTTCGTTCGCCACGGTTGCTATATTTCTCCGCCATACCATACCCGTTCTGGATTAAGTCAAGGGTCTATCTTAGGACCGTTGTTTTTCGTTCTGATGATTAATGATCTAGAGACCGTAGTTCATCACTGTAACTGTTTAGTTTACGCAGACGATCTTAAGCTGGCACGTCGCATAAATAGTTATGCTGACTGTAGCCTATTACAGCAGGATATAGATGCAGTGCTCAATTGGAGTAAAAATAATAAATTACTTTTCAATTTATCAAAATGCAATAGTATGACCTTATCCCGTGCTCGCTCTCCTCTGCACAATACTTACGCATTAGACAATACCCCAATCGCTCGCGTAAACTCTATTAAAGATCTCGGTGTAATATTTGATGATAAACTCACTTTTAACGAGCACATCCAATCGCTAGAGGAATCATATAAAAGACTGGGTTTTATCATCCGCAACGCGAAAGACTTCCGTGATTCTAAAGTAGTGCAATTACTGTATACAGCATTGGTTAGAAGTAAGATAGAATCATCCTCAATAATTTTAACCCACATAAAAAATCTTACATCCTTCTTTTGGAGAAAGTACAAATTTCTTCGCTTTCTCTACAAGAAAAGTATGGGTTCTATCACTTTCTGTATCCTACCAAGTACATTACTCGGGATGTTAGGTTTCAACTCCCTAGAGGTTAGGCACAATGTCGAACTTTTGACCACCGCTTGTCGTATTCTGAAAGGTGAATCAGATTGCTCCGACTTGATCACAAGAATATGCTCTCTGTTCGTTCCTGACAAGTACCTCCGTGGCCGCAGCCACCGCCTCCTGGCGGAGGAGGCGGCTCGCACGGCGGCGCACGAGCACTCACCAGTTGTCAACGCGCAGGCGCTACTTAACAAAGTAATTCTGTATGCACCGGATTGCGATTTGTTTGCCTACAAGTGGAGTAAACTTCTCCCTATTTTTAAAAGATTCTGTGAGATTCCTTTTTAAATATAATTTGTTACTATAACTTGTTTCTGATTGTGTACGAGTATAATGTATGTTAAATAGTTTAAGTTTACCAGCGCCTTGGCATATGCTGTAATGCTGTTAAATTATATATCTAAATAAATAAATAAAAATGGTGGACTGTCAGTGTTGCCTCTTTGAGAAATTAAATTACCCGAGTAAATTGCGTTACTTACTTACGAGCTTTCAATCGAACTTACACAAGCATTTATTCGTGACATAGATAATTTTAAAAAAATGTCACGAAATGGACCCAGCTCAGAATGTTGCTAGCTTCAATATTTCAGCTTAACTACAAATTCTATATGCTTACCTAGAGTTATCTTTTTACCCCAAATAAATAGTTACACAAGCTTACATTTTTTTTACACGAACCATGCGTTAACAAAGCTCCTCGTTGTATGGAAGATATCAGTCAATGGTAACATTTGTATGCCAACTTTGCGTGACGTAGGCAGGATACATCGTCGGGAATGACATACTAAGGCATGCCATTTATTATTTATTTATTTTCCCATACATTTCACAGCATGACAGCAAATCAATCCCATACATTTCGCTCATATTTGAAACAGCCTATTGGGGAAGTTCCACCTTACAAAAGGCTGCAGCCATAAACGTGAGTAAGGAAGAAATCCACCAATAGAGCAGAAATCGCAAGCCGGTTTTAAAAAAAATATACGAAGAGGTGACTTCGACTTAAAAAAACTTCATAATTAACGAAGCTGCTAATAAGCGTCTTCTACAATAACAGCAGCCTGTCTTCTACAATAACATATTTAGGCTGATTTTGGGGAAAATAACCTCCATCCGGAACAGAATACAGAGCAGTCCAAACAGAGCGAGGTAATTTGTTCCTTCAGCTGTCAACACGGCGAATCCTCAAACATATCAGGGGTTGGCAACGCCCATGTTACTCCTTTGGAGCTGCATGCGCCTATAGGCTGCGGTGTCCGCTTACCATCAGGCGGGCCGTATGCTTGTTTGCCACCGTCGTTGTCCTACTAAGAGCACCAGCCTTTTGCAAAGGCATTGGATGAAGAAATTAATAAACCCTCATTCAGAGAGAGTTCATTACATAAATTATTTTAGTTCGTTTAAATTTGTTGGTTACTAATTTAATGTAGGTAATAAGCCTCATGTTACTATTGTCGACTTTTGCTGTCTTAAATAAATAAATAATAATAATAAAAACATGAGAATCGGTTGAGAAATACAACCTGTAGAAAATAGCCGGACAGACACCGGCACCGGACAGAATAAACGATTCTCGGCCCAAGCTGAAGCATAGAACTTCGTTCGCTTCGCTCGCTCGTTCTACAAGAAGCTGGGTTATTGACAACTTTGAATAAACTGCCGTAAACCGTCTGCGCCTTACAATGTTTAAGCAAACCCGGCGAAGTTATCACAATATTTTTGATAGAAACCATTTTTATTTAGAACAGAAAGGGCCTATTCCAGAGGTTCCTAAACTTTTTAACTAACGGAACACCGACCCAATACCTTTTATTTTAAGGAACCTGATATGATTAGAATTCAAAGAAACGGTAATTTAAAAAAGAACAAAAACTTTTCTTAGTGATTTGAACTATCACTAAGAAAAGTTTTTGTTCTCTCTCGTTTATAATGTGAAGAATGAAATTGTTTCACCGTTTTCATTGTAAATCTACGTCTTTGATTGTAACGAAACTTTGCATATACAATGACATGAGATATATCTATGTCTATAATTCGTTTATGTAGCTTCAGATACCATAGTAAAAAAAATACAGCGAATTTAAGTTTTTCATACAAAACTTGTTTTTACTGTATTTCGTTTGTTTTATAAACTGGAACCATATAAACTACTTACAGACATAGATATACCTCATGTCAATGTATATGCAAAGTTTCGTCACAATCCAACACGTAGTTTTAAAATGAGAGCGTAACTACGTTTGTATGGGAAGGTGAAATTCGGCCGAGCTTACTGCGGACTCTTAAGAAGAAGAGCTTGGGTATTCACTTTTAACTACTTTTTCACTTCACAAGTATCATTTCGCGCCAAAATACGAATGGGATAGACCTGATAACAAAACCGTAATTTCGTGTCGTATCTTGATAGACGAGATTGCTACTATTTGCACTAATTAACGTTGATTTGGTCAATAGATTGACTTATTTGATGTCAAACATGGCAGTGCAATTTCTTATCACAATCAATATCCATGCTAATATTAAAAATGCTAAAGTTTGTCTGTCTGTCTGTTACCTCTCCACGCTTAAGCCACTGAAACGATTTAGTTGAAATTTGGTATGGAGATAGTTTTGATCCCGAGGAAGGAGATAGGATAGTTTTTATCCTGAAAATCATGCCCTAAAATGATAACGAGTTCCACGCAGTAGCTAGTTAGTTTTTTGATAAATTTATTTGGTGTCAACATACCTATTCCACTATCTATCAAATACGGTCAAATATTATTAAATCCTATTCTAAAGTAAAGACCAAAGTCCAACACCACTTCCTGGTAAACTGTCAAAAAAAACTGTCTCATGGGCAACCCGGCGCGGGCGCAAGAATGTCCGCTATCTTATCTGTGGCGTGATGCCCACGATTCTGGGTAGTCGTAAGACATTCCTAGTCTTATGAATGGGCTCGGATGACCATGCGGCCTGAGAAAACGCGACTTTTGTTGAATATTATTTTTGTATTTACTCTTTCGACCGTATTTTTTGATAGTTAGTATCTACATTTTATGTACTGCCCCATTGATGGCACGTGACAAGTTAACAAGGTTAGCTGGAAGAGATCCCCTATAGGGATAAGTTCACCCTAATGCCTGTTGTTATAAGCTTTAAGGTATACCTTTATTTATTTAATGTACTCTTGTAACATGATTTTCTTATGTTGTGGTGCAATATAGAATATTATTATATATTCTTTAGCCTGACAATGTGTACAAAATGCTTATATACATGGATTCATACTACAAGTGAATGGTGGGATATAATTAAAAAAAACATATATTTGAACAGCATAGCTCGCTTCTGTTCTGTCTAGTTCGCGAAGCTAAAATTTACAATAGACCGTGGGCCCACTCCCAATTCATGTACGTCACATGAGTTGTCATGTGACGTAGAGGTGACTGTTGAGTCATGATAAAATGCAGGGCAGCATGTCGAGTAAGAAAAAAAATATTGGCTGAAAGTTGGCAACTTTGACGCCGTCTGTCAAGTACTTACTTGCGGCATTTCAGGACTGACTGACTTAGCTTTACTCTCTCTACGATTAAATGGCTAAATGATGCCACAGGTCTCGTCCTGTTGTCAAATGACGTAAATTATACATACAAGACAGAAAGTGAAGGATTTTCCAATTTTCGGCCTATTTTTGAAGTGAAAACTTCTTTAGCGGCGCTGTGCACTTTTTGGGATGGGGAAAAATTGTTAAACACGCCACAGATTTCGATAGGTCACGTAACCGTAAGATTCCTAAGGTGAGATATTCGGGACGAGGCTTGATCACAAAGGTGAACCGAATAGGCATACCTACATGTGATAACCGGCACATTACAGATACTAGATACAATATTTAATAACTAAACAAAGCCGTATTTATCATATGAAGATAAAGTAACAATGTTTCTTACAACAAAGCACTTTGGTTTTATATTCTTATTGCAGTATAAGCATTGTTTAAAACACGATAAAAGCTAATGCGAGCGTGAACCATGATTACCACGTAAATTATTATCACGAAAGTGCTTTTCAAGTGCATTTAATCAGTAAACATAACTACATTTCTAATTAATTATTTGATAAGGGTCTCCACCCAGCTCGGAAGATAATACGAAGTTAAAAGCCAGAAGCCTGTCTTTATTATTATTAGGGTTCCGTACCTCAAAAGGAAAATACGGAACCCTTATAGGATCACTTTGTTGTCCGTCTGTCTGTCTGTCAAGACTCTTTATCTCGAGAAAGCGTGGAGGTATCGAGTTGAAATAAAGCCATATACAGGTCTTCGGGCAAAAATAGACACAAAATAGAGGACTACGGTGACTCGAAATGCAGGCTTTTATATGGGGCCGCGCCTCCCCGCAGCTCTGGTGATCTTACTCACAGTCACCTTTTTTTCAGAGATGTACTAAAATACTTAAAAAAGTATTCAAATATAAAATGCAAATAATTTTATAATTTAATATTTCAAATGCAAAATACAAAATACTTTTGCTTTTTGTATTTAAATTTAGGTATTTTCCAAATACTTTATTCAAATAAAATACTTTCAGAAAGTAATCGAAACCAAATCGAAGTCAATCTGGTTAAAACTATTAAAAAGCGAAGCGTAACGTCATCTTTCACAGATGATAACGTTCATTTTGTTTTAACTGACATTTTGCACATACTTAGACTTTCAAAGTTGCAGCGCCTATATTGGCCATTTACCGAATCGCTGACCCATGCACTTGAAAGTTTGAGTGGTATAGGTAATACTTTCGTAACTTAGCAGTAAAAAAGTATTTTATATTTGACAAATATAAAATACATTTCGAAAAGTATTTCATTTACAAATAAAATACAAAACACTTTAAAAAAACGTATTTAAGTACAAAATATAAAATACGACATACTTTGTATTTGCATTTTAAATACATGTACCTATTTCAAATAAGTCACACTGCTTTTTTTATCATCATCAGAATCATTTTCAGCCTGTAATCGTCCACTGCTGAGCATAAGCCTCTCTAAGAGCCTTTCTTTTTACTATGAGCAAAATCTATTATACCTCCACGCCACGTGCGCGAAGGTTATGTCGGACTAGCACCGACTAAAAACCCCGCAATGGTCCTCTTTGAAGTATTTCGGATGGCTCTGGGGTCTCCACGGAGCGCACCAGAGCCGCCCTAGCGTCATGCCTCAGTGGGAACTACCTTTTTTCAGGGTTCCGTACCCAAAGGGGACCCTATTACTAAGACTCCGCTGGCCGTCCGTCTGTATGTCTGTCTGTCCGTCTGTCACCAGTCCCTATCTCATGAACCGTGATAGTTAGACAGTTGAGAATTTCACAGATGATGTATTCCTGTTGCCGCTATAACAACAAAACAAATACTAGAAAACAGAATAAAATAAATATTTAAAGGGTTCCGTACCCAAAGGGTAAAAACGGGACACTATTACTAAGGCACCGCCGTCCGTCCGATCCTACGTCTGTCTGTCCGTCTGTCACCAGGCTGTATCTCATGAGTCATGAACCGTGATAGAGAGTTGAACTTTTCATAGGTGATGTATTTCTGGTGCCGAATACTAAAAAACCGATTAAAACAAACGGGATTTGAAATTTTTTGCCGTTTTTATAGATAAAGGTACGGAACCCTTCGTGCGCGAGTCCGACTCGCACTTGGCCGGCTTTTATATATAATGATACGGAACCCTTCGTGAGCGAGTCCGACACGCAGTCGGCCGATTTTTTTTTGTGCGGTTGCAGCCCCCCAACTGTAACCGTGTACTACCCCGAGGACCCCTGTTAGTCGCCTTGTACGACAGGCAGCGGATACCGTACAGTATTCTAATACCCGGGCTACAGGGCGCACTCACAAAATCACCCACAGAGCAGGTAGTGGCGTTATAGCAGCGGTCTCTAAGGTAGCCCCAGTTAATAAGCTCGATTCTCCATACAAACGTAGTTACGCTCTCATTTTAAAACTACGTGTCGGATTGTAACGAAACTTTGCATGTATAATGACATAATTATAAGGTAAATCCAGGTCTGTAATTAGTTTATGTATCTTCAGATACCATAGTAAAAAAAATACAGCGAATTTAAGTTTTTCATACAAAACTTGTTTTTGCTGTATTTCGTTTGTTTTATACACTGGAACCATATAAACTAATTACAGACATAGATATACCTCATGTCAATGTATATGCAGTTTCGCCACAATCCAAAACGTAGTTTTAAAATGAGAGGTAACTACGTTTGTATGGGAAGGTGAAATTCGGCCGAGCTTACTGCGGACTCTTAAACTGCTCCAAATATGAGCGAAATGACAATCCGTTCATCCGATCATCATCATCATCATATCAGCCGAAAGACGTTCACTGCTGGACATAGGCCTCCCCCAAAGAGTGCCAGTGACCGGTCCTGCGCCACCCGCATCCAGAGGACTCCAACAACCTTTAACAGGTCATCAGTCCACCTTGTGGGGGGCCTACCCACGCCGCGCCTTCCGGTACGTGGTCGCCACTCGAGGAACTTTCCGCCCCAACGGCCATCGGTTCTACGTGCTATGCGCCCACTGCCACTTAAGTGTAGCGATTCGGAGGGCTATATCGGTTACCTTGGTTCTGCTGCGGATAGCCTCATTTCTGATGCGATCGCGCAGAGAAACTCCCAACATAGCCCTCTCCATAGCCCTTTGGCCAAGACTGAGAAACATGATATTTTTACACATGCGGAATGACTTGGTCATATTTTTTCTAACTACTTACGCTTCGTTTTATTAAATTGTAATTAGTATGTCAATCATATTGATAGGCACGTTACCTTGAACGAGCAAAACTTTTTTGTACCTTTTATTCACATTTTTTTTTACCTTTGATCATAAAAACAAGCGGGTTTTGACTTGTCATTCCATCTTAGGGTTAATGTAACTACATATATTACGCATTATAATCACATGTACATTGACATTAGTATAAGTCTGTCCGGCGGCGTTAGAGTAAAGAGCAATAAAACTTGTAACAAAACCATTTTTATTTTGAAAGGTGATAAGCCGTAATACATATGAGCGAGTTTCAACCTAAATACAGTTTCTATTAAAGCCTAAAATGCCTTTTATGTTTCACCACCAAAAGATATCTTCACCGATGCATAGGGTTGTCAAAACTATAATATTTATCAATATTTATTGAATTGTGTTCGTTTTGCATGCCAGCTACTGGTGAAACGTGTGTTTCATTTGTTTGTATACTGACCATCTTTATGTACCATGTTTAATGCAAAATAAATGAAATGAACTATTAATTATTATAAATAAGTGAGTAAAATAATACAACATAAATCATTCAATGATATATTAAATTAAAAAAAAAACTTTCTCTTCAAAACTTTTTCTGAGCTCTCTGTTGCATTAATAATAAACTGTTGCTGATCTCGACTAATAAAAGTGTCTTCAATATCCTCAAATATCTTTATGGCTCTACCCTTACGCAGCCGGACAGACTATAAACTAAACATTTACGATCATCCTGGTTCAGGCGCATATAATCAATTCACGTAACACCCCAGGAGTTGCAAGCGTCCATAGTCTGCGGTGACCACATAGCGTCAGGTGGGCCGTAAGCTTGTTTGCCACCGACGTGGTATAAAAAAAACTCACATTATAAACATATGTGCTGAATAGATAGATAGATTATTACTTCATGCTATTTCGGTACCTATGAGTATGAACAATTATTATTTGAGAATATTTTTTGTAAGTATAATGAGATTAGTTCATATGATGACTCCTCTACATGATAGCCCATCCTAATGGCCCACTAGGATGGGCCAGCGTGTGGAGAGGGTAGTGGTGTCAGATGGCTTATGGCGCGGCAATGTCTTTCTCCGTCTAACGCATAGTTGCGTCCTGTACGATGGGTCGTGATGGCCCACTGTGTAGAGCAGGCTTTACAAACCTGTAGGTCCGTTAAACGCCCACAAAAAATAACCTTGTTCTTAAACGATTGAAATAATATTATAAATAGACAATACACCAATTATCATAAATAGCAACAATTAGAACGCAGGTAATCGAATCACATATTTGAGATAAGATTAATCTAGACTATCCATACACAAACGAACATTTCTTATAATGATATAAATCTTGACTAAATAGGGTTGTGTGGACTCAAAATGTATTATTACTCCAAAAGTAAGAAGGCAAAAATATATGCCTCGTGACGAAAGTCAAACATTACGAAGCTACCACCGTTTTAATATTCCTTGTTAGAGAGAGAAAACGTCCGGGGATCGTGACGTCACGGCACTTCAGCGTCGTAGTAAAACTAGTAAATGACAATCTGTGAGAGCCATAAAATAAAAAAAATTACAATCGTTTCATATGAAGGTGCGTTTTGCGGAAAAGGTACGAAATATGCCCCCTCTTAAAACTTTGGACACGGATTTGATTGGAGGATTAAATAATCACAAAGTTATAAACTTTGTGATTATTTAATCCTCCGCTATCCTTTTTTCTCCGACTGACAATATTTTAAATTTCTTTTCGAGAAAATTCAAGTTTATTGGTTATTTTACTTGGTGTCAACACCCCTATATCTCATTAGTGAAACGAACGAAGGTCTCCGTTTCATCTTGGACCAGATTCTTTCGTGTGTCCGGTTGTGCGGCTGCCCGGCTGTTTTCCTCTACAGCGGGCGTAGCACGGTTGCCATTTTATCACTTATCGTTCTGGATAAGGCAACCGTCACTCTCGCACTCGCATACTTGTCAGAGCGTGATGGGCGTCTTTAACAGAACGATAAGTGATAAAATAGCAACCATGCTACGCCCACTGGTCGCATTTCTCAACCGATTCTCGTGAAATTTTGCAGCTGTTTTAGTAGGTTCAAAAATATAAAATCAAAATCGAAATTGTTTATTTATACAGTGACTTAGATTTAAACAAAACATTGTTACGGAACACTGTCATTTAGCTTAAGATTAATAAGATTGCCCGTGTCACCTGCACTAGGCTATGGCTGTCTCGCAGGATGACACTACATTTTATTGCCCGTTATTTTATTACTAGGCGCTAAAGAATTTTATTGCCACTTATTTTATTACTAGGCGCTAAAGAATTTTACGTTACATGTTTAGTACAAATACCTGAAGTGATCGACAAAATAATAATATTAACTGTATGTATCCTAGAAATTAACTTAATGGAGGTATTTACATGTGTGTTAAGTTGTGCATTTAAGTACGAGTGATTATGTGTACGTGATCGCTAGTGTGTGTGTCTGTGTGTGTGTTGCATATGTATATAATTTTCTATATAGTTATTCATAAAATTAAAAAAAAACCGACTTCTTCTACAGCTCACAGGGCCGTGTTCTATATAAATATTGTGGAAATACCAACGTACGTTAATTTAAAACAATTAACCTGTAATTTTCCCATCCATAAAATGACATAAATAGATGACTGACGTGCGAACAAAGCGTTCCGCCATCCACCAGCTGATATAAAATATAATAAGCTTTGTTTGTGAGGTGCCTATTTTTTTAAGGGACTGTCCCGCGTAGATTCGCCTAACATGGTCACCCTAACCACAGGAAACACGTGGCTGCCCCCGTAATCATGATGCAACCTGCAAAAAACATGACCCTCCCTTTTGCGGCGGTCGGCAAAAACGGTCAACCATTCGAGTACCGTGAGTTATGATTATGAAGTAACTTGATGGCTGATTTTTACATCAATTAAGTGGTTTTAAAACAGTTAAAGCTTCAATGTGTTGGTCATAATCATAATCTAGTATTAATTAATACTTAGAATAATTTTGTATGTATCCGAGTAGTAAACAAAATACCCGACGAGATCAAATTGGAACCAAATGATAAACTGTTCCACAAAAAATTGAAAACGTTTCTCATTCATATATGTTATTACTCAGTGGAGGAGTTCTTAAAGGATGAAACTTTGTCGCATCATAAAAGTAGGCAATTTAGTAATAATTAGTAAGTAAATTGTAATTGAGTAAACTATATAACTTAGACTTAACCTTTGACATTAAAAACTATTCAAATTAAAACTTAGGCAAGTGCCTAAGTACCTAAGTAGGTCAAATTATTCACTATATACATATATTACTTTTGACATAATAAATTAATAAGCAGCATGACCCGGAATATAGAATTAAGTTACTTATAAGAACATTTGTGTGCCCTAACAGGGTGTCATGGAAGCCTCTTAAATAAACATTCTATTCTATTCTAATTAGGTCGGTTTCCAAACCCTTAACTCTTCATACTAGTTCAATTTAAAACGTTTTTTTTTACACACACAGATTCACGCCTTTATTCCCAAAAGGGGTAGGCAGAGCACATTAAACTTATGTTAGTTAGTTACGAGGAATTAGTTTGAGGATCCGATCTAGGTACCGTCAGGGGTATTAATAAACGTACATACATAAATCCTACTGATATTTTAAAGTTTGGATGCTCAGATGTTTGGATGTTTACATGTTTGGATGTTTGTTACTCAGTCACGCTTAAACGGGTCAACCAATTTGGATGAAATTTGGCACGAAGATAGTTTATAGCCTGGATTTAAATGTAGGTTAGTTATCATCCTGGGGTAGGGCCGCGGAGCGTCTCACTTTTATTTAACGATTTATTGCCGAATAAAACCTCATGGTGGCATTTAGTTTTAATATATATCGTAAGTAGAAGAGCAAGCTTATTTGTTTATATTCAAACTTGGTGATTTTGTCAGGCTAGACCCTCCACAATTCGTTACATAAAAGTGCGGCGGTTGAAACGCTCCGCGGCCTTACCCCCTGGGTCCACGCAGACGAATTATCTTTGCAGGGCTTTATTGTCAATATCATAAAGGCGTGTACAAATCTTGATTCGTTAGCTTTACTCATATTAATAAAGGGGAAATGTCTGTACTATATTCTTAAAGGCGTGTACAAAACAAAACCTTGATTCGTTATCCGTCCGTTACAAACATGCTATACAAACCGTGAGTGGCAAAACAGCTTTGCTGAGAAGGAGTATACTAGGCATGGCTTCCAAAATATATAATTTCTTACCAGAAAGCCTAAAGAAATTAAATTTGTCAATTTTTAAAAACAAATTAAAATTAAAACTTTTAGAGAGAGCATATTACAATGTTGATGAGTTTTTTAGATAGAAGTTTTCTAAATATGTGAAATATGTAATTAAAATATTAGTTTAAGTAAATCTCATCAAAAAAAATCAAAATTAGAATTAGTTTTAGGTTTTAGTTCTTGTAAGGCTTAACATTTGTGCACCTTTTAGGTGGGTCACAGCGTACTGTATATTTTTTATTCTATTGTCACCTATTATGTCACCTGTGTATCACAAATAAATATTTACTTTACTTTACTTTATCTTTAGTGATATTATTAATGGGGAAATGTCTGTGGTGTATTCTCCGGAATTATGTGCTAAAAGTCAACCTACGTCCATTATATAAATAAATCAGCCTATATATCCTTTTGGCGACCTCTGTAGCTAGTCCCATGTTCAAATCCCGGGCATTTTTTTGTTTGATGAGCACGAATATTTGTTCTCGAGTCATGGATGTTTTCTATGTATTAAAGTATTTATTTATATAAGTATGTATATCGTCGTCTAGTACCCCTGGTACAAGCTTTGCTTAGTGGATTTGTGTAAGATTGTCCCCACATTTTTTATTTTTTATTTTGTAGTATTATTATATTATTTATATTTATCCATATCGAGGGTTGCGTGGTCAAACCCGATAAGTCGGCATAATGGAGTTTTGAAAAAAAAACTACATGTAAATGCAATAAAACTGAAATTTCTGACAGCTGTTAACTCGACTTATCGGGTTTGACCACGCACCCCTCGATATAATATACGTCCCACTGCTGGGCACAGGCCTCAAATGGATGAGAGGGAACGGGCTGTAGCGGGCCTTACTGAAGACATATCTAGGTAGCTATTATAACGTTTGGTAACACTTACTTTGAATTGCTGATGTCTACATTTATTTCAAGGTTGATACGTACCAAGGCATATCGATGATGTCTCTTTTGGGTGACGCAACTTACATCCATCCAAATCATATCTGCATTCAAAAAGATTTAAACAATATACAGGGTGTGTTTGCTCCATCGTTTGCCAAATTAAAACGGCAGGTAAGTGGGGTCATTAGCTACCTTTTCCGGCCTCCAAAATTTGTTTTTCGAGCAAGACTTGTAAAGACGAATTTATTGATTGAAATGATTAAAATTTGACTGCTACCTACACTACTTACAGTTTGTTATTTACATAAAAACCTGCTTATCGAATTTAATTGCTTGGTTGGCATCGTTTATCCTTTATTTGACGAAAGAGAGAGACAGCTGATGCATTTCTAAGCATGTGTCACGCGTGGTTTACAAAAAATATTGTACGCCGATTAAGGGCCTAGTGCGTCCCTTACACAAAATTGGCAAATTAATAAAGTTCAATGAAGGTTTTTTGGCATTATTGTACATCATTAGAAAGAGGAAAGACTAGGGAACTTTATAAAAGAATTTTAAGAACATTATCAATTTGTTTTTATTGCAAACTAAAGTTACTCAAGACGAAATTCTTGCATCCTAATTTTTTTTAGGGTTAATAAAAAATAAGTAGACGTTACTTGCAAATAATTATGACTTTGATAGAGCCGTACAACATTACACATTACAATAAAATAAAAATTTAGGCTCTACCTCTTCTTTTTTTTTTATTCAAGTTGAAACGCGTTAGCATATAGAAAATTTCTAAATTATTTTAAAAGAATACAAAAAAATACCAGTGGACAAAATTATTTTGGAGGCCGGAAAAGATAGCTAATGACCCAACCTACCTGCTGTTTTAATTTGGCAAACGATGGAGCAAACACCCTGTATAACTAATTCAATTTCATACGCGCATAATCCACTCTTAGGTTTTATTAATTTAGATAAAATATATATATTTATTTGTCGACAAAAATATAATAACCTACTAAGTAAGCTAAAAAAAAACACGAAAGTAATTGAACGAGGGAGAGAGCCCGTTTGACCATGGGCCGGAATTATTTCGTATGTCTGGCTGTCGGGTTTTCTGCTGTTCGGCAGTCCGGCTGTTCTTTTTACAGAGAGACTACAAATATCCTTTTTTTAATCCAAAAACTGAATCGCCAAAAACTAATTAAGTACCTATGTACCTAATGCGATATCGAACCTACCGGAAAACGGCCGAACATGCGGACGATTGTCGCCCAGGGTGAAATAAAGAACTTCGTTAGCTTCGCTCTCTCGAGCAATTAGAAGGTTAACAATTAATGATAAAGTAAAAACATAGCACAAATAAAAAAAAATATGTTCAGAATTTCAGTTAATCAAAATAAGTTTCTGTCAAAAATTAAATTTTTGGTACAAGCTTTTATTGCCGACTGTACTTTTCTGTATACCATCATCAGCTACTCATTGAGACGATTCTAACGAGCCCAAACTCGATGGGGTTATGTGATTTTATTACGGAGTTCCTATGGCCACCTTCCAGCTCCATCATCAGATCAGCTCCACGTCATCATAATATTGCATTGTCACGCGATTTGCATATTCGTGCATAATTTCAACTCAATCGGAAACCGGGGAGTGGATCAAATTTAACTTGCAAGATTTGATTACAGACAGACACAGACAGACAACGGGACAGGTGAAACTAAATAAAGCTTGTAAAAAAAACTTATTTAATTGGAATAAAATTAAACCACAAATCCTTCAGAGAAAATAGATAGGTACTATACTATATACCTACATATTTAATAATTATTTATTTTATTTTATTGAAACGTCATAATTAAATTAAAAACATACCTATACAATCAGTGTCAAAGAATAGCGGCTTAGTCACTTGTAGATCACACTTACGTCATCCTTGGTAAAAAATGGGGTAACATTCTAACCCCCCAGATGCCCACGGATGATGCAATAGACGGTTTAAATGCCGTCAGTTTACTTCACGTAGCGGGGTGAGTGTTAGCCCCCATGCATTTAAAATAATGTTGAGCAAAATACACAGGAATCTATTAAATAGGCCCGTGTGGTGTCGGGTTAGAATATCACCACCCCCTTTCTTCCCGTGGGTGTCGTAAAAGTAAACTAAGGGAGCAGGGTTGAAGTGTCTTGTGGGCGATGGGCTAGCAACCAAACAATCAGTGCAATATCACATTTTGTCGATTTTTTTATACCCACATTTATGCCAAAAGTGGCGCTGGAACATAAGTTTCATGTGCTCTGCCTACCCATTTTGGGAATGAAGGCGTGAATGTATGTATGTATGTAGCTATTAAATAAACTGAGCATTAAAATAAATCGTTTGATTTGCTGTAATGATAAATAAAAAACATTCAGCACTTTTTTTACTAGCTGCTGTGTGAGAGCTGTAAAACTGGAGAGAATGAGTTAGGGGTTTTTTTGTAATTTTTGCTAAACCAGCAAAAACAATATATTATTATAATTCTTGAACCGGCTCACAAAATTTCACGAGAATCGTTTGAGAAATGCGTCCTGCAGAGGAAAACAGCCGGACAGCCGAACATCGGGGGTATTCTAATCCAAAATCAGTGACCAATAATTATTTGACTTCAATCAGTTATCTTAAGTAATTACAAAAACTTCAATTCGCTTCGTTTCAAGGCCCCGGTTTTTTCCACCCTGTAAACTTCGGAATTTAAAAAGTTCCACCATAAATTCCCACGGCTATATGCGATAATTATCTTAAAACTCGCCCATTACTAGTTCCTAAGGGGAAAAATCCCACTACAACTACCCTCAAGCGAAATTCAATCATAACAAGCTTAAAATACGGTCTAAAATATAAATATGCACGAGGACAACTAGCCTGCTTCATACTTCAAAAGCGCAATCATTGGAACTTGAACCATATATTATTAAAGTAAAGTACATTTCAGAATTTACACCAACGACAGTTTTGACTCAAATTAATTGTGAACCGTAACACATCTATGTAAGGTTTATTTTCGTATGTAACATTACAATGTATGTTAATTGAAGTGTCGTCGGGCTGTCTGTTCGTGTACAAAGTCACGTAGTTGTTGCTCAGATGTATTGTTGAAAACGTCGTATGCGCCGCTTTGTTAGGCATCCACTTACGGCTTTTTCAAAGTTATTGCGCAGTGTACCTAATATGTCATTGGCTCATTTGACTTCTGATCAAATTGCATGCGATATTGGCAACACGCTGTTGCCCTAGGGTTAACTGGACTATACTGGACTAAGTTCGACTTTGCACCCTGATACATTGTAACGACGGTGGCAAATGTCATGATTTTATCATTACAACTAGGATAAATCAGCTTTTACATGGCAAGCATGGTCAGTTTTAGGGTAAATGCAGATTATTATATGGCAACATTATTAAAAAAACCTGGAAGCATGGAAGGGGTTAAACGTAATTTGGAGGGAGGAACGCCGGAGAGCACACTTTGTTCGGGGACGAGCGGATGGGCAGACCACCTGCAATCCTAAGGCACTAACCACCAGAAGTACTCATCATATTTCAGAAGTGCTCAGATCCTCACGCCCATAACCATCGATCTACAAATGCAAAGTAAGTGTTTCGATTTCATTTATGTTTTCCTCTCGTGCCAAAAGTGTAGAAAACCAATTCATTATATGATATGAGTATGATGTCTAATATTTAAAATTACAGCTTCTATTAAGTAGTTATGTGCATTATCTAGAAGTATTGATTATAAACTTATACTAACGACAATTTAAAACGAAGTAATTCAGAGATACAGTTGGTCGGTTTTTTCTGAATACCCGAATTATCATGAATTATTATTATAATTTAGTAATTTCTGTCGTAGTGTGTTAATATTAGCTTGAAATCACGAACCAATAAGTTAAAAAAAAAACATTTCTAAGGTGGGCAGTTATGCACGAATCATTTTTGGAAACAATGAACTTGAACATTGTGAACAAATAGCTTCTTTGTTGGCGATTCGAGTGCCGTAAGAATAGGTATTTTCTCCGCTTTTCACTTTACATATGAATAATACTGTTCTTATATTTACGCAATACTACTGTATTGAAGGATTAATGGGAATAGAAGCAAACCCCTTTGACAATACGTTACATCGTAGCTAATGCTAGACTAGTCAGGCAACACGATAAAATCAAACAACAAACCATGCACGAAATATGCTTTGTTTTAACTTAAAAACTCTTTTGTTTTAACAGTTTGAGGTATAAATCTCACTTTCATTATTTTGAGCTATGGAAACGTCGCCGATGCTGTAGCATTTCTTTAATGGTAAATGTTGTGTAAATACTTAAATACTGCAATGAGTAAATTAATATGGATGCTGGAACGTAGATACGTAGATGGTTTTCTAAATGTAATTAAGACGTTCAAGTGGGTACCCGGAACAACATATCATATTGTAACGAAAAGCATAATTGTAAAACGTAGTCGACTGACCCGTTGTTGGTGCCAATATCCGGATATTGCTAATAGCATAAATTATTACAGATGTCTTAACAAATGTTTTAAGTTCATGTTTTATTTCTTTTTAAATCTATGATAGACGTGTGCCAAAAGACTGCAGCCCTTATTTTTCATCAGGGCGCAGATTGAAGACATGTTTTTCATAAACTATTGAATATACAATTTTGCCGAACTCCTTATAATTAATAAAATATAAATAAAATGTTTATTTACACGTGTACGTGTATATTTCGGCGTGCGGTGTATGTATATTATGACTTAGGAACTTAGATTCAAATTAATGAAACTTTCTTTGTGGCTGTGCCTTTTAAGTATTTTTTTTTCGTTTAAGCTTTGATGCAGTGCATTAGAGATCGCTTTTTAGCGATAAAACCGCCTGTTGCCACCTAATTTGGTGTTAAGTAGTTGTTTTATAATTATTTTTATTTTTATGCAATAAAGAATATTCTTATTATTGTTGGTCTGTTTTGTTTGACGTGAGAGTGCGTCTATGAAGTTTTGTTTGACGTGAGAGTGCGTCTCTGAAGTTTTGTTTGACGTGAGGGTGCGTCTTAGAAGTTTTGTTTAACGTGAGAGTGCGTCTATGAAGTTTTGTTTGACGTGAGAGTGCGTCTCTGAAGTTTTGTTTGACGTGAGAGTGCGTCTCTGAAGTTTTGTTTGACGTGAGAGTGCGTCTATGAAGTTTTGTTTGACGTGAGAGTGCGTCTATGAAGTTTTGTTTGACGTGAGTGTGCGTCTCTGAAGTTTTGTTTGACGTGAGAGTGCGTCTATGAAGTTTTGTTTGACGTGAGAGTGCGTCTATGAAGTTTTGTTTGACGTGAGAGTGCGTCTCTGAAGTTTTGTTTGACGTGAGAGTGCGTCTATGAAGTTTTGTTTGACGTGAGAGCGCGTCTCTGAAGTTTTGGTTGACGTGAGCGTGCGTCTACGAAGAGTACGAAGTTGTATTTGACTTGAGTGCATTTCTGAAATTTTTGGTTGACGTGAGCGTGCGTCTATGAAGTTGTATTTGACGTGAGAGTGCGTCTATAAAGTTCGAATGACGTGAGTGCGTTTTTGAAATTTGTTTGAAGAGTACGTATTCAGTTATGTCTTATGTGATCATGCATTTATTATGTAGTTTTGTCAGACGCATTTATGCTTTTATAAAGTATTGTGTAACGTGGATGTGCATCGTTGAAGTCATGTCTGATACGTGTTTTATGTGATATTAGTGTACGTCTATGAAGTTAAGTTTGGCGTGTAAGTGTTTTCTCTTCTAAGCTATGTTTGGATTGAGCGTTAGTAATGGTATCGTTCTTTATATCACAGTTTTGATGGCGAAATTATGTATCGACCAAATCATGATATCCGGAATGAGCAAGCGCATTTACAACGGAACTGTTACATGATTCTTATAGTATGTTTAATGCAAACATGAGACTTGTTACAGCGAAATTCGATATACTAAATAATAATTATGAATAACGTGCAGTAACTAAAACATAAGACATTTATTCAGCAAAATAGTTTACACGTAGTATATCACAAGCACCAGTCCCTGCACTAGGCTTTGCCTGTATCGCAAGAGACCGCATATTATTAAATTTTATTAAATTGAATAGTATATTAAATATTATAAATATCAGTTTGAAAGAAGAATAAAATGTATGTGTGTTTGTAAAGTGTTTGTGTGCGTATGTGTGTATGTTTTACTTGACTATTTCCAGAATCTTCTCTATTTCCTCATAAGGAAGTGAATTGAGCCATGATTGCACCTTAAGTTTTACTTCCCTCGTTGAGTAGTCTTGCAAAGGAAATTTTGTAAATATTTTATTATATATGAATGGATGGAGAAACGAGCCAAACCTTTGGGCAAAAACTGAATTTGTAGAGGAAACAGGAATTCTGAAATTATGTTTTTGCGATAGTTCTGTATATTCGACAGAATTAATAACCTTTGAGCCACATTTCAATATCACTCGCATAATCAAACTCCCACGGACATTAAGTACATCCATGTTCTTATAGACCAGCAGAGTCGGGAAGCGGCGACGTTCTCTTAGGATAACCTTAAGTACCGCTCTTTGTGCTCTTTCCAGGAGAAGTATATATTTTTTGCAGCTCCGCCCGAAGTGGTGATACAATATGTAATGACAGTATGACATATGGAAAGATAGACGGTTTTTAATAATAGTTTGTTAGCTGAATTGTGTACTTTTAAAGATATATATTAGTTTGCGAACACGATTTGCCGTAATTAATATATGCTGCTGGAAAGTGAGTTTTTCGTCGAAAATAACGCCAAGGTACCTAATAGCAGTGCTCCTAGCGATTTGTGCACATAAACATGCCGATGGTAGAAGTCCATGACGTTTACATGTGTGAAGAGCAATACTGGGGAAATTGTCCGGTGCTGAGGCTCTAGTTTTATGAAAGCAGACAAATTTGGTTTTGGTGACATTCAATGTCAGTAAATTGGCCTGAAACCATTCTGCCACAGTAGACAAACCTCATTCTGCCAATTTAGCTACTTCGGCCCATGAGTCATCGTTATCTGCGTAACATAAGACATCAGCGTTTGGTAAATTTGTAGCGGTAATGTCATTGATATAGAGTATAAATAAAGTTGGTCCCGGTATACTTCCCTGTGGAACGCCACAATCAATAACAGTACTGTCACTGA
This sequence comes from Epinotia bilunana, assembly GCA_947049275.1. Classification (NCBI taxonomy): domain Eukaryota; kingdom Metazoa; phylum Arthropoda; class Insecta; order Lepidoptera; family Tortricidae; genus Epinotia; species Epinotia bilunana. Next base: position 1,557,291 of record OX346274.1, read on the forward strand.
TGTTTTGGTCAACTTTAACACAATGGGATCGATTTGATAGATAACTCTTAAACCAGGCCAAGGCGTTACCTCTGACTTCAAGGAGTTCGAGTTTTCTTAGTAGAATCGGGATCGAAACAGTATCAAATGCCTTTGCTTAATCAAGGAATACCCCTACGCAGGCCTTATTTTCATCTAGATAGTTTAAGACAAGCTTAGTCATCAGTTCTACCGCATCTCCAGTTGATTTATTTCTTCGGAATCCAAACTGGCGTTCTGAAAACAGGTTATTTTTTCTGCAAAACTGATCAGACGTTTGCTTATTATATTTTCCAATGTTTTTGAAAAAACACCCAGTAATGAGATCGGTCTGTAATTTCCAGGCTCAGATCTGTATCCTGCTTTGTGTATCGGAGTGATTACAGCGATTTTCCAATCATTTGGGAAAGTTCCGTCAGCCATACTCATATTATATATATGAGTGAAAGAGAGGCGTGATCGAGTTTTTAACTGTTTTCACTAATTGGTTTGTAATTCCATCAAGGCCTGGAGCATAATCTGGTCGTAAACTAATTATCAGTGACTCGACTTCGGCTTCATCGGTATGCTCCAAGAAAAGGGACTGTGGCGGTGATACACCTGTTGAGGCCATTTGAGCTAGTTCCTCCTTTGTCCTGTTCACGTCAGAGAGGATACGATTTGCCAAGTTTTGCCGACGTTGGAGAAATATTCACTACAAAAGTTTAGAGAGTCAGTCACCGAATTCTTAATTATGGAGGGTTCCAAAGGATTTTGGGAGCTTTTCTTAGAGTATGTTATGTTTTTTATAGTTTTCCATAGTTTTTTTGGCTTATCTTTGTGCTCAAATAACTCTTTGGACTCATATTCATATTTTAATTTACGGAGAAGATTTATGAAATCTTTTGTAATGGTTGTATATAAGTTTCAACGTTTCGTCATTGGGATCCGTTCGGGATTTTGCATGAAGATGATCCCTATGTTTGGAGCATCGAATAAGACCAGGCGTCATCCAGGGCTTCAATGTAAATTTAGATCGACTAATCATCGTTCGTGTAGTATGTTTGTGCAAGGAATTTACAAACAAATTATTGAAAGCTTTGACAGCATCGTCAACAGTTTCAGAGCTTGTGACAGAGCTCCAGTTAGTCGCATTCAATTCCCCCGCCACAGCAGTATAATTGACTTTAGTAATAAAGCGCTTTTCATGTTTTGGTTTTGATGTGTTAGTATCTTTACCAGTAATAACCAGATCATGATCCGTGATAGTTGACCCATAGATAACTGAGGTAGCTTGAAGCCTATAGGAAACATGAATATGGTCTAGGCAAGAATTGCCTCGAGTAGGTTTGTTAACGGTTGGTTTAAGACCGAGCTCAGCTGGCAAACATAAATAATTTGTAACAGTACTCATATTTGAGCTGTTATCTGATAAGGTATTTATATTTATGCCTCCAGCAACAACCACACATGGTGAGTTTGTGATGGATACGGTACAAATTGAGAGCGAGTTCAAAAAAGGAGAAGTGTCGGTGAAACAGGGAGGGCGATGTATACCTAAAACACTGAAGTGATTTTTATTTCAACTATCAAGCAGTCTGCTTCCTGAAATGATGGTTCTGTCACTTCAGGTCTCCATAAGTTATTTACATAAATTACTACACCACCCGCTTTATTATTACCTCTGAGTGTCCGGTATGATTGAAAGCCAGTAATTTGAGGTATAATGGTATCATTCTGAAGCCAGCATTCAGTTAGAACTATTATATCTATAGAAATGTTTATTCTTATCAAATTTAGTAAAAAAATGCCAAAATTCCTTTTCAAGCTTCTTATATTGAAAGTAAGAACTTTAAGGTTGAAATTGTCATTAATGCGTAACTTACAATACATGCCTCGGGTCGATCAGCAGTGAAGCGAGGTGAATCATTAGTGTCCAGATCCAGTAACATATCTTGATTAATCATATTTATGCTGTTTGTGTCTGCAATAAAATTTACAAATATGATGACCCTGCCAGAGCGATAGAGAATATTTAACAGAGAGAACAAAGAGAAGAGTGGTTTGGTTGTGGATGGTAGAGCCAGTAATTGTTTAGAATTGTGTAGTGTATATAGTGTGATATAAAGTGTTGCATGTAGGTTCTAACAAAGAAAATGACTAATATATATTTAAAGAAATTGAATAAGGAACTAGAGAGGATAAAGTTTGTAGGGCACGCTTCAAGTTTCTCGCCGTTGATTAATCGAGTAGTCCGATGCCGACGGAGGTTTGTTGAGGATACAAGTAATGTCATTGGAGGATTTGATAAGCATTGCCTTGGATTCTTCACCTCAGCCTTCACGCTTCTTAACGTAAATTTGTCCCCATTTTGTCAAACAATATTTATAGTCAGCTTCTTTAAATCGGGTTCTGCATTCACGAAAAAGCTGCTTATTCTCGCGCGTAAGACGGTCGTTAATGTAGACGTTCTTTACAGGTCCATCAATTATCAGATCTTTTGTGTTAAGGCGTTTAGATTTAGCAGAGAAATAAAATCGGTCACGAACGTTCCGGCGACAGAATCTGACAACAAGTGGCCGGGGGGGGTCGTTACGATTATTTCGCTGTGGCCCAGTGCGGCTCACGTAGTCAAAATCAGAGTCTGACAGCTTCATGCCCGCCACGGCTGAGAGAGTAAATGAGTGGTACTTTCTCCTGGGTTCTCGTTTAGTCCTGATATTTCAATATCGTTTCTTAGACGTGCTTGTGTTTTACTCTTGGAGCGATTCTATTGTTTTCTTGGCGACAGGGGTTATTAATAGCACAGTTTTCTATTGAATTAAGTCGAGTTTCGTAGGCAGAAAGTTTCATAGTTTGTGAGGGTATGAAGACTTTCATTTACCTCTTTTAATGTTGATAATTCGGACGCGATCTCTTCGGTTCTTGTGAATCGAGTCTCATGAGATATCAATTTTGTAGTTATCTCGTCAATAACTAAAAACTAAAATTAAGTGAAAACGAGATTGCGTGATTTATTTGATCGATTTATTCGATATGTCGTTTTATTTTTCTAATGCATACGAATAGACAATTCTGAACTATGATATTATATTTTTACCATGAAAAAACTGGAATGGGCTAATTCTTCACATTTGTCACAATAGGCATGATGCCTCATGTTCGGGTTGATGGCGTACTGATGCTGTATGGATAGTGAACCATCGGGTATCGTAATAAGGTATAAATTATGGGATATAGTTTGAATCATAAAAATGAACCTTGAAAATTTTGAAAAAAATATGCATTTTTTTATTGTCCAAGAGTAAATTTAAAGCTACCAATAGAATCCTTACGCGTTTATAGAAACGAAATTGTATGACAACTATGTGCTTAGGCGCAGTATTTCGCGGCCGAAACAACAAATCAACCTTAGTAAAATAAAGGTAAAATAAAGTTGTAGCAGCCGATAAAATGAGACCGTGGATAAATGTAAAAGATCTTAGAGGTAGTGTCGCAAGCGACGATAACGCTGGTACAGGTACCGAATCAGATACATCCACAGAATCATAACCTGCCGAATGTCATGATTTAGATTATTTTGTAAGTATGTATACTTGTATTAGAGAATAAATATTTTCTGTAATAAATTATATTGTGCTCTTGTAAAAGAATATAAAGTGATTATTGCAAACAGAGTTGAATAATTAGGCTAACACAATTCACAACAGTTAAAAAAATAATACGTAAATTAAAAGTTTGTGTGGACATATACATTTTTAAGTAGGTATGTTATTATTAATTAAGTCGTCAAATAAAATGTATTGTTCAATTATGTCATTCTTTTATTGATATATATCTCAATCGAAGGATATTCTAAATACCTTTTTATTTACATTTCGTGCGCGCGTCGGGTGACTGCGCGCTGACGGATGGCCGAATGTCATGATTTTATCATTACAACTAGGATAAATCAGCTTTTACATGGCGAGCATGGTCAGTTTTAGGGTAAATGCAGATTATTATATGGCAACATTATTAAAAAAACCTGGAAGCATGGAAGGGGTTAAACGTAATTTGGAGGGAGGAACGCCGGAGAGCACACTTTGTTCGGGGACGAGCGGATGGGCAGACCACCTGCAATCCTAAGGCACTAACCACCAGAAGTACTCATCATACAAAGAAGTATACAGCCTGCGCAGTGCAGCACAACTGACTGAGAAAAAATTACCCCCCCCCCCCCCACACTACCCCTCTCTTTCTAAATGCGCAGTCTGGGCGACACTGCAGCTTAGTCGCAAACGACGCGACTAACAAGGAAACATACCCAACTGTCCAGAGCCGATTTCAATGATTTTTATATATGTTATAGAGTAGTCTAAAATAACCGACACGTCATTTTTTTTAGCTGCCCAAACTCTCGAGAGATATTGTCCTCCAAAGTACTGAAAAATGGCGAAACTCTCTAACTTCGGAAGAGAGTTTTGTGCAAACAAACTGCTTGTTAATTACTAGTTTTAATATATGTTGGAGAACATGAAAAAATAATGGACTATTTTGGCTGAAAACTAATATTTTATAAAACAAAAAAAATACACTTAAAGGTTTCATACTTTTCACCGTTTCACTCACTCACTTTGGTTGTTTTGCTAGTATTTTTTTTCATAAAACTGTAAACTACACGGTCCTTAACCTCTATTAAAAAAAAAAAAACTTTTTTCAGGGTTCCGTAGCCAAATGGCAAAAAACGGAACCCTTATGGATTCGTCATGTCTGTCTGTCTGTCTGTCCGTCCGTATGTCACAGGCATTTTATTCGATAACTATAAGAGTTATTTTATTTGAATAGAATTTTGACGATAGGTGTATTTTTTTAGACGCTACATAGTTTTGTTATTATCTTACAAAAAAAAATTTTTTTAGCGTTGCACACCATACATAAATCTGAAAGTCAACAAAAAAATTGTGGCACATAAATCGATAGGCCTTTCAAAATAAATATAAGGTTTCTCAACATTTTTTTTTATTAAGTGAATAGAGTCGGAGATAATCGCCCCGAAAGTCACTAAAATTGTGTCCCCACCCGCCCTCTAATTTTTGAACCGTGCATTTTAAACATATGAAAAAAAAACATGGACATAATAGGGCTTATTAAATTCTTTCAGCGAAAATGGTTTTGAATAAGATCAATTCAAAGGTTTTCGAGGTATTTCTAAAAAACTGCCTTCCTTAATGAAAAGGACGTAAGTGTCATAAGATTTCAGTAACGATACGAGCTTTTTAATAGGCACGCAACCCTTCGTTGTGCGTGGTCTGACACGCACTTGGCTGCTTTTTCTATTCTCCTCCATGCGTACAGACAGGAGGAAGGTCCAAAGAAATGTGTGCAAAAAATAATGTTCAAGTTTTATAGAAGACTAGCTTCCGCCCGCGACTTCGTCCGCGTGCACCCGGGATAAAAACTATCCTATATTTTAATCCAGGCTATAAACTATCTTCGTGCAAAATTTCATTCAAATCGGTTCAGCCGTTTAAGCGTGATTGAGTAACAAACATCCAAACATCAAAACTTTCGCATTTATAATATTAGTAGGATTTATAACTCTATATACAGTATTGACAAAACAATAGTATCACTGGGATAACCATATAAAAGCGGAGATTTAATACCTAGGAGGTATTTGCACTTAATAAAAATATATCTTCTCAAGTTTTGTAGAAGAAATCAATGTGACATGACATCTGAAAACTGACAAATGTTTCAGACCAGCCTAGCCAGCCTATTGTGCAACAATGCTGCCATAGGTTGCACACTTGTTTGCAACAAAGGTGTTAAAAGCTTTAACTACGCACAACATCAAACAATGTCCTGATTTCCCCATCAAAATGCCTCAGTACCGATTCACGGCTATTCCTATTCTGGATTCCCATTAACCCGATGTTTTCAAACAGCATACCTCACAATTGCTAGAAATTCGCATACCGTGACTGGCAAACAGACAAACAGCCTATTTATAATTAGTTAATTTTACCCCACAATAGTAACTCAGGATTGTTGGGATTGTGAAGTATGTTACACTGCCTATACAATGTGTCCTACGGCAACAACTTCGCAAACGAAAGGAAATATGAGTAAAAATACAAAACCCCCGACACATATGTATCAAACTTAGCTAAAAACTATCTCGACATTCAATTAATAAACCCGCACTTAAATCGGTTCATCCGTTTCGAAGAAAGCTACGATGCTACATCGTCATCATATCAGCCGAAAGACGTCCACTGCTGGGATAGGCCTCTCCCAAAGAGTGCCAAAGTGACCGGTTCTGCGCCACCCGCATCCAGCGGACTCAGTCCACCTTGCCCTACCTCAGGCCTACCCACGCCGCGCCTTCCGGTACGTGGTCGCCACTCGAGAAACTTTCCGCCCCAGCGGCCATCAGTTCTACGTGCTATGTGCCCGTAGATTCGGAGGGCTATATCGGTTACCTTGGTTCTGCTGCGGATAGCCTCATTTCTGATGCGACCACGACCACGCAGAGAAACTCCTAACATAGCCCTCTTCATTGCCATTTGGGTGACTTTGATCCTTCACAATGCCATAGACAGACACAAAGATACACACATACATATATGTCGCTCTCTCTCCAGTCCTGTTCATAGCTGAAGATCGCGGTTATGAGATGCAAGTCTGGTCTGGAACGGACGAAGTGTCTCCAACGGCACCTGTTAGTTGCAATGTTAGCGACAGTGCACAGTTTCGGTGTGTCTGGATTATTTAGTTGGTCTGACCCTCTGGATCTATTCCCCTCTGTCGCAACATACATAATATAACATATCCCATAAAAAACATTTCATGTAAAAAAGAGGCCAAGTCTCGAAACTCTTCTACCGTAAAAAATTGTGAGATATTTCGTAGAGCCAAGTCTCAGGCATTCTTATTAATCTTTATTTGCTTGCTAAATAAAATTCTGTAACTTGGCAATCACATTACTTTCCTGAATTTATGGATTTCTGTATACCTAAATCTATGTAGTAGTACGTACAAAAAGAAGTGAGATCCCAATTTCACTTCTTTTTGTACTTTATTGTGTTATCAATGTATACGAATTATGGATGCAGTCCCATTCTTGCTTTTTCATGTTTTGACTCATTCACTGCAAATATAACGTTGTGAGCATAGCGTTGAGCGTTGTGAACATATAGATGTTTTTATGGGATTACAAAGTAATTTATGCAGTTGGTGTATCTAGAAAACTGGAGTGAAATTGCATTTTTTTTTGTCTTGATTTATTTATACACTAATCACTAATTGTATTCTAAATTTGAAGCTTCTATATCTGCTAGAAGTGCCTTAGACTTTTGATGATCGGTGAGTCAGTGAGTGACAAAATTAAGAAACTTTGACTAGTTATAATTCTTTAACCACCGGTTCAAATTGGATGTAATTTGAAATATATCGTGGTTATACAATGCGTGCTTGGTCACTGAAAATTCTGGCTTCTAGTTTTATCTACAACGAAGTTATAGGGGGGTCGAAAATGGCCTGAACTGCTTCGAGAAAAGGATGGTACGGCCGTGCCACTCGCTGTTTTGCTCGACTTGGCGGGGGCACTACCGTGCCCCCAGATACAGTGTCAAAACGATGCCAGGCAGCCGTTTAGTTCGAACATGCGCATACCGGGTTTGAGGCACGTGTTTGGGTAGAAATTTGTAAGGAGCTCGCATTCAATTTTTTTTTTTTCGTTCGCTGTTTTACATCAATCTTTTAACTTTGCAACTACTATCCTCTTAGCGTTTTTCCCGATTATACCCTAAAGAAGACCAGGGACCGCTTTGATACCTAATCCCAGGGCACCAGTTTTACAAAAGCCACTACCTAACCTTCCAAGTTCCAACCCAGAATAAAACTAGGCTTTTTGGGATTACACCAGTTTCCTCACATTTATCTTCACCGAAGAGTTTGAATATAAAATGATGATTTCGTCAAGTTTTTTAAAATACCTTGTGGTACAGTCTCCATCAAAAGTAACTACGCAATCGAAGACGACAAAAGCTCTTATTCACTTCGCCATAGAGCTGCTTAGGGCTGTCGAGACCTCATTTAATATGACGACTGCGCTCGTGCCGCTGGTCTCGACTGCTCTAAGCAGTCCGTCTATGGCCCGCGTTAAAGATTTTTGATGACTTCGTGTATAACGCGACTGGCCAACTGTATTGCCATCCTTGCAATAGAGTATTTAAGAGTCCGCAGTAAGCTTGGCCGAATTTCACTTTCCCATGCAAACGTAGTTACGCTCTCATTTTAAAACTACGTGTTGGATTGTGACGAAACTTTGCATATACATTGACATGAGGTATATCTTTGTCTGTAATCAGTTTATATGGTCCCAGTTTATAAAACAAACGAAATACAGCAAAAACAAGCTTTGTATGAAAAACTTAGATTCGTTGTTTTTTTTACTATGGTATCTCAAGCTACATAAACTAATTACAGACATAGATATACCTCATGTCATTGTATATGCAAAGTTTCGTTACAATCCAACACGTAGTTTTAAAATGAGAGCGTAACTACGTTTGTATGGAGAATCGAGCTTACTGCGGACTCATTTTGGCCTAGCCAGCCATATCACCATATCAGAGCTCATATAATAGGGCTGATCCATAGTTTGTTAGAGTCACCGTCATCGAAATCGATGAGGACTATTTTGCGCAGTTACTTTTTCAGCATCAAAACTGCCCATACTGCCCTGTACGAGCCGGGGGTTGAACCCACGACCTAGCTGCAGATTGAAATTCGCATGCCTTTCGAGTCATCATCATCATCAAATCAGCCGAAAGACGTCCACTGTTGGACATAGGCCTCCCCCAAAGAGTGCCAAAGTGACCGGTCCTGCGCCACCCGCATCCAGTGGACTCCAGCAACCTCTACCAGGTCATCAGTCCACCTTGTGAGTGGCCTACCCATGCCGCGCCTTCCGGTACGTGGTCGCCACTCGAGAACTTTTCCGCCCCAACGGCCATCGGTTCTACGTGCTATGTGCCCCGCCCACTGCTACTTAAGTTTAACGATTCTGATGGCTATATCGGTTACCTTGGTTCTGCTGCGAATGGGGTCCTGCCTCTTGACCAAACAACTTTTAGCCAAATGTATCATTTGACAAATGTTTCATTTGACCTAATGCATTTTTCGTCAAAACGGTGGTATTTTCGGGTATTCTTTGAATATCATCAAATAGAAGTCATTAGGTTAGGTTTTTTTGATAATAATCCTATAAAGCTTTCTATTTAAGAAAAAAATTCATTAGGTCAAATGAAACTTTTGTCAAATGAAACATTTGGCCAAAAGTAGTTTGGTCTAACATTAGTGAACCGCTGCGGATAGCCTCATTTCTGATGCGATCACGCAGAGAAACTCCCAACATAGCCGTCTACATAGCCCTTTCGGTGACTTTGAGCCTTCTTATGAGGCCTACAGTAAGCGACCACGCCTCTCGGGGACAGTGTCTCAATCTCTCAATGATCTTTTAACTTTACAATACCTACCACGGTAACTATTTAGATGCCAGCCACACAATCCCCTGCTTATTTTAGTTAAAAATAAACACTATATCTTCATCAGCCAGACTGAAAGCAAAACAGACTGAAAATTAAACAAGTAGATCGACCGCAGAAATCTTTCGGCGCACCTAAACTATTTTCTATAAAATAATAAACAATGTTGAGATAAATGAGTGTTTTGGCTGAAAGTCTTGGAATACACACGTGGACGTAGTTTATTGGGGGTTAATAAACTCTAAGGAGATGAGTGAGCAATTATTGTTAGATATCATGAAATACATGAAGTTAAGATTAAGGGTAACCGATATAGCCCTCCGAATCGCTAAACTTAAGTGGCAGTGGGCCGGGCACATAGCACGTAGAACCAATGGCCGTTGGGGCGGAAAGGTTCTGGAGTGGCGATCACGAACCGGAAGGCGCGGCGTGGGTAGGCCCCCCCGCAAGGTGGACTGATGACCTGGTAAAGGTTGCTGGAGTCCGCTGGATGCGGGTGGCGCAGGACCGGTCACTTTGGCACTCTTTGGGGGAGGCCTATGTCCAGCAGTGGACGTCTTTCGACTGATATGATGAAGATTAAGGGTGGAATAATGAAACATGACCCCACAGGGTGGACTGATGACCCGGTAAAGGTCGCCGGATTATGGGTTTTCTAAAACCATTTTTCAAATCAGTAATTCGTTTGCGAGATATTGGACTTAAAGCCCTAATTTTAGTTAGTCATGTGAATAAATTCGCGGTAGTAGTGCATATAATGAATTTAAAAGGAAAACTATCACGAACAAGCAGGCATTAGTATATTTACCGAGTAATACCCAACTTAATGTGTAATTGAAAAGGCCAATTCCCGTACAAATTCGGCCGACGCAACCGCACCGCACGTCGATGTAACTAAGACAGACAGGCAACTACGGAACCCTACACTGCGCGTGGCCCGACACGCACTTGGCCGGTTTTTTTTAATTAAATTTCGTAAAACTGAATTGACAAAAAAAATTGCTCCCAAAATCACGAGAATCGATTGAGAAATCAGACCAGGTGCCCGTTTAGCAAAAGCTTGTAACTTGTGATACAAGCGGAAGCCCCTTTTCAACTCCTTTTATAAGAAAGAGACTTCCGCTGGTATTACAAGTTACAAGCTTTTGAGAAATGGGCCCCTGTTGGATAGGAATAGCTGAACAGACATATAAAAAAAAACCACGTGACTTGGTCATTCAACCAATCATAGCAACCTTTTGTATCTATGGTATTATCTTATCGCCTGAATGACCAAGTCTCGTGCTGTTTTTTGTTTACATTTAGTTAAATACCTAACCAAAAAGGGTATAGAATTCAAGAATAATTTGAGTGATATTGTCCCTCAAGATACCTCTTCAGTCCGACAGGCACTTTCGCATTTATAATATTCGTATGGATACTGATACTAATACTTGTATTATAAATGCGAAATTGTGTCTGTCGGATTGAAGAGGTAACTTCACGCTTAAACCGCTGAACCGATTGAGATGAAATTTGGTATGGAGTTAGTTTGAGTCCCGAGGAAGGAATTACAATATTTTTTGTCCCGAAATTCATTCCCTAAGGGGGCGAAATGGGGGATGAAAAACGAGTTCCACGCAAACGCGGTCGCGGGCAGAAGCTAGTTAATAATTGTTTTACTTTTCTCGCCATTTGACATGGCAAATATTATTTATACCGACCAAATACTTAAAAACAAAGTATCTCTCGAATGGTAATAGGCCTAACTGTATTGAATTAACCTCATTTTTTATCCCAAGTTATGATCTCATCCAGGCATAAGCAATTCATTGAATTTGCAGTTTTAGGTGACAAAAATAGCGATAAAAATTCGCGAAGGTTTTCTTTTCAATGGAGAAAAGTACTAAAAAAATTAGAACCAACATTTGTAAATACGCTAGCTGTTCACGCGGCTCCGCTCGTGTCTTATATGAAGAACGAATGATGAGCCTAGCATCCCCCAAGGTCCTTTCTGTATAGAGTTTTCTTAAAGGATGACAGTTTCGCTGCCGGTGGGCGCCATATTTAACGTTTACCAGCCTGAAAAGTGTGTTCGAACCCCCCGGCCGCCCTTAAGAGGGAAGAATACCTTTCGAATACTACGTACTCGTCCATACAAAAAGAGAAAACGTTTTTCCACTTCTAAATATTGTCCAATATCAGTGACTTTTTAGTACGTTATTAACACAATGAAATACTAGGTTTATAAGTAGGTTTTCCATTTTTCAAAAACTTATAGGCACTTCAAAAACTTAAAGAAGAAAATAAGCGAGACCTATAATCGTAGAATATATCATGCTGAAGCGATAAACATCAAAATCAAAGTGATTTGTTAAGATTTAGTCAGTGGAAAACGTTTTCTCCCAAAATGGAATTTTCATATAATAATTTACTTTACCGACTTCAATTTAGTACTCCGCCAAGCCACGAGAACATTTCCACATTTCTCTTCCAATTTACCACATGAACTGATTTCCGAGAGCAAATGCGTTGATTATTAGAGAAAAAAACCCAATCGCTGTATGTGGGCCGATAATATTTGAGGACTTCCGTCGATTCCACAAGGATCACCTTTGGCACTTCATTAGTTGCTATTTCAACGGAATCTTATCAGAATCTGTGATATACTTTTGTACTTTTATGTACATAATTGAGGAATTCCATGAGTCATCTGTGGTCTTCATCATCAATTCCACTCCACCAAATTTATGATTCATGGATCCCATCATACAATTTATTTTTTGAAAAAATTTGACCCACCTGGAAGCATATACTTACAAATAAAATAAAATAAATACGAATCGGCTCATCAATGACGGAGTTCTGATTGTTACCTCAGAACAGACTTCAAAAAAAAGGAGGAGGTTCTCAATTCGGTTGTATTTTTTTTTTCAATGTTTGTTACCTCAGAACTCCGTCATTGATGAGCCGATTCGTAAAATATATTTTTTGTTTGTAAGTATATGCTTCCAGGTGGGTCCCATTTTTTTGGAAATTCAATTGGATGATGGGATCCATGAGGAATTGAGGGAACTCCTCAATTATATTAGGCACGCGTGTAGTGATTTTGGTATTTTCTATTATAACTCGTGCATTTACATCCGGAAATCATAAATTGGTGGAGTAGAATTGATGATGAAGACCACAGATGACTTATGGAATGCCTCAATTATGTACTTAAAAGTACAAAAGTACCTATATCACAGATTCTGATAAGATTCCGTTGAAATAGCAACTAATGAAGTGCTAAGGGTGATCCTTGTGGAATCGACGGAAGTCCTCAAATATTATCGGGTCACATACAGCGATTGGGTTTTTTCTCTAATAATCAATGCATTTGCTCTCGTAAATCAGTTCATGTGGTAAATGGGAAAAGAAATGTGGAAATGTTCTCGTGGCCTGGCGGAGTACTAAATTGAAGTCGGTTAAAACTTTGTTTTTAAAGTAAATTATATCACTTATCGTTGGGATAAGGCATCCGTCACTCTCGCACTCGCATACTTGTCAGAGCGTGATGGGCGTCTTTACCACAACGATAAGTGATAAAAGGGAACCATGCTACGTCCACAGGCTGTCTCATGAACCGTGATAGTTAGGCAGTTGAAATTTTCACAGATGATGTATTTCTGTTGCCGCTATAACAGTAAATACAAAATAACAGTATAAAATACCTACTACTTGCTCTAAAGTAGTGTTGTGTTCCTGGAGGTGAGCAAGGTCGCCAGAGCTCCCGAGGATGCGTTGTGTTGAGTCCCTTCAGCTGTCAACACGGCGAATCCTCAAACATATCAAGGGTCGGCAACGCCCATGTTACTCCTTTGGAGTTGCATGCGTCTATAGGCTGCGGTGTCCGCTTACCATCAGGCGGGCCGTACGCTTGTTTGCCACCTTCGTTGTATAAATATAAATATATATATATTATATTTAAGGTGGCTCCCATACAACAAAAGTGAGTGAGTCCGACTCGTACACATGGCGGACACATGACTCGAATAAAAATGTTGGCTTTAAAACCCAATATCTCGCAAACGAATCACTAATTTGAAAAACTAGAAAAGTTCTAAGAAACCCCTAATATTTTTAAACGAGCTATCCAACGATACGAAATAGGTGTAGGGGAGGTACCCCAAACATTTTTTTTCAAGATTTTATTTTATTATTCTTCTGTTTGGTCGGTGTGATTGATTTATACACCCATGCCGAATAACAGTTTTCTAGTAGTAATGGTTACTGAGCTAAGCCGTAGACGGACGGACGAATGGACGGCGAGACGGACATGGCGAAACTATAAGGGTTCCTTGTTGACTACGGAACCCTAAAAAAGGTGTGTAGCCTAGTTGGTAGTGACCCTGCCTACGAAACCAGAGGTCCTGGGTTCGAACCCCGGTAAGGGCATGTATTTGTGTGATGAGCACGAATATTTGGATGTTTTCTATGTATTTAAGTATTTATTTATCTATATAAGTATGTTTATCGTCGTCTAGTAGCCATAGTATATAGTCAACAGCAAATATAAAGGATCATTTTAGTACCTTGTCACTTTCACTACTCACCCCTACTGTCACAGTATTGTTACGTTAAGTGCGTCAAAGTACTAAAATCATCATCTATATTTGATGTTGATTGTACAAGCTTTGCTTAGTTTGGGACAAGGACGATTTGTGTAAGATTATGCGCAAAATATGTATTTATTTATATATACCTAATAAAGTTTTTTTAAAAGTCTAGTTCCTGAGTTTTCAGCTTACAGTGCAACTAGTATTAAGACTATTAAGTAGTATAAGCCTCTACTGTTTGTACCTTTATTTTCTTTCTTCTTTCTGTATTTCTAAATTCCAACATACGGAGAAAAGACGGCAATAATGAACGATAAGAATAACATATAAATGGCTCCCACCTTCCACGTGCCAAGTGTTTTCATATGAGTTTAGACAAAAAATGCACTAAGAAACTGATACATATCTGCTTGGTCAACAATATACAAAAAAGTATTGTAAAGTCAAATGCGCATGTCGCTTTTTCAAAATACTCGAATTTATTTCGAAACACGGATTGATTTAAATTGCTAATCTGTACATGTTATAAAACTCTTGTGTTACTAAACGATTGACAGACAGCGCGCAACCTAAACCGCTAAAGATATAAGCATGAAATTTGGAACATATATTCTTTACGTCACACCTGGCCATAATGCGTGTTTTACTGCACGCTGCGCGTACCGTAAAACTCGCATTGTGGCCAGATAAAGACGTAAAATTGTGTACTTACCACGGGCGGTTATTCGTAAAGCCCCCGATCGCATATTTATGGCCCTCACCTTCGGTTCGGGCCACAAACAACTGCGATCTGGGCCATTCACGAATTCACCGCCCTAGGTACGTAATGTACTATTACAGTACGTGGACGTGTACTAAGAAAGGATTTTTCGAAATTCAAACATTAAGGGGGTTAAATAGGGGTCTACCGTTGTATGGAAATCGCGCACGCGCGTGTTGCACGAATGCGTAATTTATCGAAGTTTTGTGTCTGATTAATGAGTTACAGCGATTTTTTCCAACTAACTCAGATGATTTGGGTGTTTTCTCGACGTGACAGATGAATTCTTATTATTAATAGTGAGTGCATTCCTATTTGCATTATGACAGATCTGTCATCCCAGTACAATAAACGCCAGCTGTCACATAATGCAAATAGGAATGCAAATACTATAGGTAGACAAATGGCAACGTCAGTAACGTCACACGCTGATATTAAATACTAATTTCGTATGCTCTTAGAGTGTAAACCGTGGTTCATCGGTTACACTGACAGTAATATTGCTAGATTGACCGTGAAATTCCCGTCTTCGAGCCTGGGTAGACAAGGTAATTTCTTTATATAAGGACTTATTTTTGTAATTTATGAAAAATACATATTTTGGTACGTAATTAGTCTGGCTAATAAGGGTGTCAGTAACAGCAAACTTTTCTTTGGTGTAGTGCTAACAGAAGAAAGAAATTGACTGATGGCCTCATTCATAAAAGCTAATCGAACCTATTTTAGCTAATACGCCGTTTGTCTTTAGTGGTCACTTTGACATCTGTGTTTGTGAGATAGCCACAAAACACATTTTAGTTAACAGATGAGGTTTCTTAAGTTATATGAAAAAGGGGATGAGTCTTTAACCGCTCACTTGCTTTCAGATTTTAAAAAAGGTAGCCTAAATGTGCTTTCAATTTTCCTTAAACTACGAACGTGAGGTTTGTTTTGGATATACATTTTTAGGAGCGGAAGCATTTTTATATAAAATATTTTTATTTTTGCACCAGTTGTAGATTCAATAGAAAATTTGCCCTGGCAGTAAGTAGCTTCCTACGGGATCGCCGCACTGCCACCGGGCCAGGCCACCCTACTGTATGGAGGCCGAAGTATCGCGGCCACACTACTGTATGGAGGCCGAAGTATCGCGGCCACACTACTGGAAGGCGCCCAACTGCTCATTCAATCTTAAAAATTCCTATAAAACTCTACAGCGACGATCCTACCAGTATGTGCATCGAAACGAAATAGTACCGGCAAATTGTTACATGACTATACTCTTATGGTGTGGGACAAAGCGACAAAGCAGCTGTCGAAGCATTAGATCGCGCGATTGTCCAATCGGCGGTTACAAGAGGCACACGAGCCGACGAGGCAACGCGACTTTAAAAGATCCTAGCTTTGGGCGCATATTACAAAATGGCTCAAGACTAACGCCAGTCCTGCTAGATCAAAAAGATCAGCGCGATTTTGCCGACTTCCTACTTAAAATTGGTAATGGTCACGTACCAACGATGGATGGGAAAATCAGCTTCTCAATCGTGGTCTATTAATATGTCCGATGCTCCTTGCGTTTTAAGTACGATGTTTAATGACCTTAGAAAAGCAGTCGAGCGAGCTGGTCCAATGATGAACACGAATAAGGAAAATGTCATGTCAAATGACCACTTAGTACTACTACCATTACAACCAAGGACAGACTGTACAAATTATAATGTTTTTATGAAACTGTCATTGGAAATTAAATCTTTTACCCTGGACGGTACAGTTGCTTTTTGAACGAGCAAGTTGGTCATCAGCTTAAATATAATAAAATCTCAAGTGTAGGTCCGACTTCAAAAAAAAGAGGTCAATCGTCGAATTCGACTCGTTTGTCCTGTGCAAACATTCCGCAGTGTCTCAAGACGAGTCTGACCAGTGTGTGTTGCCAAGTCATCACAATACTTAGATACTATGTCCCTCTTAAGAACGCCCCTTTAAGTTACCCAAAGAGCAATGGAGAAGGTTATGCTGGGAGTCATAAAGTAGGCCTTCTGCAGTAACCGATATAGCCCTCCAATTCGTTGAACTTCGCAGTCGGTGGGACACATTTCAATTTGGTGGAAAGATTCTTGCGTGCCGATTTGCACGTGCTTAGACCACCCTCAAGGTGGACTGATGACCTGGTAAAGGTCGCGGGAGTCCGCTAGATGCAGGTGGCGCAGGACCGGTCATTGTAACACTTTTTCGAGGAGGCCTATGTCCTCCAGTTGACTTCTTTCGTCTAATGTGATGGTCAACATTTTACATTTTGGTAGACAACGTTTCAAAGTTTAAAAGAGTAATATGTTTCTGTGGATCCCGTAGTAGTTGCTGACAATAGTATTCACTACCCAACGATTTTTTGAATTCATTGACCATCTCTTTCCAGAGATGATCAATGAATTCTCCGCCGCACAAATTGGATTAAAGCAAAGCGTCGGTACCATTACCAATTACCAAGGCTATTATCCTTTGAAAAAAATATCCGAGACTGCAACGGATCTTGGTTGCAAATAAAATATTACTGAAGGTATTGAACTTGACTGGTTGCGGCAGGAGTAGGCGTAGGTAAGCCATAGTGCGCAATGCTTGGCCCCCACTGACAACTTTATTTATTTATTTATTTATTTATTTAATCTTTATTGCACAAAAGAACAACTTGTCGTACAAAAGGCGGACTTAATGCCATAAGCATTCTCTACCAGTCAACCTTTGGGCAAAGCAGACAAATTGTGGGCGGTGGGTGCAACTACAGATATAAACACACATTAAACATACATTTATAATAAATGACAACAATAGACAAATAAATAAAAATACATACAAATATAAATACCTACATATATAAATATATATATAGACGAAAATAGAGAACAGAAACACTAAGAATCTACGGCTCTGCTAGCAAACAACTTGCGTAACGATCTTTTAAACGCGAATCTGGTCGAAGACTGTCGGATTTTAACGGGTAGACCGTTCCAGAGCTTTTATTTAGTTTCACCTGTCCCCATGTTTGTTATCAAATCTTGCAAGTTAAATTTGACCCCCTTCACAGTGGCCGATTGAGCTGACATTTTGGGTATAAGTATAGTTTGGATGACAATTCAATATTATGGTACCATCGAGCTGACCTGATGCCATCATCATCATCATCTGTCTCCATAGACAGAAGGTGGCCATGGGAATTCAGTACTTAACCGACGTAACCCTGTTGAGCTTGGGATCGTTAGAATCGTCTCAATGACCAAGTAAGTAGTAGATGATGGTATACAGAGAAGTACAGTCGGCAATAAAGGCTTGTACCAAAATTTAAACTTTTGAAAGAAACTTGTTTTCATATCATAGTGACTCGAGCATTTGTTTTCGAATGCAGTTCAAGTGAAAGTCAGAAGGGAGCTAGCACGTTACATATTATATATTTAAGCTGCTTAGGGGATAGATATACAATGCGGATATATTAGGGTCGGTGGGTATTTGTGTTCCGCACACGACCGTGGCGCGCCGTCAGCCCGGGCTGCTGGCCGTGCCGCGCGGGCGCACCAAGCTGCTGCGCGAGGTACCGATGGCGCGCGCCGTGCGTACCCTGAACCTCATAAGACCAGACCTATTCTCATGTATGTTGAGTAAATTCACAAAAGAAGCATTATTAATTGTATGTGTGGAAATAAAATAAAATAAATAAATGTGGTGAAGTGGAAAGGGTATGTGACTTGGCGAAGTATTAAATTGAAAACTTTTTTTCAAGTAAATTGTATTATTACACCGCTCCTTACCCTAAAAGTGGTGTTGTGTTCGTGATCGTGAATGAGCGAACTTGCTTTTGTCTCTATCTGTCAATACTCCTTCTCCTTCTACGTCGGTTCCTAAAGGTTTAAGGCCGTGAAGTTTGTCTCTGTCTGTCAATACTCCTTCTTTTTCTACGTCGGTTCCTCAAGGTTTAGGGTCGTGACGTTTATCTCTGTCTGTCAATACTCCTTCTTCTTCGTCGATTCCTCAAGGTTGAGGGTCGTGACGTTTGTCTCCGTCTGTCAATACTCCTTCTTCTTCTTCGTCGATTCTTCAAGGTTTAGGGCCGTGACGTGTGTCTCTGTCTGTCAATACTCCTTCTTCATTTTCGTCGGTTCCTCAAGGCTTAGGGTCATGACCACCAGTAGTGGAGTTCTTCACAAACGCCTCTATTTAGACTAATTGTATCTACGCCCTCGAATTTTCTTTCCACTTAAAACCTACAAGGATATCGACATTATCGACTCACTGTTTTAATATGGAATCGAGTTAGGAATCCATTGAATGGGAAAACACAGGCCTCGGGGAGGTTGGATGTTCCAGAACTTGCTAATCATAACAAAAAGACGTATATCGCTATGAGCTTTATATGATGATACCTCCTTTGGAGAATTGGGTAGTTCTGATCAGCGGTTCGCTTGGTGGCATAAAGACTTAACTGTAAAACAAAGTTGTTTAAAAGTGGACCATAATTCTATGTCGTTAAGGTAGGAATTAAGAATAAGTTATATTGAATCAGGCTTTTGTTTAATTCAGCGGTTGCATTTCTGAAGTGGGAAGTGTTTATGTATTAATTTTCTTTGTACTAGGCATTCGTACTGAAAATGGATAGGTTCTTATCTTTACAAAGTTATACAAAAACATACAAATAATTTATTAATAACACCAAGTTACATGTCAGGTTTACAAACGCATATTTCATACGTTAGCACATTATACATCATTCAATCCAATTAATTCATCATTATCTATATATTTATTATATACTATACGATATATAGGTATGTTTACAATTTACTGAGATATAATTATAATTGATGAAACCTTTTCTACAGGCTTGGTGCTTCTGAGGATGGATGCCTAACTTAATGTTAAGACGAGTATCTACTCGATTTTACATATTTATCTAAAATCTTAGTTATTGGTTTTGAAGCTTAGCGCTCTTGAATCAGCATGCAAACAAATCTGAAAAAAGATTAACCTGAAAGTTTAAGATTCTAGTAACACGTCACGTCACTACGTCAAAATAATTCAGTCAAAAGAGGCTGTTCTAAACAGAAATTTGCTGCTGGTCCAAAACTAAAAGTGGTATTATCGGTTCTTATCATGAAACATGCAATCTGAACATAGCTTATTCCGAATTAATCATTTGTTTTGACAATATGATTGTTTATAAAAAGTCTCAAAGTGATCCGTGCGAGAGCAAAGAGTACAGCATATCGAGTTTACATTAGCGAGCGAGCAAGACACCATTTTGTGGGCTACTGTCGATGTCGCCTTAATGGACAGAAGGCGACATCAAATTCCGATCAAGCCATGCGATATTCCTGTTGAGCGCTGGGAGGAGCTTGCCTGATCGGAAATTCGGAATGGCGTAATAAAGTCAGAAAAGGTAAAGCTTCGTTTGAAGAAGCTCTACTCGAGAACCTGGAGCGAAAGCGCTATTAACGGAACTCCACCCAAGCCCATACGTATACATACAATGACCGGGGCCAGTTTAATGCACACAGTGCGACCGAACATTTATAACTGAGTTACGCTTTTCGAACCACATACATGCTCATCAGAGTCAACAGTGGTATAGACACTAAATAAAATAATCAATCCCTAATCTATTTTCTTGAAAAAGGATTAAAAATGTAGTCAAATGGAGAAAAAAGCAACGCGGGAGGTTAAATAATCACAAAGTTATGTGACCAAAGTTTTAACTTTTAAGGGCTCTTCTGCCATTTTGAGTCTACACCCCTATTGTAAGGGCTGTCATTGTGTGTCGTCGGATACGACAGGGAGGAATGATATAAAATTCCGATTGTGTAAGACATGATTGAGATATAGATTTATTTATTTCACAATATACAATTGCACGTAACATTACACAAAGTACATTTTTATTTTATTTTATTTATTTATTTAATGAAGAAACAAACAGTCGTTTACAGAAATTAATTCTTAATGTATCGCTTACATCTTAGACCTGGAGTTTCCTTATTTTATAAACATAAGCATACCAACATACATTATCAACAAACTTAAGTAACTGACTTAAAAGTTTAACTTGCTGTTGTAACTAAGTAATCATAATCAAATTCTAATATTTAATATGACAGCTTACAGTCAGATTGTGATAAACCCATTTGTAGTTTTTAGGAGTCTATATTGTGATAGTCAGATATTAAACAATGTCAAATTGGGTACGTTTTAATTATCATAATAATAAATAATTCAAGCATTATGTCAACAAATTACAAAATGAATGTGTCCATAAAATAAATAAATAAGTACACCTTTCGGGTCGTCAATATTCTAGAAATAAATAAAATCAAACACAATTATAAATATTAGGTACTTACAATAAATTCAGATGTCAATGCAATACAAGTAAGTCATAGCAGTACATAGTAAATTTACATATAAAAGTGAGAACATAATTATGTATGATTATTGACATGATCTTGGTAGCTGTAGTTACCAGCCATCAATCTTATTTCAAATATACTCATGTATCAAATAGAGGATTTTCCAGTAAAAAGTTTCTCTGTCGACTTGGAATTGGGGATATATATCCCTATGACATCCCGGGAAACTAGATAATATTTTATAATGTGGAATACTGGCTCTAGACTGTTCTAAGATAACATTTTTCTTACAGGCTTTTTAATTCGAACACTGGCACGTTTTCAACGTTTTGCATTGGCGCCATTGACAACGAACTCGCAGTCATTAACCCCATAATCTGGTTTAGACCCCTCACAAGATAAGATAAGATAAGATAAGGGTATCTTTTACTACGTCGTGGTTGCGTAGATACAATATCCGGTTTTCTTATAATATTGGTGCTATTTCACTCTTAGGGCCCATGTGGTTAGTTAAGTTAAGAGTCCCTAATAAGCACGGTGGAATCAAGAAAGGTATTTTTCTCAAACATGCAATGAAATATTGACGTTGTGCTCTTCATAATGGGCTTCGAAGTGTCACGTTTCGGGCGCAGCGAGTTGAGAGATCCGTAATGGCATTTCATACAAAATTGGCGGCCTAGGCCTGCAAGATGGTCTTTTTTAATTCCCATTCCACAATTTGTGGCACAGCATCACGGCGTTCAGCCATGAAAATTAAAGTTTGATTTCTTGGAGTTTTTAATTATTACACCATTGCATGTTTGAGAAAAGCACTATACATACCTCGGCGTGAAAAGGGGTTGCCAGCCTCATAACTATCCGTCTATACGTACTCGGCCGGCAACCCCTTACTTCCCGGCCTCAGTAGTAATGTACTATTGTATGGAAAACGTTACGTTGGTACGTCTATTTTGTGTCGATTTTAATTTTTAGCACCAAAAACTATTTTCTGACCTAGACTATGGCGGATCCCAATACAGAGTTTCATGTTTTTATAGCATGTCGTTTTAAAATGAGAACCAAATTGCGTTTGTACGGAGAGTCTATCTTCCTGGTCCGGTCCCTTAAATCAACTTCTTCTTTCTTCCTGTACGATATTTACTTCATCTTTATTTATTTATTTCTTTAATGCCAATAAAACACTGGCCCACAAAATTGTAGTAAAAATTTGACTTGGTGTAGGGTAGGACCTGCAATTTCTTGGTAAGGCATTAATGATAGATATCTATGTAGCTCCTAGGTAATTCTTCTTTAGAAGCCCCTTGAATTAAATGAACGAGCGAGCGAAGCGAACGAAGTTGTCCGTTTTAGCTTGGACCAAAGTTACTTAGTATGCCCGGATGTCCAACTGACCAGCTGTTCCCCTCTGGAGGTCGAATTTCTCAACCCATTATTGAGAAATTTTCTGTGCGGGTTCAAAAAAATATATAGAATTTCAATGGCGATATTGTACTTCGAAATAAAATAAATATTGAAAAAAGGACAGATCCACTAGTTTTTATTCTTAACATCTAATGGCTTCGGGCAAACTACTTAAGCAAAAAGCTAAATAGAGGAACTTAATCCAAATATTTTTGAAGAGCTTTCACCATAAAATTCTTTAGGTACCTACCTACTTAATTTTCTCGTAAAAATAAATATTTAATTTATACTGCCTTTTGTAAAAATATATATTTATAAAGAAAAAAAATACACAACTTTGTATGAACTCATATGCTGCAACATTGCCTATGAAGCCTAACTTTGCCTACCTTATAAAACTGGGATTAACTCGATTGGGTGAGTAAGATACAAATGGTTGTACCCGGCAGCTGCTCGCATTCTTCTCACAAAAAAGCAGGTTACATACTTAGGTCGCAAAAAGCCGTTTTATAAGGTAGGCAAAGTTAGGCTTCATAGGCAATGTTGCAGCATATGACCTTAATTAAAATTATTCAATGAATATAGGTATTAATACAAACTAAGTTAACTAACTTAAAGCCACTCGAAACATTAACATAGATTACACCGAAGGGTTAAAAAAACCGTTGAAAAAAAAACTGCATCCCAAATGCAACTAGAGCGAGCAGGCGTGCGATATGCGATTTAAAATTCGAACGAACGAACCGAACCGCTTATAAATAGAGATCGGTTATGGACCAGCCCATTTCGTGCCTACCACCCGAGTGCTCAAGTCACAAGATTTAGAAAAACATAAAGTTCCATTTTTGAATTTGTGCTGTGTTAGTTCTGTGCTGTTCACGCGTTTTTCAAAGGTAGTGCTTATTTTATTTTAATTACACTTTTTTTATTTTTTTACTTACTTTTTTTATTAAGCTTTTTATTTTTTACGTATAGTTTTATGCTAAATACCGCTAGAATGTGTTCATTCAACAATAATTCCATAATCGTTATCAGTTAAGCGTGCTTTAGGTTGAACTTCGAATACCTTTAAGTATAACTTCATTATTCATTTGATAAAAGGACATTCTAACACGTTTTTTAGATTTTTTTATTGAAACGTGTTTTATAATGCGTAATACAGTATCAAGTTAGAATTATTAAATCATAGTGGTAAATTAACAGGTCATGTGTCATTAACTACGTGAGAATGTTAAATATTGATGAGCGTTTCTCAAAAAAAAGCCACTATTATTAATTTTCTTCTACAAATTTTATGTTAACTATTTCCCCTCAGAATCAGGAGCTCTTTTGACCCTGGTAGGACAAAAAACTGTCCCATACATATTTTTCTTATTGTGTTACTATTTACCTTATACTTTGTATAGTGGTAACACAATAGAAAAGTTCAAAAATGTATGGACATTTTGGGACACTTTTTCTCTCCTATTGGGATGGAAAGACATCGTGATTTTGAGTAGTATAACAAAAAAGTTGCAGAAAATCTCCGAAAAATTGTAGTGGCATTTTTTTAAGAAACGCTCGTATTCATATTGTTGTTGAACAACAATTTTTACAAATATTTTGTAAAGGATGCAAATTCGATAAAAATCTATTTAAAAAAATCAAAACATCAATTAGAATGTTTTAAATAGGTATCTTGGTAGTTAAGTAACATGGGTTACTATAACACGGTATTTTACAAATAGTCGAAACAAAATCATTTTTTGAAACGTATAAAACGCTCTGTAGTATTAAGTTCGTAGGGAAATACAGATTACGTCGCGTCACAGTTTTCTATGGTTCTCGCTTCTTGGTTTTTACTTATTTAAAATATTTAAACGAGCATTAAATAAGTTACACATTATTACACATTACCTAAACATATTAAATATTTTTTACCCTAATGTGGTTTAATAACTTTATTAAAGTACAATATTTCAATGAAAGAAATACAAACATAGTATGAAAAAAAACCTTAATGTTGGTTTTTCAATAAAATCATAATCCTCCCATAAAGTTATTGCTTCGTTGACTTTTTGAAAGCGTCCTTACCTTACGTTTTAATCCTTTATTTATTAAAAAATCACTAAAATAATATGGGACGACGAACAAGAATAAAAATGAATAAGATAACAATACCCTTGTACTTTGCTTATTATGTACTTTGATCTATTGTGACATGTATATTCTTTAACCTGTTAGTGTGTACAATAAAGCGCTTACATACATACAATAACTAACTAAATAAAAAAAATAACACGATGAAATATACCACAAAAAAAATCGATTAAAGAACCTTCTCGGGGGCTCTGGCGATCTTACTCACCACTAGAAACACTGCAACATATACCTCTAGAGAGTAAAATAGAGGTTTTATTATGGCTGCATTACATAATACAAAGAACGGGATAAAACGGGATATCATCATGCTGGACATAGGCCTCCCCCAAAGAGTGCCACAATGACCGGTCCTGCGCCACCCGCACTCAGTAGTTTCGGAAATGAATCATCATCATATCAGCCGAAAGAGGTCCACTACTGCACATAGGCCTCCCCCAAAAAGGGCCACAATGACCGGTTCTGCGGTTCGCGCATCCAGCGGTCACCCCCGACCTTTACCAGCTCATCAGTCCATCTTGTGGCCTACCCACGCTCGCACGCTTCACCTTCCGGTACGTGGTCGCCACTCGAGAACCTTTCCGCCCCAACGGCCACCGGTTCTAGGTGCAATTTGCCCCGGGTTTTATCAGTTACCTCGGTTCTGCTGCGGATAGCCTCATTTCTGATGCGATCACGCAGAGAAAATTAATCTTAAAAAGCTCCAATGTTACATTTTACTCTTTAATAGGTACCTACATTAGTATCTTCATCATCATTATCTAAATAAGTGTAGAACATAGTAATAGGAAGTAGCATTGTAGTTATTTGAGCATTTCTCAAAAAAAATGCCACTATTATTAATTGCGCATTTTTTAGGAATTTTATGTTACTCAGAATCAGGAGCCCTTTCGACCCTGGTAGACCAAAAACTGTTCCAAAGATATTTTTCCTATTGTTTCCATTTAACTTATACTTTGTATGGTGGTAACATAATAGGAAAGTTCAAAAATGTATGGATATTTTGGGACACTTTTTTTCTCCTATCAATATAGGAGAAAAAAAGTGTCCCAAAATATCCATACATGGAAAGACATAGATGGAAAGACATCGTGATTTTGAGAAGAAAATCGCCGAAAAAATGTACTGGCATTTTTTTTTGAGAAACGCTCATTTGGTTGGATCAACTATTTTCTGTCACTAGTTACCATGGTTACGTGTTACGTCACTTTTTAAAACTGCGATTTGTGAGTGTTAATTCACCAAATGTGGGGTTTTCTTGTCAAGTTCGACCCCTTTTTGCATGGACTATCTTATAACTAACTTTTTTACTAGTATCTCTGTTATTTTGTGTCCTAGCTAACGGAACAGAATAAGAACCAGAAATAATTGATTGACCCTTTTATACTGTAGTATGAAATCAAGGAAAATGTACAAAAATCAACAATTGTCGACCAAATTAAATCAGGCTTTTATTAGATTCTTAAAACGATAAAGATTGTTTAACTAGGAAAATACCCGAATTTAATTTAAGATGCTTTCACGAAATGTTAATTACTTAAGTAATGATATAACGAAGAATAAACGGAATACAATTATGTCTCACTTCTCGGAAAAAAAAGCTAAAATATTTGAGAAACGAAATCATTAGCATCATTAGCAGTAATCATTAAAACATCGACTTTTATTCATAAACTTAATTGACTTCCTGTATGTAACTCCCTATTGCCTGTCTCTTTCATCCATGGGTGATCTTTATCCGACAAAAATTATATACTGCAAAACCAAAAATAAACTGCTAATCCTACTAATATTATAAATGCGAAAGTTTCGATGTTTGGATGTTTGGATGTTTAGATGTTTGTTATTCAATCACGCTTAAACGGCTCAACCGATTTGAATGAAATTTTGCACGAAGATAGTTTATAGCCTGGATTAAAATATAGTATAGTTTTTATCCCGAGTCCACGCAGACGAAGTTGCGGGCGGAAGCTAGTATATACATAATCTTCAAGTATTTTACTGAAATACAGCAAACAATCATCATGTAGAAATAATAATTAGAGATGTACCGACTAGTCGGAAAAGCCGACTATCCGGCCACATTTACAGTCGGAGAATAGTTGGAGACTATTCGGTCGCCTCCACTCAGCGCCGATTAGTCGCCTAGTCGGCCCAACTCTAGTTTTTTGCATTCAGTAAATTCTTACCCTCCGCACAAACACGCTGAATACAACAAACCAAGCAGATGTTGCTCGCGCCACGGCCACCGCTGAAATGGCAAATCAAACAATTATATCTATTGTTACCAACAATACCGCTGCCCATTATAGAAAACATAACTCACTTTTGATAAATTTTACAGGAGAGCGATAATATACTTAATTTTTTACATTCTATGAACTTGTTTTTGCTATAAATTACTTACACCTACTTAATACTTACTAACTTACATACCTACATAATGTCGCGACTGTAAACATATATTTGTGCATAAACTGGAGCATCGTCTGCCAACAAACCACATTGTGGTTTGGCAGAAGAAAATGTTAATAGAATTAAGTTTACTTCGTGAATAAATAAATTATTATTAATTATTATTGTTATTATTATTCAATTTTAGTCTCCTAATAAATCAAAATACCAGTAAAAATTGATGTAAACTGCACTTGATAGTGTAAAGATAGATTTTTATATATTTTTAAATATTCATATTTACAATAGTCGTTCCACACAAGAGAATTAAATTAAAATAAAATTTCTATGACGGCAGAAGGCTGATCAATACATGACATTAAATACTTTTTTTAGATTAATTTCATCCTTGTTAACAAAGAAGTTTGTTCGACGGTGAAACCAAGTAGGTATCCTGAGTTACTTGTTTTTAGCGTAGAAACGTCAAGATAGCGTAGAATTACTACCGAAAAGGAAATACTTAGATCTGAAAATGATTAAAAACTTGGAAAATATAAGGCTAAAAAGATTTTTTTTGATGCCTTTTCAGTCGCTTTATCCGAATATCATAAAAAAAGAAAATCGAAAAAAGTGAAATGCTTGATTTCTGCAGCCGAGCTGGTCATTGAATTCCGCGGTTACGCCTGAAATAATCAATAAGGACGTAAACTGATAATCAAACCATCAACTTTTTATATATTGGACGACCTCTGTAGGCTTACTTGGTTGTGACCTTGGTTGTGACCCTGTCCTGGGTTCGAATCCCGGTATAGACATTTATTTGTGTGATGAGGACGAATATTTTTTCCTGAATCATGACTGTTTTCTATCTATATAGGTAAATATTTATTTATCTATGTAAGTATGAATATCGTGGCCTCGTACCCGTATAGAACAAGCTTTGCTTAGGTCGATTTGTGTAAGATTAAATTGTCCCTAAATAAAGTAGTAAGTATGTAGGAAAATGGGAACAGGTGATAATCACGATTTCCTATTGTCAAATAGCATAAATAAATAAATAAAATAAAAATTATTTATTTCCAGATAACTCAGATCCATAGATTGTTAGTAACAGAAAAGCCAAAAGAAACACTTAAGAACTATGTTAGTATAACTACAATTTAAAAACATCTATTTTTTGGGTCGTACGACATGCAAAATGGTGTATCGGCGGAGAATGTCCGAATCCCACCTTCCTGATATCATTTTCAGGATGCTATTTGTGCTCCCTCTCATCTGCAATACTACCGATGCCGTCTTCTTTCTTACAATGGCAAAAAAGTCATCCATGCTAGCATCGGCAAACATCCCAGAAGCACTGCAGAATCGAGGAAGCCCAAAGAGCATCCTGAAAATGTTATTATATTGGATTCGCAGGGTACTATAGGGCTTTAGCCTGAACCTAGTCCACAGACCGCACGTGTAGAAACTTTGGCAGTAGGCTCTAAATAAAGTAAGCTTCACTTGAACACTACAACGTGCGAACCTGTGGACCAGCATCCCGCCGCGCACCGCCAGCGCCCTGCGCTTCCGCTCAATGTCTAGATCGTCTTTTAGGTCCTCCGACACAATATGACCTAAGTATTTAAAATGTGTGACACGGTTTAAAGCCACTCCGTTCAATATTATTTTGGGCAAGTAGGCTGGACACTTTATTTTACCTTTAAATAACATGAACTCGCTTTTGTTAGCGTTGTATTTTAAACCATGTTGGCGCGCATACGTTTCACATTTATTTAAAAGCATTTTTAGACCTGATACTGATGGACTCAACAGCACCATGTCGTCCATACATTCTTGATTTCGCGTATTTAAACATTTTTAAAATACCAATTGGTATTTATTGAAGCGTGATGTTTTTCCGAGTTTTTTGTCGAGTCGGTTAAAGGCAATTGATCAGAAGAGAGTTCGCGAAGTCTACAGTTCCTTATATCGTATACCTATCGATAAAATCATGAACATTTGTCCGCAGGTCTCGAATCTCTACAAAAATGTACGCTCTTCTGATATTCGCTCTGGTGGCGGGATGCCGCGCTGCGAACGTTAACAAACATATGAGGCTCCTCACTGAGCTAGACAACCACATTGAACCTAATTGTGAGTAAAATAAGCTCTATAACTGCATACACTAACTTAAATTTTTACCAGGACGCATATCGGTTAAGGGGATGCCTCGATTCTAACCACGGCTCCGTGTAAGAAACATGTTTATGTCGGTAAAGATATGGTCGGCAATGGCTTTTATGGACAGATGGCGGCGTGATATGCGTGCTGCCAAGCGACTATGAAAACGCTTACAACTGTACAGTCAAGGGCACCAATATGTATTCACTCAAAGTTTCATAAATATGTATACTACAATCTTATTGCTGCAGAAATAAGGTCTGTGTACATATTTTTGAGACTTTCTGGTGTATACATTTTGGGGCACTGCACTTGACTGTACATAAACACACTTTTTTACACACTTACCTACACGAAGAACCCAAATACCTACAGACCAAGTAGTGGCGTTATTAGGGCTGCGGTATTCTGTAAGAAGGGACGTCCCCAATTTGGCTGCGCCAAATATCATCGAGGAGACATTGCCTCAAAGCTCTCCTCGCCTCTTATTCAATTAAGCATTTTTCTGTGTTATTCTCGGAAATTTTATGATCAGGAAAGTTCTCGGAAATTTTATGATCAGGAAATTATCTGGACGGAAACTTTGGGAGGAGGAGGCAGGAGAATTTCATATATGGAAAGTTTCGCAATTTGGCAGATTTCTCGTTGGTGCATTGCTACACTGGGAAAGCTTCCAGAGTTTTCTGAAAATACTCCTACTTCTTTGAGAATATTTTGCTACTATTGTTAATTAATTGTATTATATTGCTCCAGTAATACCCCTCCGCGCGCCCCGCCGCTTCCTAACCATAACGCGCGCGCCCGCGGCACTGAGCGCGCACCAACCAGGCAACACAGTCTCGCTGACCTGCGAGGCGTTCGGCGCGCCCGCGCCCTCGGTCCGCTGGTTCAAGAATAATCAGCCTATATATGAGGTTAGTACCAACTGGTAGCTACTAACTCGTAACTATGGTAACCTAATAGTTCAAGCATGCTGTCAAACAGCGGTCGTGGGTTCGAATCCCGGCTCTCGCCATCGTCTTTTGTAAACTTGTTTTGCGATTATCATTTGAAGCCAGTGTAGAAGAGCGGTAATGCACGCGACTTTTAACGAGCGAGCGAAGCGAACGAAGCTCTACGCTTCAGCTTGGGCCGAAAAGCGTTTGTCCGATGTCTCGCTGTCCCGTTGTCCGGCTGTTCTCCTGCACAGGTCGCATTCTTCAATCGATTATCGTTAATTAGCAGATTCGTTAATTAAGTACATGGACTTTTTGTCCCGTCACTTTTTCCTAGTTTAAGGCACTGGTCCCACCGCCGGCTAGTAAGCTAAAAAAGTTGGGCGAGTAACGGTTCATTACGTGCTGACCAGGCACAGTGTGATCAATCGATCTTTACAGATCCGCAATGTAATGCTACTCGCCTAACTTATCTAGCTTACTAGCCGGCGGTGGGACCAGTGCCTATAAGTAACTTATATACACAATCCAATACACTTTAAACCCTAATTATTAACAATAGAGTTAAACATTATTTATACTAAATGGGACTTAATCGCGTATATTTAAC
Source organism: Epinotia bilunana (assembly GCA_947049275.1). Lineage (NCBI taxonomy): Eukaryota > Metazoa > Arthropoda > Insecta > Lepidoptera > Tortricidae > Epinotia > Epinotia bilunana. The sequence continues at coordinate 1,588,168 of OX346274.1, forward strand.
TTATTTGTTTACCTCACTGAGGTCTCCCGACGTTGTCCCGTGACCATGGATGTTGCGACACACCCAAAACGTCGGGAGACCTCAGTGAGGTAAATAAATAAGTTAAATAAACGCGATTAAGTCCCGTTAAGTATAAATAATGTGTGAGAATCGTGAAAGTTTAAATCAATATAATAGAGTCAAACATTTACCTACACACGTTCATCCACGAATAATAATTAACAACTTAGAAAATGTAAAAAACCACCGATATTTCCATTTAAAGTTCAATATCTCAAAACCGGCCAAACCAATTTAGTTACAACGTAGCTAAGAACCATCTCCATGGCACAGACACGTCAAACTTATAACACCCCTTTTTTGCGTTGGGTGTTAGAATGCATCAGAGCTTGGTAACGGGGCCGAGTGCGAGGAAAATTTCCACCGTGGAATGCGAGGCCATCATCATCAAATCATCATCGGTTGATATGATGATGATGAATGCGAGGACAGGTGCGCTGCCAATCCTCAATCACGCATCTCTTCCCATTAGTTGATTGCTTCCTCGCATACCGCTCCGCTTTGATGGCCACTCACCCTCGCACAAAATAACCATTTTCCTCCCTCGTGTAGTTCTTAAAACTCTTTTTTATACTCGTCGACCTTAATGTTTGTATTAAGACTTCGTACACCAAACTTAAATCACATACTTTTTACTATGGAGTTCCCAACTCAACATTTCATAACTGTTGAGACAACTAAAATGAAATTGACCAATCACGTGGCGCCTTTACTGAACTATAATGTATTTGACCAATAGGACGCCGTCATGAGAAAGTCAAAAGGTAAATTGACATCAACGCACAAGAAAGAAAAAGCCGTTGGTTGCACTTCGTTTTCAATAGATACCAAGTTTGTTTAATTAGTTCAGTTGACTCGTAGAAAAAGTATTGTATACAATAGTTATATAATTAGCTTTTTAAGTCTCGTAGGCGTATAAAATACTATGATTGCATAAAATACTATTTTTTATTTCCAGTACGATCAAGAGTCTAATGAGATTTTCGACACGAACCCCACCTCCCTAGCACGCGTGACGTCAACGCTGCTTGTCGCGCGGACCGTCGCGCGCGACGAATACACGTGCGTGGCTGTCGCGGGCGCGAAGACCGCTCGAGTGAACAGCGTCGTATACAGTATAGGTGAGTACCTACCTACCGTCATCGATCATCGTCATTTCAGCCGAAACACGTCCAGTCGTCCATTGCCCTCCCACAAAGACTGCCGCTATGACCGGCCCTGGGGACCAATTTGTTTTTTAAACAACACATACACAAAATGCTGGAACAACATACCGCCACCTTACGAGCAAGCTACTTCGTTGCAATCTTTTAAAGTTTAACTAAAAAGTTATATTCTCACTAAGCAAAAATTTACTTCTGGGTAGAATTTTCACTCCGTGTTTTTACATTACTTTATCATACTTGCCAATTATCCCTGAATGATGAAGAATGAATATATATATATATTATTATTAAATTTCCCACGCTATTCTATTTATTTTCTTATAAGGAAAAGAACAATAAGGTAAAGACAAAAAATAAAAATTCCGAACGCAACCATAACCGTTCATCAAATTCATTCAAAAATGAAATAAAAATATATGCGATTGTTGTGTGAAATTGCAGCGGCGCTACCACGGAAATCAAATCTCGTTCGTGTACTTGCATCCCTGTCATTCGAGTAATGTAAGTGCGATAGAGATAGAGATATCCGAACTTCAACATTCATTTCTACCCATAGAATTGAAAACGAGTGGCCAAATCAAAACCCCTCGTTTCTTTCTATCGCTATTTCAAAATAGCATCTCATACTTTTTGACCGTTTTCGAGTGAAAGTGTCGAGCGCTCGAAAGTCAAAAATCGATACCCTGCTATCTGTACAAACGACAACACTGACCATCCTGTTTATATAGAACCTTATTACAATGTACTTAAGGTGCACCGATGGTCAGTTAGCTGTGTTGTCGATAGTATCAATGGCTAAACAAATAGGATGGAACGGAAAAAGCGCTGGGTACTGATTTTTGACTTTCGAGCGCTCGACTCTTTCACTCGAAAACCTTCAAAAATGATGAAATAGCGATAGAAAAGTTTAAAATAATAAAAACGAGTGCTATTGACCACTCGTATTCAATTAAGTATATCGGTAAAAAATAAGTGCCTGCCATTTTGACACTGCAGTCGTATTTACTTTTACTTAATTTTCGAGCGCTCGAAAGTCAAGAATCGCCCCTCTGGAAAGCATTCAAAATCGTCGCGATGTACCTATTTAATACATGCCTACAATACACGATAAGATTTGTTTATATCGATTCGTAAATTTTAAATAACACATTCCCGTCAAGAATCGCTACGCCCGGAAAGCGACTACGGCGTAGGCGCCCTCTCTTCCTCTCTCTCTTCCTGGTAGTGGAAGGTTTAACACTTTCACTGCCACGAATCGCTACGTGCTACGCTCGTAGCCGATCCCGTGGGTTTCCTCGTATGTAGCGGTAATCGATTACGGCGTAGGCGCCCGCTTGGCGGGTTCCTGGTAGTGAAAGTTTTAAGGTAAATTTTAAAATTGATCGCTTCGAGCATTATTCCAATCTGCGACGTTTCGGCAGACTAGGGCAATCGCCATTCCGAGCTTTACAAATTCACTTCATAACAAAACTATTTCTACTCACCAACAGATGGTAACACGGACTTAATACCAGACCGGGCCCGACTCATCCCTCTAGCGCCGAAGATCCTCGTCTCCTACAAAGTGTTCATGGACCTCATCGGGAACAGCGTGGTGCTCCCGTGCCTCGCCAAGGGGCACCCGCGGCCGCAGGTCACGTGGGAGAGCAACAAGGGCGCCACGGTGAAGGACCCGCGGATGAAGGTTAGTTCCGCTACTCGACGCTGGGTGGCGCTAAACTCAATTTGCGTTTCGTCTTAATTTGTACGTCGACGGTGTTTTGATTTGATTTCAATATTTGTTTCATTGTTGAAAGTTTTTTTGGTGAGTTGTTGCAGAAGAAAGCACGACTACTATGCAATTGCGAGTTATAAGTTTATGGTCAATTTCAGCTCATATTAATCTTTAAAAACATGTTTATGTTTCACCTCCCTTCTGATATTCATAACAACCTTAAATCTTACTGTATCGTGTTTAAATGAAGGAGCTCCTCCTTTTTAGGGTTCCGTGCCTCAAAAGGAAAAAACTGAACCCTTACTGGATCACTTTGCTGTCCGTCTGTCTATCTGTCAAGACTCTTGAGAACGCATGAAGGTATCAAGTTAAAATTAAAACCATATACTCAGCAGGTCGATCACGTAACGCATTGTACGTAAGTTAGGTAGATCTAAATGTAAAATTTTACATGGAACTAGCTTCCGCCCGCGACTTCGTCTGCGTGGACTCGGGATAAAAACTATCCTTTATTTTAATCCTATAAACTATCTTCGTGCAAAATTGCATTCAAATCGGTTCAGCCGTTTAAGCGTGATTGAGTAACAAACATCCAAACATCTTAACCGTCCACTCCACAGTTTGTCTTTTTTTTTGCCATGAATAAATGTTTTCTTTCTTTCTTTCTAAACTTTCGCATTTATAATAGTAGGATAATGACATTTAAACTGTCCTAACGCGCGTTTGAAACATTGCGGGTAACCACGCAATGTTTCCAACGCGCGTTAGCAGGAAGTTGATCACGTAACGCATGTCGCGCGCCAGTTAGATCTAAATGTCAACCTTTACATGGAAAAATGACAGTTGGATCTACCTAACGCGCGTTTAAAAAGTTACGTGAGCCCCTTCTACAGTCCCTTGAAGATGTGAAAAAATCAAAAAATCAAACCTCTAAGTTAACTTGAAAAAGATACGGCCGTTTAAATGCCGCAAGAAACATATATTTCGACACTCCGAGGGGAATCAAAATGTATAGGGTACTTTCCGTTGACCTAGGACTATGAATGGCAAGTAATATGTCTTATGCTAGAAGTTTAGGGAAAATCTGAAAGCTATACATTTGTAATTAAATCATAAAAAATATAGTCTTTATTTAAAGTAGGTAAACAATCTTTGTACAATTCAAATCAATTTATTTCTCATATAGGTATACAAGATACACTTATGTCCGTCAGTAGATACATTGTTTCTTATCACTAAAAATTACGACTATTATAATGCTAATTAGTTACTTACTTATACAATCATCCCAAACATCCTTTTCTGTTAAATAAAACGGTACGGAACCTTCGGTGGCCGAGTCTGATTTTTAAAGTAGTTAGCAAAATCTACATTATTAGGTTGTTTCACTAATAATATATATAACTAGCTTCCACCCGCGACTTCGTCTGCATGACTCGGGATAAGAACTATCCTATATTTTAATCCAGGCTATAAACTATCTTCGTGCAAAATTTCATTCATATCGGTTCCATCCAAACATCTAAACTTTCGCATTTGTAATATTAGTAGGATGCCTTACAGAATAATGCCCGCCATTTGTATCTTTTTACACGAAATAATTCCATACTACTATTATAAATGCGAAATGTCTGTCGGCGTTGCCTCTTCACGCTTAAACCGCTGAACCGATTGAGATGAAATTTGGTATAGAGTACTTTGGTATAGATAGTTGGAGTCCCGGAAAGGTAGGTACATAGGATGGTTTTTATCCTGAAAATCATCCCATAAGGTGGTGAAAGTTTGTATGGAGCTACGATATAAACGAGTTCCACGCGGACGGAGTCGCGGGCAGAAGCTAGTTTTAAATGAATCAGTAGTATTTAATGATGTGTAATAGTGAATCTAATCTTATAGTTGACTGATAGATCAATTTTGTAGTGGCCTAAATCATATAATAATATAAAAAATATTAATAAATTGTTTCACATTCAGGTGCTTCGTTCAGGCGAGCTAGTGATCTCGCCTCTCCTGTGGAGCGACATGGGCGAGTTCACTTGCCACGTGTCCAACGCGTTCGGCAGCCAGCTGGCGACTACTTTCGTGTACCCTGCAAGCGTGAGTAAGGGTCATTATCAATCAAATCGTACTAGAATTCAATAGAAGAACTATTTACTATTTGCTTCCGCGGCTTTGCTTGCGCTATTGCAAAACACGCAGGCAAACCGTGGGATGAAATGTAGCCAGGTGTTTTTTGAAATCGGATGAGTAGATCCAGATATTACCTTGCCATACAAACTTACAACCTTACAGAATAATAACCTTAGACATTTTCTCTTTTAAATATAAGTTTCAATAGATTCAATAATTATTACAAATCAATATTAAAGAAAAGTAATCTATTCAAATACTGACCTTTTGATCTAAGAAGCGACTAGTTTCTAATTGTTATAACATTTGGTAGCTCTCATTTGGAACAGTCCAAATTTGACTATTGTCTTGAATAAGCATTTTTAGGCCTTCGTGAATCTAACAGATTATTTTATTTGTTTCAGCCAGGGTGAATAAAGTAAAGCAGTAGACAAACGAACAAACGAAGCATCGTATACTTAACGTGAATGTTCCTGTGTAGTTAAGTACTTGTTTAGCCAGTACGCGAGCGATGCTAAACGGACCATCATACAAAAAATATAATTATAAGCTTCTAAAAAGAAAACAGAGTTAAGCAATATTATTATTTTTGTAAGTTCTCTCTTTGGCGTATTTTATTTATTAGTATGTGATGCAAGCGAAAATTGCATAGTTGAAATGTAATAACCTATAAAAACTATGATTATCGAAGCTAATGAATTTCATTATGTTAAACTTATTTATTATTTATTTTATCATTGTATGCAGAAGAAAAAAACAAATACCTACAAAGTAACAAAGTAGGCTAAAAACTTGTTAATTATTAATAATAATAAGTAATATAAAAGTACAATTTTTGTCTAACTTATCGCGGCTGGACCGTGTCGTATTAAATCGCTCGCGTATTTTTAAATGGATTCTGCCTATTTTTTATTTCTTGTATAAAAGCAAACTTTTTGTTAACGACGTGGTTTACGTATTATTCGATACCCAACCAGCAAAATGTGGTTTTATAAAAGACCATAGAACGTTTCCTAAAAACCAATGGGTGGTGAAATAAAGGGCCTAAGAAGGTGCACCTACAAAGAAAGTGGCGCAATTATATCTCCATTTGGCTCTAAAGTGGAACTATAGTAGCATCAAGCATCACAATTTTGGCCTATACGGTTGATGTAACAGTAACGCAATCTCCATTTGGTGATATACAAGCCACCACAACGCTTCTAAAGTACCTTTTTGTACTGTAAAAGAGTTTATGAGTCCATTACTACACTATTAATTTATCATTCACCATTTTTCATTCGTTCACGCGTAGTTCACAGCTAAGTGTTTGTGCTATTAAAATAAAAATAAAAGAACAAGACGAGGATTTCCTGGTAAGTCAGAATTTATTTTCTAATTGAGTTATTTGTCTCTTGCGTGTGTAATGACGAGTGGGAAGGTTATTTTACTGAGAAAGCATAGGTGAGATTACGAGAATATTTTAATGCCCTCTTCGAATTATTGAGATTTTATTAAAACAATTACGAATTTAAAGTCATAAACATACTTTTAGCATCCTGAAGTCCACTACAGCACTTGTCATTACAGACCACAGCCACCATTACATTAAATTAGGGTTCCGTTTGTGCTTGTTCTAGTGCCATAGAAAAATGCGATATGCTTTTGTTCAATAAAAAAAAATACGCCTTTGTTAGAATAAAGTGTTAAGATTATTTTCCGTTATAGATTACGCGATACTTACTTTGTCAATACATATTGAGTTTTTTTTTTTCTTTTTCAGTGCATTGCTAAAAGCAAAATGGTTGTCATTATAGATATTGATAAATTTCTTACTCGTGACGATTTCAAGCTACTTGAAGAAGCGGAATGGCCGTGGGAAATTACACATTTTCTGTTAACTACAAACTGTATTAATTGTGGTTTACATACCCGTCCATTTTTACCAAGGCACTTTACCATATCCAAAAATTATTTGATGTCTTTATTAAACTTTACATTTTTCTGGTGTCGGGGCTGCGGTATTATGTCTGTTTATGACCACTACATATCCGATGAATGTTATCACTGTGATTAGATATTCTACCCATTAGCAAAATTTTCGTAGCTTACTAAAAAAATTCAATTAAAGAAAACAGCCAAATTGTATGATTCCCACTCGAGCCGCAGTCACATTTCTCTCACTCACTCAAGTGTCTCCACCCCGCCCACCGCGCCGCTTCCCCTTTGCTTCCTTCGCACGATGTAGGTTAGGTAGGTACACGTCACGTCAGTTCGCGTTGTTTCTCGCTCAGGATAGACCTACTCATTTCAAAATAAGTGATATTATAAAAGTTGTATTGAGACTTCGTTTCTTTCGAAGTTTAGTGAAAAGGTACCTACTTTAATTCATAATTTGTGTTACCTACTTAACTTATTAGACACTTTATGCTAGTTTTTGTGTATTTAGGCTTTTTTTTAAAGTGAGATAATACTTATAAATCTGAATGTCTTTTTGTAGATGCCTTTCAAGATTGTGCAAACGTTAGAAAGGGGGAGAACCTTCCTTTCATGTGTGCCAAGTACTTGGGTGACCGCAAATGTATTGCTGTGGCCAAGAAAAGGGTCCAAGAAATTACAAAAAAACGAAAATTCCATACCTGGTGAAGACTGGATCAGCATCCCTTGTCAGTTAAAAAGGTCTGACTTGTCTTATGAGGAAGCACAAACGGAGCTCGTGCGCATGCAACGTGAAAGTGACACTGAAGAAGAACGCTTGCCAAGAAAACGTCATGAAATTAATATAATGGACATGAATGACGTTGCGCGGCAGTGTATGGCGGTAAGATTTTACTTTTACTACCTAATAAACAGCAGAGTAAGTCCCAGTATTTAGACTGGCTTCTAAGTTATGTCATACCAGTCTCGCAATGTTCTTTACCGTTTATATCTTGCGTTTTCTTCGAGAGTGCGAGCTGCGCTGGTACGTTTAGGTACTAATTTATTCTTCTGTAATATACATATAGAATCAAACCGCTCAAGCGGCAAATAGGTACTACTTCTATTTCAATTTTGTTTGCCGTTAGAGCGTGTGTTGGCGGCTTAGAATAATAGCATCACCTCGCTTCCCGAGGGTGTCGTAAAATGCGACTAAGACTATACTTACCAGAGAATGGGTAGCAGCGTTCTCTGTGCATGTTACAGCTCAAACTGCACTTGCCAACCCATCTGCCAAGCATGGCGAGTATAGTATTTACCCCTGCTTAGGGAGGCCTCATCCAACAGTGGATCTTATGGCTATTAAAATAAGTAAGAAGTAATAATGTATCTACTACTATACCAACTTTAAAAGCTTACTGCCTAATTTACTCAGGTATAACTTTATTAACTTTATTGAGCCCCTTTGGGCGGCTTTTTAACTCTGACACCAGGGTCTATGAGGTTGGTTCTCGATCTTACGACCCACTCGATATGAATGAATTAACTTTATTATTACCAATTTTTTAAGTCTCTGTCTATAGTCGAAAACACAAATCATATATGTACTACCTTAGTTTTCTTTATTAAGCTTGACAACTTTTACTACTTACGCCCATGATGCATCAGTCAGTATAAATTAGTGTTAAGTTTAAGTTTAATGTTATTCGTTTATTTTTTAGGAAAAAGAAAATATTTCTGCACTAGCAAACATTTCCGAACAGTTTGAGCAAGAACCATCAGAAGCAAGTGTCATTTGCACAGCTCCAGCAGAAAAACCTGCACAAGGATTGGAACAAATAAACTTAATAGTTACTCCAGCTGAAAACCCAACTGTTGACTTGCCGGATACATCTTATATCGTAGGGCAAGATCCAGCGTCAGAAACTGTGTATTATATTACTGATCCTGATTTGTTAGAAGAAGCTAATCCAAAACTCACTGTGGAAGATCGTCTCCAAAAAATTGAAAATTTGCAGGAAAATATTTTGAACAAATTATCCACACTAAGTACAAAAATCGACGAATTTCTTAGAAGCACCCACCAAGATAAAATAACAAGTAATATAGGATTCAAACCTATTGACAATATCTTGGATCTTCAAAATTTAGATGATGCTTTAAAACAGAAAGATTGTCTACGCAGCTACAAGGAAAAGCTTTCCCTAGTTTGCGGGACAGGGAAAGGTAGAGGTTTAAACAATTGCTATGCTCTAGTAGATGTCATGTTTACTCGGCGATTCCTTACGGAGTGCTCATGGGCAGGTGGCTCTAAAAATGCAGAAGCAAAAAAAAACTGTTTCAAAGCTTACCATCGAGTTATTAACTTGTTCTTCGAGGTTATTCAGCACTCAGATAAAACATTTACGCTATTAGAGTGTGAGTCGTTTTTCAAGAATGTTTTGAAAAATTCAGAGAGACGTAATGCGGCTAAAATGTTGAGAGCCTCAGCTACCAAAATAAGGGTAAAAGGGAAAGGAAAGGGCAAAAAGTCAAGTCAGAGTATTGCTCCCACCCAACCTGTGTTGAACCCGTCTGATCCTATACCAGGAACTCCAGAACAAGGTACCGAACCTACAATAGATCCACCTAGCTCGTCACAGGGAACGGCGGCTTAGGGATAATTTTCTTCGTTCAAGATTGCCAAAATACCTACCGAGTCTGATTTTTAATTAAGATTTAAGATACTTTATAATTTAATAATTAAGCTTTTATTGCTACTTAACTGTGAAACCAAAACCAATCGTAATTTTAAGCTATCGTTATTTTGACTTTTGAGATAGTTTATCATATTATAATTTAAACTTTTGTTCCTGCTTAACAGTGTAACCAAAAGCAATCGTAATTTTAAGAAACCTTTTTTATTATTTTGAGATATTTACTTTATAATAGTTACCATAATTTACGAGGGGCGTTCAAAGTATTCTAGGTATCGGGGTTTTCCGAAAAATAGTGTAGGATAATAAATTTCAGCTGGTTAAAATCATTTGTCTTCGAGTGGTCCTCAGTGGAAGACAAGAAGAACGAATGCCGCTACAATGATTTTCATCATCCAGCTGGTTTGGCAGTCATTCTTTTCGCCTTCTGCCGAGTGCCACTTGAAGACAAATGATTTTACCCAGCTGAAATTTTGACTAGCGAATGGCATAGTTTAATTTCCCACATTATTTGTGGAAAACCCCGATAGCGAGAAGACTTTGAACGCCCCTCCTCGTTAGCTATTGTTAGTGCTTAACAGTGAAACCAAAAGCAATCTTAATTTTATGATATGATTATTTTGAATTTTGAGATACTTTATAATATTATAATTTAAGCTTTTGTTCCTGCTTAACTGTGAACCCAAAACTGATATTTAAGATCTCTTTTTTTGATTAAGATGTAAGATATTTTATAATATTATAATTAAGATTTTGTTCCTACCTAACTGTGAAACCAAATTAATCGTAATCTTAAGATATCGTTATTTTGACTTTTGAGATTGGTACTTTATTATATAATAACTTATGCTGTTGTTTCTGCTTAATTGTGAAAAAAAAACTATTATTTTATTTTTTTAAAAGATTTTCTAAGGGAGTAGGGGTAGCTGTAGGTTATTTTTCTGATTTTAATATTACATTGAAAAGAAGAAACAGTACATCATGCTGAATTGATTAATTGTAATTAAAAAACAATAATAGTGTCAAGTCTTTCAACATAGAATCTAAGATAAGCTAATACATGTACCTAGGTTCGTTCTAATTTGTATAATTTGATTTTAATGTGCGCTGACTGTGATTGAAACTAATACTTTTGTCTTTGTTGAAATAAAGAATTGATTATTTTACAAGGATTTTATTTCAAATCACTGAATTAAGTAAATTGTGACTAATTTTACACTATACAGTATGTAATAATGGCACAAAATACATTGTTGAACCATAAGAGATTGATACAAGCTTACACTTTATTTCATGAACTCTGTACAATCTTCTTGTTTTGTTCATGTTTCGAATTTTACATTTATATATGTTCAGATATGAAGATTTAATAGGGGTTTCAAATACATCACCAACAGGTTCGATACAGTTTCCATATATAACTATTCCATCATCATCACTCTCTATAGAAACAGTTTCTACAATATGGTTTTCTGTTTCTAAAAACCATTTGTCTTCTTTGCGTGGACACAAAATGAAACCTTGTAGACGTAGCACTTGCAATTTCATATTTTGATTTGGCATTACGATTGGACCTTTAAAGTCATCTGTTTTTAAACTTTGCAGATCTGAGTCGATTTTCTCACTAATACGTTTAGCTGCTTGCTCCAGGGGTTTATTACCTTGTCTTATCATTCTCTTTAGAGAATATAACTGATTTTCAAAGGGATATGCGCTAAAACTTTGCAATATGCCAAATTTTTTTACTTCCTCAACAATATGTGATAGATTGTGTACGTTGCTGGTCATATAAAATTCACCATATATATCCCTAAAATGTTCAAGGAAGCAGTTCAACAATGAATCCGCTAAGTCCAGAAAATGAAAATAGTTTTCATTGGAACAAATTGTGATAGCGCAAAAAAAACATAAAAAATGTTGATAGGCATCTGAACGTAATACATATTTCAAGATTATGAAGCTAAGATAATACAGGAATGTGCGATATTCTGAACCCTTCCAAAAGCTTAAATGGTCAAGACCTCTGACGGATCGGTGTATTTCCCTGGGCGTTTTACAAGCTGTTAAAAAATTTGTGACCATCGTAATATCTTGACTACTCCATTTAGTATATTTTTTAAATTTCCCGTCTCTCCATCCATTAAGAAAGCGTTTCATAATTCCCAGGTCTAATAAATGTAGCGCATCTCCCACTACAAAATCTTCGACCATATCTATAGGTAGTTCTAGAAGTGGAGAGTCAGCTTTATGGTGTTGTCCATATTTCTTCGCGCGAAAATCTTCATTGGTCCTTTTCGGGCAATCAAATCTGGGAAATACGACGGTGTTTGATTCGTGCGAGTACTCTCCTTCTACTGTACATTTTAAACAGCCATGTTTCCCGTTGTAATTGCACACACCTGCAAAATTAATCTCAGTTTCATGTTGGTGCTTATTTTATCTAGCTTCCGAGTTTAGTATTCTACCTACTACATCTGTACAGCCATAGACAGTATCAATTCAGATCAAAACGCAACAAGGTATATCGCCGTATAAAATAAGTAAGTACAAAAATTAGTTTTACGTCACCCTTGGCCGTAAAGTGGGATTTTACGCCCGCTTCGCGGGCAGAAAATCCCACTTCCCGGCCAAGGCGAGACGTAAAACTTTAGACAAACCACGGGCGGTAATTCGTAAAGCCCCAGATCGCATATTTATGTCCCTCGCCTTCGGCTCGGGCCACAAACACCTGCGATCTGGGACATTTACGAATTCACCGCCCTAGGTACGTAATGTACTATTACATCACACCTTGCCAAAAAGCGCGTTTTTCCGCACGCTGTGCGTCCGGATAAACCCACTTTTTGGCCAAGTCGAAATGTAAAACTGTGTACAAAACACGGGTCATAAAACAGAAAGCCCTCTCTCGCATATTTGTGACCCTCGCCTGCGGCTCGGGCCCCAAACATCTGCGAGATCGGCCTTTCTTTGTTTTACAACCCTTGTATCGTAAATAGCTAAAACAGTTTTGTAATTGTAATAATTGCACACACCTGCAAAATTAATCTCAGTTTCATGTTAGTGCTTATTTTGTCTAGTTAGCTTCCGAGTTTAGTATTCTACCTACTACATCTGTTCAGCCATAGACAGCGTCAATTCAGACCAAAACGCAACAAGGTATATCGCCGTATAAAATAATAAGCACAAAAATTTGTTAAACAGTTTTGATAGTAAATTCTGATATTTTGAAATATATTACTTATCCAGGTTTTATCAATATAATACAGATATAATCAAAATAATGTAGATAAAAATGAAATTTGTTGCACACAAGTAAACAGTAAAATTTAACTTACCTTTGATCATAGCACGAGCTGGAGAGTCACATATAAAAGCCCGTATCTTGATGCCTATTTTTTTCTCATTTTCATTGCTATTTATTGAAAGGCCATTTGCAAGTAGTTGTTTCATTTCATCTACAAACATTCTTAGGTAACCGTCTAAATCCGATGGTTTGTCAGTGCCTGAATAAATTCCAATTACAATGGGTCGCAGCTTTGGTATTTCATGAACGTTGCACAAAATTGGCCATAACTGCAATTTTGAACTTTTAAAAGCAGGCAGCCCGTCTATATTTATATTGAGTGAAATTATAGACAAACTACTATCAATCATTTGTAGGAAGCACTTCAAAGTTTTTGTCAAGCCGTTATGCCAATACCGTCCATTTCCCACGGGATGAGTAGTGACAGATTTTTCTGTATTTAAAAGCGTCCTTGGATCTGCTGGCAATATATTTGGTATTCGATCATTTATTAGAACAATTAAACTTTTAATCGCATCATGCGATATATTATAATTGACGGCCCAATTTTTTAAACCATCTCGCAGTCGCTGATTTTTGTCGTCTGTTGAAGAATCACTCCTAGAATCACTGTCCACATTCGAATTGTTTTCTAGTTCCTCGTAATCAAAAAATGTATTTGGTACGGAACCACTTTGTACAACTTGGTCTCTAACTTGGGTTTGACTAGTAGGGATTTCAATACTAGACGAAGTCACTGTTTCCTTGTATTGTCTTTTCACTTCTCGTCTATAAGTCCCACTGCGTTTAAATCTTTTCCAAGCTTCAAAATCCATTTTTAATTATTAATTTAAAACAAAGGCACTGCTTCATTAATTACACAAAAAAAAATGGCCATTAGGTATAAAAGAGTGATAGAAATGCCTTTACAAAACTGAATTATCGTTTAAAAGTAATTAGCGTACCTTTATATACCGTATTTATGTTTTAAAAGAGAAAGAACTCCTTGTATAACACTGTGGTGTAAAAGAAGGACTATAACAGTAACAAAAAAACAATCCGGTTCTAAAAAAGTGTCTTTGCGACAATTTTAACACTGGAACTATAAAGGGCATTAGCAAACCTTTACAGGACAAATTAAGCTACATAGTGGTAATTTGAAACTCGTCTGTATCACGAAATAGCTCTGTTGCAGAGTTTTTGTGCTCACTATAGTGCTATGTGTTGTAACGGCGTTCTACAAAACCTCAATATCACAATATCGCCCTATTGTAGAGTTTTCATCTCTACTATAACGGAAGACCTATTAAAGTACTTTCAGAACCTTTATGGCGTAAAACAGCCACATTATGGCGACAGTAAACACTGGTATAGAGTTCTATGGTTGTATACTGGTCACATTGGAGGTTGCTATAACATCTGCCTATAACAGCTATATAAAGTGGCGATGTAAACCTTTACATCACTTGATAATAGGTCGGTTTTGCTGTATAAACTTATAGAGCTAAATTGTATTGTCAAACGCTATTATACAACCTTCGGTCACCGCTAAAACCTTTATACATCGCTTACCCAGCTTTTTTGAGGTATAAGGATTTGTTATAGGGCAAAATTGTTGGTTGGGTAATTATAAAAAATATTGAAAAAAACCCATCGACAAAACAACCTGTTTTAAATCACCATTTTATCAATAATTTTAATTAACGAAACAACTTAATTATTTTATTATTATAACCATATATTTTTTTATTTTATTAAATATGATGACGATGATGGTTTGTTTAATAATTTTGAACTGTATTTTTATAACAACTTTGATAATAACAAGAATACGCAAATATAATCTTTGGTGATAGAATTGTCCTTAATTGAACCTATTTGTATAGCATACTAGCGACATCTAGCGCTGAGTAGAAGCAAACTTAAGGTTTTAGTTGGCCGCTATTCGCCGCTAGATGTCTTGAAAATGTAGAAAAATATATGTTAAGTGTATTTATTTCACTCTTTATCATGAAAACAACGTCATTAACAAAAGGTTTTAAAAATAAACCTTAACAAATAAAGCATTATAATATAATGTGTTACTGTATTATTTAATTTTATTTTTGTGATTATAACTATTATAATAAAACTGTGATGAAAATAGATGGATAAAATAACGTACAACTTATTAAGTATTTTCATTCGTAAACCACTCTAAAAGAATCTAAAATTAAGTATTTACCTGTGATTTTAGCTCACTCTATGAGACTCTTTGGCAATTTGTATCACAATGTAAAAACGAACGCGTATACATCAAAATTGTCATGTTGAACCAAATTAACCTTTTTTACATACCACAGCAGTGGCAAAAAAGCATACAGCTGATAGTGTACCTTAGCCGATGGACGCTTGCGACTCCAGAAAAATCATAAGCACGTTGCCGACCATTTGTTGATTTGAAGATTAGCCGTAGCTGTCAAGCTGAAAACAAATGCAGTTTATCATCATCCTCGATGTGTTGTTCCCGGTTGTGCCCTAAACAAGCACGGGATCCGCTTTGGCACCTAGCCCCAAGATTTAGAAAAAAACAAATTACGCTTTTTCGCTCTCCTGTAAAATCTGCCAACTTACCGTAAAATGGGGTTAGTATGGTGAAAACTGACATTCAAACCTCGATAACATTTTATTTTTACTTATACAAACTGAATGGTGTATATAATAAGTGTTCCGGACGTTTGTATTTTAGTTTGGGTAGTTCCATTTCATAACTTTGACGATAAACAGGAAAACCCGCCTCACCCCGTAGTCCCTCGTAATTGGGTTTGGAAGATTGTTGGATCTTTTTTTTTATTATGAGTATTACTATAGCTCCATTTTAAATTGGAATACATTATTTTTGTAGCAATAGCCTTGAAAAACCATCTCACCCCCCTTTCATACCTTCTCTCCCCATTCATAACCCAACTCTCCCCGCGAACCCTACTCACCCCATTTTACGGTGCTTGTTTTCTATATTGCACAGGGCGGTTCCACAACAGTTCGGGAGCTTAAATGACGACGGCTTTAGCCTAGTTGGTAGTGACCCCGCCTACGAAGCAAGAGGTTCCGGGTTCGAATCCCATACATGGAAAACATCCATGACTCAGGAATAAATATTCGTATTTAAGTATGTTTATCGTCGTCTAGTACCCATAGTACAAGCTTTGCTTAGTTTGGGACTAGGTCGATTGGTGTAAGATTGTCCCGTAATATTTATTTATTGAAATAGCGTTTTACTATAATAATTCAGAACATACTAAAGTAATAATAATAAACTAAAAAAAAAAAAAAATAGTTCTAAACTAAATCTAAAAAAGGCCCCTGCGGCATTGTACCGAAGATGCTGGCAGCATTACCTCGCTGAATAGCTAAGCTAATTCTTTGTGCGAGATAACTGCCAGCCCTTCGGTCACCGGTGGCATCTGTAAGCCTCTTCGATATCTCTTTAAAGAGGCTTAGGGCTCCAGGGCCCCACGGGCCAAGGGTCTCGACGCCAAAAGGCACGAAATTATATTCAGCGCCCAGACCACTATATTTGCCCACCTTCGCAGCTTCGGCCGTCTCTGCTGCAGCTGCTGCCCTCATAGAGGTACGGTGGAGATGCGACGGGGCTAGTGTGTCAACACAGGTTGCATCCCACACCAGGACCCGACCCAAACTCCACGGGACCAATGACATCCCGTCCGGTCTCTTGCCATCGTTTCTTAGAATGCCAGAAGGCTCTAAAACAGCCGGCACGTTGGCCGATGCAAATAACGCGAGCCATTCGGTTGGACATTGCAACTACGCGACATTGCTCTGAATAAGTATGGTGGAGGTACTTTTCCAGTAGATCTGCTAAAACGAGAGATGAGATTCCACTGCACCCCGGACCATTAATGCCGTAGAATGCGCGCAACACTGATATGATGCTGTGATGCGAAATTTCGTGGCACACTAGCCTATGCAAAAGGTTTTTAATACGTAGGTAAAAAAAAAAAATTGCACTTTTACATGAGCTAAATTCTACCATCGATTCTGAAAAAGAAGACCACTGTTAAGAAGAAACGCCGAAACAAACTCGTGAATCTGAATGCTGTCAGTAATTATTTGTCAAAAAAAAGCTTATTATAATGATAGTACTTAACCTACTTAAAATAAGTAAAACTGAATATGAATACAAAGAAAAAATAAAATAAAATGCGTCGTTCTACAAGAAAATTGTGTTACATAATACAAGACAGATTTTTTAAAAAACTAAGAGAATGGAAATGCTACTATTAACTAAATCCTTGGGTATAATTCCTTGTAGGAACTGTCATCTAGCTCCCTAGGCGTGATACAATGGCTATTAAATTTGAACGATTAAGCTATTTTGGGCTCTGGTTTGGTTTATTGTAGTGTTGGTACGAGGTACCGCGCGCGAGCACAATATTTTTATCATAACCCAACGCGAAATGTTAAGCCGGACCGATCTCTAGGTGCGTGCATGCCGCATGCAAGCAGACGATAAACACGAAGTTTAAAGCATAAATCGTAATGATTGATTAATACTTACGAAGATTAAGCCTGAAGCTCATCACGCGTATTGTGAATGATTACTATTAGGCGAACGTATCACGATATCATTTGAGTGGTGACGCGATTAACATATTATATCTGTCTGGTCTTTTACTCCAGGCAAAATACGGTTTTGAAAAACATTAATTTATAATAGTGTTTTTATTGTTAATTTCATTTTAAAATGTTATTCCAAGATGATTAATTCAAGAATCCGACAAACTCCTCCACCCGGAAGTAATTATGTAGATTTAAATGAAGCATGCATTGTCTTTTTTGTACGATTTATCTTGAATATGAGCAAATGTAAATGAACCAAAATAAAGACAAAAATATTTATTAATATTTTTTATGACTTTTCAGAAGTTAGTTAATTTATCATTTTTTTGATGTCTGAAATTTTGTCGGATTTTGTCGCTGAGTAACTATTTAATTGATAATATATCCAATACACATTAAAAATAAGCTATTATAAATTATTTCCAAATTTGACTTTTTTTCCATACGAGTTGTCAGTTCATTGACTGGACTATTTTCAGTCGTCTCTCATGTATACAATAACTGTAGATTTAATAGAATAATTACGTATACTAGGTTAAGTTTATAATCCGAAAGATCAAAATACCCTTCAGCGGAAAGTGGTTTCCGGAATTATAAAATTCGTAAAAAATATGCTCTTGGATAAATTAATGTTCGGATTAAAAATCTAGGTAAAGGTACTTCTATCTGCTCGAAATGTTGTTATATCGGCACAACATCACAAAATCCCGAGTGATCAATTTCTCGCAATCTGGTCGAGAACTTTGCTCGTGAGGCACGCAGCGCACGAGTTGTGCGACGGCGTAACGACACGGCGACGATACGCGAACGACTTACTCAAGCCTTACCACGTGCATGCAACTCACACTGCAATGCTGCACTCCGCAACCGAATCCCAACGCCGAATTTAGCTGGTCTGATTCCAACATCGACTGGATGAGGCCAGACACATTATCAAGTTAATGTGTTATCTGGTCTATTTACAAGTGGATGTAATAACCACATTTATTTATTTATTTATTTATTTAATCTTTATTGCACAAAAGAATATCTTATAGTACAAAAGGCGGACTTAATGCTATAAAGCATTTTCTACCAGTCAACCTTAAGGCAAAGCAGATAAAATGTGGGCAGTGCAACTTAATTTAAAACAAAAACTCTATAACATGTCTAGACACATTATGACACATTATGATAAGATTACATCAATGATAGGTACCTAACTCTCCCAAAGTGTTTCTAACCCTTTGTGGTTTGTGGGGTTGACCCACCATCAATAAAATTGTACAAGTTATACGTAGGTACCTACTCAGCTGTATTTTTTTATGATTCATTTAAACATGGTCCAGGCAAGCTCTGTTTTCGCTATAAATATGTTGCTTATGCACTTTTATAAATAAAATCTTCATATAACTGTTCAATCATTCATCATAAATCATTTTCACAAAAGTTACGTCCAATAAACAGTTTTTTTCGGCTAAAATTGCCAAAGTTTGCTGTAAGTAGTAAATCCTACTAATATTATATATTATCCTACTCGTACTAATATTATAAATGCGAAAGTTTAGATGTTTGGATGTTTGGATGTTTGTTACTCAATCACGCTTAAACGGCTGAACCGATTTGAATGAAATTTTGCACAAAGATAGTTTATAGCCTGGATTAAAATATAGGATAGTTTTTATCCCGGGTCCACGCGGACGAAGTCGCGGGCGGAAGCTAGTAGTAAATATGGGATAATATTTCGGTAAACCACGTTGTTGATAATACGATAAGCCATAAAAAACACGAAAAGACGGACAGTTACAGATCGAAGATCAATGAGAGCTAGGAGCCCCTTAAAAGAGTCTTCCTCCCATGGTCTCGATCTTGAGAATGTTCTTCCCAAGTTATGAGGTAAAATAAATAGCGTGTAGGACAGACGCCAGTTGGTGACAAAGAAATATGGAATCAAGACTCATGGTGGTGTCGCACCGTATCCGTCTCGTAGTATTTAAACCTGCCTCCGTTCCGGCTGAATGTATAATGGTGCACGTGGAAACATGCAGTTTTGATTACGACATAAGAGAGCCTGCGACATTGATGCATCGCTTTTAGTAATTCAAATAGTTACTAAGTGAAATGTATATGAACAATGACAATGTATGATTATTACTGAATAAATGATATGATATGATATGATACTCCATAATTTGTAAGCGAACTTTGATGACAACCTATCAAAATCAAAACATTAAGGGCGGGTTGAACCAACTTCACTCATTTCAGGATCAACGTTAATATGGCACTAGATGTTGGTGTTTATTAGTTTATATCAAACAATCAATATGAAAACAAAATCAAATTAAAAAAATACTCTAATTTATATTCATAAATCCTTAAAAACTATATTTATTAAAAAACATCTAGTTAAGGCCCCCGCGGCAATGTGCCAAACATGCCGGCAGCATTACCTCGCTGCAATACTAATGCGTTGGGCGAGGAGCTGGCTTGCTCACCAGTTCTGTCGACGAGCTTTTTTGAAAGTTTTTCACTTTTGGCCGCCTCGGCACCGGTGTCTGTTATTCTATAGAAACTTATCAAACTTTTCATACAGATTTAACCATTACACCGCTTGCAAGTCAGTTAAGGAGTTGGGTCAACAAGCACTACTCAGTAGATTATTCCACCTAAAATCTATGCAGTATTTAGGTGCGGCATAAACGGTGAATCTTTTGATTGCGTTAACATATAAGTTTTATCTTTTCATAGCTCTTGAATTCCTGCAGCTATCGGTATTTGCGGGACTGAACATTTAAAAAATATAAATATTTATGTAAGGTAAATAAAACGATTAATTAATCAACGTTTAACTTTCATTTCAGTTTTACTATTAATATTAGATCGATAAGAAAACCAACAAAGATTTCGTTTGGGCACTTTAGCTGGTAAGCCTTTAGTTGAAAATGTTTACAAAGGAAACATAACATGATATCCAGAGTGTCGTCTGCAAAGCTGACGCGTATTTTAAACGCAATATAGCCAGCAGCAGAAAACGGCGGTATTCCCTTTAAAGCCCTATATGAGAATGTTAAATACTTCCCCTTGATCCCCCAGATTCATAGAGAGTAATTTAGCGGTTGTGTACATGCTTCTCTTCAGTCCCGCAAATCCCACGGAATCCCGCACCCTGCACAGTGCATAATCCTGCAGGCCGCGGGACTGAAAAATGGAGCGGCATCTCGGAATACTGAGATCTCGGTATTGCGGGATTGGAAGCCCTAGAGGCAAGTGAACCCAGAAGGCTGGCTACATTGCCTCACTGGATGGCATTGCTGAATTATTGCTTTAGGTTAAACGTCTCGGTGCCCGACACCGGCCTAGTAGTTGACACTTTCAATCTTATGTCAAAACATCAGAGGTGAATAATTTACTTTAAAAACAAAGTTTTAACCGACTTCAATTTAGTACTCCGCCAAGCCACGAGAACCTTTCCACATTTATTTTCCAATTTACCACATGAACTGATTTCCGAGAGCAAATGCGTTGATTATTAGGGAAAAAAAACCCAATCGCTGTATGTGGCCCGATAATATTTGAGGACTTGACCGTCGATTCCACAAGGATCACCTTTGGCACTTCATTAGTTGCTATTTCAACGGAATCTTATCAGAATCTGTGACGTACATTTGTACTTTTAAGTACATAATTGAGGAAAACCATAAGTCATCTGTGGTCTTCATCATCAATTCCACTGCACCAAATTTATGATTACCAAGTGTAAATACACGAGTTAAAATAGAAAATACCAAAATCACTAGACGCGTGCCTAATATAATTGAAGAGTTCCCTCAATTTCTCATGGATCCCATCATCCAATTGAATTTTTGAAAAAATGGGACCTACCTGGAACTACCTACTTACAAACAAAGAAAAAAATTACGAATCGGCTCATCAATGACAGAGTTCTGAGGCAACAAACATTAAAAAAATAAAAATAAATACAACCGAATTGAGAACCTCCTCCTTTTTTTTGAAGTCGGTTAAACATAGACCCAAATAGGCATTCAAGTGTCAAGCACGGGGATATTCTCCTTAAATATTGGCCAGCCCTCTGGTCACCAGTGGTTTCCAATGGGCGCCTCGCGAATATTCCCAACTAAGTCAGTACCTACAGTATACTCATATACTAGTAATAGATATAGCTCATTTCTCTCGGTTGGGCAACGCATCGTGCGTCTGATGTATCGATTAGTTATCTTACGTTGGGCCATAAGTTACAGGCGTAAGGCTTAAGTGGATCTAAGTCATCTGAATAAATGAAATATATTATTATTATTTGTATGGTTTTTCCATATCTCAACACCATGGGGTCCCGGACTTTTGAGAGGCATGCGTGGGGCCGAAGCCAACAGCGCAGAGGCCCTTTAAAACAAAAATCGGAAAGGGATACACATGACGGATACCATCTCCGAGCGCACAACATGATACACTGGCGGGGACTATCACCGGGGGGTGATAGTCCCCGCCAGGTGCAAGACTGTAACAGAAGAAAAAAATATGCAACACAGAGTTGCATTTTTTTTCTGCCTAAGCCTGTCCCAGTGCTGGGCAACCCCTTGGCTCCACTCGAAACTATTGCTGACATGCTCCCGCCAACCCAAGCAGAACGCGTCCAAATCGCACCATGTCATCTCATTTTTGGTCTGCCTTTGCTGCGGTTTACTTAAAAATATTACATTAGCAGCTAGTGGCAACCAGGTTTTAGACGACAGAAAGGAGGAATAAAATGCTAAGGCTTAGTTCTAAATAAACAATCTTAAAGAATGACTCAAGCTAGTGTCCGGCCCGGGCAAACGACGGCGATTTTGCGCGGCCGAGCCATACCCAGCCGGGCCGTGCCGACACCGAGCCGCTTCGGATCTTCGGCCGTGGCTCGGCCGGGTTTCGTTTAGTTCGGTACGGCCGCGTAAAAACATCGTCGTGTTTCTTAGAAAACAGCCCGGGTCGGACACGGCCCGTTCTAGCGTGACTCATCCTTAACAGGGATATTCCTTAGTAGGAAACAAAAAAAACCCTCCCTCCTCGTGTATTTGTTACATATTGTTGACTTCGCTTGAGCCTTGCACCACATGCGCAGTCTCGTAGGCAATTTGACTTGCGCACGAGTGGCCCATCATCATGTCATACCGCAATGGCCGCCAAATTAGCATTTTTGCAATTCGATCTGATTGGCTACCTGTTGGGTAACGGAGACCCTAAAACACTAGGGAGACTTAATTAAAGGGTTTAAAAATAAGCTGTATAGAAAGCTCTTCTTCTTTTCCCAGGCGGGCATTCTTGTTATAGTTATGGGCATTTTTTATATATATCCTCGACGGTGCAAACAAGCATACGGTAGCCTATGGATGCTTGCGATTCCAAAAGGTTCCGGAGTTTGGTTGGTTGGTTCCGGCTTTTGCAAGATTTCTCCACAATTCTTAGCACTTATCCGTGGTCCGTATCTGTGGTCTAGATAGCTAATACAGCTCAAAAGACACAAAACCTGTCACTAAGATCCTGACAAACATTTAAAATTGAACAACCACCTCTCTAAAACCCATTTGAAACAGGGTGCAACATGCAGATTCTGACAGGAGGATCTGCATGTTGCAGAATCTGCATTGCTGTTTCACCTGAGGAGACAGGGGAAACAGCAACGCGGATTCTCCGCTTCGGCGGACCTCTCATGATCAATTAAATAAATATTATGAGACAATCTTACACGAATCCAACAACCTTATTGTAAGCTCAATTTATTTATTTATTTATTAATTTATGTAATCATACAAAATTTTTACAGTTGACAGTATGAAACCAAAGCACTGTACAATTTATAACTATTAACATGTAAAAACCGAAAAAGAAAAAACAAAAACCATAATATTTAAACATCCATCGTCTCGCAGTATCTCAGACATATGTGACATACATTCGCCCATCGACCAGCAAATACATCACATTCAGGTGCTTGTGACAGAAGCGAGTTCAACAGTTTTAGTGCCCGAATAGCAGGGGAGTTTCTGTGTGCTACAGTACGAGCTGATGGGACTGCCAGGAGATTGTGACGTCTCGGTCGCAGGACTGCTTTAATAACTCAATAAGGCTTGTGTTAAGTTTTATTTAATAGATATAAATAATACATAGAAAATAATACCTTCTTAAATACATGCTAAACCGTTAGTAAAAAGTATTAAAAAAACAATACCTACGTTGAGTGGGATTTTTGAGAATACGGCCTTAAATGAAAATTCGAACGAACGACAGTTGGAAAATTAAGTTTAGTCACTGCGACCCTCATAAAGTTTTAGATTGGTAAAGCATCACACATGTAATTGTATGACGTTTCCGTGAGTCACCCACGGCGCTGGCTGAAAATCAGCGCTGCAGGTGTCTGACACCTCAGCATTATGCTGAGCCAGTGTCCGGTTCACTGCCGCAGACACGATTTCTTTGATTCGATTTCGATTTTTCATTCTTTGTTTTATGTGTATTTTGTTTATTTTATTGTTTATGAAGTGTCTCCTGTGTGATCATTGCCTGTCTGTTAGTGAATAAATGTATCTTTCTTTCTTTCATAAGTATATACTTAATGTGACATTAGACTACGGTAATAGCTTATGTAGGTATCAAAAGGTGGGCCGAACGCATTCGCCACAATCGTTGCATGATAAAATCTTATAATTAAATATAATCTACAATAATTGGGTTCTTCATTGTTGTGTCTGATTATTACAATTGGATTATTCAATTTAAGTAGTTTGTAAACCCATTAGGAAACTACTTATATTTGGAAACAAATTAAACTAACATTACGAATTTCTCACGCGATTCTTTCACGCCGTAAAACAATATCGTTTAAATTACATACAAGGTCACGTATTAGCTTTAATTTGTATAGCTTTGCGTGATGCGAAAACTATCGACAAATAATGGGCCGCCCAGCCCCCTTTTCTGTAACTTGTTTTAAGCTCACCTCAACGCTCACCGTAGTAATTAGTAACTAAGCGTAGGCAGAGGTCTAGTTTCGCGACGGGTGACCGGCGGGGTGAGCCGCACTAGCGCGTAGCGAATAACAGCCCTGGTACTTACCTACGTCTAGCCAAGTCTAGCGCAATTTGCTGCCGTCCCAGAAAAAGAAAGACGGTAGATTTTTATTACAGTTGTTTTGTCTGCTTGCCTTCGTTTGACAAAAACCTACTCTACTGTAACGTTTCTACATTACTAACTTGCTAGAAACGCTGAAAAATACGAATATTTTTTCTTCATTAGATGTCAAAAGGGCATTTTACAGCAGTGAAAGGGCCTCGCGACCAATATATACGTGGACGTAAATGACGGTGTTTCTTACACCATTTGATGACATAAAAAATAGTAATTGTTGTGTTTGTGTTTATTTCTTGAAACTTTATTGCAGAAAAACAAAATAATGTGCAATTGCAGATTTGATTATTAGATAGATAATTTAAGTTGTCGTTAAAAATTTATTCATTTGGCAAAAGATGGATACCTACTTAATTTCCTATCTAAGATTGTGATCTTTAAAACATCCAGTCGAATCGCGAATCTCACTAGTGGTTTGAAAAACATCGATATCAACCCATCACTAACACACAATTACATATAATCGTGTCTAGCGATAATCGAGCAATCGAATATCATAATCGGCGCAATCGGCTCATAATCGCATTCAGATCAGACCTAGCAAGGTTACATACACCTTAAGTACAATAATACGTATTTCTCTACTAAATGTACGTGAGTTACGTCGTTTGAATAGTAACGCTGCGCAAGCGCATCGCATCGAGTGAATGGGATGAACATTTCACAAGTTAATCACGATTCAGTTTCGAAATCGGAGTTTTTTGAATGGACTCAATGTGGTATTCATTTACGAAAATTAAATTGTGTACAAACTTGTTCATTAATCTAGTTTGCTGAAATAATATAATTTAGATTTAGACCTAGCTCCTTGTTATAACTTGATCTGTAGGTACGTAGTGTTGTGTTCATGGTGGTGACGAGTAAAACGCCGGAGCTGTATTGAGAGAAAGCCTCCTGCCCCCCTATTCTGTAACTTGTTTTAAGCTCACCTCAACGCTCACCCACAAATATATCTTGACACCGCGATGCGTAGTAACTAAGCGTATGTAGAGGTCTAGTCTCGTGACGGGTGAACGGCGGGGTGAGCCGCATTAGCGCGTTGCGAATAAAAGCCCTGTATTTTGTTATCGACCTGGCGAATTCTGAAATCAATAAAGGTTTGGCTTGCCTTGGCACATTGAGTTCTCTGTCAAAGTACCTACTCTCCATATCTTAGGTAATATGCTATCAGCTTACATAAACAGACACTCACTTCCTCGAACGCATATTTTTCTATATCCTGATTCCGAAAACCATGGTCTGTTGACGTATTTTTTCGATATTTCAGGATATAATGAAAACGGAAAAGTTTATTACAAGCTTTTATTTACTTTCACCTGTCCCGTTGTCTGTCTGTAATCAAATCTTGCAAGTTAAATTTTATCCACTTCCCGGTTTCCGATTGAGCTGAAATTTTGTATGCATGTATAAATCGCGTGACAATGCAATATTATGATGACGTGGAGCTGATCTGATGATGGAGCTGGAAGGTGGCCATAGGAACTCCGTAATACGGGCTTGTTAGAATCGTCTCAATGAGTAGTTGATGACGGTATACAGAAAAGTACAGTTGGCAATAAAAGCGGTGATAGATTGAGAGCAAATAGCAAAGCTGGAGCCGCCTATTAAGCAAGTAATTAGTTGTGGAGACACCGCTCTTCCAAAAACAAGAAGTTGTAAGTGGTAAAAATAAAACTAAGTAATACTAGTAATACAAACTTGACTGATAAAAAAAAAGTTAGTTTAGCGGAAAACGGCGTTCAAAATATTGAAATTGCAGAATAATTTTGCCTTTGGACCAATTACTCTTCGGACTTTTTAAATGTGACCCCTTGATTCGTCTACACACCCTTGTAGAAATCGCTGAAACTGAATTGGATAGAGGATCTTTTGTAACGGTCAACTACTCCGTTGATTGGTCTACGTACCCCAGTCGGTGAGCCATCAAAGCTGTCAGGTGTGATTTGCTCTCGATGTCACCGCGCAGGCCAAGGATAGCATACCTTAATGTATGGGCCATGAGGTAGTGAAGACAGCGGAGCGGCTAAGGGTTGGTCGTTTCAAACCGCCGGTATACTTGTTGCATTTCGCGAATGCGGGTGGGCGCGTTCCTATTATTATGACGTGAAAGTCGTCGTCAAATCCACTCGCCTTCGTGAAATGCAAGTATATGGCCGGCCTACAAAGTGTGGTTGATTCAACTTTTTTTTGGCATGTAGAGGTGTGTAATGGCTTGACGGTAGCAAACAAGCAAAGACCTACCCGTTGGCCAGCAACCGTAGCCTATACAATAATGCCACTGCGTCAGCACGTTGCCGAACCCTAAACGGCTGAAAAGGGGAGTGGAAGTCTGTTTATTATAGAAGTGCGATAACTGATGGTAGGCCTGCGGGAAGTCTATTGCTATTCGAAGAATTCATGGACAAAAACAACATACGTAGTGAGAATGTAAATCGTTCTTAAACGGTATTGTGTCAGATAAGGATCAGTTCATGTTGAAACATCTCACCCAATTTCACCTCCGCTATATTCTCTACCTATCTCTTGCTCAGTATCTACCTAATTATTGTAAGCTGCGCTTCGCACGTAACATTCACTGTACAGTACGCCAAGAAATTGGCTGCCAAATTGGAACCTTAATGCGTTAATAATAGAGTCGAAACGTGATAGACAACTTTCTTGGCTTAGTGTACATCACCACCAACACGGTTGAAATAAAATGAAATGAAATGAAATGAAATATATTATTAATAACAATTGTTACAAGTCAAGGTACAATATTGAGCTTTCAATCGTTTTAAGTACAATTAATTACAGTTTTTCATATTTTATGTCAATTATTTTCATATTATTCAAATGTTTTTATATGTCACACTATATTTTCTACCTTTACAGTATTATTGGTAGACTAAAGAACTCGTCATATGAATAAAATGACTCCTGCGTCAACCATGATTGATTGAGCTTAATTTAAGACTGCGCCTCGCTAGTATGAAAACCATATTAGCAAGGTGCGAACTTAATTCAGTCATGTTATCTATAGGTTCTAATGAATCACTGAGCCATTAAGCTCAATAAAAACTTGACGAAGATTTATGAATCGACAGGTAAATGAAAATTGCCTATTTTCACACTCGACTCTGAATTTAATTGTATCTTTATTAAGCATCTACTTATATATTAAATATTCAGTGTAGAGCGTTCAGTGCAGTGTTGCACGGGGCGGTTCCACACTACTTCGTGAGCTCAACTCAAATACCGCGAGACATCAAGTTGCCACTTGGACACTGAATAGATATCGCACGAGTCGGGCACGACATCGAAATGAGATTTTTAAATATTTGCATATCCCTGTAAACATCGTTTACATTAATGTAAAAATCGAAGGTTAAGTTTTTTACATGTAAAATGTATATTTTATGAATAAAAGATTAAATTGAATTAAAACAAATATGTACATAGTTCTATAATATTTCTTTTAAAACTACCTGTTTGTAGAGTCAAGTGTAAAAATATGTGTGCATATAACTTACTCATAAGTATGTCCCTTGTATGGTACTTATTTATGAGAGGATGTTATCGATACATATTTTTGCACTTGACTGTACCATATTTTAGCAAATTAATGACTGATTACTGACAGAGTAGCGGTGGCAGCGGCGCCAATGGTGCGCCGTACATCGGAGCGAGAGATCGTAGCGTGGCCTCTCGTTCCCACGCGCACCGCTACCGCTACCGCCGCCGCTTGCAGATGTGGCGCAACCCTTAATGTGTTTGTACGAAATTTCAGGAAGTCGCCGAATTCGTACTGCCGTCAGCTTCTTGCGAGACAGACCACAGTGTCACGATTAGAGAATTTCTCAAAAACTAACTTCCATTAAACGCTGCTCTGTAACATAGATAAGATATAGCCAGTGTTGCCGTTTGGTTCTGTTTGTTCCGTTTTTCGGAACTTTTGACACCCCCGGGGAACTTGGAAGGAACTTTAGATTTTAGGACAATTTTCGAAACTTTTAAGGTCCCGGCATTAATTTATTTAATATATTTAATAACACTAAAAATATTTTTCAAAAAATTAAAGACGATTTTTCTGTTAAAACTAATTAATCATGTTCATGCAACATGTACTTGTATATTTAAGGTTCTATTTGTGGCAATAAATATTTTTCTACAACATTTGTTCCTATCATAAAAATACTGCAGATCCAAACCGGCTAATCAAGCAAGCATACACACGAAGCTTGAGCCGTAGTCGTGGCCGCTGATTGGTCGAACGTCGAACGCGTCAGAGCTGCTACTGCGAAAGGAAAACGTGTATCTCCCTCTCTGTTGCACTTGCATATTCGAGCGACAGAGGAGAGCGAGACACACGAACAGTTTGTTGTCGTTTCGCGGTAGCGCTGTGTGCTAGATAGGTGCGACACTTTATTTTCATAAAAATATTCGACAAACGGTATGTATATCCATTTAAATTGCATTATTTATAAGCATTTCGTGATTTAAAAAAACGGAACTTTTCAAACTAAAATTGAAGTTTTCAGGAATAGCGACGAAACTTTTAGGTGAAGTAACCTGGCAACACTGGATATAGCATAGTTTTTTTTCTTAATGTTAAGCGGCTACCACACGGTGTTAAAAATGTTGAAAGGAATCATGTTTAAGGTGTCTTTTTACGTTTTATTTTATTCGATTCTACACTGGTTTGTGTTCCTTTTTTTTCTTGTACTTAAATTGTCCTTGGCACGGTCGTGGCGTCATTGCGCCGAGAAAAAATATTGTCTTCGGAGTTTCGTGACGCATTGGTTTTTTTAATGTAATATCATGTATAGCCCTGAAGTCACTGTTTAACCCTGAGGTAGTGTCGCTGTAAACCGCACATTATATGGCAATATTGGCAATAACGTAAAATACGTAAATACGTCATGTATAGTCGGGACAGTTTGTATTGGCATTGTGTTGTTTGTTGAATGTAAAAATTCTATCATATATCAGCCAAAAGACGTCCACTGCTGGACATAGGCCTCCCCCAAAGAGTGCCAAAGCGACCGGTCCTGCGCCACCCGCATCCAGCGGACTCCAGCAACCTTTACTAGGTCATCAGTCCACCTTGCGGGGGGCCTACCCACGCCGCGCCTTCCGGTTCGTGGTCGCCACTCGAGAACCTTTCCGCCCCAACGGCCATCGGTTCCACGAGCTATGTGCCCCGCCCACTGCCACTTAAGTTTAGCGATTCGGAGGGCTATATCGGTTACCTTGGTTCTGCTGCGGATAGCCTCATTTCTGATGCGATAACGCAGAGAAATTCTATGCTTTATAATAAATACCTATTCATCCATATGTGGTTGCAAGTAGGTACGTATTCGATATTTAAGTATTTTTCAGATTGTGACTCCGAAGACTCCGACTGATGTGTCGCTTTCAAGACCGCCGACCACAATTATATAACGTTCGGTCTGCGATTCGACTAAAGTACCTTTTTCTATATCCGCCTTCAATTTTAATTACAATAAAGGTGAAAGACAAAAGCGTCTGGCCACTAGGAGGAAGGACTTGCCTCAGGCTACCCAGGCTAAACTTTAAGTGGTTAGGCACTCGGCAGGTTACCAAGCAGTCAACCTGCACAATAAGTTACCGATGGAGTTGAAGTTACTTTCGAGCACAAACCTATTCATAAATAAGCTGAAAGCATTTTTGCTCAGAAAGTGTTTCTACACAGTAGAGGAATTTTTATTGTAAAAAAGGATAATAATAATTATAATAACATCAACCATCAATAGGCCCTATACTCCTCAGCGGGTGCTGTCCCTGTGTGCGTCCCATGACACGGGCAGGGACAGCATCCGCTCGGTGTACTCCTTGCATTTTATTAAATTGTCAAAAGGGCCTCTACGTGTTGGCTCAGTTGGTACTTTGTAGGTACCTAGCTCCACGCACGCCTCCCAAAGGTCCGGGACGTCATTGTCCCGTGAGCGGGAAAGGATAAATAAAAAAATTATAATAAGATAGGGTAGTAAATTGACATTAAGTAAATTGTTTGATTAGCATAAAAACATGGTTGACATTATTAATTCCTTATTATTGATTTTCTTTAGTTTTTTTATTTTTTATTTATCCTATATTATTAAGACTTATTACGGTGTGATACGGTGTGTAATGACTGTGATATATTATAATTATGCATTAGATTGACATTTAGTAAATATTTGATTGATACAAAGACTATTATTATTGATTCCCTATTAATTCTCTCTTTTATTCTTTATTGTTACATTCTGTTACTGTTTTTTTTTTTTTAATTGTTGTTTGTATTATTTTGACATTTTTATTTCAAATACAATGTATATTGTTACTGAATAAATAACTATGAACTATGAATATTTTAATAAGAAAATAAATTACTAATTAAATCCAACCATACTGACCTGTTCAATCAATACCTACGACCGGACTACAAAATGTCAGTACAGGTCATGTCAACAACCAATTTCAAGACATTGTTTGTAGAAATACTAGACAATCTTCAATCCTTTTTTGCTATAAATATTTTATTATATTCAAAATAAGCTTTCTGACATCACTATGGATTTGCTTACATACCTACCTATTTATTGTAATTTATTTTACAATCGCGAAGTATTTCGTCTTCCTTGCTGTTTGTTTATATAGAAAAGTCCTCTGTGGTTTGTTTACATCTGTGACATTCGATGACTTCTAACGTGTGTTCCTTGTCAGTAAAATAAATTAGTTCCATTAAACGCAAAATGGGTAGGATCAAAACGAAACTTGTCACGCTATAAATGTGTTAAAAATGAATAAATGAAAAATGAGCGCGTTACAAATAACATCACTAACTATCATACTCGAGGCGAATGCAAGGGCAGTAACTATGCGACAGTGGGCGTAGCATGGTTACCACAACGATAAGTGATAAAATGGCAACCGTGCTACGCCCGCAGCATGGCCATCTCGGGGCGGCCCGTGAGCTGTATCGCCGCGAAATAGGCTATCCGTCTCTTTCTAAGCGTTCTAGGTAAAGAGACGAATAATCTATCACGCCGCGACACAGCTCGCGACCGTCCTGTGATGACCGTGCCCAAGAGTAGGGCGTTCGTGGGAGTATTACTGAATATTCATTGTGAAAATACATGGGTTTTTTATACTAGTCAAGATTGTTTTGCCGTTGGCTGGGCATTTATCCTCACACCCTGGAACCTAATTGGTCGCGTACGGTACGGTTTCAGAGTTTCCTCCCTCGGACGCTCCGGTTGTGGAATGAGCCCCTGAATGGCTATCACGCGAATCTCGTTTTTTTTCGCACTATCCGTCTCTCTCTTATTAGAGCACTTAGAACAAGAGGTATAGTGCGAGAAAAATCGAGAGTATGTCACGGTCGTCCCATGATAGACGTGCTGCCGAAGTCGCGAGGGACTAAAGAAAGAAAGAAAGAAAACATTTATTCGTGACAAAATTCAATCAAACTGTAGCCACATTCGCACATACACATTTGCCACCAAATGGTCACAACTGAGCGCTGGTCTTCCGTTGTGGCCATTTGGTGAGGCACGGAACAATGACGCCACGGTCACAGACAAGGACACATTACAAAATAGAAAAACATAAAATTAGGGAAGAACACAAACTCATCATCATATCAGCCGAAAGACTTCCACTGCTGGATATAGGCCGGTGACCGGTCCTGTACCACCCGCATCCAGCGGACTCCAGCAACCTTTACCAGGTCATCAGTCCACCTTGTGGGAGGCCTATCCACGCTGCGCCTTCCGGTACGTGGTCGCCACTTGAGAACCTTTCCGCCCCAACGACCATCGGGTTTACGTACTATGTGCTCACAAACTCATTAAGAGCAAAATAATAATACTAAAAACATACAAAATACACCTAGGTGCTGGTCGTGTGGTAGCCACTTAATATTAAAAAAAAAATGAAAAGGGGTACTAAAACTATGACTAGACTGCAGTATGGGATTCTTCAAAAAAGGGCTGTATAATTCATAAGAGGAACCACTAAGGTCAAGATAATTGAGAAATAGGTATTTGTAAAATGTATTGCAGTCGCGTCAACCACATGCCTCCCGCTGCAGAGCGCGATAGAGACAACTGCAGCTTGGACCGAAAATACCTATTAAAATTACATAAAATCAAAGTTTCGTAGTCCCCTGATTTCTTCTCCAAAACTTGACCTACTTAAAATTTAAAAAAAAAAATCAAAGAAAGCCTTTGGCCGTGTTCCTATGTTTTCCTTTTTTGAAATAATCTAGTCAAAATTGTTTTCTGGATATTCGAACACAGCGAAAAATATCTATTTTAAGAATAAATTTATTAAAAAAAAAGGAAAACATAGGAACATGTCAGCAGTAGCCATAGATTTATGGAAAAAAAATGTTGCTCTACTGCCATTATCCAGGGAGAAAACAGGGGACTACGTTTCTATGGAAAAACGGCTGTAGTGTTTCCTCTTAAAGGGTCGGCAACGCGCATGTAACACCCCTGGAGTTGCAAGCGTCTATAGACTTCGGTAACAACTTTTCAAAAATTGATTGAATTAAGATACTCCATATAAATCGAGTTTCATTAGATTGTTACCTGATAGTTTTTAACCCCCGACGCAAAGAGAGGGGTGTTATAAGTTTAACGTGTCTATATGTGTATCTGTCTGTGGTATCGTAGCTCCCAAACGGATGAACCGATTTTCGTTTAGTTTTTTTGGATCATAGATAATTTTACCCCGAGTGTTCTTAGCCATGTTTCATGAAAATCGGTTTAGCCATTTTTGAGATATTGGACTTTGAAATGAAAATGTCGTGGGTTTTTCAACTTTTCTAAGTTGTAGGTAGTTATAATGTACCTATGGCCTGCCTACGAAGCTGGACATAGAAAACATCCATATGTTTTCTATGTATTTAAGTATTTATTTATCTATATAAGTATGTTTATCGTCGTCTAGTACCCATAGTACAAGCTTTGCTTAGTTTGGGACTACGTCAATTCGTGTTAGATTGTCCCCCAATATTTATTAATCCATACTAATATTATAAATGCGAAAGTGTGTCGGTCTGTCTGTCTGTCTGTCTGTTACCTCTTCACGCTTAAACCGCTGAACCGATTTGCATGATATTTGGTATTGAGATAGTTTGAGTCCTGAGAAAGGAAATAGGATAGTTTTTATCCCGGAAATCATCCCTGAAGGGGATGAAGTGGGGGGTAAAAGTTTGTATGGAGCTACGATATAAACGATGAGTTCCACGCGGAAGAAGGCGCGGGCAGAAACTAGTTTATTTATAATGAGTGACTGTAAGATTGACTGCATTATTTTTCATTTTTATTAAATAAAATTACAGTCATGAGGCGTTGCAACTGATATAGTTAACTACTTAGCAACAACATTCCCATAACCACCCACTTTCACACTTACAATATTACTAAACAAAACCAAAACCAAATCACGACTATTACTCAAGCTTAGATACTCGATCTATAACGACGTACAATCATTGGAACAACGAACACACAGGTTGTTCTTGTGAACAGGGACGTTTTGAGCTGCGTAAGCCGATGTGAATAAGTTTAACGCACATTTACGAGTTAGGGCAGTGTTGATAAATCGGCACAAGCAGTAAAAGTAGAACCGACGGCCGTTGGGGCGGAAAGGTTCTCGAGTGGCGACCACATACCGTAGGGCGCGGCGTGAGCGGGCCCACAAGGTGGACTGATGACCTGGTTTACCATGACCTGACCTGGGTCACGGGAGTCCGCTGGATGCGGGTGGCGCCGAATCGGTCACTTTGGCACTCTTTGGGGGACCAGTTCCAGCAGTGAACAGCCTTCGGCTGATATGATTACGATGATTATGAAGCATTAAAACAAATCTGTACAACCATCCGACGTCACACAGACATACATACAGTTAGATCATGATATCAGCCGAAAGACGTCCACTACTGGACATAGGCCTCCCCCAAAGAGTGCCAAAGTGACCGGTCCTGCGCCACCCGCATCCAGCGGACTCCAGCAAACTTTACCAGGTCATCAGTCCACCTTGCGGGGGGCCTACCCACGCCGCGCCTTCCGGTACGTGGTCGCCACTCGAGAACCTTTCTGCCCCAACGGCCGTCGGTTCTACGGGCTATGCTATGTGACAGTTAGATATATATATATACATATTTCTATTAATATTAGGTTACTTTAGTCTATTGAAGGTTTTTGTTGTTTTCTATTGTGTCATAATTATATTCATTATTATTAAATTTAATACATTCATTTACAGTAGGGTTAGTTGATGGTATATCAGTCCTCGTGCCGCCCGTGCCGCTCATACAACTGTTTGTAAAAGAAGCGCAAATGTAGTAAGTTCTTCACTCTTTAGCGACGATAGTTGAGAGTTGAGACGCCGCTTTAGGGAGCGACCACACCGGTGCTTAACGCTGCGTACACGCGTTGACGTGTCGTATGCGTCACGTATTCTTCATACATTTTGCTGCGTTTTACGGTGCGTTAGCGTATTTTCAGCAGCGGTGTGGTTGCGCCTTTAGTGCTGGAGGTTTCACCGGATCACACCTGACCACCGTCACGTCCACCGTAACGCAAACGCAATCTCGCAACATCACCGACTCGGCACCCGACCTGATGGGCACCTGCCGCGAGGCATTCACCGGTAGACAACTTTTTACGTTTGCTATAGCTTTATGTAGGAGCAAAAAGTTGCTAATAAAAGTGTACATTTGGAGTATTGCCCTTTATGGCAGCAAAACGTGGACAAGGACACAAAGGGACCGAGAAAGACTGGAAGCGTTTGAAATGTAGTGTTGGAGACAGATGGAAGGTATCAGCTGGACTGAAAGAGTAACAAATGAGGACGTGTTGGGAAGGGTAAAAGAGAAGAGATCGATCTTGAACACCATCAGCACTAGAAGGGGGAAAATGATTGGTCATTTGATACGGCACGACAACTTCTTTAAAACCATAATGGAAGGAAAGATAGAAGGAAGGAGAGTCAGGGGAAGACCACGATATAGTTATATAGACCAAATAAAGGAAAAAAACTGGTGTCGTGTCGTATCAGCAAATCAAAGGGCTGGCGTACGACAGAGAGAAATGGAAAATATTCCACTGACAAGAGGATAACTCTTAAATTAAGAAGTTGAAATAGCTTTATAACCTGTGCCGACGTCGTGACGTCACAAAGTAGGCTGCCTCGCCTGGGTGCCAAACAGTCCCCGTGTTGGTGGCTAGCTGAGCTGTTATTCGAAACGCGCTCATGAGCCTCACCTCACCCATCGCGCCTGACGAAACTAGATCTCCGACTACGCTTAGTTACTACGAATCGCGCCGTCAAGATTTACTAGTGAATGATGGTTGAGGTGGTTAAAACCAGTAACAGAATAGCGGGGCTGCAAGCGCGACATGCACCCGGCAACAGCAAGCTGTCCACCCGTCGTTAGCTTGTCCCGAGCTGAGGCAATATCGTTAAGAAGTACCTATGCGTTTCAATAAGGATAATAAAAGAAAGTGACCGGTGCGAGTCAGTAACCTGAAATAGTTCAATGGCACATAGTTCACTCTTCATTTCAGCCATCATCCGTTTCAACCATCACTCATCATTTATTTATTTACTTTATTGCACAAAAGAAAACTTATCGTACAAAAGGCGGACCTAATGCCAAATGGCATTCTCTACCAGTCAAATCTTAAGGCAAAGCGGAAAAGATTGTGGGCAGTGATAATAACAACTAAAAAGAATAATAACATTACGGTAGTTAATCATTCGTACACAGAATCACTTATTCCATTATAAATCACTTACTATAAAGTAATCGCAGATTCAGTCGCCCGCATCCTTAGCGGGGACTGTTTTCTGGTAAAAACAAAGTGATTAAAAAAAAGAGACCGGCGTGAGCTAGGACGGTGGCTGTCGGGTGCCAAGGCGATATGTGTGCGTTAACCTTAACATAGCATTCGTACACGCGTAGGTCGGGTCGTGATGCGCGCGCGCTACCGAAACCGTGCGTCAGTTGGAAGTGTTTGAACTAATTAGAGATCCTTTGAATGACTTTGCGAAAGAAGGGCTCTGACCCGTACCATAAACTTAGTAGTTGAAAATAGAAAAAATAATTGTCTGTCCCTGCCTGGGTGCCTTGTACTACTGTTAGTGTCCATGTCTATTCTGAAAGCCCATTTATTTATTTACTAGCTGCCGCCCGCGACTTCGTCTGGGTGGACCCGGTATAAACCGGTTAATAAAATTGTATGTATCAGTTCATTGTCATGTGTCAGTTCATGAACTGGACTATCGACGCGCAAACTAGACAACCCCAACTCGATGAAAGAACACGTTTACATTCTGATTTTTTGTCGGATTCTGTCGCTGGGTACCTAACTACCCAGCGACAGAATCCGACCAAATTTCAGACATGAAAAAACTTAAATGAACTAGCTTCTGAAAAGAAAGAAAAAATATTAATAGGTAGATATTTTGTCATTATTTTGGTTCACTTACATTTGCTCTATAATATTCAAGATAAATTCCATTAAATCTATACCTATAATTACTTCCGGGTGAAAAGTTTGTCGGATTCTTGAGTATGCTTTGAATAACATTTTAAAATGAAATAAACAAAAAAAACGCTATTATAAATTAATGATTTTCAAAGCCGTATTTTTCCTGGAGTACGATGCCGGCCGCGCGGCAATGAGTGTCAGTGACAACCGCGGTCGGGTGATTATCTATGAGTTGCGCGAAAGTCGAATTTATCCAACGTGATCTAGCGTATTCTCGGCTGTACCCTAGTTCACTTGGGCACAGGGTTAATACCAAGATTTGGCATAGGCAACGAAAACGACTGCAATCTGACCTTCCAACCCCAAGGGAAAACTAGTCCTTGTTGGGATTAGACAGGTTTCTTCATGATGTTTCCTTCACCGAAAAGTTCCTGTTAAATGTGTAAATCAACTTTTGCTTGTTGTTATTCCGTCCGTCCTGGTAAGCCAGGAGACAACAGCGACAGTGTCTTAGAAAAAAATACTATGAATTGGACTCCTATCATGCTAAGGAGAACCCCACCATGGAATAGGTTTACCAGTATAACACAAACTTAGTGGATTTAAAACCCATAAAATCATGGTTTTACAGTTACCCACGAGACGTAACCATGGTATCGAGCAACAATAACAGAACTACAACAGAAAAGTTGAAAAACCCCCGACATTTTCTTTTCAAAGTTCAATATCTTAAAAACGGCTGAACAGATTTTCATTAAACATGGCTAAGAACACTCGGGATAAAATTATCTATGACAATAAAAAACCGCATTCAAATCGGCCTATCCGTTTTGGAGCTACGATACCACAGACAGATACAAAGATACACGTTGAATCCCTCTCCCTCTCTTTGCGTCGGGGTAAAAAAAATAGTTGATTGCCCCAAATATCAAAGGATATAACGTAGGTTTTTTTTTAAACCCAGTGGTACTTGCTGGACAACTCAGGACCTCAAGTAAAGTCGCGAGCGTTACCGCTAGGTTACAGTGGCTGCAGGGGGGGGATTAAAAATAAAACAAACTGCCACCCTAAATAGGTCAATGTCAGTCCAAATCTTTGGCCTCGTTTACTCGCTTACCCTGAACTTGAACATATCCAGTACTTATTGTCTATTCATCCTCATCCTTTGTGTGCACTTCAACTGGTTTAGAATGCTTTTACTGATACATTGCGTCGTGAGCCGTCTTGATTATACGAATGATTATAAATTAGACTAGTAATATAGAGGCGATTATGATTACGTGCGTGTTTTTAGGGTTCCGTACCAAAAAAGGTAAAACAGGAACCCTTATGGTGCGACTCCGTCCGTCTGTCTGTCTGTCTGTCTGTCACAAAGTGAAATATATCACGAACTACTTAAGCTATCAATTTGAAATTTGGAATGGTTTTAAATTAGATTTATCCACGTGCATGGAAAATGAGAAATTTAAGCAATCTAAGCTGATTGCCCTTGCACGTTAGTACCAAATGGGGCCGATAGATGGCGCTGACCCCATTCCTACATCGCGCTGTTAAGATTTTTCTAGAATGAATGGGGTTGGGACGGGTATCTTTCAATAGCCGGTCAAAAAGAATTCGTAATACAATTGTCGTGGTAGTGCGATGGTCTTGGTGTAAAAGTTATTCGTTGTTTGAAATTGAATTCTGTTGTGTTGGGTTAAAATAAGTAATTTAACAGAAGAAATTTACTTCGGTCTATTTGTCGTCGTATACGTTGGGCTTTGGCTTCGTAATGGGAAAAACTGAAGCGGATCGGCTAAGAAAAAACTAAATAAAATATACTCATTGATACATTGAGGTATTAGAATTCGTTGTTTTCTCTTCTGTTTCATACGAGGGTAATTTACATTTTACGGGTTTATAAAAGCTTAAAGAGAAAATTTTATATGGATGTTGATAGTTTTTCTTACGTAATTGAAAATAATTACATCGAAGATGACTGTGTGGATAAATTCCATGCAATTCTTGCTCATCATGCTAGCTACAGAATGAAGGTGTCAAATATAGGGACATTTTCTTAACCTTGAGTTAATTGATAGTTTGTATGGAACCCTCGGTGCGCGAGTCAGACTCGCACTTGACCGGTTTTTTTTATTAAAGTTAATTGCGTGGATCTTCAACCAGTTGCCTTTTTAACCCTGCAATTTTATATGTCTAAATCCACTAAAGGTGGGTTTTCTTTTCATTTTAACCCCGTTTTTTAAAGGCCATCCTCTATGCGTGTAAGGGCATGTGAAGAGTGCGTGTTAATTAATAATAATTAAGCTCGCCGTCGACGCACATTTGTGGCAATTTACTTGTGATTTGACACAAACGCGCGACGGCGCGCTTATTAACGCAGTCTGCTTAGACCCAATGAGGTCCATTTTGGAACAATTTCTCTAAGTCTCCTTGCTAGCAGAATAACAACAATACGTATTTCATCGAACTTACTCAAAAACAAAATGAAACGTATTAATCTCGTAGGTAATCTTTCCAGTGCGCTAGTATTTTTTTCAAATTGTAAGAAAGCCCTTGAGGCCTGTATTTACAGAATACTTAAATAGGTATTTGAGTAAAATGAGCAACCACGATCCTGGTGGTGCGTAAGGTTGCCAGAATTCTCAACGATGAGCCGTGAGAGGAGACGAAACCTCAAATTAAAGAGTTGGTAACGCGCCTGTAATTCCTCTGGACAGACAGGTTTCATGCTCTTTTCGCCGTCGGATATGGAAAATAGCACGCCCAAATAAGGATGTAAGGCAAAAAGGAACTGCTTAAAAAACATAACATAACATTAACTCCACAGACAATCATTGCGTTGCTTTATTATTTATTTATCGTGTGGCTTTATGCTTACAATTTTCAAGTACACTACCGAGTCTTTGGTTAAAGTTGTAAAATCCTCCAATTGCCCCTGGTATTCCGTTAGAGGGCAGTCAAACTCCGTGTGCTTTATTACAAAGTTCCTATGGTCACATGTAAAACGCAAGATGTCATCACAGTCGAACACTGACTTACCCCGATGAGTCAGACTAAAATAAGTAAGTAGTCAGGTCAAACTCACAAGGGGTTGTACCGTTTCATTTAAACTGCCATACGAAGTTGGTTAACGGGTAAAAGCGACAAGGTATCAAAGTGAACAGCTACTTATGAGTTCATGTAAATTAATTAATCCGACACCGGGGACTTACAGGTAACAAGGTACATATAATGTTAGTAGTTCAGTTAAGTTACAGCAATCAACAATAGCTTTTCGGTTAAGCAAACCGTCGTGAGGAAACCGGTATATTACCAAAAATGCCTAGTTTTCCCTCTGGATTGGAAGATCAAAGTCGCTTTCGTAAAGCTAGTGTCCACGACAAAATCTTGAAATGAGGTGTCAAAGCGGACCCCGCGCTTTTTAAGAGTACGACATGCGTGGTGGACATAGGCTTTATTTTATCGCGTGAATCGCCTGGGTTGCTTTGATACGCAGCCAGTATAACGGGAGCTGGACGAAACGGGCTACTGAAGGTCAAGGTCATCAAAACGATTAGAGAAAATTCACCTATCCTTTCATCTCAATCGTATCAGCGGCTTAAGCGTGAAGTTACAGACAGACAGAGACACATTAATAATATTAGTATGGGTAGGTAAAGATGTGATCAAAGTTAAGAGAAAACCGTATCAATACATTGAAGGACTGTCTTGCTGCACCTGTAAGGACTCGTCACGCGCGCAACTGGAGCGAGTTTGGAGGCGAGTCTGCTAGCACGATGGTATGCTCTACTTGCCAATAGGGGTGTAGACACTAAATAAAATAATCAATAATGTTGCAATTTTTCGAAAAAGGATTAAAAATGTAGTCAAATGGAGAAAAAAGCGACGTTAAACAATCATAAAGTTATAAGTGTCCCAAGTTGAAAGGGGTATGTTCTATCCCGGAATTAAAAAAAAACATATACCTACTAACGTCATATTATCAATATGTAACAGTGGGGTAGGAAAACATCCTGAGGAGATCGGTCTCATTCCAACAAGGTCTAGTTTTCCCCTGTTTTTTTCCAATAACTAAGTGTAAAAACATATCACTTTGTTTTCACCAGAAAACAGTCCTCGTGAAGGATACGGGCGACTGAATCCGCGATTACTCTTCAGCCTCGTTTTGCAAATTCGCCATCTCCATTAACAACCTGAAAAACTTCAATGGCACAGCTCAGTCTTAATTTCAACCATCGTCCATTACAACCATCACTCATCATTCATACACAGAATCATTTATTCCATTAGAAATCGTTTACCATAAAGTAAACTATCTTACCTAATGTAATTTATAAATAATAACAACTTAGAAAAGTTGAAAAACCCAGACATTTTCATTTCAAAGTCCAATATCTTAAAAACGGCTGAACAGATTTTCATGAAACATAGCTCGGGATCACATCAGCTTTCGAATAAAAAAAAACGCATTTAAATCGGTCCATCCGTTTGGTAGGTACGATACCCACAGACGGATACACAGATACACAGACACGTTAAACTTATAACACTAGGGGTGTCTTTGCGTCGGGGGTTAAAAAAATGCATTTATTTCGAACAACTTAGATCCATAGATTGTTAGTACTACAGGACTTATATAACTATGTTAGGACCTAAACTTAAATGTAGGGAGGACCAGTGCCTCAGTAGGCTACCGTCCCACCTGTCGGCCAGCACGTTCAGACCTGGCCTTATCACGCGATAAGTGACAAGATAGAGCGTCCGTCTCGTTCCATTGAACGGTGTCAGCAAGTGACGGACGCTCTATCTATATGTCACTTATCGCGTGATAAGGCCGTCCATGCCACGGGGTCTGGAAACAGTGGCGGCCGGCGCGCACCCTGCGGAACGTCGCGGCGCCGCGCTTGCGCAGTGTCATTTATGAAGTAAATTATTTGCAATGATACATTTGGATGGATCAACTTGTTATTCTCTCCTATGAGCCAGGAGCAACAGTGGGGTCTTTATTAAAATTGACAATGATAATATGAGCTTCTGAGAAGCTTAGAAGATTTAGCGACTTAAACCATAACTCTAGCGCCACAAGGAAACCATGTAAACTAATTTATTAACTGTTGAGGGAAGACCACTTTGTTTATAAATTCAAATATTAATGTTTGTTTGTTGTTCTTCACTACATAGTATAAAACAGTCGCTTCTCGCTGTCTGTCCCTATGTATGCTTAGAAATTTAAAACTACGCACCGGATTTTGACCCGTTTTTAATAGATAGAGTGATTCAAGAGGAAGTTTTATATGTATAATATAGTACCTACCCGTGTGAAACCGGGGCGGGTTGCTAGTTTCACAATAAAACAAAGATTGAAAGTTAAATATCTCATGATTTTTCGAGTATTTAGGTAGAGTAACTGTTCATTCAAGTGTCTCGGCAGATGCGCCAATCTCCGAGGCACGGCGAAGTGCACAAATCGTATATAAGCCGGTGCCCCCGCACTGCCCAGCATTCGCGCATCCTCTCTACATAGGTTGGTCTACTTATATTTACTTAGAAAATTATTATAAGTGATTAACTTATGAAATGGTATTTATTTGGAGGTTATTTTCCTAATGAATCGATTTTATTTTATTTTATTTTTGAATACATTGGCATTTATTGGATGTTCGTTTCAAGATAAATCGTAATTAATTTGAATGTTTATGTGATTTTTAAGTGGAATATTAAATTTCAACAATTTTGGGTACAATTAGACTTTTTTAAGTCAGTGTTAGTTTTTGTGCTTTATTTTATTGAGGCCAAAACATGTATTATTCTTAAAAGCATCGTTTTTTTAATAACTTTCTCATCATGCTAAATACAATGAAACCGTTCATTTCATTTAAATTTACCGAACTTATAAAACTGTTTCATTA
This sequence comes from Epinotia bilunana, assembly GCA_947049275.1. Classification (NCBI taxonomy): domain Eukaryota; kingdom Metazoa; phylum Arthropoda; class Insecta; order Lepidoptera; family Tortricidae; genus Epinotia; species Epinotia bilunana. The sequence continues at coordinate 1,631,297 of OX346274.1, forward strand.
ACAAGTTTCGAATATATTTTTAATTTATGTATTTTTTTATTAATGTGCGTCGATCAATATGATGTGTGGTGTACGTTTTTGTGAAAAGAACGTACTTAATTGATGAAATAATTCAATTTTCAGCTACAAGCATTTCTGAAATTGCAAAAGAATATTCAGTATAAACTAGTTAAAGTATTTTTTTTTATAAATGGGTTCACCCACTGCAGTTAATATTTATGTTTAAAATTGACAGATCGCTGGCAGTAAACCAAAATACCAAGAATGAGGGTAAGTCAACATGTTAATTAATTAAATATTTAATAAAACACTCAAGAGTAAATACAACTGGTACCCTCCCTGCAAGGATTCCCATACAAACTGTACCTGCTTTCATATTTTATTTCATTTAATGTATGGTGGATCAGCGTATTAAGAGTCCGCAGTAAGCTCGGCCGAATTTCACCTTCCTATACAAACGTAGTTACGTTCTCATTTTAAAACTACGTGTTGGATTGTGACGAAACTTTGCATACACAATGACATGAGGTATATCTATGTTTGTAGTAAGTTTATATGGTTCCAGTTTATAAAACAAACGAAATACAGCAATAACAAGTTTTGTGTGAAAAACTTACATTCACTGTATTTTTTTTACTATGGTATCTGAAGGTACATAAACTAATTACAGACATAGATATACCTCATGCAAAGTTTCGTTACTATCCAAGACGTAGTATTAACATGAGAGCGTAACTACGTTTGTATGGAGAATCGAGCTTACTGCGGACTCTTAATATGTCTTATTGGAAAAAATATTACAAACAAAACGAATTTAAGTAAATCTCGTTGTTTCCGTTCGAATATATACTACTCAAAAGAAAATAGGGGCCATTAGTGTTAGTATGGTGATCGTTACGTGAAAATTATATTAAACAGCAATATATACATTTTCTAGCTATTAGACTTAAACAGCAGAACGAAAGAGGCTGGATTCTTAAGGATGTGGGAATTAGCTACTTATCAATTAGTTTATGTCCAATATAATTAACAATAAAATTGAAAAATGCAAGTGGCCCTTATTTTGTTTTGAGCAGTATCGATTGAAAAGAAAAGATTTGAATTTGAAAAGTAGTGAATTTGTAAAATGCTGAATACATACATACCTACCCATTGTTAAGCATAAATTATGGCTTCGTTTCCATATAAACTCCTTTTATTTCTTCTTAAAATGTCCCAAATTTCTCTGAGCAACTTTCCAACTATTTTTGTCCTGAAAACCTATTTCGACTAAAAGGACTGAATCCTAACCTTAACAAAATCACACAATATAATTATATAACCAATACAACACAATATGTATATATTTTTTTTACAAATAGTATGTTGGTAATTCCCTACGGTAAAAAAAACGGCAGCGGCGGCGCTACCACGAACGAAAATCGAATCTCGAAATTAGAGCTCGCTTTATACTAGACACTTCATAGCTTAACTATTAAAAAAAACAAAATTAGTTGACGCATAAATGGCTCAACAATTAAAGTCCTTGACCGTACCTGCATCCCTGTCACTCGATAGTAATTGTGATAGAGATACCCGAACTTGGAAATTCGAAGTTCGTGGTTATAGCTCAGAAAACTTGGGATTGTTTCGGTTTATAAACGCATCTTAATATTCTTAATACATGTTCACCTAGTTTCAGATATTCATATCGTGTGCACTGCTAGTGGTGACATTGGCCGAACCTCCTGTAGACAACAGGTTAGTTTTTTTAAAATATTTACTATAATTGACGCCGTATATAGATTCCAAAAAATAACCTTAAAATTGCCATTAACCCTAAACCTGGCCAAAATTAAAAAAATCGTGCGTTCAAGCCTCTGTCTTACTGTCTAGAGCGCGAAAAATCGTTCCACAAAAAATGCAAAAATGTGACTAAAAAATGTGTGCATTTAAAAATACACTGTCAAGTTTAGGGAATGAATAAAAAACCGACACTGGCAAACTTACACTCTTTCAAATGATAGACGTAGCTAGTTTTTACGTCCATTATTTGGAAGAGTGTAAGTTTGCCAGTGTCGGTATTTTTCTTCATTTTAATGGCAATTTTAAGGTTATTTTTTGGGATCTATATACGGCGTCAAGTTTAGCTACCTAAGCAGCTTCGCCACTTTCGCCAGCGTATTGCAATGAACGCAGGCAAACCCGCTAGACATACAATAGTCTACGTTCCATATCCAGAAAGTCCATTGTAATTAAACACAGAAAGACTTTTTGAAATCGGATGATTGTGGTTCCGGAGATTACCCCCTACATACAAACATACAAAGCTACTATTTCACAGACTTTATAGCTTAGGTATGTATTGATTAGTAGTAATTTGCCCACGATATCGTCCGCGTGAACTCGCAGCGTTACAGTATTCCATCCTTAATTTAATCTCTTTAGGGGTTTCTTTTGGGATAATAAGTTTCAATATTTTAATCTATAACAACTAGTTACTTTTGTGTAGAATTTCATCTGAATCCTTTAAACCGTAAACTTTCATATAAAAAAAACTCCTACAGTCACTATTTCCTTAAAATTGGTGCTCACTTCTTTATCCTAATGTTTACAGATACCTCCCGCCCCAGCAGGACTTGAATGGCGGCTTCTCACCGCCATCGCAAAGCTACGGCGCCCCTGGAGGCTCGCAGAGGCAGACGGATGCCGTATTTGGGTAAGTTCAAGTTTTTTTAGCAATATACCCACGTATTCATTTTCTTGGGAAATTAAAAGAAATGCGTGCCTCGTTAAAATAAAATTAAAATAAACTAAAAGTGCATCATAAATGTTTATATTACTTTCAGTCAAGAAAAGGGATATTTTTTTAAAATACCTTTTAAAATGTTTGTCACGTCACTATACATTACTTTATACGGTAAAGTACCGTTTAAAGTTATGTAATATATTATGATTTTAAGTGAAATCTGAAGTTTTGTAAAACGTAATATTAGTTATAAAAAAAAATTTGATTACACAAAACTTATTTGCTGGTTTCAATAAATAAACCCCATAAAATAAGCCGACCAACGGCGTAAATAAAACTTAAAAAAAGTTTCAAAAAAAACTTTTTAAGGAATGACAACTGTAATAAAAAATAAATTTTATTTAAACAGTTTTTATTAGCATGGTTAAGTATAGTTTTCTCTCTGGGTTAGGTCAGATGGCAGTCGCTTTCGTGCCTAAACCAAATCTTAGGATTAGGTGTCAAAGTGGACTCCGGGCTCCTTTAGGATACATTCAGTGTCATATAGTTAGTAGCAGCCAGAGTAACCAAATATTTCGTAACACACCCTTATTCTTACAGTAATAAAGACGTGTACCGAAATATTTGGCTACCTTGGCTGCTAGCAGGCTGCTACTAACTATATGACGCTGACTGTACAACCGAGAAATCGCTAGGATCATCATCATCATCATCATATCAGCCGAAAGACGTCCACTGCTAGACATAGGCCTCCCCCAAAAAGTGCCACAAAGACCGGTCCTGCGCCACCCGCATCCAGCTAGGATGCACAAATCGATCTCCGTTGACTGGTATACAAGTCGTGTCGTGACCCCCGTCTGCGTATGACGTGCGTGATTGCAGGCCCAAACCGCTAATTCCCCGGGTGCTCCACTTTGACAGCTAATCGCTCAATTATGAAATGCGGGTTCAACGTTTACAACAACGACTTCTGATGCCGAAATCGTCGAGGTTGTGAGAACATGTCAATCAAAATTATTGTTTCCGTTTGTTCTCAATTCAATTGCTCAAATAACTGGAAGCGATCCCTTACAGGGATAAATTTGCTTTTTTTACCTGTTCTGCGTTTTTAGGGTTCCGTAGTCATGTCTGTCTGTCCGTCCGTATGTCACAGGCATTTTACTCGAAAACTATAAGGTGTATTTGAATAAAATTTTGAGGATAGGTGTATTTTTTTAGCCGCTACAAAAAAAATTGTAATTAAATTTAAAAAAAAATTTTTTTTGGCTTGCTCCATACATAAAACTGAGTCAATTTTTTTTTTCATTGAAAGCCCACGTGTGGCACATCAATCGATTCTAATTTTCGAACCGTGTATTTTAAAAATATGAAAAAAAAACCATGGACATAGGGCGTATTACATTCTTTCAGCGAAAATTGTTTTGAACAAGATCGGTTCAAAGGATTTCGAGATATTTCTAAAAAACTGCCTTCCTTAAAGAAGGACTTAAGTGCCGTAAGATTTCAGTAACAATACGACCTTTTTAATAGGCACGGAACCCTTCGTTGTGCGTGGTCCTTCGTCCGTTTTTCCTTTGTCTCGTGTACAATAAACGATTTACATACTCGTCCAAGTATATGCATCGTTTCACGGCAAAAAAATTACATACAACTACGATTAACAAGGTGATTTAAATATCAGCGTACAGTCAGCATCAAAAGTAGCTACGCAAACGAAGAAGTCAAAAGTCTTTATTAAAAGGGAATAAGAGCTTTTGACGTCTTCGATTGCGCAGTTACTTCTGACGCTGACTGTACTAGCTAAACTTTAAAAATAAATGACAGCATTCCAGACCCCCAAGAAAATATCTTCTTACCAGTGGTCTTCTTTTTCAGCAACGCTTGACTAGTAAAAGTGCCATTACGGCCCACTTGCAGAGTAAGAATTCATTCATTTCATTCATTTACTTCAGCTGCAGGTACCTTTTCGTTTGGCGGTAGCCACTCACCAAGTCACCAGTGACAGTACCCCAGACCCCAGACCCCAGAAAAGGACTTATCATTAGGATTGGGATTCTGGTGGCAGTTTAGTAAGTACTGCAGTGGAGTCGCCATTGTATATTTTATTTGAATAAATGAATTTAACTGAACGCTAAATCTATATTGCCGTACCGGCCAATAATATAAAGATCACCTTTGCGTTTTATTGTATGAACGTGTATAGAGTAAACAATGTAGGTTTGTTGATACATCGCATATTTTACTAGTTACATAAATAATTTTTGATGACAACTGCAATGCAATAATGTAAATTACAATGATAATTTTATAATATAACATTTAAATAAATTTTACTTGTTTGCTAAAATGTTTATGTATTCAAGAGCTTGAACAACTTGGAACTGGAATTAAAGTTTCAAATCTTGCATATTATCTTCTTCAGCACGGCTAGCACGCGACGGCGCGCGAGCTCTCTCGATTTTTCTCGCACTATCCGTCTCTCTCTTATTAGAACACTTAGAAGAAGAGGTATAGTGCGATAAAAATCGAGAGTATGTCGCGGCCGTCGTGTGCTAGACGTGCTGATGTTAAACGGTCGTCAAGATTACGAAAAGCATGTACTAGATGGCAATTTGTTCCATATTCGCTGGCGTTATACGGTTTCTCAACTTGTGAAAAATCCATACCTGTATGAAACCAATAAATTTAATTACACATTATTGGTTTATCAATCATTTATTCATTCACTCAAAAATATATAACAACGACTCCATTGCTCTTTGTTCACCCCAATGCCACCAATCATCCCAACTCTACTTATCATGCGTTACATATTAGACGTTATATAGTACTTATGTCTGTACAGTCGCCATCAAATATATCGGAGCGGCCAAGGTGCTCACAAATATCTGAACACGTCTCTAATGCCTCGACAATAGAGACGTGTTTAGATATTTGTGAGCACTCTGGCCGCTCCGATATATCTAATGGCGACTGTACGTAACTATATGTTAAATGCTCGTTGATTAGTCTTGTTTCTTTGATAGTCTGAACTGAATGGTCCCGAGGTCAGCTCGGTCATTATGCAACCAAACTTGAGCCTTGACTTTGCTAGTTCATCAGTACCTACAGTCCCTGACACAAGTCGCACAATACTGTATTTTAATAATTATTTTGGAAGATTCGGGTATTTTATAACTTATGCTTACCATGATGAGTGGCATTTCAACTGTCTGCCTGGGCTGTTCTTTAATCATCATAAATTACGTAAATTAATATTAATAAAGAAACGGTCAGTATCGACCGCATGATTAACTATCGTGTATTCTATGCAAATAATTAACAAAAACAATAAGTAAGGTACCTAACTACAATTTATTTTTGTACTCTAAAAATATGAAACTCATAGGTACACAGTCTTAAGAGACCCCTCCAGACAATCTCTGGCCCTTTCAGACAATCTCTGGGTAGCTGAGATTGAATCAATTAGGTAGATTAGGTACCGTACAAGGTACTTAGAGTACAAAACCAGGAGCTTATAATATACACAATCACGTCAATGATAACGTACAAACACAAATCATACAAATAAACATACATAAATTATATATCAAATCGTAAATATGTATTTATATACGCCTTAGATTTCTGAATTTAATGAATTATTATTATATGCGCCGCGATTAGAATACACGCAAAGCTAGAGAAAGCTTGGAAATTCCTCGTACTGAAGTTCTTATCAACATAGGTAGGTAGAGGTACAGCAGTAAACTATTTATATGCTGTCAAATGTGAATATGTGTATTTAACACTATTTAGCACACGAATTATCTATTTGACTTTATTTGTACCAGGTGATGATACAGACAGCTCTGAAGACGATGATGTTATGTTATGAGGGAATAACATTACATTATTTGAATTTTATATAGTTAATATAATGTATGTTAATTTCCTAAGCTTTAGATCTTCTTCATACTGAAATAATTATTTTCATTTATTTGCACATTCTACCAGTGACAATGTCATTTCATGTATTAATTCGAAAACGGCATGTGTTCAAGTGTATTCTAATCGCGGTTTGATAACATTATATCACGTTGTCTTGCCACTGCTTCCCATAGTCTGAAAAACTCATTTATGATATTAATAACTTCTCATGAAAGACTAGCGCGTTCGACTGTACCGTGTCCACAACGGTCGTAACTATATCACGAGCATCACGATTACTCGCTTTAGCTTAATGAATTACTGAACATAATTACCAACGCATTTTTAGTTATCTCTTAACAAAATTTACTGACAGTTAGAAGTAGAGCAAGATTGCCGTTGCCAGAAACATCGAGACAGACATTTGGATTATGTTTACTTAACGGGACTTAATCGCGTATAATTAAATTATTTATTTACGCCACTGAGGTCTCCCGTGACCATGGATGTTGCAACACATCCGAAACGTCGGGAGACCTCAGTGAGGTAAATAAATAATTTAATTATACGCGATTAAGTCCCGTTAAGTAAAAATAATGTGTGAGAATCGTGAAAGTTTAAATCAATAGACATTTGGATGTATGTATGTATGTAATAACAGGTTAAAGAAAGGCAAACTTATCCCTATAAGGGATTCTTAATTGTATCACGCTGGACTGTTTTGAAACTGTTTATTATGGGAAAAAGTTTGCAATAGGGCTACCTACCTGTTCTTTACCAGATGTTGTCATTAAAAACAAGAAAATATCACATTCATATAAGCATATTTTACCGGCGACATTGCCAGCAAATATTCCCGGCAATATTGTTAGTGTCAGTATTCCTGCCAACAGGAATATTGGTAAAAGATTATCAGTAGTAGTATTTCATTTATTAAACAAGAAATTCCAACGTACAGATTTTTCATGAAATATCAAGGAATAGGTAGTCTTTTATTTAGATTCATTCACCAGTTCTTTTAAGTGCCAGAACGTTTCCAAAACGATCACTACGGTTACTCCCCATTAACGGCCGGTTCCAATAAACAATCCACCGATAGTTTTCCTTACCGGCAGTTACATTTTGACAGATTACCGTAAAATGGGGTGAGTAGGGTGAAAACTGACATTCAAACCTCGATTACATTTTATTTTTACTTATACAAACTGAATAGTGTATATAATAAGTGTTCCGGACGTTTGTATTTTAGTTTTTATTTTATTTTGGGTAGTTCCATTTCATAACTTTGTCGATAAACAGGAAAACCCACCTCACCCCGTAGTCCCTCGTAATTGGGGTGAGATGGGTTTTCATACAAAGGTGATTTTGGAAGATTGTTGGATCGTTTTTTTTTTATTATGAGTATTACTATAGCCCCATTTTAAATTGGAATACATTATTTTTGTAGCAGTAGCCTTAAAAAACCATCTCACCCCCTTTCATACCTTCTCTCCCCATTCATAACCCAACTCTCCCCGCGAACCCTACTCACCCAATGTGTCAAAATAACTGTTAGTAAGGAAAACTATCGGTGGATTGATTATTGGAATCGGTCATAAATCGCTAGAGCAGAATTTAATCGAAGTTAGCAAGACTGATGCACGATCTAGATTTAAAAGTAGCTATAATCGCAAGATCGTAATATGCCGAGGGTAAAAGAAATGATTAATGATATATTATGTGATGTACCAATTTGTATCATGAAATCCTGATTATTACACATAGATCAAACCAACCAATTTATACCTCCTAATATTGTAAAGAGGAAAAGTCTGTAAGGTTGTAGCTGTAATTTTGTACGAACAATCAGCAGCAGAAGTTGCTAAGCAGTTCTAGTGCTCAAAAGTGCGGTGGCGGGGCCGCGCACGCGTCGCGCGAGTAACGCGCCTGGCGTTGGTGCGTCGGCGCTGCTCAATGAGCTGGTACTGAGGCAGGATGCCGACGTGTTTGCGGACAATTGGCAGAGCTTGCTAACTAAAATAAGTGCTTCGTGCAATACATTTAGTTAGACCTAATTTTTATTTGTTTGTGTATCTGTCGTATATCTATGTTATTTTTAAGTCCGGACATTGTAGGCGCTTTGGTACCACTACTGTAAGCCTATTATGTAAGTTATTGAATAAATAAATAAATAAAATAAATAAAATGATCTATACATGAACTCTAATGTCAAGGGAATAAGGATCTGTGCAAGTCATTTTGAGGGTGTTATTTTGCTTAGCTACTTCTGATCCTGACTGTACCACTACATTTCCCCGGTAATCTCCGGAACCTCTACTGAAAAATCCACTGAAATTCTTTCGTGTGTCAATACAAGTGACTTTTTAGATTGTATGCATCCTGCGGGTATGCCTGAATTATTTGCACTACCCGGGCAGCAAAATAAGCTTACAGTTAGTTTAGCCTGGTTCGTCGTATAGATGTCATAACTAGATTGAAATTCAAATCGAGTTACGAACTCTAAATGACGGCGAGAAATTAACGAAAGGTAAGAACTAAATCGCTAAACTCTGCTCTGAGACTAGCGTTGAAAATGTCCTAAAAAATCAAATGATTTTTTCGGGAATTTATGATATTTTCGTTTTTTCCCGTTTTTTTTCGTATTTTTAACGTAAAAAAACAATAAGTCATTGTGACAACTGAACTGAACTGACACGAATGTCAATGGCAAAGAAAGTCTATAATCATTCATCTACCCACCACTATTACGAAAAATAACCGATTGAGATCTGTTTAAATCGTTTTATTCGGAAAAATTGAAGCGGAAAATCACATGGTTTTGTTCCGTAAAAATCCGAAAAAAACGAGCCGTTTGGAAAGAAATGGGACTTTTTCCGGAAATGTTCAACGCTATCTGAGACTAATGAATTAGAGTAACAAGTTAAAATAAAGTGTCATAACTTACAAGATTTAAATCTGCCTGTCTTCTTTCTAAGGGAAATCTGCGAATGAAAATAAAGCTTAACTTATATTTTTCAGAGGACGCCCATCATCAACGTATGGTGCTCCATCCAACTCTCGCTCCAGCTCTCGCCCATCCAATCAATATGGACCCCCACAACAGCCTTCCGACCAATACGGACCCCCGCAAGGCAGGGCTCAGCAACCGTCTAATCAGTACGGCCCCCCTCAGTCTAGAGCTCAGCAACCGTCCAGTCAGTACGGACCCCCTCAGTCCAGAGCTCAGCAACCTTCCAACCAGTACGGACCTCCTCAGTCCAGTGCTCAACAACCTTCCAACCAATACGGACCTCCTCAATCCAGAGCTCAACAACCTTCCAACCAATACGGACCCCCACAGACGAGGGCTCAGCAACCTTCTAACCAATACGGCCCACCTCAATCAGGAGCCCAAGACCAATACAGACCTCAGTCTAGAACTCAACAACCCTCAAACCAATATGGACCTCAACAATTCGGGTCTCAGTCTTCCAGAAACTCCCCATCTCAATCCAGACCATCCAACCAAGGAGCTCGTAACCAAGGCAGACCATCAAACCAGTATATCCCTCCTAGCCAGAATAGCCAGACCGCCAGGCCGTCCGCCGAATACGGAACCCCGAATCAAGGCACGAGACAGCCTTCTTCTCAATACGGAACCCCTGGATTCGGTAGTCCTTCGCAGGAATATGGAGCTCCTGATGCCGGTGGTGAGTGTTCAATTTTATGCTCATTTAAATTCCTCGACCGAATGCCGCCTCCGAATTCAGCTGGAGTGATTCCACCCGCAGCTGCTCCATATAGTCCAGCGGAATACGGTTGCAAAAATAGGACACGGTATTCGCCTGTACTGTAGTTATGTGGCAAGCCTTAAAGTACGGTGGTGGGAAACAATAACCTTATTCTACAGTTTATACCGACGCATCATGACGTCATCCTCTTCTACTTGCTGTATAACGAACGAATACATGACAAATACATCCTCATCATCATTAATATTTCGATCTTTGATCATGGCAGCTGTGCTGCTCTAAAATTTTGTTTATTAAATCAAATAAACGTCTTTTTAACAGTTAAAGCATGTTTTTATTTAACATGCTAAGTGGGTACTGTGTTAAAAAGACGTTTATTCGATTTAATAAACTAAATTTTAGAGCAGCACAGCTGGCATGTCACCGTCGTTTATTCTCTGTGTTATTATGGTGTTATTTTTCCCCAGGCCAACAATACTCCCAGGGTGGTAATTTCGGAGATGCCCAAAGCAGGCAGTACCTTCCTCCCGATGCCAGCAGAGGATACGGCGGCAGTGACGACGGCAGCAACGGGGTAAGACTAGCTAGCGTTGCTTCATCCGCGTATTAGAAAGAACGCAAGCAAACCCGCGGGATAATATTTAGCTTGGACCTTGTAGAAACGCCAATATCTTGTTCTTCATTCGTAAGATTTGTGCAAAACCAACGAACCTACCAACTCTATGAAAATTTGGCCTAAGGGAGCATTAAAGCTTGGTGTATATTTAGTTCTATTTGATAAAAAAAATGCCGATAATGTAGCTCGAGAAAATCAGAATCAAACATCTAATGCAAGACAAAGACAAAAGAAAAAGACAATCTGAGTCAGAAAATTAATAAACTTAATCCTTCACATGTCCAGGAGCCAGCAAACTACAGCTTCGAGTACATGGTGAAGGACGACGCGTCTGGCAACGACTTCGGGCACCGCGAGTCCAGGATGGGAGACAGGGCTGAGGGCCTGTACTACGTGCTGTTGCCTGATGGCAGGAAGCAGGTGTGTTACATGAAAAAAATGGCAGCATAGTCTGGGTCATCACATCAGCCGAAAGACGTCTACTTCTGGACAAAGGCGTTCCGCAAAGAGTGCCACAATAACCGGCCCTGTACCAACCGCCTCTAGCGGACTTCCGCGACCTACCAGGTCATCAGACTACCTTAATCTGGGTAGTAGATTTAAATAATGTTTTAAATAGTATTTAGTTGATAGGTATTCATAGCACAATGTCATCTCGCTTATATATGGAGCCCAACTGAGGAAGTTACCTACCTCCACCTTTACAGAAAAACCACAGCCGCCCACTACTTACTAGCTTTAAGGTAGGTGTGGTGCTGTGTTGCTGGTGGTGAGACTGGAGAGTGTTGAGGTTCTTCTGAGGGCGCAAACGTCAACGTCCATAGGCCACGTTGTCTGTTTACTAAAAATCTATTATTTTCTAGACTGTGGAATACGAGGCAGACCAAGACGGCTACAAGCCAAGAATCTCATACGAGGACACCGGCGCCGGCGCCGGCTACAACGCCAACGGCGGCTATGCTGGACAAGATGGCGGCTACAATCAAAATGGCGGCTATAACCAAAATGGCGGATACTAAGGCGATCTAAATCGTGTTTCTTGCGCTATATCAGCTCTCTATCCCACTCTTACTTGATGTAAGTAACAGGATGGATAGCTGATATCGCGCAAAACAAAATGACGAGGCTATGAGGAAGCAGAGGTAAAACACTGTTAGTTGTAGGGCATTACTATATGATATTCGTTTTAGCTATTCTAACTTATTTTTCGATTGAACACTCAGCATAGCAGCTTATACAATTAAATTGGTAGCTGTTTTCAGGTTTTCTAAAATCAGGTAACTCGGGCACAACTTTCTCATTTAGTAGAGTACTGTAACATCGCCCTGAAAACTTCGTAGGGTCTTCAATTGTAGGTACTTATATACGTATATATTTTCGTGGTCAGTTTCGTTACAATGATATGAGTATACAAAGTCAAAGAAAACTGACGTGGGAACCCTTGGTGTTGTCATTTGAAATGATTGTCATTTCTTAACTAATGCAAATGTTAAATGTTAATGTGACTATCAATCTAACGGTGGTTTTATAAAGATACCTACTAATGATACTGCAACTCAAATAAAAAATGAGATTTAAGATGTTGAAAACTATCTTAAGATTAATGAAACAGAAGATGATTTGGGAAATTAAATCTTACCTATGGGAAAAGATGTTCCAAGATAGTATTCATAGAATTTACGTTCATAGAGTGTACGCCCACCAGCACGTCTAGCACACGACGGCCGTGACATACTCTCGATTTTTATCGCACTATACCTCTTCTTCTAAGTGTTCTAATGAGAGAGAGACGGATAGTGCGAGAAAAACCGAGAGAGCTCGCGCGCCGTCGCGTGCTAGCCGTGCTGCACGTCTATCATGAGACGGCCGCGACATACTCTCGATTTTTCTCGCACTATACCTCTTGTTCTAAGCGTTCTAATAAGAGAGAGACGGATAGTGCGAGAAAAATTGAGAGTAGGTATGTCGCGGCCGTCTCATGATAGACATGCAGTAGTATTCGTAGACGGAGTGATTTTGATAACTTTGCGATACCATTATAATGCTCATATTTTGATAACTTTGCGATACCATTATAATGCTCATATTTTGATAACTTTGCGATACCATTATAATGCTCATATTTTGATAACTTTGCGATACCATTATAATGCTCATATTTTGATAACTTTGCGATACCATTATAATGCTCATATTTTGATAACTTTGCGATACCATTATAATGCTCATATTTTGATAACTTTGCGATACCATTATAATGCTCATATTTTGATAACTTTGCGATACCATTATAATGCTCATATTTTGATAACTTTGCGATACCATTATAATGCTCATATTTTATCTAGATGCAGTGTTGAAGTAGAAAGAATTTAATGATACTAGTTATATATGTACTTACTAATATCGACGACTTAAGCTATGTCAAGGGATAATGAGCCATATTATGAGAATTTTAAAGTACAAAATGCTTTAGTGTAAAATAATATCGTTATGTGATATATGGAATCAGCGCCAGTCATATTTTATCGTGCTTTACGCTATGAATAGTTTTATGTTATGTATTTTTTTCTATATCATAGACCATAAGGAACGCTACTTATCTGTTAGAATGGGTTAGTAATAGCTATACCTCTCGTTCTATCACGTCAAATATTAAATCCACTAAAGGTCACTCTCAGCTAAAAATAAATAAGGTAGGTATTAAAATGTAACTTTTGTTATATTTATCTTAATTGTATGTATTGTCTTCCACCAAACTTTTTTTTATTATTTATCTCGGTATACTTGCTTCATTTAATCTAATTGCTAATTTATTTGCTATTTTTATCGCTGTTACTATTTACTTACCTTATATTTAGTTACTAGGATACTGAATCAAATACTCAATGTAAATAAACGAATTTTATATAATTTAAACCTTTTTATTACTTTAATTTTTAGAACATTCTATCGAATCCTTGGTACATTAAATATAATATAAAAGTAGATTGACATTTTTATCAATCTATGATATAATGGGAAATATTTTCCCAGCTTACTAAAAAGGATTATAGCAAGACCCAAACTAGTAATAAGGCGCGCGAGTTAATCAATAATAGCGTTTCGGTCAACTACTTAAGCGCCTCGACGCGCGGCATTTTAATTGTGTCGATCCGTACTAGTCGAAGATGTTATGGATCCAAACAAAAACATAAATGTGAAATGAGAGCAAAGTCCAATATTATGATATAATATGCCTTGGTTGTTGACTTCAACGACAAAAGAAGTGAGATCTAAATGGGTGCCAAGTTCAAAGGTCAGTCCTGAAATCTATTTATACCAACATAAAATATTTTATAACAACTTACGATATAATTTCTCCTTATAACTTAGGATAATATATTTAAGCCTAAGGTCTTACTTAACCGATTTACGATTTTTTATTAAGTAACTACTAAAACAGTCATGGAAGAGACCAATTTTCGATGGCAAGTTTCTACCAGCAAGCCAAATTTTCGGAAGAATACAATAAGAACTTCCAGCTTTAGAACTGGAAGGCTGTAATATAATTCGTATATGAGAACTAGCCAAGTCAGACCTTAGGCTTAAATATATTATCCTAAGTTATAAGGAGAAATTATATCGTAAGTTGTTATAAAATATTTTATGTTGGTATAAATAGATTTCAGGACTGACCTTTGAACTTGGCACCCATTTAGATCTCACTTCTTTTGCCGTTGAAGTCAACAACCAAGGCATATTATATCATAATATTGGACTTAGCTCTCATTTCACATTTATGTTTTTGTTTGGATATCATTACTTTTTGTACAGAAATTATAAGTCGGTACTTATTCATAATAAAATTAATACCAATTTCAGCTCAATCGGTCACCGGGAAGTGGGTCAAATTTAACTTGCAAGATTTGATTATAGACAGACAGACAGACAACGGGACAGGTGAAAGTAAATAAAAGCTTGTAATATATTGTTATGACGGCAGGGTATTAACAGTCTCGTTGCTATGACACGCCGTCAAGGTATTTCAAAATTCGCCGTGTTGACGTAACGTCATCGTAGCATCCATTTTTAATAAATATTAAGTAAGTTACGAGTAAGTGTTCCTAATAGAATCAATTAATTGAAAAATTATAATGAAATGATTAAAATTTACTACCTAGTTTCTGATTTTTTACTTTGTATTCACCCAACTACCTATCTGGCTGCCAAATTTGAACTTTCTAGGTCATCTGGAACTGGGTTAGAGTTTTGATCTATCCCAGTTTTGATCTATAGGTAGGTCAGTGATAAAAATGACGATTTTTGAACGGTAATATCTAAATAACCATTTCAGGTGTGTTCATGAAATTTGGAGCACATTATGTATCTCGCAAGTCTTAATATATGGGCCAAATTTGACATGTTTATGTGAAACAGTTTTTGATTTATGAGGGGGTCAAAAGTGGCTCCAAATGGTTCGTGTAATATTACACACGGTGCTGCTCGCCAGTTCTGTTAATTTGAACTTGGCTTGACACGCTACCGCGTGTCTAGATTCCTTTTAAGGAGACGGCCGATATCGGTCGGATTGCATCGGCCGACAAGTGATTCTAGTGATTATATTCTGTTTACTGTGGAATTGTGGATACGTGTCAGATCTGAAGCACTTCGATCGGCCAAATCAAGGTTACTCCATGCTAGATTTTCTGTGACCTTGCTTGGCTGCCCGCCGATATCGGCCCGTGTAGCGTCTCCTTTAGATTCAGCACCTAAACCATACCTTTTAAACTGCTGACCAGCTGTGTGACCAATGCTGCCAACTCAACCGCCTAAACTAAATGTCAAAATCACGAGTCGGTGAATGTCAAGTCAAGTGATTAGATAAAAGAGTAAACAATACAAATATCTTAATTTTCGATTTAATAACATTTACATTTTGTTTGTGCGAACTTAATAGCAAGTTCTTATAGAATTTGTTAAAATAGAGGAATCCATTTGATTGGCGATTATATCGATTTCGTGGTGAAAACATGACATTATTTGACGCGACATATCAATGAAAATATCAACTAAAATAAAACATGATCCATATAAATGACCTGCCGTTGGAAACCTTCCTTGAAGTACTATTAAAAACAAATGGCTGTACACTAGGAATATGTCGAAGAGTAAGTAGAAATTGGAAAGAAATAATAGATTCCACCGACTTGTTATGGCACGAATGTTGTAAAAAAGAGTACAGGCATTCATCGATTATAGCCAGGAGAAAGTCTGGAAACGACACTAGTTGGTATCACATCTATAAGAACCTGAAAACATGGTCAAATATTTCGAAAATCGAGAATAAGACGCGGGAGTTCTACAAGTTTTCACTTCACGACAAATGCCATGCTTTAGAGATTGACCATGGAATACTGCCACTAAAAGATACTAGAGGAGTCGTGCTTTACGACGTGAACACATTGAAAAACGTACCTGTTGTAGTACCGGAGAAAAACTGCCTGAAAGTTGCGCATAATGATTGTGCGTCAGCCATCTTAATAAAATCAGGATTACTACTGCAAAGATCAGTGCCCAATCCTAATTTCATGTCTGAAGCATTCTTCAAAGCTGATAATTTTGTGCTAGCAGAGAATGCTCTGTACTTCGTCAACAATAGAGACATTTTCAAATGCGATTTGAATCACGAAAATCTGTCTTCAAAACTGATTTTCCATTGCGACTATGACATCAAAGTGGTACAGTATGACAGTAATGTTTTGTACATCTTTACGGACTGTGGAAAGATAGTGACAATTGAAAATGATCAGCTACGTGATGTCAAGCCTATAGCGTTGCCTCCGGAATGGCTGAAACAAGTGAAACACATCACAGCTATAAACAACAAGAATTACGTTTGCTATTCCCGTATTTTATTTAAAATCGAAACGGACACATACAAACACTTGTATATAGAATTTCCACCGATCACCGCTTTATTTTTCTACGGAGATATTGTTTTGATTGGTACAAAGAACAGTGAGATTCTGCTGTATCGCCTGTCAAGTCAGAAGAGGATGGATACGCCAATATTTGAGAGGCTAGGAGCGCTACCGGATGGGAAGTATGCGGTGCAACTTGATGTCTGTGAGAGGAAAATGGGACCTGTCATTGTTGCTGCAACATTTTTTGAGATATTCATATTTGAATACGATTTCTTTCCTCATGTAAGTTAATCTATATCTATACTAATAATAAACAAGAAATGTCTGTGAAATGTAAGTAACTATGTAATTTTGTGTAGTTATCTCTGAAACTACTCAACTGATTCACCAAAATCTTTCACCAACATTTAGAATCCATATGCATTATATCCTGTCCCTTTTAGCTAGTCAGTAATATTTAAGCAAATTGTATAAGCTTTGTGATGTAAAAATCATTGTGAAAGAGATAAAATAAAGTGAAACTTGTTTTAGCCAGTGTACAAATCACCCTGTATAATATGTTTCAGGATGTGGATAACTTGAAGAAGACCTTCACCTCAAACAAGCTGTGCATATACAAAAGGCTTCTCCGGCTGAAGGACAGACTACAGTGCCAATCTTTTATTTAGAGTCAATGCCGGCAACGCACATATGCGTTCAGAACAAAATTACACTCATTGAATGTTATGTTTATTACACATTTTACCACTTCGGAAGTGTCTCTCGCGCAAACTATTCAGTTTAGAAAAAAGTGATATTTGAAACCTCAATATCATTTTTGAAGACCTATCCATAGATACCCCACACGTATGGGTTTGATGAAAAAAAAATTTTCGAGTTTCAGTTCTAAGTATGGGGAACCCCCAAATTTTTTCTATTTTTAACCCTCGACGCAAAGATGGGTGTTGTAAGTTTAACGTGTCTGTGTGTCTGTGTATCTGTGTCTGTCTGTGGTATCGTAGCTCCTAAACGGATGGACCGATTTGAATGCGGTTTATTTTTAATCAAATGCTGATGTGATCCTGACTGTTCCTAGATATGTTTCATGGAAACCTGTTTAGCCGTTTTTGAGATATTGGACTTTGAAATGAAAATGTCGTGGGATTTCAACTTTTCTATGTTGTAGTTGTCTGAAAATCTTAATGCGGTTCACAGAATACATCTACTTACCAAGTTTCAACAGTATCGTTCTTATAGTTTCGGAAAAAAGTGGCTGTGACATACGGACGGACAGACTGACAGACATACATGACGAATCCATAAGGGTTCCTTTTTTGCCATTTGGCTGCGGAACCCTAAAAATGGTAGGTCAACAAGATTTTTGCAAATTTAAAATAAACTTATTACTTGTATTTAACTTGAAAATAGGCAACTGATGGTGAATTTCTGTGCTGCCTGTGAAGACTTGATAAATTGTAACTTGTAGCTTCGCAAAACAGGTCATCCTATTTTCACCTATGGAAAATAGGATGATAATTGATAACTAATTGCAGATACCGATTTGAGATTGTTTTAACTACACCTACGTCTACTCGTATTATGTTGTTAATGTGTGTGTTTGTTATTAACTTATTCAAATTAACTGAACTTTTATAATATTAGGTTAAAAGATAGTAATTGTTGTGTATGGGCATTAAAAAAAAATTGTACCCTATTAGCGTAATTCGTGGAACAAAAATTAATTCAGTGTCAGTTTTGTGACGACAGTTTAAAGTATTCAGTTCGTATATAAGTTAACTTTATCTTTTCAATTTATAAATGATTTGCATTAAGAGTCCGCAGCTGCGCAGTAAGCTCGATTCTCCATACAAACGTAGTTACGCTCTCATTTTAAAACTACTTGTTGGATTGTAACGACACTTTGCATGTACAATGACATGAGGTATATCTATGTCTGTAATTAGTTTATGTAGCTTCAGATACCATAGTAAAAAAAATACAGCGAATTTAAGTTTTTCATACAAAACTTGTTTTTGCTGTATTCCGTTTGTTTTATAAACTGGAACCATAAAAACTAATTACAGACATAGATATACCTCATGTCATGCATTATTTAGATGTGAAACAAGTTTATTTTCAACAACAAGTTAATTTTTTGTCTCATTTTCGTCACAAAACTGGCACTCACGCTAATTGGGTACACAAATAAAAAAAAATGCCCATCTATGTTGTAAGTATTATATAATGAGTATAAGTATTATTTATTTCTTTTGTCTTAAAATTAAAATCTGCTACTTCACTAATCAACTTCATGAACGTGCCAAACAGAGTTTGTTTTAGTGCGTTATTAAAATTATAAGAGAAATTAAGTAAACAATTAAATTATGTTGAACACGAATCATCCTATTTTCTTTATTGTAATACAATATACAGTGGTAGTGGGCAGGGCACATAGTACGTAGAACCGATGGCCGTTGGGGCGGAAAGGTCCTCGACCACGTACCGGAAGGCGCGGCAAGGTGGACTGATGACCTGGTAAAGTTCGCTGGAGTCCGCTGGACGCGGGTGGCGCAGGACCGGCCGTTGTGGCACTCTTTGGGGGAGGCCTGTGTCCAGCAGTGGATGTCTTTCGGCTCATATGATGATTTATTTATTTATTTATTTATTTATTTAGGGTAACCAACAGACAATACATCGAACAATTCAATATATAGCTTAGGTAACATTCTTGGTTGATGTTCATCTAATGATGATGAATACAATACTCCCGAAAACAAATACAGTACACATGTGTGGAAGGAAGGTAAAAGTTTGTCTTTATCCTTGATCTTGAGGGTTGCCAGGATCTCTCCAATACAAACTTAGTTTGGTTTTAATTTTAATTCAGAGGCTCTAGTATAAGTTTTACCGAAACAAAACTTTACGATCGCGTTTGCGTTTTACCCTCAATTTGTATGGGATTTGACAGCTAAACGCGACCGCGGTCGTAACGTTTTGTTTTGGTAAAACTTATACTAGAGCCTCAGGCGATACAAAAGTTGATTGGCAGTAATTTCAATTCAGTAGATATCTCTTTTATTCAGAGCAATGACGCGCAGTTGCAGGGTCCAAGAGGCAAGCGGATGGCTCGCGGTATTTGAGCTCTCGAAGTGTAGTGGAACCGCCCTGTGCAACCCGAACTGAGCCAACTGGGGCGGAAAAAGAAAAAAAAAATGATAAAGATTTTTTTTTGTCGCGAGGTAGCCGATTGTAACAGCTGTTGCCTGAAAGTTTGTATACAATGAAATGCTGGTCTAAATCGTATACCTGACGACATTTTTTTTCACACCCCTTCCAATTTCCGCCCGTCCAAGTTGGCTCAGTTCGGGTTGCACAGGGCGGTTCCACAACGCTTCGGGAGCTCAAATACCGCGAGCCATCCGGTTGCCTCTCGGACACTAAATCTAAGTACACGTCATTGCTTCAACTATATGTTCATTCAGAGTTTTGCTACATAGGTAATTGACTGGAAATATTTTTATATTGACGCTAATCAGATAAAGAAATGCACCGACAAAGATGAAATTCACCTCAAGGTTTTGATTATACTTTTGAGCAAACCTTATGGGACGTTCACCACGACGTTTACGTTACGTATTATTAAGTCATGTATTTTCGCAGTGCCGTGGACGCCTTTACTTACAGTTACACGTAAGTAAAATGAGACACTTGCAAGTGTCATCCAAAGGTGTCATCGGATCTCATTCGTTTTTTATCCAAGACGAAATGACATAGAGGTAAGTATATTTAATAGTTTGTTTTTTACATGTCTTAAGCCGGCTCCGCTGCCCCCTGTTTTCGATTTAAACATCTAACATGTCAGTTTTGGCAAACAAATAGGGTATGGTTTTGATTGGCAAAACATTTAGATGTTTAAAAACATCGAAAACACGGCGCAGCGGGTAGCTTTAATAAAAGTGATTTATAGCCTGACAAGTTTATTTTCGACCCTAGCTATGCTGCGGATTTTTAATGGAACTAGCTAATTTCTTTTACTGATAAGGAGTAGGTATCTATTCGCTGACAATTTTGGCAATTAGTTGAGGGCCCCTTCGGAGCCCAACTTAGAAAAACAGCTAGGAATAATTTACTTTAAAAACAAAGTTTTAACCGACTTCAATTTAGTACTCCGCCAAGCCACGAGAACATTTCTTTTCCAATTTACCACATGAACTGATTTCCGAGAGCAAATGCGTTGATTATTAGAGAAAAACCCAATCGCTGTATGTGACCCGATAATATTTGAGGATTTCCGTCGGTTCCACAAGGATCACCTTTGGCACTTCATTAGTTGCTTTTTCAACGGAATCTTATCAGAATCTGTGATATACTTTTGTACTTTTATGTACATAATTGAGGAATTCCATAAGTCATCTGTGGTCTTCATCATCAATTCCACTCCACCAAATTTATGATATCCGGGTGTAAATACACGAGTTATAATAGAAAATACCAAAATCACTACACGCGTGCCTAATATAATTGAGGAGTTCCCTCAATTCCTCATGGATCCCATCATCCAATTGAATTTTTGAAAAAAATGGGACCCACCTGGAAGCATATACTTGCAAATAATTTTTTTTTTTACGAATCGTCTCATCAATGACGGTGTTCTGAGGTAACAAACATTGAAAAATAATAATAATTATAATACAACCGAATTGAGAACCTCCTCCTTTTTTTTGAAGTCGGTTAAAAAAAACACTCGTTGACAATCATCGAATGTCACCGACGTAAATAAACATCAAGTAAGACGAAATACGTCGCGATTATGAAATAAAATACAATAAATACGTCGAAAGAAATCCTATAGCGACGTCAGAAAGCTTATTTAAATATTTACAGCAAAAATGGATGCCGCATTGTCTAGTATTTCTATAAACAATGTCTTGAAATTGGTTGTTGACCTGACCGGTACTGACATTTTACGACTATAGTGCGGTCGTAGGTATTGATTGAACTGGTTAGTTTGATTGGATTTAACTAGTAATTTATTTTCTTATTAAATATTGTAATAAAAATTGAAGACGAATATAGAAAAAGGCCCTTTAGACGAATCCCAGACCGAAAGGTTTATAATTTGAGGTCGGCGGTCATGAAAGTCTTCGGAGTCACGATCTGAAAAATACTTAAATAATGAATACGTACAGTACGATTACTGTTAGTTAAGACCTGACAGATGGATTGCCTTCATTTAATTTTCAACTTTAATCTTATACAAATAAAATAGTTATTACTAAATCGGTAGATGTGGGTAACAGTATTCAGAAAAATGCTTTATTTGTATGAAATTAAAGTTGAAAATTAATTGTAGGCAATCCATCTGTCAGTGGTTAACTAACAGTAATCGTACTGTACCTACTTGATAGATATGGATGAATAGGTATTTATTATAAAGCATAGTAATATTTTTTACATTCAACAAACAACACAATGCCAATACACACTGTCCCGACTATACATGACGTATGTAAGTACATTATTGCCGTAATATTATGCGGTTTACAGCGCGACATTACCTCTCGCGAGTACACCTCTTGACCTAAGTGTTCTAATAAGAGAGAGACGGATAGTGCGAGAAAAATCGAGAGAGCTCGCGCGCCGTCTTGCAATAGCCGTGCTGGTTCAAATAGGGACTGAACTACTTAGGCCAGCTTTGAGAGTTTTTCTATGTGTATGGACCCCCCCCACCCCCCCCCCCCTCCCCCATCTGAAACCACGACGGTGGCAAACAAGTATACGGCCAGCCTTATAGTTAACAAACACCGCAGCCTATGGACGACTAGCCTAGAAGAGTCACCGGCGCGATTTGATTTGAGGTTTGGTTACAGTAAAAAAAAAAGGTTAGATTTAGCTAGCTATCAACACAACCTAAGTGAGTGATCTAGATCTGGAACTAGGATCCCAGTACAGTACACCCAGAACGTCTGTTATATAACAGCACTATGTCGGAAGTCGCAGGCAAATGCTAGCGTTATATTTATACTGAACTAGGCCAGATCTTTGAGCACTATTAGCATTGAGTGCGCGTGCGCCGCCGTGGACGCACGGCGGCGTCCTGACACTGGAACTGGTCCAAAGTGAGCTACAAAACGTTAGGTAAGAATTTTTACGAGTGTTCCACTGAAGCCCTCTCCCCGTAATTTTGATGAGCTTCTTCCGGCCAATAAGGGTGTAGACAATAAAATAATCAATAATGATGTATCTTCTTGAAAAAGGATTGACAATGTATTAAAATGGAGAAAAAAGCAACGCAAGAGGTTAAATGTGGCGGTCCATGCCTAAAAGGTCCTTATGGTCGAGTTATGGTATATTGTTAAAACAAATAATAATATATAAAATACTGGTACTAGATTGAAAAAAAAAAAACATTCAAACTAGATTTCAAATTAAAACTAAAACTAACTAAATTACTTAACCTACCAAAAACTAAAAACTAATTTCTATATTTGGGCCCTTTGGCAGGGTAGGTATCCATCACGCAGGCAGCATAAAGTTATTAATCTTATTAAGTGTCCAAAGATTTAAGTGGGGGTATTTTCTGTCCCGTTTTCGCAAAATTTAATTCATATAATATGATCGTTGTTCTCGAGGATCGTGACGTCACGATCTGCTAGCGTTTTCCCTCTCTAACAGACAACATTAAAACGCCTAAAGCTTCGTAATTTTTTGAGATATTTGAAAGGGATTATCATCATTAGGCATATTTTTTGGGCTTGTTTCTTTTAAAGTAATAATACATTTTGATTTTACACCCCTATTGCTGAAGATTTTCACGGGGGTAAAGTCAAAGCTCAATATTATTATTCCTAGGTTTATAGCATGAAAGTGATAAATCCAATATAAAGCTTCTCGTGAGTCACTTTCACTGCCAGGAACCCGCCTAGCGGGCGCCTAGGCCGCAGTCGCTTTCTGCTCCATAAGAGGAAAACCACGGGATCGGCTACGTAGCGCGTAGCGATTCTTGCCAGTGAATGTGGTAATTTCCTCTATGGAAATGCTACGAGCTACGACACACACGCAGCGCTGCGCTGCTAGCATTTTCATTGCTGTCGGCAACCCGCCAGGCAGGTTCCCCGTTCGTTGAGAACGCCGGCCGCGCGACTGTAGGAGACGCTACACGGGCCGATATCGGCAGACGCACTTTGATGTGATAGTCCAGTCAATGAACTGACAACTTGTATGGAAAAAATGTCAATTTTGGAAATAATTTATAATAGCTTCTTTTTGATGTGTAACGGATATAATTATTATCAATTAAATAGTTACCCAGCGACAAAATCCGACAAAATTTCAGACATCAAAAAAATCATAAATTAACTAGCTTCTAAAAAGTCAGAAAAAATATTAATAAACACGTTTGCCTTTATTTTGGTTCATTTACATTTGCTCTATAATATTCAATATAAATCGTACAAACAAACACAATGCATGCTTCATTTAAAGCTACATAATTACTTCCGGGTGGAAAGTTTGCCGGATTCTTGAATAAATCATCTTAGAATAAAATTTTAATATGAAATCAACAAAAAGAACGCTATTATAAATTAATGTTTTTCAAAACCGTATTTTGCCTGGAGTATGACGTAAGGTAAACGTCCGAGTGCTCGACGCTGGCATGGGCACTATGTCAAAGTGACATGGCTTAAATTCGAATGAAGAAAAATCCTCGTAGTTCGAATTTAACCCATATTGCTTTGATGTAGAGTGCCCATGACATATACTATACTACGTAAAATATAGCTTGAGCCCTGCGACAGCTGTCATCTCAGTACAATTTATAACCTCAAAACGTAAAATTGTACTGAGATGACAGCTGTCATAGGGATTAAGCTATATTTTACGTAGTATAGTACTCTGCGTCGACCAATCGAACGTTTATACCCACACGGTCTGAATCACGCGTCGGCCGGCATGCAGTCCGTCTCCTTATGTGCGAACGATAGTATCACTGTCGGGTGGTTTCAGCCACGTTCCGGCGAATTTTCACCTCGAGGGTGCGTTATAATGGCAGTGTTTAAGGTGGTTCGACGACCATATAAAACGTTTTGTGACATTCGCAGGCTATAACGGCGTGATATTTTAGGAAACTGATGTGACACACTTTCATAAATTGGCTTTCCATTTGCGCGAAATTCTTCCTTTCCATAGAATAAACTTGTATAAAATAGCTAAACTAAACTTTGGGAAAACGATTAGGAAATGGGGAATTTCGCACAAATAGAAAGCTACTTCAAATTTTATGTAATAACCTGTTACATTTTTTTTTTAATTTAATTTATGAAAGATCGTTATATAAGTTTCTTAAAATATCACGCCGTTAGCCTGCGAATGTCAAAAGACGTTTTGTATATGGCCGTCGAACCATCTTAAGGGGTAAGAGAGTATAGTGCTGCTAAGCTATCTGATGTTTAACCCAAAACAGTCGAGTGACTTACAGCATAGGGTTATATTTTAAAATTATTTCTTAAGGCTACGGAAGCCATTGGTCAAAATATATTACATAGACCTACTATGAAAGTATAATATTATATGAAACGTCCCTGAAGTTATCTTAGCCGCATTCTAAGTGATGTAAATTAAAATGTAGGTACCTACCACGTTTATCCGTTTCTTACCTAAGTTAAATTTAAATAATTACAACTTTATTTGTATTAACATAACAATGCAGGCGTTTTGTTGTAATTAATTTCTCATTTAAGTGAAGTTTAATATCATCTTTTGAGAAAATAAAGTTCCGCGCGGCCTGACGGCGCCGGGTTTCGCCCCCCGCACGACACCCGCTTACCATTTTCTTTACACTCCTGCACCCGCGCGCCGCGCAGGCGCAGTCTAAGTTAAGCGGCCGGCCATAGGCCTGGTATTGCTAGCAGTAATGGTAAATGACGACCGCTTTAGCCTAGTTGATAGTGACCCTGCCTAGGAAGTAAGAGGTCCCGGGTTCGAATCCCGGTAAGGTCATTTATTTGTGTGATGAGCACGAATATTCGTTGCTGAGTCTTGGATGTTTTCTATGTATTTAAGTATTTATTTATCTATATAAGTATGTATATGGTCGTCTAGTACCTACCCCTAGTACAAGTGGTACAAGCTTTGCTTAGTTTGGGACTAGGTCGAGTTGT
The DNA here is from genome assembly GCA_947049275.1 of Epinotia bilunana. NCBI lineage: Eukaryota > Metazoa > Arthropoda > Insecta > Lepidoptera > Tortricidae > Epinotia > Epinotia bilunana. The sequence continues at coordinate 1,657,327 of OX346274.1, forward strand.
GTAAGATTGTCCCCCAATATTTATTTATTTATTTACTAGCTTTTGCCCGTGACTTCGTCTGCGTGGACCCGGGATAAAAACCAGGTTATAAACTATCTTCGTGCAAAATTTCATCTAAAGGTCGGCGGTTGAGCCGTTTAAGTGTGATTGAGTAACAAACATCCAAACATCCAATCATCCAAACTTTCGCATTTATAATATTAGTAGGATAATGAGTGACTGAATTTGTTATTTGCTCATACACATTTATTTCTTTCCAGATATGGTGTGTCAAAGGCGATGCTATAGAAATTTTGACAGTTGAGTGACGTAAACAGAAAACAAGATGGCGGAAGCGGAAGGAGGAGCGAGCGAGCAGGATGATGTTTCATTCTTGCGTACGGTGAGTAATTTAAGTTGGCGTTGCAGCGGGCGTAGCGCGTAGCACGGTTGCCATTTTATCACTTATCGATTTTGAGTATTTTCTCTATTTGTAATTGTTTTGTTATTTTTTTTTCTTCTTCTCTGATTTCTGATTCTGAAATATTTTTGTTAAGATTTATTTCTGACTTACTTCTGATTAAACGTATGATATTAATATTCAATGCAGATTCGTCGCTGGTCTGACTTGGCCGAAATAGAGGAGGATAAATTAATCATAATGATGTAATTTAAATAACTGTTCTTGGTATCAACCCTATTCTATCTTGGGCGACTCGACACTAGTGTTGTCGACTGTGCACTGTCGATTGCATATGCGCTAACTTGCTGATCATGCTGTGTTCACATCCCTTGAATGTCATGCTAGTGACTAGCTAATAGCTTTTAAACTAGCTGCTAGTCTAAAATAGCTTATAGACTAGTAGCTAGTCTATAAGCTACCTATTCATAAAGAACCATTGTCTCATAATGTATGATGTAATGATACCTATTAGCACGAATAAATTACGAAAATTACTTTTAAGTAGGTATAGCGTATTTAATGGTCATAACATCGCTCCTGACAAAGTTTGTTATTTAATGTGTTGGTATTCTGTACCTATTCTAATGTCTTTGAAACTCTCATATAGGTAATACCTACTACTTATTAAAGATAAACGATTTAAGATAAAAGTCCCTGGGACCGACTCGGGAGCTCTGCTCGGGTGAAGATAGAGAAAATGTGGAGAAAACGAATTTTCCCAGACATGAGAATCAGCCAGAGGCTCTAGTATAAGTTTTACCGAAACAAAAATTTACGATCGCGTTTGCGTTTTACCCTCATTTTGTATGGGATTTGACAGCTAAACGCGAACGCGGTCGTAACGTTTTGTTTTGGTAAAACTTATACTAGAGCCTCAGATCGAATTTTCGCCCACTTAAAATGAGCCGTTTTCGAGAACGTGATTTCAAATATATATAGAAATACAAATAAAGTGTAATAGTATAGAACTATGTTGTAATAAAACTTGTAAATGTCTCAATAAAATCGTAAAGCTAAACAAATGTTAAATCTTATTCGTATCAGAGATTAAATTCAAATCATACAAAGAAATATTTACGTAATAGGTATAACTAATACTAAATATCAGCATGAGTATATTCCTAATATCGGTGCTTCGAACTCCTTTATCGTGGTAATCATTTAGGCTTAACGAACAGTAACGACATATCAGCACCTCACAAGTAAGAAAGGGATAAATGCTGTGTCCCGGCTTCTTGCCCAGGTCCTGGTCATCTCTAGTTAGTTGCCATTTCCTGATCAATGGGGCCACAGCATTCTGATACACTAAATGTCACTGTGGCTGCCAATGCCCAGCGGTTAAATATAGCGGCTGGCAACAGGTGCACTGAAGAGTTCAAATCATGTAATAGTGCATTCGCTATCTAATCTATTCTTACAATTGAAATTTATTAATAATAACTAAACGGGGTCCTGTCACTTGACCTGTTTCACTAGACTTCGAAAGAGTGAACTTTTCGGGTTTTCTTTGAATACCTATCTTTAAATAGAAGTCATTAGGTTATGTGAGGTTTGTTTTGCAATGATCATATAAAGTTTACTATTTAAGATAAAAATGCATTAGATCTCATCATATCTCATGAAACATTAGGTCATTTAAGCATTTAGGTCTAGTATTTATAAATGATGTGTGTATTAATAAATAAATAATAACGAATTGTAATTGAATAATAATGAATTGTATGTAATGACTACCACTATAATTAAGTTTTTCTGTACTCTACTAACAAATATGGACAATTATCCGAATTAAATGATTATGATGATTATGATGATGATTATGATTTATACTGGGAAAACTCTAAAGCCTGGTAAAGAAATAGTAAAAGAGAAAGAAGGAAAAATGATCATTTGGTGTAAAAAATTAAGTACTGAATTTAAATAAGGTACTACAGAATTAACGAAAATGGATACCACTCGATATATGAGAACTAGCTTCCGCCCGCGACTTCGTCTGCGTGGACTCGGGATAAAAACTATCCTATATTTTAATCCAGGCTATAAACTATCTTCGTGCAAAATTTCATTCAAATCGGTTCAGCCGTTTAAGCGTGATTGAGTAACAAACATCCAAACATCTAAACTTTCGCATTTATGATACTAGCTTCCGCCCGCGACTTCGTCTGCGTGGACTCGGGATAAAAACTATCCTATATTTTAATCCAGGCTATAAACTATCTTCGTGCAAAATTTCATTCAAATCGGTTCAGCGGTTTAAGCGTGATTGAGTAACAAACATCCAAACATCTAAACTTTCGCATTTATAATATTAAGTAGGATTAAGTAGGATATTGGAAAATAACTTTATAAATATTTTTATTTAGAAATACAACATCAACTACAAACAAATTAAAATAAATGGATTTACAGGGCACACTGAGAGTAGGTAATAGAACTTTAAATACCGCTTTAGCCTTGTTGGTAGTGACCCTGCCTACGAAGCAAGAGGTCCTGGGTTCGAATCCCGGTATTTGTGTGATGAGCACGAATATTTGTTCCGAGTCAGGGATGTTTTCTATGTATTTAAGTATTTATTTATCTATATAAGGATTTTTAATTATCAATAAACTAAGTACGTAATCCAAGTAACATAAAAAAATATATATTTATAACGGAATATAACTAAACTAAACCTATATTATACACTAAACCTATAAAAAGTAAATGCCCCCCAGGTCCCCGTCATTGGTTATGGTGCCCAGAAGGCTGGCAGCGTTGCCTCTTTGGATTGCTAGGCTAATCCTTTGGCCAAAATAGCTGCCAGCCCTCTGGTCGCCGGATGTTTGAATGAGCCGCTCCGAAAGTTCCTTATATAGGGCTTTCGCGCCCGGACCCCACGGCCCCAGAGTTTCCACTCCAAACGGCGCAAACATGTAGCCCTCACCGAGGACAGCATATTTCCGCCGCTTGTGTTGCTCTGCCGTGGTGGCCGCAGCTCCGGCTTTAGAGGAGGTCGCTTGGAGATGGGACGGGGCTAGCGTATCAACGCAGGTAGCGTCCCACACAAGAGTCCTCCCCTGCTTCCACGGAATGAGCGTCATGCCATCAGGGCGCTTACCATCGTCACGTGCGATACCGTTCGGCTCTAAAATGGCCGGCACGCTAACGGAGGCAAGAGCCCTACGGATGACGTCATTCAAAGAGGCGTGGCGGGAGATGCGGCCAGCACTCTTCTGGCAGGACAAGCCGTGGTGACCTAGGGAGTCTACGTGGGCGCCACAGCGGTAGCGGTGTGGCTCATTAGTTTTGGAGCCAAGTCGCAGACAGGTTGCCAAAGTTAAAGTTGGTTTGTCGAGGAGAGTGCCAAGGTTTGGAGACGGCAAAGAGTGAAGCCAGAGCCCCGCCTCCGGCTCCGCTACAGCAAGGAGACGAGCACTCTCTGCTGTGCTTTGAGCGGAGGAGATGAGGTCTTTCAGAGAAGATTGACAGAGGGGCTCGTCCCACTGCTTTTGAGATTTCGGGGAAACCGGAAGCGAATCATCTGGGCAGGCCTGCTCCCACGCGCTTATTGCCTCGCTCGAACAGGCAATCGCGACATTGTCGGCAGCTGGGCTAAAAATTTTGCTGGCGAGTTCCTGCGTGCTGTGGAAAGAGGCTAAGAACGCTGGAAGGGCTACACTGACAACCTGCCGGATTCCCAGGCCGCCATGCCGGATTGGCAGAGAAGCCTGGGTCCAGGCACGACTGTCCAAATGGACGTTCAGGATGGATGTGAGGGTGGTTTTAAGGACGGCGTCGAGGGGTTCAATAATATGAAGGAATTTCCAAATGGGGCTACATCTTAAAATATATGTAAATTTGGGGACAAAAAGACAAAAATTTATGATGACTAAAGCCATGTGTGCACTGACTTTTAGAAGGCGATCCGAATAAGTTTTGTGAATGGTGAGATGTTCGTTGATGAGCGATGGTATGGATTCCTGAAAAATGGGAGCCCCTAATAGTCTGAGCGAAGATTTATCTATAATTTTAATGTTAGGGGCTAAAGAATTGAACATAGAGATAATACTATGTAAGTCAGTCGGAGGAAGCGATTTATTTATATAAACAATTCACACTTGGAGAAATTTAAATCTAAACATATTTCGCTAAAACCATCGCACAGACTTCTTAGGTCGTCCAAAACTGTTTTCCAGTCCCCCCCTAAAGTGCCGTCGTCGAGATACCGTGAATTAAATTTCGAATTTAGATTTGAGATTACTGGATGGATGGCGAGGCTGAAGATAGCGGGTCCAAGAGAATCACCCTGCTGACAACCAACTGCCGATGATAGGCGATGGTTTTTGAAGAGAAGGTGCGTAGGTTGCTTGTAGCATTGCCATAAGTATTTAAATATTAAAGGTGTGGCATCTTTAACTTGTGCCAGCAGGGCGCCTCTATCCACAGAGTTGAACGCATTTTTAACATCCACCTTCAGCAGCACCTCGCAGGAGTCGTCGTGCACAAACGCGCGTGCTGCGTGTACAGCAGCTTCGCAACTACCTTTGCTGCCGAAACCAAGTTGTGACGGCTGGAACTTTTTGGTGAGAGAAGGAAATACTTGTTTACAGCAAATTTTGGAACAGATCTGTCTAAGAGTAAAGCCCACCGCGATAGGTCTAATTCCTCCATCTTTTTTTTAAGGCGCAGAGATTTGCTCCGTATAATATTTCTAACACGTCACTACAAACTTTACCAGACAGCATAAGGTTTACGAGCTCAGTGATGCCATCCAAAAGTTGTGAACCAGTATCTCCGGTAGCACCTCCAAGTAGGTCTTTAAGATGCTGCGGGGAGAGACCATCAAGACCACCAGCGGAGCCGTTCATGAACGACATCACTGCAGCTAGCACGTCCTATAAGTATGTTTGTCGTCGTCTAGTACCCATAGTACAAGCTTTGCTTAGTTTGGGACTAGGTCCAATTGTGTAAGATTGTCCCCTATTATTTATTTATTTTAAATAACATAACCAAACTTTAATTAATAGGAATGGAAGACATGTACCTACCTACATTTCGGCGGGTGACATACAATGTATGTATGTATGTATGTCATGTGGTGTCGGGTTAGAATTTCACCACCCCCTTTCTTCCCGTGGGTGCCGTAAAAGTCAACTACCCTTAGTTGCAACCAGGGTTGAAGTGTATTGTGGGCGATGGGCTAGCAACCTATCACAGCAATATCACATTTTGTCGATCTTTTATACTCACATTTATGCTAAAAGTGGCGCTGGAATATACGTTTCATGTGCTCTGCCTACCCCTTTTGGGAAGAAAGGCGTGAATGTATGTATATACATTTTTCGACGTATGTATGTATGTATGTCATGTATGATTTTAGCAGTCTATATTTTGTATTTAGTTTGTTTTCCACCGTAGCGTTTAAGACACTGAACCGATTTTGATGAATGAGCTATCAATAGATTCGAAAAAAAAATATTTTACCGTCGTCGAGATGCAGCCTTTTGAACTATTTATGCGTGTTCTGTATCTAATAGGACTTTAACGTTGTGATGTTACTTTTAGTGTCTAATAAGCATGAAGTGTTTTCAGCGTCTTGTACAATGTACAGTCGCCAACAGATATATCGGAGCGGCCAAAGTGCTCACAAGTATCTAAACACGTCTTTATTGTCGAGGCATTAGAGACGAGTTCAGATATTTGTGAGGATCTGGCCGCTTCCATATACCTGTATACCTTCTAGGTGGTTCTAGAACCTTATTGCTTATAGATAAAAGTGTACGGTTATCGATATTAATGAATTACGGCTTGAGAAAAAATATAAAATGCGTTAATATATCCTATATATTATATTATATGTACAGACTATTATACGAGCAATATTTGCAATCACGTTCTCCAAAATGGTTCTAACGATTTCAATGAAATTTGGAGCATAATGAGAAATCGAGCTAGCTGGGTCTCATGTCTGGGAAAAATCATTTTCTCCGTATTTTCTCTGTTTTAACCCGAGCCGAGCTCGGTCGCCCAGGGACTATATTTTTAATATGATACATCATTTACACCTAAATTATCGTTCAACAACACCTGTCACTTTTGTTAACAGGAAGACATGGTGTGCCTGTCCTGCACGGCGACCGGCGAGCGCGTGTGTCTGGCCGCGGAGGGCTTCGGCAACCGGCACTGCTTCCTCGAAAACATCGCCGACAAGAACATACCACCCGACCTGTCGCAGTGCGTGTTTGTTATTGAGCAGGTGAGCTCCGCCACATACCAATACTGCCGAACGCTATAGGCAAAGCAACAGGCATTGCTTCCTCGAGAACATCGCCGACAAGAACATACCACCCGACCTGTCGCAGTGCGTGTTTGTTATTGAGCAGGTGAGCTCCCGGGACCCGGGGGACCCGGGTATGTCCTAAAACTACGACCAAGACCACCGGGGGATGGGCAGCAGCGTCCCTGGAGTACGGTGGAAATACTGCGATCGCCAACCCGCATGCCAAGCGTGGCGATTATGGCATATACCCCCCAAATGAAAGGTACAAAAAAACCACGGCCCCGAGGTTCCGGCGACCCCCGGTACCCTGGTTGTGGTAGCGGCCAGGGTACCAGCGGGGTCAGGGGTGCGAAGAATCTCCGGCGAAGATCCGGCTACCACCACCAACGACCCCTGGCCCTGGCAACACGCGCACACTGCGGACCGACGAAAGGATTGCGGAACTGGAGGAAGGGTTGAGCAAGTTGCGTTGGGATGTCATAGGGTTATCTGAAGTCCAAAGAGAGGGGGAGGACACGATAACCCTCAAATCCGGCAACTTGCTCTATTTCCGGGAGGGCGACCAACAGCCCCAGGGAGGTGTCGGGTTCATTGTCCACAAGTCCCTCGTGAATAACGTTGTGAAGATCGAGAGTGTGTCGACTAGGGTGGCGTACCTAATACTCAGAGTATCCAACAGGTGCTCATTGAAGGTCATACAGGTTTACGCGCCGACCTCGGCACACTCCGACGAAGAGGTGGACATATGTATGAAGATATATCGAGGGCCATGCATAGTTCCAAAACCTACTTCACCGTTGTCATGGGGGACTTCAACGCAAAACTGGGCAAGAGAGATGGTGAAGAGCTGAAAGTGGGGCAATTTGGAGTTGGAAGTCGGAACCACCGGGGCCAACTACTGGCTGGTTTCTTGGAGAAGGAGGGACTCTACATGATGAATTCCTTCTTCAAGAAACACGAGCACAGAAAGCGGACCTGGATGAGTCCCGACGGTGCAACTAAAAATGAGATTGACTTCATCATGTCGACGAGGAAGCATATATTCAATGATGTCTCTGTGATCAATACGGTCAAAACCGGGAGCGATCACCGTCTGGTAAGAGGCACATTAAATATGTCAAGGAAGAACGCTCTCGATTGATGAAGTCTACGCTCCGTCCAGCATCAATCCAAATTCGAAACCCCGAGAGCTTCCAGCTGGAACTCCAAAACCGTTTTGATTGCCTAGGCGGCGATGTGGACGAACTGAACGACGGGTTTGTCTAAGTTCTTCAAGGCCCAAGGGACCAACAAAACTAAAGGGCTCTCTAGCTCTACTCAGAAGCTCATGAAGGAAAGGAGTGAAATGATTCTACAGTCTTCAGCCGATGCGACCTTATACCGGCAGCTCAATAAACAGATCTCCAAGTCCCTTACCCGCGATCTGCGCCAATTCAATACAAATTGTATTGAAGAGGCCATCAAGCGTAATAAGGGCTCTAAAGTGTTCTCAAGAGATCTGTTTATAGGGCAGAGCCAGCTCGCGAAGTTAAAAACTGAAGATGGTAGAATCGTTTCTTCTAAAACCGAGATTCTGGGTGAGATAGAGCGCTTTTACGGACAGCTATACACGTCAACACGCAAACCCGAAGTTGGTCGGGCGGAAGACTCTAGAGCTAGACTAACCCGGCACTATACGGACGACATCCCGGACATCAGCCTGTACGAGATTTTAATGGCTCTTAAACAGCTCAAGAACAACAAGGCACCCGGTGAAGACGGAATAATAGCCGAACTCCTGAAGGCGGGTGGAAAACCAGTCCTTACGGCCCTTCAGAAGTTGTTCGATTCCGTCTTACTGGAAGGGAGAACTCCAAAGGCATGGAACGGAGGGGTGGTGGTGCTGTTCTTCAAAAAGGGTGACAACACCCTCCTGAAGAACTACAGACCCATCTCACTTCTGAGCCATCTCGTACGCAGGTTAGATGACTTCCAGCCTCCCGAACAAGCCGGTTTCCGAAGAGGCTTTAGTACCGTAGACCACATCCACACGCTCCGTCAGGTTATACAGAAAACCGAGGAGTATAACCTGCCCCTCTGCCTAGCGTTCGTGGACTACGAGAAAGCCTTCGATTCGATTGAAACCTGGGCTGTACTACAGTCTCTCCAGCGGTGCCAAGTTGACTATCGCTATATCGAAGTGCTGAAGTGTTTGTACGAGAACGCCACTATGTCAGTTCGAATCCAGGACCAGAACTCGAAACCTATTCCGCTGCAGCGAGGAGTCAGCCAAGGAGATGTTATTTCTCCAAAACTGTTCTCCGCTGCACTGGAGGACGTTTTCAAAACTCTGGACTGGAGAAGGCTAGGCATCAACATCAACGGCGAGTACATCACTCACCTTCGGTTTGCTGACGATATAGTAGTCTTGGCTGAGACCATGGAGGACTTAAGTACGATGCTCGATGACCTCAATAAAGCTTCTGAGCGAGTTCGTCTAAGAATGAACATGGATAAGACGAAGATCATGTCAAATACCCATGTAGTACCAACTCCCATTACAATCGGACACTTTACACTCGAAGTTGTAGACGATTTATGTATACCTAGGTCAAACTATCCAGGTTTCGAGAAAGAGGTCAATCGTCGAATCCGACTCGGCTGGGCAGCGTTCGGGAAGCTACGGCACATCTTTTCGTCCAATATTCCGCAGTGTCTCAAGACAAGAGTCTTTGACCAGTGTGTTGCCAGTGATGACATATGGCACTGAAACGTGGTCGCTTACTATGGGCCTCATAAGAAGGCTCAAAGTCACCCAAAGGGCTATGGAGAGGGCTATGTTGGGAGTTTCTCTGCGTGATCGCATCAGAAATGAGGCTATCCGCAGCAAAACCAAGGTAACCGATATAGCCCTCCGAATCGCTAAACTTAAGTGGCAGTGGGCGGGTCACATAGCACGTAGAACCGATGGTCGTTGGGGCGGAAAGGTTTTCGAGTGGCGACTACGAATCGGAAGGCGCGGCGTGGGTAGGCCCCCCGCAAGGTGGACTGATGACGTGGTAAAGGTTGCTGGAGTCCGCTGGATGCGGGTGGCGCAGGACCGGTCACTTTGGCACTCTTTGGGGGAGGCCTATGTCCAGCAGTGGACGTCTTTCGGCTGATATGATGATAATGATGATGAGGTGAGCTCCGCCACAAACCAATACTGCCGAACGCTATAGCCAAAGCAACAGGCATTGCTTCCTCGAGAACATCGCCGACAAGAACTTACCACCTGACCTGTCGCAGTGTGTGTTTGTTATTGAGCAGGTGAGTTCCGCCACAATCCAATACTGCTGAACGCTATAATCAAAGCATCGGCATCAGACACTGCTACCTCGAGAACATCGCCGACAAGAACATAACACCCGGCCTGCGCAGTGTGTGTTTGTTATTGAGGTGAGTTCCGCCACAATCCAATACTGCTGAACGCTATAATCAAAGCATCGGCAGCAGACACTGCTACCTCGAGAACATCGCCGACAAGAACATACCAACCCGACCTGTCGCAGTGTGTGTTTGTTATTGAGGTGAGTTCCGCCACAATGCAATACTGCTGAACGCTATAATCAAAGCATCGGCAGCAGACACTGCTACCTCGAGAACATCGCCGATAAGAACATCCCACCCGACCTGTCGCAGTGCATGTTTGTTATTGAACAGGTGAGTTCCGCCACAATCCAATACTGCTGAACGCTATAATCAAAGCATCGGCAGCAGACACTGCTACCTCGAGAACATCGCCGACAAGAACATACCACCCGACCTGTCGTAGTGTGTGTTTGTTATTGAGGTGAGTTCCGCCACAAACCAATACTGCCGGCCGCTATAACCAAAGCATCAGCAACAGGCACTGCTACCTCGAGAACATCGCCGACAAGAACATACCAGCCGACCTGTCGCAGTGCATGTTTGTTATTGAACAGGTACGTGAGCTCTCCCACAAACCAATACTGTTGAAGATTGTAAAGTATTGAAAGCATCGGCAATAAGCTCTACATCTTAATTATTTATTAATTTAAGAACCACTAGCGGATAACATATCTGAACAGTACAAAAATCTAAGTAAGAACTTATAGGTGACCACAAATTGAAATGTGATTTCCATCGGAAGTGACCGACTAAAATTGACTTCCAGTAGTTCTTGAAGTCATATGCTATTTTAATACGAAAAAGCATGTATTTTATACTGTGATATTCTAATGAATATGACTGGAATTCATGAAATGTTTTAATATTCAACTTCTTAAGTTGTTCTTTTCCATTCCAGGCGTTGTCAGTGCGAGCTCTTCAGGAGTTGGTTACCGCAGCAGGCTCAGAAACTGTAAGTCTCCACGCAATCTACCACCCTGTGTGTACATTTATTTGTTACATATAATATGTATATTATTACGGTTAAATAACTTATTCTCTTGAAGTACTGTCCTTTAAATAATTTTCAAATAAACTAATTTGACTTACGTAAACCTAAAATGATTTTATATGGCAATTGGCAGATCTTTATGGTACATTTATTGAATTTATTATTGTTTTTAACTCCTTTTGTGAATAATAATCTTTAACCTATCGCTGTGGTGTTTCGATTGCAGGGAACAGACAACTTAGTGAGTATACTGGTCATTCGGTAGAGTGCATGTGAAATTTTCAAATTATCGAATTGGGACCGAGAGCTACTTATTAATATTCGGAATGTAATTTTCAAATGTCATTTCACTAATAAATAATATTTTAAACTTTTCAAATAATTTCTATGGATAATCTTTCTAAAAAGTTTCGAATTTTGCTATTAGAGTCTGTTGAAGCGTCGCGGCAGAAAAGGGAACTAACCTTATGATTTAATCCAGCGGAGACGTACGGTCTATGTTAAAATTGACCTTGTCGTGTCAGTATTGTACCAACACAACAGGGAAATTAATACAGCTTGCGTAGTTTTCTAACGGATTTCTTAATTAAAACTATGTCAAAAAGGGTAAAACCATGCATATGTTGTCAACATGATACAAAATCGTAAATAAGCCACAACTACCTACTTATTGTTCTCTCAAATCCTAGGACAATTTTCTTTCCGTATAGACTGTACTCTTAGATTGAAAAATTCACTATTCTCACCCACTGAAAAGTGTAAAGTAAAAACATACCACAAAACAATCTTTAAACTATTAAAAACGATTGTTTAATCTATACCGACACAAACTGAAGGACTTTAAAAGCATTGGAAAATTGATTGTTAATTGATTTTATGTCCATTTTGGGCTTTAAATGTGTTAAAATTTTACTCAATAATAAACTCTGAGGGACATTCTTCAGCTTTAGTTTTACAGAAGTTTTAATTTTACCGAATAACTTGTAAACATCTTCTAACTTAATATTATCTGTTATACAAATATGGACCAATGAGAACTAAGTACTACGTTCATCTTCAGAATAATCTTATAAAATAAAATGAAAAATAACGATCATTGAGAAATTGTGTATTTGGGATTAATTTCAACATATTTTTGTAACAGTTGGTGTTTGCTAACATGACATTTGCTCGTAACAATACGAGCAAAGAATTAAACCAGAGGCAGAGTTTAGTAGCGTAATCATTAATTAAATGAACTTTTTAAGTTAAACTTAATTGAAAGCCTGTAATTTTTTTTTGAAAAATTACCGAGCAGCAATGTAACGTAAACATGTAATTCACGTAGCTGTCCAAAAATAAATCTTGGTGTGTAGTGATATTAATTATTTAGATACTGTTAGCTAACTGCTTTGTTGATAAAGACTGATATGCACCAGTGTGGGGGTGGTGGGAGACTGGTCAAGACCGGGATACATTGAAACGTAAGGAGACCTTTGCCCAGCAGTGGTGTCCCACTGACCCTTAAATAAGAAAATCAATACTTAACTGCACAAAAAAATATGGTTCATAACGTTGTGTGGTTATTTTTAGTAGACTACACCACTAGATATGTAAGTTATTGAATTATTAAATACTTAAGTATTTGTTTATCAACAACCAATTGACATTATCTTGTGCCCTTTTAATCAGTCACGATCAGTCACGATAAAAATTAGTTGACAGCGTCGTTGATATTAAAATAAAATTACCACGACGCGCAATGACACCTTTTTTAGAAAATCATTCTATTTAATTTAAATAGGTAATTAAGTAATCTTCTTTGTAAATTATTTACCAACAAGATTGCACTCATAATAGTTATTTAATTTGATAACTGAATTTAAATTCGATTTACAATTATTAACTGAACTCTACAAAGTTTGATAGTTACCTACATACAAGGTTGTAAATTGTACCGAACTGTTTGGTAAGTTTTCGCGTATTTTATTTCAACTATGATTTGACAATGTCAGTCACAATTCAGTCATTAAATTAAAATGCCCCGTCTAACCAATTTTAGTGCTCCGGAATTAATGGACATGATTTTAATGTATGGTGAAGCACATCAAAATGGCAGAAGAGCATTAGAAATATACAGATAGCGATTTCCAAATCGTAGAGTGCCAAGTAGCGCTCGAGTGATCGTCAACGCGTTACAGCGAGCTCGTGAAGGTTTGCCAGTGACAGGGAGGGTGGAGGGAGCAGCTGTTAACTATGAGCTTCCAGTCTCATTAGAAGGCCGGATCCTTCGCCATTTTTCAGCTGACCCAGAGAGTAAGTAGTACGAGAATAGCTGGAAGACGGTTTAATATGAGTCATATAAATTAGCCTTATAAATTTTTAAAGGTACATGCTTTGCTGCCGAGAGACTTAATACCACGTTTAATGTTTTCGGAGTGGTTACTCAGTCGTCATCAAGAAAACGGTGATTTCATGTCTAAAATTATCTGGACAGATGAAAGCACATTCACCAGGAATGGGGTTTGGAATCAACGTAATTGCCATTACTGGTCACGCGTAAATCACCATGACATGAGAGAGACCGGACACCAGTATCGTTAGGCCGTAAACGTGTGGGCCGCAATACACGGCAACCGGATCATAGGACCCATTTTCATCGACGGTAACCTGAATGCGGACAAATTCATCCAGCTTATCAAAGGGCCATTAGCAGAATACGTGAACATGCTGCCTGAAGAAGATCGCCGGGAAACATGGTTGCAGTTGGATGGTGCCCCGGCTCACGCGGCGGTTCGTGTCCGAAACGTGCTAAACGACATGTTCGAGAACAGATGGATCGGGCGATTTGGTCCACGTCGTTGGCCTGCTCGCTCTCCTGATTTAACACCGCTCGATTTTTTTCTGTGGGGGGCAGTAAAAAACGAGGTGTACTCACAACCTAGGACATCCGTGGAACAACTGAAAAACAAGATAACCGAAGTTTTTCAAAAACTCAGGGACAATACTGATCTTTACCACGTTAGGGAGTCCATTAAACGACGCTGCGAAACTTGCGTTCGATTGCACGGGAGCCACGTGGAGAATCGATACCTGAGGCGGAGACACAGGCGTGATTAAAACTTTTAACTGTGTTTCTGACCGGTATGTAAATAAATAGTTACTTGTAGCCTATTTTTTGTTTTACTTGATGAACATCTACAGTTCTACACCATAAGGTAGTTTGAAAAAACACTCATCTCATAACAACTTTGGCTATAAGTTTATACCTAACTCAATTGCCAAGGACATTACCGAGATACGACATAGCTTTATTAACTTTTGGTTTTAGACATTTCGGAAGTGGATACTTAGACAGCTGACAACTGTCAAACGAGCCTTAACTTGAACATGTTGCGTTACATTGCGGGCTGAATTATTTTGTATGGTTAATTTTTTCGTTGTAATTTTAGACAAAAGTTATCTTAATACACTTATTAGGTCCTGTACTAACCACCATTTAAAGATTTGCTCGTATTGGATATACACGCTGTATATAAGTACTTCATTGAATGAACTGTTTCTTTCGTGATGTTCATGTTAATTCTTATATATTATATTTGTAACCTTTCATGAATTTAGTTAATTATATACTTCAAATCTGTTGTGAATGTTTCGTCAAATAATTCTTTAAATGGTCTTAGCTCTTAAACAATGTATTTGCCTCTAAAATAGTGTTTTGTAAATATTGTAAATTCGTATAACAAGGCTAAACATAAAAATAATGTAATTACATAAATTAATTAAAAAATAGAGATGTCACTATTACAACTAAGTTAACCTGATCTAAAATAAATAAAATAAAATTATAAAACAATTTCCTCCATACAAAGTTGGTATATTCATTATATTTTTTCGTATCCTTAATTTCAGGGTAAAGGCACCGGTTCTGGGCACAGAACTTTACTTTACGGCAATGCTATACTGCTGAGGCATCTCAACAGTGACATGGTAAGTTCAGTTTATGGGTCATTCTCAAAACTGTATTACAAAAGTGTCACAGTCGATTTTTTTTTCACACAGTGAGTTTTCCAATATATATTTTTTTAAGTTATTAATTTCGATTAGTATAGTTTTACGAGCTTTAAATAATTACTTTAAAAAAAAATACGTGTAATAAAAAAATATAAAAAACATTCCAAAATCTCCGCTCCATGCCATGTCACAACTCCAAATCGGAGAGATTTATGTATTTATTGATACATTGGTCTTTTACGATTATCTTTTTTTATGTTTCACAATATTGTGAACATCCATGCTATATGTTACGCCATTGTGATATTGCCACTAACCAAAAAATATTTGTAAAAATCGAGGTTGATCTCACGGGACATTTTTTTTACCACTCCATGGACATCACTTTTTATAACATATCTACCATTCCTAAACATCTTAGAAGGATACTGAATGGTAGAATTTATTTTTCACAGGCAACACTATAAACGTCAAAGTGAAAAAAGATAGTCTCAGTCCTTAACAGTGCATTAACGTCTTTTTTTTTGAATAATTACTTTTTTACAACAAATTGGAAAGCTTAAGCACACAACTCCGTGGATGGTTTATCTTAAACACAAGGTAAGTTTTTTTACGTTAACTGTTAATAATAATATATAACAAATAGACGATTTTTCACGTATCTGATTCACTGCTTCGAAACTCAAAGCATGTCAGACAACGGCGAGAAGATGTTTAAAAATCTCCGCTCCATGGACTTCTGCTCCATGGACAGTTGATATCCATGGAGTGGTGAAAGTGTCCACGGATGGGAATATTCGTCTTCCTAATTTAATTTACATTTTATTTCACGATTGTTTACACCGAATTTATATTTTACTAATAATTAAATAATGTCTAATATATTATTTATAAAAAAGAAAAAAATATACCGCAATACCGTAATAAAAATGTGTTACTTGTTTTTTAATCATCTGGTGAAACATTTTAATTTAGACAAAGCTAGTTGGCATTTTCATGAAGCTGGACACGGCAAAGGAGCTCCAGATGGTATTGGTGCTTACGTCAAAAGGACTGCTGATCGTCTAGTTGCACTAGGAAAAGATATACACGACATGGAGACTTTGTATCAAAGTCTGACAACAGCAGAGACAAAAGTCAATTTGTTTCTAGTGAAAGATGAAGAATTATGCGCCGTTGATGAACTTTTATCTCAACTAGATGCCCCGAAATTAAAAGCTGTGGAAAATACAATGCGTATTCATCAAGTATACTGGGACTCGTCACAGTCTGATACCATATATTTGCGAAAATTAAGGCCTAATTATTAATTAGGCCTCCCCCAAAGAGTGCCAAAGTGACCGGTCCTGCGCTACCCGCATCCAGCGGACTCCAGCAACCTTTACCAGGTCATCAGTCCACCTTGCTCGGTATTCACCTTGAGGATCGGTATTCACCGGAAATAAACTTTAATCTTAGCCGAAAGCCCAGGGCTCTTGTATTTTCAAGTGATGACGAAAGTGTCAGTGAGCGTATTGCCTCTGACAGTGACGATGATTATAATATCTTTTAATAATTGTGTTTAACTTAATTTGATAGAGATTTTTGTACGATTTGATCTCAATTATGTTCCTGTATATTGAAAATAAAAGACTGCTAATTTGGATTTTGTATTATTTCTATTATAAATCAAAAATATATGGTTTTAATAGGTTTTTATACATATTTAATACCTCACTCCATGGACAATAATTCCACTCCGTGCTTAGCTCCATGGACAAATTTCCATGCCATGTCATACTCCATGGACAAATCTTCGCTCCATGTCATACTCCGTGGACATAAATTCTACTCCGTGTTTAGCTCCATGGACAAATTTCCACTCCAAGTCATACTCCATGGACTGTACTCCACTCCGTGGGCCTTTAATGTTTTTTCTCTCACTTCTAAGCTGCTTTAAGGTTGGTTTCCAGTGTTAAAATGTTGATTTTGGTCCAGCTTGTACATACATTGTAAAAAATAAAGAGATTCAACAATTCAAGTTTTCCGAATTTTCATGCCTAAGTTTTGACAATGACCCAATGATTTAACATGTCAAAAGGCTTTTAGGAACAACATTTCCAAGATTACCTCCTACAGGCAAACTCACAAAGATTCCTTTATTTTACCAAATCTATAGATTTTCTCGGTTGAACCCTAAAGTAGCCCGGGATTTTGCGTCCAATCCCAAGTTATATCGTAGGCACTAGTTGTACAAAAGCGACTGCCATCTGACCTTCCAACCCAGAGCAAAAAGTAGACCTTGTTGCTATTATACCGGTTTCCTCACGATGTTTTCCTTCACCGAAATCTACTGCTAATTGTCATAGTACTCTGTGTTGGAGCCTTCGGGAATCAATAAGTGAAACTTTAAACTGTATTATACATAGGTTTAATTAGAAATTACATAGGTAAGTACGATTTTTAAATAGCCTAATGGCGAGGTGCGAGCGCGGTGGAGATCGGAGGAAAAAGAGGCCGATGCCGCGGCGCGGGCGTTTAAATGTGGTTGGTGTCGTCCCCCGCTTCACCGGGCGGTGGGGCGCGCAGACAGGCTCCCCGGGTTGAAGTAGGGCTTCAAAGGTCCTGGTCCATCAGCAGGGGGCAGAGGTTATTCCATCCTCGTCTTATGGTCCCTCTACTGGTCTTCACATCTGCTACTCGGCTGATCCCGTCGACTCCGGGGTAGACGTGAGTCACTCGTCCAAGGCGCCATAACAGCGGCGGCGCAGTTTTGTCTCTAATTAGCACAAGCCATCTGTGGTTCTGTGCCATTTGGTTTTCTGTTGAAGTATAGGAACATATTCATTATTCATTATTAATGTTTACAACTATGCCAAATTTTTGGGGTTAGGTGTCTAAGCGGACCACGGACTCCTTTAGGACTCTGTAATGCTCGCCTCCAGACAAACGAAGGAGTGACAAAAAAACAATATCATGTAGGTAGATGTGTCCAATAGCCAGCCTTATTGGTAAAGTACGATTTTTTCACGACAACCTTGGGTTAGGGGGAAAAAACAAGACTATGCATTAAACGCACGAACCGTTACAACTCCCTTATGTTTAAAAATAATCTAGCCAATGTCTCCAGTACCTAGCATGCCTGTCGACATCATCGTCCCAGGACAAGCTGGCCTTCGACGTGGGTCTGCAGGAGCACTCGCAGGGCGAGGCCTGCTGGTGGACGCTGCACCCGGCCAGCAAGCAGAGGTAACCATCATACAGTACCTAGCCTTCCTGTAACATCATTGTCCTAGGACAAGCTGGCCCACGACGTGCGTCCTGGCCTCGCCCTGGGAGCGCACGCTCCCAGGGCGAGGCCTGCTGGTGGACGCTGCATCCGGCCAGCAAGCACAGTTGAACATCATTATAACATCATTGTCATCAGTCTTCTGAGACCCGATATACGAATTGATAGTGAAAAAACAACTTAAAAAAACGCTCTGATAATAGGGAGTTTACAGGGAACTACTTAATAGTGACGTCACAGTTTTCAATAGTCAAAAAGTGTCCTTTTTTGATATCTATGCAAAATTGATTTGAAGCTGATGTTTTCCGAATATTTTTGTAGGTATTATTTATAAGTACCTACACGCGGGATAAGTAATTGTACAGGTCGGCCTCATAAGTTGCTGAACACCTAAGTACCTTGTCGTTTTCATTCGTTTGACAACATCATATGGCAGTTTAATATGACGTTTAATGCGACATGGTACAGAGGTGTTTGTTAGGTGTGTCTCTTGTGAGGCTCACTGTACTAAAGTACTAAAGTTCCACTTCCTAAGACCCGCCATACACGGACTGCTTAGAGCAGTCAAGTGCCGCCATAGACGGACTGCTTAGAGCAGTCGAGGCCTCATTTAGTATGAGGACTGATCTCGTGCTGTTGGTATCGACTGCTCTAAGCAGTCCGTGTATGGCCCGCGTAAGAGCTGAATTCTCTATTACTTTGTAATGCCTCATTTGCATGCCCGCAGATCTGAGGGTGAGAAAGTGCGAGTTGGTGACGATCTTATCCTCGTGTCTGTTGCTACGGAGAGATATTTGGTGAGTTTGTGTACATTTAGTGCCATGCTACACGGGCGGTTGTCCCGTCGCGGGATCCGCCCTAAAACCGCGCTAGACACTATTTAATATGAAACTTGTATGCTGCGTACTACTGCGCGGTTCCAGGGCGGGAGAAAGTCGACTGCCGCCTGACCGCCGCGGATAACTACACAAACTACACGATGGCGGTTTCCCGCTGTTGCGTCATTCTGGCTATTATCCTGATTGCCATGGAAACGTGAAAAAATATATATCTTTTTAACGACAAAAACTAGCAGTTAAAGCAATAATGCGTAGTTGCAGTATCCAAGAGGCAACCAGCCATCCGGCTCGAGGTATTTGAGCTCCTGAAATAGGAGGGGGGGGGGGGGGGGGTGGTGGTTAAAAATATGGTTGCGCGATTGAAATAGCATTTCATTATATAAACAGCGTTTACGCTTTCGGCTGCCTCGAGACAAAATATTTTTCATTCATTTTCCCATTTCCGCCCCAGTCCAAGTTGGTTCAGTTCGGGTTGCACAGGGCGGTTCCGCAACACTTCGAGAGCTCAAATACCACGCTATCCGGTTGCCTCTTAGATACTGCAACTGGCATTGCTCTCAATATAGGACGCTTCTATGCCGATGAATTGATCTTATACCGAATGACGTAATTTTTCATTTGTTTCAGCACACGACAAAGGAAAACGAAGTGTCGATAGTAAACGCTTCATTCCACGTGACACACTGGTCGGTGCAGCCCTACGGTACGGGCATCTCACGCATGAAGGTATGTATTGTATTCATTAGATTCGCAGGGGACTTCGCAGCATTTGCCGAAGATAGTAATCAGTTACAGCAATTAGTATTAAAACTGGATGACATTTTCAATCAAATCGGACCTGCAATAAAACCTAAATTCTCACTATGTCTCTAAACGTCAACAGTATACATACTTAGTAACCCAATCGTAATAGATACGATACGTACGATAATAGAGCAAGTTCAGAAAAAAGTTTTGGGAAGTGTCATTACTTGTATTTAGAACTTCTAGCGTATCGAGCATTTGTGTGTATTGTACATTCTCGTTGTTTTCTTATTTTTGTTATATTTAATCGTACCATAATGTAATTCAATGGATGACTGTGATAGGCTTTATTTTATGTATATTAATATGTCTTAGTTATATTTATGGCTCTTGTTATCCTGAATACAAATAAAAATAAACTAGTGACTCTTTGATGCACCGCTGACATCATACAGAGGATAGCTATGGCCAAAAAGGCTTTTAATAACCAAAACACCTTCTAAAGGCAAACATATCAAATATAGCTAAAAAGCGCCTGATTAAAGTTACTATTTGGAGCAATGCTTTATATGGGAGCGAGTCGTGGACGCTGAACCAGAGAGACAGACAACGACTAGGGAAGCCTTCGAATTGTGGTGCTGGCGAAGGATGGAAAGGGTTAGCTGGACGGAGAGAAAGACGGACGAAGAGGTCTTAAGGATATTAGTAGAGTAGATATAAATAGGAGAAGAAAGATGGTGGGCCACCAGATACCGCATGACAGCTTCTTTAAAATCCTAGAAGGTAAAATTTAAGGCAAGAGAGGCAGAGAAAGGCCTAGGCTAACTTTTAGCCAAGTTTTTTTTGTCGTCTTGCTTACATTATTTTTGGCCTTTAAAGTGTGTCACTCTTTAGTAGCACCCAGGGGACACGTGCAGGGTTGTGGTAGGTAGCTCCTGCGGACGCGAGTAACAGTTGTCCCCCCTTTGTCATGTGAGTGGGCAGCTCGACTGTTAGAAGTTCTTAAGCCGCCCGAAGGCCTCTAAATCGATTTATCGACTACTGCCATAGACAGCAGCCGGGATCACTGCTTAGCGTGCCTTCCAAAGCACGGAAGCGCTCATTTATATTAACCACTCAAACATCAGGCGGACACCCATCCAAAGACTGACCGCTGCCATCTTTGCTTAACCTGCGTTATCGTTTCCGACTCGCAGGCGCCGCTAGGCTATGAGCGCTCGGTTTAGCCAAGTAAAGGATAAAGTTGCTGTCGAGTCGTATGAGGAGGTCAGTCGGCAATGGACACGGAATACAGGCGGTTACTCCACCGACAAGAGCAGCTCTTAAGTAAAAATGATGATCTCAAGGGGTCGCGGGTCAAGTGCTCTAAATGACCTACACACGGCTCTAATGTCAACAGGATAAGGACTGTTTATGCTTTCGGCTGCTGATGAATTTTGAACGTGTTATTTCGCGTAGCTACTTATGCTGCTGACTTTACCTATATCACAAGCCTTATTGAGAGTACCATAGGGCTAGTTCGATTTGTGTAAGAAATAAATGCTTTGGTGAGAATCTTACACAAATCGACCTAGTCCCAAACTAAGCAAGGCTTATACTATGGGTACTAGACGACGATATAAATACATAGAAAACATCCATGACTCCGGAAAAAATAATCATGCTCATCACACAAATAAATGCCATTACCGGGATTCGAATAGGACCTCCGGCTTCTTGGGCAGGGTCACTACCAACTAAGTTACAGAGGTCGTAAGGTAATAAACAATTTTTATTTCATTTTCAGTGTGTGGGCTACGTGTTCGGTGGAGACGTCCTGAGATTTTTCCATGGGGGCGATGAATGTCTCACTATACCAAGTACTTGGAGCACTGAGGGTGGACAAAAGTGAGTATCAAACACACTTAGATAGATTGACAACCCTATTATTCAGAACAATGAAGTGTACAATATAATACAAATACTCTTTATTGCACACCTCACACAAACAAAGCAGTTATAAAGAGAAAAGAATACAATAACATGTAGGTAGAGGTAGACAACAGGCGGTCTTATCCGCCAGACAACCTTTGGGTATCGGAGAAAGCGTAAAGCGAAGGTGTAGTTGCAGTATCCAAGAGGCAACCACACAAACAAAGCAGTTAGAAAGAGAAACGATACAATAACATGAAGGTAAAAGTAGGCAACAGGCGGTCTTATCGCGTAAGAGCGATCTCTTCCAGACAACCTTTGGGTATCGGAGAAAGCGTAAGCGAAGGTGTAGTTGCAGTATTGAAGAGGCAACTGGATGGCTAGCGGTATTTAATAGGAAAATTATTGAAACAGCGGTTGCCTGAAAGTGTGTACGCTGTTTATATAATGAAATGCTGTTTCAATCGGCCTCGCGACATTATTTTTTTCCACTCCCTTCCTATTTCCGCCCCAGGCCAAGTTGGCTCAGTGCGAGTTGCACAGGGCGGTTCCAAAACACGTCTGGAGCTCTAATACGCGATATTGCTTTAACAATATGTTCCGCTGTCGAGAATATTCCATCCAATGGCCGACTGAGTTAGTGAGGGACCCGGGGTGGTAAACCTGAATGCGCACCGTATTTTTTAAAGTAAAATCTTCTTTAGCAGCGCTGTGCACTTTTTGGGATAGGGAAAAATTGTTAAACTCGCCACAGATTTCGATTTTCGATAGGTCACGTGTCCGTAAGATGCGTAAGGTGAGATATTCGTGACGAGGCTTGTCGTAGTACGAGACTGGCTGTGCCATTCGAGTTAGCCATAAAAAGGGGCGCAAACGCCATGCAATCCGCGGCGCCTACCCGTTCGGCCGACACGCAATAAGTTCTCAAGCGCTAATTTGCAAGTGAAATAGTTAACTTGTGTCGCTATGGTATTCGTCGACTCGAAATGTCAAAATATTCAAGTTTTCACTTCTGCCGGCACTCCCGGAGGGCAACCCGGTCTTTTTTTGTGAGATTTGGAGTTACGAGAAGCATATTTCTTTGCTATTCCGCTAAAAAAGCGTGCTGGTCTATTAGCGATGAGAAGACCCTATTTGCGTATGTGAAACGTGCAAATACTTACAACAAATCACCACCAATAATGACACAACCTCGACACGTGTTTCGCCTCTCTACGACGCATCATCAGGAGATGCTGGCAGGAGGTGTTGCTGGCGCTGCGTTCATTCTATTCCTGAAATCATGTATAAAAAACGGACCCAGGCAAACTACTAGAAACAGAAAAAAGCTCAACCACCAATTTTGATGTGAATATACCTATATTAATATGTACTATTTTCCGCAGTATCGTCGTATACGAGGGCGGCTCCGTGATGTCACAAGCCCGCTCTCTCTGGCGGCTCGAGCTCGCTCGCACCAAGTGGGCGGGAGGCTTCATCAACTGGCTCCATCCGATGCGTATACGGCACATTACTACGGGCCGCTACCTCGGGGTCAACGACCAGAATGAGCTGTATCTTATACAGAGGTATGGGGGCACGACTAGTTACTATTCTAGAAAGTGGGCCGTGCTTCATCTACTGGCTCCGTCTCATGCGTATACGGTACATAACTACGGGCCGCTATCTCGGAGTCAATGACCAGAACAGGCTGTATCTTATACAGAGGTATGAGGGAACAATTTGTTACTATTATAGAAAGTGGGCGGGGCTTCATATCTATTGGCTCCGTCCCATGCGTATACGGCACACAACTACGGGCCGCTTTCTTGGAGTCAATGATCAGAACGAGCTGTATCTTATACAGAGGTATGGTTGCGCAACTAGTTACTATTGTTGGATGTGGACGGGGCTTCATCTGCTGACTCCATCTCCGCATACGGCACATAACTACAGGCCGCTGCCTTGGGGTCAACGACCTGAACGCGCTGTATCTTAATACAGAGGTATAGGGGTACAACCTTCGTGCAAAATTGCATCCAGGTTTGATCCGTTGTCACTCGTTCAACTCTAGTGGTCTGTTGGTCCGATATACCAAACGAGCCTGCAGCGCCCTACGCGTACAACGCCTTCATGGCTGCTGTTAAGACTCCCAAAATGGTGCAGTCGGAAATGTTCGCCAATACCCACACGGACGGTTTCCTAGAGGTGATGCGAAAGAAAATCGCGTCGCTGATGGGTCGCGTCAGGGAAACTCAGAACTGCATTCTGAAGGTGATTGCTGAAAGATTTAACTGCCCGATTATGTGGCATTGGAAGCAGATGGTCAGGACTACTTTGACTTACCTCAAGTGGTCTTGACAACAAACAATCGTGTACGTATATACTAACTAACATAGCGTATAAGTTTTTTAAATGTATTACTAACAATATATGGACCGAGGTCTGAAATAAATCATGTATATTTTATTTTATTTTATTTCTTTTTTATTAAGCGTGATTGAGTAACAAACATTCAGACATCTAAACATCCAAACATCCAATATTAGTAGGATTATTATGTTTTTTTTTTTCACAGAGATGAAGCAACCACGGCCTCCTGCGCATTCTACCTGCGTCAAGAGAAAGACGACCAGAAGGTGGTGTTAGAGGACAAGGATCTTGAAGTCATCGGGTCTCCGATCATCAAGTATGGTGACTCTACTGTCATCGTGCAGCATTCGGAGACTGGACTATGGTTGTCATACAAGGTCATTTAATAATTGCTTCATTATTACCATCGTCATATCAGCCGAAAGACGTCCCACTGCTGGACCTAGGCCTCCCCCAAAGAGTGCCAAAGTGACTCGTCCTGCGCCACCCGCATCCAGCGGACCCCCAATTGCTTATTCATCGTAATCTGCTTTCATTGAAGAGACTATAATCAATTATTCAGAGCAATGACGCGTAGTTGCAGTGTCCAACGGGCAACCGGATGGCTCGCGGTATTTGAGCTCCCGAAGTGTTGTAGAAACGCCCTGTGCAACCCGAACAAGCGCGGATGTGTGTTCAGGCTTCACAGAGACCTGATTTTACCGCCCTCTTTTTCAGTCGTACGAAACAAAGAAGAAAGGCGTAGGCAAAGTAGAAGAGAAGCAAGCTATTCTACACGAAGAAGGAAAGATGGACGACGGTCTGGACTTCTCCCGTTCGCAAGAAGAGGAGTCGCGTACCGCGAGAGTCATTAGGAAGTGCTCCTCGCTCTTCACCAAGTTTATCACGTGAGATTCAACCTTGTTACTACTAGGTGAAGGTACTTTAGGGATCGATACTAGACCTCCCACTTGCAAGAAAATTCGTGTACGGGCAGATCTATTAGGAAGTTCGTCTTTCTTAATAAATATTATCACGTGAGGTTCACCTTATTATTATTAGGTGAAGGTACTTTATGATAACTTAGTTCTGAGTGACCAGTGAGCCCATGAGTTAACTCTCCAATTTAGTTCTCATTTTAAAACAGCATAGGTACTTGAATAACATAAAACTTTTAAAACTAGATCGGATACTAAATTTAATATATCCAGGTCGTCCCTCCATCTAACGACCGCTTTAGCCTAGTTGGCCTGCTTACGAAGCAAGAGGTCCTGGGTTCGAATCCCGGTAATTTGTGTGATGAGCACGAATATTAGTTCCTGAGTCATGGATGTTTTCTATGTATTTAAGTATTTATTTATCTATATGTGATTTTTTATCGTCGTCTAGTACCCATAGTACAAGCTTTGCTTAGTTATATTTACTTTAGGGTTTGGGACTAGGTCGATTTGTATAAGATTGTCCGTAAATATTGATTTATGTATCTCCGTCTATTGGTCGACCCGTCTGCGTCGTCCGTCAATTTGCTTCCACTTGGTCGCGTAACCAGCGTAATGACCCTAGCTATATCAGCCCACCTATCTGGATTGGTGTCACAGACGTGGCCAGCCCAGTCCCTCTCAAGCCTGGCAGTTTTAGCACCCACATCAGCTATGCGGCTATAAACTATAGTACGGCTCTTCCCAGGTGAATTTTTCGCTTCGAGCCCTAATCTTTCAAACAAACGCCATTGTCTCTATTATCGCATAGCCGCTAGCCGATTAAGCACGTGCCACAACAACATTCATATTGAAAAACAAACGGTCATAGTATTAAGGTTCAAATTTAATGTCACTGATATTTTAGATATTACGTTTTGGTAGTGTAGGACGATAGACCGCCCCAAAGCAATACGGCACTCATATTATTTTGATACTTAGTGTGGTGTTAAAAATGAAACACAGTTATTTATGATAAAGCGTTGTATACTTGTTATATAACAAAATCTAAGGTAACAATGCAAATTTACGATTAAAAAGTTCAACATAGGTATAATCAACAATTTTCCGTGTTGAAACCTATTCCCAGTGGCCTTGAAACTCTGCAAGAGAACCGTCGACACTCGCTGTTCTTCGCATCAGTGAACCTGGGCGAAATGGTCATGTGTCTCGAGGACCTCATCAACTACTTCGCGCAGCCTGATGAGGAAATGGGTAAGATTACATTATTAAGTATTACTATTGATTCAAAATTAAACTATTTCCACACATAATTTTTCCAAACCGGACCTCACATCTTTATTACACCTTAGAGCAGTCGCCGTTACAGAACCGCTCGTATAGTCCCCGAGCCAGCAACTAATTTAGTTACTTATTTCCTTCCGAGTGATAACTTGTAAGACGCTTCAGAGAGTTGTATTATGCAGCCTCGTGGATATCAGCTGGCTCCATTGGTGGGTTTAACAGCGGCAGCCTCCAAAACAATTAGAAATGAAGACATTTTCTCTCGATTATAGTATCGAATATATGGTTTTTAGTACAGTCGTACGTTTGACTACTGCGTATAGCAGTTTAAACATGATGTTAAAGCGACACGGTACAACACTGTTCAGCCTCTTGTGAGTTCAAACAGATCAAAATGTATTCTCATTACCCTTACGTTTATCACTCGTTTTTCCAGAACACGAAGAGAAACAGAATAGATTCCGCGCCCTCCGCAACCGACAGGACCTCTTCCAAGAGGAAGGCATCCTCAACCTCATCCTCGAGGCCATAGACAAGATCAACGTCATCACGTCACAGGGCTTCCTTGCCGGGTTCCTCGCGGGAGACGAGTCGGGGCAGTGTTGGGAAAAGATCTCTGGATACCTCTATCAACTGCTGGGTAAGATCTATAGACATGATCCACGTCATCACCTCACAGAACTTCCTTGCTCGGTTCCTGGCGGGAGACGAGTCAGGGCAGAGTTAGGAGATGATTTCCGGATACCTCTATCAACTGCTAGGTAAGATCTATAGACAATATCAACGTCATCACCTCACAGGGCTTCCTTGCTGGGTTCCTGGCGAGAGACCAGTCGGGGCTGAGTTGGGATATGGTCTCTGGATTCCTTTACCAATTGACGGGTTCAAGAAAAGATTGTACATATTTATATTAAATTTTAGCAACTAAAACTCACGTACCGGAAGTCGCAGCGTGGGTAGACTCCCACGTAGACTGATGACCTTTATCTACTGATGATCCGGAAAACGCAGCGGGGGGTCTACCCAGGCTGCGTTTTCCAGATCGTTGTCACCACTCAGAACCTTTACGCCCCAGCGGTCATCGGTTCTACGTGCAATGTCTGCCGCGAACTTAGACATCAAACTGGTTTAGTTTAGTTGAGTCTAAATGACTGGTGCACATGCAATAACTAATGCCTTTTCCTACTGGGATTGACCAAATTCCCTTGAACAGAAAGATGATTGATTTTAGAAGAATTATATGGTTATCATAATATTAACGGCCCAATTACGCAAATCTTTTTTTTCCACAGCGGCCATCATACAGGGCAACCACACAAACTGCGCGCAATTCGCGAACTCAAACCGTCTCAACTGGCTGTTCTCGCGTCTCGGCTCGCAAGCGTCGGGGGAGGGCACAGGCATGCTGGACGTGTTGCATTGCGTGCTCATCGACTCGCCTGAGGCGCTGAACATGATGCGAGTGAGTAATGGATGACGTATGTTTTCAAATCTGCATTGTCTCATGGATGTCGGAGTAGGTGGTGAATTTGCGGGTATCAGGAGAGGGTATATAGTTGCTGGTCGTGTTACATTGTGTGCTCATCGACTCGCCTGAGGCGCTGAACATGATGCGAGTGAGTAATGAACACAAAATGTTTGAAAATGCCGAATGATTAAACGAAAATTGGAGTAAATAGTGCAATTTTCGACAAATGTTTTTAAGAGCCACAAAACCGCGACGTTCAACGATTACTTATTGAGCATTTAAAGTTCATTAAGTCTCCAGGTTTTGTCATCTGTTGTACTGTTCACGACGCCCGCAATTGCAAATTAATGACTAACTCCATAGTAAACGCGCCAAGAATATGGATTGTGACGTCATAGTCTACGCACGTAAAATATAGAGCGTTTTCGGTGTGATGTGTGGTGGATTTAGAATGCCCAAGACATCAAAAAAAATCATAAGAAAGTTTTAATGCTACAGTTGATAGTCCTCTGGATTTTACTTTTGATTTTCATCCATCCTACTAGCGTTATTGCCGGTTGTGCCCAAAGGAGCCCGGGGTCCGCTTTGACACCTAATCCCAAGATTTGGCATAGGCACTAGTTTTACGAAAGCTACTGCCAATTGACCTTCCAACCCAGAGGGAAATCTAGACCTTATTGGGATTAGACCGGTTTCCTCATGATGTTTTCCTTCACCGAAAAGCAAACGATAAATATTTCGTACATACGACGACGCTTTGACGACGCTTGACGACCGCTTTAGCCTAGTTGGTAGTGACCCTGCCTACGAAGCAAGAGGTCCTGGGTTCGAATCCCGGTAAGGGCATTTATTTGTGTGATGAGCATGAATATTTGTTCCTGAGTCATGGATGTTTTCTATGTATTTAAGTATTTATTTATCTATATAAGTATGTATATCGTCGTCTAGTACCCATAGTACAAGCTTTGCTTAGTTTGGGACTAGGTCGATTTGTGTAAGATTGTCCCCTAATATTTATTATTTATTATTTATTTATACTTAAGTTCTGAAAAACTCAATGGTACGAGTCGGGATTTGAACCCACGACCGCCGCCTGGCAGCCGCATGCCTGGATCACTAGGCTACCGTAGCGTTACTTACTACTTTTGATTCTCTTAAAAAAAAACCGGCCAAGTGCGAGTCGAAATCGCGCACCGAACCTTTCCTTTATCTGTGACCTTGCTTCGTACCAAATTTCAAGATTCTGAGTTTACGGGAAGTACCCTGTAGGTTTTGATCCCCTTGCGGGTTTCGAAAATTTGCGGAAAATTGCGGCATAAACGGCTGTATCTTTTGATTGCGTTGGCTAAGAAGTTTGATTTTTTGACAGTTCCAAGGGACAGTAGACCTGCCCTGTATTTGGTATAAATTTTAGCTCGAAACCTCCACGCGTTCCTGAGAAAAAGGGTCTTGACAGACCTACGGACGGACAACAAAGTGATCCTATCAGGGTTCCGTTTTTTCCTTTTGAGGTACGGAACCCTAAAAAAGATGCATCGGTATACCAAAGTGTAATTCTCCGTCTTGTTCCTCGCATTGTCATCACCTCCTTTATTCTGATTCATTAACGTATCCCCCAGGACGAGCACATCAAGGTGATAATCTCCCTCCTAGAGAAGCACGGGCGCGACCCGAAGGTCCTCGACGTGTTGTGCTCGCTGTGCGTCGGTAACGGCGTGGCCGTGCGCTCGTCGCAGAACAACATATGCGACTACTTGCTTCCTGGCAAGAACCTGCTGTTGCAGACGGCGCTGGTTGACCACGTGTCGAGGTGAGTTGACTGTGTCGTTGGAATAGGGGTTCATTTGATCGCCCCTGTGTCGATCTACATAGAAGTAGACGATAAGTTGGTAATGTTCGTATGTTACGAAACTTATGTACAATACGGCTGAATACACGGCGAATCCTCAAACATATCAAGAGTCAGCAACGCCCATGTTACTCCTCTGGAGTTGCGTGCGTCTGTAGGCTGCGGTGTCCGCTTACCATCAGGGGGGCCGTACGCATGTTTGCCACCGTCGTTGTATAAAAAAACGTTAAGCCGTACACGGATACGTTTCGTCGAGTTGGCCGCTAGATGGCGCTGTACCGTTCGGGTCGATTCCTGGTTGGCGCTACTAAGATTTTTCCGGCAATAATGACCAGTATTATTAGATTTTTGGACAAGGTTTATAGAAGACAGTTCTGTGTTGCACTCAATAACACATCTTTGCGTGGCTGTATGTGTGCGTGCGCAAATCAAACTTTTCGGTACCTATATAGACGTGAGTTTATGTTTCTTTTGTTTTTAAACTATTGGACCTATTAACCGCCACGCGTGCCTAAAGCAACTCGAGATTTTCAACTATGTCACTGTTTTAAGCTAAGCTACGCCGACGGACCTCCAGAAGACCTGATCACCCTTAGCGACAAGGCCATCAAGTGGCTGACAGACCTTAAAATTAATTAATTTTACGCTACTATGAATTCATAGTTGTAGGTACCTACTTATTATGTTTCTGTTTTCAATGTCGTATGATTATCTCTTTATTCAATTTTCATCTTAGCCTAGGTTTTTACAATAATTATATAAAAAGTAAAATATAAAACTATACATACAAAACATAAAATCATTATAATAACCTAACCTAGGGTACCGCCGGCAGCGAGACGGAGCCTAAGCTGCCGGTGGTCAGGGCGTCAGAGACAGCAACCTCCTGACTATCCGCGCAGTATCCAGGAGTGCCCCCTTCTGTATCTGACCCTCGATCCAGCCATTTAGCGAGAGTCTCTTGAGGTGATGGTCGAGACTCTTCGCTATTATTATTGACTAGCTTCCGCCCGCGACTTCGTCTGCGTGGACTCGGGATAAAAACTATCCTATATTTTCATCCAGGCTATAAACTATCTTCGTGCGAAATTTCATTCCAATCGGTTCAGCCGTTTAAGCGTGATTGAGTAACAAACATCCAAACATCTAAACTTTCGCATTTATAATATTAGTAGGATTATCTTATTATTAAGATGTACATTTACACTGTATGGGGTCATCTACTAATAGCGGACGGTGGCCTGTGGGGGTCAATAGTTTATACCTATAATTGCTATAATATCACTGAAAATCAAATTTAACGAGCTCTATGTTTACCGCTTTGCCTTTAAGTGTGTTTAATTCGTCGTTAAATCATATTTTTCTTACAGCGTCCGTCCAAACATCTTCGTGGGCCGCGTGGACGGCTCAGCGGTGTACCAGAAGTGGTATTTTGAGGTCACCATGGACCACATCGAGAAGACTACACACATGATACCTCATCTGAGGATAGGGTGGGCGAATGTGACTGGGTAAATATCCATTATTTTATTACGCATGCGAAAGTAACTCTGTTTTCGTCTTTATTTTCATTTTAGGCCGAGCCACATGCGTGTGCTGGATGCGTCGGCGCAAGTGTAGACGTGCGCAGCACCCCTTTCAGATACTGGGAGGAGATAGACACATGCAGACAGACTAAAGAGATTTCGTCGAAACGTGACAACAAAGTCACAACCGCACTACTGAGGACTCATAGAAACCAACTACGCAAGATAGTAGGAATAATAATAGGACACAACACTTTGAACAGACACCTATACAACTTAGGTATCATCACAGACAGCCCCATGTGCAGAGCGTGCATGGAGGCAGAAGAAACAACCAAACGCATTCTACTGGACTGTAAGCAGGTAGAAGTATACAGAAAAAAACACCTCGGGTCTCCGGACACACTGCGGGACACAGTCAGCAACACCAAGGCACTCACAAACTTTCTGGAGAAAGAGTAGCGCTACCCCACCGATTCACGCAAAATAGGCACACTGGATGTCGACTTGCGGAAAACGCCCAGTATTACTAACTAATTAACTAAGCACCCCGTCATACCGGGTTACGCGCACGCTTATTGCGTACGTGCTGCAGAGAGCTGCACACGCAGCGCTTCCACACGCTGCAGCTCCGTATCGCAAACAGCCGCCATTTGCGTACTATTATTTATATGATTGGCACCATGTTTGATAGCAGTTCTTCTGACAAAGAAATAGCGTGTTAGTGTTTTGCGATAGTGTTTTTTACTCTTGTGTGAAGATGCTCCTGCTTCTTTTGGATTTTATGCGAAATCCCAAAGAGTATGGGTTCATGACATCAATGGACGAAGAGAGAACATAGTGAATAAGGCAAATTTTGTCGCGAACTTGAATCTCATGAAGATCGATTTTTCTGGTGTTATAGTGAGATGTCATATATTTTAAATGAGACTAATATACAAGAAGGCTATTGGAACCAGAGAAAGACTCATATTCATTAGGAAAACCGCCACGCGCACCAGCAAAGTTGTAAATGAATACAAGAGAGCTGCGCGTTCGCACGCGCAGTACCGATTTGTAAGTGTCCGGTGTGCCGTCTCATACGGAACACCATCAACATCATCATCACCATACAACGTCAACACTGTACGCATCGAAACGACGTTGCCGCTACGCTCTGTGTACGCATGCACGCAGCACGCAGCCTGTTCGTCTGCCTGGTGCTGCGTTGTCTGCGCACGCGCACGTCTACGCAGACGCATCTGGTGTGACATCTTGTATGAGGATTCGTCAACTACTCGCTCGGCCTTTGTTCGTATTTTAGCTACTCGTATAAATAAACAAAATAAATACACACGTCATACTTATAAATAATCACACGCTTTACCTTAACACATGGCCATCCTAAAAGTCACGCAATATTAGAGTTATAAAGAAAACACAGTTTTCTTTTAGTTTTTTGTTGAATCATAAAGTATACACAGTATAGAATTATGTTTGCAGAAGCACATGGGGAAAATGGTCCCCACAACTTTTCTGAACAATAGGTACCTACCTACAATTTTCTGAATTTTATTAAAGCCACAATATTGTTCTTCAATGTGCGGGTGGTGTGGGCTTATCGGCATACACACGTCACGTGGCTTCAAATACCACCATTCAAAAATCCAATGATATTCTTTTCTTTCTCCGTTATCCACCAGTCAAGCTTTAGGCCAAACAGAAAATAATCATAGCACAACTTGCTGACAAGTCGCTTTGCGCGCGACTGGGCATCTCCTTTCTCACTCGCACCGTGCAAATTAGAAAGAGGAGGGTAGATCTTTCTCGACTCGCGTCGCGGCGCGGCGTCAGTCGTGCTAGCCTCGCTGGCAGTGCTACCTAACTGCACCGTGGGAACTAAGATCTATACCTACACTTTGGAAACCGAGGTCGGTTCATTCAGCCAGTTGGTTGGCACAGGCGCTCTCGGCCGGACGTAGAACTATTATATAATCTGTACCGCTGGTGCGGCATATACGACGCAACAAAAATAGTCCTTTCAATCATCCGTCTTATTATCCTACAAGTATCTAATAAACCATTTTAACACAACTTTGCCTGTCTGTATGTAGCTACGTTCCGTACCCCGGCGGTGGAGAAAAGTGGGGCGGCAACGGCGTCGGCGACGATCTCTACTCGTTCGGCTTCGACGGAGCACACCTCTGGTCTGGGGGGAGGAAGATCGCTGTTAACAGGAACTATACCGACGAGCCTTATATTAGAAAAGGTAGGCTATATACAGAAACACGTATTAACAAAGGTCAACCAGTTATAGGTGCTCCGAAAAGCGGAACTCCGTTCACGTTCGCAGAAGCAGGGATAGGAGGCCCGCTTAAAGCGGGGCTCTGTCGAAAAGCTCACAAATAGAATCCCGCTTCAACGAGGTAACTAAAAACGTGCGTTGAACATGCATGTTTCAGTCAAATTATCTAACATTAGCTTCCGCCCACAAGTCCGTCTGCGTGGACCCGTAATAAAAACTATTCTACACGTCCGTATGCCCCGCTGTCCCACTGTCCGCACAGGTCGCATTTCTCAACCGACTCTGGCGAAATTTTGTGAGCAGGTTCGTTAATTAGGTATATAGTTTTTTTTTAGAATCAGTGTTTCGTAACTTTTTTTAACGACTCCCTCGTGTTTTCTGCAGCTCACGAGCCACTAATTCAAATACTTGTTTTTAGAAGCCACAGTTCTACAATGTTAGTGACTAAAATCTTTGGCTTGGCTTGTAATTACAAGCCTAAATAATCTCATCTCTGTTTTGAGGTATCTTAAACTTCCATCTATTCCCACCAAGTGTAATTCATATTTGTTCATAGGTGACGTCATCGGCTGCGCCCTGGATCTCACTGTGCCGATTATCAACTTTATGTTCAACGGCGTAAGGGTCACCGGCTCCTTCACCAACTTCAACTTGGAAGGCATGTTCTTTCCGGTCATCAGTTGCTCCAGCAAACTTAGGTAATTGACCAAAGAAATTCAGCATGCTTTCCGCATACAGGGTGGAAGGTTGAGATGGGGCAGTAAGGGCAGCTACTTGATCCCTTGCTGCTACGCGAAAGTGCTCTTAGAAGACCTTTACTATTTTTTTAAGTGATGACAATCCACATTCACAGATTTTTGATAAAATTTACAGTCGGCGAGAAAATCGGCAGATTAGAGTTTTTTTTAATGCCAATCAGTTCCATTTTATCAAGTATTAAAATACTTTTTGAGACCAACTAACGTTAGAGTACTAGAACACCCACAAATCAAAGAAAACTACGAATAGTTTTATACTACGGTGGCAGGTTTACGGCCCGCCGATGGTAAGCCATCACCATGTACTCAGCTGACCCTAAATAAATTGACACGAATGTAAATCAAATAAAGTAAGAGTTTTATTTGTTATGCCTCGTTCCATTTTCATAATTGGCGAGCAAAAAAGTCGACTCTCAGTCGTTTCAAGCACTATTATTTTAACTAACTTTTGTTACAAATTTCAATTTGCCTAATTTGTGTTTAAATATTCCCCTAGCTGTTTGTGGAATAATCCCAGGACCAAGGGTATACTCGCGGGAATATTCCATACCAGGGGTAACGATATTATGTTCCCTCAGTTGCCGCTTCCTGCTGGGCGGCGAGCACGGGCGCCTGCGCTACGCGGCGCCCGAGGGCTACTCCCCGCTCGTGGAGTCGCTCAACCCGCAGCAGCTGCTCTCCCTGGAGCCCTGCTTCTACTTCGGGAACCTCGCCAAGCGCGCGCTCGCCGGCCCGCCGCTGCTGCAGGACGACACCGCGTTCGTGCCCACCCCTGTTGATACTACGCTGGTAAGTTGACAACGGAGTTGATATCGACGCCATCTAGCAGACCCAGCGAACACTAACTAGACATCAACCTCGCTCACTGGGGTAACCAGAGACCTTCGAAAAGGTGTGACTTTCTATGCCGCTCTTGGAATTATCGGTAAGTAAATGGGTGGGTGGGTAGACCTCCCACAAGGTGGACTGGATGCGCGTGGCGTAGGACCGGTTATTATGACACTCTTTAGAGGAAGCCTATGTCCAGCAGTGAACGCCTTTCGCCTGATATGCTGATGATGTGATCGATTCCGCTTGTGGAGTCGCTCAACCCGCAGCAGGTGCTCTCCCTGGAGCCCTGCTTCTACTTCGGGAACCTCGCCAAGCGCGCGCTCGCCGGCCCGCCGCTGCTGCAGGACGACACCGCGTTCGTGCCCACCCCTGTTGATACTACACTGGTAAGTGGATTTTACCAGCATTTTACGTACTTATGTATGTATGTAAGCAATTTATTGTGCAGTTACCTGCATTAATATTTGACTAGAGAAAGGACGCAGGAATAATTGACTCGCCCTTATATTTTTAGCTCTACAAAAACAGAGTTCAGTCAAATATTGAGCGCCTTGTTTAATCATATTCCATTTCATAATTTCTTCTATGGTGTCCCACTGCCCCCCCCCCCCCTCTCCGTTTCCAGATATCCCGATTCCGAGCAGCCTCAGGCCAATCCTTTAATAAGGAGTCTAGCTCGGCCCGCCATCGCCGGCGAGGTCTGCCGCGTCTCCGTTTTGTGCCGTCGGGCTGACATTCCGTGGCGATCTTGGCCCACATTTAATCCATACTAATATTACTAGTGGCTCTGTGAGCTGTAGAACTCGAGAGCCTATCATTAAAAAAAAACGAAAAATTGATTCGACAAAAAAAGTCTATATAATCTTATGAACGAACCTGCTCACAAAATTTCACGAGAATCTGTAGAGGAGAACAACCGGCCAGACGGACAGCGTGACAGATACCGGCAAACGATTCGGTCCAAGCTGAAGCATAGAACTTCGTTCGCTTCGCTCGCTCGTTCGATAAATGCAAAGGTGTGTCTGTCTGTCTGACTGTCTTTTACCTTTTCACGCTTAAGCCGCTGAACCGATTTAGATGGTATAGAGATAGTTTAAGTCCCGGAGAAGGACATAGGATAGTTTTTATCCCGGATTTCAACGCCTAATGAGTTGAATTGGCAAGTTTGAATGGAGCTACGACGGTTCCACGCGGACGTATTCGCGGGCATTAGCTAGTTTTATAATACTTTATTTAATTTTACAGATCACATTGCCATCTTACGTGGAGCAAATCAGGGATAAATTAGCAGAAAATATTCACGAAATGTGGGCTATGAACAAGGTAAGTTTTCTATTATTTATCCGACTTAAAAGAATTTATGATAATAATCCGCCGGTCTCTTGCCACCATCAATGTGCCGGCCTTTCTGGAGCCGACAGGCATTGTCAGAGTTGATGGCAAAAGACCTGAAGGTGTGTCTTTGGTTCCGTGGAGCGTTTTCAGCCGCGTCAATTATTTTTGAAAAATATTAACAGTTTCCGCATTACGTTTTGACTTTCCTTGATCCGTCTCCTATGGGCCTTTTATAGATTTAACTTAGTTTAAATGAACTTGTATATAATTTCGAAAAAGATACAGTGACTATTGATCCATTATTGTTTTTTTTTATATTGGTATCCACTTTAAGTACTTACGTCATTTACGTATATTACCAATTCTACCCCTAATTTCCTTTGTTTTTTGGAATAAAAAGTATCCTCTGTTTAATTCGTGTTTAATTTCATCCAAAGCCGAAAAACAAAATTCAAATCTTTTATATTATAATGATTCGGGTGAGCTTCAAAAGTAAATTTTATGATTAAGTATAAATAGAAAACTCCCGTGAGCCTCTGACATTAAAATATGCTGAAACGGGTCGCTCACGTCTTTGACACGCCGGCATCGCGAGTGCTCACGATTAAGGACCACGTATTGGTTCGACACATTACGGGTGTAGACTCAAAATGTATTATATCTCCAAAAGAAAGGCAAAAAAAATTCCTAGTGTAGTTTGAGTAGGCTGAGTAAAAAAAGGAAAATAAAGACCCAACTTTGGATTTTTTTTCTATCGAGGAAATTTTGGGCAATCACGTATCGATTAAATTAGATAAATAATCATATAGTTAAGAATCATATATCTGAAAACCAGACCTTATTGTTTCCTAGTCTAGTCAGAACGGCATTTCAAAGCACGCGATAATTTCCAATGCACCCCCTTAAACTCTAAAAACTGCTTTCAGATCGAAGTCGGCTGGATGTACGGCGACCAACGCGAAGACTTACACAAGATCCATCCGTGCTTGGTTCCGTTCGAGCGACTACCGGCCGCGGAGAAGAAATACGATATACAGCTTGCTGTGCAGACGCTCAAGTAAGTTCAGACCTTATTCGGGTAGAAATAAGGTCGAATATTGTGAGCCTAAAACGATGTTGCTGGAGTAGTAATGAAACGACATAGAAATCGCTGTGTACTGAAGCTCAAGTGAGTGTAGACCTTATTCAAAACGCTATCTTAAGATTTAATATCGTAAGAGAAATATGTCACGGCTCGCAGGGAGTCTGCTCAGTGGCCTAATTGAATTTTGACCTTAATAATAACGGCGTTTATTTTAATATCAAGTTAATATATTACGTTCATCTATGCCTTATGTACGATTTTTTTATTGTACAGATTTTTGTACACAATTTTCACATGTGGTCTTTAAATAGTACCTACAATTATTGTGAACGAATATTTGATTCGAGTGACCAGGAAACTGTATTTTATAATCCTATCACTGTAACTACACATCTCGTCCTGATGTCCTTTGTGGAGGACAACTCTGGCACTCGGCTACTACATCGGCCTGGGCTAATTTCCACTATTGTTTAACCCTATCACTGTCTACTAGACACCTCTTAACGTCCCGATGTCCTTTCTACAGGACAATTCTGGCGCTCGGCTACTACATCAGCCTGGACAAACCCCCGGCTCGCATCCGCAACGTCAGGCTCCCCAATGAGCCTTTCATGCAGGTAATTTATTTATTTATTTAAAATCTGTTTTCAGAAACAGTTATAAAATGTACATGTATGAGCCACTATTTAAAACCTGGAAGGTTTAGGCAATAGTTGGAGAGATCGCGCGGTTCATACCGCGTTTCATAAATTAGTTACAATGAATTGCCTTTATATTACAATTTCCTTCCATAATTTAAATGTAAATCAAAATAGTAAATGTTTGTTCCAGAAATAAGTTTGAATAATGAAACTTCGTATGTGGTTTGGTTCACATACACACTAAATAAACACAGATACATATTGTATGAATGCACTGTATTAATTATATTTAGTGATGTGATTAGTTATTTAATTAGTGGTTATTTTCGAGCACCAGTACAGTGTCTGTTTAGCCCAATAGTTGACTAGTAGAGAATGCTTGAAGGTATTAATTCGTCAATAGTATTGTTTTGTATTTAAGAAATAAATCTTAAGTAAGTAAAAATATACTCAAATAAATTTTATTTTAACTAGCCACAGTTCAACTCGCCAATTAAAACCTAGCGCATTTCTAAAAGTTTGTTATCAGCAGATCATTGTATTATAATATTATATCATGTTATCCCTAGTCGAACGGCTACAAACCAGCACCACTAGACCTGAGCGCTGTCACCCTGACACCGAAGATGGAGGAACTTGTCGACCAGCTCGCGGAGAACACTCACAACCTGTGGGCCAGGGAGCGCATCCAGCAGGGGTGGACTTATGGACTCAACGAGGTATGTTTTACTTGGCATACTGACAATTACTTTCACTTAGTATTTTAAACGTGTATTTCAAGTGTGGGAAGGGAATATCCTGAAAGAATAAATTTGTGTACATTATGACGACTTCTAAGAAGATAATATTATTGTTGCGTCAACCTCAAATTACAACAGTTTATATTTATCATCGGTGAACAATGAAGGCAATTTACATGTCCACATTAATTTCTTTCTTGAGAGATTGGGTCGTTCGTTTTCAATGTCGCACAAATCACCTGTAAACTAATTCTATGGATTTCCTTTTTAAAGAACATCTGTATAAATATGTTTTGATCCATTTCTTCATGAATAAAATCGTGTTATGTTGTATATATTTATTCAAATGACTTTGGGATTATTTAGGTATACTCCTTCTAGATAAGTGAAGATACAAAACGATCTGAAATTTGGTGGCTGGGACAGTCACACATAGTATCGATTAAGTACTACTAGGTGTGAGGGTCACAGCACACTGAGTTAATAGATTTCTACAATGAAAAAAAGAAGATTCGTCGAAGATGTACAGTCAACGTGGTTCTCCGTCAATTTCTCATTTCTATATACTTTGTTGTATCCCATTTTTTTTCTAAAATGTGTAATCAGCAAATTAAGCCGGGGTAATCTTTAGGTATGCGATTTTCAAACTAAAATCGTAAGTTCAGATCCTGAGTCGTTCAATCAGCAACAGGAGCAGCTGGGCATTATAACATGTTCTTAATGATTTACTCAACCCTTATTCGTTTGAAACTATATAGGTAGACTATATTGAGCGCTTGGTTGGCGTAGTTACTGCACCCT
Organism: Epinotia bilunana; assembly: GCA_947049275.1. Lineage (NCBI taxonomy): Eukaryota > Metazoa > Arthropoda > Insecta > Lepidoptera > Tortricidae > Epinotia > Epinotia bilunana. The sequence goes on from OX346274.1 coordinate 1,697,034, forward strand.
TAGTTTTTTGAATTCTGACATTAAATATAATTCGGTATTTTAAAAATCTGATACATACTTAAATCTGCGAAAATTGCTCACACTTCATCTATCAGGATTTGACCTTTAAAATGTATCAATAACGTGTTTGTTTATTTGAAGACAGAATCCCCATGGCCGTGTACCATATATTAAAAATTTGTCTTGTGTCCTTTATAAAAAACACCTTTAATTTCATTCCTTGACCCAGGACCCGGACATGCATCGATCTCCTCACCTTGTGCCTTACCCTAAAGTGGACGAAGCGATCAAGAAGGCCAACCGAGACACCGCGTCGGAGACCGTAAGGACGCTGCTCGTGTATGGTTACATGCTGGATTCTCCTACTGGAGAGCAGCATGAAGGTAAGATAATGTGCGATACTTTGTAAACAAATTAGGATAGGTAAAAGCTACTGAGCATTTTTTAAGTTCCACTATGAGCAGTATATATTAGAAAATGATATCATATTTTAAGGACAAAAATACTATTGTTTCACAGCTCTTCTGTTGGAGGCTTCGAAGCAGAAGCAAGCTGACTTCCGCACGTACCGCGCCGAGAAGAACTACGCAGTTAGCTCCGGGAAGTGGTACTTCGAGTTTGAGATACTCACCACTGGGCCTATGCGAGTAAGTATTGTCTATAATCTTAAGTACATTGGAAAGTTAACAAAATTTGCGTTATGGTTACCGTTCTCAACATATACTCGTAAAATGTTTGCGAAGTTAATTTGAATCTAATTGCATGGAAATTGGAATTGGATTCGTTTATCATAATCAACGAATGTGTTTTATGAATGGTTCAAATACCATTCCAGCGGAGTGTACGTTGTAATACACAATGCGGCCTCACGAGGATGTTACAATAGTATACTTGTTGCTTTATGTTTCTTTTTTTGTCATTGTATCACTACATAGTATAAAACAAAGTCGCTTCCCGCTATCTGTCCCTATGTATGCTTACGTATTTAGATGTGGTTTTTTTAATAGATAGAGTGATTCAATAGGAAGGTTTATATGTATAATATAGTACCCGTGCGAAGCCGGGGCGGTTCGCTAGTATAATATATATTATAATTGAATTCACTATGAAAATTGTAGATTGTTGGTAACTCGTTCTGTGTTATCATTAACGATAACTTGTCTCACACGTGTTTTTTCAGGTGGGTTGGGCGCACGCAGATATGCCCCCTGGCATGATGCTGGGCCAAGATGAGAACTCCTGGGCCTTTGACGGATACAATGTTAGTTTCAAAGTTTATATCTTTTTTTTTATGGTACACTTCGTTACATCGATTCAAGAAGACGTATATGTTAGAAACGAGATTTTTACGAGACGTGGAAGACATTCTAACTTCATATATTTCCGTTATACTTTTTAACATTACAGTAGATAAAAGCAGGCTCATTGATGGTTTCTTGTTGTAACTAGACGTACAAGCGAAACATACAGCCTTACTTACAAATATGAAGTGGTTAGACGTAAGGTATTTAAATATAACAGATGTAATACGACCTTGACCTCCTTTCGGTTCCTTATTTTCTCGTCCCAATCGCATTTAAATAATTTGTTCCTAGCGCTCGTTATCGCACGTTAGTTAAGCGTGCGTAGAAGCGAGTGCACAATGTACCTACATTTAATCGATTGTGATCGAAAGTCAGGAATACTAATAGATCTCCTTATAATGTTAATTGTATAATAATAAGTGATCGGAAGTGAGACATTAAAATGTAATGTTTATTGAACCCAGTGCGTTAAAGTGCACGCCGGGTCGAACGACAGTTTTGGAGCGCAGTTCAAAGTCGGTGACATCGTTGGCTGTTTCCTAGACGTTGTCGACCAAACTATTAGTGAGTGGCGAATATGCCGAGGGTGTTTCTCTGATATCATACAATCTAGTTATATTATTAGGCAACGATACCTCAAAAATATTTTTTTTTAGGATGTAGACTAATTTCTCTAGTACTAATTAAGTAAGTGTATTAGTTCAAAGTCCTGTTTAAAGGACATGAGTCAAAATTTAAGGTATTTTGCCATCAGAGAAACATCAATATTAAGTGTGTAACTTGTGGTAACAATACTTGTATTTTAATTAAAACAAAATGTTCAACACATCCCTTTATATGTATTTGTGTTGGTTTCTATCCTTTATGAGTAGTACATATTTGCTAGCTTTTGTAGTTGCTGTCAAATTAATGACAGTGTTAGTGGTTATGTTACATACCCTTTTAGATTAGAAGTCAGTGAAATGTGGACTTAATATTCCCGGCATATTTATTTATTACCATCCAAGTTCTAGTTAAAAATTACACAGATTTTTAGATACCTCTTAATTTTATGTTAATTTTAGTTACGTGTCGGGCAGTATTTAATCTGGTGTTTAAGCGTCTGGTAGTACCTAAGTCGTGTTGGTTTTGAATAAGCATTTGTCTGATTTATTTAAATGACAAATATGACTTTAATTTCAGGCCTTTTGCACCTCAAACAACTTATTTTTAAATACAGATAAATGCTTTATTATTAGTTTCAGTAGAAAGCGAACATCTATAAACTTTAAGTACACACTATGCAATAAAGAGCTGACGCGAGTAAACCAGATTCGTGACCTTGGCGTTATCATGGCCTCAAAACTTACCTTCGTTCCTCATATAGACAGCATATTGGCTAAATCTTTTAAACAATTGGGATTCATATTGCGTGTAGGAAAGCCCTTTATATAGACTGTCAACTTACAAGGTATTATTTAACAGTTATGTACGTCGTAGGTTGGAATTTGCTAGCGCTGTTTGGAATCCTCTTTATAGAATACACAGTGATAAAATAGAGAAAGTACAGAGAAAGTTTGTCAAGGCAATTGAGTATCGCACTGGACATAAATACATAGACTATACCACTTCCTCGAAAAGACAAAGTACTACTTTATTAAGTTCTCGTCGTGAACGTATTGATGTCTTGACCCTGTACAAAATTATTAATAACATCATCGATGCCCCTTCGTTAATACATAGGCTTTCTTTTAGAGTACCCCGGCGTTGCGAGCGAGCTCGTAGAAAGAAACCCCTCTTTCTTATCTCCCGTAGCCGTACTTCTTACGCAAAAAACGGTTTCATTAGAAGAGCGTGCAGGCCTTATGACGAAAAATTTCAGACGTTAGATATTCTCCACGAGACATTTTCTAGCTTCAAACGATTATCTTTACAACGTATTCAACAACTGTAATACAACTTTATCATAACTGTAAGTTTTCTGGCAATGTTTATACTACTAACGATGCATCTCAATTTAACTCAAAACTTTTAATGTTTTTAATGTTTAGGTTTAAATATTCCGATTAAGGAAACTGTAAGTCCATAATTTACTACTTTTTACTGTGTCAAATGTAACCATATGAGACTGTTTGTTTCTTAATAAATAAATAAATAAATAATTTTAGAGCAAAATCGGTTCATAATTGGGATTCGAAGAAGCCAAAAAATTACATGCCCTGTTGGATTTATACAAAGCCACGAACTTTTTTTTGTATGACTACTGTTCCGATATCTTATACATGAACCTAAATTGTGAACATATCTTATTTTATGTTATTTTTTACTTCAAGGAGGAAAAAGTGTACAGCGGTAGTTCGGAATCGTTTGGCAAGCAATTGGCGGTGGGTGACATAGTTGGAGTGTTCCTAGATCTGATCGATAAGACGATAAGTACGTTTTAAGCCATCAATGAAATGGTTATTGTACGGAGTTGGTGGAGAAACTGTAGGGATATCCTTTTTAAAGCACATTTGGGAGTCAGTTAGTCATTGTTTTGACTGCTTTTGCGTTGAATGTTTGTAATAAAAGTGTAGTTTTTGTATTTCGGAGAAATAGAAACAAATATTTGTAGGGATAATTTTGGAATTAAGAAACACACTCATTTTAATAATAGCTTCTTAGTCAGCAAACCTTTTCTCGTTACCTCCTTTTCCTCTCAAGTGGCATGAGGAAAAACAACATGCGTTCAATTGATCTGTTTAAATCACATTGAAATATCGTTCTCCTTTTTAATGATTTAAGGAAAGTTCTCACCAGCTTCGTACAAACACCAGCTTCGAACTTACTTCCAAATTGAATTTCGTAATTCGCTTTTTTCTAATGAATACAACCATATTGCTATGCCTGCAATAACAGGAGTTTCCCATAAAAAAATCACACATTTACAGTTAATACCGCATTTGTCCATTGTAAAGGACAAAGCATATTTTTCTTGTTCCTTGTCTTTTTCGATATGTTCGACGACGCTAACTGTATAATCATGTAGAAATCCTATGACATATGAACCACAGCATGAGTAGAAGTATCATCACTAAAGCACTTTAAAAACAGTGCTCTGTAGAACTTGAGTAGTTGTATGAAAACGTAAATATTCATTAAGAGTCCGCAGTAAGCTCAATTCTCCATACAAACGTAGTTACGCTCTCATTTTAAAACTGCGCTTTGGATTGTAACGAAATTTCGCATATACAATGAAATGAGATATATCTATGTCTGTAATTAGTTTATGTAGCTTCAGATACCAGAGTAAAAAATACAGTGACTTTTTAAGTTTTTCATACAAAACTTGTTTTTGCTGTATTTCGTTTGTTTTATAAACTGGAACCATATAAACTAATTACAGACATAGATATATCTCATGTCATTGTATATTCAAAGTTTCGTCACACTCCAACACGTAGTTTTAAAATGAGAGCGTAACTACGTTTGTATGGGAAGGTGAACTTCGGCCAAGCTTACTGCGGACTCAAGTTATTCGGCAATAGCTTGAAAACGTAATACTCTTTTTCTTAGGGAACTAACAGGTTTTTTTAATTTAATATCGTTATAATCATTTTATATTGTTACCCGTATGGTCCTTAACATTGTGATTAATCATCTAATACTCATGTGTGCTAATTTAGTAACTTGAGTAAACTTATATACACCCTGCTTGAGGTTGCCACTGATTAATTAATTCAAACTAAGCTAAATTACTTTTCACTTACAAGTGTATACCGTACAAAATAATATTAAAAACCCAATGAATCACTTAGAGCAATTGTTTTTGGTTCCGTTGATGCAACCTTATAAGTAGTATTTTTTTTGATACTACGAGGAACTATTCCCTTTGTTATTAGTAATACTGTGATGTTACTTGATATCATAACTTTATAAAAAAAATATTATATAATCTGTTCAATTATTTAATTTTACTAACCGAAAGTTTGAAGGTATCCATCCCTCCTGTCAAGACAATTTGTTCTCTTAAAAGCACAAAATTACAAATAATTTGTGACAACAGGCTTCTCGCTGAACGGCGAGCTCTTAATGGATGCTCTGGGAGGTGAAACCACTTTTGCTGACGTGCAGGGCGACAACTTCGTGCCGGCTTGCACGCTTGGAGTGGGACAAAAAGCCAGGTATTTCGTAAATTTGCAACGACATGATCAAGCATTTTTTTAATGTACATACAAATTGATATGCAGTGGGGGGTCATGTTTCTCTGTAGCTGGCTGTACTTTAAAAAGGACAACATTCTACAATCCGATGTCCTTTGTAAAGTACAAGCTTATAAAATATTTGTCGGCTTCATAAAATATTGATTAATTAAAAATAAGTAAAAATATTTATAGTACCGTACGACCCAAATTATGCATTAAGACAAGATAAGATTTTTTTTGTCAGAGCTGTGTACATTGTGGTGAAAAAAATTAAGAGTATAGCATCAACAGTTTGCCCATTAAGAAACAATTGATTTATCGAAATGCTTACTCAATTTTATTTATGTTCTCTGGTAATGATTTGAGTCTAATTTCGTATTGCAGTATTTATTTACCTTTAATGTCCTTTCAGATTGACGTATGGACAGGATGTTAACACACTGAAGTTCTTCACAATGTGCGGTCTGCAAGAAGGTTACGAACCTTTCTGCGTGTAAGTACAGTCGACTACAAAAAAAAACTATCTATCCATGTTTTCACCTAATTATAACACTATAAGGTGAAAAAGATATATAGCCCATGTATCCTTTTTTCACCTTCAACGTAGCCATGTTTTTAAAATTATGTAAGTATGGGTTGAATAAACCAGGAGACAATAGGGGAGTAGACACTAAATAAAATAAGCAATAATGTGTTTTTTTTTCTCGTAAAAGGATTATTATGTAGTCACAAAGCTATAAGTTTAGTGTCCAAAGTTTTAGGAGGGGGTATGTTTTGTCCCTTTTCCGCAAATCGCACCTGGAGGATCGTGACGTCACGATTTCCTAGCGTTTTCTGTCTAACAAGCAACTTTAAAACGGTTGTAGCTTTTTATATTTTTGAGATATATTATGTGCATGGGATTTTCGTCATTAGTTATATTTTTTGCCTTCTTTCTTTTGAAGTAATAATACATTTTGAGTTCCCTATTAGAAAAATTGACACATAAACGATGGACTTCTAATATGCATAGTAGAAAATGGGGATTAAAATGTGAACAAACCTCACGTTTGGTGGATTTAATTGAACCCATAAAATCATAGTGTTATGTTATAGTGTTACCATGTCAACTAGTGACAGAAAAAAAATGATTCATAGTTTATACTGCGCGAGATCCCATCCCACGCTCAAAACTTTCTGTGTTGCCTAGTGATATTTTACAAGCTTTTATTTACTTTCACCTGTCCCGTTGTCTGTCCGTAATCAAATCTTGCAAGTTAAATTTGATCCACTTCCCGGTTTCCGATTGAGTTGAAATTTTGCACGAATATGCAAATCGCGTGACAATGCAATACTATGATGACGTAGAGCTGGAAGGTGGCCATAGGAACTCCGTAATAAAACCACATAACCCCATCGAGTTTGGGCTCGTTGGAATCGTCTCAATGAGTAGTTGATGATGGTATACTGATAAGTACAGCTGGCATGAAATTTTTGACAGAAACTTGTTTTTTAATATTTTGCAGCAACATGAAACGAGACGTGACCCACTGGTACACGAAGGACCAGCCCATCTTCGAGAACACGGACGAGATGATCGACACGAGGATCGACGTCACCAGGATACCGGCCGGCTCGGGTATGCCATCCTTTACTAGCTTTGCCCGCGACTGCTTCCGCGTGGAACTCGTTCACATCGTATCTCTATACAAATTTCCGTTCCCTATTTCACTATCTGAAGGGATGATTTTCGGGGTAAAAACGATCTTATGTCCTTCCTAGGCTCTCAAACTTATGTCAATACCATATTAATCTCAATCGGTTCGGCGGTTTTAGCGTAAAAAGGTAACAGACAGATAGAGTTACTTTCACATGCGTATAATATTTGTATGGAGTAGTATGGAAGGTTATGGATTTATAAAGAGAGAGGTGGCCCACTGGTACACGAAAACCCACCTTTCTTCGAGAACACGGACGAGAAGATCGGCGCGAGGGTCGACGTCACCAGGATACCGGCTGGCTCGGGTATGCCATCCTTTATTTACGAAATGTTGAGAAAGCATTTATCGCCGTATTCATAATCGTTCAACAAACCTAATTTAGTTTAAATGCCGTCACTTCTTCTTTAAATAACTACAACTTAGAAAAGTTGAAAAACCCCAGACATTTTCATTTCAAAGTTCAATATCTCAAAAACAGCTTAACAGATTTTCATGAAACATAGCTAACAACGCTTGCAATAAAATTATCTATGACACAAAAAAAACCGCATTCAAATCGGTCCATCCGTTTGGGAGCTAAGATACCACAGACAGATACACAGACAGACACGTTAAACTTATAACACCCCTCTCTTTGCGTCGGGGGTTAAAAAACGGCCTCTTTTAATGTTAGGATGATTTCGCCACTTTCAAGTTTGCTTATAAAGCGACGTTGTTCGGTAGTTTAGTCAGTCGTCAATAATGCAATCAGCGGCAGAAGCTCCGCTTAAGGAGCAAGGCGTCCACCGCTGACCGACGAAAGACCCGACAAAAGACCTTAAATGCCGTTTGTCTTTTCATTAAGAACATTTACAGGAACTCACCACCATTTAATTATATCTTCACTTGTTTCAGACACTCCGCCATGTTTGAAAATATCGCACAACACGTTCGAGACGATGGAGAAGGCCAATTGGGAGTTCCTGAGGCTCTCGCTGCCTGTTATATGCCACGCGCAGTTTATTGAGTAATTTATTATTTTTACTAGCTTCTGCCCGCGACTCCGTGCGCGTGGAACTCGTTTAAATCGTAGCTCCATACTGTTTTTCACTTCCCATTTGAACCCCTTAAGGAATGCTTAATGTCCTTTCCCGGGACTCAAACTATTTCTATACCAATTTTCATGTAAATGAGTGAAGAGGCAACAGACAGACAGACACACTTTCGCATTTAAAATATTAGTATTGACATCTTACTCGATACCTATCAAATTACAAAAAAAATAAGCACAACAATTTTGAAACCTAAAAACATTGTAGCTATGTTCGAACAGTAAAGAAGTTGGTTAACAATATTTATTTCAAAATAACGACAATTAATAAAAACAAACATAAAACTTAAACTATAGGCAAAAAAATTGGCATAAATCGCCGTCAACGGGCAAGGTTCCCAGAAGGCTGGCCGAATTGCTCGCTGCATAGCGATACTAACACGCTGTGCGAAATAGTGGCCAGCCCTCTGTTCGCTCGAGGCTTCTATTAAGCGCGTCGCCAAATGGTTAACTAGAATTCCCCTTGGATATCCTAGATTTTCTAGATAAACGAAGAAACGTATTACTAAATTGTCCGTCAACATTTTTTGGTTCTTATGACCATATATATCTCTAATGATTCATAGCTAGGTGATTACTTGATTAGATTAAGTTATTTCACGATGAATTTGCATTACTGTGAACATGATTAGATCTAAAAGTGGGTAATGACAGGAGATATGTACATATACATAGGTACATACATATTAAATTTGCGGGAACAATCTTACCCAGTCCTAAACTAAGCAAAGCTTGTACTATGGGCACTGCCTAATATATTTGAGGAGTTCCAGCAATTCCTAATGGAAACAATCTGTAATAATTCAATTTAAAAAAGAATTGTACGAATCGGTTCATAAATGACGGAGTTCTGTAAGAAGCAAACATTAAAATAAAAATTATCAAAAGAAAATACAACCGAATTGAGAACCTCCTTTTTTTGAGGTCGGTTAAAAAATCAAATGAGCTGGAACAAGTGTATTTAGCCTACTTTGATTCGCTGGTATCATACGAGGTAACTCAACTGATCTTCGACTGTTTTAATATTCCAGTGAGCAAAAATAGACAAATAACCTGGAACAAGTGTATTTCGCCTACTTTCTCTTTCTTATTTTATACGGCACTCTCACCTGGGGTAACTTAACTGACCTTGATATTCCAGTGAGCAAGAAAAAGCTCGTCGTTGGGTGGAGATCAAGCAACGTCAACAAATGCTGATGAAAGTGACTGCTGATGCGCAGATGCCGGGGCACATCGATCAGATCATGCGCAGTGGATTCACCATAAGCGACACCAAAGGTGAGATCTGAGAAAACTACAGCTATCTTTATCTCTCTTTAGCCCTTTTAAGAATTTATGGAATTCGTTTTGATAATGGCCAAAATGCGATGTAAAAAAAGTATCGTCGGGTAAAAAAACTTACTGAAAGCAGAAAAATACTAAGAAATATCAACAGTGTTCAAGTAGTAATTAGGTTGAGTTCTCTTTTACCCACCTCCTCTACATATACTTACTTATAATACTTAAGTGAGTTTTGGTTCACATCCCTCGTCATATACACGGTCATTTTTAATACGTGATTTGCTAATCGATCACGTAACGCACTGTACGTACGTTACAGTACATCCAAATGTAAATTTTTATATGGAAAAATAACGCGCGTTGGAAACGTTACGTAACGTAAAACGTTACTCCTCGGAAGTCTAAAAATTATTTAAGTTTAGTAGATACATACGTCAAATTTCAGCGCTTTGGCGGGAAAGTTGATTGCAGGCTTGTCAGACATGTGACAATTGATTTTGTTTTAATTTCATAGATTTAAACTAACGTTAGGGTTACAATGGTTTTGAATTAAATAGTAATTCCTAATTCAGTGTTATTCAGAAAAAATAACGTTTGTTTTGGGTAACTACGAGTCAGTCGTGTTTCGCATAAATTACTGGCATAAAAAATTTTGTTCCTGATCACGAATAAAAAATCACCCTGTATTTAGGACAAATGAGTCATATTATTATTAAACCTAATAACAACTATTTTTTCCGTTCCAATCTTAGGTTTGCTTTTTTTTAACAGTGTATCGGTGGAAATTAATTCGTCGTTTTAAATAGTCTCTAATATAAAAACACCCGTCCTACAAAACGGACACATGACCTGGTTGAAAATTAATTTAACCAAGCACGGTTCCGATAGCTCAGTTGGTAAAAGCGAGTGGCTGCGTGTACCGGAAGATTGCTGGTTTGGATCCGGCTCATCATATCAGCCGAAAGACGTCCACTGCTGGACATAGGCCTCCCCCAAAGAGTGCCACAATGACCGGTCCTGCGCCACCCGCATCCAGCGGACTCCCGCGACCTTTACCAGGTCATCAGTCCACCTTGTGGGGGGCCTACCCACGCTGCGCCTTCCGGTACGTGGTCGCCACTCGAGAACCTTTCCGCCCCAACGGCCATCGGTTCTACGTGCAATGTGCCCCGCCCACTGCCACTTAAGTTTAGCGATTCGGAGGGCTATATCGGTTACCTTGGTTCTGCTGCGGATAGCCTCATTTCTGATGCGATCGCGTAGAGAAACTCCCAACATAGCCCTCTCCATTGCCCTTTGGGTGACTTTGAGCCTTCTTATGAGGCCCATAGTAAGCGACCACGTTTCCGTGCCATACGTCATCACTGGCAACACACACTGGTCAAAGACTCTCGTTTTGAGACACTGCGGAATATTGGACGAAAAGATGTGCCGTAGCCTCCCGAATGCTGCCCAGCCGAGTCGGATTCGACGATTGTCCTCTTTCTCAAAGATGGACCTACCTAACTGAACAGTCTGTCCTAGGTATATATAATCGTCTACAACTTCGAGCGTAAAGTGATTTGATCCGATTGAAATGGGGGTTGGTACTACATGGAGGTTTGACATGATCTTTGTCTTATCCATGTTCATCCTTAGACCAACTCGCTCGGAGGCTTTACTGAGGTCATCGAGCATCGTGCTTAAGTCCTCCATGATCCGGCTCGGAGCAATACATTACCACGCTTTGATTTGCTTTCTCGCTTATTTTATTAATATTTTACACTGTTTTACCCCGTTGTTTAACTCCACTTTACCCTATTTAACCGCGCCCAAGGTCTCCACTCTGACGAAGCGGAGGAGCGATTAAATGTCTGCCCTCCCGGCCTCCGAGGAAGGGGTCGGTCGGGAGAAACGTCACTATACAGAATTACAATTTACAGCCAGGTACCAAAAAATAAAAAAAGCTCGTAATAGAATCGATGTTGCAGCAAGAGTCAGTATGTGGTTTTCAGCATTTTGAGGCTTCTGTCGAAATAGGGTAGTCGACTCAAATATTATTAAAACAATCTGTTTCTTTCTCCAAAAAATTTACAAATATTCAGCGTGTTTTACGCCAAAGAAGAAAAGTAGCATAATACTAAAAATGGTTTTCCACTTCTCATGCTCTAAAGGTTCGTCTTCATGCTGTGCGTAGGCGACATAAAATCGCATTTTATGCTCTAGTGCATAAAGTAAATTCTTCGTCGAAGACCAATTAAGGCAATCGCGATCTAACAGCCACACGCGCAATTTTAACTTCATAGAATAAACTCTTTTTTTTTTTTTTCGATAGTATTCTAAGACCAAGGCAAGGATACTAACAGCCAAAGTACACAATAAAACTTCATGAAATAAACTTAGTTTTTAATTTTCATCATTCCCTCGCAATCGAAGTGAAAAGTGGAGTGTACAATTCGTCCATAAAACCCATTTTACGCGAGACGTTTATCCATCCGAGCGAGCTTGCGAGCGAGCGAGTGCGAGTGCGAGTGCGTTTTATGCACTTTTTGTACAATCTACTATTTCATCACTAGGCATTTTATGTTCACAATGCCTAAAGTGGCCGTCAATGGAATTTGCTTTGTAAACAAACCGCCATATTGAAAGACAATTTCAATTTGGCGGTTTGTTTACATAGCAAATTCTATTGCGGCCACTTTAGTGATGAATTGTTAAATTCAATATTATTATTAAACAATTTTTCGGGAACCTTTTGTCAATCCTTGAAGCGATAGTTTGTACAATCAAATCTCTAAAGCGAAGACCTATTTATTACTCCCAGTCCCAGTGTTAGACTTGTAAAATTTCAAGTTGTAGCTTTCACTTTAATATCTATAAAATATTTTAAAAACTTTATCTATCTACTTTCAACACAATACATTTCCACGTAATCCGCCATTTGATATTGCACCTTATGCCTTAGTGTTAAAGTTCGTTTCTTGCAGGTCAAGTGAACGGGATGCATCGAACCCCAAGCGAGGCTGAGATGTCGAAGTATGAGCTTGGTGTTCAAAGTGTTCCGGATGACAAGAAGGATAAAAGGGGACGGTCGCCTTTCAAGTGAGTATGTACAACGACCCAATGATGTAATATAAAAAAGAAGGTAGAGACACCGTCTATACGAAATTCCGTGTTTAAAAATGGCCACCAAATCTGACAGCAGACACGTTTATACGTTTCCATGGACGACGCGAAACTGAGGCAAGTTGGTGCAGTTGACTCAGTTTTAGTGTGCCTATTTTGGAGCGCTTATAACTAGGCATCGGAGTTTTTGTCGCATGGTAAGACTAGAGATGGTAGACTAGCAAGCTATGGAGTCGACATTTGCCATAAATGTAAACTCTTATTCATACTCATAGTTATCATAATTGTAGGTTTCGGTATCGTATTTATTATTATTGTCATAGAAAAAATATATAAATATTTTGACACTATATAGAATCGCTGCACTTGTAGCCGAACTCGTGTTTTTCCTGCTAAGTAGCGGAAAGCGCCTACGGCGTATGCTCCCGCTAGACTGCCGGTGTTAAGAGTACCTAGAATATTATCCTGGCTAAATATCGTGTTGTGATAAACCATTCAATTTTGAACTCTATCCCTTCCTTGTTAAGGTTCTTCAAAAGCAAGCGCGGCGAGAGCAGCGACCGCGCCAAATCGCGCAAATCCAAGACTCCTGACCCGTTCAGCGACGGTGAACTCTCGCCAGAGAGGTCTGGCATGAGGAAACCGAATCCGCAGATACGGGTGTCGCAGGTGAGCCTTGTGGCTACGGGATAAGGTCGAGTTTTGAGTGGAAATTTACAGTTTGACGTTTGAACAACGTGCGGGTTGGATGTACCTTGTGTGTAAGAGATAAAGCTGAGTTTGGTTTGAAAAGAGATAATTTTCAGTTACATCAAATTGACTGTAATATCAATGTCGTAATACCACTATCATTGACACGAATATTATAAATGCGAATGTAACTCTGTATGTATTTCTGTCTGTTACCATTTTAAGCTTTAACCATTGAGCCGATCTAGGTAACATTTGGTTCGGAGATAGTTTAAGGGTGGGTCGCTCCAGCTTTCGATTACAGACGGTTTGGTGCAACTCACCCTCAGATCCTGGGAAGGATATAGGATACTTTTTATTCCGGAAATCATCCCTCAAAGGGGTGAAAAAGGGAGTGATTTTTTCTGTAGGAGTGCGTTAATTAAAAACGCTCTCGCATTAAAAGCGATCTGGAAAGTCTAATAGCATACGAGTGTACCAGGGTTAATGCGTCAATGTGGTAAATGTATATTTTGCAGATACCTTCGAAACGCAACATTTTAGAACCATCCATCCCATCAACGCATTTGCCCCGGTTGAACATATTTGACATTAATTCGATTTTAAACAGGCGTATTATTTTCATAAGGCGATTAACAAGTATACGCGGACGAAGTCACAGGTAAAAGCTAGTCTATACTAAAATTATAAAGAGCAAAAGTCTGTGAGATTGTAGCTTTGTAAGAGTCTAGTCTTGGAAAAATGATGCCTCGCCGAGTTTTTTACGCCGGTTCTTCTCGAGGCAGAGGTTTTCTTTCCGAACCGGTGGTAGTTTATCGACGTTGCGTGCATGTAATATGCCTAAATTGAAGAATAAATCACTTTGACTGACTAGGCGAGAATCTCGAGAACCCCTTTTCACTTCTGAAAAAATCTTCCAAATATCGAAAGGACTTTCAGGATAGACATAGGCTTCATTTGATCCCGCAGCTCGCGATTATCACTTGCCTACTTCAAACTATAACAAACCTACGTTGCACAGACGAACCTCAACAACCTCCAAACGGCCACGCCCCAACAAGACCGCAAGCAGATGACCACGAGCACCCTCGCGGCTGCGAAGACGGAGATGGTCGGCAACGAGATCTTCGACTCGGAGTGTCTGAAACTGATCAATGAATACTTCTACGGAGTCAGGTTAGCCTTAACTATCTAGACACTGCATCCACATTAACCAGATTTCCTTTTTTTTCAATTCACGTTCCTCAAATTCCTAAATCATTAGATTCCTTATTCACTAGATTCCTGATTAACCACATTCCTGATTCATCACATTCCTAAAACATTATATTTCTAGTTTACGTCATTCTACTTGAAAATTATCATAATAGCTCTCAGTCTCTCTTGCGTACTTCAACTTGACTTTTGCTAAATAAACAACCTGGTAATGTATGTATGAAAAATCAACAACCTCTAAGTATCCACGCCCCAACAAGACCTCAAGCAGATGACCACGAGCACCCTTGCGGCTGCGCAGACGGAGATGATTGGCAACGAGATCTTTGGCTCCGAGTTTCTGAAGCTCATCAACGATTAGTTCTACGGTGACAGGTCAGCTTCCACACTCTAGAGTTGATTGTTCACTGTTCAGTCATTCTCTGCTTCTGCGGACCACACAAGCACAAAGAAGTACCTGTCCAGAGGCTGCAACCATTTTTACAGCCAAGAAAGAAAATTTCAAGAAATCTGGAGCAGATTTACACTGCTTCTTTGACCAGGAGACACAAGATTACCTAAAAGAGAATAATTATAGATATTGATTATACTCCTAACCACCTTTACCACATCGACAGATCCCTGTTCACCAGATTCCTGCTTCGTTAATTCCACATTTGCAAAATGTTTGATACACCAAATTCCATGGATTTCTGATGTACCAGACCTATAACCACCAACACCGTAATTAAAAGTTCGAGTATCACCATTTCTATCGCACTTATAATAGACAGAGACAGAGTTGCAAATGCACCAACTTTGAGTTTCGATTTTCGTAGTAGTGCAGCACTCCTGATTGGCATTTCCTGATAGAATATGGAGGAATCGGACTGATGTATTTTATCCATCAGCGGACACTCAAAAAAAATTCTTATTCCAGGGTATACCCCGGCCAGGACCCAACTCACGTCTACGTTGGCTGGGTAACCACCCAGTACCACCTGCACTCCAAGGACTTCAACCAGAACAAGGTTATGAAGTCCTCCGTCATCATCACGGATGACTACGATCGAGTTATTGAGAGGTAAGTTTTGCGCAATCAAGTTTCCTAATGATGTTTGTTTGCTTATAGGTCGACCACTTAACTCAATCCTCGCCTGGGTGGTGCGCGGGTGCAGGGGCGCATTCCCGCACGTCGCCCGCGCCCTGTGTAGGCGAGGACTGACTTAAATGGTGACCACATATAGTTCACATAGTTCTCATAGTCATTCAATCCACGCTTGAATTTCAAAAGGGATTTGAATTCCAATTAATAACTTATACCGAGTTTCTAAAGTTTTGTCAATTAGGGCCTACCTATATCCTAAGCTGGCCATAGCAGCGTTCTCTGAGCTCAGCGATGTCTACTAGCTCTTTTAATACATCTGTGCGCAAGAGTCGCAATTAATGCCAATATAAAACTTTTGTTTCTGGTTGATTGTCCAACCTTTTTGCTACGGACAAAAAATCATTTTCTTTGTCCCTTGGAAAACGTTTTTCCATTCGGTAGGTGAAACTACAAACTTGCGAAGTAATTTCTCCGAAAGCATATTTCTACACCTGTGACTTAGGTTTTACAATTACCATACGAATTTAAAATGTTCAGTGTGGAACGTCAATCCTGCTACATGGTGCGAGCGGACGAGCTCTACAACGAAGTGATGGCCGAAGCGGCTGGGGCCAAGGGCGCCTCGCAGGGCATGTTTATCGGCTGCTCTGTGGACGCTTCTACAGGCGTCGTGTCGTGGACTTGTGAGGGGAAGGACACGAGCTTTAAATACAAGGTGAGGTTCAGCTTCAGACCCGGTTGGGTTTCTGACCAGCGAACGAAAATACCATAGAATGACACGCGTGTGCGCGTGTGGCGTGTGTCCTTATAAACTACCCAAACACATGCCTACAACACGATATGCGCATGTTCGATCTAAACAGCTGCTTGGCATCATTTTGACACCCCGCCTTCAACCCGCATAGTGGCAATGGCACCCATCCTGTGGGGCCATTTTGCGGCACTACTTATTAGTACCGCGGGTGACCAGTGGCGCTGCTGTGCGCGGTGGGAGACCGCTCGCCATCGCGGCGGGGGTCGATTCTGAACAAACATAGTGGCAGTGGTGTAAATTTTAAAGACTTGTGTGTTTTTTTCGTTCGCTGTTTCTGACAGAATAGCAATCGATAGTCCAAATTCGATTTGATGCGACGCTCGGTCGATTCTACGTTTTCAACAGGTTTGCTCGTAACGTTGCTGTTATGTCGCTTTTAGGCTCATAACCTAGGATTATAAGCATTAAAACTACCCAAACACGTTGTCATTAGTCGGGTTGTACAGTGCCAGTTTTCTTTATACCTATTCTGGCAAATGGGATCTTATGCGACTGATACATGATACATACCTACACTATTTGGTGGTGTCTATAGATAATGACGATTTGATGTGCGTATCAGAAGCTAGAAATTTATGTGTCCTTATGGATAGTGTGCTCCATTTTGAGGGTCATGTACTTGAAACTGTTCGCAACTGTTTTTATCTATGAAAAGTTCTGTATAGAGTCAGAAACTACTTAACGGTCGATATGCGGGTTAAATTATGTGAGTCTCTAATTCTTTCAAAACTCAATTACGCTGATACAGCTTTTGGTGAGTGTTTGCTATCTCGTTCAAAAAAGCTAGTTCAGCGCTTACAGAACGCGTGTGTGCGGTTTTGTTATACAATTCCTCGTCGAGCCCATGTCACTCCCTTTCTAAACCAGGGGAAATTATTAAAGATGGAGGCTCGTCGAACTATGCACCTTGCCACACTACTCTTCGGCATCATTCAAACTAAGGAACCTTCATATTGTGGTATGAGTGTGTGGGGTTATGGTATGGCTATTCTTCACTTACTTGCCGGACGAACTCGCAGCGGTGTAGCAATGTAAACAACCCAGTCCAATGTGCCTTAATGTTTATTTTTAAGCACTTAAACAGCACACGTACCAATAACGTTAAGCATAAAAGCAGAATTAGAAAAGGACAAGCAGTGGCACTAGAAGAAACCCGAGCGAACAGAAATCAAGCGGTAGCGTATGCGGCTCAGCGACATGCGTTTTGCGTCTAGGTGGTTGAGAGACTGACGGGCGCGGCCGCGGGCGAGTGCGCCCGCGACGTGTTCGGCCGGCTAATGGTAAACTGCTGACGTAGACTGTTGCTGCGCCGCCGCAGATATCTACTAATAAATTTGTCTGCTTGTCCCGTTGTACATATAAAATATATTAAAATTAGTATTTCACATAACTTCAATAATTATAATAAGTTAAATTGTTTTGTATAAATAAAATTAAAAGATAAAATTCATGCATTCCTAATTATCAAATAAAATTACTTTACGTAATTAATAACTGGCCTAATTAGATATTAAATTGATATTAAATTCATTGACATAAGACATAATTTGATTTGACATAATAACGACTTTAATTTTATGTATATAGTAAATAATTGTTTTAACTGTGTATAAATAATTAATTACATTTTATATAAATTGCACTCCACAAAAACTATTAAAATGTATATTGGGCGACATTATGCCCACAATATCTTTTCCAGAAGCTTCGATTTGCGAACCCTCGTCCTAGACGGATCCCTCGACTTATCTGTCCTCGACACGGAAGTGCGTCTTTTCGTGGCAGCTTTACCTATTCTGCCACGAAATGCTGGAACAACATCCCACCCTCCGTCAAAAATGCTCCCACATTAATTGATTAAAAAAAACTTAAAAAATTATTTAATAGATCAACAAATAAATCCAGCATAGCCTTCCAGTGTCTTTGTGTATGATTATGTACATATTCGTACCTAGGTAGCAATTTATTTTCAAATTCAAATTTAAGTTCTATATGCATCCTTTGTAATTTTAGATGAAACACATTTAACAAGAATATTAGTGTATAAATAAAATCCTTTAAGTAGTAGTACTATGTAACGTGCAGTTCTGGTAAAGTCGTATCTAGTAATTAACACTCATTACTTTAATAATACATATACCAGTATATTCGTTTTTATATTTTATCCGCATAAAATGTGATCGTTAAACTACAGAGTGCAATGTAAAAAAGTAATTTTTCCTTTTTTTTCTTGTAAGGAATTTTTGAGCCCACCTTAATAATATTTTGTAATGTAATCCATACTTCTATACCTAATATTATAAATGCGAAAGTGTCTGTCTGTCTGTCTGTCTGTCTGTTACCTCTTCACGCTTAAACCGCTGAACCGATTGAGATGAAATTTGGTATGGATATAGTTTGAATCCCGGGGAAGGACATAGGATAGTTTTTATCCCGGAAATCATCCCTGAGGGGATGAAAGTTTGTATCGAGCTACGATATAAACGAGTTCCACGCAGACGGAGTCGCGAGCAGAAGCTAGTAATACATCCATTAAACAGATTTTTTTAGTAGCGCACCACATGTGGATCCACATAATACCAGCGTCGTTTCGCCTTCTGTGGAGCGACATTATGCTGAGTGGACTCCGTTTTCGCATCTAACCTTACTTTTAACATAGCATCTAAGTGTAAATCTAAAATGTACTTACTGTTATTTGCGAAATAAAGTTTTTCTATTCTATTCTATTTCAAAAAGAAAAACCCTTCTCGGCGCTTCACTTCTCATATCAAGTCTGTCAACCAAAATTCACAGAACACCATTTTCCACAGATGGAGCCAGAAATCAAGCTGTTCCCCGCCATCTTCGTCGAAGCCACATCCAAGGAGATCCTCCAGATCGAGCTCGGCCGCTCGACCACCAGCCTCCCGCTCAGCGCCGCCGTGCTGCCCACGAGCGACAAACACGTCATACCGCAGTTCCCGCCGCGGCTCAAGATACAGTGTCTGAAGCCCCACCAGTGGGCTAGGGTGAGTCATGATTTAGATTTCTTTAATTCATAAAATAATTGTATGTTTGCATGTATTAAGTACGTCAATCTACAGCTTTCAGAGGGCACAGCGGAACACTAAATAAAATAATCAATTTTGTCGTATTTTCGCGAAAAAGGATTGAAAATGTAGTCAAATGGAGAAAAAATAAACGCAAGAAGTTAAAAATCACGAAGTTATAAGTGTCCAAAGTTTTAAGAAGGGTATGTTCAGTCCCTTTTTCGCAAAACGCAACTTCGTATGAAACGATGACGCTTTTAGATTGTGACGTCACTAATAGACGGCAATGTGCCGCGCCCCGTCGTTTTCGGCGCCGCTCTGCGGCAGCTTCGCGGATTGTGACGTCGCAAACTGTTTGCGTTTTCTCTCTCTAACAAGCAATATCCACATAGGTACCCCCTATTATAGCTTCCCTGGCTGGGGAGGTGCGAAGGTGCCCTCCGTCAAAAAAAAAAGTTAAACCTATTATCCCCTCCACAGGTACCGAACCTGTCGCTGCAAGTCCACGCGCTGAAGCTGTCTGACATCCGAGGCTGGTCGATGCTGTGCGAGGACGCGATATCCATGCTGGCGCTGCACATTCCTGGTACTGATCATTGTTACTATGATGATGATTTTATGCCGGGCCTTGATTAATTATTAATAGTAACACCCTGTATTATACAGGGGATTACTAGCGAGTTTGTCTACTGGTTGTTTTCGTGACCAGCCGACATGACTTTAGAAAATCAGCATAAGGGGTTGGTTTATCCTCTAGCCGCTCATCCTACAAAATATTGACAATGAAATGTGCATCAATTCTAATGGGAAATAGAGTACATACTTTCTTTTGTAAACAAAACAAATGCAACTGTGTTATACAGGGTGTTACTTAATTGGTGATACAAAATAGCAAAATGTGAAAGTCTAAACTGAGCAGTTAATGAAATAGTTTGATTTTTTTTTGGTATAACACAAAGTTGGGCCCATAGTTAAAGTTGTTCAGAATCATGGATAGATCCACATTTTGCTATTTTGTATCACCAATTATGTAACACCCTGTATATTGTCCTGAGACCGCATACAAAAATAAAACAAATATGTCAATCATCATATTCTTTCTCTTATCCCATTTACTTGCAATCGGCGAAGCATGTGTTAAATATGTAAATATTGTGACACGATTTTGACAATTACTATTCTATAGCTATTTATTTATTTTAAACCTATGCGTTATAAATCGCCAGTAACTGGCCACCCTACAGTAAGGCCCCCTCATACTAAAAATGAACTCTGTATCCCTACAGAGTTCAATTTAGTATAACGTGGCCAGTTATTGACGGTGGCCAGTATAGAAGACTTAATATTAAAAAATATTCCTATTATTGATGAATAGAGTTCATTTTAGCATGAGGTGGACATTTATTGAACGGTGACCAGTTTACCGGCGATTTATCCTGCCGAAATATAATTCTGCTTACAGAAGTCAATTACACTCCCATTTTTTTCCAGAGGAGGACCGATGCATAGACATTCTAGAGTTGATCGAGATGGACAAGCTACTAAGTTTCCACGCTCACACGCTCACGTTGTATGCCGCGTTGTGTTACCAGAGTAATTACAGGTAATTTCATAGTTAATATATTCCGTATACGGGCGATAATTTAAAATGCCGACTATCAAACAGTTTATTGAGTTTCTGATTATCCAGAAATCCGGATTTGTAAGTCTGATATAGTTTCATCATCATTATATCAGCCGAAAGACGTCCACTGCTGGACATAGGCCTCCCCCAAAGAGTGCCACAATGACTGGTCCTGCGCCACCCGCATCCAGCGGACTCCCGTGACCGGTAAAGTGTAAACGTAGCAAAATCAAAATCAAATATCAAAAGCGTGGATAAAAACTCATCTTATTGATTATTAGTAATTGCTGTTTTACATGTACCTTTATTTGGCATTCTGACAGTTCCTGTTCTTAGGATCACATAAAACGAAATAAATTACTTTGACTTTGATTATTACCAGAAAGATCGACGATAAGCGAATCTTCAAAACTCATTGTGGTGGCCCAGGGGGTCTTTGTCTAACAGTAAACGTACTACTCCGATGTCGTGAGATAATCTCCCCATTTATTCCAGGGCGGCCCACGCGCTATGCCAACACGTAGACCAGAAACAGCTTCTGTACGCGATCCAGTCGCAGTACATGTCCGGCCCGCTGCGGCAAGGATTCTACGATCTGCTCATAGCGCTGCATTTGGAGTCACATGCTACTACCATGTAAGTACCTATGACAGCGAAGTTTGAACCCGAGACTGTTCCGTGCAATGCTCTGAAACAACTGAGCTATCGAGGGTTCCATTCATGGAGACGAAATTTCAACAAATTCACTCTACCGATTACAAATAAGGAAGGCTAGTAGTATATACCGCAAAGGAACACTTCACTTTGATCGATTTGGTACAACTTACAGTTAACATGATAGCGTTTTTGTGTAACATAAAGCTATCGTCCCTTATTTACTAGCGAGTTTGTCTACTGGTTGTTTTCGTGACCAGACGACACGACTTTAGAAAATCAGCATAAGGGGTTGGTTTATCCTCTAGCCGCTCATCCTACAAAACATTGACAATGAAATGTGCATCAATTCTAATGGGAAATAGAGTACATACTTTCTTTTGTAAACAAAACAAATGCAACTGTGTTCTAATTTAGAACTATATAAATGCCATCGAAGTGATGCCTGTTAGACCTTTGGGCTGGTAGAGGATAAGTTTATCTCTAGGTACTCAACATGTTTTTTTATGAGCAAGAGCATGTCAATGGCATTTTTTTTTTAAATCATTTACTTGAGTATATCAAGTCACAAGATGGGATTAAATTTAAAAGAAAGCTCAAGGAATTAATGAAATGTTTTTATAATTTGAATGAATATTTTGTATGTCTACGTAGATTAAATAATGTTGCTGATACGAGTATAATGTAATAATTTACTATTGTACGCCCGAAATGGGCAAACTTTAGGGATTTAATATTTATTATGTGATCTTATGTACACAGTTCCGGACAATAAATTAATCTTATCTTATCTTATTCTCCAGGGAGACCTGTAAGAACGAGTTCGTGATCCCACTGGGACCCGAACTCAAGTCGTTGTACGAAGACCCCGAAATGCAACACAGCCTGCGCTCGCTGCAGTGCGAGAGCGTGCGGCCGCAGATGAAGATGACGGATATCGCGTGAGTATTAGATCGGTAGGACTCTTATCCCTCTGGTACTCGAACTCGAGTCGTTAGGACCCCGACAAGCAGCACGGTCTGTGCGAAAGCGTGCGGCTGCAGATGAAGATCACGGATATCGCTTGATTATACAAGGTGTGGCCTGGAATAAGAGCAAAAAATTTAACGGTAGATTATTGAGCTTGTGAGCAATTATTTCCAGGTGGTTTTAATTGAAAAAAAAGTGTATTTTTATAATTTTTCTTTAAAGTAAGTTTACCTGTATGTTTTACTCTTCTGGGGTGACAAAAGTGGTTATTTTATTTTAAAAACACTAAAAAAAATAACAAAAAATTTACTAATCACAAAAATATCTTTTAAAAACAAAAATGCAAAAACTAATTTTACTCATTACGTGATGTTACCTCAAAATCTGCATTAACCCATTATAACCTAGCGGTGCCGTATGGCACCCAATTTCCTGCGTCCATATTTTCGCGCCATATACTTACGCATGTCACACAGTGTACCTCGGTGACTAGCTGTTCATGCGGTGCTAGATCGAGATAGCTATCAGTTTCATTGCTTCCCTTCAACCTATACACTTGTTACCTCCAGCAATAGCGTCCACAAGTCAGTGTTGTAAAAAAGCACCCATTGTTTTTTCCAAACGTAATAAATTAATTAAACTTTTAATAACTAAAAATGACTAAGGGGACCTTCATGAACAACATATCAAACAAATATCAATTTCCAAGACCCTAAATTAATTCAGGTCATAATGGGTTAACTGCTGTGCATTGATCTCGTGGTGCCAAGATACATTACTTGGAGGTCATAACTTTAGATCAACATTTCTCCGAGTTAAACAAAATATTTAAAAAATTGACAAGCGGTTACTGCAGATGCTCTAAGGAAGCGTCCTTTTAAATATTTGCTCCTGTTACAGGCCACACACTGTATAGAGATTGGTAAGAGCCCTTCCATTTAAGATAAGTATCAACTCGGTGTTCCACTATTCACCAGCTGTGGTAAAAAGTGGAATAACCATCTTTGATGCCTTCGCTCCGAATATGTGGAATAAATCCCTAAACGATTAGCGACCAAATTGTGAGGGTGTAGTGGAAAGTTTTGCTGGTGAAACTTTAGAAAAAGCTTCTTAGATCCAAAACAATCCCGAAGCGAATGAATTCCGTCAGGGTATAAGCATTTTTTTGGTGCTGGGCTGCAGCAGAATAAGTATTGGCAATAGGTCTAGGAAGAGACTTCTGGTGGGGCTATTGACATTGAGGAGGAGGCTACTGATTGTCAAGCTTCGATGCAGAAAGTAATGGGAACATTGGAAACCTGCCGCACAATCCACCCAATCTTGTAGTTGATAAGCGAGCTTCACCGACAAGACTCTGACACTATTGTTTTTTACAGAGAGAACATCTCCGACATCAGCAACCTGTATTCTCCTAACTTCCCTTTGGAAGTAGTCCGGGAATTTGTTATGCAAGCACTAGCCGAGGCCGTAGAAACGAACCAGGTCCACAACCGGGACCCGGTTGGCGGCAGCAACGAGAATCTCTTCTTGTAAGTGGTTGCATCGTAACTTCTTCCCATGGGAGTAGGCTGAGCAATGCAGTTTCATAAAAATCGAGGCAGTACAAACTTACATTGGAAGAAAATACCGCTGGTTTGGACTATTATAGTCAGTGAACAGCAATAACCTAAGAATCCATTTTTTCACGCCACTGCTCGGAAATGTGGCAAAAGATGGTTAGAATTGAGGCTTCAAAGCTGGGGTTAGTTGGACGTCGCACGAACAGGCCATCTATGAGTTCAAACTGTCCAACAATGTTTTTGTAGTCCAGTTTGAACAGATCACAGTGCCCCCTATTTCCTTTCAGACCTCTCATCAAGCTGGTGGATCGTCTGCTGCTGGTCGGCATGATGCGTGATGAAGACGTGGGGAAGCTTCTCATCATGATCAACCCTGAGACCTGGGACCCCACCTTTGACAAAGGTAGGTGTACTATTAACTTGCAATACAAGTGCTGATATTATATACGTACTTACATCAGTTTTTAAAATGGTAATTGAAATGGTCTCCACTCAAAATCTTGTCATAAAATATTTGTATGTCTTATGGCAAAACATTGTGGCACATAATTTATATCATGTTTTTTTTGGAAATTTATTTTGCTTGTGACTAAAAAAAAAGCTTAAATACAACATAGTTTTAACGTTACGTTGGTGTTGACAGAGGGCAAAGACGAGCACCGCAAGGGTCTCCTCCACATGAAGATGGCTGAAGGAGCGAAGCTGCAGATGTGCTACCTGCTTCAGCACCTCAACGACATACAACTGAGGCACCGCGTGGAAGCTATCATTGCGTTCGCGCACGATTTCGTTGGTGATTTGCAGAGTGATCAACTCAGGTCAGTACTGACACAACATCTTTCATCTTTATAGATCTTTTTCTAAAACAGAGACTAGGCCTCCAATTTTCTCCTCCTGCTCCATTTGCCCTCCGCCCGAAACGTGACACTATGCAGTCCATTATCAGGAACACAACGTCAATATTTCATAGCATGTTTGAGAAATGCAACATACCCTAGAATGCTCATTACAAGTGAATGCTAAAAATACAAGCTAGATTTCTACTGGTCTAAACGGTCTCGACTGTATAAACTATATTAACACTCTTGATTATAGACGTTACGTCGAGATCAAGGCGTCTGACCTGCCGAGCGCTGTCGCCGCGAAGAAGACGAGAGAGTATCGGTGTCCACCCCGGGAACAGATGAACGCTATACTCAGTAAGTATATAAATCTATATTAACACTCAGGTCACGAACAACAAATAGACGGAGCATTACAAACAACCTAGTGGATCCGGTTTATGGCTGGTTTTAGTGTCATCGATGGCACCGAGGGATATTAGGTGCTTATTCAAGAGAAAAATCTGCACAGGATTCTGACCAAATGAAAACGAAAGGCAAGTACCCATAACACACGCCTTATTTGTTAAAAGCTCTTATTTAACTTGATCTGGGGTCCATTTCTCAAAAGCTTGTAACTTGTAATTTCACACTCCTTCTATTAGAAAGTGACTTCCGCTTGTATAACAAGTTACATCAAGCTTTTGAGAAATGGGCCGCTGTTCGTTTGTTAGTGATGGACAAATCTTGAAATTTTCAACGAGTTAACCTCAACCAATTGAGCTAAAATTTTGTGTATAAGTATAGTTTGGATGAGTATTCAATATTATGGTACCATCGAGCTGATTTGATGATGGAGACGGAAGGTGGCCATGGAAATACAGTACTTAACTAACGTAACCCGTTGAGTTTGGGCTCGATAACATCGTCTCAAAGAGTAGTTGATGACGTTATACAGAAAAGTACAGTAAAAACTTGGACCAAAAAGTAAATTTTTGACAAAAAATATTTACTATGGGGCTAGGTTGCTTTGTGTGTGTTTCTTAATATTTATTTATGTTCATCCAGGTTTCAAACACATGGATCTTGAAGACGAGTCGGAGAAGGACAACTACCCGTGTGGTGAAGACCTGATCACACGCATGATGGAGTTCCATCAGGGGCTGATGGCGCATGTGTCTCTGAACGCACTGCAGGAGCCCGAGGCGCCGGTAAGTGACCTGAAGCAGTAGTAGATGTTTAGAAGGACAACTGTCCGTGCGGTAAAGACATGACCACCCGCATGATGGAGTTCCATCAGGGGCTGATGGCCCATGTGTCTCTGAACGCACTGCAGGAGCCAGGGGCGCCGGTGAGTGACCTGAAGTAGTAGTAGATGTTTAGAAGGACAACTGTCCGTGCGGTGAAGACCTGACCACCCGATCATGGAGTTCCATCAGGGGCCGATGGCGCATGTGTCTCTGAACGCACTGCAGGAGCATGAGGCGACGGTGAGTGACTTAAGTAGTAGTAGAAGTTTAGAAGGACAACTGTCCATGCGGTGAAGACCTGACCACCCGCACGATGGAGTTTCATCAGGGGCTGATGGCGCATGTGTCTGTGCACGCACTGCAGGAGCCTGAGGCGCCGGTGAGTGTCGTGGCCGTGGCTGCCAACCACACTGTCTAGAAGGACAACTATCCGTGCGGTGAAGACCTGATCTCACGCATGATGGAGTTCCACCAGAAGCATCATCTAATTTACACCATTTGGACATTGAGATACCCGTCAAAATGCGTCGTCTGATTTACTTCACGATTTGGTCATTGAGACACCCGTTAAAACCCGCTGTCGTCTGATTTTTCAGGAAATAACTGAACCGGAGGCGAAACCTGGAGCCATTGGCAAGCTTCGCAACATCATCAACACCGTTAAAGAACTAGAGGAAGAACCTAAGGTAAGGTCAATCAGTCAAGTCGAAACGTCTAACTTTCTGCTTATTGTTATTACATACTAATATACTACTATTGGTGACCGGTTTAGCCTAGTTGGTAGTGACCCTGCCTGCGAAGCTAGAGGTCCCGGGTTTGAATCCCGGTAAGAGCATTTATTTTTAGTGATAAGCAAGAATTTATTTATCTATATAAGTATGTTAATCGTCGCCGATAGTACAAGCTTGGCTTATTTAAGGACTAAGTCGATTTGTGTAAGATTGTCCGGAAAAAAATGTTTAAGTGCATTTAGGCTGGCTTACTTGACTACAAGGCTTGCTACATATTATTTAAATTATTGTTTTTCACGGGTCTAACGCGATATTAATTTACCTTTGTTTCTGACGTTTCGACACGGGTTGCACCGGTCATGGTCGCATATGACTGTCGTCCCAGCAAATTGCCAATGGAGATATGGGTGCATTATATTTGACTACCCTCCAAAAGTCGATAAAATATGAAGGGTAGCTTTAGCCGATAAAAGTCCACTACCTGTCCATTATTATATTAATTGTCTAGAGCACGACACAAAACACACATACAGGCTACATATAGGTTGAATTCCGCTGGACTGATACATACAAATCTATGATCGGCTTGTCTGTGGAAAGGCTATATATTTTATTTGTAGTATCTGCAGCCCAGCGGAATATCGTCGTCTTATACCTGTAACACAAAAGTTATTTAACTTACCATGGGGCTAGTTCGATTTGTGTAAGAGTATCTCTTATAACTTTTTTATTTCTCTACTGGTCTTTGCGTAGCCGGTGGAGGAGCCTCCCCGCAAGTCTCCAGAAGAGAAGTTCCGCAAGGTGCTGATCCACACCATCGTGAGCTGGGCCGAGGAGGCTCAGATCGAGACTCCCAAGCTGGTGCGGGAGATGTTCAGGTAACACACATCATCATTATAGCAACAGAAAGACGTTTATTGCTGGTAATAGGCCTCCCCCAAAGAGTGCCACAATGAACGGCCCTGTGGCCGTATCCAGCGGACCCCGCGATCTTTATTCGGAACCGATCTGAAAGATTCTCTGGAAAGAAAGTTTCCCGAGTGGCGACCACGTACTGGAAGGCGCATCGTGGGTAGACCTCGCAAGGACTGATGACCTGGTAAAATACATACCTTGGATGCCCGCAAGTCTCATGAGGAGACAAGGTCCTGATTCACACCATCGTGACCTGGGCCGAAGCGGCGCAGATCGAGACTTTGAGCTCGTTCGTGAGATGTTCTGGTAATAATGTTCGAAGTCACATGAGGCCTTTATAACTCATGCATTCATACCAATATTATAAATGGGAAAGTGTGTCTGTCTCTTCACGCACCGCTGAACGGATTGAGATGAAATTTGGTATGGCGGGGAAGGACTTAGGATAGTTTTTTATTGCGGAAATCATCCCCCGAGGGGGTAAATGGAGGATGGAAGTTTGTATAGAGCTACGATATAAACGAGTTCAACGCGGACGGAGTCGCGGGCAGAAGCTAGGAAGTCGCAAAAATATAGATTAAACGTCATTATGCCAGTGTAACCCGGGCTAAGTCAAAAGTCAAATTATCCAAGGCCAATCAAAAACAAGATAATAAGACTGTGGTGTAGGCCAGCATCAGCAGGAGGGTAGGTATCGTTTATTTCGTATGTCAATCAGACCACTGTTTAACACAATTGTTTGTGCGGCCAATGAAAAAGTTCCTAATAGATGGCGCTAATGTGTTAAGCAGAGGTCTGTCATACGAAATGATTGTTACAGCTAGCTCTCCACACTAGTAAAACTAGCTTCAGCGGGCTTTTAAAGGAACGCGACATTGTAAAGACGTTGGCAGTCTTCATAATTGACAAGACTCATGTAAAATTTATTCGTGTAAACTTGAAATTTTCGTGTTCTTTCAGCCTCCTAGTCCGTCAGTACGACTCGGTCGGAGAGCTGATACGCGCTCTGGAGAAGACGTACGTCATCAACGCGAAGACCAAACTGGACGTGGCGGAGATGTGGGTGGGCCTGAGTCAGATACGAGCGCTGCTGCCGGTGCAGATGAGCCAGGAGGAGGAGGAACTTATGAGGAAACGATTGTGGTGAGTCAAGAGTATAGGCCTATAGGCCCTCTGAGACGTCTATTATGTAGACGTGAGGCTCATTGAAGAGTACCTACAGATGTGCAAGTTGAGGATAGTTTACAAAAATATTAGGAAAGTCTTTTAATAAAAGTCTGTCCAGTGATTGACCCTAGTCTCTGATGGTAAGCGACGACAGAGCCCAATATGTGGCTCATTGGTTCAGTAATAGCCTTATTCGCTCTTCTTTTGAAGGCACATATAAATAAAGTAAATGAATAAAAATTGTTTATTTCAGACCGAGACCCATAATTATTCTTTGGTAACAATTGGGACTTCCAAGACTATTTTAGAATTACATTTCATGTTTGGTGTTAGCAGCAAGTAGTGATATATTACACCCTACTTGGCCCTACCAATAACCACCTGTTTCGGCCCATAAGACCTCCATCTGTTAAACTCCTGAAGCTGCGCGTAGGCGCAATACGTCACGCCATGTTATTTTTTATACTTCCTAAAGCTTTAGTACTTTCATGTACTCTTATAAGCAGTAAATTGATAATATATTTAATATCTGGGTTTTATTTCTAAAACAAGTAAAGCCACGTTATGTACCAACACACCACCTCAATCTAATACTTGGTGAGCGGGCAGGCAAGTCACCGAGGCGGGTCGCTAGGCATAGTATGCAGGGAGCGAATTCCATTTTAGGAAATTTTTGAGAAATTACCATGGTGTCTCCATTGGGGACGCTTCGCAATTTTGGATATTTTCTTAATTTCGGTTATTTATGTTTCATTAATGATATTATTTGTTATAGGAAACTGGTGAACAATCACACGTTCTTCCAGCATCCAGATTTGATCCGGTAAGTCTATTTACAAGCTTTTATTTAACTTGACCTGTTCGTTTGTCAGTTTGTTAGTGTGGGACAAATCTTGGAACTGGTGAATTTTAAACCAGTTAACCTCAACCGATTGAGCTGATGTTTTGGGTATAAGTATAGTTTGGGTGACAATATATAACGGTACCATCAAGGTGGCCATGGGAGTTCAGGACTTAACAGATGTTACCCCGTTGAATCGTCTCAATGGTTATGAGGGTATTCAGAAAAGTACAGTTGGCAATAATAGCTTGTACCAAAAATGAAATTTTTGACAGACTTAATCTCATATATATTTCTACGAAAATCTAGATGTTTTACTATCACGATTTTCATACATGTGTTAAAGTGTAAATACTCTACAAATTTTCAATAACTGTACTATATTATTGACCTCAGGAAAAATTGATTTTTTTACTCTGCATGACCAGATGTGCCTTGAGCGTATATATATATATATATATATATATATATACATACTCGTATCCTACTAATATTATAAATGCGAAAGTTTAGATGTTTGGATGTTTGTTACTCAATCACGCTTAAACGGCTGAATCGGTTTGAATGAGATTTTGCACGAAGATAGTTTATAGCCTGGATTAAAATAAAGGATAGTTTTTATCCCGGGTCGACGCGGACGAAGTCGCGGGCGGAAGCTAGTATAATAATATATAGTGTTGGTCTCCATAAAGTGCCCAGATAAAAAAGGCAATTTCTATTATAAGGGTTACGGTCAGGCAAAAAAAAATTAAAGTAGTCTGTCGTTTCAAATCATACGCCTTTGAAAAAAATAATTTGGCAGTAAATAAAAAAAAAACAACCTCAATGGATTGAATTTTCAAGGCTCGCATTGACGCGGCCCTTTAACAGATTTTTATTGGTATTTGCAGCATACTTCGTATGCACGAAAACGTGATGGCGGTCATGATGAACACACTAGGCCGACGAGCTCAGGCGCAGTCGGACGCTGCCCCCGCCTCCCCGCCCACCACTGAGGACAAGACCAAGGTAACCAACTAGGCCTAGTTTAACAGTTATAGTTCGTCCTTCACCGAACATAGCCCTCATTTCAGCGATGCAGACAATGCAGACCCTAGGATTACAGGCAACTGGACCAAAGTAGACAATAAAGGTCGATCTTAGAACATATAACACGGCTAGCACAAGATCGTGATCTGATTCTTGCGCGAGATAAACATCCGTCTCTTTTCAATTAGAACACTTAGAAAGAGACTGATAGTTTGTCTCGAGTGCGAGTACTAGCCGTGCAAGGCTCACTACGGCACAAGTAGAACGTGATGGCGGCCATGATGAACAGCCTAGGCCGCCGAGCTCAGGGACAATCGGACGCTGCCCCCGCCTCGTCGCCCACCGCTGAGGACAAGAGTAAGGTAACCAACTCTCTCTTCGTTCGTTCACTCTTGACAGAGTGGTTGCGATTTCATGATGATGTATGGATAAAGCAGCCCTCGCGAGATAAATATCCGTCTCTTTCTAATTAAGCGATTGCAGAACGTCTGCATCACTACATCGTATAAAACAAAGTCGCTTCCCGCTGTCTGTCCCTACGCATGCTTAAGATCTTTAAAACCACGCAACGGATTTTGATGCAGTTTTTTTTATTGATAGAGTGATTCAAGAGGAAGCTTTATATGTATAATATAGTACCCGTGCGAAGCCGGAGCGGGTCGTTAGTTAAGTATATTTTTGGTTTGCGTAAATTTGATCACGTGTCATCCTTCCGCTTCCAGCTCAAATATCCGTAGTCGGGATTTGCATACAATGTCGCTCCTTTTCAATGTCCTGTCTTCAATGAGTTCAGAGTCGAACGTCCTGGGGACCGTAAGAAAGTTTTAAGTAATGGTCTTAACGTTCAATATGTATCCAGGACACGTCTCATGAGATGGTGGTGGCCTGCTGCCGCTTCCTCTGCTACTTCTGCCGCACGGGCCGCCAGAACCAGAAGGCGATGTTCGACCACTTCGACTTCTTACTGGAGAACTCCAATATCCTGTTGTCCAGACCCTCGCTGAGAGGATCCACCCCACTGGATGTGGCGTACTCTAGTTTGATGGAAAATACTGAGCTGGCGCTGGCTTTAAGGTGAGGCACTTTTTAAACATGACGTTAGAGCGACACGGACAAAGGTGTTCAGCCTCTTGTGAGGACCGTACGAGTCTCTTTATTCGTTCATTTGTAACAGAGTGGTCGTGGTTTCATGATGACGTATTTACTGTAAATATAGCAGCCCTCGCGACGGTGCCAATTGTTACGGTCATCAGCGTTACGGGAACATTGGACTATGAAAATGAAAATGAAAATGAAAATGAAAATGAAAATTATTTATTTGTACAACATAGGTATATGGTGGTTTAAGACGCAGCTGTTATGAAATCTGCCCAACGCGTAGTATATCTACGAGTAGATGAAACTTGTTCACTGTTCACTTGAAATGAAAACGATGTAACATTGACCGTGGTATATTAAGTCCTATAGAAGTGTGACCGGCGCCCGCATCCAGCGGACTCCCGCGACCTTTACCAGGTCATCAGTCCACTTTGTGGAGGGCCTACTCACGCCGCGCCTTCCGGTACGGTCATATTGGCACTCTTTGGGGGAGGCCTATGTCCAGCAGTGGACGTCTTTCGGCTGGTATAATGATGATGATTGTCATTTTATTGATGATAGCAGTGTGGCAAGAAGTGCCGCGCTGCAATAGGGTTATTTATTTATTTATTTAAATCAGGCAACAAGGCCCATATTACAAATACCTTCAAGACTAACATACATATCAATATAAACTTATTAATAATTATAAAACACACCATTACTGCGACGTATTACCAGGGTGTGTCAGGTAACCGACCGCGAAAACGTCGGAACTTGACTCCCTTCGGCCAAAATTATCCCTTAGTGAAGTTTGATAGATGGTCTGTTGGAACTCTGACCATAAAGGAATTAAAATTCATGTCGTGTCAACTGTATAGCCACCAACGTAGATGCGGCAATCCATAGGCTCCTAAGCGCTGCAACAATCATCTGTCGCCAATGACTAATGATGATTAAAATAGAATGTACCGGGTTAATCACGTCTTCGAAGTCGAACATCGCTCGACATGTAACACGGTTCTTAATAATGAGTACTCGCGATACCGATGTGCTTAGCACTACGGGCCTGATACGTTCTGAGCGGCATGCAGAGGCGGTGGAAAAATCTACCCTCAATTTCTTCAGCATTGTTTATTGTATTTTAAAGTCTGGAACTTGCAGGAGTTTTCCATATAAAACTGGCCCTCATGTTCCCAGAGAGCACTACCTCGAGAAGATCGCCATCTACCTGTCCCGCTGCGGGCTGCAGAGCAACTCGGAGCTGATCGAGAAGGGCTACCCGGACCTCGGCTGGGACCCGGTCGAGGGCGAGCGGTACCTGGACTTCCTGCGGTTCTGCGTGTGGGTGAGTTACTCTGAATACTCTGGTGCCGACGAGGCATCAGCATTCTTAACATAGCACTACGAAATTGTTGGCAGTGAATTTGTTAACATCTAATCCCATGATTTGGCGTGGCTAGGCTGCCATATGACCTACCAACCCAGAGGGGAAATTAGAGCGTGTTGGGATTAGCTCCTGCTCACGATATTTTCCTTCATCGAAAAGCTACTGTTAAATCTTAATCGATATTTGATACGAAGGGTTCCGTACCATTATCTATAAAACCGCCAAAAAATCATGTCTGTTGTATGGTATCCCCACTCCGACTCGCACTTGGCCGGTTTTTTATTATTTGTTGTTATAGCGGCAACAGAAATACATCATCTGTGAAAATTTCTACTGTTTAACTATCACGGTTCATGAGAGACAGCCTGGTGACAGACGGACAGAGAGACAGACAAACAGACAGACAAACAGACAGACAGACAGACAGACAGACAGACAGACAGCGGAGTCTTAGTAATAGGGTCTCGTTTTTCCCCTTTGGGTACCGAACCCTAAAAGCGCATTGGTAGCCGTGGTTCGAACCCACGACCTCCATTTTGAAGGGTCGAGCGCCTTAACGCTCGGTTACAGTGGCTTATACGGTATTTAATAAAACTCTTTATCCAGGTGAACGGTGAAAGCGTAGAAGAGAACGCCAACCTCGTAATCCGCCTCCTGATCCGACGACCGGAGTGCCTCGGGCCCGCGCTGCGAGGCGAAGGCGAGGGCTTGCTGAAGGCGATCGTCGACGCCAACAAGATGAGCGAGCGGATCGCGGACAGGAGGAAACTGAGGGAGATTGAGATGGAGGGAGATAATACGGTAAGTCCTCCAACTTGTCTCTCTCCTCAGTCGTTCACTCTTGACAGAGTGGTCGTGGTTTCATGATGATATATGGATAAGCTGCCCTCGTGATGCTCCTCCACTTTTTACGGTCTTCAGCATCACGGGAACACTGGACTATGGTGGGTTGTGTTGCAGCTTTGATTGAATTCGTCGTCGTAGATCCCTGTGTACCCTCTGTACCTTATTTTCAATCCTGCTTGAGCCTTCTACTCCAGGTTATCTAAAACGGAAATTTGTTTTCGAAACTCCGCGTCCCGGATGTGTACTGCGTTCTTCCCGCTTACTCAAACTTGTAATACCTTCTCACCATACTGGTTTTATTTCAAATTCTTTCGCCGCCTCTGGAATGCGCTCCCTTTCCCTTTAAAAGACAAGCCCCAAGCAAATTAGTTTTCAAGCGAATCCTTCGTGGGCATCTGCTGGAAGAAGAATTTGCAATATTTTGCGCATAGCATCCATCGTCCAATATATATTAGAGTATCATATCTTTGTATATAAGTAATAATATGTAACTATATATATGTAGAATTATGTTTTAATAAGTCTGTACTACGGTCTAAACATTGACCATTTACTCTGCACCAATTTTAAGTG
Source organism: Epinotia bilunana (assembly GCA_947049275.1). Lineage (NCBI taxonomy): Eukaryota > Metazoa > Arthropoda > Insecta > Lepidoptera > Tortricidae > Epinotia > Epinotia bilunana. The sequence goes on from OX346274.1 coordinate 1,731,958, forward strand.
TCTCTGTCTGGCCTTATGGTTAACTGGTAGAGAATGCAACTTGGCATTAAGTTCGCCATTTGTACATTACTTTGGTTTTGTGCAATAAAGTTTAAATAAATAAATAAATAAAATCCTTCTAACGCGTAGGAGAACGACCGCGTGATCGCTTTCCCTCTACCCTTCCCTGGCCAACAAGTCGTTGTTTCAAGTAATATGCCCGAAGTAATAGAGGATTCGTATTTGCGCAGTCGACGATAATCTCTCTTTGATTTTAAGTTCTTCCAAGATGAAAACATTGTTCCGAAACGCTGTCCATGGAAATTGCAGCAGTCAACAACAGCACCACATTTCTACTGCATAAATTCTGCGTGTGTCTTTCAGGCGCACCGTCCATGTTTCTGCACCATATAAGAAAACTGGGAAGACTAAGCTTCTCATCAGACAAATTTTCGGGGCTTCGGTGATGTTACAGTTGCCTCCAACTTCTAGCTACTAGGCTATCGGTAGCTACGTTGCAATTTGAGAAATATAAACAGGCAACGCAGATCAGATTACCAGTCGTGAAAAGACACTTTTTTCACAAATCAGGATCGATGCTTCTCGAGACTCCGAGTGAAAATAACTTAAATGTCTAAAATATAAAATGTGTGGGGTACAGTTGAAAAATAAATTCTCAATCGTCAAATAATATTTCGTACCTTAAGGCTGTGCATTGGAAATTATCGCATGCTTTGAAACGCCGTTCTGACTAGATTAAGAAACAATAAGGTCTGATTTTCAGATATATGATTCTTGACTATATGATTTTATCCATACATGTATCTAATATAATATAATTTTTTCTATAGAGGAAATTTTAAGCAATTTCCTCTATAGAAAAAATTACAAAGTTGGGTCTGTATTTTCCTTTTTTTTCTGCCTACTCAAGCGATACATTATTTTACGACACAATCAAGTTAATAGTATTTCATCTCATCTAAAATCTCACTTTATGAAATTTAAATAAAACGTCTCTAAGTTAGGTATTTATCGAAATTTGACAAAAAAAGCCATTCCCGAAGAGTGTTACATCTCTTTTCCTCGTGCGCGGAAGGCATCAGCGTGTCTCTGTCTAGGGGGCGTGTTCGACTCAAATCAAGGCATCGCCTTAAGTGGCATGACTCTACCGGGAGCCATCATTGCTCTGAATAAGCGGCGTCAGTGGCTAGATGACTTTCAAATATTTTGACTATGATAAGATATTTCTCCTCCACAGGACAGGCATGTGATTAGTGTGGTGGTTACCATTATTGTATTAGGCCATGCTTTTAAGAAATAAACTATATGTACATGTGTTATTGTGTTGGTGTGTTAACAGTTCAGCCACCCGCTGCCCGAGTCAGACGATGACGAGGACTATATTGACACGGGCGCCGCCATCTTGAATTTCTACTGCACGCTCGTCGACTTGCTAGGTCGTTGCGCGCCTGACGCTGGTGTTATAGCTTTGGTATGTATATACATATATGAACGATGTGTCATCGTTCTGGACGCTAGATAGACCCAAGTTGCCTTTCACTAACAGTGAGTGTTAAAACCCCTAAGATATTGATCTGCTGCTACCTTGTGACTCGCCGTAAAAATATTTATTTATTTAAAAGTATTCAATAAAAATAAAAACAGATTTTTATTTTAGTTCTTTTTATTATGTAGTATTTTCCTCGCTTTAGTGAGGTGAAAATATGTGTTACACACGGGTGCAGTTATTTTACGTCTCGTGTATTGCAACACTCGCTACGCTCAGGATTTAATTTTTGAATCACTCGCTTCGCACAGGATTCTAGATTCACTCGCTTTGCTCGTGGTTCAACCATAGAATCCATTCGCTGGCTCCTAGTTCAACCCTTGAATCCATTCGCTAGCTCGTGTTTCAATTCGACACTCGTAAAAAGAAGACTGGAATTGTATGTGTACTTTTGACGTCATCTTGTAATGTGTTCTCTTGTTGCAGGGCAAAAACGAGTCTCTCCGAGCGCGCGCCATCTTGCGTTCACTGGTGCCGCTGGAAGACCTGCAGGGCGTGTTGAGCTTGCGCTTTACCATACACAACCCAGCTGCCGGCGAGGAACGACCCAAGTCTGGTGAGCATATATATGGCAGGGCACAGCGGAATATCTTTCTGATATCATATCAGCCGAAAGACGCCCATTGCTGGACTTGAGCCTATTCCAAAGAGTGCCACAATTAGTTCTGCGCTACCGCCATCCAGTGGACTTCCGCTTCCTTTATTAGGTCATTAGTCCACCTTGTGGGGGGACTCCCCACGCAGCGCCTTCTTGCTCATATTTGGAGCAGCCGAACAACAGAAGATCGCAGCTATAATAACACCTCTACTTGGTATATAGGTACCTATGTGGTTGTGTTGGTGGTGAGCAGCCAGAGCTTCCGAGGATGTGCTGAATGAGAGTGACCTTCATTTGTCTCGAGCTGCCAACCCAACGAATCCAATCAATAAACGGTCGGCAACGCGCCTGTTTTTAAGGCCCAGATCGCAGGTGTTTGTGGCCCGAACCGAAGGTGAGGGCCATAAATATGCGATCTGGGGCTTTACGAATTACCGCCCGTGGTAAGTACACAATTTTACGTCTTCACCTGGCCACAATGCGAGTTTTACCGTACGCGCAGCGTGCAGTAAAACTTGCATTATGGCCAGGTGTGACGTAAAAAATCTTATATGATCTCGGCATTTATTTGCAGACATGCCATCCGGCCTCATCCCCGGGCACAAGCAGAGCGTGGTTCTCTTCCTCGAGCGGGTGTACGGCATCGAGACCCAAGAGCTGTTCTATCGGTTGCTGGAGGAGGCTTTCCTGCCTGACCTGCGAGCAGCTACTATGCTTGATAGGGTAATCAACATCCATCATCCTCGTAACGTTATTTCCGGTTTTACCCTAAAAGAGCCCGAATCCGCTACTCCACCTACTCCTTAGATTTGGGCACTACTAAAGCGACTGCCACCTGACCTTCCGACCCCCAGACCAGCCTGTAACTCCTTCCTTGTTGATATCGGTTTACTCTCGATTTTTTCCTATTTCGTACACAAGGTTTTTTTTAAAGCACAGTGGTATGAGCCGGGGCTCGAACCCACGACCCCCAGATTGAAAGTCGCGTGCTTTACCGCTCGGCTCCAGTGGCTCATGTTTAGTAGGGTAGATTCCTAGAAAATTATTCCTTAATTGTGCTAAATTAACTTCCCTTTATATTTATTATTTATTTCTGCACAGAACGACGGCTGCGAGTCGGACATGGCGCTCTCGATGAACCGATACATCGGCAACTCGATCTTACCCCTCCTCATCCAGCACGCCAACTTCTACAACGAGGCTGAGAACTACGCCAGTCTGCTCGACGCCACGCTACACACTGTATACAGGCAAGTACATACGATATAGCCTCAACACGATCTTACCCCTCCTCCTCCAGCACGCCGACCTCTACGAGGCTGAGAACTACGCCAGTCTGCTCGACGCCACGCTACACACTGTATATAGGCGAGTAAACACGATATAGCCTCAACTCGATCTTACCCCTCCTACTCCAGCACGCCGACGTCTACGAGGCTGAGAACTACGCCAGTCTGCTCGACGCCACGCTGCACACTGTACATTCGATATAGCCTCAACTCGATGTCACCCCCCTCCTCCAGCACGCCGGCGTCTACAACGAGGCTGAGAACTACGCGAGTCTGCTCGACGCCACGCTGCACACTGTATATAGGCGACTAATAGTAGACACGCATGAATCGATATAGCCCCAGTGGGATCTTACCCCTCCTCTTCCAGCACGCCAACTTCTGCAACGCGGCTGAGAACTACGCCAATCTGCTCGACGCCACGCTGCATACAGTTCACAGTTGAATAGACACAGTAATGCGCATGAACCGATATAGCCCCAACTCGGTTTTGTCGAGGGATAAATCCAAATTAGAGCGGACACACGACGACTTTTAGCAGCGCTACATGCGATAAAAATGCGATACTTGAGAGATGACGAGATAGATTGTTTATCTCTTTCTAATTAACACGCTTAGAAAGAGACGGATTGCACAGCTCGCGGGCCGTCCAGTGATAGCCGTGCAGGGGTTTTTGATTGTGGATTTGTGGCTAGTGTCGTGCGACAGTCGCACGATTGCGAAACGCACGTTTGTGTCGTGGCAAATAGTTGCTTGTGTGCAACGGCTCTGAGACTGTTCCTTTTGTATGAGGCCCCAGAAGGTTTTTCTGTGAGATCCTATATTCTACTATAGCTTACTAACATTATAAATGCGAAAGTTTGGATGTTTCGAGGCTTGGATATTTGGATATTTGGATGTTGGTTACTCAATCACGCTTACATGGCTTAACCGATTGGGATGAAATTTTCCACGAAGATAGTTTATAGCCTGGATTAAATTATACGATAGTTTTTATCCCGGGTCCTTGCTTCAGCTAGAAACTTTACAATTTTTCATTTACAGGTTATCCAAGAACCGAATGCTGACCAAGGGGCAGCGTGAGGCCGTCTCCGACTTCCTAGTGGCGCTGACGTCCGCCATGCAGCCGTCCATGTTACTCAAGCTGCTAAGGAAACTCACGGTGGACGTGTCGAGACTGTCGGAGTACACCACCGTCGCTCTTAGGGTGCGTATTCAAAAGAACGTAGTAGCGTAGCGAGGAACTCAGGCACGAGATGCAAAAATACTTAAAATACTTTTCAACTGCTGATTAACGAATTGATGGACAGGCGTCATTGTGTTTGGCTCAGTGGAGGAGCACAAACAAAGAAACTTGCATGAGTACGCGAGTAGCATCTAATCACTACACCACTGAAGATTAAATTTGTCAATCTAGTATCCAAAATAGAACCGTTCATCTTAGCATGAGTATGTTCCCATCAGTAATTAACCTAGAGAACGTTCCCTTGTTATCTTCAGTTGCTGACGCTTCACTACGAGCGCTGCGCCAAATACTACGGCAGCTCCGGGTCAGGCGGCTCCTCGGATGAGGAGAAGCGTCTAACCATGATGCTGTTCAGCAACATCTTCGAGTCTCTCAGCCAGATGGACTACGATCCTGAAATGTTTGGGAAGGCGCTCCCTTGTCTAATAGCCATTGGTGAGTACATTTACTGAATTGACAATATCAAATACTACGCCAGCTCCGGCTCAGGTGGCTCGTCGGATGAGTTTTACTATGACTTTACTACTTTCAAATAGAGTTCACTTATTTCGTTCGTTCGATACGGGCTAGGGCAGCGCGCCGCCAGCACGGCAGAAGGCCGCACTGACAAGATCGCCGTGTAAGGATGGGCGTATAGAAACAACGCGCGTTGGGATTACGATATAATGTGTCTAATGTTACATAGGATGTTTACTTATGGCAGTGTGAGTGTCACACTACAAATAGGTGCTCAACAAATAAGCAAGCAAAAACGGAGGCTAAAATAAGTACTTAAAACATGATTAAATTAAAATGTTTCTAGAGCGATGACACGATATTTCGTACGTTATTTTCAAGGTCAAGGCCACCTTACACCTAAACTGGCGAAACATTTAATAATCGCCGCCGTCTTTGCGGTCATTAGTCAAGTGTTACAAATCTACTCCGTCTAGCCTTCTAGGACTTTGACCAGTTTCTTTAAGATGGTACCTTAATTACAAGCTTTAATTTAACTTATCACTTGCCACTATTTCAGATTTCAGATGATACTAACAAGGACCATCCATACTAATATTATAAATGCGAAAGTGTGTCTGTCTGTCTGTCTGTCTGTCTGTTTATATGTTACCTCTTCACGCTTAAACCGCTGAACCGGTATGGAGATAGCTTGAATCCCGGGGAAGGACATAGGATAGTTTTTATCCCGGAAATTATCCCCTAAGGGGGGGAAATTGGGGGTGAAAGTTTGTATGGAGCTACAATATAAACGAGTTCCACGCGGACGGAGTCGCGGGCAGAAGCTAGTCAAAAATAAAATACAAAAATGGTTAATTGGACATGCATTTTATAGCGTGCAAACATGCAAATAATCCTCCAAGACTCTCTTAATATGCAAATTATGCCTCGTAGACAGAGAAAGGCGAAACAAGTGTCAAGCTTTTCTCATTAATGCTGTTGGTTTGCTATAATTATTTGCACGCGCGGAGGGAGGGTGGGCGCATAAACCGCATGCAAAAATACGCAAAGAGTTGCAGCTCATCTTCGATGATAGACCAGCACGTCTAGCACAACCTGCTGACAAGTGGCTTCGCGCGCGACTGAGCTACTCCTGTCTCACTCGCACCGTGCAAATTCGAAAGAGGAGGGTAGATCTTTCTCGACTCGCTAGCCCCCCTGCACGTTTTTAGCTGAATAGTAAAGGAATATTGTTCCCGTAACATATCATGGACGTCCCCAATGCAACACCTGATTCAATCAAATATTTAAATAATTAATTGTTTGACAATAACTTATATTTGTGTTTTAGGATGTGCTCTGCCGCCGGACTACACTCTAGTCAAGAACTATGATGATGAGTTTTATGGCAAAGAACAACAGTCTTCCGGTAAGAGTCGTTTTAACTCAATTTAAAGTAAGGTCAGTCGGGGCAAGTGCGCCATTGGGGTAAGTGCGATTTCAACAAACATATTGCAATCTACCTATATTTTAGTACTATGACATCTTAGATGATCATCATTATTGTCATATCAGCCAGAAGACGTCCAGTGCCAGACATAGGCCTCCCCCAAAGAGTGCCACAATGACCGGTTCTTAATGATAGGCGCTTTTACCCCGTTGGCACACTTGCCCCGACTGACCTTATATTAGAAACAAAGATCAACACAGTGAAAATATTCCGTGACCCAGTTGGACTTGAAACTACATCAACTATTTGCATCTTTTTGCTATTTTTTCACTGAGATCTTTGTTTCAATAATAGCAAAGTAGTGGTGTATTCTTCTTTAGCATATTATAAAAATCGCGATTAGATTTTCACGAGTTAAGTTTCTCATTTTACAGTAATTTTGTATCTTCATTACATTCGTCGTGTATTCTTTTTTTCTCTGAGATCTGTATAATACGCTGTATGGTTATCCTTTTAAATGAGGTTTATTGTAAATTATAGATTGATTAATTTGTTTTTAACCTTACACGGTTTAACTGGTTTTTTGCTTTTAATTTAAAAAAAACACAAGGCTTGTTTATTAACGGCCGTATTCATAAACGTTCTACAAGCCTATTTTAACTAAAATGCCGTTAAAATTCGTTTGTCTTTATCTGTCACTTTGATATTTGTGTGCGTAAGAAAGGGACAAAGCAAATTTTATTTAGCAGAGGCATTTTAAGTTTTATGAAAAAAGGGGTAAATGTGGCATCCATGTAGCTCCCACCGGGACAGACAAAGCCCAGTGTGGTGGTCAGCATTATAGTAATAGATGTTTTGAGAAATGAACTATTTGTATTTAGGCGGTCCAGACAACCCGCAGTACGATCCTCAACCCATCAACACCTCGTCGGTGGCGCTCAACAACGATCTCAACACCATCGTGCAGAAGTTCTCTGAGCACTACCACGACGCTTGGGCATCAAGGTAAGGTCGTGCAGGCGCATGCGCGCGTCAGGTAGATCTAAATGTCCCTTTTTGTGTGGAAAAATGACAGTTGCGTTGTCCCAACGTGCGTTCGAAACTTTACGTGCCCACCCCTCTGTGTTCGAATCCCGAAAATATTGGTTTCTGAGTCTTGAATTAAATATATCGTCGTCTAGTACCCATAACACTGAGCTCACTATGGGCCCAGTTCGATTTGTGTAAGATTGTCCCTTAATAATTATATATTATTTAGTTATAGTATTTCCAAACGCTGCGCTCGAGGCAATAGAAAGTGAGAATGAGACACCTCTGTTGATATCTTTGTTGTACTTACCTATCATGATTGGTGCGATAAAGAAAGCAATAAAGGTGTCACACACTGCCACGCCCTAACACTATATAAGTAAAAAATCTATGTCACTTTAGACACAATAAATTTTTCTCAAACATAAAATGAAATATTGACGTTGTGTTCTTCATAATAGGTTTCGAAGTGTCACGTTTCGGGCGCAGCGAGACGAGAGATCCGTAATGGCATTTCATACAAAATTGGAGGCAAGATGGCACAGGATCAGTCATGAAAATTGAAGTTTGATTTCTTGGAGTTTTTTTTAATTTATTTCATTGCATTTTTGAGAAAAGCACTATACATACCTCGGCGTGAAAAGGGGTTGCCAGCCTCGTAACAGTCTGACCTCGCTACGCTCGGCCGTCTATATTCGCTCCTTGAAAACCATAGTGTCATTACGAGAAAAACGTGTTTTTTGAGTACAGGGTCTCAAAGTTTTAAAAATCTTGAACCGTCTAAAACTGCCGTGTTCGTAATAAAAATAACATTGTTTTGTTAGTTTTTGTTAGGTTTGTGACTAAGCTTGTTACATATAACAGTAATTTGTGGTATTTTTATTTTACTGTTATGATAATCGAATTTAAAGAAAATTGTAATGTCATTATTCCATTTTTTGCTTAATGTCACGTAAGGTTTCCTTAACTTTGATTTAATTTCTGGGAAAAATGACACTATATCCGCTTATTTCAAAGAACGTACCGTTTATTTGAATGAAGAATCGCTAATAAAACATTTTTATATCAATGTTAATCAACGTTTATTAAAGTTAATGACTTCTAGTCTCAAAAACGAACAAATTAGTCTTATATTCTCTCAAAAACATCTCTTAAAACAAGACTCTTAGAATCCTCTTAGCTTTTTGGCCCTACTTCTTAACAATAAAAAAAATACAATTAACTTAAACGACTTTCAGTCTTCAAAATGTCAAGATAATTACCAATTACAATAACTTTTGTAGTAATTCACATGAGTTATCTTATCACGTAACTATATCCAAAGACTGTCTGCATCTTCTCGGAGCACCCATCTTCAACGAAGCCTGCCCTCCTCTTTGGAGTAAATCTATTTCGAAATTTAGTGCCCATTCAAACCGCCTTCTCAAAATTAGTAGTCATTCTCCTCTGTCTATTTAAAAAAATTTGTTTACTCGTTCCAAAATTCAATTACCTGGTCCGTTGTTGTCCCATTTGGAAATACTCCCATCTACTTTGACCTATCGACCTACTTTTAAAATCCCAAATTGAATCTATTTTGAATATCCGATTTAGCGAGCAGGCGTGGACCCAAGGCGCCAAGTATGGTGGCTTGGGTACCCGTAAAATTTCAAGTGTTGCTCTGCCGGCATTCTTGGCCTCAATTCATAGCACCTCCGATCTCACATTCTTCAAGCCTCTCCGGCTACAAACTGCGAGATTCCGTGCCTTGTTGAGGCCTCGAATGCCTGGGTAGCTGGACCGAATCAAAATTTTCCGTCCCGACCTAAGATACAGAGGGCCTGGGATACCATAGCTCCAGTTTCCACCCTAAACTCACTTCTAAACAAAACGACAGGCAGGGACTGAGCGACGCTTCTCGCATCATCAAGGCCAGAGTCAGGTCACTGGCTCCACGGCTATCTTCGCCTAACACCGGCACCTTTATCGACCCAGAGACGCTTCGCATAGCTATCGGTCTCCGGCTTGGAGTTGCTCTCTGTGCCGACCACAGCTGTGCTTCTTGTGGATCTTAAGTAGATAGCCTCGGCCACCACGGGCTCGCCTGCTCTTCGGGCGCCGGCCGCCTCTCTCGTCATGCCGCCCTTAACGACATTCTGAGAAGGGCGCTCGTGTGCCGGCGTTCCCGCTCCTCTGGAGCCCCAAATAGTGCGGGACGATGGCAAGCACCCTGACGGGATGTCGTTAATTCCCTGGAAGATGGGCCGTGCATTGGTGTGGGACGCCACTTGCGCCGACATACTAGCTGCGTCCTACCTCCCATCGACCAGCAGGCGTGCTGGCGCCGCGGCGGACACTCGGGAGTGTCAAAAGTAGCCAAGTACAGCTGTCTCGGCACCCAATACGAATTCATCGCTTTCGGCGTCGAGACACTTGGTTCGTGGGGCAGGGGCACTCAGATGCTCCACAGGAGCTTGGAAAACGGGTGAGGGAGGCAACGGGCGACCCTCGCGTCGGCAGCTTTCTCGCGCAGAGCATTGCAATCGCAATCCAGCGCGGGAACGCTGCTTGCGTGTGCGTGTCCCCACCATAAATACCTATCAGAAATAAAATTTAAACAAAAGATATTAGTAAACATTTTCAATTTTTACTCGCTATTTTTAAGTACGTTTCTTTTCTAAGAACACTTTCAAAAAATAATATGTAAGTTTTTATAAAAATTACGACGGAAAAATGATTATTAGAGCGTTTCTCAAAAAAAAGGCCACTACATTTTTCCGGAGATTTTCTGCAACTTTTATGTTATTTCTACTCAAAATCACGATCTTTCCATCCCAATAGGATAAAAAAGTGTCCCAAAATGTCCATACATTTTTGAACTTTCCTATTGTGTTACCACCATACAAAGTGTATGGTAAATGGTAACACAATAGGAAAAATATCTTTGGGACAGTTTTTTGTCCTACCAGAGTCGAAAGAGCTCCTGATTCTGAGTGGAAATAGTTAACATAAAATTCCTAGAAGTACAATTAATAATAGTGGCTTTTTTTTGAGAAACGCTCATTAGTCTAAGTAGGTAATCAATCTTCAACTGTTTTGTAATTGTATTCATCACGCACAGTGACATTAAACAATAAGTGCAATTACTTAATCAAACAGGTTTAACCGGCCTTTTTTAGTAGTAATGGCATTAAGCTCAAAATAGCAGTTTTCACTTCATTATAGTCAACAGTGTAGTTATAGTAAATTGAACTAGCAGAATTGACACTAAACAGATTATGACGTTTGAGCTGAGTAAACTCCTTTCGGCTTATTAAAACGAAAATGTCATTTAAAGATAAAATACAGTATACCGTTATTTTTAACCTGCATTAAGCCTTAGAGTTTTAAGCAATATCGTCATTACAGATATACCGTCATTTTACTCATTCCAAAAAGTTTAAAAGTGCTAAAGTAGAAGTGTCATTAAAGCGAAAAGAACATTACTGCTTAAAATTGAGTCCCGATATTGATACCAAATTATAAGTACAAAGTGACATTGTACGGATAGATACAATATTCCGTAAGAAATTTGTCGTACTTACCATTTAACCTCACGGAACTCCGTCACTAAGCAAAAAATGACAACCTTCTTCAAAGAATCGGCCGTATTTCGGTCTACATCCCGGGATCTAATACGAACATGACATTGTTCCATTAAGGCACGCGCCTATTCCCACTATTTGCCATAACGACATTAGCGCCCTCTGTCGCTTCTAAAAGAACTAGAGCGATAGGTGTCTTCGTATTGCGTGCGTTACGATTGGACGAGCTAAATGGCGTTGCTAACTCGAAAACGTCATCTTTAGCGTAGTGACACTATGTTTTTCAAGGAGCGAATTATGTACTCGGCCGGCAACCCCTTATTTCCCGGCCTCTGTAGTAATGTACTAATAATCCCAACGTGAACAGTTGTTTGACTACGCCCATCCTTACATGGCGAACTTGCCAGCGGCTTTATTGTCCTGTTTCAAGTTTTTAATGCCCCCGCGCATAGTGAGTGTTTTGAAATACTGAATTACTGAATGAGGAATGGGGGACCACCTTAAAGCCGCATTCACATTTGTCTGTCGTGTTGCGTGTGATGCTCGCTGTCGTGATGGCTGCTGTTCACATTTATCTGACGTGTTATGACGCATTTTATATCAGTTCGGTCTTGGCTCTCGGAGGAGGATGTTCGTCGTCCATACTTCACGTGTGGCTATGACGCGTCACAACCCAACACTGGCGCGTGCACACTAGTCTGATGCGCTGTGTCGTGTCGCTGCACCGCCCCCCGCACCTCACCCGTTCTGACGCGAACCGGGATCGCTTGTGATGCGACACAACACACGGCATCAGATAAAATGTGAACGCAACCGGATTAAATGTATGAAACCGATACCGTTCTGATGCATCACAACACAACACGACAGACAAATGTGAACGCGGCTTAAGGATGTAACGATCGTTAGTTGGTATACCCATCCTTCTCTCTCATCCTTGAGAGGACGCCTGTGCCCAGCAGTGAGACGTATAAAAACTGATGTATTTTTTTTAGTTTGGTATACATAATAAATATATCTTTTATAGGTATAAAACAAAGGGGGAATTTTGTTGCTGGTGCTTCTTATAGACCAAGCGGCATTCTTTTCAATTGATGTTACCTTCGTTTGGAACTGTGAAAGCAGTTCTTTCTGCTAAATTAAAAGCGGTCCTAATTTCATGTTGCAATAAAATTGGTTTGTTAAAGGCTTGACAAAGAGATTACTCTTTCACACTCTAGTAAATAAATAGAGATATATAATGTTTGACGTGACAAAGATCAGTGGTCGTCAAGCATGAATGTGTATGAATGTCTCTCAACAGGAAAATCGAGAACGGTTGGGTGTACGGCGAGTCGCGGTCGGAGAGCCAGAAAGTCCACTCGCGTCTCAAGCCGTACAACATGCTAAATGACTATGTAAGTGTTATTTCCCTTTACATATAAGGATCGTACTCAATTCACAAAAAAATGGTTGTAGAACACATTTCTGGTGATACTGCGACGTAGATACGTGGCAACATACGTGTCTACGTCGCAAGATACGTGGCAACATACGTGTCTACGTCGCAGTTGTGAATTTCTACAAAATATGTGACTTTTAGGGTTCCGTAGTCAACAACGAACCCATAAACCCGTTTGTCGTTCAAACAGGAGCAGTACTGTGCTGCCCACTGTTCTACCCTCACTGTTCTGCCCTCGTGTGAAACGGTCATAATGCCCAGGATTCACACGCGCACTAATACATGCAAATTGTAGCTGCTTTTGTTGCGTGTCGATTTTGACATGCATTCTGTTAATGGAGTCTTCTAAGATTTCTTCCGACAAACTTACATGGGCATCGATCTTCACAACAGTCGTCTAGGGCTCTCTTAATATGCCCTTTCCCTCACCAATCTAGTTCGTTCTGTAAGAAAGAAAGAAGTCCACACATCATTCATAAAGGTTGTTAACCTTTACCTACTCGTATGATTGTTGTTTATTTTTCCCCGTTAAAGTTGTCTGGAAGAGATCTCTGTTTAGCGGTGAGACCGCATGTTGTCTACCACGGATTATACCTAAGTTACGCTGTTGTTTTCTTAGTGAGCAATAGAGTGTTTGTATTGTTTTCTAGGAGAAGGAGCGCTATAAGGAACCGGTGCGCGAGTCCCTAAAGGCTTTGCTGGCTCTTGGCTGGTCGGTGGAGCATTCTGAAGCCGACATTCCGAGCACCAACCGCAGCTCTATGCGGCGACAGTCCAAGTCTGGAGGCGTGAGTATTACACCTCGACCATATGATCCTCTAGCATTTACCTTAAGATAGTGTAAAATGGAGCCAACTGACCTTCCCACCCAGAGGGAAAACTAGACCGTGTTGGGACTCTTTCAACCATACTAAATTAAATACATAGCAGCCGACTTTAAAATGGTTAAAGCTTTTAAAAGACTTCGAATGAAATAAAATAAGCACTCGTTTAGTTTACTCATGCTGCCAGGAAGTGGAGACTGGGAAAGGAAAAAGCAACGGTATTCTTTCTAGTTTCCATACCGCAATATAGTAATATGATTAATGCGCGGTAGTTTTTATCCATTTCATGATCTTCGCTTTATTTAACCTGCAAGTTGATCAAAAACTCAGATATATTCGTTTTGAGAGTTGCTATAACTATAATTATATAATTATGTAATACCAGTCATATTTAAAATTGCTTGATTCTTTAAATATGTATGTGACAACCAATTCATCATTTTGATTACCCGGAGGATTATTTTGCACCCACCTGTCTATTTATTTATTGTATTTTATTTATTTGTGTCGTTTAGAGCCGCCCCACATTGAGCCACTATAGTGAAAATGCCTTTACTCAATATTTGACAGCTGTGATCCCAGTACAATTGATGTCATCATGTATCATAATTGACGTTTATTGTACCGGGATGACGGCTGTCAAATATCGGCTGTTAGAAAAGTCTAATTATTGTGACTGTCACAAGCTGCGGACGCGTTCTTTCATACATTGTTATAGCATCGGCGCACACTAAGCGTTTAATGGCCGCGTCCGCGCCACAATCTGCGGGAGTGGCTCGCGCTTTTTTTTTCCCCATCTTTCCAAGTTGGGCCCGAAGGGGCCCTTAACTAATTACCTATAGGAATGGCTCGCGCCCGCTACTAGTGGTGGTCACTAGTGCTCTTAATGTAATTTAGCAATTGTTTTATTGGATCTTATAGATACCCGTTATTTTTAACTGTAGTAATATTATGTTGTCAATATTGTATTTGCATGTATTTTTACGTGTATTTAAAGGAAATAAATGCGCAGACGGACTCAGCGACGCCGTTCAACTACAACCCGCATCCCGTGGACATGACCAACCTGACGTTGTCGAGGGAAATGCAGAACATGGCCGAGAGGCTGGCCGACAACGCGCACGACATCTGGGCTAAGAAGAAGAAGGAGGAGCTTACTAATAATGGAGGTAATTTACGTCACACCTTTCCATAAAGTCAGTCACTGACCGCTACGGGGCCTTCGGCTTGAGTGTCAAAGACCTGCGATCATTGTTTTACCGCCCTTGGTGGGTCACAATAAAGCCCCTCCCAAAAGCATCATAGTTCTCTCAACGAGATCAAGTTTTCCTCCTTCTAACTAAAATCCAGATCCGCCACTGAAAACAACTGTTACCTGTATCTTTGTCTGTATTTTCAACTCTGCTGACGTGGTCGAGAGAAATGCAGAATATGGCCGACAAGGCTCATGACATCTGGGCTAAGCACAAGGATAGATGGCGCTAGCTGTCACGTAAACATTGCAGTCGTGATTATTTAATATTTAAAATTATAATATTACTTTTCAATAACACCGGGAGTTTCAAATGAAAAATACTTTCACTTTAGCCATAACGTGTTGTCTCAGTGTAAAACTATTAAATAGTGAACGAAAATACGACCTCAATATGTGACTATAAAATATCAAGAACTTTCTAATAAAAAAGTGTCAATTGAACGTTCTTCTGTGAAAGTGATAGATACATTCAAAATATTTGGGAAACATCTAAAACCACAAGCAAGGACCGTTTATACGTTTAAATTCAAGTTGGACTTTGGACCCAATGACATAGTCATTTTTTAATAATAAGTGCGAAGGTGCTATATTGGCTGTATTGATTGTCAGTTGGTCCATCATTAATACATGTGCAACTAATGCCACCGAAAAATAATAATAACACAAAATAAAGGAGAATTACTACAAAACTACATATGTTAATACCAGCGCAATCTACCGGCGAGTAGCATAACCACTATATAATTATCAGACCTGGTAGTAATGTCTGAACTAAGTCAACAGATGGCATTATATGCTGTTAGTTAGACATCACCAAATATGTAAAAGGATTATTAATATTAGTATATGTATAAAACATAATGACAACCAAACGAAAGCGTAATGCCAGTGCAAAGCTGATAAAAAATAAGGAATATGTAAAACTTCTCGTAGTCAAGACCAAGATGGTTAATATGGAACAACATGTGTTGCACAAAATGTTTGCACAAAACTCTGAACTTGTCTCAACATCGTAAGAGTTATAGTTGCGTCAATAATTCGACAATGGTTTTTTTTTTGCCAAATATATCCAAGTTTTCACTTCTGCCGGCACTTCCGGAGTGCAACCCGGTCTTTTTTTTTAGGCGAGTCTCTATTGAAATGCATAAATGCTTTTGCTTTTTTTAAAAAAAGGTAATGTGGCAAGTTCTACAGCTTCCAGAGTCACTAGTAACTTCAAGAACAAGTGGTCCTTTCTTCCACAGGCGCAATCCACCCTCAACTCGTTCCATACGACCTTCTAACCGACAAAGAAAAGAAGAAGGATCGAGAACGCTCCCAGGAGTTCCTCAAATACCTCCAATACCAGGGCTACAAGCTCCACCGACCCAGCAAGGCGCAGCAGAGCGACACGGAACAGACCACCACGGGCGTGGCAATAGAGCTCAGATTCGCGTACTCGCTGCTCGAGAAACTTATACAGTATATTGACAGGGCGACCATCAATATGAAGCTGTTGAAACCGTCGACCACGTTCAGTAGAAGGACCAGTTTTAAGACTAGTACGAGGGACATTAAGTTCGTTTCTAAGGTGAGTAATGGAGGGTATTCGCTAGAATTCGCTTTGGCGATTGAACGGACGAAATTTAATGTAGGTACTCTAAATACAAGCCTTATTGAGCTTACAAAGCTTAAATTACAGGATGCCCTGAAAACTAGCGCCTTTAGACTACTTTGTTTTTTACGCCGGTCATTCTCGAGGCAGAGGTTTTCTTCCCGAACCGTTGATAGATTATCGACATTCATAGGTGCACAATCGAATTTAAACTGTCGTGAGACATGTTGAAATAATGCTAACAAATAAACGGTTCAACTCACGTAGTAAATGTCACCGCTGGCGACATGTTTCGATCTCTTCGTGAGTTCTTCTTCAGGATGTGTTTTCGCGGCGGTGTCGCTTGAAGTTCCCAATCGGCCGCAATTATATTTGAACATAAAAAAAATAATGCCGTTGATCCAACGTCCTGGCAATCTGGCATATAGTTAAAGCAATGACGCGTAGTGTCAGTGTCCGAGAGGCAACCGGATAGCTCGCTGTATTTGTGCTTCCGAAGCGTTGTGGAACCGCCCTGTGCAATCCAAACTGAGCCAACTTGGACTGGGGCGGAAATCTGAGGGGGGGCTCAGTTCGGGATGCAGTTCAAAGCAGGATGCAGTTCTCTAGGACACTGCAACTACGCGTCATGGCTCTGAATAAAACACCAAAATGAAATTAGTTTTAGCCTTCCAAAAAAACTATCATGTAACTTACATCATTCTCTACATACATACACGCCTCTATCCCTAAATGGGGTAGGCAGAGCACATGAAACTTGTGTCCAGTGCCACGGCATAAATGTGGGTATAAAAGATCGACAAAATGTGATATCGCAGTGATAGGTTACTAGCCCATCGCCCACAACACACTTCAACCTGTACCCTTAGTCGACTCTTACGACACCTACCACAAGAAAGGGCCATCATTCTCTAATCAGGTCTTAATCAACCCTTCTCACTCCAGGTGGTCCTGCCCCTCATGGAGAAGTACTTCTCCACCCACCGCAACTACTTCATAGCAGTCGCGACGGCGACCAACAACGTCGGCGCCGCCAGTTTGAAAGAGAAGGAGATGGTTGCTGCACTGTTCTGCAAGCTTGCTAGCTTGCTGCGGTCCAGGTAGGTTCTTTAGGCATAGACATAGACATATTTATTCAGTAAACAATACAAGATTGTGTTTGAATTTCTTACAGCTAACAATATAATATCTTATATCTATTAACTAATAACTACACTCTAGGCCCACTAGGCTCTTAGTACTTACACCTGCGCGTTCGCATGCGGCAGCGAGTCTCTGTGAAACCATTGCGGTAGCTAAAGCTCTGCGAAATGTTAGTACACAAAGGTTTTTTCGCAAAGAAATGTCATTCTATAGTATCTTTCGTGGATGTCGTATCAGTCATCGCTTTCAGATTCTGAAGAGGAACAATAATTGTCCTCTGTCTCCGTCTTTTCTTGAATTTACCTCAATGCCACTTCTTAATTTTACGTATTTTTGTAATTCACCTGTACAACTCACAGATAGAAATAGCATAGAAAAAAGAAAAAAGAATTTTTGATGACATCATTATATTTCAGACTAGCAGCATTTGGCCCAGACGTGCGGATCACCGTCCGCTGTCTCCAAGTCCTCGTGAAGGGCATCGACGCCAAATCCCTGGTCAAAAACTGCCCAGAGTTCATCCGGACTTCTATGTTGACCTTCTTCAACAATGTAGCTGACGATCTGGGGCACACCATACTCAATCTACAAGACGTAAGCGGTTCTATCCTAAATATGACAGTTGGGTGGCAAATTATGTACAGTCAGCATTATATAGTTAGGATAAGCCAAAATATGGACCCTACGGAAGACCAGTGCTGGCTGCAAAGCCAGCATCATGCTGAGTTGGGCCCATTTCGTGACACTGCACAGATTTATTTCTTCTTTTGTCTTTGTCCTGTAATACTGTGTTTTGTCGTGTTGTGTCATGAATAAATATATTTGATTTGATTTGATTTGATTTGAAATATCCAAATATCAGACCCCGTTATCAGCGGTGAAAATTTATTGAAAATACTAGGGTTGGCACTGCACATAATTATTACCTACATTATTATTTAAACCTGTAGAATTTGATGTAAACTATAATACTTCGTTTATTCGTAGGCGAGACGACATATGACATATTATATCGAGCCAAAGGACTTGAAAAAGTTTTCATTTGATTGTTAAACTATATAATAGGTAGGTACTTATTAAATCATTCATTCGAGTCATTTATTTGTCAAAATATGTTTAATGTCATTTAAATAATTTTATTATTCAGTAAAAACACGAATTTCCTGGAAAAACAAGCTGATTTTTTTCAGTTTAAAACGGAGTTGATGGCGAAATTGGTAATAAACCGATTGCGACGCGGAGATGGTTCGTATATTTAGCATAGCTGGAACCAATCGTCACATGTACCTACTAGAAATAAATATTGTGTGACAACCCTATTGCTAGATTTCAATAAATTTTCACCACTGATAACGGGGTCTGCCAAATATACATCGTAACATCAACCTTACACCTACAGTAATAAAGACGTGTGGCGATATATTTGGCTACTTTGGCTGCTACTAACTATATGATGCTGACTGTAAATCAATGAAACTTTGTTTATAACTTTATCTTGGCACTAGAAATGAGGATCTGCCGAGTCCTACAAAAAATTGCGGTTAAAACCAATAAATTGCCGTTGGCACTGCTGTGTCAACGGCATTGCTAAGTGGAGACCTTTTCTTTGTTAGTTATAAAGGTGCATGATGTGTTATGGGGTATACAGATTATGTGATTTTACCCCAATTTGTCAGTACAACATGTCGAAGTCTTAATTGGGTGTAGCGCACAGTTGTAACAGTCCGACCACATGTGCGTGCAATTTCTCAGTACAACTCGTTTGACAGTTGGATCAGCAGCGCAACATGCCTCCAGACGAGAGCAATTAGTCAGCTTCTGATAAATTGGGGCAGACAAATCATGACATGTATACACCTCATTATTCTATTCAAATCAAATCAAATCAATCAATTATTTATTTTGCAAATAGGACAGGCCAACAATAATCTTACACAATAACAATTTAAAAATTGCATATTAAGGACCGATACAAACTTAACAAACTAAATGTCACTAAGTTTTTTTTTAATTATAACAAAACAATATTGCAAAATATGACCATAACATTCGATATAAGGTCTGTATCAGCATTAACAAGAAGTTAATGATATTAATTCAGTATGTCCAGTATTATATATTCTATTCTAAATATGATTAAGATTATGATTACCTCATCTTCCGCAGGGCAAATACGCACACCTACGAGGCACACACCTGAAGACATCTACGTCACTAGGCTACATCAACGGAGTAATACTTCCGGTGCTGACGGCCATGTTTGATCACCTCGCCAACTGCGAGTATGGAGCCGATTTGCTATGTGAGTTTTTGTACATGCTTTTTTGCCGACTGTCCTTTTTTGCACAGCTACATGGCTGAATGTATAAGACTCTTATTAATAGTCCGTATAATCCGTATTAAGTTGGAAGTCAAGATAGAAATCCACAATCGCTAGAACTAAAATCAATTCCATTTGCTCTGCCTACCCCTCCTGGGACGGAGGTGTGTATGTATGCATATAGATATGCTTTTGCCAATACAATCATTGTTCACCGGATGCGAGTGGCGCAGGACCGGTCATTGTGGTACTCTTTGGGGGAGGCCTATGTCCAGCAGTGGAAGTCTATCGACTGATGGGAAGAATACAATCAATGAATAAGTATAGTATATGTCTGGTACCCTCAGTACAAGCTTTGCTTAGTTTGGGACTAGGTCGATTTGTGTAAGATTGTCCCCTAATATTATATAAGTATGTGTCTAGTTCCCATAATACAAGCTTTGCTTAGTTTGGGACTAGGTCGATTTGTGTAAGATTGTCCTCTAATATTTATAAGTATGTGTCTAGTACCCATAGTACAAGCTTTGCTTAGTTTGGGACTAGGTCGATTTGTGTAATATTGTCCTCTAATATTTATAAGTATGTGTCTAGTACCCATAGTACAAGCTTTGCTTAGTTTGGGACTAGGTCGATTTGTGTAAGATTGACCCCTAATATTTATAAGTATGTGTCTAGTACCCATAGTAGTACAAGCTTTGCTTAGTTTGGGACTAGGTCGATTTGTGTAAGATTGTCCCCTAATATTTAGAAGTATGTGTCTAGCACCCATAATACAAGCTTTGCTTAGTTTGGGACTAGGTCGATTTGTGTAAGATTGTCCTCTAATATTTATAAGTATGTGTCTAGTACCCATAGTACAAGCTTTGCTTAGTTTGGGACTAGGTCGATTTGTGTAATATTGTCCTCTAATATTTATAAGTATGTGTCTAGTACCCATAGTACAAGCTTTGCTTAGTTTGGGACTAGGTCGATTTGTGTAAGATTGACCCCTAATATTTATAAGTATGTGTCTAGTACCCATAGTAGTACAAGCTTTGCTTAGTTTGGGACTAGGTAAATATTTATTTATTTATTTAAAGTATGATTTTTCGCAGTGGATGAGATCCAAGTGGCATCATACAAGATCCTCGGTTCACTGTACTCGCTCGGCACCGACGCAACTCTGACGCATGACAGGAAATACCTCAAGACTGAGATCGATAGGCATAAGCCCGCTTTGGTGAGTCTACAATACTTAACATCAAAATATTGTATTCAGTTAATTCGTTGTCTTTATGAGTCAATTTGCCATTCCTGTTTGTGGGAAACAATATATGGACCAAGGTCAGTTTTAATTTTTTGCTCTCCCTCCTATTTCCGCCCCAGTCCAAGTTGGCTCAGTTCGGGTTGCACAGGGCGGTTCCACAACGCTTCGGGAGCTCAAATACCGCGAGCCATCCGGTTGCCTCTCACACATCCTCATTGCTTTAACTAAGCATAGTTAAGACTTGTGAAAGTGCCCACGTATTTTTTTTGTTTCAAAATTAGTTTTGTAAAATTCTATGGGCCTATTTTTTAATTGTTTTTTTGTAAGGTTGTACGGCTCTATCAAAGTCATAATTATTTGCAAGTAACTTATTTTTTGAGAACGCAACGCTTTAGCAATCTATGTCGCTGCTATTTATACCCACCTCGGGACATAAAATAAAATAAAATAGCGTTTATTCCAACATGTACTGTTTTTTCTAAAGTAGGTATGTTTCTGCATGAATGCTTGTTTGTTGGTTTGCCCAGCGGCGTAGGCCTCGGGACATACAGGAAATTTGATGTTGTATGTGTTACGCAGGGCTCCTGTCTCGGCGCGTTCAGCTCCACGTTCCCGGTGGCGTTCCTGGAGCCGCACCTCAACAAGCACAACCAGTTCTCGTTGCTCAACCGGATTGCGGACCACTCGCTCGAAGCACAAGGTAATATTGCTTAAACTTGGGAAAGTGGAGATCCTACTAATATTATAAATGCGAAAGTTTAGATGTTTGGATGTTTGTTACTCAATCACGCTTAAACAGCTGAACCGATTTGAATGAAATTTTGCGCGAAGCCTGGATTAAAATATAGGATTGTTTTTATCCCGTGTCCACGCAGACGAAGTCGCTTGCGGAAGCTAGTAAGTAATAATAACAACAAAAAAAAGCAACAATAATATATCAGCCTATATACGCGGGTGGCGCAGGACCGGTCACTTGGGCACTCTTTGGGGGAGGCCTATGTCCAGGAGTGGACGTATTTTGGCTGATATGATGATATACGTCCCACTGCTGGGCACAGGTCTCCTCTCATGGATGAGAAGGAACGTGCAGTAGTCCCCAAAAATAATAATACATACATCAGCCGATATATACGTCCCACTGCTGGGCACAGGCCTCCTCTCATGGATGGGAGGGAACGAGCAGTATCCCCCACGCTGGCCCAGTGCGGGTTGGGGACTTCACATACACCTTTGAATTTTCTCGCAGATGTATGCAGGTTTTCTCACGATGTTTTCCCTTCACCGGAGAGCGTTCGGTGGCTGCGTCCACGGCTGAAATAAGTGTTTGTCAAAAATGGCATTTTGGTCCATGTTTTTATTTGCATCTGTACTTTTTTGCTCAGTCAACCAGGTAATTGATGGATTCCCATGGCCACCTTCTGTCTCCGTCATCAGACCAGCTTTATTCTAGGCACCTAAGTATTGCATTGACATCCGACGAACAGTTTTTTTTAACTCTATTGGCCTTCGTCTGTTTGGGCAAAATTGACTTGCAAAATTTGACCTGTCCATACTAACGAACGGACTGACAAGGCAAGTTAATATAAACCTTGCAAAAAAGAAAAATTGCTATGAACTTTATAAGTTCAAGTTACTTATTTTAAGCACGGGTGTCTGACGCGTCGCGCCGCACCGCAGACAGTATGTAGTCGAGTTCTCCGATATCTATACAGACAACCTTTCAAAAATATCTACACATGTATCTTATGTCAGTAACAATAAAGTCTGTATAGATATTTTTGAAATGTTGTCTGCGTAGATATTGGAACTCGACTGTAAGTCCTACAGGTCCAGGTACTAAGTAAAGACAGGGTGAGTTAAAGAAAGCTTGTGAAAATGCAGACCTAGTATAAAGAAAGAAAGAAAAATATGTTTGGTCTTAAATAGTGCTACCTACTCGAACTGTCTAAGAATTTAAATTGTTACGTCTTAAGAATATTTCAAAGCAAGGGGCAGTTTTAATATTTGTCGTTGACCACAAAGAACACATATCTGATATTTCATTTCATTTATTTATTTCTCAATATTACATTGTGTCAGAAAATCTTAATAACTAATTACATGCTTAAAATGTTATAATTAAATAAGGATGAGGACATAATACATTTCCATAACGGCAAAATAAATAAGCACAAATAGAAGCAACAAGAAAAAAACCGGCCAAGTGCGAGTCGGACTCGCGCACAAATGGTTCCGTACATTATTTATAAAAACGGCAAAAAATCACGTTTGTTGTATGGGAGCCACCTTAAATATTGGTTTTATTCTGTTTTTTAGATTTGTTGTTATAGCGGCAACAGAAATACATCATAGAATAGAATAGAATAGAATAGAAAAACTTTATTCAACATCACATGACATTTCTAGTTACATGGGAACCTTAAAAGTAGACACATAAAATTAAAAATGAATCCTACAGTTATCCTTAGTTATGATCTGTGAAAATTCGCCTTCGGCTCGGACCTCGAACCCAGTCGTCCGTCTATTGACTACTTTCTAGCCTTTACAACAATGTACTATTGTTAGGTAGCAAATATGACCTTAATTTATTTTTTAAAGTATTTGGGTTGGAAACAGCTTTCAATAGCAGCTTACAGTAGCTTATTAAAAAGTTTTATAGCCTGGTAACGAGCACATTATTGTGTCACTTTATAGGATAGTGTGTTAACAATAAATTGTCTGTTGCGATAAGTAGTAAAGATAACGTAGTTTCTATTCCACAGACATAATGGCGAAAATGGAACAGTCCATGCCAACCATAGAGACTATCCTGGGCGAAGTAGACCAGTTTGTCGAGTCGGACAAGACTCATTTGGAATCTCCGCATATCATCGATGTGGTGCTGCCTTTGTTGTGCTCATATCTGCCTTTCTGGTGGGCGCAGGGTCCTGACAACGTCACACCATCTCAGGGGTAAGACAATGACGTCACAGAGACAGACACATCACTGTTATCCACTTGGAGCTTTCTCCTTTCTCTTGGACCCTGGGGTCTGACAACGTCACTCCAGCCCAAGTGTAAGAGATAATGACGCCACAGAGACATACAAATCACTGTTATCCACTTGAGGCTTTCTCCGCTATGCTACTTCCTTTCAGTTGGACCCTGGGGTCCACTATAACCCAAGGGTAAGAGACAATAAGGGGGGGGGGGGACAATAAGGGGACAATATAAGGGGACAATCTTACACAAATCGCACTAGCCCCATAGTAAGCTCAATAAGGCTTGTGTTACGGGTACTAGACGACGATATATTTAATAGATATAAATACTTAAATACATAGAAAACATCCAAGACTCAGAAACAAATATTCATATGCTCATCACACAAATATTTGTCCTTACCGGGATTCGAACCCAGGACCTTCAGCTTCGTAGGCAGCGTCACTACCCACTAGGCTAACCAGTCGCCAAATGTTCGAAAACAGTGACGTGACAGAGACGGAGACGTCACATATTATCCTTTTGAAGCTTTCTGCGCTATGCTACTTACTCTCTTCTAGCAATCCGATAACGGCATCAAGAAACAGAACATTGGAATCGGTTCCAGTAAAGATTTGAGCGATCTGAGATTTTTAGGAGCATGAAAATTCAATTCAATTATTCGTTTAATAGGTAACATTTACAATTCAATAGATTCTTCCTCTTCCTAGCTACTCGCATGGTGGTAGGATTAGCTTGCCTTTACCTCCTTCTCCACTGCGGTCTGTCCTCGACATCGGTTTCGGATACCATGCCCTCTATCATGTTAGATACATCTTTCCATTTTCATCTGGCCCTGCCGGGATCTTTGACCAGAGACGGACAGTTGTAGTGCTAAGTTACCAACTTAATTTGGTAGCTCTTTACGTGGCCATACGATCGCGGTCAGTGCTCTTGGATCTTATCGGCGATATCAAGGCACAGGCCAGTTCAAGAGACTCATGTTTTTTTGTATAACCAATACTCTATAGCTATATATGTTCTAGGTCTACCCTTGGATCTTCAACCAGAGACGGAGAGTCAATTCAGTTCAATCATTTATTTATAAAATGATATTTTACATTATTTAATTATTGTTATAGTTGTCACCTCTGTGTAGTGGTAGTACTAAGTTACCGAAGTATTTTGGTGGCTTATCACGTGGTCATACCATCGATCTCTTGGATCCTAGAGCCCTCTTGAACCTTCAGGCGGTCAGGCCAGTTCAAGAGACTCATGTTGTTTTGTTCCAGCAACCACGTAACCATGGTAACGGCTGAGCACATGAACCAGCTCCTCAAGAACGTGCTGAAGCTCATCAAGAAGAACATCGGCAACGAGAACGCGCCGTGGATGACGCGCATCGCCACCTACACGCAGCAGATCATTATCAACAGGTATGTTACGGCATCCACGTAACGATGGTAACGGCTGAGCACATGAACCAGCTCCTCAAGAACGTGCTGAAGCTCATCAAGAAGAACATCGGCAACGAGAACGCGCCGTGGATGACGCGCATCACCACCTACACGCAGCAGATCATTATCAACAGGTATGTTACGGCATCCACGTAACCATGGTAACGGCGGAGCACATGAACCAGCTCCTCAAGAACGTGCTGAAGCTCATCAAGAAGAACATCGGCAACGAGAACGCGCCGTGGATGACGCGCATCGCCACCTACACGCAGCAGATCATTATCAACAGGTTTGTTACGGCATCCACGTAACCATGGTAACGGTGGAGCACATGAACCAACTCCTCAAGAACGTGCTGAAGCTCATCAAGAAGAACATCGGCAACGAGAACGCGCCGTGGATGACGCGCATCGCCACCTACACGCAGCAGATCATTATCAACAGGTTTGTTACGGCATCCACGTAACCATGGTAACGGTGGAGCACATGAACCAACTCCTCAAGAACGTGCTGAAGCTCATCAAGAAGAACATCGGCAACGAGAACGCGCCGTGGAGGACGCGCATCACCACCTACACACAGCAGATCATTATCAACAGGTATGTTACGGCATCCACGTAACCATGGTAACGGTGGAGCACATGAACCAACTCCTCAAGAACGTGCTGAAGCTCATCAAGAAGAACATCGGCAACGAGAACGCGCCGTGGAGGACGCGCATCGCCACCTACACACAGCAGATCATTATCAACAGGTATGTTACGGCATCCACGTAACCATGGTAACGGTGGAGCACATGAACCAACTCCTCAAGAACGTGCTGAAGCTCATCAAGAAGAACATCGGCAACGAGAGCGCGCCGTGGATGACGCGCATCGCCACCTACACGCAGCAGATCATTATCAACAGGTTTGTTACGGCATCCACGTAACCATGGTAACGGTGGAGCACATGAACCAACTCCTCAAGAACGTGCTGAAGCTCATCAAGAAGAACATCGGCAACGAGAACGCGCCGTGGAGGACGCGCATCGCCACCTACACACAGCAGATCATTATCAACAGGTATGTTACGGCATCCACGTAACCATGGTAACGGTGGAGCACATGAACCAACTCCTCAAGAACGTGCTGAAGCTCATCAAGAAGAACATCGGCAACGAGAACGCGCCGTGGAGGACGCGCATCGCCACCTACACACAGCAGATCATTATCAACAGGTATGTTACGGCATCCACGTAACCATGGTAACGGTGGAGCACATGAACCAACTCCTCAAGAACGTGCTGAAGCTCATCAAGAAGAACATCGGCAACGAGAACGCGCCGTGGATGACGCGCATCGCCACCTACACGCAGCAGATCATTATCAACAGGTTTGTTACGGCATCCACGTAATCATGGTAACGGCGGAGCACATGAACCAGCTCCTCAAGAACGTGCTGAAGCTCATCAAGAAGAACATCGGCAACGAGAACGTGCCAACAGGTTCGATTTTTTTACCTTCTTAAAAATAAGGTTCTCAATTAGACTGTTTCCTCCTAAAAACTCTTTAAAAGTAAAAATACAATATGAATAATTAAATACGTAACTAAACAAACTCATCACCCTCCTAGCCTTTTCGCGGTTTTTATTACACCCGACGCAAAGATAGGGGTGGTATAAGTTTAACGTGTCTGTGTATCTGTCTGTGGTATCGTAGCTCCCAAACGGATGAACCGATTTGAATGCGTTTTTTTTTATTCGAATGCTGATGTGAGCCCAAGTGTTCATGAAAATCTGTGCAGCCGTTTTTGAGATATTGGACTTTGAAATGAAAATGTCGGGGGTTTTTCAACTTTTCCAAGTTGTACCATAAAGGAGACCGGGGGTCCGCATTGGCATCTAATCCCAATTTGGTATTAGACCGATTTCCTCACAAGTCACAATGTTTTCCTTCAACGAAAACCAACTGTTAAAAAGCAATATCAAATGCAGTTCCGTAGGTAAGTACATTTTTTTTACAGTGATATAGTCAGCATCGAACCCATTACCTCCAGATTAAAAGTTCGCGGGCCTTACCGTTCGGCTGCGCTGGCGTTTTTTAAGCTTTACTCATTTTTACAAGCTTTAAATATTATTTGACCAGGCCCCGTATCATGGTCGGTCTTATCACCTGATAAGTGACAAGATAGAGCGTCCGTCACTGGCTGACACCGTTCGATAGAACTAGACTGACGCTCTGTCTTGTCACTTATCGCGTGATAAGGTCGACAATGATACGGGGCCTGTTTGTATATGTATGTAAGTATGTAAGTTGTCCGTCATGCAATAAAATTTTCAGTCACTTGCCGTTATCTGATTGAACTGAAATTTTGGGTATTTGTATAGTTTGCATGACGATTTAATACTATGCTACCATCGAGCTGATCTGCTGATGGAGACACAAGGTGGCCAAATGGCCATGGGAATTCAGTACTTAACGGACGTAACCCCGTTGAGTTTGGGCTCGTTAGAATCGTTTCAATGATGACGGTATACAGAAAAGTACAGTCGGCAATAAAAGCTTGTATCAAAAATGAAATTTTTGACGGAAACTTATTTACTTCAACAGCTCCGAAGAGCTGCTGCGAGACGTGTTCCTGCCACTGGCGGAGAGGGTCCGAAAACGCACTGACACCATGTTCCATAAGGAGGAGAGTTTACGAGGTTTCATTAAGGTGAGCCTTAACACTTAACTCAAAAACACATCCTGCTGGTTTGAGATCTCCTACCTGTTAGTCTTAGCCTATTTCTTGGATATCTTGGCACTCCCGTCTCCCGTGTCGGCGTGGCCGAATATTTACCGGTAAAATTTGCTACGCTACTCACCTGCAACCATATTTCTCTCCAGGCGCCGTGGTCGAAATCTGCCAGGAAAATATGATACATAAATACATACATACATTCACGCCTTTATTCCCAAAAGGGTTAGGCCTCTGCATGTGCTCTATATGAAACGTATATTCCAGCGCCACTTTTAGCATAAATGTGGGTATAAAAGATCGACAAAATGTGATATTATATTGCAGTGATAGGTTGCTAGCCCATCGCCCACAACACACTTCAACCCTCAGACCACGTACGAACAGTCAAGTGAAGCCAAACCACATACAAACAAAACCAAGCTACATCAAGTTTAGCACACGCTCACGCACACATATTCAAACAAAATTGCACAAAACTCTTCAGCACGTGTCGCAATGCTGTCAAGATCATTTATTTCGAGTTTTGTGCGATTTAATTGGTTTAGCGTGTGCTAAACTGGTGGGGCTTGGTTGAAAACCGGTTGGCTTCACTAGACTGTTCGTAACGCTCCGTCTGTCTTTTTTTCTTGGTTTGTGCTTCAACCCTGGTCCCTTAGTCAACTTTTACGACACCCACGGGAAGAAAGGGGGTGGTGAAATTCTAACCACACGGGGGAAAATATGATGATTGAGAGAAGTCATGTTGTTAAAGGAATGATTGCGTAAGCGTCATCGTAACCATAATTATTAACTTTTTGTATCACTTCCAGTCTTCGACGGACGACACTTCGCAAGTGGAGTCCCAGATCCAAGAAGACTGGCAGCTCCTAGTGCGGGATATCTACTCGTTCTATCCGTTACTCATCAAATATGTGGATCTGCAGAGGAACCATTGGCTGAGGAATAACGTCAACGGTATGTATCTCATTGTACTTTGAACTTCGAAGCAATAGCATGCCTGTCCCTTTGGCCTTCGGCATAAGGCCTTCTCCCGCGCACCCTGGAGGTGCAAACTCACCCGCACGTGGCTGACACCGCCGGCGCTTGCGCATACACTGCCAGTGTCGCAAAACATGACAACCTTAAGGCTGGAAACAGTGCTCGACCGACGGTGAGCGCTGACATCGGTTGGACGTAGCTATATCAATAGAAATGTATGACGAAATACAGTGCAGCGCTGATAAACTGCTACGCGCGTACAGCTACGTCGCGCGTACCGCGACCGTCGGTCGAGCTCGTCGGTCGCGCGTAGTCGGTCGACCGACGAGCTATGAGATTGTATGGATGCGTTCAGTGCTTCGCTGACGGAGCGACTGACCGTACATACTGCACACACGCGTCGCAGTTCGCCGTCAGCGTTGCACTGAATGCATTTTTGCAACCGACGCTCGGCGCTGACGTTCAAGACATACGGTCAGGACGTACCGTCGGTCGAGCACTGTTTCCAGCCTAACTATTTAGACGAAAGGGCGCGCGCTACGCGGTAGAGCTGGATGGCATGGTTTACATGTTTTAATAGCAGTCAAACTTAGGTTTTGTTGGATAGGAGCTTACGTACTGTTATTATTTCTGTGTTAATAGCGAATGTTGCTAGCGAACACGACTTGGTTAATGTGTTTGGTTTTGACGAGAGACATAAAAAGAAAGAAAGAAGACGTTCATTCACTACACAAAAGACACACAGAGACAAAGTTTATGTAACGTGAGTACCCAATAAGAAGGATTTTTTGAAAAAACTACCCTCAAGGGGGTAAAAAGTGGGTTGAAAGTTCGTATGGGGATGGAGTAAAATTTTATATGAGGGACTTGAAACTTTGTGTATGGACTCCTTATTACAGTACAAGAAAAGTAATTTTAGGGTATTGGAAAAACCTACCCCTAAAAAATAGTAAAAGTAAGTAGTTAAATAGTGATGCAAAATTTGTATGGGGAAACTACATCTTTACGCGTAGGTAAACCGATGGACTGATTTGGATGCAATTTGGTATAGAGATAGTTTGAGTCCCCGGGAAGGATATTAGGCTAGTTTTTATCCCGGAAATCATTCCCTAAATGGGTGAAAGTTTGTATGGCGATACGATATAAACGAGGTCCACGCGGACGGAGTCGCGGGCACAAGCTAGTGATTTCATAAACTTCATGTTAATTCTGATAGAGACCTTGTATCTAATGTAATGGATAATATTTTGCAATTTTGTTTTCATTTAGTGACATTTAGTTATTTAAACTGCAACTTCCAAATGATTATTGTTTTAACATTATTATTTTTATAGTAAATGATTGTTTGATATGTAAAAGTGCCGTTGTGCATATTTGCAGAATAAATGTTGTTGATTTTGATTTAAGAACAGTATTCTTTTACTTTTCCGCTACAAAAAAAAAACACACTTATCTGGTGGATTCATACTTATCTGACGTACGCTCTGATGCTTGACACGAAAGGAGCCTTCGCTTCAGAGCGCGTCAGAAACTGATATCATTCTGATCAGACAAGACTCGTCAGAAGATGCTGGCTGGAGATGTCAAACGGAGAATAAAATAAAAACCGGCCAATTGCGTGTCGGGCTAGGCGCAGTGTAGAGTTCCGAAGTTGCCTGTCTGTCTCGAACAAAATTTAGGACTTTAAAGCCCAATATCACGCAAACGGATCACTGAGTTGAAAAATGGTATTCAGGAACCCATCATATTTTTGAACAAGCTATCCAACAATACCCCATGCCATTGGTTAGAAGAGAAAAGAAATACATCCCCACACTACGTAATGGGAGATATCCTAAAAATTTTTTTTTCTAGATTTTGTTCGACCGTTTTGTCGGCGTGATTTAGAACTATATTTTTTTTGTGTGTGCAGAGGCTGAGGAGCTGTACAACCACGTGGCAGAAATATTCAACGTCTGGTCCAAGAGTCAGTACTTCTTGAAAGAAGAACAGAACTTCATCTCCGCCAACGAGATTGATAACATGGTAAAAGGAATTCAGAGGTGGCGTCAACAAGTCTACCCCATTGATCGAATTTAAACTTTCGTGAGACATGTTGAAATAATGCTAATAATTACACGGTTCAACTCACGTATTAAGCGGGCGACGTGTTTCGAACTCTTCGGGAGTTCTTTTTCGGGGTGAGTGTTTTTGTGGCGGTGTCGCTTGAATCACTGCCCCCGAACACACATGAACATTTTAATACATGAGTTGAACCGTGTAATTATTTGCATTACTTCTACCCCATTGAAAAAAAGAAAGAAAGAAAGATACATTTATTCGTGACAAACACAAGGCAATTTACAAACAATAACATACAGTTGCGTAATTTGCCACGAAATGGTCGCAACTCAGCGTAATGCTGGCGGAGCCAGCGCTGGTCTTCCGTTGCGACCATTTGGTGATACTACGGCACAGTGACGAAACGTAAATTGGTGTTATTTGCCACCGATCTTCTTAAAGTAGTATTCAAAATATTGTCATTTACTTTCTCTTTAGCGTTCGTTCTATTGACAGAGCTATTCTGTAAATATGCCACACTATTTCGGAGTGAGTTCAAATTAATATCTGCTCAAGCAGAGAGCGTCTCTTACCACAAGTCGTGGCTGTTTTTATTGCCCTGAGGCCTTACCGCGAAACGAAAACGAATTTCGTTCGTGTATCTCCCTCTCTGTGGCACTTGCTAATTCGAGCGACAGAGAGGGAGATACTCGAACAAAGTTCGTTTTCACTTCGCGGTAGCCCCTCTGTGTCGAAAATGAAGTGATCTGCAACATATGTTTGTATTTTATCAACAGGTCACATACGTCTTTATCTGGCGAATGTAGGTAGGATTTACAGAAAAGCTCGTCCTATTGTTCAAACCACTACGCCCTGATGGCTCTGCCGCTTCTCGATTGGTGGCTTTTTAACCCCCGACGCAAAGAGAGGGGTGTTATAATTTTAACGTGTCTGTGTATCTGTCTGTGGTATCGTAGCTCCCAAACGGATGGACCGATTTGAATGCGGTTATTTTATTCAAAAGCTGATGTGATCTCGAGTATTCTTAGCTATGTTTCATGAAAATCTGTTCAGCGGTTTTTGAGATATTGGACTTTGTAGTTATATTTATTATATATATCAAACCATAACTGATGGCCATTCACTATCCGTCATGGGTGGGGCGACCCCGTTATTAGCCTGTAGCCCCAATAAATCCAATTGATCATTATCACTATAATTATACTGATCACAATTCATCTCTCTCACAGGTGTTGATTATGCCTACGGCAACCAGGAGGGTGACCACGGTTGTCGAAGGAGCACCTCAAGGCGGTGGCAAGGTAACAAAAATCATAAAAACTGCATTTTTGCCTGCCCTGTGCCTCTACTTTGAGTCGTGTGTCATAAACGTATTGTCATACAGCGAACGAAAAGACCATACAATGCGAGCACCTTACAAACTTCTACCCAAACACGTGCCTTAAACCCGGTATGCGCATGTTCGAACTAAGGTTGCCTGGCATCGTTTTGAGACCCAATTATGCGGGGCAATGGCACCCATTCTGTGGCCCATTTTGCGGCGCTACTTAAACTTCTATGTTTTTTCGTTCGCAGTTGACATATCAGCGATTATTGGAACGGGATATACGATAAATCCTATATACCTAATCTTTCACTCGCGTCTCAACGCGCCAGTCCTAGGTTTCAATCCCAGTTAGGGCGTTAATTTGTGCGATGGACACGAATATTTGTTGCTCCATCATCATCATTATCATATCAGCCGAGAGGCGTCCACTGCTGGACATAGGCCTCCCCCAAAGAGTGCCGCAATGCCCGGTCCTGCGCCACCCGCATCCAGCGGACTCCCGCGACCTTTACCGGGTCATCAGTCCACCTACCCACGCCGCGCCTTCCGGTACGTGGTCGCCACTCAAGAACCTTTCCGCCCCAACGGCCATCGTTTCTACGTGCAATGTGCCCCGCCCACTGCCACTTAAGTTTAACGATTCTGAGGGCTATATCGATTACCTTGGTTCTGCTGTGGATAGCCTCATTTCTGATGCGATCACGCAAAGAAACTCCCAACTTAGCCCTCTCCATTGCCTTTGGGTGACTTTAAGCTTTTGTATGAGGCCCATAGTAAGCGAACACGTTTCGGTGACATATGTCATCACTGGGAACACACACTGCTCAAAGACTCTCGTCTTGAGACTGCGGAATATTGATTAGTTTGGGACTAAATAGGTCGGTTTGTGTATGATTCTCCCTCTACTTTTAATTTTTTTTTTCAGAAAAAGAAGAAGCATCGCGACAAGAAGCGTGACAAAGACAAGGAGGTCCAGGCCTCCCTGATGGTGGCCTGTCTGAAACGGCTCTTGCCTGTCGGTCTCAACTTGTTCGCGGGCAGAGAACAGGAATTGGTGCAGCACTGCAAGGACCGCTTCCTCAAGGTAAGAGACGCCGCTAGCGGCGAGACGAGGACGCGGTAACTTTGCTGTGTTGACCAATCAAACTTTATGGAAATGTCTATGAGGGTGTGAGGCCTTGGTCGTTCTCACCCGCCACCCGCGGCGGGCAGCGACCACATCATCATTGGCACAGTATATGAACAGTAGATAAACTTCGAACAAAGGTACGTCGCACGGCTGCACACATGCGCGCGTGTTCGGTACGCACACACACATAGCCTTCGGGAATGATGGAGAATGCTTCAATCGGGGCCGCGCCGTTGCGGTGTTCGCTCGTTCTCACTCGCTACGTCAAAGGAAGCCGCCTCGTAGGTATGAAGACAGCGAGCCGCCAGTGCCACGATATCAAAAGGAGCCGAATAGGCTTGTAACTAAGCACCTACCAACCTAGTGCAGTTTAGCAACTATTATACTTACTAGGAAATATCTTAGGCATAGCATAGTGGTATTAAAATATTCCATGAAGTGGGAAACTGGGAAACACATACGTATAATATTATTACTTTGTGTATACAATATTGTCTATTAAACTGTAACAGAAATACTTTGCATACTTAAAAGCAAAATTAGTATTATAGGTATGCCAAGCCACAAACTTGACACAGCCCTGCGCATCGAGCGAAAGTAGGTAACGAACGCTCATAAACGGCCTCAGATTACCTACTGTATTATTCTTCTATATATATAGTCCTCCTTGTCGTATCCGACGACGGCGACCCTTACAATTTTCTCTGATGAGCACGTATAGGGCTCACAAAGCCGAACTTAGTTTTAAATGTCCGGTCGCATTGTGTGCAGTATAACTGGCCCTGGCCATAGTAAGTATAAGTATAGGATGGTTTGGGTCGAGTCTTCCGTAAATGGCGCTTTTGGTCCAGGTGTTCAAGTCGAGCTACTTCAAAAGAAGCTACACCTTACCTGACTTTATTACGCCATTCCGGTCTCATAGACGCCACCTCCTGCCAGCCCTCAGCAGGTATATCGCAGGCTTTGAGATGACGTTTTAATACGTCCTTGTAGCGCAGAAACTGCCCCCCGCGATTACGCTTTCCATCCTTGAGCTCTGAATGAATTGTTCTCTTACAGAAAATGTCGGAGCAAGATGTGTCCGAGTTCGCCAAGATTCAGTTGACTTTGCCTGACAAAATCGATCCAGCGGACGAGATGTCCTGGCAACACTACCTGTATAGGTAAGCAGTTCACAATAATATCGCCACTTCCTCATCGTCTGGGATGTATTTCAGTGTTCTTTCTCAGTGCTTTATGTTATAACCATTTGCTTTCTATCTACAGTAAACTAGGGTCCAAAAGCAAGGCAGCTGTTGCCGACAACACAGCAGAGGCGAAAACCAAGGTCATCGACGACACAGTCGAACGGATCGTCGCGATGAGCAAAGTGCTCTTTGGACTGCATATGGTGAGTTATTCACTTGCTGTTGAACAGTTAACAGAGGGCTCTCCCTCTGTTAACTGTTCAACAGCAAGTGTACCTCTGTACAGCGGAAAGTTATCTCGGTCTTTTCTGGAGCAGCCCCACTGGAAGAAGCACCTCCACATAACAGAAGACCACAGCCCACTGGTGTCCCACTACTTGCTCTGTAGGTAAAGGGTATTTCATTAAGAGCCCTCGAACTTGGAATTGTAATAAAGTAACCTGCGCAGCTGATATTGCTACAATTTTTATATTATTTTAATGTACATTTGATGACGTTATTGTGTAAAAAAATATCTGAGCCAAATGGCCGCCGCGACTGCGCTGTAGGTGGTGTATCCCGGTGGACCAATTTTGGGCAAAATTTTCGCATAAATGCGGCTCAATTTTGTAAGGAATGCGGGTTATGTTGGCCTTCAGACCAGCAATTGTCTGTGATTTGTCTGCATAGACATAGACAATACATTTGACGTAGCCCCACAGCAAGTATAGGTGAGCGAAAATTGAATGTGCCCCGTGCAGTTAACAATTTCTACGCGTTGTTGAAGTGTATATAGCGTTCTAAGATGAAATGTCACGATTAAATACATAATTATATATGTTCTCGCCAAATTTGACATCTATTGCTTGTCCAAGATGGCCGCTATACTCTGGCAAAGTTCGAGCGTGCGTACCTATTGAAAAACCCTTTATTGTATAAGGTACTGATTGTGTTCCTGATGACCAGCAAGGTAACCAGAGCTTCCAAAGATGAGCTGTATTGAGTAGGGGGCCTACATTTGAAACATTGCTTTCAACAACGAATCCTCAAACCAATAAATGGGCTGACAACGCGCTTGTGATTCAGCTGGAGTCCCAAGTGTCCATAGGCTGCAGTGTTTACTTACCATCAGGTCTTAGGAGAATTAATTAATTTAA
This sequence comes from Epinotia bilunana, assembly GCA_947049275.1. NCBI lineage: Eukaryota > Metazoa > Arthropoda > Insecta > Lepidoptera > Tortricidae > Epinotia > Epinotia bilunana. The sequence goes on from OX346274.1 coordinate 1,767,897, forward strand.
GTTTGTACATGGGTATTTTTTTTTTTTCGTTTATATACCTTCCTATATTTAAAGTTTTAAATGTTTTTTTGATTTTTAAATTCATGATTTTTTTGTTAGAACTGCCTATACCGTTCAATAACTGGCCACCTCGCACTAAAAATAAACTCTATTCACCAATAATAGTATTAATTTTCAGTATAAGGTGTTAATTACTGGCCACCCTTCAATAACTGGCCACGTTATACTAAATTAAATTCTGGTATGCCAATCTGGGGAGCCAGTTATTGGCGATTATCCTACGTAATTTCTCTACAATTACGTCAATGCTACAAAAGAGCCATGTTCTATTTGGGCTTCCTGACGCTCGGTCTATGTATATTCAAAAGCATAATTTAGCTAGTATATAAGTAATGGGTTACCTCAGTAATGTTTAGGTATGTTTTATTTACTTATCTTATTTATTTTATCTTATTTACCACTAGATCGACCACCCCCAACAAATGAGCAAGAACGTATATCACTCCGTGGTTTCAATACAACGGAAGCGAGCCGTCATCGCCTGCTTCCGATGCCTACCCCTGCACTCTCTGACAAGGTTCAACCGTGTGCTTCTAGCAATAAGAGACATTATTGTGTGCACTACCATTAATGAGGATGTATATTAAGTCATTGAGTAGTATAACTGTCAATCAATCTGCAACTTGATCAGTTAGCCGGTCAATCAGGCAATAAGCTAATGATAGCTTAACCAATCAATAACTTGGCGAGTAAGTAAGTTTTGAGCCCATTAATCAATCAACATCGGTTAATCAATCAACCATTTACTTAAGACCGTATAAGATCAAAAGAGGTAGATGTAATTGTGGGGCCCAAGAGATCGAACACGAATTCTATCTTGATCTGTAAACTTTTCTTCTAGAACGCTCGTTCGTTCTTTTATTCTTAATCCACGCTATAGTTTCCAGCGTCCAAATCCCAACCCTAACCCATCCAGCACTTTTTAAAACATCCCAACCGTGTCCCGTTTTCTCTTTGTGTTTTTCATCCCATTGTGATGTTACATATTTTACTTTATTACATTAATTATTTATTATGTGTTTACGTTTATATAATGTGGTATGTTGTGTTGCGTTCCGTGGGTCACGTATGGTGCTGTCTGAAAACCAGCGCTGTAGGTGTCTGTCTGACACCTCGGCATAATGCTGAGACAGCGACCGATTCACTGCCGCGAAGACACACAATACGAGTATGTGTCAATTGTGTTGAATGTCTACTCCCTTTGTCTGTGTGTCTTTTGTATAGTGTGTGTGTCGTGTAGGGTGTAATGAATAAATGGCTTCCTTCTTTCTTTCTTAACACGTTCACGGACAGTACGCCGAGAGACGTAAACTAAAACCCTCGTAATATGGCATTACGTCTGTAGACGGGAATTAAATTTTCATTAAAAGTGGCGCTCCGTCCACAGCCGAATATTTATCATAGTATTTATAGGGAGTTTATGACTCTGTGCCGTTTTTGGTAAACACAAACCCGCCAGTGCCACAGCAAGCACTCATACTGGTGCATACAAGTTACCTCCATCACGCACACATTGACAGACCGCATGTTGCGGCACTACGTCTGTAGCCGGACGATTCGCATACAAATAACCTGTTCGTTTCGCCTGTGGCCGTTAGTGCCGTAACACAGGTCTTAGTATTAGTTTGACATGAATACCCCTCTACAGACGGTTACGTCTCTGGCCGTTACTGCCGCAACACAAACATTCAAAACCGAGCAATACGACAATCCGTCCCCAGATGTAATGCCATTTTGTATGGGGAATTTCTGTGTCGTATCACAAAAAAAACGAGATGGTCCTGTGTCCGTGAACGTGTTAAAGTAAAAAAAGGAAATAAAATAATGGAGATGTAAATATGTTATAATAGTTTTATTAATGTTGTGGTTGTAATAGGCATCGAGCATGTAACATACTCGCGAGAACCTACCACGAGCTTTGGTTGGAGGAAGAAAACGTCGGGCAAGAGGTCATGATAGAAGACTTGACGGTAAGCTCTCTGAACTACTAGTTCGATCGACGGGTCTAGTTTAAGAGTCGAGAGAGTAGTGACCCTGCCTGCAAAGCTGTTGGTCCTGGGTTTGAATCCCGATGTGCTGATGAGCAAGAATATTTTTTTTTTATATGAGATATCTATGTCTGTAATTAGTTTATATGGTTCCAGTTTATAAAACAAACAAAATACAGCAAAAACAAGTTTTGTATGAAAAACTTAAATTCGCTGTATTTTTTTTACCATGGTATCTGAAGCTACATAAACTAATTACAGACATAGATACCTCATGTCGTTGTTTGTGCAAAGTTTCGTTACAATCCAACACGTAGTTTTAAAATGAGAGCGTAACTACGTTTGTATGGAGAATCAAGCTTACTGCGGACTCTTAAGTGGGTAGTGACCCTGCCTGCAAAGCTGTTAGTCCTGGGTTTGAATCCCGATGGGCTGATGAGCAAGAATATTTTTTTTGAAATGAGGTATATCTATGTCTGTAATTAGTTTATATGGTTCCAGTTTATAAAGCAAACAAAATACAGCAAAAACAAGTTTTGTATGAAAAACTTAAATTCGCTGTATTTTTTTTTACCATGGTATCTGAAGCTACATAAACTAATTACAGACATAGATACCTCATGTCGTTGTTAATGCAAAGTTTCGTTACAATCCAACACGTAGTTTTAAAATGAGAGCGTAACTACGTTTGTATGGAGAATCAAGCTTACTGCGGACTCTTAAGTGGGTAGTGACCCTGCCTGCGAAGCTGTAGGTCCTGGGTTTGAATCCCGATGTGCTGATGAGCAAGAATATTTTTTCTAAGTCTTGGGTGTATTATATTTATGCCATCATTCTCATCACCCTCCCAACGTTATTCCCGGTTGTGTCCCTAAAGGAGCCCGGGGTCCGCTTTGACACTTAATCCCAAGATTTGGCAAAGGCACTAGTTTTACGAAAGCAAATGCCATCCTGACCTTCCAACCCAGAGGGGAAAATAGAACTTATTGGGACTGGGTCATACACAGATTTAGGTTCGCGTCTTTCCTGTGGACATTATCAAAGTTAAGGGCTATTGAAGCCTAATTTTTGTTTGGACTCTTAATCCGCATAAACAGCGTCTCCTCTTCTATATTACTATGCGATAAAAACATTATTTATATGCACGTGAGCTCTTAATTATTGACCACAGGAGAGACGAATTTTGTTTTATACACTGTGTATTACCCGATAAGACAGGTTTCCTAACGATGTGTTCCTTCACCGACAAGCTAACGGTAAATATTCCGTACATAAGTTACGACCGCCGCTTGACAGCCGCATGCCTGAACCACTAGGCTACCGTAGCTCTGTATTCTATGTATGTACATCTATTAAAATATCGCCATCTAGTGCACACAAGCTTTATTGATTGCTATGAGACTAGTTCTGTTTGTGTAAGATGAGAAACAAGCAAGCTGTTGATTTAAAACAACTCCAATATGCACTTAATGTCGGTTAACATAAAGTACATGTTGCAGCAATCGTTTGAAGACTCTGAGCTGAAAAAGAGCGATGTGGTAGAAGAGGAGGCAAAACCAGATCCTCTGACCCAGCTGGTCACCACCTTCTGTCGGGGGGCCATGACTGAGAGGTCCGGCGCTTTACAGGTAAGACTTACCTTATATGTATTTACCTACCTAATCATTATTGCTCACTAAGGAAACATACGTTACTAGCTTCTGCCCGCGACTCCGTTCGCGTGGAACTCGTTTATATCGTAGCTCGATACAAACTTTCATCCTCCATTTCACCCCCTCAGGGGATGATTTCCGGGATAAAAACTATCCATGTCCTTCCCCGGGATTCAAACTATCTCCATACCAAATTTCATCTCAATCGATTCAGCAGTTTAAGCGTGAAGAGGTAACAGACAGACAGACAGACACACTTTCACATTTATTATATTAGTATGAATGGGACGTAGAATCCGTGACTTTTCACGATAAAGAGCGTTGACAATTATAAGCTCAAATCGAAAATAATGTAAAATCTTATTTTCGTCTTCTTAATTTTCCTACCAACTTCTCGTCTCCTTAATTTTCCTAGAAAGTTCTTTTTGTTTCCTTAATTTTCCTACCAAATTATTTTTGATTTGTTAATTTTCTTACCAAATTCCTTTCGTCTCCCCTTACTTTTCCTTCCAAAAGTGTTTTCGTCTTTTTAATTTTTCCCACAAATTATTTTCGTCTCGTTAATTCTCCTAACTAATTGTTCGATGTTCCGATCAACGATACTCGAGTTACTGCCGAACAGCATTACATACAAACGATACATACATACAAACACCAGGAGAACTTTTCTCGCTCGTTCAAAAATGTGACTGACTAACATTATTTTTCAGGAGGATCCCCTGTACATGTCTTACGCTTACATCATAGCGAAGTCCTGCGGGGAGGAAGAAGAAGAAGAGGGAGGCGAGGAGGAAGAGGGGGGAGGGGAGGCCGAAGCGGCAGGGGAGGAGGAGAGAAAAGCCAGTATACACGTGAGTTAGAGTTAGGCCAAGCGCCCACTACGATTTTTTGTCGTGTTTGTGTTTGAGTATAAACGCATACGTTGCATTTTTGCGACGCGATTATCGCACGACAAAAAATAGTAGTGCGCGCTTGGCCTTAGTGTCCTTGGGATTTCTTATAATTTATAACTGTCAGGTTTTCTATTCCGGAACGAACTGCTGCCGCTAACGGTGGTACTCATGGCGACTTTTTTCAGTGATATAAACGGGCTACTGTCGCACGATACTAGCAATAGATCACCTGTCAAAATCACCTGTATCGATGCTGTATCGTGTTTGTATCGCTGCTAAAAGTCACCGTGTGTAGTTACCGCTCTAAATTCTAAGGGCGTACTCGTATGTCGAAGGCTTGTTGCAATGACTAAACTTTAACAGTTGTATAATTGTGACTACAGTTAAATTTGACTCCAAATCTAACCTTAAATTAAAATTTATTATTATCATATTACTTATTTAAAAAGAAAACAATATTCAAATTAAGTAAACTACAAGCACACTAAAATAAACGTAATATTCTCTTAAACAAATGACTGTGCACTAATTTGGTCTAGTTTTACTTTGTCAAGCTACTGTTATAATTTTTGTATTCTTTTTTTTTTAATTTGTTATAAAAGCAACAAAGAGTTATATTATAATGACTAATTATCCACTTACACTTCCCTTGAGGTAATAGATTAGGTATATAATACAATACTCCCCTGCATTAAAATTCAGCATATACACAATAGAATACCGTTTTACACGATATCCGTTGACATAACTGTCAATTCTAAACAAATTGTTGATAATTTACATTAATATCATATTTTTAGGACTGCTTCCTAGGGGCGGCTTTGCCTATAGTGCAAGTCGTGCGTTGCGCACGGGCGCACGGTCCTAGGGGGCGCCGAGCGTCACTCACTGGGGCCCAGTTGCTTGGCGCGCTAATACTGAGGGGCCTAGAGCTAGCCTAGAGGGGTGCTAGATGGAGAGGGGTGCTAGGGGGAGAGTGGTGCTAGGGGGAGAGGGGTGCTAGGGGGAGAGGGGCGCTAGGGAAGCGGAGTGCTAGAGGGCGCCAGGGTAATGATTGCACATGGGCGCTACATATGCTAGAGACGCCTCTGCTGCTTCCTTATTGGAAATTGTACATTTCAGGAGCAAGAAATGGAGAAGCAGAAGCTGCTCTTCCACCAAGCCCGGCTCGCCGACCGAGGAGTGGCGGAGATGGTGCTGCTCCACATCTCGGCGTCCAAGGGCATCCCCAGCGACATGGTGATGAAGACGCTCCAGCTGGGCATTTCGATCCTGCGCGGAGGCAACATCGATATACAGATGGTAAGTGGCCTGGCTCACCAGATTTCTTCGGCCATTCAACGTGGCAACGTCGCCAGTCTCATAGGAACTTTCGAGACTTTCACGTGACTGGTATCGTGGTTGTGTGCTGACTTCCTTATGGTGGCGGCTTTTGTGAGATTTCTCTATATCTTTCTATCCGTGGCACTGCGTGCACACTTTGTTAAAGAACACGAGTGATATCACTGGTTATCTCGCAGTACCTTAAGCCCACGGCCATCGACGACGCATTATGAATTGATCTGGTTGCAACTGATATATTTGTTCCAGGGCATGCTGAACCACCTGAAAGACAAGAAGGACGTCGGTTTCTTCACGTCCATCGCTGGCCTCATGAACTCATGCTCCGTGCTCGACTTGGACGCCTTCGAGAGGAATACTAAAGCTGAAGGTACTAGATAATGCAGGCAAAATGGTCCATTGGTGCCGATTGAGAGTCCGCAGTAAGCTCGATTCTCCATACAAACGTAGTTGCGCTCTCATTTTAAAAATACGCGTTGGATTATAACGAAACTTTGCATATACAAGGACATGAGGTATATCTATGTCTGTAATTAGTTTTTGTGCCTTCAGATACCATAGGAAAAAAAATACATCGAATTTAAGTTTTTCATACAAAACTTGTTTTTGCTGTATTTCGTTTGCTTTATAAATTGGAACCATATAAACTAATTTCAGACATAGATATACCTCATGTCATTGTATATGCAAAGTTTCGTCACAATCCAACACGCAGTTTTAAAATGAGAGCGTAACTACGTTTGTATGGGAAGGTGAAATTCGGCCGAGCTTACTGCGGACTCTTAATGAGAACGAATATAAATCACACTGTTATGGAAATATCGGTGTTTTGACACCGTCAAAGCGATTTTTGTATGGGAGATAAATTATCTATACTATCTAATTATCTATACTAATAATAGTTATTGCGTCATGTTAAAATTGATATCGTAGTGTGATCTACGATTTTTTAACGATGCCTTTCGAAACAGTTTTTGGAGAGGAGGAGAGGATCTACGATTAAAGATCATAGGAACTTAAATACCCAAAAAATTTAGTCAAAGACGGACCTCGCTGGCGGCAGCCGAAACGATTCCTACTAATTGATATAGAAGTATGGCATCGCAGTTTGCTATTTGTACTAATTGTTGTATGGAAAATCAAGTAAATGTGTTTAGGTCCATAGTTGTCATACATACTATATTTCTATAAAAGCGTAAAGATTCTATATGGTCCATATCTTTTTGGTGGCGATGGTTTAGTATCCATTTAGCAACACTACATTATCAATTTGAACATGAGGTCACTACCCTTTTTAATGCATTTGTTCGCTAGCAACTCTGATATCTAAGGTATAATAACTTTTCTAGTACTTTTTTCTTTCGTGAAGAAAACATAAGAACCTGGTACCCAGGGATGACACTGTTATCTGGTATTTCCATCCATACTAATATTATACATGCGAAAGTCTGTCTGTCTGTCTGTCGGTTACCTCTTCACGCTTAAACCGTTGATCCGATTCAGATGAGGTATAGAGATAACTTGAGTCCCGGGGCACGAAATAAACGAGTTCCACGCGGACGGAGTCACGGGCAGAAGCTAGTTCGCTATAAAATCCACGGCGGCTATGTGTGCTTCCATGTGGAGGACTCCAAAATCTCGAAATGAACGCATTGAAGACATCTTCGCTCCTCGCTATCTCTGGGTCATCTAGGTTCACCGTCTTTCTTGCCTTAGCCTGTTCCTGAGATCCTAGTCCTTGCCAATTAACCTCTCCATTGATAATTTATTGTAATAGGCTTGGTTTTCAGGGTTCCATACCCAAAGGGTAAAAACGGGACCCTATTAATGTCCGTTCGTCCGTCCGTCTGTCCGTCTGTCACCAGCCTGTATCTCATGAACCGTGATAGACAGTTAAAATTTTCATAGATGATGTATTTCTTTTGCCGCTATAATGACAAATACTAAAAAACAGAATAAAATATAGACTTAAGGGGCTCCCATACAACAAACGTGATTTTTTTGCCGTTTTTATAGATAACGGTACGCGACCCTTCGTGCGCGAGTCCGACTCGCACTTGGCCGGTTTTTTGCTTTTATTTAACCATTGACATGTAATTTCAGACAATGTAAATCTTACTAAAAGGCCAGGTCTAAAGTCCACCGACGAGCATGTATGAGAAATGTTGTGAAAGTGAGTGAAGCGAAAGTGTTTTTGTCAGGATCGTAGCAAATGAAGATCCGTGATCTCTGCCTACCCCTCTGGGAAAGAGGCGTGATTATATTTATGTATGTAAAGTCCGACCAGGAAAATAAAATACTTCGCCATATTGCGGAAACCTATTGGAACGAATTTCTTCAACTGGCAACAGTAACTGAATAAATGAATGGTTTATTCATAATGAATATAATGGTACATAAGGTCTTAAATATCTATACATGTTTCTTCCCATAATATATTCAGCCTGGTCAGGCATAACAAAGACGTCATTAATGCCATCTGTTAATTGCTGTCAAAGTGAGTTGTGCCGTTGGTACGTGTTGTATTGCGTTAAAATGCCGAAAACGATTAAATGTCACTTAAGAAAAGTGATTTGCAATATGACGAAGTATTTCTAGGAGAGAAAGTCTGAAGGATTAGACTCTATTCCTCTAAATAACATCACCGACCATGTTGTCAACATGACTGGTAGATACATCATACAGTCATTTTGTAGTGTTGCCATAATTATTGCTAACTAGCTTCCGCCCGCGACTTCGTCTGCTTGGACCCGGGATAAAAACTATCCTATATTTAAATCCAGGTTATAAATTATCTTCGTGCAGAATTTCATCTAAATCGGTTGAGCCGTTTAAGCGTGATTGAGTAACAAACATCCAAACTTTCGCATTTATAATATTAGTAGGATTTAGCGCCCCCAGCGCAGTTTTTTTTATTTTCCTGTGCTTTCCTTTGCTTTATGTATGTATATTGTAAAATGAATAAATTAAATGAATGGTGGTAATAATCTTCAATTTCTTCTACATTTGAATGTGTTGTACGCAGGTCTGGGTGTGGGTCTAGAGGGGGCAGCGGGAGAAAAGAACATGCATGACGCCGAGTTCACGTGTGCGCTGTTCCGGTTCATACAGCTGACCTGCGAGGGGCACAACTTGGGTTAGTTTTTTTTTATACAACGACGGTGGCAAACAAGCGTATTTACACATCCGATTGTCTGTGTCCGAACTGCGGCGCGGCGGCGCGGGAGCAAGCGAGATTCTAACCAGCCATTTTTCAATTCGCTATAGAAAGAACTGTATCTTTAAGATTTGCTATGCGATCAGGAATGGCATTATATATTTTAGAACCAATGACATAGGTCGTTTTGGTAGATTTGTTTAATTTGCACCGGAATGTTACAAGCTTGCCCTTATTTATTTATTTATTTAATCTTTATTGCACAAAAGAACAACTTATCGTACAAAAGGCGGACTTAATGCCGTAAGCATTCTCTACCAGTCAGCCCTTGTGGTTGTCACGTAAGGCTTGTAGGTTTTCGGCCCTTCATCATCATCATCATCATCATCATATCAGCCGAAAGACGTCCACTACTGAACATAGGCCTCCCCCAAAGAGTGCCACAATGACCGGTCCTGCGCCACCCACATCCAGCGGTCTCCAGCAACCTTTACCAGTTCATCAGTCCACCTTGTGGGGTGCCTACCCACGCCGCGCCTTCCGGCACGTGGTCGCCACTCGAGAACCTTTCCGCCCCAACGGCCATCGGTTCTACGTGCTATGTGCCCCGCCCACTGCCACTTAAGTTTAGCGATTCGGAGGGCTATATCGGTTACCTTGGTTCTGCTGCGGATAGCCTCATTCCTGATGCGATCACGCAGAGAAACTCCCAATATAGCCCTCTCCAAAGCCTTTTGGGTGACTTTCGGCTTTTAATGGAAAGGAATTAATTTTATTCCTCACAAACAATATGATATATGTATTGTGATGGTACAGTCGGGAGAGTGAAGCAAGACGAAAAGTTGTCGAGCTGGTAAACAAGGAGAGGCTATTATTCTGACTGCTCGCTTCTGCAGCATACCGTATACCGTATTGTGACGTATTGTATTTGTGCAGAATGGCAGAACTACCTCCGCACCCAGGCCGGTAACACGACCACGGTCAACGTGGTCATCTGCACCGTCGATTACCTGCTGCGATTACAGGAGTCCATCATGGACTTCTACTGGCACTACTCCAGCAAGGTACCTACGCTATTTACCTTTTTACGTTATAGACTATTTAAATTAGTTCCGAAACGGTGTGTTGTGATTTAGCGCTCGGCCGAGCCTCGTAGACTACTACTCTTGTTTTAAAACGGGACGGGACTAAACAAATGCAAATCTGTTCCAGTTTAGTTTATTTATTTATTTGAATCAGTCAACAATGGCCCATATTTACATATACCTTACAGACTAACATACATAAAATATAAATGTACATTGCACAGAAACACATTATAATTGCGATGTGTTACGCAACTTCGTGTTGTCGGGTAACCGACCGCGAAAATGCCGGAATTTGACTCCCTTCTGGCAAAATTCTTCCTTACTTGAAGGTCTACAGATGTTCTGTTGGAACTCTCACCTCAAAGGAATTAAAATTTTAGAACACGTTTCAGTTAATAATGGTATAAATATGGAATGTATACCATAATTTAAGAGAAAGATGTCTTTTAATAGACCTTTGGGGTATAGGGGATAAGAAGTATTTTGGATCGTCGTAAACCTGAACATGGACGGGTTAGAAGAGTGGAAGTGATTTAAAGATTCGTCGCCACTAGCGGACCCACGGTAGCTCAGTTGGAAAGAGCGATGGACGGATTCCAGAGGTCGCGGGTTCGAATCCCGCTGGTGGAGAATTATTTTAAAATTTTCCAAGGTGAAGGTTTTAATAATTATGGGATATTGATAATAATGATAATGGTTTGGTGTTTAGGAGCTAATCGACCCGGCGGGCAAGGCTAACTTCTTCAAAGCCATCGGCGTGGCGTCACAAGTGTTCAACACCCTCACTGAGGTCATCCAGGGACCCTGCACCCAGAATCAGCAGGCACTCGCCCACTCCAGGTAAACTTAACCGTATAAAAATACCGCTTACCTATGACTATGATATATCCTATGATTTACCATCGCGATTTTGATTTTTATAGTTCTAAGGTGGAATACCCGCATTCGTACGTCGTTATTATTGAAACAAAGATCAACAAAAATCAAAAAAACTAGCGGGACTTGGATTACCCGCATAATATAAAAATAAGTAATAAAATGATGTGTAATTTCCTGCTGGGTCGCAAAATACACGACGCTCAAGTAAATCCACATTTGTCAACTATTTAGCCTAAGTTTTAAAGCGCTATAAATAAACTTATCATTATTATTATTATTTTGACGACCTCTTTAGCCTAGTTGATAGTGACCCTGCCTACGATGCATGAGATTCCGGGTTCGAAACCCGGTAAGGGCATTTATTTGTGTGATGAGCACGAATATTTGTTCTGAGTCATGGATGTTTTCTATGTATTTAAGTATTTATTTATCTATATAAGTATGTTTATCGTCGTCTAGTATCCACAGTACAAGCTTTGCTTAGTTTGGGACTAGGTCGATTTGTGTAAGATTGTCCCCTAATATTTATTTATTTATTTTAATTATTTCTAAACTTATTACAAGAACACTATTGTGTTTCACCTATGGAAGATTAGCAGTAACATCCTCCATTCTCTTCCAGGTTGTGGGACGCCGTGGGCGGTTTCCTGTTCCTGTTCTCGCACATGCAGGACAAGCTGTCGAAGCACTCCTCGCAGGTGGACCTGCTGAAGGAGCTGCTCAATCTGCAGAAAGACATGATCACAATGATGCTGTCCATGCTAGAAGGGAACGTCGTCAACGGTAAGTACCTACCTACCTGGGTTATTCTTGCTTTTGTCACATTCTTAACCAGCTCTGTCGCCCGTTTACCGTGAAGCTTGAGGAAACCGAAAATGAAAATTGAAAACACAATTCATCAACAAAAATTATCTCTCTCTCTCTCTCTCTCTCTCTCTATCTCTCTCTCTTTCTCTCCCTCTCTCCCTCTCCCTCTCTCTCCAATTCTATATTCTTCTCTGTGTCCCTCTATTTCTACCCTCATTTATTAAGTGTCAAAAGTTATAGCGCACTTTATAGTCAGAAGTAAAGAAAAGGTCTTGGAACACGTCTGGAGTTGCAAGCATCTATAGGGAGCGGTACCAGCCTAACATCAGGCGGGCCGTGCTTTCATTTGCCGCCGACATGATCTACATCACATTAAACTTCGTCTCCAAAGGGCCTCTACGTGTTGGATCTATATCCCCACGCACGCCTTCCAAATGACCGGAGTTCGCTCCGTGAATTTCAATCTGAGATAAATAATAATAATACATATTTACGTATTTATTAACACATACAGATATTCAAATAAAAAGTAGCTATGGTCCCACACTAGGCTAGGCCTCTCCGTCCAATTTAAACTTTCGTGAGACATGTTGAAATAGTGCTAATAATTACACGGTTCAACTCACGTATTAAATCGAAAGATGTCGCCCGTAGTGACATTTAATACATGAGTTGAACCGTGTAACTATTAGCATTATGATTGATTGTTTTATTTAGTGTCTACACCCCTATTTTATTTCTTCTCCAGGAACGATCGGCAAGCAGATGGTGGACACCCTGGTAGAAAGCGCCGGGAACGTAGAGCTGATCCTGAAATACTTCGACATGTTCCTGAAGCTGAAGGACCTGACGTCCAGCGCCAGCTTCCTGGAGATCGACGCCAACAGCGACGGGTGGGTGCTGCCCAAGGACTTCAAGGAGAAGATGGAGCAGCAGAAGAGTTACACGCCGTGAGTAGCTATGAAACGCCAAGGACCACTATAGTGGTCATGGCGTGTATAGTGGTCACGACGTCTATAGTGGTCATGACTCCTATAAGAAGAGTTACACCCCGTAAGTAGCTTAAAATCGCAAAGGACCACTATAGTGGTCATGACGTGTATATTGGTCATGACGTCTTTCTAAAGTATTCATGACGTCTATTGTGGGTATGACGTCTGTCTAAGTGTTCATGACGTCTATAGTGGTGATAGTATTATAGTGGTCACTACGCCTTTGGTAGTTGCCTATATATTTGTCCTTGAAAAGTATGGGTATAACGGTCATGACGTCTATGGTGGTCACGACGCCTATAATGGTCACCAAACTGAAGGATGGGGGTTTAACTATTCTGTTTTTTAGTAAAATTGGCATTTCAAGCAAGTGTCCAAAACTTGCGTACTAATTATAAGTTGTAACCATCAACTGTTTCCAAGAATCAAACTTTGCTTACCAAAATCGTCTTTACAGCGAGGAGATAGAGTTCCTTCTGGCCTGCTGTGAGACGAACCACGACGGCAAACTGGACTACATCGGCTTCTGCGACCGCTTCCACGAGCCGGCGAAAGAGATAGGCTTCAATCTCGCTGTCCTGCTCACCAACTTGTCGGAACATATGCCCAATGAGCCTAGGTAAGTGTATGCCCTAGCCTAGTCCTTGGTTCTGCTGCGGATAGCCTCATTTCTGATGTGATCGCGCAGAGAAACTCCCAGCAGCGATGGGGCGGAAAGGTTCTCGAGTGGCGACCACATACGGCAAGCGCAGGTGGACTGATGACCTGGTAAAGGTCGCGGGAGTCCGGTGGATACGGGTGGCGCAGGACCGGTCATTGTGGCACTCTTTGGGGGAGGCCTATGTCCAGCAGTGGACGTCTTTCGGCTGATATGATGATGATGAAACTTTTTACTGTCGCCAATCGATAAATGGTTGTCACCGCGGTTGAAATTAATCTGGAGTCGCAAGCGTCCATAGGCTGCAGGCCGTAAGCTTGTTTGTCACCTTCGCGGTATGAAATAAAATACGGGTCATCAAGGAATTTTCCTTGTTATGTAGTCCCGTTAACTTGGAGACAACGTGAGTTCTTTTTAAGAAAAAATGTTACACGTACTTCTAACATGGTGAAAAGATAGATAAAGATAGGTTAAAATGTCAACAAAACACAACATACACACAGTTTTTAAAAGTGAACCCAGAAGTTGTAACCATGGCAACAAGCGTCAGAAAGAAGTTGATTCACCCTAGCGTTTTATGAATAGCGCGGACCAAAGACAAAATACAAGATGGCGTTGTCCCCAGACTGGCCCGGTTCCTGGAAACGGCCGGCTCCGTCCTCAACTACTTCGAGCCGTTCCTGGGGCGCATCGAGATCATGGGCGGCACGAAGCGCATAGAGCGGGTGTACTTCGAGATCAAGGAGGAGAACATCGAGCAGTGGGAGAAGCCGCAGATCAAGGTCAGTTTCTTCACTTGCAGTGGCAAACTAGCAAACCGTTGCACCATCTCGAGCTAGCTTGTATTTTCCTTCGTGTGGATCCCACACGACAGCTCCATATTTCACCCGACTCCGAACATACTCAAAGTAGAGCGTCAACGTAGCTACTCTTATTAGACTTGCCACAAGCGCAGTATCCATCATCGTACTTCCATAGTTACTTCCACCCCCCTTTCCACCCTATTAGGGGATGATTTCTCTCTCTCGGGATGGCCTTGATACCTTTCATATACATATATCGTGTTGGCGCAGGTTCTTCTAAATGATGTACTCGACACAGTGGGATGGAGTTTTACATGATTTTAATCGTTGAAGAGATTAAATTACAAATTAGAAAGGTATCGTGATTGCGGACGCGCGACTGTCAAGCGTGCGGTCGGCGTCGAGATGGTTGGAGCAATGACGCGGCGGCCGCGGGCGCGGCGCCGTGTAGTGTCGACATCGGCGATGTGTGCGTGCGCTCACGCACACATGGATGGCGCGTTAACATATCGGTTGCCCCTATTTCGGTTATATCGGTTGGTTGGTCGGTTGTACATATAGGGTCGGTAGACGCACCCCTTTTGTGCACAAGGAAGGTGGCCTTGAGAGACGAATAGTGACAGATTGTCAAGCTTGCCACTAACTACATGACGATCACGACGACTCCGCCAAGAGTGAAGCGACTAGAAGAAGAAGAGATATCGGTTGCGCGATGTAAGCGTGAAAAACTAACAGACAGATTTACTTTCGCGTTTTTAATAATATTCATTGCTTAATATCATTAAGCATCAACGTCGCATTTTGTTTCAGGAATCCAAACGCGCCTTCTTCTACAGCATAGTAACAGAGGGCGGCGACAAGGAAAAACTCGAAGCGTTTGTCAACTTCTGCGAAGACGCCATCTTTGAAATGACGCATGCGTCAGGATTGATGGCCGCTTCTGAAGAGCAGGGCGGCGGCCCGAAGAGCAGGGAGGCCGCGTATATGTACCTAGGGGATGATGACGATGACAAGTAAGTACTTAAATACGTAATTTGAAATGACGCATGCGTTAGGATTGAGGGCCACTTCTGAAGAACAGGGCAGCGGACCGAAGAGCAGGGAGGCGGAATTCATTCTGTGTTAGAAAATGTTTTTATATCTATTATTTTTCCTTTCAGCCGCGGCAAGGACCCATTCCGCCGGGGCCTCCAGTCGATAAAGGACGGCTTTGCCATGGCATTCTCTTCCTTATCAGCGGCGAACATAAAGTCGAAAATCGCGGACATGCAACAAAAGTCACCAGCCGAACTGGCAGTCGGATTCTTCAAGATGTTCTTCTATTTGTTCTACTACATGGGCTATGGAGTGTTGGTCGTTGTCAGGTAAATTTGGACTAATCAATATAAGGGTAATTCACCGTTGGCGACCGCGACACATGACGGTGACCGGCGACCGTGACTCACTGTTTTGTATGGATTACTATGAAACACTGACGGATAAAAGCGACCGTGTCGCACGGCCACTAGCGAGCGATGCCGCCTGAACGGCTTGCGGATATCGCACCCGTATGGTTTCGTACCATATGTGTGCGATATCTGCAGCATGAATTGTGAGCTTGGGTCATCGGTTGCGTCGCCTTAGTCGCGTTGATACGTTTACTATCAGTCGCCTTCCGACAGGCGACCATGGTCGCTAGATCGCAAAGCCGCGGTCGTGCGTCACGGTTGCCAAGAACGGAATGCTACCTTAAGGTTACACTCAGCAGTAAAACAGACACGTGGACCAAGAATAAATTAAAAAATTGAAATTAGTTTAATTAAAAGCAGACGAAAATTATTATTATAGTTATAATATTGCACGAACTCAAATGGATTAATCTTAAGGATCAAGAGCTTAGCTGATGTTTTCTGGATTTAGGCAATCTTAACATTTTAGCATGTTAAAGTTTATTGTCTTTGGTGCTTTTTAAAAGTAAATTTAGAATGTTTTAGAAACGAAATTATTTGTCAAATTAAATTTTCTAGATAGTGGGAGGAAATTAGGCTCCAAAATGTGTTATATCAAATTAAAACAAATTAGTCTGATGATTGGAATTGGATATACGTAGTTGATATTTTTGAGTTATTTTTGTCCTTTACGCAACTTTTAACTTCATCACAATTCCCAATTTTAAAATCACTTCTAACGTTACAATTTTTCTTCAGCACCTTATTTTTTGCCTTTATGTTTTAAAACGTATGTGTTGTATAGACGGCTACACATAGTAATTTAATATTAGTATCATTTTACTTCCATGAAATAAACTAAATCGAAATGAATAAGACTGTGGAGAAGTTTTCCCCCGTCACAGAATTCATCAATAAATCTTATAACACGCAATATCATTTACACCGATTCGCCATACAAGTTGGTCAAGGAATCGGTGCAAATGATATTTCGTCAACTATACTGAAGAGGGAGTCCGCTGGATGCGGTTGGCGCAGGACCGGTCACTGGCACTCTTTGGGGGAGGCCTATGTCCACACTCCCCTAGCAGCCACAGCCAGCATCGGAATCCTTGGCGTCGACATTTCGAAAGAAGTCCAGTTCCGCGGCCACTTGGAGGGTAAGGCCAAATTAGCCTCGATGAAGCTCGGTGTGCTCAACAGATCGAGACAGTATTTCACGCCGGCTCACCGCCTACAGCTCTATAAGGCGCAGGTCCGTCCACATATGGAATACTGTTGTCATCTGTGGGCAGGGGCTCCTCAGTACCAACTCCTCCCTCTAGACCGCATTCAACGGAGAGCGATTCGAATTGTCGGCTGCCAGCGTGTTTCCGATCGGCTTGATCCCTTAGCACTGCGTAGAGATGTAGCCTCGCTTTGCATTTTCTACCGCATGTACAATGGGGAGTGTTCCGATGAATTGTTCGGATTAATCCCCGCCGCTTCCTTCCGCCATCGCCCTACGCGACAGCTTTTCCATTCTCACCACGTAGATGGTTGGCAGTCCTCAACTGTGCGTTTCTCCCAAAACTTTCTGCCTCGCACAGCCAAACTCTGGAATGAACTGTCGCCTGCGGTATTCCGGACCGTTATAACCTTCAAGCCTTCAAGAAAAGAGCGTACTCCCATCTTAAAGGCCGGCAACGCACCTACAACTCTTCTGGTGTTGTAAGTGTCCATGGGCGTCGATTATCGCTTACCATCAGGTGATTCGACTGCTCGTTTGCCTCCTATATCATAAAAAAAAAAAATGTCCAGCAGTGGACGTTTTTCGGCTAATATGATGATGATACTAAAAAGAGCGGAATGCTTTATCTTGACATTATCCCGCGATAAACGTATATTGTCACTAATTTACGTTTAAATTTTTATCCGCAGGTACATATTCGGAGTCCTTCTCGGCCTGATGCGAGGGCCTCAGACGGAGGAGCCTCCCCCGGAGCCGACGGAGGAGGAGAAAATTGGTCAGTTGAGGCACAGGTTGCTTGGACCTCGCACCAGTGTATAGTTTTGCACAAATAGTGGTCTGTGCTGCGCAAGTGATACACGCTGTTTGCTTAATGTCACATCTAAACTATCTCTGAAGCACAGACAACAAGTTGACCACCACTTAATAACTTTAGTATCTATGTATTGAGTTTAGATATATGCCCAACAGTGAAACGTATATAACCTCTAGCCGCTCAAAAGCCTATCGAATGGCATCCGCCATGACATTAATACCTCAGCCACACTATGATCTTCGCGCTGCTCATCGCTCTGCTCCTCGCTGGCGCCATGTCGCCCCCTCTGGCCACACGCTGCTCTCCTCGCGCGATTAATCGCGACGCTCCGCACTAGGTTGATTGCCTTTATTGCCCCTCCTAAGTGTAAGGCCTGAGTGGACGCCCGCTTGGAGCGGGGCGTCGAGCGTCCATATAAATTGCATTTGTTTTATATGGACGCTCAGCGGGGCGTCCACTCATGCCTTACACTGAGACTCGCGCCCTAAAAACCGACAAAACAAGGAGCGGTGGGCATGACGAGTAACGTTGCCACACTATGTGTCTGCATCTTTTTCTCGTTATTTCCCCCGTTAATCGAAGAGTGTGCGGCAGGGGTATTATGCCATTACAAACTGGAATAGAGTTGCGTTTCTGTTGTTTCGTTTAATTTTAAAAGAAAACATCATCTTCCAATTGCAGTTGATTCAAAGTTCATTGCCATTTTTTCTTGTATGGTGGGCGGTTAGAGGACATATGTCATATATATGTACACTTATGTCATTAATTAGTGACATATCATCACCGTAAATGCGGATTATTTTGACTCGGGAGGGTAACTTTGGCCTTCGCTAATTACTATGGCCACCGCTTATTTATTTATTTATTTTATATTTCAACAGGGTCAATTATACAATTAGGCTTTTGTTATGGGTGCAAGACGATAATATATTGATTAGATATATATACTTAAATACATCCATGACTTAGAAACAAACATTTATCCCGTCACACAAATATTTGTCCATACCGGGATTCGAACCCAGGACCTCCAGCTTCGTAGGCGTTACTAGGCTAACCGGTCGTCACAAATAGTGGCAGATAATCTCAGGCATGTCTCTAACATTATCTGCTATATCAGGTCCATCGAGGATGCTACCTGCGTTGCCGGCGGCAGATGACACAGGACAAGTGCAGGCCTCGGCTATCGGTCTGGATATATCTAAAGAAGACAATAGCCAGTAAGTACTAGTTTAAATGCACACACATAGATTTGCTTATTCTCGAAGACGCTCACATTTATGAATGTGAAAAATAATATATGTACTCAATGAGAAGTCGTGTGTGGCGCTTCCTCGTGGATTTAAAGATCTATCATCAACATCAATGGCCGTGGTCTCCATTGCTGAAGATAGTCTTGAACCTTCTTGGCGTCGACTTCTGTCACAAGCTGCTTCCAACCCAGGGTGGGTCCGCAGTTGTGACTGTGAGCCCTGCAGATCAACAACCTAATCTGGCCGTCGACTTAGAGACCGGCCACGCAATTGCATGTCATCCACCTTTCCGACCACTACCGACTTCTCCAGGTTGTTCAGTTCCATGTGGACTACTTATGTGGCCAATGTACCTAAGAACTCTTTGGTAGCATGTAGTGGATAGTCTAATTCGTACCGGCATTTGATGAACGATCTGTACTTGACAATAATTTACAGAATACATGCATAATATGAACAAGAACAAAAGACAAGGTAAATGTCCTAGTGCCCGACACGTGTGCCAATAGTTGGCACCTGCAGTGTTAACGCATAGTGTATGTTAAACATTGGGATGTTTGCCTTAATGATAGTGTACTGTGAGAAAAAGTTCAATCCAATTTCCAAATCTATCAGAAGATTTCTAATAACAGACTATAGCAGTTAAAAAATATGGCAAGGGAGAATATTTAGATGTGTCAAAGTTTTTGTGGTATTAACGTAAGATTTAATCGCTGGACTGGACATTTTGCATACCTTCTTTCAGAGTCCAAGTTAAACCGCATGAGTCCCCGAGCACATCCACGCCATCTTCGGGCGAGGAGGCCGAAGCTTCCCCCGACGAGACAGTCGAGCACTCTGAGGAACAACAACCACCTTCGCTGATCGATTTGCTCGGGTAAATACATATTAGTCAATTGCATGGACGTTGTCAACTGAGAGAAGCAATATCACGATTCAAAAGGATATCTGTCTCGTATTATAATATAAAGAAGCTCTTAGTAAATTTACGGGAGATTTGCTTGCTTTATTTGAATCCTGGTCACGGCACCCAATTTGTAACGCAAACTTCAACTTGGTTTTAATATTTGTTGATAAGTTGTTTTCTATAGGCACGCGGTTTTCAGATAGGAGGTCGTACGTTCGAACCCCGGCTCGTACCACTGGGTTTTACATAAAAAAAACTTATTTACTATATATCATTTAACAGTAGCCTTTGGGTGAAATTGTTTGATTAAAGTACTCGTAGTTTTCTTTGCTACATCCATTGCATACGTCGCTGGACCATAAACAAATTCATAAAGCAGAAGGTATTTATAAGATTATTTATCTTGGTATTTTCAGTGGAGAGCAAGCTAAACAGCAAGCGCAAGAGCGATTGGAAGCGCAGGCCGTCCAACAGGCCGCCATGTCCGCCATTGAAGCTGAAACCAAAAAGGTACATTATCTGTACTACATATTTGTAGGATTATCGTTAGTATCATTACTCAGAGTACATCTGATTGTCTCGACGGTCCAAATTAAAAAAGTCGGATCTGCAAAACAGCTAGTTTTCAGGAAAAGCCGTCAAAGTTCACGAAAGTAAAAGTTGTATGGAAGTAAAATTGTGAAATATCATAGTGTGTATTGAAAGTGTGCTTTTAATTAGGTTGTTTATTATATTTTGTAATTAATACTTTATTACAATACTTTGATGGGTTGCTATCCACTTAGCAACATTACGGTATCAATTTTAACATGAGGAAACTACCCTACTCTTCACAGGCGGTGCAAGCCCCAGCCCCCTCAGCGGTCTCCCAAGTGGACTTCTCTCAGTACTCGAAGCGCGCGGTTTCCTTCCTAGCGAGGAACTTCTACAACTTGAAGTATTGCGCCCTCATCATGGCGTTCGGTATTAACTTCATCTTGCTGTTTTACAAGGTAAGAGTGGTGTTTAATGCATAGCAGAAATAATACACAGACTGTATACATAGACTCACGCTTGTATTCCTAAAAGGGGTTGACAAAACCCATGAAAATATTTGTTCAGTACTTCTGGAAATTATAGGTTCAAAGATGGAGAAAATGTGATATTGTAATGTATTTATTTAATTTGCGTATAAAAAGTGGCGGTAACATATTTTTACAAAGGAAAAAGGCAAACAAAGGCTATTCATGAGCTCAGTACAATGGCCATTCATGAGCTCAGTTCAAATATTCTAAACTATATCCTATCGCAATTACTAAATTTCACTTCCCAATATAATTATTTTTTTTATAACTTTGTCGGGTAATAGTATTTTAACCTAGGCACATGATATTACGTCATCAGGTATCGACACTAGACTCCGAGGAGGGTTCAGGTCTTGGTGACATCATCAGCGGTTCTGGCTCAGGAAGTGGCTCAGGCAGTGGTGACGGTAAGTTTTAAAATAGAATTATCCCGTGAGATTGGGTCATATACGACTTTAAGGTCGAACGTCGCTCGTCAGGTTTCGAAACGATACGCGATTCTTAATTATAAGCGCTCGCCAGCGGTGCGAGCGATACTCGACCTTCATGAACATTTGGTTTTTGATTTTTAACCGATTTAAAAAAAGGAGTTCTCCAAGATTTATGCTACACCCGTAGCGGCTGTCAACATATCCATACGCTACGGTAACTGCTTACCATGACACGGGCTGTATGTTTCTTTTCCGTCCTCGTAGATTAAGAAACCATCAAGAATTTCTCACCGGAACTATGTAAACACCTTGTAGCTAAACTCCCAATACATACGTTTTGCTCCTTTATGTTAAACTTCTAACCTTTTGATCGTTCGCTACAGGCAGCGGCGAATTGGATGAAGACGAAGATTCACTAGAGATAGTGCATATAGACGAAGATTTCTACTACATGGAACATGTGATGAGGTTCGCCGCATTACTGCACTCGATCGTTTCGCTCGCCATACTCATCGGATACTACCATCTTAAGGTAAATATGTAAATAAAAAGAAAGTGAGCATAACTTAAGTGCCTCAGAAACACTCGTTTAAGATTGTTAGGAATCCTTCCAGCTCGGCGTTTTAAAATGAGAGCCAAACTACGATTTTATATTTAGGTACCATCGAGCCGATCTGATGATGGAGACAGAAGGTGGCTATTGGAGTTCATTAAAATATTTACTTACCACTAAATTGGTCGAGCTTCCAGGGGGTTCTAAGAAAAAAGAAGGCAAATACTATGTTAATAAATAAATGAATAAAATGGTATGTTGACAGCGTAAGAAAGATGCATTCGCCCCACGCCTGGGCGTTCTGTGAAGAAACGGGGAAGGTGGAATTTCATCGTGCAGTTTCTAACACTCCAAAATGTACTTGTTCTTTTTGTTGTACAAAGGGCTCTTTGTACAACAAAAAGAAGGAAAGGAAGAAGGCTTTCTGTACAGTCGCTCGGAATAATAGAACGAGCGAGCGAAGCGAACAAACTTATATGCTTCAGCTTAGCCCAAAATTCCAATTTCCTGATGTACGGCTGTTCTCTTCTACGGGTAGCATTTCTCATTTTCGTGAAATTTTGGGAGCAGGATCAATAATTTTATAGAATATTTTTTCCATTCAGTTTTTCGATTTTAGGCTGGCGAGTTCTACAGGTCACAGAGCCACTAGTATGCGATCGATCAAGGAGCTCAAAAATAACTGACTAAACTCTATTTCTAGAGCCATAAGGGCGTGTCAGATTTTCGCGCCCTTTATCTAGTCAGATACTGATGCTGCTGACTGTACGCAAGCACAAATTTGTCCAATGTGATTTTAATATTTTCCTCTCAGGTGCCGCTAGCCATCTTCAAGCGAGAGAAGGAGATAGCGCGACGACTCGAGTTCGACGGACTTTACATTGCTGAGCAACCTGAAGACGACGACTTTAAGAGTCACTGGGACAAGCTTGTTATCTCTGCCAAGTAAGTACTCTGCAAAGGAGGAATTGTAAAGAAAAACTTAAGTTCAACCTAAACCGACCATCGATGTATGAAATAAACTTTAAATGTTTAAAGTTATATTTATAACGCATGTATCCGTACTTTAGCATTTATAATATTAGAAATATTAGTACGATGAATGCAATAAGTAACTTGATTACATTATATCATATTAATATAATATGTACCGTACTTCCAGATCGTTCCCCGTCAACTATTGGGACAAGTTCGTGAAGAAGAAAGTGCGCGCCAAGTATTCCGAGTCATATGACTTCGACACCATCTCGAACATGCTCGGCATGGAGAAGACTTCTTTCGCTTCGCACGAGGAGACTGAGAATAAGGGTTTCTTCCATTAGTAAGTTTTTGCATACTACGGTGGCGAATTAGCATACGTCCTACCTGATGGTAACGTCGCCTTTTATTTTTGTTAGTTGAATGCGTTGAGGGACCGGACGGGTATGTGGGAATATGTGGGAACAGGGCAGAAGGCCCATACTACCCATTAATCCCCCAACGATTTTCTACCTGAGCTTACCTGGGCCAGTTGGATTTGTGTAGAGGTACAAAGGTGCAAGAGATTGTTTGATCAAATGCACATTGGCCAAAGATCTTGGACAAGTTGTATACCACCCGAAGATTGTCCCCTAATATATATATATATTTATTTTAATTTTCCCAGCATTCTAAACGAGGACTGGCGCTACCAGCTCTGGAAGGCCGGCGTCACATTCACAGACAACTCGTTCCTGTACTCGCTCTGGTACTTCAGCTTCTCAGTGATGGGCAACTTCAACAACTTCTTCTTCGCTGCGCATCTGCTCGACGTGGCGGTCGGCTTCAAGACGCTGCGGACCATCCTGCAGTCCGTCACGCACAACGGGAAACAGGTACATGCACACAGACAGGCAAACACGAAGACAGGTAGAAAGACGGACGCTTATTCGGCAACGGAAAACATATACAGAGAAGCGGACAGACAGAGAGACAAATAAGACTGCTGTAGGGTATAGGTACATACAAACAAACAGAGAGACAGATAGACACGTAAAGGAAAACATGTAGGTAGATAAATAGAAGCATAAGAGACTGGCTAAATAGAACCAACGGATGTACGAATAGTCACACTGGCTGAAAGTAAACAACAAACTAGATTAAAGAAAAAGCTCAAAATTACATATATGGATTTAGTCACCGATCCTCAAAATTGTTGGTACAAATAATGTTTCTCAGTTTTGCCTTGTATATTGCAAGATGATAACTAACATTAACTAAATTAAATTAAAACTAAGTTAAATCTAAAAAAGACCCTCGAGGCATTGTACCGAGGATGCTGGCGGCATTTCCTCGCTGAATTGCAATGCTGATGCGTTGCGCGAGAAAGCCGCCAGCTTCGGTCACCAGTTACGTCAACCAGACGTTTCGCGATTTCCGCAAATAACTTTTGCGCACTTTGCCTTTATTCTATACTAATTTATAATATTTACTTGCAGCTCGTCTTAACCGTGTTCCTCCTAATCATCATAGTGTATATATACACCGTGATAGCATTCAATTTCTTCCGGAAGTTCTACGTTCAGGAAGAAGACGACGAGGTCAACAGGAACTGTCATGACATGTTGTCGGTGAGTGATATTGGGTGGTATAGTTAATGTTCGTTGGATTATCAACTCTATCGCCATAGACAATACCTAAATAGGTAAATAACTTAACGGCTCGACGGATAAGTCTTTGTACACTCACTCTGACTTATTTACGTCAAACGTCATGGCCGTTATAATATGTCTTGGCGCGACATAAATACTTCAACATCCATCAACAATTTCCTCCAGGTACTCCTCCTTGCTTTGTTTGTATGTGTGCGTGCGTAACTTCAGCTATGTGCTATAAACTCTTTTACAGAATAATAGGACCTTTTCAGAAGAAATAGCGTCAATGATTTAAACTCAGTTATTATAGAGAATCACAGTCAGACAGTTTGCGGCATGCTTCGTAACATTTAGCTTCTAGACAATGTTATTTTTAATGTCTTTTCGTCTTGTCGACAACCTATACAAAATCAATAGTGGTGTGGACACTAAATAAAATAATCAATAATGTTGTATTTTTTCGAAAAAGGATTAATAATGTAGTCAAATGGAGAAAAAAACAACGCGAGAGGTTAAATAATCACAAAGTTGTATGTATGTTCTGTCCCTTTTCCTCAAAACGCATATGCGTCATAGTAAACGATTGTCGTTTACTATGACGCTCGCGGACAGGGACGTCACTATCTGCGAGCGTTTTCTCTCTCTAACAAGCAATATTAAAATGGTTGTAGCTTCGTAATTCTTTGAGATATCTCAATGGGATTTTCGTCACTAGGCATATTTTTTGCCTTCTTCTTTTGGAGTAATAATACATTTTGAGTCTACACCCGTATTGTGGCGTTTGCAGTGCTTCGTATTCAACATCTACAAAGGAGTGCGCGCCGGTGGCGGCATCGGTGACGAGTTGGAACCGGCGGACGGTGATGACTCTGAAGTGTGGCGCATCATCTTCGACGTGTCATTCTTCTTCTTCATTATCATTATCCTGCTCGCCATCATTCAGGGTGAGTGACACACAAACATACAATGGTGATGAATTAAAACTGTGGATGGTGATGACTCTGAAGTGTGGCGCATCATCTTCGACGTGTCATTCTTCTTCTTCATTATCATTATCCTGCTCGCCATCATCGAGGGTGAGTGACAGAAAAACATACAATGGTGATGAATTAAAACCGTGGGTGGTGATGACTGAAGTGTGGCGCATCATCTTCGACGTGTCATTCTTCTTCTTCATTATCATTATCCTGCTCGCCATCATCCAGGGTGAGTGACAGACAAACATACAATGGTGATGAATTAAAACTGTGGATGGTGATGACTCTGAAGTGTGGCGCATCATCTTCGACGTGTCATTCTTCTTCTTCATTATCATTATCCTGCTCCCCATCATTCAGGATGAGTGACAGACAAACATACAATGGTGATGAATTTAAACTGTGGATGGTGATGACTCTGAAGTGTGGCGCATCATCTTCGACGTGCCAATTCTTCTTCTTTATCATCATTATCCTGCTCGCCATCATTCAGGGTGAGTGACAGACAAACATACAATGGTGATGAATTAAAACTGTGGATGGTGATGACTCTGAAGTGTGGCGCATCATCTTCGACGTATCATTCTTCTTCTTCATTATCATTATCCTGCTCCCCATCATTCAGGGTGAGTGACACACAAACATACAATGGTGATGAATTTAAACTGTGGATGGTGATGACTGAAGTGTGGCGCATCATCTTCGACGTGTCATTCTTCTTCTTCATTATCATTATCCTGCTCCCCATCATTCAGGGTGAGTGACACACAAACATACAATGGTGATGAATTTAAACTGTGGATGGTGATGACTGAAGTGTGGCGCATCATCTTCGACGTGTCATTCTTCTTCATCATCATTATCCTGTTCGTAATCATCTAGGGTGAGTGACAATACACTGTTGATACTTCTGATGAATTAGTCTATTCGATAATATTTTAATTATTGTACAGTGTACAAGTATGGCTGCATACAAATTACTCATAAATATGTCCAATAACTTATGTCAGCGGATTAAGGTTTTGGTAATTATTTATGAGAGGGTGTTATCGATACATATTTTTGCACTTGACTGTACACCACAAACCATCTGTCTAATCACGGAGCTGTAAGTAAAAAAAAAAAATGTTACTAGCTTTCTTTTGGAAATATTAACAAGCCTAATAAATACATATGCTTACTGGAATAGTGAAAAAGCCTGTTCCGCCAACCGGTAAAATTCGGTCTTTTGACAATTTCATAATCACTTTGACAGGGGAAAAACTTTTCTTACTGGATCCGTTAGGTACAGCCGAGTTCAAACATTATGTGCACGAGCAGTGATCAAAACCATGTGGGTACCAGGTTAGTGGTTGGTTGATGGCTAACCTTGACTGAAAAACCAGACTTGATGGAGGTGCTGGGATTAAATATAAGTATCACGAATGTTAACCCCATGACAGCTGTCATGTCAGTACAATCTTACGTTTCAAGGTTATACATTCTATGGAGATGACAGCCGTCATAGGGATCAAGTTTTGCCGCGATACGATAATTTGTTTAAAATATATTCATGAAATGGATATCCTATGAACACTACCACGAGATCACGTCATTACAATACAATCCAAATATTCTCTATTGCTCACCAAAATAACCACCTAAAGAAAAACGAAAATTAAATTAAACAAACAGTGGTAGACAACATGCGGTATCGTTAAAAATGATTTCGTCTAGACAACTTTTGGATATCGAAGATGATGCATTACAATTTAACATAATTGACGATTTGAATTGAATACTACGTATTGAGTTCATTGTTCCAGGTTTGATCATCGACGCGTTCGGAGAGCTCCGCGACCAGCTGGAGTCGGTGAAAGAAGACATGGAGTCTAACTGCTTTATATGCGGCATGGGCAAGGACTATCTAGATCTGGTGCGTACCCTGACCTATCACGTAGCCATATTATTTTTATTCATAGCCGTTTACTAATAACATTTTATGTTGATTCGACGATCATTGTCCGGATAGTCGTCTCGGTGAACGGTTTAATAGCGATGAGTCTCGATCAACACTTCAAGGTTTACCTATCGCAATCATCAAAAAACCAGTTTGCTCTCTAACCATGGATTTTTCAGTATTATTATAAACCAAACTCGACCTAATAACCTTGATGGGATCGCGCTAAGTATTAAACAAAATCAAAAACTTTGGGGTCTTCAATAAAACTGTATTTTTGCCGAAATGAAAATTCGGACTCACTATACAGTTGAGAAATGAATTATGTGATTGCCATAGGATACCCACCTTAAGAGACTCTCGTTACATGGCTAAATAAAGGGTCAAATACAGAAGGTAGTATGTTCCGGGTACTGCGCTAATAGTCAGAAAATCCCTCTCTCTGTCGCCCTGACCGTCATTTGGGTAACCATTTAACACATTCACTGCCAAGGATTTCGTATTGCTACGCTCATTGCCTATAGCATGCGGTAAACCGGTTTTAACGACCAGTTAGCCTAGAGGGTAGTGACCCTGCCTACGAAGCTGAAGGTCCTGGGTTCGAATCCCGGTAAGGGCAAATATTTGTGTGATGAGCATAAATATTTGTTTCTGAGTCTTGGATGTTTTCTATGTACTTAAGTATTTATATCTATTATATATTATCAGGCAGCGGAACTTAGGTGCCGATGACATCATTATGACGCAAAATAATAGGGATATAGGATGTTCTTATAAATTATACACAACATAACTATTAACTTTTATCACGCTTTGACAGATGCAACAGTTGTCACTAGCTCGCCGAGTTAATAGCAATGTCAAACTTGATATTCAACCTAACTCAAATAAACTAAGGAAAGTTTCGACTTGCGTGATTCGAGGCATATATCAGTCGCTAGCGTTGAATCTGCGGTGCCTTTATATTATCTATACGTCGTTGGCGAAAAAAATTGTGACAAGGAATGGTTTTTATCTTATTTAGTATTATTTTTCTAATACAACATTTTACAGTATTTGAAGAGAAAAATATATTCACAAGAAAAGAAAAAACAACAAACTAAATATCATTTACGGAACAGAACGTTTAAAATTCAAACATTAATATCGAGGGTTGCGTGGTCAAACCCGATAAGTCGGCATAATGGACTTTAAGTGGCCAATAAGTTGTTAGTGATTAATGATTATCTATCATCTAGATAAAAACACTCTGTGTACAGCCGCTACGTTATGCGTCTGTCATCGGCACCAAAGTTCCGCTGCCTGTATATTAGGGTGGATCGTTTTTATTTATTTTTTAATTTCGATGTTGCAGTTCTTAGAAAGTTGCTAGTTACAAAAACATTATATACTGTATAATTAAAATAATTTAAAAAATTCAGGAAGTACTGCCCCACGCACACTGAAAAATTGAAAAATCGTCATTATGGGCTAACCACTTAATTGTTTGTTAAAAATAGTAAAACACTGTATTTTTACTCATACTATGTGTAATTTCATTCTACAAACCAGAATAATACTTACCTATTCACAAACATAATATTTATAGATAATCCGTAACTGTTTAGATATCATACAGAAATTAAACCTAAAATGCGGCCATCTTTTTTTGAGTTAAATACAGGCGTTTATTTTTAGGCATTATGCGTGATTTAAGTCTAGCTTTAATTAAATCATCTCTTAATAGGACCACAAACAGTAGCAGATGCCTCTCGTCACTATTTTAACGCATCTTTCAGTACCTTGGGTGTGACAAGGGTATAATTTCAGTAGCGGTAATATCGAAGAATAAATTTTGTGCGTATTTTCTACACACTCGTTAATTACATCTGTGCTTAGATTTTTCAGCAAGGGTGGCTCAGTATAATTGTCACTTTGTCCCAAGTTATCATGTCAATGTAATCTTTAGAGTTAAAGTTGAATTCAGGCAATTTAAAGATCCTCATATTTGGCTGTGGTAAATCCCTTGACTGCAGTATTTTTTCCAGAGCCATGATTTTTATTTCCTTTCGGTCGTCATTTAACCACCTTTTACCACCTTACTTAAAACCATTTTTGTTATCATACCAACATCTTTAAAAGCCGCCGACACAATAGCTGCAGCAGCTCTGTCGGAAACACCATATCTATCAACAGTAACAGCGACAGCTGGCATGGAGAAACAAGTTGCATTAACTTTAAGCTCAGAAGGTGTTTGAGAATGTTGTGATTGGAGTAAAGGCAAAAATAAATCCTCTGTCTCTGATTCATCTGAAATCTCAGAAGGCGATGAGAGTTTATCACACGACATTTTAATAGGATTTGAAACCGAAGTCTGGTTTTGTTCAAAAATATCATATTTTCTCTATCTCTCAATTTTTTCATATTTTTTTAAAGTCGTTTTAACGTCTATGCGCCCAATTACCATGTTTCGCTATATATGGGGTAGTTTAGAATAATGCCTCAATTTAGATTACCCTCTTTATAGACATATTAGGTAAACAAATAACAATGTTACCCGATCAGAATTATATACTTGTCTATGGTTCATTTGCATGATACTTATTAGATAAACATTGCAACTTACAGAATACGTTTTTATAATTAATTTATGGAAACTTCAAGTGAGTCGGCGCAGTACTTATAATCGTTAAAATACTAAAATATTTCATATTTGGAGGTTTTATATGTGTTAGCAACATTTGATAGTAAGCCCATTTCAAAATTGAAAAAAAAAATTTTTTCCGTACTAGACCGATCCACCCTATTACATATGTCGTCGTCTAGTACCCATAACACAAGCCTCACTGAGCTTACTATGGGACTAGTTCGATTCGTGTAAGATTGTCCCCAAAAACAGTTTGTATTGAAAAGCGCCTACGACCAGAGGGAGCGCCTACTTAGCGGGTTTTTGGCACAGAAAGTTTTAGGGTTACCCTATAGAAAGGGATTACCCAAACGATGGGGTGTTCCGGTCCCTTATATTATGGCCACAGCGCATCTTTTACTCAGAGCTGCAGGAAGGCAAGCGGAAACAGGGCGGCCAGCTTCTGCGGTATAAGGATGTGTCGAAGCGCCACACGCGGAGATGTGATATTGAACCATCGCGCTGGGAGATTTTGGCCCAAGATCGGTCCAAGTGGAGGCATGCAGTGAAGGTTAATGTGAAAGCCTTCGAAGAACGAAGATGAAATGAACTCGACGCCAAGCGCGAGGAGTTAAAGGGTCGACCACCTGCGGCCATTCACTACAATTTTGTCGGAGGGCTGCTGACCTGTAGGGAATGTAGTCGCACATTCTCTGCAAAGGTAGGCTACCTCAGTCACCTGCGAGCTCACGATCGACGCTCCAGTTAGGCATTTGTCCAGTCGCCGTGGTCGAAGTCGGCCAGGATAGTATATATATATATATATTTTATGTCCATTAAACGTATAGTTTGTTCCAGGTGCCTCACGGCTTCGACACGCACGTGCAGCGGGAGCACAACCTCGCCAACTACATGTTCTTCCTGATGCACCTCATCAACAAACCGGACACGGAATACACCGGTCGGTACCTACAGCTTCACTTACTTGTGGTGTAACATTAAGCGGCAATTACACTGCGTCGTTCGCCGCATGCTGCATGCGGCGACCGCAAAAGTGTAAAGAACACGTTAGTCGGCCGCATTCGGCGATCGACAGCTGCCAACGCTTAGTAGTAGGCGGAAAGACTAATGTGAAGACGACGTTTGTTGGCCTAAATGGTTTAAAATGAATTCGGCGACCGCATTAGGTGAACGACGCAGTGCAATTGCCGCTTTATTGCTAAATAATTGATTTATTAGTTAGCTATACATGTGCGAAATAATGCAAAGGTGTATGTGAAGTCCCCAACCCGCACTGGGCCAGCGCGGGGACTATTGCCTATTCCCCATCCATGATAGGAGGCCTGTGCCCACCAGTGGGACGTACATAGGCTGTTTTTTTATATTATTTGATTTATTCGAAGTTTTATTTCCCACTAATGTGAGTAGTAAATGGGATAAGGGCAAGGAAATCATGATCTGTGTAGTCGTACCTAATAATTTATGACACTTCTGAAACGAATATAATATATTATATAGTCCGGTGCACTTGTACTGTACATTCAAAAGCGCCAGGTGCAGATTCCCCTCTAGAATAGTAAGATCGCGTTTTCGACTGGTAAAGTCCACCCTTTGTACTATAAAACTTTTTTTTTATACAACGACGGTGGCAAACAAGCGTACGGCCCGCCTGATGGTAAGCGGACACCGCAGCCTATAGACGCATGCAACTCCAAAGGAGTAACATGGGCGTTGTCGACCCTTGATATGTTTGAGGATTCGCTGTGTTGACAGCTAAGGAACAAATTCCCTCGCTCCCAACACAATGCATCCTCGGGAGCTCTGGCGACCTTGCTCACCTCCAGGAACACAACACTATTACAGGGCAAGTAGTAGTGTTGTGTTGTGTATTATGGCTGTGGTCTTTTAGTGCAATAAAAATATCAATTTCTAAATATTGCGCCCATCACTTTTGTTATATACGTACCAAGCTTTTTCCTGATTAACTTTTTCTTCCACAGGTCAAGAAACATACGTATGGAACATGTATACCCAACGATGCTGGGACTTCTTCCCAGTGGGAGATTGCTTCAGGAAACAGAACGAAGTCGAAATGGCAGAGTAAATGAAATAAATAAAATAAATATTAGGGGGCAATCTGACACAAATAGAAATAGCCGTATAGTGAGCTCAATAAGTAAATGAACAAATACATCGTCTACAGCACGTTTTGTAATTCAAGAAACTAACATCCGGTTCGAAGGACCGCCTTGGATTAAAAGGACTAGTGAGATCCGATGACGCTTCCAAGTGTCTTTTTTTACTTGCGTATAAAGGCGTCCACGGCACTGTGAAAATACATGTGACATTATACGTCGTGGTGAACATCCTAAAGGCTTTGCTCAAGTGGCGCCAATGTAAAATCAAAACCTTGAGGTGAATTTCATCTTTTTCTGTGCATTTCTTTACCTGACAAACATCAATATTAAAATTATGTTCAGTCAATTATGTAGTAAAACGTTTAATTAACATAGATTACTGAAGTAAAACTAACTGGTTAGCTCAGGTATTAACTGAGCTAACCAACTTGTCCGTCGCCTCCTGCTGGTTACGGCTTTCTCTATTGAAACTATAATTTATAGGGTTGAAATCGGCTTCGGCTCGAGTGACAAGTACCTGCGATCTGTGACATAGATACATACATATAATCCCGCCTATTTCCCGGAGGGGTAGGCAGAGATCAGGGGTTTCCACTTGCGATCTGAGACATTCATTGTTTTACCGCCCTAGGTCAGTAATGTATACCATAATTCAGTTGTAACATGAACGGCATGAGAGTTTAAACATACATATATATATTAACTGATAATAAATGATTTTTAAACAAATATTTCACAGTTTCTAAAGTGTCTCGCTCAAGTGTATTCGCTAATTTCGAAAAGTTTTTAAATACTTTCTCCAATATCGATATATATAGATAAATGAAGAATATGTTTTTAACATTTCTTATATCCATATTTAATAATATAAGGAGCCTTTCCAAGTTATATTTTCTATTTAAAAGTTCGATATATTTTATGCAAGATAATTTATAAAGTAGATAGGTGTTAATTAAATAAATGATAATTTATTGCCGATTGTTTCATTTTCATTGTAAAGCCGGGTTCATACTCATCTGACGTGCCATGTCGTGACATAATGATATCGGTTTCATACTAAAAGCACGGTTAGATTTTTTTTTTACTCATCTGATGTGCTCTGACGTGACAGCTCCTTGTGGCAGGCGACAGAGCGCCTCAGAGAGCATCACGACAGATAAGTATGAATCTGACTAAAGATCAACGTTAAAACACCCCTACCCTACCTACAAAATTTTACCTACCTTTTACACTAATTATTTAATTACTGTATTTTTAGGAATATTTGAATCTGGCTTAAGATCAAGGTTTAAGATACCCCTACCCTACCTACACACTTTTACAGTTAGATGGATGGAAAAAGTTGGATGATTTGAGCTCAATATAATTATTTAAATACAAACGACAACACTGTTAACTAACCATCCTGTGTTTATATAGAACCTTATTACAATGCGCTTAAGGTGCACCGATGGTGGTGGGAGCTGTGTTGTACATAAAATTAAATATTAATTCTCTAATAATTAAATAACACTCCAAAACAAGTGGATACCTCTGTTTGGTATTTTTATTAACATCATTTGTATTATATTTTACATTCATGTCTAAATAAATAAATACTTGAAATTCCAGATGAATCGCTTATAATTATGTATTGATTAACATAACATACTTATACGTGTTTCATCCGGCATTTCAAAACTTAAATAATAATAATAAGCCCGCAGGGCAGCTTGTGGCGAGCTGTTGGGGAGTAACGACCCCACGGACCCGAGTGCTACCGAGATTCGGTCAGGGCTCCGTCTCCGGCGTGTCTTCGTCGGTCGGAGTGGAACCCCAAGGGGGCCCGCAGGACTCTCAGCTCTGGCTTGCATTCATTGGCCAGAGAGGAGTCGGAGTCTATATGCTCCAGGGGTGGAAGTTTTAAGGGGCATAAAGCCGCGAGTAACTTCGGAGAAAGCGCAGCACCACCTCTCGATACCCCTGAGCAGCTCACATCAGTGTTGCTCCTCGGCCGTCTGTTGTACGACTGCATTTTCAGGGGCCCATCCAATGAGCGGCAAATAGTCACCGCCTGTCTCGATAAATGTATGAATAACAACTTTTCAATAACTAGCACGAATTTATTGCCCACCCAAATCTCATCGCCATTGACCCGATTCTCTATTCAATTTCGCCTACTATATACCCAACGCCTGTTGGACCAGTTTATGGGTATCTACCGATGTACCCGGGAATGGTTTCTAACAGGTGTACTACATCATATTAAACTTCGTTTCCAAAGGGCCTCTACGTGTTGGACCTAAAACCCCACGCAGGCTTTACAAATGACCAGGTTTCGCCCTGTGAATTAAAATCGGAGATACATATAATAATTTGACTAAGCCATTTATGCATGTCTTAAAAACTTTGTGACATTATTAGCTGTTTGACTTTCCTAGATATATTTATGAACACCTCTTTGGGTGAAGGCCTCCTCTAACTCTTTCCATAACTCTCTATGTGTTCCAAGGCTCATCCAATATTTTCCGGCAACTTGGGTAAGGTCGTAAGGCCACCTTTGAAAGGGCCGACCTACATTTTGTTTCCCCATATAGTTATAGGACTCGCCAATACCAACCAAATGAGCCCAAACACGAAGGGATTACTAGTAACGGTTGAAGAGTTCCACTGTCCACCTCCTGACTCCATCATCGGACTCTCGTCACCATGTTTATCTTATCAGGAGACAGAAAAAAATTTAGAAAATCGAAATAGTTGAGTTTAATTATTTTTATTTTTATTTTTTTTACTTTAGCATTAGATTTGTTAAAGTTAAATATAAGAATCGGATAGTTTATAATAAATAAATTTTCGTTTTATGATGTTTGAACTGTTGAAGCTGATCATAATCAAACATGTGACATTAGGTACAATAGTCCTGTAAACCGGCCTAATCATAATTTATGCCACACCACTTGGTCCCCGCGTTACAGGCACGCCTAGTGCGGGTACCAACGTTAATCCACTGCTATTTTTAGCCGTAATATGTAATGCATACTAGAGATAAGTAGGTATTTAAAATATATATTAGCTTAAGACACTGTATCAATGCTTATCGTTAAATAAATAATTTTTCATTTCATTTTCATGTATAACGTATCCCACCAAAAACATAACATGTAAAGAGATTGCCAAGACTCCCTAGCTCATATAGCTTTCAGCGTTAAAAAGATATGAGGTCATAAGTAGCGCCAAGCTTCCTACTCCACGCGGCGTAACACTACCACTACCAGCCACGCTTTACAAATTCTACATCTTGGCTACGAGTAAAATGCTCTTGCACTTCGCTTAGCTCGTCTAGGTCCTTAGCACGGTAGTCCAAATAGGATTCGTCAATATCAACCAAATGAGCCCAAACAAGAAGAGTTCCACTATCCACCTCCTGTCTCCGTCATCAGCCCCCCATGAAATTATCATAATGTTGTAGGTATTGTCACGGAAACTCAACGTGTGTGTGAGAAATTCCAAAATAGCCTTATACATACGGGATACGGGGTCAAGCTAAATAAAACCGTTTAAAAATAGGAGTGCATAAGTGACAAGAAGATCTCAAGTTTATTCAAACTCTAAATCCTAAAATTGAACCACTCGTTATAGGTTATAGTGGCCATTTTATAAGCGCGCGCGCAGATAGACTGCTATGGATTAACCACGCCCACTGCAACGCTATTGGCTGTCTGGGCCCGCCTATTTTTGGGAATTGCCATCGCAAATTGCACGAATTTTGCGCACCTGCGTGTGTTTTACACTCCGATGTCTGATGGAAATGCCATTGAAAGGACTTCAGTTGGATTAAAATTTTCGGGTTGTGTCGGAGATACAACCGTTAATTAAGTTTAAGTGGATACTTCTTTGTTGGCTAATGGAACCCTAATAAAAAACCCGGCCAAGCCTGCTATTATGGTGTACCCGTAAAATATATATCTGAATTAAACCACTAAAATCCTTATAAGTAACGATAAATCAGTAGGTATATATGGCAACATTAACTGACGTAGACTCGCGATACATTGAAAATGGCGATCATTTCAGCATTCTTTTCATGTCCGCCACATAAACTAAATAACATTATGTGATTAACAACTAATGGCAAATAAAGAAGGATTAAAAAATGTAACAAACAATTATTTGAAATGAGATTAGGCTTCTCTACAAAAAGTTATTCCGGAAGACACGTGATACATTTTTAACTGTACCCCTATACAAGAACGCGAGCAAAGAAGTATCCACTTCAAAAAATACGTGCTCATACTGTAATGAGTTGCTAACCATAAAGTAGGTAAGATCCATAAAAGTTTGCGAGGCACCCGGGCACCATGACACATATACAAAGGTATATGGTGTTGCGACTCCTCTTTTTGGTGGCTGGGCGTGTTATATACATCCACATGTTATTTATCATAAGTATTATGGCAATTACAACTCTGATAGGAAGACACTGAACAACAGTTACTTATCTCTCAACGGGCCTGCATCGACACTTCGGAGATCACTGCCAGCCCCCCTAGCACACTAGGTTTTATGTCCGACGTAAAGCATTCGTCCCTCTTGCACTCGCATATTTGCCAGAATGGAACGAATGCTTTATGTCCAACATAAAATAGCGTACTAGCCCCTCTGGTGTGGCGAGGGAACAATTTTCTTGCCGTCTTCCTCGGGGGTGTTCATTTCGAGCTGTGTTATTTGAGCTTTGCTGGACACTAATATTATCTGCGTGTTATCTCCTTTTCTAAGGTAAACCTTTTCGTGGCTCATCCAGCAAAACTTGAATGTTTTGGCTTTTTTTAACTCTGGCCTGGTAGTAAAGTCTGGTAAGGTAGGGTCAATTGTTCCGCGGCGTAAATACGCGTGGGGTTGCTTTTTAGTCCTAAGTGTTTGGCACATAACGATTCTGATTTCCTAATGTTAAAGTTGCACCGTTTTAATACCTCATTTCGTAGAAAAGTTGTGGTGGGCTCGAGCAAAGAGAATATACCTAATCACTACGGGCTTAAGGACGATGGTTGACTTTTGGGCTCCTTCTTTTTTAACAAAAGTTTTTAAACAAAATAAACTAAATGGCTACAAGATCATTGTTTCTAAGTATAATTTTAAGGACTAGGAACCTACTTAAATTTTAGTGCACTGTAAATTTAATTTAACATGTTACTATTTCCATTCTGTTTTATAATTAATAAAATTTGACATGTAAATAATAACATCATGTTTTATAATAATTTTGAGCATAATTAAATATTTGTAACTACATTTGGCATGCTGACTTTAAGTCGACTGAATGCTGATTCTGTAATTACTTTAAGACCACCAATACGTATGTATTATATTAACGTAACTATTCTAGCAAATAAATAATTCATTAAGGCATTAATTAATTCATTTATTTCATATCTCCGAATGGGGCAGTTAATTAAGTTATTCTTTGGTACCCGTTTTTTGCAGGGGCACATTTTTTATTTCTAGGTTGTTTTTTTGGTTTTCTCGTTGCAGGTCTATCGGTACCACTTTGGTTTCTGAGGCAGCAATATATTTCCGGTCCTCGGGTGCTGCCGATTCTAGCATGTCAATTTTGTTTTGGTTTTCCTCATATTGAGCAGATAAGAAGATTCGATGTTGGAGTTCGTCTGTTTAAATGTCATTCAATATTTTGCGTTTTTTTTTATTCAAGCTGGCATGCCATGATGGCCTTGATTTCGTCCTTGAGAGAGCCACCAAACCAAAAGTCATGATACAGGATAATGTGAGAAAATCAAATTAGTTTTTAGTCAATATATCAATCAGCGAAATGTCATCCCGTTCGAATTTGGAGCAGCCCAACTGGGGAAGTACCTCCGCCTTGCAGAAGACCGCAGCCATAATAACACTACTACTTGCTCTGTAGTAGTGTTGTGTTCCTGGAGGTGAGCAAGGAGCAAGGGAGGGAGCTCTGGCGCTCCCGAGGATGCGTTGTGTTGAGAGCGAGGGAATTTGTTCCTTCAGCTGTCAACACGGCGAATCCTCAAACATATCAAGGGTCGGCAACGCCTATGTTACTCCTTTGGAGTTGCATGCGTCTATAGGCTGCGGTGTCTGCTTACCATCAGGCGGGCCGTACGCTTGTTTGCCACCGTCGTTGTATAAAAAAAATCACCCTGTATGTGTGTGTGTTTCAGGATGTGGACCTTGAAGGAGACCTTCACCTCAAACAAGCTGTGCATATATGTGCCTCTCCGGCAGAGCCAATACCGGCGTCAGGGCGTCAGGCCGCCATCTTGGAATAACAGTACCAGCACGAGCCGGAGACTATGCAAAGGTACTGGGTGACATGCGCAAACTTATGCTAGGGGATGTCTGCTTTATACTATATCACTATCGGATGATCTCGGATTGCCTAGAACGCGAAATGACTAGTGTGTTGTTTTGCCTACATTGCAGTTTGACCACCGAGCATTGTGCCTAAAACGCAAAATGACCACTCATAGGTAGGTTAGGTTCGTTAGGTTTCTTCAGATGCCTATTTGCTTTATTTCTAGACCTATTTCTATAGAAGATAAAACGACGAAAATGATGTAGGCATTTTGCGTTTTAGGCATACCTAATGCTCGGTGGTCAAACTGTAATGTGGGCAAAACAACACACTAGTCACTTTGCGTTCTAGGCAATCTGCGTATAACCCGTTATGAACCTTAGTTGCAAGCATGAATGTGATTGACAGCGTACGCCATAACACTTATAGTCGTTCTTGGCTCCGTGGGCGCGACAACGCAACGCATGTCTTTGGCGTCCAAAGGGTTATGTGAGCGTTTCTAAAAAAAAATGCCACTATTATTAATTGTACTTCTAGGAATTTTATGTTAATTATTTCCACTCAGAATCAGGAGCTCTTTCGACCCTGGTAGGACAAAAAACTGTCCCAAAGATATTTTTCCTATTGTGTTACCATTTACCATACACTTTGTATGGTGGTAACACAATAGGAAAGTTCAAAAATGTATGAACATTTTGGGACACTTTTTTTCTCCTGTTGGGATGGAAAGACATCGTGATTTTGAGTAGAAATAACATAAAAGTTGCAGAAAATCTCCGAAAAAATGTAGTGGCTTTTTTTTGAGACACGCTCATGTTTGTATTGTTATCAGCGAACGCAAAAACCATGGAAGTGTCAGTAGCGGCGCAAAGTGGCCCCACAGAATGGGTGCCATTGCCATTATGCGGGGTTGGAGTCGGGGTGGCAAAACGATGCCAGGCAGCCGTTCAGTTCGAACATGCGCATACCGGGTTTAGGCACGTGTTTGTAAGGAGCTCGCATTGTATGGTTTTTTCGCCCGCTGATTATTATTAACTTGTTCAAATTATACTTTCATAACACAATAACATATAGCAATTATATAATGTTTGTATTTACGTAAGGTACGTAAGGTAAACGCGTAAGTATATCGAGTCTGAGAAATATTTATTTATTTAGACTAATGTAAACTAGAGTACAAATTACTTAATAAAAATGTTAAATAGAGATCATGCATTGTTTTGGGGTGTTAGCGAATTATGAGAGAATATTTAATTAAGTAAATAATCAAATTATGTTGAGCTTAAATCATCTAACTTTTTTTTTAATAAGATATTCCTAATAACAAGTAGACCAAAAATACACGGAAGGAAAGTAAAAGGGGTGTCTTTAACTTCCGTTATCTTAAGCCGGATTCATACTTGCCTGCCGTTATGCTCTCTGAGGCGCTCTGACGCCTGACAGCAAGAGCCGTCACGTCAGACCGCACCAGATGAGTGTGAAACTAATCGTACTATATGTATTAAAGGGACGCCTTGAACACGCCCCCTAGACAGAGACACGCTGATGCCTTCCGCGCACGAGAAAAAAAAAATGGAACACTGTTCGGGAATGGCTTTTTTAGACAAATTACGACAAATACCTAACTTAGAGTAGTTTTATTTATATATTTCATACAGTGAGATTTTAGATGAGATAAAACTTAACTTGATTGTGTCGTAAAATAATGTATCGTTTGAGTAGGCTGAGTAAAAAAAGGAAAATACAGATCTAACTGGATTTTTTTTCTATCGAGGAAATTTTAAGCAATCATGTATCGATAAAATCAGATAAACAATCATATAGTCAAGAATCATATATCTGAAAATCAGACCTTATTGTTTCTTAATCTAGTCAGAACGGCGTTTCAAAGCACGCGATAATTTCCAATGCACAGCCTTTAAAACAAAATCATCCTGTCGCGTTCACACATCACACACACGTTAGATAAGTATTGTTGCGGCTTGCAACTCCGAAGCGAAGATCGCGCCCAATTAGATGACGGCATCCCGCGCACGCGCGCACAGCAGCGCCGAAGTTTATAAATAGCGCCACGCGGTCCATCATCTTCCCTTTTTGCATTATATCCACATAAAGCACACGCGCATCGCATATGTACATTAGACTTATTGACCTTATTGTTCAAACTAGAGTAAAACTATAAAATGGTAAAACTCAGTTTTATTAAAATAAAACCTATGTCCCAGACAAGTATAAATCCGGCTTTACAATTGAAATAAAACACAATCGGCAGTAAATTTTAATTTATTTAATTAACAGTTACTTTATATTATCTTACATAAACTATATCGAAACTTTAAAAAAATATTACTTGGAAAGGCCACCTTATAATATTAAATATGGAAGTAAGTCGAGTAAGATAAACGCGATAAAACATTCTTCATTTATCAATATTAATCGATATTGGATGAGATATGGAACTTTTGGAAATTAGCCAATCTAGTCAATTCAGAAACTTGTGCAATATTTGATTAAATATCATTTTATTTAGGTAAATATATCTCTATTAAATTTTAACTCTCGTACGTCATTTTATAAACTGAATTATAATTACATTAACTCACCTAGGGCGGTATAAGAAAGAATGTCTGACATAGCAGGTGTTTGACTCGGGGTCAAAGGCGAAGGCGATTATACCCTATAAAATCATGCCTTTAAAGAGAGAGAGATGTATACCATGGCAATGAGTAGAAAAAAAAATATATTGGCCCAGTAACTACGTGAGTTAAACAAAAATTTTAATGAAGTATCTATGTTTATTAAAAGTTTACTACATAATTGACTCTGAACATCATTTTCATATTGACGCTAATCAGATAAAGAAATGCACAGAAAAAGATGAAATTCACCTCAAGTTTTGTTTTTACTTTGGCGCCACTTTTGAGCAAAGCCTTTGGGACGTTCACTACGACGTATATATAAGTCATGTATTTTCACAAAGGTCCGCGGACGTCTCTATACGTAAGTTAAAAAAATATGAGACACTCGAAAGTGTCATCGGATCTCATTAGTTCTTTTAATCCCGAGACGAACCAAGACGGTCCTTCGAACCGGATGTTAGTTTCTTGTATTATAAAACGTATTGTATGCTGTGGACGATGTATTTGTTCATTACTCTGCCATTTCGACTTCGTTCTGTTTCCTGAAGCAATCTCCCACTGGGAAGAAGTCCCAGCATCGTTGGGTATACATGTTCCATACGTATGTTTCTTGACCTGTGGAAGAAAAAGTTAATGAGGAGAAAGCTAGCACATGGATTCCTAAAAAGGTGCTAGAAGTTGAAATCTGCACCTGGCGCTCTTGAAATGTACAGCGCACCAGAACAGGGTTCGAAAGGATAATTATCATGATAATTATCGAATTATCGTGATAATAACAGATGTATAATTATCGATTGATAATAACTAAACAATGCGCTCATGAAAGTGAACTGTATTCGAAGTATAATAAGAAAAATTCAGTTTGAGTTCAACAAATGAATTTCTTATACTGGTAATAATTATCCGATAATTATCAAGAAGCGTAATTATCTTGATAATTTCGAACCCTGGGTAAGTACGACAGGGCGTATGTAATAGTCGGACCAGAATCAGCGTGCCAATGGTGCCATAAATCATTATAGGTCAATCATATTTGACCAGTCAAATCGCTAAAATCGCAAGCTAACGGCTAATTGTGATTTTTTTAATATGTTGTTAGGACCACTACCAGTAGCGTATATCCAAGTTTGCAGGTTCGAAAGACCTGTGCCAACTTTGCAGCACTCGAAAAACCACGAAATGGCACTTTTTTGTTATAAGTGATTAAAGAAACCTATAGTAATAAAGGTCATTAAGATTCAAAATGGCGGCCATCAGATGCCAAATATGGCGTCTGGCGTAAGTCGACGAACTGTGTCATTTAGGAATAAAGCGGCAATTGCACTGCGTCGTTCACCTAATGCGGTCGCCGAATTCATTTTTAACTACTTAGGCCAACAAACGTCGCCTTCACATTAGTCTTTCCGCCTACTACTAAGCGTTGGCAGTTGTCGATCGCCGAATGCGGCCGACTAACGTGTTCTTTACACTTTTGCGGTCGCCGCATGCAGCATGCGGCGAACGACGCAGTGTAATTGCCGCTTAATGTTACACCACAAGTAAGTGAAGCTGTAGGTACCGACCGGTGTA
Organism: Epinotia bilunana; assembly: GCA_947049275.1. Lineage (NCBI taxonomy): Eukaryota > Metazoa > Arthropoda > Insecta > Lepidoptera > Tortricidae > Epinotia > Epinotia bilunana. Next base: position 1,810,678 of record OX346274.1, read on the forward strand.
TTCCGTGTCCGGTTTGTTGATGAGGTGCATCAGGAAGAACATGTAGTTGGCGAGGTTGTGCTCCCGCTGCACGTGCGTGTCGAAGCCGTGAGGCACCTGGAACAAACAATACGTTTAGTTGACATTCCATATTGAGCATCATTAGAAAAAAAAACGAATTATCTTATTAATGAGCGTTTCTCAAAAAAAATGCCACTACATTTTTTCGGAGATTTTCTGCAACTTTTATGTTATTTCTACTCAAAATCACGATGTCTTTCCATCCCAATAGTAGAAAAAAAGTGTCCCAAAATGTTCATACATTTTTGAACTTTCCTATTGTGTTACCACCATACAAAGTGTATGGTAAATGGTAACACAATAGGAAAAATATCTTTGGGACAGTTTTTTGTTCTACCGGGGTCGAAAGAGATCCTGATTCTGAGTGGAAATAGTTAACATAAAATTCCTATAAGTAAAATTAATAATAGTGGCATTTTTTTTGAGAAACGCTCTAATCTTAAAGGGCATTGGGTAACCTTGTATGAGAAAACATGTCTTTTTTTTGCAGCGGCCCAGGATGTTTTTTAAATAAACGTTTGGAGGACCTCTTAATATGCATAGATATATAAAATTAAACGCGTTAAACAATATCGGAGCCGAGATATACAGCGTGTATATCCAATACGAGCAAATCTTTAAATGGTGGTTAGTACAGGACCTAATAAGTGTATTAAGATAACTTTTGTCTAAAATTGCAACGAAAAAATTAACCATACAAAATAATTCAGCCCGCAATGTAACGCAACATGTTCGAGTTAAGCCTCGTTTGACAGTTGTCAGCTGTCTAAGTATCCACTTCCGAAATGTCTAAAACCAAAATTTAATAAAGCTATGTCGTATCTCGGTAATGTCCTTGGCAATTGAGTTAGGTATAAACTTATAGCCAAAGATGTTATGAGATGAGTGTTTTTTCAAACTACCTTATGGTGTAGAACTGTAGATGTTCATCAAGTAAAACAAAAAATAGGCTACAAGTAACTATTTATTTACATACCGGTCAGAAACACAGTTAAAAGTTTTAATCACGCCTGTGTCTCCGCCTCAGGTATCGATTCTCCACGTGGCTCCCGTGCAATCGAACGCAAGTTTCGCAGCGTCGTTTAATGGACTCCCTAACGTGGTAAAGATCAGTATTGTCCCTGAGTTTTTGAAAAACTTCGGTTATCTTGTTTTTCAGTTGTTCCACGGATGTCCTAGGTTGTGAGTACACCTCGTTTTTTACTGCCCCCCACAGAAAAAAATCGAGCGGTGTTAAATCAGGAGAGCGAGCAGGCCAACGACGTGGACCAAATCGCCCGATCCATCTGTTCTCGAACATGTCGTTTAGCACGTTTCGGACACGAACCGCCGCGTGAGCCGGGGCACCATCCAACTGCAACCACGTTTCCCGGCGATCTTCTTCAGGCAGCATGTTCACGTATTCTGCTAATGGCCCGTTGATAAGCTGGATGAATTTGTCCGCATTCAGGTTACCGTCGATGAAAATGGGTCCTATGATCCGGTTGCCGTGTATTGCGGCCCACACGTTTACGGCCCAACGATACTGGTGTCCGGTCTCTCTCATGTCATGGTGATTTACGCGTGACCAGTAATGGCAATTACGTTGATTCCAAACCCCATTCCTGGTGAATGTGCTTTCATCTGTCCAGATAATTTTGGACATGAAATCACCGTTTTCTTGATGACGACTGAGTAACCACTCCGAAAACGTTAAACGTGGTATTAAGTCTCTCGGCAGCAAAGCATGTACCTTTAAAAATTTATAAGGATGTTGCTTGTCACGTTTGAGTATTTTGTGTACCGTCATATGACTCATATTAAACCGTCTTCCAGCTATTCTCGTACTACTCTCTGGGTCAGCTGAAAAATGGCGAAGGATCCGGTCTTCTAATGAGACTGGAAGCTCATAGTTAACAGCTGCTCCCTCCACCCTCCCTGTCACTGGCAAACCTTCACGAGCTCGCTGTAACGCGTTGACGATCACTCGAGCGCTACTTGGCACTCTACGATTTGGAAATCGCTCTCTGTATATTTCTAATGCTCTTCTGCCATTTTGATGTGCTTCACCATACATTAAAATCATGTCCATTAATTCCGGAGCACTAAAATTGGTTTGACGGGGCATTTTAATTTAATGACTGAATTGTGACTGACATTGTCAAATCATAGTTGAAATAAAATACGCGAAAACTTACCAAACAGTTCGGTACAATTTACAACCTTGTATGTAGGTAACTATCAAACTTTGTAGAGTTCAGTTAATAATTGTAAATCGAATTTAAATTCAGTTATCAAATTAAATAACTATTATGAGTGCAATCTTGTTGGTAAATAATTTACAAAGAAGATTACTTAGTTACCTATTTAAATTAAATAGAATGATTTTCTAAAAAAGGTGTCATTGCGCGTCGTGGTAATTTTATTTTAATATCAACGACGCTGTCAACTAATTTTTATCGTGACTGATTAAAATGGCTCAAAATAATGTCAATTGGTTGTTGATAAACAAATACTTAAGTATTTAATAATTCAATAACTTACATATCTAGTGGTGTAGTCTACTAAAAATAACCACACAACGTTATGAACCATATTTTTTTGTGCAGTTAAGTATTGATTTTCTTATTTAAGGGTCAGTGGGATACCACTGCTGGGCAAAGGTCTCCTTACGTTTCAATGTATCCCGGTCTTGACCAGTCTCCCACCACCCCCACACTGGTGCATATCAGTCTTTATCAACAAAGCAGTTAGCTAACAGTATCTAAATAATTAATATCACTACACACCAAGATTAATTTTTGGACAGCTACGTGGATTACATGTTTACGTTACATTGCTGCTCGGTAATTTTTCAAAAAAATATTACAGGCGCTCAATTAAGTTTAACTTAAAAAGTTCATTTAATTAATGATTACGCTACTAAACTCTGCCTCTGGTTTAATTCTTTGCTCGTATTGGATATACACGCTGTATAAGTTTGAAGTTTAGTTTATAACTTTACAGAGGCTCTAGTATAAGTTTTACCGAAACAAAACGTTACGACCGCGTTCGCGTTTAGCTGTCAAATCCCATACAAATTGAGGGTAAAACGCAAACGCGATCGTAAAGTTTTGTTTCGGTAAAACTTATACTAGAGCCTCAGTATGACCTGTATTGTATTACATTTGTGTATTTGACCACGTATTGACCATTAGTGTATTTTTCATAACAAAATATGTTTATTTTGAGTACATCATAATCTAAGTAAGAACCACTTTTACGAGTGGCCGCTCATCTAAAAAAAATGACAACATTTTTTTTTACCCAAACCCCTTTATTGATAAACTAATAATTTTATAATACTTTATTACCACAATTCATCAACATTTTGTTACGCTTTAGCGATAAGGAACCAATATAAAAAGTGTTAAAATGTGAATGATTTGTGTTCACCTATAATTAGGGTACGTACTCGTAGGTGCTTAAATACCACGTAACTATTAAAATGTAACCAACTATTCTTATGTACTCTGTTGGTGTCCCGTATAAAAAAATAAAAGAAATAAATAGGCAGTACCATCGCGAACACAGTTAACTGACCATCCGTGCACTTTATGTACCTAGTATATTTATTTATTATATTTTGTACTATATTGCCCCCTATAATATTTTTCTTGTCTTTTTATATACTATCGGCAACACGGCTAACTGACCATCGGTGCACCTTAAGTGCATTGTAATAAGGTTCTATATAAACTCAGGATGGTCAGTTAACAGTGTTATCGTTTGTACTATTAAGATTGTATATTAAGATTGTAGTACTTTTCAATTATTGCATGTTAGCCATTTATAAGCATTATCTAAAAACCTATCGTTCTCTTAGAACTATGTCGTATAATTTGTAACTAGCCCTAGCGCATGCCTCGGTCTTTTTGGGCTACTACCCACACTACTACACTGTATTTTAACATTGTATGGACCATTATTAGACTTGGTACAGAAGAGTGATATACTTATACTTATATAGAACTGTTCGCGATTGCCTGTCTGGTTTAGTTTAGTTTTTTTCAGGACCTCTGTATGCACTTAAACCATATTTATTCACTCTCTTTTACTCATTTTAGAAACTTTAACGCAATTGTCTATTATGATATAGACCCCTTAACGTGTGTACCTAAATGAGCTTTTAAATTCCATGTTGTTTTTTTGGGGAATTTCGATAATTATGGTTACTTTTTAACTTTAGTTTTCTCACTGCTTTTTTTGTAATATGCATGTGGTGTTTACCTGTCAGTGATTGTTACATCTGTCATAAGGGAGCGACCACACCGGTGCTTAACGCTGCGTATACGCGTTGACGTGTCGTATGCGTCACGTATTCTTCATACATTTTGCTGCGTTTTACGGTGCGTTAGCGTATTTTGAGCAGCGGTGTGGTCGCACCTTTAAACTGTTATTGCAAGCCATTCATGTAATATATGGTGTAATAACCAATTGTTGGTAAACCTAATAAATAAATAAATATATACTTGATTAATAAGGTTCAACACAAACAAAGAGTGGTCAGTTAACTGTGTTGGCGTTTGTACAAGGCATAGGCGGCATAGACGAATTTCTACCCAAACACGTGCCTAAAAGCCGGTATGTGCATGTTCGAACTAAACGGCTGCCTGGCATCGTTTCAACACCCCGCATTATGGCAATGGCACCCATTCTGTGGAGTCATTTTGCGGCGCTACTTACGCTTCTATGGTGTTTTTGTTCGCTAGGTTTAATGCCTAATTTTACCGCTGAGCTCATACAGGTATTTTTATTTTAACCGCATGGCATACATTATTTCGCCTTTTAATTAGTTACAGGTATGTAAAGCGTCTTTGCGACGTATGACTTGCGTGACCGGAACATAGTATATACTCGTACACACACATAATTATGGTATTGCCTACAGGAAAGACACCTAATTTTAATTCCTAATTTTTATATCTCTCGCGCATCGGACAGGTATATCTTGACCGTCCCCAACGTCTCTGCTTCTTGTAATCATTGCACTTATTAATTAAACCTATTTGACAAAGTTAAAACTGTCACTGCCAAGGACCCGCCTAGCGGGCGCCTACGCCGTAGTCGCCTTCCGCTACATACGAGAAAAACCGCGGGATCAGCTACGGGCGTAGCGCGTAGCGATTTCTGGCAGTGAATGTATTTATAATAATAATTTAGTACGCACCAGATCTAGATAGTCCTTGCCCATGCCGCATATAAAGCAGTTAGACTCCATGTCTTCTTTCACCGACTCCAGCTGGTCGCGGAGCTCGCCGAACGCGTCGATGATCAAACCTGGAACAATGAATAGTGTTGAGAGGCGAATTGCTTGATAATTATTTTAATATATATATATTTTAATTTTCATCCCAGCACCTCCATCAAGTCGTTATACAACGTGTAACATAAACAGCGTCGAACCGTGTAAAGGCATAACAAGTATCGTGTTCTGATAAGAAAACACTAAAAGGAAAAAAAAATGATGCGGTTTTTTTAAATTTTTATGGAGCGTTGGCCGACTGAGGCTCCATACAAATGTAAAAAAAACGCGTCAAATTATTTTTTCGACATTACAATTAGGATAGCATTCAAAAATGTAAACGTATCTTTTACGTCGACCGTACAGATAAAGAGGAAATAGTTGGGAAACTGTTAAAACCTTGATGACATTGACATAAGGTCGAATTTTACCTGTCCAGGCAAAAAGGAAATTTTTTCATTTGTCGACAACTCTGTTTCATCGTCGTAGTGTCAGCATCAGTTTAGTTTAGTTTAGTTTAGCTTAGCAACTTCTGCTGCTGACTGTACTCTAGTATTGTTGGTTAAGATTTAACAGTCACTAAGGTACCTTCTAGCCCTTATTAGTACAGTTACCAAATTGAAATCTTAACGAATACAGCAGCATCAGTTTACTGTCACTCACCCAGGATGATGGCGAGCAGGATAATGATCATGAAGAAGAAGAATGACACGTCGAAGATGATGCGCCATACTTCAGAGTCATCGCCATCCACGGTTTTAATTCATCACCATTGTATGTTTGTCTGTCACTCACCCTGGATGATGGCGAGCAGGATAATGATAATGAAGAAGAAGAATGACACGTCGAAGATGATGCGCCACACTTCAGAGTCATCGCCATCCACGGTTTTAATTCATCACCATTGTATGTTTGTCTGTCACTCACCCTGGATGATGGCGAGCAGGATAATGATGATAAAGAAGAAGAATGACACGTCGAAGATGATGCGCCATACTTCAGAGTCATCGCCATCCACGGTTTTAATTCATCACCATTGTATGTTTGTCTGTCACTCACCCTGGATGATGGCGAGCAGGATAATGATAATGAAGAAGAAGAATGACACGTCGAAGATGATGCGCCACACTTCAGAGTCATCGCCATCCACGGTTTTAATTCATCACCATTGTATGTTTGTCTGTCACTCACCCTGGATGATGGCGAGCAGGATAATGATAATGAAGAAGAAGAATGACACGTCGAAGATGATGCGCCACACTTCAGAGTCATCGCCATCCACGGTTTTAATTCATCACCATTGTATGTTTGTCTGTCACTCACCCTGGATGATGGCAAGCAGGATAATGATGATAAAGAAGAAGAATGACACGTCGAAGATGATGCGCCACACTTTAGTCATCACCATCCACGGTTTTAATTCATCACCATTGTATGTTCGTCTGTCACTCACCCTGGATTATGGCGAGCAGGATAATGATGATAAAGAAGAAGAATGACACGTCGAAGTTGATGCGCCACACTTCAGTCATCACCATCCACGGTTTTAATTCATCACCATTGTATGTTCGTCTGTCACTCACCCTGGATGATGGCAAGCAGGATAATGATGATAAAGAAGAAGAACGACACGTCGAAGATGATGCGCCACACTTCAGAGTCATCACCATCCGGCGGCTCCAGTTCGTCACCGATGCCGCCCCCGGCGCGCACTCCTTTGTAGATGTTGAATACGAAGCACTGCAAACAACATGAATTGATTATAGATTTTGTACGGGCAAGTACTCAATTTGAACCTTACACACTTGCAATAAGGGGAAGAATGCAAGCGAATAGTACTATTTTACGCAACATCAAAAATGTATCAAACAAACGCCAATAGAAGTTTCCAAAAATTTGAAAAAAGGACTAACTGACGCAACAGTGTTTGGCAAGCGGTTATCTATCTTCAGAGTCTAGCGGCCGTATTCATAATAGTCCTACCAGCCTGTTTTAACTAAAATGGCGATAAAATTCGTTTTTTTTTACAACGTCGGTGGCAAACAAGCGTACGGCTCGCCTGATGGTAAGTGGACACCGCAGCCTATAGACGCATGCAACTCCAAAGGAGTAACATGGGCGTTGCTGACCCTTGATATGTTTGAGGGTTCGCCGTGTTGACAGCTGAAGTTTGTCCTTATCTGTCACTGACATTTGTGTTGGTAAGAAAGGGACAAAGCACATTTTATTTAGCAGAGGCTTTTAAAGTTCTATGAATAAGGGGGTAGGAGATTATAATAGCTGAGTCATTAGCATGGTTTATATAAATCAGTATATAAACTGGTCCATAGGATACTGATAGAGCCATAAGATTGGCAACCCAATTATTGCTTAATGATATTCACGTGTTTGCTTGCGACAGGATAGAACGATATCACTGTCATACATTTAGTACGGTTAGATTCACACTTCACACTCATCTGATGCGTCTGACGTGACGGCGCTTTTGTGTCAGGCTTCAGAGCGCATCAGATAGCCCAGTTTTTTAAACTGTGGGTCACGACCCCGCAGGGGGTCGCGAAGCCTTCTAAAGGGGGTCGCGGCTACTTATATTTTTAAAGTTAAAGTGCTGTAAGTATTTTGAACAGCGTAGGGTGGGGGGTCGCGAAATATTATTCTCTGTACTTAGGGGGCCGCGGCATGAAAAAGATTGAAAAACACTGAGATAGCCGATTCAAATAAGTATGAATGCGGCACAAGTAGGTTAGTTACTTGCCCTTTGTTTTAGGCCGAGGCTTAAAAAGCCGGGGCAGTACATCAAAACGCCCAAGTTGTATTGAAATCGCCGTCGCGTCGCCAGTTGCTCCACCAGCGTGGCCCCGTTACAAGCCTCGTTTCAAAATCAACCACACGTATACTATCTATTTAGATAGTATACGTGTGGTTGAGTGTATTTACACTCACCGACAACATGTCATGACAGTTCCTGTTGACCTCGTCGTCTTCTTCCTGAACGTAGAACTTCCGGAAGAAGTTGAACGCTATCACGGTGTATATATACACTATGATAGTGAGGAGAATCACGGTTAACACGAGCTGAAATCAAATATTATGAATTAGTATGGAATAAAGGCACATTATTTTTCTAATTTTCACTCGCTGATGTCACATGGCACAGTCATTTGGGGTAATTAAATCGATGCTAAAAACGACGTATTTTGACGATCATTACGAGATATCAATATCAATATTTATATTCCTTATTTTGACTTTATCATTAATCATTTTGTATTATATGTCCATAATAATGTTGTATTGTACCTGTGACATTTTATGTTTTTGTCCATTTAATTTAATATTTATGTCATAGCTATCAAAGTTCACCTAAAAGGATCGTTAGTACATAATATAACAATATTTTAAACAAATCATTTGATATATTATGTTGAACATATATAGGTAAAATTACATAAGATATAAATAGACTAAAAGTAACCTAAAATTAATAAAATAAAATAAATTTAAAGAAGGTCCCCAAGGTCGGACCCCTGCGGAAGGGTTCCCATAAGACTGGCTGCGTTCCCCCTTTGGATAGCTATGCCGATCCGTTGGGCAAGAAACGAGCCAGCCCTATGGTCTCCGGATAGACATTTTATTAAATTAATATTCATTAATTGACGATCATTAAATAAATCCGTGTAAATTAGCCTAAAGTTAACTTATAATGTAAATTTATTTTATGAAATAAAGAAATGTAATCTAATCTAATCTTTGTAGCAACAATTTTGAGGATCGGTGACTTAATCCGTAGATGACTGGGATTGAGCCAGTGTGAGTTTTTCTTTAAGCCAGTGTGTTTTTCGTACATCTGGGGGTTCTATTCTGCCAGTCTTTAGTGCCTACATGTTTTCCTTTATGTCTCTCTATCTGTCTTTCTGTTTGTACTCGTATGTACCTGTACCCTACAGCCGTCTTATTTGTCTCTCTGTCTGTCCGCTTGTCTGTACGTTTTCCGTTGCCGAATAAGCGGGCAGATGTCCGTCTTTCTACTCGTACCTGTCTTCGTGTGCCTGTCTTTCTGCATGTACCTGTTTCCCGTTGTGCGCGACGGACTGCAGGATGGGCCGTAGTCTTGAAGCCGACCGCCACGTCAACGACCTTCCAGATTTGTCTGTCTGTCTGTAGCTTTCTGTTTGTTTCTTTATCTCCTCTATCTGTCATTCTATCACTCTCTATCTCTCTTTTGTCCCTCTGTCTCTGCCTTTCTATAATTCCAATGACTCTTTGTCTATAAATGTCTCGTGTTTGTCCCTATTTCTGCTGGCCTGCCTCTCGTATGTCACTCTATCTGTCTCCTTATCTGTCTGTCTGCATGTACCTGTTTCCCGTTGTGCGTGACGGACTGCAGGATGGTCCGCAGCGTCTTGAAGCCGACCGCCACGTCAACGACCTTCCAGATTTGTCTGTCTGTCTGTTTCTTTATCTCCTCTATCTGTCATTCTATCACTCTCTATCTCTCTTTTGTCCCTCTGTCTCTGCCTTTCTATAATTCTAATGACTCTTTGTCTATAAATGTCTCGTGTTTGTCCCTATTTCTGCCGGCCTGCCTCTCGTATGTCACTCTATCTGTCTCCTTATCTGTCTGTCTGCATGTACCTGTTTCCCGTTGTGCGTGACGGACTGCAGGATGGTCCGCAGCGTCTTGAAGCCGACCGCCACGTCAACGACCTTCCAGATTTGTCTGTCTGTCTGTAGCTTTCTGTCTGTTTCTTTATCTCCACTATCTGTCATTCTATCACTCTCTATCTCTCTTTTGTCCCTCTGTCTCTGCCTTTCTATAATTCCAATGACTCTTTGTCTATAAATGTCTCGTGTTTGTCCCTATTTCTGCCGGCCTGCCTCTCGTATGTCACTCTATCTGTCTCCTTATCTGTCTGTCTGCATGTACCTGTTTCCCGTTGTGCGTGACGGACTGCAGGATGGTCCGCAGCGTCTTGAAGCCGACCGCCACGTCAACGACCTTCCAGATTTGTCTGTCTGTCTGTAGCTTTCTGTCTGTTTCTTTATCTCCACTATCTGTCATTCTATCACTCTCTATATCTCTTTTGTCCCTCTGTCTCTGCCTTTCTATAATTCCAATGACTCTTTGTCTATAAATGTCTCGTGTTTGTCCCTATTTCTGCTGGCCTGCCTCTCGTATGTCACTCTATCTGTCTCCTTATCTGTCTGTCTGCATGTACCTGTTTCCCGTTGTGCGTGACGGACTGCAGGATGGTCCGCAGCGTCTTGAAGCCGACCGCCACGTCAACGACCTTCCAGATTTGTCTGTCTGTCTGTAGCTTTCTGTCTGTTTCTTTATCTCCACTATCTGTCATTCTATCACTCTCTATCTCTCTTTTGTCCCTCTGTCTCTGCCTTTCTATAATTCCAATGACTCTTTGTCTATAAATGTCTCGTGTTTGTCCCTATTTCTGCTGGCCTGCCTCTCGTATGTCACTCTATCTGTCTCCTTATCTGTCTGTCTGCATGTACCTGTTTCCCGTTGTGCGTGACGGACTGCAGGATGGTCCGCAGCGTCTTGAAGCCGACCGCCACGTCAACGACCTTCCAGATTTGTCTGTCTGTCTGTAGCTTTCTGTCTGTTTCTTTATCTCCACTATCTGTCATTCTATCACTCTCTATCTCTCTTTTGTCCCTCTGTCTCTGCCTTTCTATAATTCCAATGACTCTTTGTCTATAAATGTCTCGTGTTTGTCCCTATTTCTGCTGGCCTGCCTCTCGTATGTCACTCTATCTGTCTCCTTATCTGTCTGTCTGCATGTACCTGTTTCCCGTTGTGCGTGACGGACTGCAGGATGGTCCGCAGCGTCTTGAAGCCGACCGCCACGTCAACGACCTTCCAGATTTGTCTGTCTGTCTGTAGCTTTCTGTCTGTTTCTTTATCTCCACTATCTGTCATTCTATCACTCTCTATCTCTCTTTTGTCCCTCTGTCTCTGCCTTTCTATAATTCCAATGACTCTTTGTCTATAAATGTCTCGTGTTTGTCCCTATTTCTGCTGGCCTGCCTCTCGTATGTCACTCTATCTGTCTCCTTATCTGTCTGTCTGCATGTACCTGTTTCCCGTTGTGCGTGACGGACTGCAGGATGGTCCGCAGCGTCTTGAAGCCGACCGCCACGTCAACGACCTTCCAGATTTGTCTGTCTGTCTGTAGCTTTCTGTCTGTTTCTTTATCTCCACTATCTGTCATTCTATCACTCTCTATCTCTCTTTTGTCCCTCTGTCTCTGCCTTTCTATAATTCCAATGACTCTTTGTCTATAAATGTCTCGTGTTTGTCCCTATTTCTGCTGGCCTGCCTCTCGTATGTCACTCTATCTGTCTCCTTATCTGTCTGTCTGCATGTACCTGTTTCCCGTTGTGCGTGACGGACTGCAGGATGGTCCGCAGCGTCTTGAAGCCGACCGCCACGTCAACGACCTTCCAGATTTGTCTGTCTGTCTGTAGCTTTCTGTCTGTTTCTTTATCTCCACTATCTGTCATTCTATCACTCTCTATCTCTCTTTTGTCCCTCTGTCTCTGCCTTTCTATAATTCCAATGACTCTTTGTCTATAAATGTCTCGTGTTTGTCCCTATTTCTGCTGGCCTGCCTCTCGTATGTCACTCTATCTGTCTCCTTATCTGTCTGTCTGCATGTACCTGTTTCCCGTTGTGCGTGACGGACTGCAGGATGGTCCGCAGCGTCTTGAAGCCGACCGCCACGTCAACGACCTTCCAGATTTGTCTGTCTGTCTGTAGCTTTCTGTCTGTTTCTTTATCTCCACTATCTGTCATTCTATCACTCTCTATCTCTCTTTTGTCCCTCTGTCTCTGCCTTTCTATAATTCCAATGACTCTTTGTCTATAAATGTCTCGTGTTTGTCCCTATTTCTGTTGGCCTGCCTCTCGTATGTCACTCTATCTGTCTCCTTATCTGTCTGTCTGCATGTACCTGTTTCCCGTTGTGCGTGACGGACTGCAGGATGGTCCGCAGCGTCTTGAAGCCGACCGCCACGTCAACGACCTTCCAGATTTGTCTGTCTGTCTGTAGCTTTCTGTCTGTTTCTTTATCTCCACTATCTGTCATTCTATCACTCTCTATCTCTCTTTTGTCCCTCTGTCTCTGCCTTTCTATAATTCCAATGACTCTTTGTCTATAAATGTCTCGTGTTTGTCCCTATTTCTGCTGGCCTGCCTCTCGTATGTCACTCTATCTGTCTCCTTATCTGTCTGTCTGCATGTACCTGTTTCCCGTTGTGCGTGACGGACTGCAGGATGGTCCGCAGCGTCTTGAAGCCGACCGCCACGTCAACGACCTTCCAGATTTGTCTGTCTGTCTGTAGCTTTCTGTCTGTTTCTTTATCTCCACTATCTGTCATTCTATCACTCTCTATCTCTCTTTTGTCCCTCTGTCTCTGCCTTTCTATAATTCCAATGACTCTTTGTCTATAAATGTCTCGTGTTTGTCCCTATTTCTGTTGGCCTGCCTCTCGTATGTCACTCTATCTGTCTCCTTATCTGTCTGTCTGCATGTACCTGTTTCCCGTTGTGCGTGACGGACTGCAGGATGGTCCGCAGCGTCTTGAAGCCGACCGCCACGTCAACGACCTTCCAGATTTGTCTGTCTGTCTGTAGCTTTCTGTCTGTTTCTTTATCTCCACTATCTGTCATTCTATCACTCTCTATCTCTCTTTTGTCCCTCTGTCTCTGCCTTTCTATAATTCCAATGACTCTTTGTCTATAAATGTCTCGTGTTTGTCCCTATTTCTGCTGGCCTGCCTCTCGTATGTCACTCTATCTGTCTCCTTATCTGTCTGTCTGCATGTACCTGTTTCCCGTTGTGCGTGACGGACTGCAGGATGGTCCGCAGCGTCTTGAAGCCGACCGCCACGTCAACGACCTTCCAGATTTGTCTGTCTGTCTGTAGCTTTCTGTCTGTTTCTTTATCTCCACTATCTGTCATTCTATCACTCTCTATCTCTCTTTTGTCCCTCTGTCTCTGCCTTTCTATAATTCCAATGACTCTTTGTCTATAAATGTCTCGTGTTTGTCCCTATTTCTGTTGGCCTGCCTCTCGTATGTCACTCTATCTGTCTCCTTATCTGTCTGTCTGCATGTACCTGTTTCCCGTTGTGCGTGACGGACTGCAGGATGGTCCGCAGCGTCTTGAAGCCGACCGCCACGTCAACGACCTTCCAGATTTGTCTGTCTGTCTGTAGCTTTCTGTCTGTTTCTTTATCTCCACTATCTGTCATTCTATCACTCTCTATCTCTCTTTTGTCCCTCTGTCTCTGCCTTTCTATAATTCCAATGACTCTTTGTCTATAAATGTCTCGTGTTTGTCCCTATTTCTGCTGGCCTGCCTCTCGTATGTCACTCTATCTGTCTCCTTATCTGTCTGTCTGCATGTACCTGTTTCCCGTTGTGCGTGACGGACTGCAGGATGGTCCGCAGCGTCTTGAAGCCGACCGCCACGTCGAGCAGATGCGCAGCGAAGAAGAAGTTGTTGAAGTTGCCCATCACTGAGAAGCTGAAGTACCAGAGCGAGTACAGGAACGAGTTGTCTGTGAATGTGACGCCGGCCTTCCAGAGCTGGTAGCGCCAGTCCACGTTTATAATGCTGGAATATTAAAATAAATAAATTTATTTACGTCACACTTGGCCGTAATGCGAGTTTTACTGCACGCTGCGCGTACGGTAAAACTCGCATTGTGGCCAGATGAAGACGTAAAATTGTGTACTTACCACGGGCGGTAATTCGTAAAGCCCCAGATCGCATATTTATGGCCGGCGATCTGGGCCATTCACGAATTCACCGCCCTAGGTACGTAATGTACTATTATTTTACGACCTATATAGCATAGTTGGTAGTGCCGTGTGGACCCTGCCTACGAAGCTAGAGCTTCCGGGTTCGAATCCCGGTAAGGGCATTTATTTGTGTGATGAGCACGAATATTTGTTCCCGAGTCATGGATATTTTCGATGTAATTGATTATTTATTTATCTATATAAGTATGTATATCGTCGTCTAGTACCCATAGTACAAATATTAGGGGACAATCTTCGGGTGGTATTCTACTTGTCCACGATAGATAGAAAGATAGATCCAAGATCTTTGGTCAATGTGCAATTGATCAAATATATGAAGATCAACTGCTAGGTAATTTGATCAAAAATTGGACAAATCACCACCTCACATACATCCAACTAGCACCCAAGCCTCCTAGTAAGCCCAATTAAATAAGGCTCGTGTTGTGGGCGATGACAGACGACGTTATATAGGTTGTAACAAAAATGCGGTGTGAATGTGCCCCGTCAAAGTCAGGTTCGGTAGCGTATTGCGATTCCAAAAATGCATTTGTTTATTTTCATTTCATTATTGTTTTGGTTTTCTTTACATTGAAATTTTGGTTTATGTTTTCTTTAAGTATTTTTGTTTACATTGCTTGTGTATGACAACAAAAACGTAAAAGCAGTCTCCTGCGTATCAAAAAAACACGCAAAACATTTGTCTTCATAACACAACTCTGCGCCCACCCACCCTTCACCCTCGCGGGGGAATGTTGTCACACACAAGCAATCTCAACAAAAACAAAGATTGTAATGTAAACAAAAACAAAAATATCAATGTTAACAAAAAAAACCTAAACAAATGCATATTTGGAATCGCAATGCGCTACAGAATGTGCCCTTGATCGGTTCACATGCCGTTTTTGGTACACCCTGTATTGTATGGATTTATTAAAATCATTGAGAGGGTCGATATTGTTTTTCTTGGTTAGAACGACAGGCCGCCTATGCCTATATGTCGCAGGTTGGAATCCTGCTCGGACTGATATATATTTAATGTTATCCCTTTAAATTGAAATTTAAAACGCGACAAACGAGAGATTGCCGAATAAATACTAGCTCTTTTTAAAGAGTTGTTTGAAAATTACATATGTACATGGCTTTCTCTCTTTCTTTCTGTCTGTCTTTCTTTCTTTCTTTCTTTCTTACTCACTGCTAGAAAAAGCCTCCAGTCTTGTCATGTGAAGCGAAGGAAGTCTTTTCCATGCCGAACATGTACGGTCAAGTGCAAAAATATGTATCGATGTCATCTCAAAAATATGTAAGTGCCAAAACCTTAATCCGCTGACATAAGAGCTATGCGGCATATTTATGAGTAAGTTGCATGCACCCATATTTTTACACTAGACTGTACGAGATGGTGTCAAAGTCATACGCCTCTTAGTCCGCGCGTACAAACGACAACACTGTTAACTGACCGTCCTGTGTTTATATAGAACCTTATTACAATGCACTTAAGGTGCACCGATGGTCGGTTAGCTGTGTTGTCGATAGTACCTGTACTTATACAAATTCAAATAGAATTTCGGTCTCTTAAAGCTTCCAAATTCAAAATTGCAAAAATCTGGATGTTACGAGGATACTTATGAGTACATATGTACAGATTACTTGGCTACCTCAGACCAAGAAAAAAATACAGACGGAGCGTTACGAACAGTCTAGTGAAGCCAACCGGTTTTCAACCAAGCCCCATAAGTTTAGAACACGCTAAACAAATTAAATCGCACAAAACTCGAAATAGATGATCTTGACAGCATTGCGACACGTGCTGAAGAGTTTTGTGCAATTCTGTTTGTATATGTGCGCGTGAGCGCGTGTTAAACTTGGTGTAGCTTGGTTTTGTTTGGCTGTGATTTGGCTTCACTTGACTGTTCGTAACGCTCCGTCTGTATTTTTTTCTTGGTCTGAGTTGGCTACTTGACAGTTTTTTTTTTAACGGCGCTTGTCGAATAAATTTTTTGTGTGGATCAAATGTTTGTATGGAACTAACTATAATTAGAGCACGTAAAAAGGCAAAAAAGAGGGCCATAGGCGGACCCACCCTGGTGACACCCGAAACGGCTTACACAAATTGACATGACATAACAGATGTATCATCTTCAAGTTGGCTGGCAAGTTGCGCACGATCGGGACAGGTGGCGTGCTCTCGTTTCGGAGGCCAAGACCCTCTTTGGGTCCCTGAGCCAAATTAGTTAATTTTTTAGTTGACAGATGTATGATGTCAACATTTTCTATTTGTACTAATCGTTATATGGAAAATCTAGCAAATTGCCGTTTGGGTCGTGAAATACTGCGTTTGGGTGCATATCTGACATGGAATATTTTTTTATTAAAGTATAGGTAAGGGTCCTATTGGCAGTATTCAATTTACTCTTGGACGATAAAAGAAACGCTTTAAATCTTTCAACCTCCACATTTATTACACTTTTGATTTTAATTTTTAATTTACAATTTATTGCAATCATTGAATGGTTTACTATCCATATAGCAACACTACGTTATCAATTTCAACACGAGGAAACTACCCTATTGTGAGCAGCGAACCCAAACACGTGCCTAAAACCGGTATGATCATGGTCGAACTAAACAGCTGCCTGGCATCGTTTTGACATCCCCGCATAATGGCAATGGCACCCATTCTGTGGGGCCATTTTGCGGCGCTACTTAGACTTCTATGGTTTTTTCGTTCGCTGATTGTGAGAGCTAGTGTAAGGGTCACAGCTCACTAGACACACCCGGCACACGCACCGCACCGCCTCGCCATACTATGTTACGTTAGCGACTCCATACTACGTTACGCTAGCGACTAGCGCGTTAGTATGGCTCCATACAAACTTTCACCCCCCATTTTAGGTTAGAAAGAGACAAAGAGTAGCCTATGTCACTCTCCATCCCTTTCACTATCTCCACTTAAAAAATCACGTCAATTCGTCGCTCGGTTTTGCCGTGAAAGACGGACAAACATACACACACATACACTCCGATTTATAATATTACGTATGGATATGGATGTTGCCCTTATACAATAAACATTTGATTTCATTTTTTTCATTTAATATACACGATGATTTTCAATTCGTGATCAGGATATACACAAAAATAAATAAATAATAATAAATACATAATATCAATCTTTTCCGGTTTGCCTTAAGGTTTGACTGGTAGAGAATGCCATTTGGCATTGAGTCCGACTTTTGTACGATAAGTTTTCTTTTGTGCAATAAAGTTTAAATCATCATCATCACCATCATCATCATCATCATCAGCATCATCATCATCATCATCATCATCATCATCATATCAGCCGAAAGACATCCACTGCTGGACATAGGCCTCCCCCAAAGAGTGCCACAATGACCGGTTCCTGCGGTACCCGCATCCAGCGGACTCCCGCGACCTTTACGAGGTCATCAGTCCACCTTGTGGGGGACCCACGCTGCGCCTTCCGGTACGTGGTCGCCACTCGAGAACCTTTCCGCCCCAACGGCCATCGGTTCTACGTGCAATGTGCCCCGCCCACTGCCACTTAAGTTTAGCGATTCGGAGGGCTATATACGTTACCTTGGTTCTGCTGCGGATAGCCTCATTTCTGATATTCCGCAGTGTCTCAAGACGAGAGTCTTTGACCAGTGTGTGTTGCCAGTGATGACATATGGCACGGAAACGTGGTCTCTTACTATGGGCCTCATAAGAAGGCTCAAAGTCACCCAAAGGGCAATGGAGAGGGCTATGTTGGGAGTTTCTCTGCGCGAAGTTTAAATAAATAAATAATAATAAATACATTTTTCTAATATTGAAATTGATACCAAACACGATTAACTTGAAGTTACCTAAAGCAAACATTCTTTTTTTTCTGAATAAAACTGAATTAAGGAATTACTTTATAATTAGTAGTTTGCGAAAATTTGATGTATGTGTGTTTGACGTATCTACTTAACTTCAAAAAATGTAGTCACCTAATATTCAGTGGACATTAGTGTTAGCATTATCATTAAATTTAATGAACTAATCAGTGATTGAATTGCATGAGACCTCATCCATTGAAATCCGTTTTGGCTGTTTATTAATATTTTTCGACTCCTGATCACGGATTACAAGTCACCGTGTATATAAGTTTCTCGAGTGGCGACCACTTAATGGAAAGTGCAGCGTGGGACCCTTACTATGGGCCTCATTAGAAGGCTCGAAGTCACCCAAAGGGCAGTGGAGAGGGCTATGCTGGGAGATCCTCGGCGCGATCGCATCAGAAATGAGGCTATCCGCTAGAGAACCAAGGTATAAGTGGCAGTGGGCGGGGCACATTGCACGTGCAACCGATGGCCGTTGGGACAAAAAGGTTCTCGAGTGGCGAACACGTACCGGAAGGTGCGGCGTAGGTAGGCCCCCGGCAAGGTGGACTGATGACCTGGTAAAGGTCGCGGGAGTCCGCTGGATGCGGGTGGCGCAGGACCGGTCACTGCGGCACTCTTTGGGGGAGGCCTATGTCCAGCAGTGGACGTCTTTCGGCTGATATGATGATGATGATATTATATAATATTTTAAAGATACCTACGTGAATGTTTGTTGCCAAAAAAAATGGCTGCGATTGTTCTGCAGTCGCCATAAGCGACGTTACCATCAGGTAGGCCGTATGCTAGTTTGCCACCGTCGTAGTATAAAAAAAACTCACTATTGGAAGAAGCCCTTATTCCCGGTTTCCTCGTGCGAAGCGAACGATGTCTTCTCCATGCCGAGCATGTTCGAGATGGTGTCGAAGTCGTACGACTCGGAATACTTGGCGCGCACTTTCTTCTTCACGAACTTGTCCCAATAGTTCACGGGGAACGATCTGGAAATACAGTGCGTAATAAGAAAGAAAGAAATAGATTTAATTGGGGGTAAACTATGGATTTTCATAATTACGAAATAATGACACATAAGCGACTGCCATCTGACCTTCCAATCCAGAGGGAAAACTAGCCCTTATTGGAATCAGACCGGTTTCCTCACAACGCGTTCCTCCACCGAAACGTCACTGTCAAATATCGAATGATATTTTTGTACATAAGCTTTTGAAAAAACCGGCAGCCGAGCAGATTGAAAGTTGCGTACAGTAGAGTTATCCAATATCTATACAGACAACCTTTCAAAATATCCACACATGTCTTATGTCAGTAACAATAAAGTCTCTGTATAGATGTTTTTGAAAGGTTGTCTGTGTAGATATTGGAGAACTCAACTGTACCTTACCGATTGGGTAGTCCATCATCAATCATATTGTAGCAAGTCTACATTAAAAACGTCCTGAGAAGGTACTATCAAAAACTTAAGGTAAGGGTTTTGCGGTAAGTATTTTAGATTTTTGACAATGTTGCGTTCGGCGCTCGAGGTCACTAACTTGGATTATTAATTGGACCAACATCATAAACCAGTCTGCAAATAATCAGAACACACGCAAGCTCTGGATGTATAAAGTTACTGGACTAACAGGGACTCGGATGGCAGTGGTGGTCCTCGTCTGCTCGGGGCGCGGGAGCGGGGGTACGACGATAACGGGGAGCTAGGTGCAATAGGAAATAATACAAAGCGAAATGTATGAGATTGAAGCTTTTTAACCCCCGACGCAAAGAAAGCGGTGTTATAAGTTGTCGTGTCTGTCTGTGTATCTTTGTATCTGGCTGTGGTATCGTAGCTCCCAAATGGACGAACCGATTTTCGTTTAGTTTTTTTGTGTCATAGATAATTTTATCCCGAGCGTTCTTAGCCATGTTTCATGAAAATCTGTTAAGCCGTTTTTGAGATATTGCACTTTGAAATGAAAATGTCGGGGGTTTTTCAACTTTTCTAAGTTGTTCAGTTTGCATGTTCTCCTACGGAACTACTTATTCGATTTCAAATAATCTTTCGTCTGAGTATAGACTAAACTTGCTGGATGGACACAGGCTGCCCACGTGATTGCCTGTGTTCTTTTTCTTTGCAATACACGGCGAAGCTGTACTGTTGATATTTTTTTTTCACGAGATACAATAACAAATACATTAATTATTTTCGCAAAGCAGTTTGTTGGCGAAGACAGTTTTTTTTTTTAATATTTTTTTTCTTGTAGAACAACGCTTTATGATTATTTTCTTTGTATTTATATTCAGTTTGACTTATTTTAAGTAGGTTAATTATCATTGTATTGAGATTTTTTTGTAAAAATTGACTGATTGTTAGATTAGTCTCGGCGTTTCTTCATAAACTGGTCTTCTTTTTCCGAAACGCTGGTAGCATTTTGACTAATAAAAGTGCTATTACTGCCTAAGTACTTGCAGAATAAAATTCATTTAAGTATTTCATTTATTAGGGTGACATTGATGCTTTGCCGTTGCATATAAGTTGTGCAAAATCTCTTGCTATTTTCAAAAATCTGTTAAAACAATATTACCTGTCTCTCCCTTAAGTTGCCTTTTATGTATTGTATGTACGATGTATTGCAAAATTATTTTCCTTCGGGAAAACTCGGATCTTTATCGGAATACGATGACACCCGAACTGTCAATGAATTATCGTATTAAATCAGTGACATTCTCATACCCATTAATATGGAACTTTATTGTTAAGTGTCAAATGTCAAAATGAATAATGTTGTTGTATAATAACAACCGCAACAATTATTAGGTACTGAAAATGGGATTTTTAAAACCACTTTCTGTAACTTCAAAAATAATCAGTATTATTGTCACTACTAAACAAAACATTATCTCCGCTTTAAAACATAATTAAAAGGACAACAAAATAAAGCTTATCGGGAAATATTTACAATGATAAAATTCAAAACCTGTCTATATTTTATCTTTGGCGTCCCTCTCGTACCTAAAAAGAACCTGCGTGTGAGAGGAATGCAATCGATTCAAAAGGTTTCATAGGCAATTTCACGAAAGTTATCGCCACGCACACAACCGTTGTAATGAATGATAGAGGATTTTTAAAATTGGTGTTTTTTTTGCGTACCGATTGCAAGTTCAGCAGCGAACTGATGGGATGACAAAATGTTTTTTGTTAAGATTCTCACATTGACTCAATCACTTCGTTCATTCGTTTTTCTTGCAATCAGTACGTAATGTAACTGGGTGTGGTTTCATTCATTTCAACTTTGGTAAAACTACCTATACCTACCTAACATTACAATTTCATCGTATTTGGATCGATGTTTTCAATATTGTCCATTTCACAATCTGAGTCAGTAATATCATCGTCAGATTCGTCAGTGCTGTCATTGACGTTAATAACAATCCTATCAATGCGATCATCCATAGAGTGTTCCTGTGAGAGGTATTCATTTTCACATTTGATAGCATGATCACAAACTTTCTTCCATTCTTCCGGGCTGATAATATTTATTTTTTCTTCAATTAATTTTTTTACTGTACCCAAATTCATATCTATGTTTCTTTTTGATACATAAGCTTTTATCTGTGACCATATATTTTCAATAGGGTTGAAGTCGGGGTGGTATGGAGGTAATCTTAACACTTCGTGTCCATGTTGATGTAAAATTTTGTCAATGGAATATTCTACAAAGTCTTCTTTATGCCGGAAAATAATTTCGTATAATTGTATTTTGGTTGACGATGAATTATGTGGAATATTTGCGGTATTAGAGTTGGGCGGACATTCCATATATTTATTGTGATAAGCAGCATTGTCTACTACTAATACAGAATTTGGAGAAAGTCAAGTTGGGAATAAGTTGATTCCGTAACCATTTTTCATAATTAACATTATTCATGGCATCGTGATAATCACCAGTTTTATCATATACATAAGTAGAGCACCCGGTACAAATCCTTTGGCACTACCTGCATGTACTATAATTAGACGTTGACCTTTTGAAATTAACTGTTTCACTCCTTTATCCGTAGAATCGATCGAGCACTTTCCTGTTAAATGGGATGTGTGAACATAGGTTTCGTCAGTATACACAATATCTCTGCCTTCAGATCTGTACTTCCTTATAAGGTCTATGAACTTTATTCTTTTAAGTCTAACGTCATCTTTTTCCATCAGCATTTTCCTATTATTAGTAATTTTCTTGAATAAAAAACCCATTTGGCGAAGTATTTTTCTTAGTGTAAAATCGCAGCCCTTAAAATTCATCGTTTCTATTAATTTGGACTTTAGTACTTTTATAGTAGGGACCTGTTTATAAATGAGATGAAAGTTATAAACCATTCGTCGTATCACTGCGTAGTCAAAATCATCAAGATCTAAATAGAATTTCTTGCGTGGTCTACCCAGCTTAATTTTGTTTGTGTTGGGATTTTCATTACTTCTGTATTGTTCTTCCTGGTTCAAATATTTTCTAATTGTTGGTCTAGATATTCCTGTTGCGTCCGAAATTCGCTGTTGAACTTTCCTAAAATACTCTGAGTCGTTTCTATTTTTGAATTTGCTATTTTCCGATATGAAGTACAGGTAAATATTAAATATAATACCTTGAATTGGATTTTTAACCGTTTTCGAGATTTCGGCATGGCTATACAACCTTATTATAAGTAATCTGAAAATATGATTAAAATTACAGCGAATCTTTAAATTGCGGATTACCACTCTATATAAGAAGCAATTTGAGAGAGCACGATAAATACGAACTTTTCCGAAAAATTACGAAGGAAAATAATTTCGCACTACATCTGTATGTATGTACGGTTGTAGATATGTCTGCGTATTTATTAATTTATTAGGTATGTATTTTAAAGTGTCCTGTTTAGTAATATTTAAAAGATTGATGTGTTAATATGCTCTTCTTGATGAATTCCTGCACTAACTGTTTAAAATTCTAGTTAAAATGTTTCCTGCTATACAAAGGTAAGATAGAAAGCGATTAAACCGCCTGTTGTTACCATTATTTATTAAGCAAATTTTTTGTTAATGTTTCTCTCTTGTCGTTGTGCAATAAAGAGTACTTTTTATTATTATTGACTTGATTTTATTTACAATTCCTCCTTTGCAGAGTACTTACTTGGCAGAGATGACAAGCTTGTCCCAGTGACTCTTAAAGTCGTCGTCTTCAGGTTGTTCAGCAATGTAAAGTCCGTCGAACTCGAGTCTTCGCGCTATCTCCTTCTCTCGCTTGAAAATGGCTAGCGGCACCTGAGAGGGAAATATTAAGATTACCTTGGATTCATTCGTACTTACAGCACCTGCATCAATATCTGACTAGAAATTTTAAGGGCAGTATTTGTGTGGTGATGTGCTCAAGAGCGTGAAGATTTGTTTCCGAGTCTTGGGTATTTTCTATGTATTCAAGTATTTGAATCTATTAAATATATCTACGTCTAGTATGCATAACAGAAACCTTATCGAGTTTTCTATGGGGCTAGTTAATTATATAGCCCTCCGAATCGCTAAACTGTGGGCGGGGCACATAACACGTAGAACCGATGGCCGTTGGGGCGGAAAGATTCTCGAGTGGCGACGATGTACCGGCAGGCGTAGCGTGGGTAAACCCCCCACAAGGACTGATGACTTAGTAAATGTCGCGGGAGTCCGCTCGATGCGGGCGCAGGACCGGTCATTGTGGCACTCTTAGGGGGAGGCCTATGTCCAGCAGTGGAAGCCTTTCGGCTGATATGACGATTATTATTTACCTTAAGATGGTAGTATCCGATGAGTATGGCGAGCGAAACGATCGAGTGCAGTAATGCGGCGAAAGTCATCACATGTTCCATGTAGAAGAAATCTTCGTCTATATGCACTATCTCTATTGGGTCTGCTTCTTCAGCCGATTCGCCGCTGCCTGTAGCGAAAGATGAAAAGGTTGCCAGTTTTATACCATAGAGTATCCACAGGATTGGACATTGTGGATTTTTTTCTGTGTTGTGTAAGGTCAGTCGGGGCAAGTGCGCCAACGGGGTAAATACGCCTGTCATACAGGACCGGTCATTGTGGCACTCTTTGCGTATGTCTGGCACTGGACGTCTTCTGGCTGATATGATGACAATGATGGTCATCTAAGATGTCTATAGTACTAAAATATCAGTAGATTTCAATATGCTTGAAGAAATCGCACTTGCCCCGGTTGCGCACTTGCCCCGACTGACCTTACCATATTAGGCAGAAGTGACCCGCGAAAAAGTTCCTACTTTCCACTCTGAGGGACACAAGGTTACGAATGAACCTGTCACGGGTCAAAAGATTTTTTTCGAAAGCGGTGTAATTTAAGTAAAAACGATATTCGGCTATATGATGATTAATGATTAGTTAAATAAGAATCGACAATGTGATTTTTAAATGAAATAGTTCGGCGAAACAAGAGTCATGAAAATGGTCATTTAGGATACACGTATTTCGAATAAAATATTACTATGAAAAATGAAATTATACACATTGAATTCGCTTTTGTACTTTGATCTATTGCGTGACATGTATATTCTTTAACCTGTTATTGTGTACAATAAAGTGCTTACATATATATTGACTTACGACAAACAATTAAATATAGTAAAAGTTGTAGGTCAAACTTAAATTAGGCAAAAAGTTATTACGCCACGCCAGTCACGAAACACTTTATTAACAAGTTTCTGTCAAAAAAATAATTTCTGGTACAAGCCTTTATTGCCGACTGTACTTTTCTGTATACCATCATCAACTACTCATTGAGACGATTCTAACGAGCCCTAACTCAACGGGGTTACGTCGGTTAAGTACTGAATTCCCATGGCCACCTTCCGTTTCCATCATCAGATCAGCTCGATGGTACCATAATATTGAATTGTCCAAACTATACTTACACCCAAAATTTTAGCTCAATCGGTCACCGGGAAGTGGGTCAAATTTAACTTGCAAGATTTGATTACAGACAGACAGACTGACAACGGTACAGGTGAAAGCTAAACTAAATATAATTAAAAAAAGTCGAATATCGCTCCCACCCAACGCGTGCTAACCATCGGCATCGCGAGCGCTTAAGCTCAAGAACCGCGTATCGGTTCGAAACATGACGAGCGATTTTTGACCTTAAAGAGCCGAAAACTGAAACGAATCCTTACCGTCACCACTGCCGGAGCCACTTCCTGAGCCAGAACCGCTGATGATGTCACCAAGACCTGAACCCTCCTCGGCGTCTAGCGTCGATACCTGATGACGTAATAACATGTGAGGTTCACGGCCGAGTCCTCGACCCTAGTGTATGACATGGGCACTTTATGTCAATGTAATATATGGGTTAAACTAGAACTAAAAACGTGGACGCGAAATACCATCTCTCCTGTTGGGGTGCGATGGGGTTGAAATGTCTAAAATCAATATTGGTGTAGTTTTTAAGGTTTTTTGTGACGTACAACAAAGTAATGGTAATTCAGTGATAATAATTCAATGCAATTAATAAAAGTGCAGTTTTTCATAATTTTTTTCTTATTATCGCGTAAAATTATCGTCTGTAAACTGACTACAGACAACCAATTTTTTTTTATAGGCTAAGACCATCAAGCTGGTCTTCCACCAGAGGGGCGAGACGAGAATTTAAATTCGTATGGGACTTACTACTTATTTGCGCTGGGCGCGCGCGCGCGCGGTGGAAATAGGTAGCAAGTCCCATACGATTTCAATTCTCGCATCGTCTCGTCTCGTCTCGCCCCTCTGGTGGAAAACCAACTTTAAAGTAATGATTATACCCTTACCTTATAGAACAGCAGCACGAAGTTGATGCCGAACGCCATGATGAGGGCGCAATACTTCAAGTTGTAGAAGTTCCTCGCCAAGAACGAGACCGCTCGCTTGGTGTACTGGGAGATGTCCACTTGGGAGACCGCTGAGGGGGCTGGTGTTTGCACCGCCTGTGGAGATATACAGGGTTATATGCAGGTCCGAAAGGCGCAGCGTGGGCCACAAGGTGGACTGATGCGGTCGCGGGAGTCCGCTGGATGCGGGTGGCGCAGGACCGGTCACTTTGGCACTCTTTGGGGGAAGCCTACGTCCAGCACTGGACGTCTTTCGGCTGATATGATGACGATAAGGAATATACAAGTCTAATACAGCAAAAATACATTTATGTGACAATACGAGTGAGTTGAGCTATAAAAAAATTGCATATTCGACTTGTTTTTGATATATAGACTTACATAAACTTATTAACTCTGTTTGACCATAGAATATGATGACCTCAGTAGTCTCTATTTTTACCCGACTGCCTCTCAAGGTGTGTAGTGTTTTTTGAGCGTATGCATGTATGTGGATAATATTAGTACCTTACTACAGAGGCCGAGAAGCAAGAAGTTGCCGGCCGAGTACATATAGACGGCCAAGCGTAGCGAGGTCGCATAGTTATGAGGCTGGCAACCCCTTTTCACGCCGAGGTATGTACACTATTGCTTTTCTCAAACATGCAATGAAATAAATTAAAACAACTCAAAGAAATCAAACTTTAATTTTCATGGCTGAACGTCGTGATCCTGTGCCACAAATTGTGGAATGGAAATTACAAAAATTGTGTGTGTGTGTGTGTGTGTGTGTGTGTGTGTGTGTGTGTGTGTGTGTGTGTGTGTGTGTGTGTGTGTGTGTGTGTGTGTGTGTGTGTGTGTGTGTGTGTGTGTCACATAGTTAGATTGTGGGAGCGACATAGGCTATATTTATTTATTTGTTTAATCTTTATTGCACAAAAGAATATCTTATAGTACAAAAGGCGGACTTAATGCTATAAAGCATTCTCTACCAATCAACCTTAAGGCAAAGCAGATAAAATGTGGGCAGTGCAACTTAATTTAAAACAAAAACTCTATAACATGTCTAAAGATGCGATGAATAATAATATAGTAGAATACGATACAATACAATATGATATAACAATATATACCTATTAATACATACATATACATTCATATGAATATAGATGAAACTTACAAAACTGATAGATTACATATAGACGACTATAATATTTGCATAAAAGCAATTGGTTTTGATTTTACTTGTCATACCAACTTCACTCAAACAGAAGGTTTTTGATGTTACAATTATAACATGCTGAGGCTAGTATAAGTTTTACCGAAACAAAACGTTACGACCGCGTTCGCGTTTAGCTGTCAAATCCCATACAAATTGAGGATAAAACGCAAACGCGATCGTAAAGTTTTGTTTCGGTAAAACTTATACTAGAGCCTCTGATTTTTATCAGTCACATACATACCGTATCAGTTACATTCGTAGAACAATTTCTTTTATTAACCATTGATAATACATCAATTAAAAAACAAAAAATTCCCAGAAGTGAAATATCTGATCGTTATTCATATACGGATATGTATAATATATCTGCGCATATTGCATTACCGACCAAATGAATATTCGTATATACGTAAAGAATATAAATTCGCAATAAAAATTACAATGCCCTTCAAAATAGCCACATTACCTTCTTGCTACGAAAACATCTTCTTCTTGATCCAGGCTGCGTTGAAGCAAATAATAATGTTTACTATACTAAATACAACTACTTACAATGCAATACTATTTACTAACAATGTAAGCAAAATGCACATGAAAATGTCAGTCCCCCAGTCGTTTTACCGAATGGCGAAAGTTAAACGTTACCTTTTTACAAGCTTTTATTTAGCGTCACCTGTCCCGTTGTCTGTCGGTCTGTCTTTAATCAAATCTTGCAAGTTAAATTTGACCCACTTCCCGATGACGGGATAAACAGTTAAATATTACTATTATGATTTTTTCCAACTTCTTAATATTTCCAAAAGTGTAAACATTTCAGGATTTTTATAAAACTAACCTAACCTAACCTAAAGGGTTCTACACGATGGCCCTGAAATAGATCCTGAAATATTTACAGTTTCAGTTTGGGAAATGAAGTTGCGAAATGAATCAGGTTGCCAAACGTTAGCTGCGACATGAAGGTGTCCAGCCATAGTTGGCTTCGGGAGCTTTACCCCGTTTGGTTTGGTTTGTACCGACTAAAATAAGATTTTAGTTTAATGAACGATTTGTCCCGGAGGAGTCAGATGCTTATGGGCCCCTCTAAATCCGTTACTGAAATGTGCGTTGCCTACCCTAGTATCAAATGATTAGTCTCACAGAAGTACGTATATGGTACCTTTTTGGTTTCAGCTTCGATAGCCGACATGGCGGCCTGTTGGACGGCCTGCGCTTCCAACCGCTCTTGCGCTTGCTTCTTGGCTTGCTCTCCACTGGAAATATATTTAAAAAATATGTTATGAGTGCATTATCGCCTTATTTATGCGTCGGTCAAAGACACCGCCTGTCGAGCGAATACATAAACTCGTATGCCTATATATAAACAATACCTAAATAATGCTATATGTTGTATGGTGGTGAATTAATTCTAGCATACAATAAGTTTCTAGTATCAAGAGTTGTAATGTACTGACCAGATTCCAGCCATATAATTTTTATACTCGGTACACACGATATTAATACTATCGTTGTTCAATTTACTTGAAGTGATGCAATCATCAGTCTATGCTACAATTTGGTGCCTTGATATTCACAATTTAATTTACCATAAACACTAGTGATCGTTGAATTTAAACTTTCTTGAGACATGTTGAAATAATGCTGAGTGATTCAAGCGACACCGACGCGAAAACACTCATCTCTAAGAAAAACTCCCGAAGAGTTCGAAACATGTCGCCCGCAGTAACATTTAATACGTGAATTGAACCGTGTAAGTATAAGCATTACTGGTGATCGTTATTTGTCATCGAAGGTGTTTTTTCTGAAACCGTAACATTTTGAATAAGCTTTCTATATGTTCAGTCAGTATGTGTAGTACAAACGCCAACACAGTTAACTGACCATCCTGTATTTATATTGAACCTTATTACAATGCACATAAAGTGCACGGATGGTCATTTAACTGTGTTGGCGATGGTACCAACTCCCATCGGACACTTTACGCTCGAAGTTGTAGACGATTATATATATCTAGGACAGACTGTCCAGTTAGTTAGGTCCAACTTTGAGAAAGGGTCAATCGTCGAACCCAACTCGGCTGGGCAGCGTTCGGGAGGCTACTTTTCGTCCGCAGTCAAGACAAGAGTCTTTTGACCAGTGTGTGTTGCCAGTGATGACGTATGGCACGGAAGCGTGGTCGCTTACCATGGGCCTCATAAGAAGGCTCAAGGTCACCCAAAGGGAGAGGGCTATGCTGGGAGTTCCTCTGCGCGATCGCATCAGAAATGAGGCTACCCACAACAGAACCAAGGTATAAGTGGCAGTGGGCGGGGCGCATTGTACGTAGAATCGATGGCCGTTGAGAAGGCGCGGCGTGGGTAGGCCCCCCACAAGGTGGACTGCCAACCTGGTGAAGGTCGCGGGAGTCCGCTGGATGCGGGTGGCGCAGGACCGGTCATTGTGGCACTCTTTGGGGGAGGCCTATGTCCAGCAGTGGAGGTCATTCGGCTGATATGATGTATAGTCAGCAGCAAAAGTAGTTAAGCGGGTCAAGTGCTCAAAATGACCTGCACGCGACTCCAATGTCATGAGAATACGGACTGTTTCGATCATCATGAGCGTGGTATGTTGCGTAGCTACTTCTGCCGCTGACTGTACATACAATAGACTAATATTGATTACCCGAGTAAATCGATCAGCGAGGGTGGCTGTTGTTCCTCAGAATGGTCGAAAGTTTCATCGAGGGACGCCTCGGCCTCCTCGCCTGAAGATGGCGTGGATGTGCTCGGGGACTCGTGCGGTTTCACTTGGATTCTGAAAGTAGGTATGCAATATGTCAAGTCAAGCGAAATTAAACCTTGCGTTGATACCGCACATTCACTCGCCAAAAACTTTCAAGGCCAATTTGCACATGCGAGTTTCATTACATTGCGAGTACTTTTTTGAAACTAAACCAGCATTGCACTGGGTAATTGTGTAAGGTTTTATAACAAACTTCGAGGAAACGTAACCGAGTTATCTATTAATAAACTCAAGAAGCCTTCAAAGTGAAGCGTAAACTTATTTCGAAAGCTTATTATAGCACACAAGACTACATGAATGATAAAACTACATGGAATTAATTGTGATTGATTTTTTTATTTATTATGCTAGTTATTATTTTTTTGACAATAGATTGTTTTTCTAGAAACATTCTAGACATATATTTTTATACAATTTTTACTTCATATAATTTAATTTTTTTATGTTTATTTAATTACTCTAAGAAATTAGCTGACGATTTGAAAGTGCTTGTTACCAGGCCTACTAGAATAAAGATCGTTTTGAGTTTTCATTATCTTCATCTCTATTTTTGTAAATTTTGCATTCAGTAAATTACTATCAAGTATAGATCGTCTAATCCCGGAAAAAGCGTGACTGTTGCTTTTTTAATGCGTACATATATTTTGCCCGTACGTAAGGGTGAGTATCCATGTGTGTATTTGCGAGGTTGCGAGGCGGTAAGCGAGGAAAAAATGCACTTATAGGAAGCGATGCGCGAGCTCGCCCAGCAATAGGGAAAATGCAATATTTTCATTTTTGCTTTCATTTGAAAGAATCGCATGTAGAATAGACCACAAAAGTATTTAAAAATTTAAATACTATAATGAATAGTCAAAAATTCCTGCCTAAACGGATCTACAGTTCCTGTGACGTCACTCATGTGTGTCACTTCTGGTTCATCCCTAGATGTCATATAGTTGCCTAAGTTTTGACTTTTAACGGGAGTAACGTCACCAGACGCCGATTGTTGGAATTAAAACACGTTCCGTTTCACATTACTTCAAATCGTAATTATTGCTTGAAAATAGTATAAACTAAAGTAAAAACGTTTCAGTAACTATTTTTTTATGATTTTTCAATATTTTGGTCACAAAATAGTGGTAAATATTATAGCTGCATCCTTATTAAGAGTCCGCAGTAAGCTCGGCTGAATTTCACCTTCCCATACCAACGTAGTTACGCTCTCATTTTAAAACTACGTGTTGGATTGTGGCGAAACTTTGCATATACATTGACATGAGGTACCTATATCTATGTTTGTAATTAGTTTATATGGTTCCAGTGTATAAAACAAACAAAATACAGCAAAAACAAGTTTTGTATGAAAAACTTTAATTCGCTGTATTTTTTTAGTACGGTATCTGTAGTTACTTTAACTAATTATCATGTCATTGTATATGCAAAATTTTGTTACAATCCAACACGTAGTTTTAAAATGAGAGCGTAACTACGTTTGTATGGATAATCGAGCTTACTGCGGACTCTTAAATATTGGTGGTGTTTTACCTCACTCACCGCCTCCTACTGCTCGCACAGGCTCTGATGCATCATTCTAAGAGTACCTAAGCGTCTCCGTGATTGAAACGATGTACATAAAATTTAAATTAGTACTCACTGGCCATTGTCTTCTTTAGATATATCCAGACCGAAAGCCGAGACCTGCAACTGCCCCGTGTCATCCGCCGCCGGCAACGCCGGTAGCATCCTTGATGGACCTGATATGGCAGATAATGTTAGCAACATCTTTGAGATTATATGATACAATTTGAGACTATCAAATGCTATGTCACGATGTGATGTTATCAGTTAATATAATAATATTAATTTAATATTAGGGGACAATCGTACACAAATCGACCTAGTCCCATAGTAAGCTCAGAAAGGCTTGTGTTATGGGTACTAGACGACGATATACCGAGTGTACCAAAAATGGGGTGTGAATCGATCAAGAGCATAACAGATATACTAAAAGATTTTTTTGACGCGTCGTTTTTAATATTTGTATGGAGCAGGTCACCCCAGTCAGCCAACGCTCCATACAAATGTAAAAAGAGCATTTTTTTTCTCTTTATTTTGTCTTATCAGAACACGATGCCTGTTATGCCCTTGATCGGTTCACACCGCATTTTTGGTACACTCTGTATATAAAAGATATAAATGCTTAAATACATAGAAAACTTCCATGACTCAGAAACAAACATTCATGCTCATCACACAAATATTTGCCCTTACCGGGATTCGAACCCAGGACCTTCGGCTTCGTAGGCAGCGTCACTGCCCACTAGGCTAACTGGTCGTCGAACAGTGTAGGTATATACAGTCAGGGGTATTAATATACGTACATTAAAAAGGACATAAAATAAATATCTCTAGGCACACAACTTTATGACATTGACTACAGAGTTCTGCACAGATATGTATGTCCTTATTTATGTACGTATATGAATACCCCTGACTTTACATGAGTAAATACGTTGTAGGTCAACAGTGGTCATAAAATTCAAGACATTTTGGAATCAGATGCGTAGTTCCAGAGATCACCCCGTACATACAATCTTACAAAGCTACAATCTCACAGACTTTTCCTCTTTTTATTATATTATAAGTACAGGCTAGCTGCTCGCGCGGCTCTGTCAGCGTACTGCAAATACCACAGGCAAACCCGCAGGATAAAATACAACCAATGCCCATCCAGAAGTTCATTCTATACACAGGTGAAATAAGTTTTGAAATCGGATGAGTAATTCCCGAGATTACCCTATACAAACTCACCAAGCTACAATCTCGCAGACTTTTCCTCTTTGCAATATAACATAGTATACATCAAAATGTCCGACAGATTACATAGTAATGTTTATAAGATAAAGCATCTCAATTGTTTGGAAATAGCGGCCCTCTGTAGTAAACTTTAAGGAACTAGGACGTTGGACCCTTTTGAGATTTTATAATGATTTTTAGGGTTCCGTACCTCAAAAGGAAAAAACGGAACCCTTATAGGATCACTTTGTTGTCCGTCCGTCCGTCTGTCAAGACCCTTTTTCTCAGGAACCCGTGGAGGTATCAAGCTAAAAATACCAAATACTCAGGTCGACTGTCTCATAGAGCTGTGAAAAAATCAAACTTCTAAGCCAACGCAATCAAAAGATACAGGCGTTTATGCCGCAAATTTTCGAAACTCGCAAGGGAATCAAAACCTACAGGGTACTTCCCGTGAACTCAGAATCTTGAAATTTGGTACGAAGCAACGTCTCATAGCACAGATAAAGGAAAAATTGCGAAAACCGTAATTTTTACGGAACCCTCGGTGCGCGAGTCCGACTCGCACTTGGCCGGTTTTTATATCATGACGTAGCTTCATACGGACACCTTAACTGGTTAATTAACTAGTCTATCGATATTACAAGGTTATTTTACTGTAAAATCCGCCAAAGTTTTCCAAACCGGCCATTCATCACAAATGGAATGAGATATAGTACAGTACGATTACTGTTAGTTAAGACCTGACAGATGGATTGCCTTCATTTAATTATCAACTTTAATCTTATACAAATAAAATAGTTATTACTAAATCGGTAGATGTGGGTAACAGTATTCTGAAAAATGCTTTATCTATATGACATTAAAGTTGAAAATTAAATGAAGGCAATCCATCTGTCAGGTCTTACTAACAGTAATCGTACTGTAATGCACTTAAATTATTATTTTATTATCCAACATATACACCAAAAATATACACACAGCATCGAAAACCAAACGAGCATTACCTGTTAACGCTCAAAACCAGATTTTTATTGTTTTAATAATTGTTATGAATTAATAGTTGGCCAAATAATGTGTGTTAAGAATTTGGAAAAATAACAATTGTTATTTAGGTTTAACAGTCTAATATAATTATATTCGACTGTTAAACCTGCGTTCGGCGATTTATTACGGTGTTTGAACACGTTCGGTCACTGTACCATAACTGGCGATCTACCACACTGCATATATTTAAAAAAAAAATGTAATTAGATTGATACATTGACATAAGGCCTTAGATGACGAGAATGTGTTGTGTTGAGAGTAAGCACACACTCATTTCATTTCATTATCAAAACAATAAATGTTCAATAATGTTCTAAAAGTTTTCTTTATTCTTCCTTCATTATTGTTATTTTTATTATTGTAACGTAAATTAAATTCGGATAATTATTCTGTTATCAGTACACCTATAAATACTAAATTAATGTAAGATATGTGTATCAAATTATGCATAACTCCGGATAAGAGGAGCGGCTTCTCCTAACGCAAGTATTGCCATATTTAGCTGGAGGGGTCAGCCACATACTATTTGTTAAATCTAATTTAAGAGTCCGCAGTAAGCTCGATTCTCCATACAAACGTAGTTACGCTCTCATTTTAAAACTCCGTGTTGGATTGTAACGAAACTTTGTATGTACAAGGACATGAGGTATCCAGGTCTGTAATTAGTTTATGTAGCTTCAGATACCATGGTAAAAAAAATACAGCGAATTTAAGTTTCTCATACAAAACTTGTTTTTCCTGTATTTCGTTTTTTTTATAAACTAACTAGCTTCTGCCCGCGACTCCGTCCGCGTGGAACTCGTTTATATTGTAGCACCATACAAACTTTCATCCCCAATTTCACCCCCTCCGGGGATGGTTTCCGGGATAAAAACTATCCTATGTCCTTCCCCGGGATCCAAACTATCTTCATACCAAATTTCATCTCAATCGGTTCACCGGTTTAAGCGTGAAGAGGTAACAGACAGATAGATAGACAGACACACTTTCACATTTATAATATTATATAGTATATAGTATATAGTATATACAGTATAGTATGGATTACAGACATAGATATACCTCATGTCATTGTACATGCAAAGTTTCGTTACAATCCAACACGACGTTTTAAAATGAGAACGAAACTCCGTTTGTATGGGAAGGTGAAATTCGGCCGAGCTTACTGCGGACTCTTAAGATACCAAATAAACTATTTTGATTTTCGACTTTGAATAGTGTCGAAAACGAGACGCGCTCGATATTCTTCTAGAATCGTAAGCGTCTATAGACTACGTTGTGTGCTAATCAGGCAAACCATGTGCTTGTTTGCCACCGTCGTATACATCGTTACACATCGACCCAAAAATACGGCTAATTGTTATTTTCAAGTGACAATAGGCCCGACTGTCCGATCCGGACATCCCTAGCATAAGTTTGCGCATGTCACCTACTTCAATGGGAGCACCTTGTCTGGCGGGCACCAGTCCCAACATTCCAAGATGGCGGCCTAACGAAGACGTCAAGATAAATGTTCTAGGTGGCCGGTCTATAGTAATAGTAAGTCAATGATCGTTTGTTATAAAATCCTAACAAGTCCTATGCGCATTGTCCCCTCAGTGACCGAAAGCAAAGCGAGAAGCCACCCGTACGTACTGTGGACCTCTTACTTTGACTCTGTGCGAGCAACCTGTGCCTCAACTGACCAATTTTCTCCTCCTCCGTCGGCTCCGGGGGGGGCTCCTCCGTCTGAGGCCCTCGCATCAGGCCGAGGAGTACTCCGAATATGTACCTGCGGTTAAAAAGGAGTGATGTACGTACTCGAAAATTTCAAGGGTCTTTTTAGTATCAAGACCGTCGTCATATCAGCCGAAAGACTTCCACTGCACGTAGAACCGAGGCCGTTGGGGCGGAAAGGTTCGCGAGTGGCGACCACAAGGTGGACTGATGACCTGGTAGAGGTGGCGGGAGTCCGCTGGATGCGGGTGGCGCAGTGCCAGTCATTGTGGCACTTTTTAGGGGAGGCTTATGTCCGGCAGTGGACGTCTTTCGGCTTAATATTCAATTTAGTTATTTTGGTAGTAAAATTAGTATCCGCAGCCGTCTATACAGATTAAAACATAATATATATAGAAAAAAAAAGTGATGAGGTGCCTAGGAAAAAAAATTCAAAGTAATTTTAAGTTTGGGACTTGTGATGAAATTGAAAGTTGTGTAAAGGGCAAAATAAAGTACATTAACTCACAAACATCTACATTATATCCAATTCCAATCTTTACACTTATTTAGTTTAACCTTATTTTATCCAATTAATTACTTAGATACAACACATTTTGGCACCTAATTTATCTCCAATCATATAGAAATTTTGTTTGAGAAATAATTTTGTCTCTAAAATAATCTAAATTTACTTATAAAAAGCACCTAACATGCTAAAATATCAAGTTTGCCGAAATCAACAAAACATCAGCTACGCTCTTGATCCTAAAAAGAACAAGACAAAGCGTTGTAACCTGGTCATTTTATGATGGGTAGTGAGTTTGAGACTTAAACCCTGATATAACTTTGTCATGCATGACATTAGTGTCATATCCACTGGACAATTATAAATAATCATGAACTTTATTTGCAATGTTTTTGCTGTGCTTATTTGCACATAATACATTATGTATATCATATTATTTACTGGTCAAGCAATTAATTGGGGTACTTTTATCATGGTAAAATGTATAACATGGTTTTACTATATGGATGAGCTGAGATACGCGTCATACTCGTGAAAGGGTGCTGTTTGTGGAGTCCGATCAGTTCATGTTTGCAAGGATGACAAGTAACTTTAAGGTCAACCGGGGCAAATGCGTCTATAGGGTAAATGCGTCTTTTGAAGATATCTCCGAAACTAAACATTTTATGACAATTACAATCGTCTAAATTGAAAGTTTGGTAAACATACTTTGAACATCGGCCGAATAATTCTAAAATGTTGCGATTCGAAGATATATTCTAAATGCGCATTTACCCCATGGACGCATTTGTCCCGGTTGACCTTATTGCAGTGTTCAGTGAAATCGACATGAGAGTCTGCACTCTATTCTCGTTTGATTATATAAATTTATTATTTTAATTTTG
Organism: Epinotia bilunana; assembly: GCA_947049275.1. Lineage (NCBI taxonomy): Eukaryota > Metazoa > Arthropoda > Insecta > Lepidoptera > Tortricidae > Epinotia > Epinotia bilunana. The sequence continues at coordinate 1,847,484 of OX346274.1, forward strand.
ACCCTCAGAGACCTTAATACATCTAAGAATTAGGAATTGTTAATTTTCTCTATTTCTTTAACATGAAAAAAAAAATAGATAGTGTAGTTTATTTTCTTATGAATGTTGTATAATTTAGAATCAACAATAGATGTACATATTAACTTGTAAAAGTGCCCTTGTCCATATAAAAAGCAAACCGTCACAATTAATTGGAAATCGCGTCATGACATTTTAATATCCCGATCGAATCTTAATGGTGTAATCCATCATAAAACTACCAAAGTGCCTATAGACGAACTTTAGTATCTATACACTAACAAGAAGACAAACACACAGTTACTTATTTACATAATCTATACACAAGGCATACCAATGACTGTGCATCAATAAGTTGCGTGAAAACATGACAGTCAATAAATATCGTGTTAAAATACATAACACAGTTGATTTATAACTCATACATTAATGATGTATCGCCCGGATATCTGGCAAATTGTCACCTGACAACGACAACTCTCCGCACATTGTTGGATCCACAAGTAAACTAGCAACCACCTTGACTTCTAAAACAAGCAATGCGTGGCGAATCGTCAGTGTCAGGTGACAATTGTCAAGTTGGTGAAATAGGGGCCTGAATGAATTGCAAAAATAAACAAAGACTTCAATTTAACCCGCGCATTTTTTTTTCCATCGTTTAGCGACAATAAGTCCTGTTTTTTGTCCGTGTTCGTAGATGCGGGGTCCCCTACCAACAATTGTTCCCTACAATGTTTAGTTAGACAGATGTATGTGGCTTTTATAAATCAGGACTCCTAAGTGCATTCCGAATCTCTATTTCCTGTCACCCGTAAAGCAGAATCATTTAATAAGAATCATTAAAGGAGCTACCACATAAAACTAGAGGCCTTCTGGAAGTCATTTCAGGTCTACTAGCAAGACACCGGGCGATCTATCATTAACGTCTAAACTTGCAAAGAGTGATGTAGTTTTATTTTAAATTCAGCCCTAAACCCCACTTCACGGTTTCACCCTAACAGTAATTCATATAAGGTTCAAATTTACCTGACAACGACCAACACTCCATATCCCATGTAGTAGAACAAATAGAAGAACATCTTGAAGAATCCGACTGCCAGTTCGGCCGGTGACATTTGATGCATGTCCGCGATTTTCGACTTTATGTTCGCAGGTGATAGGGATGAGAATGCCGTGGCGAAGCCGTCCTTTATTGACTGAAGGCCGCGACGGAATGGGTCCTTGCCGCGGCTGAAAGGAAAAATAATAGAAATAAAAACATACAGAATTAATTCCGCCTCCCTGCTCTTCGGTCCGCTGCCCTGCTCTTCAAAAGAGGCCATCAATCCTGACGCATGCGTCATTTGAAAGTAAGTATTAAAGTACTTACTTGTCATCGTCATCATCCCCTAGGTACATATACGCGGCCTCCCTGCTCTTCGGGCCGCCGCCCTGCTCTTCAGAAGCGGCCATCAATCCTGACGCATGCGTCATTTGAAAGTAAGTATTAAAGTACTTACTTGTCATCGTCATCATCCCCTAGGTACATATACGCGGCCTCCCTGCTCTTCGGGCCGCCGCCCTGCTCTTCAGAAGCGGCCATCAATCCTGACGCATGCGTCATTTCAAAGATGGCGTCTTCGCAGAAGTTGACAAACGCTTCGAGTTTTTCCTTGTCGCCGCCCTCTGTTACTATGCTGTAGAAGAAGGCGCGTTTGGATTCCTGAAACAAAATGCGACGTTGATGCTTAATGTTATTAAGCAATGAATATTATTAAAAACGCGAAAGTAAATCTGTCTGTTAGTTTTTCACGTTCACATCGCGCAACCGATATCTCTTCTTCTTCTAGTCGCTTCACTCTTGGCGGAGTCGTCGTGATCGTCATGTAGTTAGTGGCAAGCTTGACAATCCGTCACTATTCGTCTCTCAAGGCCACATATCATTGTGCACAAAAGGGGTGCGTCTACCGACCCTATATGTGCAACCGACCAACCAACCGATATAACCGAAATAGGGGCAACCGATATATGTAGATGAAAGGTATCGAGACAGTTTGAGACACTAGGAAGGAGATACTATAGTTTTTATCTTGCAAATCATCCCCTAATAGGGTGGAAAGGGGGGGGGGGGGGGGGGAAGTACGATGATGGATACTGCGCTTGTGGCAAGTCTAATAAGAGTAGCTACGTTGACGCTCTACTTTGAGTATGTTCGGAGTCGGGTGAAATATGGAGCTGTCGTGTGGGATCCACACGAAGGAAAATACAAGCTAGCTCGAGATGGTGCAACGGTTTGCTAGTTTGCCACTGCAAGTGAAGAAACTGACCTTGATCTGCGGCTTCTCCCACTGCTCGATGTTCTCCTCCTTGATCTCGAAGTACACCCGCTCTATGCGCTTCGTGCCGCCCATGATCTCGATGCGGCCGAGGAGCGGCTCGAAGTAGTTGAGGACGGAGCCGGCCGTTTCCAGGAACCGGGCCAGTCTGGGAACGAGACAGTGCTTGTATTACTTTCGAAAACGCTGGACTTTGTCTTTGGTCCGCGCTATTGATAAAATGTCTGGGTGAATCATTTTTTTCTGACGTTTGTTGCCGGAGATATTGCTCATGGGTGACTTTAAAACAATGTTTGTATGTCGTGTTTTGTGTTTGTGTAGAAAGAGATCGATAGACGGACAGAAAACGCATGGAGGAGCTATAGAACCATGAAAGACCTAATGGAGGGCGACCCACCTTGAACGTAGGCTCACGGACATGTGCATACTTCCAGTTCTCATCTATGGTGCACAGACCTGGTCTTTGACGGAAGCGCAGAAGTCCAAACTCGGGGTTTGCCAGCGAGCTAAGAAGCGCACCGTATTAGGTGTAAAGCTAATGGATCGCATCCGGAACACCGCGCTGCGCTCCAAGACCCGAATGGAAGATGTAGCTCGGAAGGCGGACAAGTTAAAGTGGGACTGGGCTGGTCACGTCTGCCGCATGCCGAATGAGCTGTGGGCCAAAGGGACCACGGAGTGGACGCCCCAAAACTCAAAACGGAGAGGCGGTCCTCGTTGGCGATGGCGGGATAACTTGGACTCCTTTTAAAAAGACTGGCCAGATGTTGCTCAAGACCGAGGTGATTGGAAACAAGTTTCTGTCAAAAATTTCATTTTTGGTACAAGCTTTTATTGTCGACTGTACTTTTCAGTATACAATCATCAACTACTCATTGAAACGATTCTAACAAGCCCATACTTAACGGGGCTATATACGTCGATAAAGTACTGAATTCCCATGGCTACCTTCTGTCGCCATCATCAGATCAGCTCAATGGTACCATAATATTGAATTGTCATCCAAACTATACTTGTACCCAAAATTTCACCGGGAAGTGTGTCAAATTTAATTTGCAAGATTTGATTACAGACAGACGACGGGACAGGTGAAACTAAATAAAAGGGGGGGGGAGGCCCAGCATTGAAACATATATTAGGTGTACGCGTGCTGGGTTTCCGCAACTCGACGTCATAGCTGCGCCTATTTTGCGTGTGGAGACAGTGGGACATAACGGGCTCGATATAATAATACTAACAATGCAGTGTTTTGTTAACATGTTAATCCCTTTTTTATCTCTCCCTTTTATATCGGGCCATCTTTTAAGCATGTTAGAAGTCGAATTTAAACTTTTGTGAGACTTATTGAAATAATGCTAATTACACAGTCATTCAAGCGACACCGCCGCGAAAACACTCATCCTGAAGAACTCCCAAAAAGTTCGAAACATGTCACCCGTAGTCTCCCTGTTAACGGGACTACACAACAAGAAGAAATACTCGATAATCCGTATTTTTTTAATACTGCAAAGGTGCCCAACAAGTTGCCAGTTGGTAAGCAGACAACGTGGCCAAAGGGCGCTTGAAGAAGAATAACATTTACTACCCTTTATCGATTGGCGACAGTAAAAAGTATCATCATAATCATCATTATCATATAAGCCGAAAGACGTCCACTGCTGGACATGCATAGGCCTCCCCCGAGTGCCACAATGACCGGTCCCGCGCCACCCGCATCCAGCGGACTCCCGCGACCTTTACCAGGTCACCAGTCCACCTGCGCTGCGCCTTCCGGTATGTGGTCGCCACTCGAGAACCTTTCCGCCCCAACGCTGCTGGGAATTTCTCTCGCGCGTCAGAACTGGGGCTATCCGCAGCAGAACCAAGGACTAGGCTAGGACTTATACACTTACCTAGGCTCATTGGGCATATGTTCCGACAAGTTGGTGAGCAGGACAGCGAGATTGAAGCCTATCTCTTTCGCCGGCTCGTGGAAGCGGTCGCAGAAGCCGATGTAGTCCAGTTTGCCGTCGTGGTTCGTCTCGCAACAGGCCAGAAGGAACTCTATCTCCTCGCTGTAAAGACGGTTTTTGGTAAACAAAGTTGTAGCCTTAAAACACTTTTCATGGTATAGGATAATTCATAAGAAGAACATTATACGTTGTCAGTTATGATCTAAATATAAATATTAACAATAAACGCCTCTGTTCTACCTACGTGTTACGTCGTGTTATATTTTCCTTAGTTTTAAGCAAATATTGTACACCCGAAATGGGGCTTGTAATATTTTATACCATCCGTGTTACATACACGGTTAAACAATAAAATTCTATTCTATTCTATTCTATTCTATTCTATTCTATTCTACGCTATGGAACATACAGAAACTAGTAATAATAAATTCAGTACGCACAGAGAATAGTTTTTATGGGGGCATATAGATACCACCACAGATGTAGTGAGACACATACAGTCCCTATTCGTCCCGGTACCGCCGCATACCGGGTAGAGTCAGTCCGACCCAAGTCGGGCGTAGCTGAGTTTCTTGCTGGACTCTTCTCAGCTAGGCTAGGTTTTAGCGAACCAGCGATAAAACTCCCAGTAGTTCGACACCACTCACACCCCAGATTCGGTTGATACCGTTCAACCAATCTCACTGGAGCGCAAACTCGTAGAGTATTCCAGTGTACAAACTTTCCCGCGTGGTCGTGCCGGAGGCTCCCCCTGGATTTTCCCCAGGCTACCCTCCAACCACGCAATTCGACCGCTATATTGGGTTCGTCCTATTATAGCAACAGTCAGGATCAAAAAAAAAAAAGATGTAGTGACTATTATTGACGTCATTACCAATAATCGCTAGACATCATGCCCACTAAAGGCGTCCTAAGGCCCTCTAAAGCCGTACTGACGGGGTGTAACTCTTCTTATATTATAGGCGTCATGACCACTATAGACGTCATAACCACTATATACGTCATGGCCACTAAAGGCGTCCTTAGGCCCTCTAAAGCCATACTGACGGGGTGTAACTCTTCTTATAGGTGTCATGACCACTATAGACGTCATAACCACGTCATGACCACTAAAGGCGTCCTAAGGCCCTCTAAAGCCTTAGTGAGGGGTTTACTTCTTCTTATAGGCGTCATGACCACTATATACGTCATAACCACTATATAAGTCATGACCACTATAGACGTCATAACCGCTATATATATCATGACCACTATAGACGTCATAACCACTATATACGTCATGACCACTATAGTGGTCCTTGGTGTTTCAAAGCTACTCACGGCGTATAACTCTTCTGCTGCTCCATCTTCTCCTTGAAGTCCTTGGGCAGCACCCACCCGTCGCTGTTGGCGTCGATCTCCAGGAAGCTGGCGCTGGACGTGAGGTCCTTCAGCTTCAGGAACATGTCGAAGTATTTCAGGATCAGCTCCACGTTCCCGGCACTTTCTACCAGGGTGTCCACCATCTGCTTTCCGATCGTTCCTGGGGACAAAAAGAAAGGTATACTCAGTCATAGGCTCAGAAAAAAATATCATTGTGGCTCAGCTCCCTTACGTATGAGGACATAGAGGACCTAATGAAAGTGGTTAAATAAACACACACACACACACACACACACACACACACACACACACACACACACACACACACACACACACACACAACACACACACACACACAAACACACACACACACACACACACACACACACACACACACACACACACACACGCACGCACGCACACACACTCACACTCACACGCGCACACAAGCGCACGCGCGCGCGCACACACACACACACACACACACAGCACGCATGTATTTTAGTCTACTACTCTGTAATGTTAATTAAGTCTTTGTTAGATTTTAGTATCCCTGATTTTCTTTTAACTAAAATTCTCTTATTCATGGGAATAGTGCCTCACGAGCTTTTCGCATCTATTATGTACTCATATGATCTAATCTATGTTTTTGGTCACCTACGAGACAGGCTGTGCCTAGTGTAGGGGCCAGTGAAACCGCAACTGTAACCTTTTAAGGTACATGAATGTCACCAAATCTCAATGTATAATCTTGTCTGTTTGCTCTCCCATTGTATGTGTTGGTTTTCTATGTACAATAAAGAATTTTGAACTTTTTTTGAACTTTTCATCACTCAAGAGTCGATTTGCACAGAAATTCGATGCATATGTCCTAAGATTACATTGCCTTTTTTACCACGTCAGGGGCAAAATGAGCGTACCCTAATAATAATGCATATTGATGCTTGCAACTCCAGAAGTGTTACATGCGCGTTGCTGACTCTTGCTCCTGACTATATATGTGTATAATCTGCTGATCTTATCAATATTTCGCACCTATGATGCAAATTCACATTCGAATTGGCTACGTACAGGACAGGCTGTGCCTAGTGTAAGAGTCAGTGTATTACTATTCTGAAAATTTGTTTGTATACAATGTTCATTTAGTCAGTATATTTGTGTAAATAAAATTATACATACATAAATTCACGCCTTAATTCCCAAAAGGGGTAGACAGAGCACATGAAACGTATATTCCAGCGCCACTTTTAGCATAAATGTGGGTATAAAAGATCGACAAAATGTGATATTACAGTGATAGCTTGCTAGCCCGTCGCCCACAACACACTTCAACCCTGGTCCCTTAGTCGACTTTTACGAATGGTGAAATTCTAACCCGACACCGCACGGGCAAATAAAATTATGAATAAAATAAAATATGGGGACAATCATACACAACTCGACCTAGCACTAAACTAAGCGTAGCTTGTACTATGGGTACTAGACGACGATATACATACTTATATAGATAAATAAATACTTGAAATACATAGAAAACATCCATGACTCAGAGACGAATATTCGTGCTCATCACACAAATAAATGCCATTACCGGGACTCGAACCCGGGACCCTCGGCTTCCTAGGCAGGGTCACTACCAACTAAGCTACAGAGGTCGTCATATAACAACATACATTGTCAATCCTGGCCGCAATATGGTGGTCTACAACTCTGACACTTAATAAATGAGGGGAAGATATAGAGAGAGGTAGAGAAGGAGACAGAATGAGACCAAGAGAGAGAAAAAGAGCCTATTTTGCTGATGATTTGCGTTGTCATACTTCGTTTCCTCACGCTGCGCGGTAAATGCACTTTAGACGCCATGGCCACTATAAGCGGTGCGGCCATAATATGCATCATGACTACTATACTCGCCATGACCACTTTATGTGTTATGACCTCTATAGACACCATGGCCACTATAGACGCCTGGTAATGACGTATATAGTGGTCATCGCGTCTATATGCATCACGTCCATAAAATAACAACTTACCGTTAACAACATTTCCTTCAAGCATAGACAGCATCATTGTAATCATGTCTTTCTGCAGATTGAGCAGTTCCTTCAGCAGGTCCACCTGCGAGGAGTGCTTCGACAGCTTGTCCTGCATGTGCGAGAACAGGAACAGGAAACCGCCCACGGCGTCCCACAACCTGGAAGAGGGTAGAAGATGTCGTGAAATACAATACAATACAATACTCTTTATTTTAAAGGGCACAACACCCTGAACAGACCTCAGACCTCTACAATATAGGTATCACAGACAGCCCCATGTGCAGAGCGTCCATGGAGGCAGAAGAAACAACTAAACATATTCTACTGGACTGCGAGCAGGTAGAAGTATACAGGGAAAAGCACCTAGAGTCTCCGGACACACTACGGGACACAGTCAGCAACACCAAGAGACTCACCAACTTTCTGGAGGAGCTGGGGTGGTCAGAGTAGCACTATCCCACCGTTTCACGCAAAATAGGCACACTAGATGTCGACTTGCGGAAAATGCCCAGTATGAAAAATTTACGTTGTGTTCTTTGTGATCAGCTGCAAAGTATCACGTTTCGGGGACGTTTGCTGTGAGGGAGCGGAATTAAACTATCTCGCTCTAATAAGTGAGATCCCCCCCTCAGTTAGAGCACTAAATTTAGTTAGGTCTAAGGCTGGGCTGATACAGTCTGAATTCAGTATCTGGACCACTAAAGAGCAAAAAAGGTATACCCTCTGGTAGCAATTCCGCTGAAAGTGTACCGTTTATATGCTCGTAAATTATTCGGATTATGACACAGTGACTGCATTCCGTTCAGTATGAGTCCGGCCTAAGGGCCGCTAGCCCTAGCCCTACAACAGGTGAACAAAGCCATTGTATAACGAAGCTTATTGTTTTACGATAAGACGATAACCCTCAGTTTGAAGCCCACATACCTGGAATGTGCGAGTGCCTGCTGATTCTGGGTGCAGGGTCCCTGGATGACCTCAGTGAGGGTGTTGAACACTTGTGACGCCACGCCGATGGCTTTGAAGAAGTTAGCCTTGCCCGCCGGGTCAATTAGCTCCTAAACACCAAACCATAATCATTATTAGGGTGAATCATCTTTTTTGTCACTATTTGCCGTGACAACATCTCCTGGCTCACTTTTTAAAACTGCGATTTGACTCGTTTAAAACTCTTTTAATGGATCACCTTAAGGAAACTCTTTTTTTAAACATCTTAAGCACGTTAAACTATTCTTTAAATATGTCAAACTGCCATTTTACTTCCTGACTAATAGGAATAACAACTATACAGGTTGTAACAAAAATGGGGTGTGAACCTGATCTGTCGCCAGCCATATTTATGCAAAGTAAGAAATATTTGCATATTCCTTCAAGGGCTTTGGTATTTTACTAGTATTTTTCAGGGAAGGTGTATTTTTCAGTGAAAGTCCCGTATCAGTAAATATTCTAGAGCATACCTTGCTGGAGTAGTGCCAATAGAAGTCCATGATGGACTCCTGTAATCGCAGCAGGTAATCGACGGTGCAGATGACCACGTTGACCGTGGTCGTGTTACCGGCCTGGGTGCGGAGGTAGTTCTGCCATTCTGCACAAAAACAACATATTATTATTACAATTCACTATTTAGGGAGACTAAACTTAAGTGCCAGGGGAACTTAAGTGGCAGTGGGCGGGGGACATAGCACGTAGAACCGATGGCCGTTGGGGCGGAAAGGTTCTCGAGGGGCGACCACGTACCGGAAGACGCGGCATGGGTAGGCCCCCCACAAGGTGGACTGATGACCTGGTAAAGGTTGCTGGAGTCCGCTGGATGCGGGTGGCTCTTTGGGGGAGGCCTACGTCCAGCAGTGGACGTCTTTCGGCTGATATGATGATGGTGATGATGATTTAGGGAGACTTACAGATGCCCGGAAAAAGGGATTCTGCAAACGCGTTTCTGAATTTTGTTAAAACAGCGTTTAATGTTCCTTCAACACAGGATAACGTTTAAAACTCGATCGGGTTTTTATATGGGTTATTTGAAGAGACAGATGTTATACACAACGACCCTCTCATTAAAGAAGGACATTTAATGCTACTTCAACGATATTCCGAAACTTGAGGACGTAAAATGGTTTTTTTTTTTGCAAGAGCGTTTTGCACCTCCCAGTGTGGAGGCCAAAACAGTGGAGGCCATTTGCCCCATATGCTAATCCAAACATAACCTTATACTGTGTACTTTATGTATCATGGCCATAAAGAAATAACTGAAGAAAACAGTTTTTTCTTTATAATTCTAATTGCCTTTTGAGACACCCACAGCCCGTTCGCGTTAAGGATTCAGTGAATCATGAAGGTGTATTCGCATGGTGTTAAAATTCAAACAAATAATGTTTTTAAAGATTAAGTTAAATGGATTTATAAAAATATAATTGGCAATGATTTGATTGGTTACGGGGTGTGGCTAGGCCGCCGGAGAACGATAATTCACTGCACGGTATGTTTGAAAAGTTTGATTAATCGTTTAGTTGATTCGTCATCCGTCTAGTTTTAGATTTAATTATGGTATAGTAGTTTTTTAGCTAGGGCCCTACTGAAAATCAGCGCCACGGCTTGTCGTGGCAATATGCTGAGTGGGTCTAGGCTTATTTAACACCACAGTGATTTTTTATATTGGTTGAGGAACACTTAGGGACGAACACAAGAACATCGATTACGGTTCCGGGCAGCGGACCGTAGCAGAGATCGATTTCCAGCGACGTGCGTTCTTGATAATAATTTTTGGCTAATCAATGAGCGGCCGCGCGCGGTGACGAGCGCTCGCGCAGATCACATACGTCACACATGCATTCGTTCATGTGCGACTGAAACTAGAAACGATTGAACGTTAATCGGTGCCGCGACATATTCAAATAGTTAGCGTGTTGATGATTTTATACATGTAAATAATTGATATTTAGGATAGTTTAATAATGTGTTTTAGTGTGTAGTTTAGTAATAAGGTGTATATGTTATTTTTAATTGCGTAGGTAGCTAGGATTAAGGTTTATTTCTAAAAATATGTACGCGTAACGTTACACCTTTTAGCGTCGCTTTTTGTTGCCTAGATATGTTTTGTGTAATCGTTTATTGTGGAGTTAATAAAGAATTATCTTATCTTATCTTTTCTTATCACTTGTACGTTTTACAGCTCTATTAGCCTAAAAATAATAAAATTGCACTCACCCAAGTTGTGCCCCTCGCAGGTCAGCTGTATGAACCGGAACAGCGCACACGTGAACTCGGCGTCATGCATGTTCTTTTCTCCCGCTGCCCCCTCTAGACCCACACCCAGACCTGCGTACAACACATTTGAATTGAGGTCTATCTTGGCAGTGAAGATTGATAAAAAAAGATAAAGGTCATAGTGAACAAGTCGTCTGCCCTGTGCCAATAATTAACAGTTCTTGTGCATCTTAGTATTGGTTTAATCACACAGATTTATTTAACCTCGTAAGTCCTGTGTTTTTTCAATAGCAGTATTCATAACCAGTGTGTGTTGCCAGTGATGACATATGGCACGGAAACGTGGTCGCTTACTATGGGCCTCATAAGAAGGCTCAAAGTCACCCAAAGGGCAATGGAGAGGGCTATGTTGGGAGTTACTCTGCGCGATCGCATCCGCAGCAGAACCAAGGTAACCGATATAGCCCTCCGAATCGCTAAACTTAAGTGGCAGTGGGCGGGGCACATTGCACGTAGAACCGATGGCCGTTGGGGCGGAAAGGTTCTCGAGTGGCGACCACGTACCGGAAGGCGCAGCGTGGGTAGGCCCCCCACAAGGTGGACTGATGACCTGGTAAAGGTCGCGGGAGTCCGCTGGATGCGGGTGGCGCAGGACCGGTCATTGTGGCACTCTTTGGGGGAGGCCTATGTCCAGCAGTGGACGTCTTTCGGCTGATATGATGATGATGATGATTCATAACTGCTGGATGTACTATACCAAGTACAAACCAAGAATAATGCTGCAGACCGAGATAAAAAAATTACCCGGTACATGGGGAATGAAGAATTTGTACTTGGATAAGTACATTAGGCAGTTATTCGTGCTATGCAGTTTCATTATCAGGTCTGAACTACTATACTTAGTTTCTATTTGTACAAGTACGCGGGGACTTACGAGGATAAGACACGACGTCGTTTATGCGGATTATGAGTTGATATCCTTAACTTTGGATGTCTATAGGAAAGACGTAAACCTAAATCTTTCTATCAGCCAAATCCTTACTAATATTATAAATGCGAAAGTGTTTGTGTGTGTTTTTTTGTCCTTCTTGCACTTCACAACGGGTATTGATGTGATTCTTTGTATGGAGATAGTTTAGAAGCTGGAGAGTGACATAGGCTACTTTTTCCAGCGGGAAAACATCTAATTCCCACGGGAAAATTCAATGTGTTACATTTTCGACCGACATTGACGACCGGTTAGCCTAGTGGGTAGTGACGCTGCCTACGAAGTGAAGGTCCTGGGTTCGAATCCCGGTAAGGGCAAATATTTGTGTGATGAGCATAAATATTTGTTTCTGAGTCTTGGATGTTTTCTATGTATTTTTGTATTTATATCTATTATATATATCGTCGTCTAGTATCCATAACACAAGCCTTACTGAGCTTACTATGGGACTAGGTCGATTTGTGTAAGATTGTCCCTTTATATTATATTATATATTATATTATATTATTTCCTATAACCACGCGGGCGAAGCCGCGGGCATCAGCTAGTAACTTATATTATAAGACGATGTACTATGCAACTTCGCGCTTAAAGTTATTTGTTATTCATTCCCAATCAAAAGTCCCAGTTTATAACGACGCAATTAAAAATAGTCTTTATTTTCATGGAAGAAGTGGGACTTTTTGCTTAGCAATATATTTGTCTCGTACCTTCAGCTTTAGTATTCCTCTCGAAGGCGTCCAAGTCGAGCACGGAGCATGAGTTCATGAGGCCAGCGATGGACGTGAAGAAACCGACGTCCTTCTTGTCTTTCAGGTGGTTCAGCATGCCCTGGAACAAATATATCAGTTGCAACCAGATCAATTCATAATGGGTCGTCGATGGCCGTGGGCTTAGGATACTGCGAGATAACCAGTGACATCACTTGTGTTCTTTAACAAACTGTGCACGCAGTGACACTGATAGAAAGATATAGAGAAATCTCACAAAAGCCGCCACCAATAAGGAAGTCAGCACATAACCACGATAATTTGCAGCAACATTGACACACATAACACACTTACACACAACTCATGCACACAGACTCAATCTTGCACAATAGGTACATAATTATAGATTCACATTCCAACATAATAAATAATAATAATAAAATCATTTATTTCACGCATAAAAGTAACTATCCCTTTTCTTAGTTTATTTTTTACTGCTCTTCAACTTGTTGTTTTTGTTTGTTTTATTATTTTCTTCATCTGTTTCTTGTAAATATTTATACCTAAGCACGGTAATTTGTTAGCCTGCGATCGATCGACCGATCTCTCGGGACCAGTCTGAAAACTAGCGCTGGGCCTCGCCCAGCACATGCTGAGACTAGGACTGGGACCCATTGTCCACTTTTTTTTTCTATTGTTTGTATTTAGTTTGTAAGTTGTATTTTCTCTACTTGTTTTGTTTTTTTTTTCTTCTTTGTGTGGCAATAAATACTTTTCTGATTCTGATTCTGATTCTAAATTTTGCCAAGACTGCGCAACTGTGAAGAAGAATAGCCTTGTCATGACGTGGCCATTAGGAGCCTGGTTGATCAACCAGTCACGTGAAAGTCTCGAAAGTTCCTATGAGACTGGCGACGTTGCCACGCTGAATGGCCGAAGAAATCTGCTGAGCCAGGCCACTCACCATCTGTATATCGATGTTGCCTCCGCGCAGGATAGAGATCCCCAGCTGCAGCGTCTTCATCACCATGTCGCTAGGGATGCCCTTGGACGCCGAGATGTGGAGCAGCACCATCTCCGCCACTCCTCGGTCGGCGAGTCGGGCTTGGTGGAAGAGCAGCTTCTGCTTCTCCATTTCTTGCTCCTGAAATGTACAATAGGGTACCGTAAAACGGGGTGAGTAGGGACAAAACTGACATTCAAACCTCGATAACATTTTATTGTTACATTTTATGCAAACTTAATTTTATTATTAAATGTTCCGGCCGTTTGTATTTCAGTTTTTTTTAAGTTTTAAGGTAGTTCCATTTCATAACTTTAAGAGTCCGCAGAAAGCTCGGCTGAATTTCACCTTCCCATACAAACTTAGTTACGCTCTCATTTTAAAACTACGTGTTGGATTGTGACGAAACTTTGCATATACAATGACTTGAAGTATATCTATGTCTGTAATTAGTTTACATGATTCCAGTTCATAAAACAAACGAAATACAGCAAAAACAAGTTTTGTATGAAAAACTTAAATTCGCTGTATTTTTTTACTATGATATCTGAAAAAAAATAAACTAATTACAGACATAGATATACCTCATGTCATTGTATATGCCAAGTTTCGTTACAATCCAACACGTAGTTTTAAAATGAGAGCGTAACTACGTTTGTATGGATAATCGGGCTTACTGCGGACTCTTAAAGATAAAGACTAGGTGACGGCATGTAAAAATTTTCGGTGGACAACCCGGGAAAAAAATATATAATAGAGTTTAGAGTAGGTGGGAATCGGCTTGTAGTGGTTTGTTTGTAGGTTCCTATATATCACATGAATAATCTATTCGTTACATACCATTAGTGCATCCATAGTCTGCATGGAATTAAATAATGCGATAAAACACATTTCATACAACTAATATATAATGTTACTAGGTATACTGTAGTTGACACAACAGTAGAAATAAATTAACCAATAAACAAAACTCAAGAAAATACTCGGAAAACATCCTTACAAAGGTTCAACTTCAATAGGTACATCAGTTAGAGACCAACCAGCGGATAGTCTCAAAAAAATGGCAGTAAAAATACTCACTATATAACTGACTGATTTATTTAATAGGCAAAATTGTTGCCACGTAAAGAATTTGGAAAAAATGCTTCAAACGACTGCCTTGTTCCCAAATGTTCCTGTTAGTTATAATAGGGCAATCTAAATATAAATATAAACTCACGTGTATACTGGCTTTCCCCTCCTCCTCCCCTGCCGCCTCGGCCTCCCCTCCCCCCTCTTCCTCCTCCCCTCCCTCCTCTTCCTCCTCCTCCCCGCAGGACTTCGCTATGATGTAAGCGTAAGACATGTAGAGGGGATCCTCCTGAGAAAATATTATAATTATGTCGATAACAAGGTTTCTCTAAACACCGCTAGATGGCGCTGGAGGCATCCACAAGAACATCGCCAGGAATTACACCTAGTTAATTAGAAACATACAAGAGTAATATGTATGTACAGTCAGCATCAAAAGTAGCTGCGAAATCGAAGACGTCAAAAGCTCTTATTCCTTTTAATAAAGACTTTTGACGTCTTCGTTTGCGCAGTTACTTTTGATGCTGACTGTACATATATGTATTTATATATATTATATTGTTACTAGTAATTCACCCATAACTGTAATCTCGTTTGACATAATAGTACATTAATACCTAGGGCGGTGAATTCGTAAATGACCCAGATCGCAGGTGTTTGTGTGTGTTATAAATATAAATATGCGATCTGGGGCTTTACGAATTACTGCCCGTGGTGAGTACATAATTTTACGTCTTCATCTGGCCACGACGCGAGTTTTACCGTACGCGCAGCGTGCAGTAAAGTAAAACTCGCATTATGGCCAGGTGTGACGTAAAAAAATATTTGAGCTTGTTAGAATCGTCTCAATGAGTAGTTGTTGATGGTATTATCAAACCGCGATTAGAATATATTTCGAAAGTACCGTTAGCACAAAAGCTAGATAAAATTTGGAAATTCCTCGTAATGAAGTACTTATCAACATAGGTACTGCAATAAACTATTTATATAAATAGTTTACTGCAATACACATATTATATTGACAGCATATGCTGTCAAATGTGAATATGTGTATTTAACACTATTTAGTACACTAATTATCTACTTTACTTTCTTTGTATGACATTTTTGACAGGAACTTATTGTCGAAAGCCTCACCTGCAAAGCGCCGGACCTCTCAGTCATGGCTCCCCGGCAGAAGGTGGTGACCAGCTGGGTCAGGGGATCCGGTTTTCCTTCCTCTTCCACCACGTCGCTCTTCTTCAGCTCAGAGTCTTCGAACGATTGCTAGAATGTATACTTTGTGGTTAGCGGTGTTAGATTCATAGTTTAGGAAAACACTTAAACCATACAGAATTCAGGGAGACCGTCAATATCTTGAATAAAACAGATATCACCTTGAATTCGATCCAATTTCCCTCGAAACATGAGAAAAAAGTCTTGGCTCAAGAAAATTCCGCTTCATCCAAGACAATGTAACAACCTTTTAATGATTTTTTGATTTCAATTTCAAATTTTCAAACTTTTCCTCATATGGTAGGCAACTTCAAAATAACATACTCCACGAAATATGTACGCTAGCCCATAGAGAGGCATTCAATTTGGTCCTTTATTCTAATGACCCCTTGAATTATTATAATTGTTGTTAAGTGAAGAAAGGCAGACAAGCTTACCGTCAAATCTTCTATCATGACCTCTTGACCGACATTTTCTTCCTCCAACCAAAGCTCGTAGTAGGTCCTCGCGAATATGTTGCACGCTCGATGCCTATTACAAAAAACTACTATCAAAAACTTAAATTTTGCTGCAAGCTTTGTGGCCGACAGTACCGTTTTTGCAGAGTACATCAAACTCTCGAAGGGTTTTGCAAAGTATATCAAACTCTCGAAGGGTTTTGCACAGTATATCAAACTCTCGAAAGGTTTTGCACAGTACATCAAACTCTCAAAGGGTTTTGCACAGTATATCAAACTCTCGAAGGGTTTTGCACAGTACATCAAACTCTCGAAGGGTTTTTCCATTGGAATCAAATACGACGAGTTTGTAAAGTTGCAATGAACTTGTCTCCATCATCAGATCAGCTCGGTGGGGACATAATTATTACTTAAATGCGTTGTCACCGAACTTACAAAAGTAGGTAGGTATCTACTTTTCAGCTAAATTTCAGCTCAATCCATAACCGGCAACTGGCTGAAAAATGGGTTGCAAAAGAATGCCTCTACTCATTCAATCAGTAAAACGGACTTTACTGATTGAAAGCACTTAATAACTGACATGGTTTATAGTTTATATCTTGACTGATTGATTGAGTGACGGGTTGGTTGACTATATTAATCAGATCGATGTAAAACCCACCGACTGATCTTATAAAGATGCACGGACCGCAGACAAGCAACAGCGGCCCGTTTCCTCGCCGCACAAAGCAATCTCTTCCAGTTATTACACCTTGGGGGTGGCTTCGTCGCCTGTTAGTGGTTAGTCCATGGCAGCGTGCAAA
Source organism: Epinotia bilunana (assembly GCA_947049275.1). Classification (NCBI taxonomy): domain Eukaryota; kingdom Metazoa; phylum Arthropoda; class Insecta; order Lepidoptera; family Tortricidae; genus Epinotia; species Epinotia bilunana. The sequence continues at coordinate 1,864,616 of OX346274.1, forward strand.
ACCAACAGCTGTTAAGAAGTCTATGAGGATAAATATTAATAAACTATCAAAATTAAGGCGGTACTTTATTATACCACGTCAGTGGCAAATAAGCATACGGCCTGCCTGATGGTAAGGAAATAGCATAGCCCATGGACACTTACGTCTCCAGAGAAATTCCAAGCGTTGTGCTGTACTAGGGTTCGGAGAGAAACTGGCCTAAACCAGATGTTCCATTATTTATGCTATACTTTTTAATTACATTTAAACATTAGTATAGAATCCGATAGTTTAAGTTAGGTTTAGTTAGTAAGGTTTCTTTTTATCTCGCATTATAACATTAGAAAAAAGACAATCATTTAAAATCGAATACTTAATGGAGTCTTTAAGCGTCTTAAAAACACACACAAAACACAACCGTATTACATAAGTTAGTGCACACGATATTGTCCCTATTGCTAGGGGGACGGTTGAACCTTGTGAGCGAATGTAGGGAAAGGCATCGGAAGCAGGCGATGACAGCGCGTTTTCGCTGTATTGACACCACGGAGCGGTATACGTTCTTGCTCATTTGTTGGGGGTGGTCGATCTAGTGGTAAATAAAATTAAACACAATAAAATAATAGTACATTACTACAGAGGCCGGGAAGTAAGGGGTTGCCGGCCGACTACATATAGACTACGAGTAGGGATAGTTATGAGGCTGGCACCCCCTTTTCACGCCGAGGTATGGATAGTGCTTTTCTCAAACATGCAATGAAATAAATAAAAGGGAGAGGAAGGGAGGAAGAATTGGAATTTTTCCAAGCGTTATAGCGTGGGTAGTATAGTCGTTCGGTTTGAGTAGTGTCCAATCCATTGTCTAATTATTGTGCGGGTCTGCTACCTCATTATAGTACGTCATAAAAGATTTAAAGCACACTTCGTAAAACTGCATGCATTAACATTTTACTGGATTTTCAACTTTAGGGCCTTAGACAAAAGTTTAATTTGCTTTAATAGAATTATAATATTTCAATATATCCCTAGCGTTTACCTGAGCACTGAGAATCGAACAAGTACAAAGGCACCTGGACCGCCATTTTCCTATTAGCGCACTCGGAACCTATTACTTAGGGACATAGAGTCGATATTCAATTGAACTTTCTAGGTGGCTGTAGCGACTTTTTACAATATGGTAATATTGGTGTTTTGCTGTTTCAGTCAACAAAGGCATTGTTCGCTTAAGTAGATTGGACACAACTCAAACCGAACGACTATATCAATTGGTGGATGTCCGCCCGTCCAAAAGTTACGCAATTGCGCTGCAATATAACTCACCATATGCAGTCCGAAAAGCACTTTGCTCATCGCGACGATCCGTTCGACTGTGTCGTCTATGATTTTGGTTTTCGCCTCTGCCGTGTTGTCGGCGACGGTCGTCTTGCTTTTGGACCCTAGTTTACTGTGGAGAGAGAAAAACATTTACCGTGACCAATTTCACCAAGTCCGGCTGTTCTAGTTTAGTTTTATTTTGGGACCGGTCTGAACACCAGCGCTGGGCGTCTCTGCCCAGCACACGCTGAGACTAGAATCATTTGCCTTCTAAATATCGAATGTTTAGTTTGAATTTGTGTTTTTCTCTTGTTATGTAATAATCGTGTTCTATATGGCAATAAACTATTATTGTTTATTTTTCTAAATTGATTTTATTAAATTAAATTGTTTTTTTTTTCTCAAAAAAAAGTATGGTACATTTTAGGCTTAAATTAGGTTCGCCAAACTTACGTTTAACGGCGAAATAAGGCACTCATTTTCAACGTTAGTACCTTGATCTAAATTACATGATTAACCCGTCAAGCGTCCTGTAGACTAACGTTAATCTACAGCAATTTTGTAGCGGTAGTGTCCAGACACACGTAGATACACGCTAGTCGACAGCCCAAGTCGCTGATTAGTCCAATTTCTGTACATCGATTCTTTATGGTGTCAGCTTGATAGATATTATACTAGCCAATAAGCTATCAGAGCACACAAATTTGATTTTTAACCAATCAGTATCCTCAACAGTGACGTGTAAATAATTTTATTCTCTGCATTGGCGGAATTCGCCCGCCATGTCAAAAATCACTTTTATTTGGTGAGAAACTGCTGTGTGTGAACCGGGCATAAATATGTCGAAATATTTTAAACCATAACTGTTTATATCATATATTTTATAAACAGTTATCGTTTACAATATTATATCAAATTACTGGCAATTAAATAAGGTTTTTGTTTTTATTGTTTTTAGCCGTACGACATTGTTTCCTAGTGAAAAAAGTCCTCAAGTTTGAAATACGCAATAATTTTGCAATGATGGCCGTCGTAATTCATTTGTTACCTAATGTTCAATTGTTCGAAACCTTACGAACAAATAATAGTTTTATAGCACATTTTCTCAGGATTTCATTTCATATATTAGATTGGTGTAAGGTCTTGTGAATTTAGATATATTTGTGATTATGTTCAACCAGTGCTCAGTACTTACGACTGTCCGCCATGACAGTTGCATTTTGCCGCGGCACAATTTTGTAACGTGCGCGCACGTGCGCGTAAATAAATATTTGTTGTGAAGTAATTATTAGGTTTTTAGTAGTGAATTTACGTAAAATTGAGGCATAAACTAGCCAGTATCATTTTAGTGTATGTAAAATGTGATACGTGGTTATAAATTGAGTGAAAATTGTGAATGCTTTGTGACGGATGTGACGGAAAACGAACATCTTGGAATATAAATAAATATACCTCTCACTACACGTAAGTGCAGCTATTATAACATATTGTGCCGAATTTCAAATTTATCTAGCTCTCTAACGATATATAAGGCATCACATATAGATTATTCTAGGGTAGGTAAAATTCCCATCTCCAGCGGAAATTCGGCCGTTTCTTGGTATATTATATTATATTACATTTCGGGTATATTTTGCTACGGGAGGTCTGACACCTGACGGGTTAACTTAATATATTACTAAGGTTAATACATAATTATAGTTATATCATATTAACACAGTATTACGCTGCATATAAGTGTATAATATTTACCCCATCTATTTATTCAGTCACGCGTGTACCTATTAGCAACTTCTTAATTTTTGATTTAAAGATGTTTTTACTACCACATTCGTCTTCTATTAATAAATTATTAAATATTCGCGGTGTGATAAATCGTTAAGACTGAAAAGATTACCATAACTTTATTGCTAAAATAGTTTGAATAAAGTCACCATGTTAAGGGGGCTACCCGAGATTTTCATCGATTTTTGAATCGTGTCTCCTACTTTTGCACTACAGTTAGAATTATAAGTCAAACGGCTATCGGTTCTTCAATCTTTTATCTCCATTTCAGTCTACCGGATTTTGAAAGTAATGAATACTTAATTTTGTATGTTTTTTTTTAAACATTGTCTAAAAAAACACTTATTTCGTATCTCTATTGACGTGAAAGATCTAACATATACAAAATCTATATATTTGGGTTCGTCTATGACGTCTCTCAAAACGTGTCTAGGGTTTTTATTTTAAACTAATTACCACAAAAGTTATGGCCAGAAAACCAGTTTTTTTTTATTGTTCAGCGTTCAACCAAATATCTCGAAAACAATGAACTTTGAAGTAAATATGGGATACTATATTGCTTAAAGCCGTTGTTGTTGATATAATAAGCTAGAAGAAACATTAGAAAACTAAGGGATTCAGATCGAAGGTCATTGGCGTATGGGAGCTCCTTAAGGCGAAACCAATCGAACGAAGCTACGCGACACTAAAAATCCACTAGGCGGCGACATTATCGTAATTCTCCCCAGAATCACACACCACTACATTTTACGCACACTATCTCACTTTACTGCCATTACATTACATACTTGACCATTTTCACATATACATATGAATCAGCGGCTGTGCTGGGCTGTGCTCTGTGAGCTGTAGAATTCTAGGCAGTTTTTTATTTTATTTTCTGAAATTTTAAAAAGTGGCTCGACAAAAAAGCTTTGTTAACGAACCTGCTCACAAAATTTCAAGAGAATCGATTGAGAAATACGACCCGTAGAGAAGAACAGCCGGACAGGTGGACACCGGAATTTTCGGCCCAAGCTGAGATAGAGCATAGAACTTTCTTCGTTTCGGTGCTGTTTCACAATCCTAATGTTATTTAGCTCGCATAGTGCGAAGACACCATACACTTGAATAAATACATAAATCCCGAGGACCATTATTATCACCTCATCACGTACTGTTTCAAAAATTAGTTTAATGAAATAGTCATCATCATTACCATCGTATCAGCCGAAAGACGTCCACTGCTGGACATAGGCCTCCCCCAAAGAGTGCCACAACGACCGGTCCTGCACCACCCTCATCCAGCGGACTCCCCCGACCTTTACCAGGTCATCAGTCCACCTTGTGGGGGGCCTGCCCGCGCCGCACCTTCTGGTACGTGTTCGCCGCTCGAGAACCTTTCCGCCCCAACGGCCATCGGTTCTACGTGCAATGGTTTTATTTAAACATCATGGCTTACCTGTACAAATAGTGCTGCCAGGACATTTCATCCGCTGGATCGATCTTGTCAGGCAAAGTCAACTGAATCTTGGCGAACTCGGCCACATCTTGCTCTGTCAATTTCTGTAAGAGATGCGAACATCTTTCAGTACGTCTATCATGGGACGGCCGCGACATCTCATTTCTCGCACTATACCAAGAGGTATAGAACACTTAAAACAAGAGTTTTAAGTGTTCTAATAAGAGAGAGAGATAGTGCGAGAATAATCGGGAGAGCTCGCGCGCCGTCGCGTGATAGCCGTGTTTTTGTGTAGAGTTGGTAATGACAACACGTCACTTTGCTAGGGGTAAGACTTATAAAGAAATCAATTTCTCCTTTGGTACTCTTTGGGGCATGCCTGTGCCCAGCTGTGGACGATATGATGTTGATGGATGTTCCTCCCTCGCTGTCCGATATTGGCAGTTTCAACCGTGGCCAGTGTAGCCGAGCGGAGCTTTCAGTCTGGAGGTCGGGGGTTCGAAACTCGGCTCGTATCACGGGTTTCAAAAAAAAATATCTGTTCTAAATATTATTGGATATTTAGCAGTTGTTTTTCCGTGAAGAAAAGCATCGCGGGGAAACCGTTCAAATCCCAATGTGGTCTATTTTTCCTCTGTGTTGGAAAGTTAAATGGCCATTTCGACGGTCCCAATTAAAGAGTCGGATCTGCAAAACAGCTACTTTTCAGGAGAAGCCGTCAAAGTTTTTGAAAAAAAAATTGTATGGGAGAAATTGACAATTAATGGAATATCGTTATCAAACTTCGAATGTTTGCTTATTAGTAGGTTTTTTATTAATAGCCGTTGAGCATACATATACCTTTTCAGCCATTTTTCCAAAAAACTACAAAAACTTCCTATATTACTTTTTTACCGGAATAGTTGAAGCATCATTTGTTAGAAGTGCCACATACGACATTTTGACTGGAAATTGTATACATTAATATATCGTATGTACCACATCCGACAAAAAAGGTACTCCAAAAATGTCGTAACTGGCAGAACTGAGATTGTTACACGGAAACTCTTATGTAACAATTTAATACAGAGAAAAATTACTTGATAACTTAACAGGCTGTAAATTACATAAAATACACAACAAAAACACGCTACACTTTTCCGTGTAAAGTAGAATGTGTCATATCCGACACTTTGTACTCACTGTCCCGTAAAAAAAAAAAATCCCCCGTCCCGTAATAAAAAATGTCGGAACTGTCACAACCGACGTTTATAAATGTCATCTGTTCTTAGATCCGACATTTTTATCGTGGTTTTTACGAAAAATATTGAGAAAAACGAAAATCTGTGAATGTGGTTTTAAAATTTAGTTTTTTACGACCTAAGCCGCTGAAAAGTAAAAATCTCAATTTTGCAGATCCGGCTCTTTTAATTGGGACCGTCGATTTTATAAAATTGTGAAGATGTCAGATCTTGGTATTAGATGCCAAAGCGGACTCCGGGCTCCTTTAGGGCACAACCGGGATAACGCTAGAATACGATGAACCGCTTCAGCAACTGATGTTAAATCCTCCTTGCACTTTGTCTTCTCTACTCTCCGCATCATAAACATGTATACATTCTATTTGGTTCTAGGACATTATTGCTTAGAGATAAGGACGAAAAGTGTTTATGATGCTAACTTCAAGTTTATCGGACCAGAACTAAGTCATGCCAGGGGCGACTCACTTCGTGGAATCGTCGCACCGCTACAAGTACATGCCGGTCAACTTAGTTGTGCCTTAGTGGACGCCACGCGCTGTTAAGGAACCCACGAATTTCCGCTTTACGTCATTCGCTTATCGATTAGCTTGTCAATGCAACTTTCAACAGGGGATTTGTTAACAGGACCTTCTTTACATAGTCATCATCATATCAGCCGAAAGGCATCCACTGCTGGAGATAGGCCTCCCCCAAAGAGTGCCAAAGTGACCGATCCTGCGCCACCCGCAAGTGGACTCTCGCGACCTTTCCCAGGTCATTAGTCCACCTAACCCACGCCGCGCCTTCCGGTACGTGGTCGCCACGCTTTACGTAGTCTATTTATTTATTCTGTGGTCCTACGTTGCTTCTATGTTAAGAGCTCACGGGCAGCTGGTTATAAAGTACAGCCTCAACTACACGTCTGCAGATGCACACACATACGTCATCTGCGGATGCATCCGCTGACGTGTAGAGGGGGTAATGTGCGCGTCTGTTGAAGGTATTTAACGTCCGCAGACGTCCGCAGATGCGTCTGTCACTTATCCGCTTGTTGCCGGTTGTTGTGGCACGGATCAAAGGTTTTTGAACTGAAAGACTGATCGACCTACAGACGTGTGGACAACTCGAGGTGATCCATCTGCGGACGCATCTGTCAACGTCCGCGGACGCATCTGTTGACGTGTAGAGGAGGCATAACACGCTTAGTTAGGGGGCACATCAATGTTGATGCGTCCTCGTCTCGCCGCTAGCGGCGTCTCTTACCTTGAGGAAGCGGTCCTTGCAGTGCTGCACCAACTCCTGTTCTCTGCCCGCGAACAAGTTGAGCCCGACTGGCAGCAGACGTTTCAGACAGGCCACCATCAGGGAGGCCTGGACCTCCTTGTCTTTGTTACGCTTCTTGTCGCGATGCTTCTTTTTTTTCTGTGATGGAGACGAAAATAATGATATAATAATAAAAATAATAACACGGGGCCCATCACCGGGTGTATCATGTTGTGAGCTAGGAAATGGTATCCGCCACGTGTATCCCTCGCTTTAGATTATAATTGTTTTAGAGGACCGCGTATGCGTAAGCGTAGCGTGCGCGGCAGCCCGGGCAGCCGCCTGCAGACGTGGCGGCGCGCCGGGATGGTCCCTTCCTATTTCACCGGGATAGGTTGCATAGGGCATCCAACTGACAACTCGCGAATAGTAATATAATACCTACTAACATAGTTTTTAAGACCTTTATTACTAACGAATTATGGAAACACTTCCGAAATAAATTATTTGATTTGATTTTGATTTGAAAGGGCCTACGGGTACTGAAAATATATATTTTTTTCAAAACGTTGGAATAATTAGACAGAAGCTGTGTTGTTATATGGACCTCACTTATGGATTTTCGTTACCCCAACATCAAAATCAAATCAAAATATCGTAGCTTAATACAAACTTTCACCCTATATTTCACTCCCTTAGAGGGTGATTTCCGGGACAAAACTATCCTATTTCCTTTCCCGGGACTCGAACTATCTCTTTACCTTTCATCTAAATCGGTTAAGCGGTTTAAGCAAATATGACCACGTTTCTAGTTTCCGTTCCAAACCCAAGTGGCTCCCTATCCGTTATCGCCGTAACTCTCACATTATTTCGCTTCTGTTTAGTGTCCTTTTTAACCCTGCAACTCCCCGCTATCTCAAAGAGCGTTTAAGTTATTTGAATTCTGTTAGATCTTCTAACAATTTAATATTAACTGTGCCTTTGTCATCTTCCAAATTTTCCAGTAGTTCGTTCACCTTTAAGGCTATTCGACTGTGGAACTCTCTCCCTCTTCATATAAGACAAGCTAAATCTATCGGCAACTTCAAATCTCTTCTTAAAGAACATTATTTGTCTTTCCCCTAACCCTAATTGTCTTACTATTGTTATTATTGGCTGACTGTTTGTTTTATATATTTTTATTTGTGTTATTTGTATATATGTATGATTGTGTATGTATGTTTATATATAGAGCTATTTATGTACGTGCATTAATATAGTTATTTTGATTTTTGGCTTATTATAATCTCTGCACCACCTACTACATAATCTAGTTTTATCTCTTTCTCCGATACCCAAAGGTTGTCTGGAAGAGATCGCTCTTCAGCGATAAGACCGCCTGTTGTCTACCTCTACCTACATGTTATTGTATTGTTTTTCTTTTTAACTGCTTTGTTTGTGTGAGGTGTGCAATAAAGAGTATTTGTATTGTATTGTATTGTATTGTAAGCGTGAAGAGGTAACAGACAGACAGAAAGATAAACAGCTGACAGACATACACACTTTCTCATTTATAATATTAGTATGGATTCGATTGGTAGAGGTGGCGCTGGCCACCCCACCAGAGCAAGCCATTTCCCTCGCAACAAATTCGCTAATGGTCTAACGACCGATTGCAAATTCACATTTAAAAAAAAAGATTAGTATGGATTAGAATTGTACCTTTCCACCGCCTTGTGGAGCTCCGTCGACCACCGTGGTGACCCTCCTGGTTGCCGTGGGCATAATCAACACCTGTGGAAGATTTAAATTATAATTGAGTCCTCATCGTACCGCAATGTTCTAGTTTCCCTCTGGATTGGAAGGCCAGGTTCGCTTTCGTAAAACTAGTGCCTACGCCAAATCTTGGGATTAGGTGCCTAACCAGACGCCAGCATTTAGTATACAACCGGAATTTAGAATCATAACTGGAAGTTCAATATAACTAGCGTAGCTGACTAAATGTGTCTTTCTGTTGCGTACTAACGCGTAACGTGGCGCGTATCACATAAGGATAACTGTAGGATTAATCTTAAATTTTATATGTTAAGTCTACTTTTAAGGTTCCCATGTAACTAGAAATGTCATGTGATGTTGAATAAAGTTTTTCTATTCTATTCTATTCTATTCTACTATGCAAAGGATTCGACGTGAATGTGGCGCGACCAATAGGTATTCTATCTGTTTCTGTTAAGTTTAATGAAAGGTCTGCCCACCCTTAATAACATGGGAGATTTCTCGCGGGTACTATCATTAGTCCCAAAGAGACAGCGAACGAAAAATCCATGGAATGCGAGCTCCTTACACTCCCCAAACACGTGCCTGAAACCCAGTACGCGCATGTTCGAACTAAACGGCCGCCAGGCATCGTTTTGACACCCCGCCCCCAGCCCCGCATAATAGCAATGGCACCCATTCTGTGGGGCCATTTTGCGGCGCTACTGAGACTTCTATGGTTTTTTCGTTCGCTGCAAAGAGGACGGAAAAGACGTAAATATGTATTCCGCCTTGCAGCAGCAATTTAAATGAGAAACTCAAATATTAAAGTCGGCGGCACAGGAACACAACGGTTGTAAGCCTACTTTTTACTCTTTCAAACGTTTTCACACTTGCGACGCGTTTTTCATACTGCATCACTCCATCATTTCAATTCCAAAACCGCATTATAATAAGTTGAGACAGCTCATTCATGGGCCATTTTACGGAAAATTGTACACTCGACTTTTCTTTTTAATTTTGATATACCTAATCGGGTTTTTTCTACTCGGAATCGAGAGCACTTTCAAATGTTATACGAGAAAAAAGTGTTTTTTATTCCATTCCGATACCGCTTCCATACTAAGCTTGCATGGTGGGAACGGAACGGAAAACCGAAAATTATATGTAACATTTTGGACAGTTTTTTTCTCCTATTAGGTTCGAAAGTGCTCTCAATTCCGAATAGAAAAAACCCGATTATATCATTTTTTTTACAAGTGGAGTGTACAACTTTCCGTAAAATGGCCCTCATCATGTCTTACCATGTTATCTATCTCGTTGGCGGAGATGAAGTTCTGTTCCTCCTTCAAGAAGTACTGACTCTTGGACCAGGTGTTGAATATTTCCGCCACATGGTTATACAGCTCCTCAGCCTCTGTTCAGAAAAGAAAATGATTAATCCACTACTTTACAGTTATTTTAACAAGTTGCTTTGATGTAACTATAAAAAAATGGTACAAAAAGTGACCCTCGTGTTACTTATGATATACTCGACGAATGTACTAACAGAGCATCAATTTATATTTATTTATTTATATTTATTTAAATCTGTTTGTGACAGTCAGATGAAGATTACATTACACGGGTCTAACGCCATATTTATTTACTGGTGACGTCCCAGCGAGTTATCACCGGAGCACAACATTTAACTACTTTAAAAATCTTTAAAAATGTGGACGGTAGACCCGAAAAAGTCTACTACCCGTCCATTTTGACGACCGCTTGAGCCTAGTTGGTAGTGACCCTGCCTACGAAGCAAGAGGTCCCGGGTTCGAATCCCGGTAAGGGCATTTATTTGTGTGATGAGCACGAATATTTTTTCTGAGTCTTGGATGTTTTCTATGTATTTAAGTATTTATTTATCTATATAAGTATGTTTGTCGTCGTCTAGTACCCATAGTACAAGCTTTGCTTAGTTTGGGACTATCTCGATTTGTGTATTATTATTATTATTCTGGTAGTGGCTTCCGGACTGTAGAGCCCTTATAACACTGCGACCATCGCTGATCTATTGTGATCGCCACTTACTACAATTCTTGGTCAACTCCTGCGAACTCGAAGAATTGCAGGATACTGTTGATCTCAAGAAATTTAATATCCTCCGGGCACATGATGTGTTTTCCCAGAAAGGAGTTACGGCTGCGCATAAGGCAGGGACAATCAGTTAGGATGTGTGTAGGCGTCTCCTCCGCATCAAGGCAGGGTCTGCACTGCCTTGTGTCACACAGTCCTAACGCTTGCATGTGCTTGTTTAGCGACAATGCCCTGTAAGCACCCTTGACAACATGCGTAGACGGTTCCTGCTTAGCGTCAAAGCCGCCTTTTTGCTAAAGGCTCTAATAAGCGCCTTGGAATGTTTCAGAAACAATGTTGTAGAAACAATAGGTCTTTAGAGTGAGCTTGGTCAGACTTTTGTGGATGCCACAGAACGGCTCTGGTCCGCAGTGTGTCCCCGATTTGTGTAAGATTGCCCCCTAATATTTTTATTTATTTTATTATTTCTCTGGGGCAAGACACACAACACTCACAGTATCCGCGCACAGATCCGAAGATAGATCCTATGATATATTTTTTTTATTATCAGATAAGAATTCTTAAAGCTTAGACGATCCCACTAACCATTGACGTTGTTTCTCATCCAATGGTTCCTCTGCAGATCCACATATTTGATGAGTAACGGATAGAACGAGTAGATATCCCGCACTAGGAGCTGCCAGTCTTCCTGGATCTGGGACTCCACTTGCGAAGTGTCGTCCGTCGAAGACTGGAAGTAACACAGAAAGTTAATAATTATGTTTTAATGATGGTTACGTAATCATTCCTTCGACAGTATGACTTCTCTAAGCCGTTTACAAAGTATAAAGAGGTTAGAAGCATCTCTAAATGTAAATTGGGCATTTACAAATTCGCATACCCAATTAGCGTGAGTTGTTAAATAAAAATTAACTCGGTGTCAGTTTTGTGACGACAACTAAGCATTCCAATTATGTGAAATTGAACTTGTTTCACATGTAAATAACGTGTATACGCAAATCATTTATAAATTGAAAAGAAAAAGTTAATTTGTATACAAACTGTATACTTAATTGTCGTCACAAAACTGACACTGACTTAATTTTTATTTAAAAACTCTAATTGGGTACATGAATTTTAAAAATGCCCAATTATTATATTTTCCTAGTAAATTTCTGCCACGGCGACTGGGGAGAAATATGCTTTTTTGGGGTAAATGTTCGACCACGGTGCCAATATATCCAACAGTAGAGCGAATACTAACAGCTAGAAGATATCAAACCAACTTTATTCGTTTGAAGAGTTAAGGCTCACCTTAATGAAGCCTCGTAAACTCTCCTCCTTATGGAACATGGTGTCCGTGCGTTTTCGGACCCTCTCCGCCAGTGGAAGGAACACGTCTCTTAACAGCTCTTCAGAGCTGTTGAAGTTAAAAATAGAAAAACATAAGCATGTTATGCTAAATGAGAAAAGTTGAAAAAACCCCGACATTTTCATTTCAAAGTCCAATATCTCAAAAACAGATTTTCATGAAACGTGGCTGAGAACACTCGGGATAAAATTATCTATAACCCAAAAAAACTAAACGAAAATCGGTTCACCCGTTTGGGAGCTACGATACCACAGACAGATACACAGATACCTACACAGACTGACACGTTAAACTTATAACACCCCTCTCTTTGCGCCGGGGTATAAAAAAGACATCACTGTAACAGAGCGTTAAGGCAAACGTCTTTCAATGTGGAGGTCGAACCACGACTTGTAGCACTGGTGATAAGAAGATTCCAGGTTCGAATCCTGGCAAGGTCGCCATGTACGGATGGGTGTAGTCAAACAACTGTTCACGTTGGGATTATGATATATTGAGTCTTAAGTTACATAGAATGGTTACTTATATAAGTAGGGTTAGTGTGTGGCAGTGTGAATGTCACACTACACTGGAGTTTTCAGAAGAATAAATGAAGAAAATTAGAAAGACGTATGCCCGCCCAACAGTAAGCGGACGGACATACGGTAAAGAAGAAACATTTTAAACGATATGACACGGAGTACAAACATTATGGAATAATAAAGCATCTTCATCTGAAACCCAGAACAAGACTCGAACTTGCGACCTCTGTATAGAGCACTGTACCGGTAATACGGAGTTCGCCAGTCCGAGTCTTGTTCTGGGTTTCAGACGATGATGCTTTATTTTTCCACTAGCTTCTGCGCGCGACTCCGTCCGCGTGGAAGTCGTTTATATCGTAGCTCCATACAAACTTTCACCCCCCATTTTAGGGAATTGGGGGTTAGAAAGAGACAAAAAGTAGCCTATGTCACTCTCCATCCCTTCAACAATGTCCACTTAAAAAAACACCGTTTTTTTAAGTGGACATCACCGTTTCGTTGCTCCGTTTTGCCGTGAAAGACGGACAAACCAACACACACATACACTTTCCCATTTATAATATTAGTATAGATTGTATTTGTCCTCTTTATCGTATCGTTTAAAATTTGGTCGTGGTAACTTCCACGTTAATTTGAAACGAAACAAATATTCAATAAAATAAGTTAAACAACTTTAAGAAGTGAGACACATTTTACTCGCTAACATTTTGTTTTCTTTTTATTTCATCATCATATTTTTGCCACTTTATGCTAGTGATTTAGATCTCTATAGCTAACAGACCTGGGGCCGTAGACAAGGTTACAATCGACAAGCGCTAACGCCAATAGAAAATAATAAAATGTAGGCGAATGACAGATGCCGACGAAACACTTTTCGTTGACATCTGTCATTCCCATACATTTTATTAGTTTTCTATTGGCGTTAGCGCTTGTCGATTGTAATCTTGTCTAGGCCCCCTGTACGTCTAACACAACTTGCTGACGAGTCGCTTCGCGCGCGACCGAGCGTCTCCTGTCTCACTCGCATCGTGAAAATTAGAAAGAGGTGGGTAAATCTCTCTCGACTCGCGTCGCGGCGCGGCGTCAGTTGTGCTAGCCCCCCTGCTGCGTATGATAAGCTTCAACACGGTCTTGAGGAGCTGGTTCATCCCCCTGGTTGTCCCTCGTTACGACGGGTGCGTGGTTGCTGTAACATACCTGTTGATGATAATCTGCTGCGTGTAGGTGGCGATGCGCGTCATCCACGGCGCGTTCTCGTTGCCGATGTTCTTCTTGATGAGCTTCAGCACGTTCTTGAGGAGCTGGTTCATGTGCTCGGCCGTTACCATGGTTACGTGGTTGCTGGAACAAAAAAACATGAGTGCGTTGAATTGGCCTGACCATCTGAAGATGAGGGCTCTAGGATCCAAGAGACCGATGGTATGGCCACGTGTAAAGCCATAAAACTACTTTGGTTCGACCACTCTCCGTCTCTGGTTGAAGATCCAAGGGTAGAAGGACATATATAGCTATAGAGTATTGGTCAGGGACCATAAGGTCAGGACTGTTCCTGTTGAAGATTCGGCTTAACTCGGTTCTCGCCACACCTACCTGGCTGAACGCTTTGTGAAGAAAAAAAAACCGGCCAAGTGCGAGTCGGACTCGCGTTGCAAGGGTTCCGTACATCACAAGATTTTAAACAATGTTTTTTACTAACGGAGCGTTTTTGACGTTATTGATTTTTGTCAAATACTCACGCTTGACTGCACATTTCTAATAGGTTTTCCTGTCCTCTGTAGGAAAAGAACTATTTTGTGTATTTTTTTCAAAATTTTAGACTCATAATAGTTTCGGGGGAATGGTAATTTTTTGGCTATTTTCTTAAATAATTTCTAAACTAATTATTTTAAAATTACAAAAAATATATATTTTAGATACACACAATGAGCACTTTGATTTGATATGTAACACGATAGTATATGCATAACTTTATTTTTTCATTCCCCCCCCCGCAAAAGTGGCCCCCATGTTTAAAATTCATTTGTTTGCGTTAAATGTTACTCTTTGGGTCACAAACTTACATATGTGTACCAAATTTCAACGTAATTGGTTCAGTAGTTTCGGGGAAAATAGGCTGTGAAGGACAGACAGGCAGACGCACGAGTGATCCTATAAGGGTTCCGTTTTTTCCTTTTGAGGTACGGAACCCTAAAAACACCAATAGGAATGCTTGAGCGATTGAGAATGTCTTGCCACCACCACAACCGGAAGGATTCGTAGGAGCAAATCTGTAAACCACTACACTATTGGCTATAGCTTCTTACCCCTGGGTTGGTGTGACGTTGTCAGGACCCTGCGCCCACCAGAAAGGCAGGTACGAGCACAGCAAAGGCAGCACCACGTCGATGATATGCGGGGCTTCCAAGTGAGTCTTGTCCGACTCGACGAACTGGTCTACTTCGCCCAGGATAGTCTCCAGGGTTGGCATGAACTGTTCCATTTTCGCCATTATGTCTGTGGAATAGGAACTGTATTAGCATCTACTTGGTGTGCCTTATTCACCTCCGACAAAAACGAAGGGTGTTTTAAGTTTAAGAGTCCGCAGTAAGCTCGATTCTCCATACAAACGTAGTTACGCTCTCATTTTAAAACTACGTGTTGGAGTGTAACGAAACTTTGCATATACAATGACATGAGTTATATCTATCTGTAATTAGTTTATGTAGCTTCGGATACCAAAGAAATAAAATTACAGCGAATTTAAGTTTTTCATACAAAACTTGTTTTTGCTGTATTTCATTTGTTTTATACAATGGAACCATATAAACTAATTACAGACATAGATATTCCTCATGTCAATGTATATGCAAAGTTCGCCACAATCCAACACGTAGTTTTAAAATGAGAGGGTAACTACGTTTGTATGGGAAGGTGAAATTCGGCCGAGCTTACTGCGGACTCTTAACATGTTTATCTGTGTCTGTGTGTTGCTGCTAAACGCATGAACCCATTTGTGTGGTTTTTCTCTAAAGAAATATCTTGTATGTCTAGATAGTTATTACTTAAGTATTAGCTACAGAGCAAGTAAGGGTGTGAATACGGCTGCGGCCCTCTGTAAGGTATTAACCTTACCTATATTATTATTGAATAATATAGGTCTAGCCGAAGTAAGAATGAGTGGACTAACCAGTGACCAATTGGCTTGGTCGTCACTTTCTATCACTGGTTTTGAATAAATAATAATATAAATAAGATTTTTTTTAAAAAACCTTAAATTAAAATTTTATTTATACATACAGAGTGTACCATAATGGAGTGTGAACCGATCAAGGGCATAACAGGTATCTTGTTCTGTTAAGAAAAGCCTAAAAGATTTTGTTTTGACGCATTTTTTTTTACATTTGTATGGAGCAGGTCTTCCAACGCTCAGCCCCAGTCAGCCAACGCTCCATACAAATGTAAAAAAAAAACGCGTAATTTTTTTTCTCTTATTTTCTTCTTAAACGATACCTGTTATGTCCTTGATCGGTTCACACCCCATTTTTGGTACACTCTGTACATTCACGCCTTTATTGCCAAAAGGGGTAGGCAGAGCACATGAAACTTATGTTTCAGCGCCACTTTTAGCATAAAATGCATAGTATAAAAGATCGACAAAATGTGATATTGCAGTGATAGGTTGCTAGCCCTAAACCAATCGGCCCGATAGGGCCAATTTAGCATCTAGCAATCCCAAGTTTAAGCAATACTAGGTAGTATTGCTTAAACTTGTGTGCTTCGAGCGAGTGGTCCGCAATCCGGTTGAGCAATATTACCTTGTGCTTCGAGCGAGTGGTCCGCAATCCGGTTGAGCAATATTACCTTGAGCCTCGAGCGAGTGGTCCGCAATCCGGTTGAGCAACGAGAACTGGTTGTGCTTGTTGAGGTGCGGCTCCAGGAACGCCACCGGGAACGTGGAGCTGAACGCGCCGAGACAGGAGCCCTGGATGTGACAAGGACAAACGACATGACGAAACAAAAGACGACTCGAATGCTCTAGTATCCTAAGACCCAAAATATTTCAGATTTGGTATCTATTTATCTCTAGATGCATTTGTTTTGCTTCGGTCGTTTTTTTAAAACAAAAGAAATTGAACTGCATTTCTGACGTTGAATGATTTCAATATCATTTTGTGATGTATGGTGGGCCAGTCAACCCGTCAAACGTCACCTATATTGAAAAAATAACAATGTTATGTCAATGTCATAAAGACTGACAGGGAAAAACATTTTTCCTTAAATAATCTGCACGGAAAAGAAGCGTCGGGGCACAAAAGAAAACTATTATCATGATTTTTACATGTCAAACAAACCAGTTAACACTTGTCTGAATTCGCAAGCTTCTTTTAGTGCCCGTATTGCGAGAACACAAGATGTATAATAATACTGGCACGAAATAGTACATTACTACAGAGGCCGGGAAGTAAGGGGCAACCCATTTTTACGCCGAGATATGCACAGTGCTTTTCTCAAACATGCAATGAAATAAACAAAAAAAACTCCAAGAAATCAAACTTTAATTTTCATGGCTGATCGCTGTGATCCTGTGCCACAAATTGTGATATGGAAATTAAAAATCTCCAATTTACGGATCTCTCGTCTCGCGCCGCCCGAAACGTGACACTTCGAAACCCATTATGAAGAACACAACGTCAATATTTCATTGCATGTTTGAGAAAATATTTTTGACTTACGACAGGAAGCTAGATTAGATGATGCAAAAACCATAATATTAGCTACCTTTTCTGCGAGCACGGTTCGCTTTCCACTATTAGTAGCAAAATATTCATTTCAACATTATTAGATGTCCGAATGTGATTTTGTAAGTGTAAATCTAAATGTTGAGTCCACAACCCTATTACAAAGGGTTCACACTCAACGGCAAAAGTCGCTAAGCCAACGCGACCTACGTCGCCCACGTGGCACCAACGCCGCTGCGCCGACGATGACGCGGGGTCCACCCACACGCAGTAACGAGCACAGTCGTTGCGTGTGGAACCCCATTAACACATTCACTACCAAGAATCGCTACGCTCCGATGCCGTGGTTTTTCTCGTATGTAGCGGAAAGCGACTACGGCGTAGGCGTCCGCTAGGCGGGTTCCTGGTAGTGAAAGTGTTAAGACCCTTTTTGAGAGTTTCTTCGTGTTATAAACCCTCGGTCTACTTTACTATTTCGGTTGACTACGCGTTGAAGTGCTCAGACTATTTCTTGGCACAAATCAGCGAACAAATAACAACAGATATATTAAAAAAAAACTCACCAAAGCGGGCTTATGCCTCTCTATCTCCGTCTTGAGGTATTTCCTGTCGTGCGTCAGAGTTGCGTCGGTGCCGAGAGTGTAGAGAGAGCCCAGAATCTTGTACGACGCCACTTGGATCTCGTCAACTGCAGGTGGAATAGAATTAAACAGAGTACCTATTCACGAGAGCCGGGTATATCCTAAAACTGCCACTCTTTGGGGGAGGCCTATGTTTTGAGCAACGTTGCGGGCGTGGGAACATGAACCAAAAGGAAGTGATGCGCGAGCGAACCAGCCACGCTATTAATGTTTATTTCTTCGTTCACCGCCGCGCAGCTCTGGTCGAGCATCCTATACATTATAATGACAATAAAAAAACCGCGTCAGATATCAGCATTTAAACATCAGACGTCCATTGCTGGAAATAGGCCTCCCTAAACAGTGCAGAAGTGACCAACATCAGTACATAAGTGTCACGAAACGGTTCTCATTATGGTGCTGGTGAAATGGCCAGCGCTGATCCTGTGAGCCTGCTTTGTAAGATTAATTTAATAAATAAATAATAAATAAGGCAAGAATCTACCCTCCTCTTTCTAATTGGAACTGTACTACTACTGTTCTATACTACGACGGTGGCAAATAACCATACGGTCTGCCTGATGGTAAGTAGGCACCGTAAGGACGCCTGCGTTTCCTTTATTGTTTGAGGATTCGTTGTCAGCTAGAGACATAATGCTGGTCCAACACTCTCAACACGGCGCATCGCCGGGAGCTCTTTACTCACCACCAGAAACACATCACCAAGAAAGATCTTGAACCAAAAATTATTATTTTATTAAATTACTTATTGTATGTACGAAAACTCACGTAGTAAATCAGCTCCATACTCGCAGTTGGCGAGGTGATCAAACATGGCTGTCAGCACGGGTAATATCACGCCGTTGATGTAGCCCAGTGACGTAGATGTCTTAAGGTGTGTGCCTCGTAGGTGTGCGTATTTGCCCTGCGGAAGATGAGGTATCTCATTAGTGAAACAATCACGGAAGCCGATGGTAGTGTGATTATTTGGTAACTGTAGTCTTTATTGACTCTTGCACGAATAACTATTGCGGTAACTGTGAAGTCTCCTACAGTATAGTTTAAATTATTTGAACTGAGCTCAAGAATGGCCATTGTACTGAGCTCATGAATAGCCTTTGTTTGCCTTTTTCCTTTGTAAAAAAATACTACCGCCACGTAAAATGTTTATTGAATAATGAACTCTATCTTCTTATGCAATAGATTCCAAATTAGCTACGAGATAAAATACCACACACAGCGCCTTGTACCTGGCTCGCTGGGAGCGAGTTGTTTTATCTTTTAGTCAATTTTGAATATATTGAATAAGACGATTAGACTTGAATGCTATTGTTCTGAAGATAAGAAGATCAGTGCAGTTCAGAAAATTTCAACTATAAATACAAATTGAAAAATAAACTTCCAACTTGACAAAAAAACTACTCGGGAAACCCTTGACAGAGAGTGCATTCCACAGCCCAGAGCGTTTGTAGGAGGAAATTAGTGCGCGACCATTTAGGTTCCTAGGTGTGAAGATAAACGCATTGCTGTCAGCGAGCGGTGCAATGGCAGAATGTTGGCTGTCTGCGTCAAAGCGCGCATAAAAGGTGATGAATAGAACCACTTACATCTTGTAAATTAAGTATAGTGTGGCCCAGATCATCAGCCACGTTGTTGAAGAAGGTCAACATCGATGTTCGGATGAACTCAGGACAGTTTTTGACCAGGGATTTGGCGTCAATGCCCTTCACGAGGACTTGAAGACAGCGGACGGTGATCCGCACGTCGGGACCGAATGCTGCTAGTCTGAAAAACGAGGTTTTTGTAAGAGAAGAATTTAGAATATGTTACCCGCAGTCTAAAATTCGGTGTTTCGCAATAATAACTGAAGGTGGTTAGGTAGTTATTTTTTACGAAATCTTTACAATTGAATAGAACAAAAAATTGAATAACTCGAAAACCATTTACTTTAGACCCTCGGTTGTCTGGACCAAAAATGTTGCAAATTAGCTATTGTATAACCCATTTTGGGGAAGGCCGTATTACCAGTCAACCTGTATAGCCTCATAGCTCGTAAGTAATGTATAAATACGCGGATTGCACTGGTTTCTTTTACAAACTGAAAAAAAAATAGGGCAGATAGTAATGAATGAAATTACTAATCCTACACAAATACTGTATTTTAACGGTAATGCTCAAGGGGTTTTAACAGCTCATGTCAGATTTGAAGAAGTCCCTCTAGATTTTCGTTGCGTTTTTGGTTATTTGGTAGGGATCAGGGATTATTCAAGGATCTGGCAATTTACCTGGAGCGTAAAAGACTCGCCAGCTTGCAGAACAGAGCAGCAACCATCTCTTTCTCTTTCAAACTGGCGGCACCCACGTTGTTGGTCGCCGTCGCGACTGCTATGAAGTAGTTGCGGTGGGTGGAGAAGTACTTCTCCATGAGGGGCAGTACCACCTGGATTAGGGGGTAAGCTTATTAAAGAATGCACGACCTAGTAAAACGATTTTCATTGCGGTGGTTGATACTCCAACCTGGTGCGGCCATAAGACACAAATGAGCGAACAAGGTGAATAAATATCTGAAACGACTGTATTGTTAGTTACGGCCCGGCCACAACATGGCGCGATAAGCGTTTTATCTGTTCATTGCGCGGTCGAGACGCGTAACGCACTGTGGTTAGTTGGGATCACACGCAATGAATTAGAAAAACCGCCGCCGGGCCGTTAAAGAGGACGTTCAAATATTTTTATATCACGCTAATACGACATATTGAATTTTGTACAAGCATTCTATTGTCTTTCAATATTCGGACTCATTATATGCCTATGCTTTTGTACATGCCGACAACACTAACGGGCATGCGCTCGCGGTCGTCTGTAACTTCTAACTCGGCAATTGGCGGAATATATTGCAATGATAACGGGGTTCGGTGAATAGAATGAATGTGTGTTATGTGAGTGTATCGTAATAAGTATAGACTTTGACTTTTATTTGCTAAAACTGGGAAAATGCATGTAGGAAAGCGTGTATTTATAATCTTCGAGGCGGTGGGGGACCTATTTCTGTGAACGCTTATGATTGGAGTCTAGAATCTCTCTGAATATCTCGAACGACATTCGACCTTAATGACATGAGGCAGTTTTAAATCCTACTAAATGCCTATAGTAAATGCTAAGGTTTGATGTTTGGATATTTGATTGTTTGTTACTCAATCCCGCTTAACAGCTCAACCGACTATTCACACTATAAATTTATAGCCTTGATTAAAGTATACGATATTTTTTATCCCTGGTCCACGCCGACAAAGTCGCGGGCGGAAGCTAGTATATAATAAAACTAGCTTTTGTGTACTTGTAAACTCTATTATTATTTTCCATCCTCAATTTATTCCCTTGTCGGATGATTTTCGGGATAAAAGATCATATATTTTAAAACGCACTACGTGACAAGTTTCATCTAAATAAGTCATTTTTGCGTGATGAGTAATAAACATACAAACATTTAAACATCTAAACTTTCACACCTATCTATGCTAATATAATAAAGTGGAAACGTCTGTGAGATTGAAGCTATGTAAGTTGGTATCAAAGATGAAATCTCCGGCACTACTTATGCGATTTCAATAATTCTTTCACTTGTGTATAGAGATGGACATAGGCTTTATTTTATGCCTTGGGTTTGTCTGCGTTCTTTGCAACAGGCAGCTTCTAATAATTTATATAAAGACGAGGAAGAGGGACCTTGGGAGAGCTTTGTAAAATTGTAAGGGGTAATCTCCGGAACCACTAATCCGAATTGAAAAATTCTTCAACTTGTGAACAGAATGGACTTTCTGAATGGGCAAAGGCTAATATTTGGGGTCCTGTATCTTGACCAAACAACTTTTAGCCAAATGTATCATTTGACAAATGTTTCATTTGACCTAGTGCATTTTGCGTCAAAACAGTGGTTTTTTCGGGTACTCTTTGAATATCATCAAATATAAGTCATTAGGTTAGGTTAGGTTTGTTTTATAATAATCCTGTAAAGCTTTCTATTTAAGAAAAAAATGCATTAGGTCAAATGAAACATTTGGCCAAAAGTCGTTTGGTCTAACATTAGTGAAACCTATATTTGGACTGAGAGTCCAGAAGTTGTGAAGTGATAATGAATGGATGGTGGAGCTGCAGAACAACTACAGCAAGCAATCAATTTGTAATGCATTTAATGTAAATGGGAAGCGATCGATCATTTATCGTTTGAAGCGATCTAAGGCACGACTGTACCTTCTTGAAATACTTATGTTGCATTTTGTTTTGCTTGAAAGGAATAAAAAAATGTAAACGTCACAGCACACACACAGTCAACAGGCGTTTATACCAAATTGCGCTAGAAATTCACATGAGCTCTTTATACACTTTAAATAAGTTTCTGTCAAAAATTTCATTTTTGGTACAAGCTTTTATTGCCGACTGTACTTTTCTGTATACCGTCATCAGCTACTCATTGAGACGATTCTAACGAGCCCAAACTCGATGGGGTTATTTGGTTTTATTAAGGAGTTCCTATGGCCACCTTCCAGCTCCATCATCAGATCAGCTTCACTTCATCATAATATTGCATTGTCACGCGATTTTCATATTCGTGCAAAATTTTAACTCAATCGGAAACCGGGAAGTGGATCAAATTTAAC
Source organism: Epinotia bilunana (assembly GCA_947049275.1). Classification (NCBI taxonomy): domain Eukaryota; kingdom Metazoa; phylum Arthropoda; class Insecta; order Lepidoptera; family Tortricidae; genus Epinotia; species Epinotia bilunana. The sequence goes on from OX346274.1 coordinate 1,887,296, forward strand.
TTGCAAGATTTGATTACAGACAGACAGACAGACAACGGGACAGGTGAAACTAAATAAAAGCTTTTATATAAAGCTTGTAAAGCTTGTATTGTAGCTTGTTGCATTATATTAGGTCACAATCGCAATAATAGTCGAAAAACGCCCATAGCAAGAAATAAATAAATAAATATATTTATTTGGTGTAAATTAGAAGTGACATGAATTTCAATAACTACTATAGAAATACGTACACCAAAATGGATGCCACTCAGCATATGCCGATAAAAATATATGCTAAAGGCGCTCGTTTTCAGAGCACCCGGTAATTTAACCCTTAAATGGGTAACAGCAACATATTTGCCGTCATAGATGAAATTAAAACGACTGTATTCTGACTGATTAACGGTTTAAATTTAAATTAATTGAAAGAGTTGTCAAATGGTCAAAGGGCTAAGCTCAACCAACTCAAACAGACTATGAGGGTTTACTCAAAAAGGCTTGTATTATGAGTACTTTATGTCCTCAAATGAATCGCTAAAGCGAATTCTAGCGACCACCCTTTATAACTCACCTTAGAAAAGAACTTAATGTCCCTCGTACTAGTCTTAAAACTGGTCCTCCTACTGAACGTGGTCGACGGTTTCAACAGCTTCATATTGATGGTCGCCCTGTCAATATACTGTATAAGTTTCTCGAGCAGCGAGTACGCGAATCTGAGCTCTATTGCTACGCCCGTAGTGGTCTGTTCCGTGTCGCTCTGCTGCGCCTTGCTGGGTCTGTGGAGCTTGTAGCCCTGGTATTGGAGGTATTTGAGGAATTCCTGGGAGCGTTCTCGATCCTTCTTCTTTTCTTTGTCGGTTAGGAGGTCGTATGGGACGAGTTGTGGGTGGATGCCGCCTGTGGAAGAAAGAAGCACGTGCTATACAATGCAAATACTCTAAAAGGTACGATACGAATACAGTCACAAAAAGAAACAAAACAACAACATGTAGGTAGAGGTAGAGAACAGACAGACAGACATCGCGTTAGAGCGATCTCTTCCAAAGTGATATTAATGTTATAATACGCTGAGAAATACATGTTGCGCCGATAGTAAACTACGTCATACATATTTTGAGCAGACTGGCTCAGTAACCACACCTTACAGAAGGCCCCGTTGAGATTAGATTTTAGTAAGGATTAAGATGCTCTTGAAGGGGGCGTCCTCCTGGAATGATCATTTCTCTACCTGCACCCAAAGATCATTGATTTGATTTTGTCGCTAGCTATGTGCCCTCGGCCCACATAACCACGATGCAGAAGCGATGGAAACGCGATTCAGTAACGGCACAGTACCACAGTCGCGCGTTTGCATCGATGCAGTCGCGATGATGTAGCGCGTTGGCATCGCTTCTGTAGCACGTTGCAAATGCGACTAAAGCGCGTTGGTTGATGGCTGTCTTCTTCTTTGTCCAATTTATATTCCCAGTTCATCTGGGGTCACGTCTCCCTGTACATGCCAGAGAACTCATCTCTGAGTGTCATTGATGGCTGTCATAAAAGTGAATAATATTACCTCCGTTAGTAGTAAGCTCTTCCTTCTTCTTCTTAGCCCAGATGTCGTGCGCGTTGTCGGCCAGCCTCTCGGCCATGTTCTGCATTTCCCTCGACAACGTCAGGTTGGTCATGTCCACGGGATGCGGGTTGTAGTTGAACGGCGTCGCTGAGTCCGTCTGCGCGATAAAACACAATTATTATTGCTTTGCATAAAGCGCTTTGCTTCTAATTTTCAGGAAAGCTAATGAGTGGAACAGTTCCGGCATACTATCGACAACACACTTAACTGACCATCGGTGCACCTTAAGTGCATTGTAATAAGGTTCTATATAAACACAGGATGGTCAGTTAACAGTGTTGTCGTTTGTACCTTTCCACAGCTACTTATAAATCTGGTCATGACGAGAGTGAATAGGCACTATCTGCTCGTAGGTATACATATAACACCCTCGACCTATGTCATACAAATAAATACTTTGACTTTTGACTTTGACCTTATAATCACCTATTCTAATATACCTCACTAGCGACCCACCCCGGCTTCGGACGGGTACCATATTATACATATAAACCTTCCTCTTGAATCACTCTATCTATTTAAAAAAACCATATCAAAATCCGTTGCGTAGTTTTAAAGATCTAAGCATACATAGGGACAGACAGCGGGAAGCGACTTTGTTTTATACTGTGTAGTGATAATCACATACTATATAGGTGACATAGTGGCCAAATACGTACCTATTTTTATTTAAAAAAAACCAGTGCGACTAGTTTGATATGTTTTATGGGCATGTTTTATGTGACACCTATCGTGCTAGCTGGGCAGGTGATCAGATCATGGTGGTTCCTTTTCTGGGTTGGAAGGTCAGACGGTTGTAAGGTAAGGTCAGAACGTCAAAAATAGTTCCAGCGGAAATTTTTGGGGTTAGATAGAAAGTAGATCTCTTTCAAGATGCAATTGGGATAATGCGACGATGAAGAAGACAACTATTCAATGGGACTTCTATAAATTTGGTACTTATAAGCAGAGCCCGGAAAATCCATAGCAAAATAAAAGACTGTCGCAATCAAACTAGTGTTAGAAGCATTTTTTTATCGATGATATCGAGTAAGTTTTGTCTAAAAAAAAACAAACCGATATGTTTAGGTAGGTACATTATATTATAATCATTCACGCCAAACGCAAAAGAAGTGGTAAGTTAAGGGTTTGTTTGATATGTGTTATTCCATCTAAAACGCAACGTAACTTATATTATCAACGTTACTTATATTTCATATTAAGTAATAAGTAATAACCGTTCCCTTTTGGCTTGGCCGTAGTCGGGTAAGATGTCATGTGCTGCTGTGTGTACTGACGTGGATTTCGAGGAAGAAATTGCAGCTGTATCTATATTATTATACAGACCTATGTGAAATGTTGTATTAATTTTTTTATTTAATTTGGTGGGCCGTTTTTTTCTCATAATAAGCTGCGTACGAATTTGAGCGGCTCAGCCTGAGGCATGCTCGCCCCGCGCGGTGAGCTGCTCACGAGCCAATTAGGTGCACATAAACATGCGCGGGCGAGGCAGCGTGCTTGCGGCGAGCCGTCTTTGTGCGTCGTTCAAAATGGCGTCGGACACGATGACAGCCGCGGCTGCGTTTATCATATTTCACCGAATTGTATTCATAAATTTATGAACAAAACTCGATTACACATGTACAGCTAATCCACTTGCTTAAATTCATACGCGCCTGGCCCACAAACAAGTCGGAACGTGTCGCGGCACGCTCGGATACACGTCCAAATGACGCTCGGCACGCACGATGAGGCGCCCTCGAGCGCGGGCACGAGACCGCCTCCGGCCGGCGCCGCGCGCCGCCCGCGGGCTGCTCCACACTGCGCGTGAGCGCGTACGGATTTGAGCGAAATAGGTGAGCCGCGCGTGCCTCAACCCGAGGCTGCTCTGATTCGTACGCAGCTTTACACAACTATCGATGTCGATAAAAAATGTTTCTAACACTAGTTTGATTGCGACAGTCTTTTGTTTTGCTATGGATTTTCCGGGCTCTGCTTATAAGGGTAGGCTGAGACCGCACGTAGGGAACACTGTTGTACTTATGTACGGTTGGATTTCGCGACAAAATAGTTGACAAATCTTGCCAGCACGTCTAGCATGCGACGGCCGCGACATACTCTCGATTTTTATCGCACTATATCTCTTGTTCTAAGTGTTCTAATAAGAAAGAGACGGATAGTGCGAGAAAAATCGAGAGAGCTCGCGCGCCGTCGCATGCTAGCCGTGCTGAATGCGTATCCTTTCGCTTCATAGAACAACCTGCGTATAAACTCACAAGAGCTGGCGCGTAATGTCTATCAAATGAATGACAGTTTCATATATTTTCCGCGCCAGCTCTCTTGAATCGACTTGTACATTAGAACAACAATATAAAAAAGGTTAGTTTTTCTTTTATCACAAGAAAAAGGGTTTTTACCCGACGAAGAAGATTTTTTCCTTCATTACGGACGTAGTCGCGTTCAAGTAATATGCAAAGCGAATAAAATTCAGAAATATTTTCAGTGCCCGAGTTATGAATACATTTCTGGTAAGTACTAATACAGTAACACGTTATGGTGAATGCGACAAAATAATACTGAGTGTCTTTTTAATTCCACTGAGAGTTCTAAAAAGCTTAGCATAGTTTTTGACGCATCCATTGTACTATCGACAACACAGCTAACTGACCATCGGTGCACCTTAGTTTGTACTAAAGGTTAAGAATAGTTTAAGACTAGATTAACAGTAGTATGCACGTGCATTGATTGTTTTTGCATACTATTGCATGTTGTGACTAAAAAAAATAAAAAAAAATAGAAATATTGTCAGTAATCGGCAAGTGTAGCCGCGTCGTCGGCGACCTGGGGCATGCACCTGGGCCACAACGGAAGAACAGCGCTGGCCTTGCCAGCTTCATGCTGAGTTGTGGCCCTTTTGTGACAAACAGTGTTCGGCCTGTTTGTGTAATTTTTGTTACCTACGTGTTTGTCACAAATAAATGCTTTTCTTTCTTTCTTTCTTTCCTTAAGTGCATTGTAATAAGGTTCTATATAAACACAGGATGGTCAGTTAACAGTGTTGTCGTTTGTAACAGTTAGTGGGGTACTTACCACAACATCTGCCGGACGCTGCGACGGGATATGGAAACAACATACAGGTTAACACAGGGCACACGGGTTGTTATGGTTTACATTATGTAAAAACCCTAGTGCACAAACATCCATTATGTTAAACACTATTAAAACGTATCACCTCCTAGGGCCCAACTAATAAAATGTTTGTTATGGTCATTTGAATCTATGTAGTTCTAGGTGGTAGATCGAATTTAAATTATTCGATTTTTCAACGAAACAAAATATATGCTAGTTTATTTGTTTTATGAGGGGTTCATCGCATTAAATCAGAGTACACTTTGATAACGTACACGTTATCCATACGAATATCCATACAAATCCATATTGACATTATAAATGCGAAAGTCTGTCTGTCTGTCTGTCCGTTACCTCTTCACGCTTAAACCGCTAAACCAATTTAGATGAAATTTGGTAAAAAATATAGTTTGAGTCCCGGGGAAGGACGTAGAATAGTTTTTATCCCAGAAATCATCCCCTCTTCTTCTTCGTGTCGAGGTTCCTCAAATATGAGATGCCCAATGGGCAGCGGTGTGGACAGCTCTGGCAGTCGCGTCTCTCAGGTCGTGTTCCGAGCAGGAGTGTGGGCATGTGGGGCACGCCATCAGGTGCACCATGGTTTGCGTTGCTGTACCGCAAACACATTGGGTTGATTTGCTACGATGCAGTCCCCATCTGGCCATGTCTTCCTTACAGCGGCCAACATGCGTTCTGAGCCTATTTAGCGCCCTCCAGATGGGCCATGGCTCCTTGTGGCCGGGTGGCAGTTGTTCCGAAGCTAGCACGTAGACGTCGGGCGGAGGGCATCGTGTCCGCCATATCAGGCAGCGAGCATCTGAGGGGTCGCTTTGCAGGGGCCTAGTGTTCCGCATGAAACTCCTGCGACTCTTGAGACGGGCAGATGGCGGGTTATGACCGTACAGTGGGTGGCGCTGGTCAGTCTCCTGTTTCCCCTTTTCCACGGCACTTGCCACCTCTCTACGGATTTCAGGAGGGGCGATGCCCGCGAGTGGGTACAGCTTGTTGAGTGGAGTTGGCTTGAGGCATCCGGTGATGGTGCGGCAGGTAGCATCGAGTGCAGCAGTCACCAGGCCGGCGTGTGCGGCCGATGCCATACAGGGCAGGCGTACTCTCCCGCAGAAAAGCACAGCGCCAGCCCGGTGGTGCGCACAGTGTGCGCAGATGATCCCCAGCTTGTCGACGTTAGTCTTCGGAGCAAGTTGTTACGTGCGCTGACCTTCATGCGGGTGTTAGCACAGTGCGTCTTGTACGTAAGTGCCCTGTCCAGCGTAATTCCCAGGTATCGTGGGTTAGCGCAGTGTTCAATCGCCGCTCCCTCCCAAGTTATATTTAGGGGTCTTTGCGCGTGATGATTGCGCAGGTGCGCATTGCAATCATCCCCTAAGGGGGTGAAATGGGGGGATTTTTTTATGGAGCTACGATATAAACGAGTTCCACGCGGACAGAGTCGCGGGCAGAAGCTAGTAATCTTATAATGCCCTTACGAGGATAATGTTCGTACGTGTAGAATTACTGAGACAGTCAATGCAATTTAACAGTGTCATAACATTAATAGACCTTTATGCGACTGGTGCATATTTATAGAATCAGACAAATTTTGAATATGACTGACTTTTATATTGCTTACGTTAACACAGGGGTAACCTAGGATTTGTTGTTTCAACCACATTCTAAAAGAAAGAAAAGTATCTTTTGACTAGTTTAAATAAGCTAAAACAACATATTCTAGTTATAGAAAATTACCATGCATTTTACATATGAAAAGGGAAACTCCATTATTATACAGAGGGAACATTCCGACATAGTTTGACGGATTGTAAAAACATTCACCGAAGATAAAATTATTCTTCCACAGAATTTATAAAAAACTAAATTAACTAACTAGACATTTATGCTCTTAGGCATACCTACATATATACTCACCGGCAATAAATTCGGCCCAAATTAGAAAAATGCATTACATTATTTAAAACATTATTTTATCTATTCAATTTATAGTTTTTGGGAAAAAAAATCTGCCGGTGAGTGTAGTTTAACAACTAATAAAACCAATATATCTGAGTTTTTGAGAATTGAACTCAGTAAAATCTACTGTGCATAAAACACATTAAAGTACTGTATAAGAAACTAGAAACAATACCGTTTCTTTTTCTTTCTCACTCTCTCCTTCCTGGCAGCATGATTAAACAAAACGAATGCTTATTTTATATATTTCAAAGGCTTTTAAAAACTTTTTAATTCGAAAGTCGATTGCTATGTATTACATTTAGTATGTAGTGGACTGTTTAAGGAAAACATGAAGGAACCCGGCTTAATCAAAAGTGTTTTTCCCTCTAGGTTGGAAAGCCAGATGGCAGTCGCTCTCATAAAACCTACGCCAAACCTTGGGGCTAGGTACCAAAGCGGACCCTGGGCTTAGGGATGATAATGTATTCCCATTATCGCTCATCAGGAAAATAGGGCTCGCCGAAGAGTTCTGCATTTTACGCTATACTTTTTTTAATACAACGACGGCGGCAAACAAGCGTACGGCCTCCCTGATGGTAAGCGGACACCGCAGCCCATAGACAAGAAGGAGTAATAAGGCGTTGCCGAACCTTGATATGTTATACTCACCCCTCCAGACTTGGACTGTCGCCGCATAGAGCTGCGGTTGGTGCTCGGAATGTCGACTTCAGAATGCTCCACCGACCAGCCCAGTGCCAGCAGGGCTTTCAGCGACTCGCGCACCGGTTCCTTGTACCGCTCCTTCTCCTGGAAAGAAAACATACAATATAATACACATACATCGTAACGATGTGGTGTCGGGTTATAGTTTCACCACCCCCTTTCTTCCCGTGGCTGTCGTAAAAGTCGACTAGACATTAGACCCACCCGTCACACGCACCGCACCGCCTCGCCATACTAACGCGCTAGTCGCTAACGTAACGTACTGCTCGTCGCTAACATAACGTAGTATGGCGTCTAGTGAGCTGTGACCCTAAGGGATCAGGGTTGAAGTGTGTTGCGGGCGATGGGCTAGCAACCTATGACTGCCATATTAAATTTTTTCGATCTTTTATACCCACATTTATGCTAAAAGTGGCACTGGAACATACGTTTCATGTGCTCTGCCTACCCCTTTTGGGAATAAAGGCGTGACTCTATGTATGTATGAACATCGTAACGAAACAAATTATTTTATTTAATATTTTTTGTTTCGTGTTATTTTTAACGAGGAAGTTACCCCGATCATATTTTAAACAACATGATACAGAGAGAAAGAATATAATGGAAAAATAAACCATCTTCGTCTGTAGCCCCCGACAGGACTCAGGGCTCGACAGGAGGTTAGGATGGAGCGAGCGCATAGCTCGCCCATTAGAATGGTCCTAGAAGGCTGTGAGCCTTTCAAGAGAATACAGACAGGTCGCTATTCGTAGCGGGAGTATAATTGAAAGATACGCGACTTCCGTCACTGTCCTTGTAGCTTAGTGGTCAAAGCACTAGCGTTAGTAGAGATCGCAGGTTCGAGCCCTGTCGGGGGCTTTATTATTCCATTATATTCTTTCTATCTGTATCATATCGTATATAATACACATTCTCTTTATTGCTCACCAAAACAACAGGTACAAGTACATTTATATCCACGATAACAAAGCGGGCAAAAATATCTGACACGTCCGAACGGCGTAAAAATAAAGTCGTGTCAGAAATGTAGGCGTGCTCTTGAGGCACATATTAATGGGGGTGACTGTACATGAACTAATCTACATAGAATCTGCTGTAAACAAGAGGCGGTAACACCGCTAAAAAGCAAATATTTCGTAACACACCCGTATTCTTACAGTAATAAAGACGTGCATCGAAGTATTTGGCTACATTGGCTGCTACTAACTGGGGAGTTTAAAAAAAAATGGCAGGTTAAGGGGCTCCTAGCTGCCAATGACCTTCGATCTATAACTGTCGGTTTATTTGTGTTTTTTATGGTTTATCGTATTAACAACAACGAGGTTTACCGAAATAGTATCCCATATTTACTTCAAACCTCACAGTTTTCGGGATATATGGCACCAAACTTTGGCAATTTCAGGCCAAAAAACCAGTTTTATGGACGTAACTTTTGTGAAAATGAGTATAAAATAAAAATCTCTCTTGGGTTGTTAGAGACGTCAATAAGGAACAGTTATATGTAGATTTCATATATAAAAGTGCATGAACAACATAATAATATCGAAAACAGAGCTTTTTTGGACCATGTTTGAATAAATCATAAAAAAATAAATATTAATTATTTTCAAAAAAACTCTCGTGCAAATGTAGATAAAGAACTAAACAACCGATAGTTGTTTGTTCCATAAATATATCTATAGTTTTGACGGAGGAATATCAATTCAAAACTCGTCAAAACTAGCCAAAAAGCGCGTGGAGCCCCTTAAAGTTAACTAAAGTGATGTTCAAGTCACGTCTAACCTGTCGGTTTTGTTACTACCCGTAACTATCCGTTTAACTACTCACTTGCTTGTGGCAATCACAGTTGCCAATTTCACCAACCCCTAAACTGATTGTGGCAACTGTGGTTGCCAGGCGAAGTATGGGCTGTCTTGATAAAAAAACCGAAGCAATTTGGGCCAACTTTTTTAAAATTCGAAATCAAGTGAGCGGTTATGGGACATAAATTAATGAATACGCCCAACTATATGACGCTGACTGTACAGAAGACGATATACATACTTATACAGAAATATTTTAAATATGGATAATAGAAGAAACTTACATCTGGCTTATACATTACGCAAAATTATTGAGTTCGAAAAACCTCCTTATCTTTTTGAAGTGGGTTCAGGACGCTTGCAAGAGGCAAGTACGAAGCCATAGAGTAAATACATTGTTTGTCCCAAAACATAAAACCAAGTCGTTTAGGGGGGGGTTCAAGTTTGCAGCCTCTAAAATCTGGAATGATTTACCACCACCTTTAAGAAGCCCAATGACATTACTCAATTTTAAGAAAATGGTTAAATCATACTTTCTGCAACTGCAAAAAGGAGGCCGCACCCTTAACTAAACATTTTTTTATTTTATTTATTGTATTTTGTAAACAAGAATATATGACTTAATAATAGAACTGCACGTACACACACACACACACACACACACACACACACACACACACACACACAACTCCGTAGCAGTGTGCTGCATACATGTTTATCTTTTATATTTGTTTTTTTTTTTAACAGGGCCGACCTATGCATAGGAAAGGGCCTGTCTGAAAATCAGCGCTGGATATATACCACCAATCTGGCTAAGGCTGAGACTGGCACCCATTGCCCACACAATTAAGTTACTATTGCTAGTTCTCTCAAATTCAAATTCTATCTAATTTTAAGATTACTAAGTTTAGTTTTTTAGCTTAGCTGTAACTTTAAGATGTGGCAATAAACGATTTTTTTTTTTTTTTTTTTTATATATAGATAAACTAGTGGTTCCGTGAGCTGTAGAAGTCGACTGTCTTTTTCAAATAAAACAATAATTTTAAAAAAGTTGCTAGACAAAAAAAAACTATATTATCAACATTGAGTTATATTACTAGAGTAGACATCACCTAGCATAAGTTTGCGCATGTCAACATACTCTCATGAGAGTATGTTGGTTTATTCAGTGGCGGGCAGTGATGGCGGTCGTTTCGAATACAATTTTTACTCAAAACTTTAAAAAAATGCCTTCTTTTGCATTGCGCTATTACACCAACAAGAAACCCAACAATAGTAAAAGAACGGGGATCACTTTTCATCGGAAAATTCACAGATTTTTGAAATAACATGATTTTTTCTGTAATTTATAAAATACGCGCCGATGGCGGCCATTATTTCAAAGATTAAAAATGTAGAAGTGACAATTTCCTAAGACTATTTTGCCTTATTAGTAGAATATTAAACTTACTACATTTACTGATTTGAAGCTTTAAAGATCTTAATTTTTGCGCCAAAATAGCAGCAACCATTTGTTGTATTTTTTATTTAATCGTTTTTATGAATAATTTTAGTGGCAACGTTCAGTTCTCCTTATTTAAATATATCTTAAGTTCTACTTATTTAAATCCTAGGTAAATTCTCTTACATAAATAATTTACGCGATGCGAGTATGGTCTCCGAATGTGAACCCATTACCAAATTTAGGAGAATATAATTATTTTATCAATTTCCAATTTGAAAATGGTTGTAATTTAGTTTGTTTGTCTTGCTACGATTGCTATCAAAATCGATATCTGAGGATCCGCATGGACCTTAAATTAGGACTTTGTCATCAAATCTGACACAAATTGCTGAGACAAATTGCATCAACATAGTGCATCCACGGTAACTATAAAGATATCCAGTATATAAAATACAAATACCAAATGTCGATGATTAAATAAATAATTGTTTTTTTTTAATAAGTGTATTAAATCCCGCTATAGCCATAACTGAATCCGAATTCAGAAAATTGTCGCATCTACTACGTTTACATACTCTGTGATTTTCCAAGATGGCGGCCTCATTGGAAGACGTCAAGAAAAATGTTCTGGGTTGCCAGTCTATACGTAGTAATAGTAAGTCAATGATTATCAACGAATCTTCTCACAAAATTTCACGATAATTGGTTGAGGAATGCGACCTGTAGACCGGACAGCGGGACAGACACAGGACATACGAACGATTCTCGGCCCAAGCTGAGGCATAGAACTTCGTTCGCTTCGCTCGCTCGTCGATATACAGTTTAAATCAAGATGTTTAAATCAATAAAGATCCGCGTTTGCCTTCTGCTCCTCCTCGATCCCTAATCTCACTTCTGAGCTAGTCAGGAAACCCTCGCAAGACCATAGTGTTCGTGTCGTATGTGTACAGTCAAGTGTAAAAATATGGGTGCATACCACTTACATGTCCCCATAACTTATGTCAGCGAATTAAGGGGCTCCACGCGCTTTTTGGCTACTTTTGACGAGTTTTGAATTGATATTCCTCCGTCAAAACTATAGATATATTTATGGAACAAACACCTATCGGTTTTTTAGTTCTTTATCTACATTTGCACGAGAGTTTTTTTGAAAATAATTAATATTTATTTTTTTATGATTTATTCAAACATGGTCCAAAAAAGCTCTGTTTTCGATATTATTATGTTGTCCATGCACTTTTATATATGAAAGCTACATATAACTGTTCCTTATTGACGTCTCTAACAACCCACGAGAGATTTTTATTTTATACTCATTTTCACAAAAGTTACGTCCATAAAACTGGTTTTTTGGCCTGAAATTGCCAAAGTTTGGTGCCATATATCCCGAAAACTGTGAGGTTTGAAGTAAATATGGGATACTATTTCGGTAAACCTCGTTGTTGTTAATACGATAAACCATAAAAAACACAAATAAACCGACAGTTATAGATCGAAGGTCATTGGCAGCTGGGAGCCCCTTAAGGGTTTGGTACATATTTATGAGAGGATGTACTAAACCCACACATCACATCTGGTCCTGTTCACGAACCATTTTTAACCCCCGACGCAAAGAGAGGGTTGTTATAAGTTTAACGTGTCTGTCTGTGTATCTGTCTGTGATATCGTAGCTCCCAAACGGATGAATCGATTTTCGTTTAGTTTTTTTTGTGTCATAGATAATTTTATCCCGAGTGTTCTTAGCCATGTTTCATGAAAATCTGTTCAGCCGTTTTTGAGATATTGGACTTTGAAATGAAAATGTCGGGGGTTTTTCAACTTTTCTAAGTTGTAGTTATTATGAAATAAGGTCGATCCCTATATGTATGAGAGACAACACTTACATAGTCATTTAGCATTTTGTACGGCTTGAGACGCGAGTGGACTTTCTGGCTCTCCGACCGCGACTCGCCGTACACCCAACCGTTCTCGATTTTCCTGTCGAGACATAAAAAAAAATCATGCTTGACGACCACTGATCTTTGTCACGTGGAACATCATCTATCTTTATATGGTTAGAGCGCAACAGAAGTATGTCGTTCCAACTGTAAAGATGGGACCCAGAAACAGTAGTAACACACAGGACTGCTGCTTAAGGTGGTTCGCTTTCCATACAAAACGTTATTTGACACTCGCAGGCTAACGGCGTGTTTTTTTAAGAAACTTATGTAAGTAACTTTCATAAATTGGCTTTCCATTTGCGCGAAATTTCCCCTTCTCTTGAATAAACTTGTATAAACTAGGATAATTTGAGATATTAGTTTGTGACATCATACTTTGGGAAAACCATTTTTCTCAAATTATTTATTTATTTATTATTTATTCAATCTTTATTGCACAAAAGAACAACTTATCGTACAAAAGGCGAACTTAATGCCTTAAGCATTCTCTACCAGTCAACCTTTGCAAAGCAGACAAATTGTGGGCGGTGGGTGCAACTACAGATATAAACACACATTAAACATACATTTATAATAAATAACAACAATAGGTAAATAAATAAAAATACATACAAATATAAATACCTACATATATATATATATATATATATATATATATATATATATATATATATATATATACAGACGAAAATAGAGCACAGAAACACTTAAGAATCTACGGCTCTGCTAGCAAACAACTTGCGTAACGATCTTTTAAACGCGAATCTGGTCGAAGACTGTCGGATTTGAACGGGTAGACCGTTCCCGAGGCGAGCGATTCGAATGGTAAACGAATTGGACATGAAACCAGTTCGGTGAAGTGGAATAGCGAGAGAAAGATTGCCTGAAGAGCGAAACTGACGGGTACAATTCACACCATGGTACTGGAACAAACTTTTGAGATAGTCGGGAGATTTTGGGTTCTGGAGAATTGAAAAAAGGAAGCAAAGCATACGAAGATTACGGCGTTGGCGGATGGGTAACCAACCAAGCTTAGATCGGTAGGAGGAGACATGATCGTATTTACGGAGGCAGAAAACAAAACGAATACAGTTATTAAGGAGACGCTCTAGTTTATTTAGGAGTTCCTCGTTTAAGTCCGGATAACACACATCACCATAGTCGATTATGGGTAGGATCAAACTTTGCACTAATAAAACTTTGGTATGAATAGGCAGGAAGTGTTTGAGTTTATTGAGGACATGAAGGGAGCCGATCACCTTTCGGCTAACTTCAGCAACTTGGGTCCTCCAACTCAGGGTGTTGTCCAAATACACTACTAAATTCTTTACCTTCTGGTTATAAGGAATAGCAGTGCCATTGAATTAAATATGAGGAATAGAGTTTAAATCTAGCTTAGCCACTTGATGGGGACTACCAATAATAATGGCCTGACATTTGGACGGGTTGACAAACAAGCCAAATTTCTCGGAACATCTCTGAATGTGCGCCAGATCTACGTTTAACTTATCAATAGCAGCTGAGAGGTTAGAGACGTTAGACTGATCATACAATTGCAGGTCGTCAGCATACAGGTGGTAAGCGCAGCGAAAGTCAGGAGTCAGAAAGTTAATAAAAATAGAAAATAAAAGTGGAGATAAGATCCCTCCTTGAGGTACGCCACTAGCTTGTTCGCACCAGTCAGAAAACTATTCTAGTTTATACAAGTTTATTCAAGGAAAGGGGGAATTTCGCGCAAATGGAAAGCCAATTTGTGAAAGTTACTTGATTTCTTAAAAAATCAAGCCGTTAGCCTGTGAATGTCAAATAACGTTTTGTATGGAAATCGAACCACCTTAAATATAGTAGTTACCTTGATGCCCAAGCGTCGTGGTAGTGCTCAGAGAACTTCTGCACGATGGTGTTGAGATCGTTGTTGAGCGCCACCGACGAGGTGTTGATGGGTTGAGGATCGTACTGCGGGTTGTCTGGACCACCTGGATGCCACGTTTAATAAACAAGGCTATAATTCATGAAAAAAGAAACGCCGGTGAGACGATGCGCATTATTTAACCGCCATCGCCTGATAACAGAGTTGAAAATTGCGAGTCATTTTATTGACGTTCGGCGGTTAAAAGTCCGTATATCGTTGTACTGTTTCGAGAAATGACGGACAGTAAGTACCTATTCTACCCTATTAACGTAAAAGACACAATACAGTACAGTCAAACAAACAAACAATTTGCAGAAAAAGGGTAAGTTTACATGTCTTAGAGTAAATACATTATTGTTTCACCTTTTCCAGCTGTTACAAACAGCATGCAAATATGTACATTTATACCATAGTGTCAGCATTATATAGTTGGTAGCGGCCAAAGTAGCCAAATATATCGCAACACATCTTTATTACTATAGGTGTAAGGACATGTTACGATATACGATATACAAATCATCTTTGTAATGACATGGATTGATTTGTCACCTAAACTTTATCCAGCTAGCGTCATTCCCGGTTGTGCCCTAAAGGAGACCGGGAACCGCGTTGACACCTTATCCCAAGATTTGTAATAGGCACTAGTTTTACTAAAGCGACTGCCATCTGAACTTCCAACAATGAGGGAAAAGTAGACTTTATTGGGATTAGACCGGTTTCCTCGCGATGTTTTCCTTCACCGAAAAGCTAACGGTATGTTACGTACATAAGTTCCGAAAAACTCATTGGCACGAGCCGGGATTAGAACCCGCGACCGCCGCTTGACAGCTGCACGCCTGAACCACTAGGCTACCGTAGCTTCTCATTAAGGTAATCAATAGCCATAATACCATAACATAAAAAAATGGGCTTGACCAATAACTACTGGCCACTTCATCTGTGATAAGGTCAGTCGGGGCAAGTGCGCAATCGGAGTAAGTGCGATTTCATCAAACATATTGAAATCTAACATATTGAAATCTACTGATATTTTAGTACTAGACATCTTAGATGATCATCATTGTCATCATATCAGCCAGAAGACGTCCAGTGCCAAACATAGGACTCCCCAAAGAGTGCCACAATGACCGGTCCTGTATGGTAGGCGCATTTACCCCGTTGGCGCACTTGCTCCGACTGACCTTAATAAAGAAATGTTGTGAAGATACAAAATTACTTAAAACTAAGTTAAAAGACGACTCTTACCGGAAGACTGTTGTTCTTTGCCATAGAACTCATCGTCGTAGTTCTTGACAAGGGAGTAGTCCGGCGGCAGGGCACAACCTGGAACACAGTAAAAGGAACATCTTAAAGTGGGTATGATCAAGTCCAGTTTACTCCCCCCGTCTTTCATACTGCTACTAAATGGGCTGCTGCAGTATGGTGCCGATGCTCATCCAACTTTGTGGTCAGACGGCCGGTGACACGAACGCAGAGACCGGCGCTAGTTTTATTGACGAAGGCCTCCAGATCGTGCAGCTCCGCGGCGTTACCTGTGCTTGCGGGCGTGTTACCTGCCGATCTGGAGGTCTGTCGTGCAGGACGGATCGCTCAGGAGCGACACCAACTGGCCCCCAGGGAGCACCGGAGACTCAAGACGACGGTTAGGGCAGACATCGTGGCTCAGTGGCAGGAACGATGGCAGGGCAGTACGGACGGCCGCGAGCTGTACAGATTCTTCCCAGACGTGAGCTTGAGGCTAAGTTCGGAGTGTGTGGGACCGGATTTCATGGTCTCCCAAGTACTCACCGGGCACGGACGCTTCAGACAGCGCCTACACAGGCTAGGGCTGTGGAGTCTGCGGAGTGCCCATGCGGTGAGGACAACGAGAGCCGGGATCACGCTCTCTGGGAATGTAGGCTGTACGCGGACTCTCTCGATCGGAGATGCTGGAGGCCCAGTGTTCCACGAGGAGCTTGTCTCATGCGAGCAGAACTTCGAGGCGTTGCGCAAGTTTGCGCACTCATGGCACACCAAGCGAAGGAGTTTCAAAGAGTGAGCACAGCAGTGTGTGGTACCGTCGATGCCGAGTGACGTGCTGTGTCGTCGAGCCCCATTTGGGGAGAACGTAGCAAGTAGGTATGGCCTGCCCAGAAAGGGAGAAAGGCCGGGACGTATTTAAGAATTTGTAGGGCATCAAGAAACTGCATGTGTGAAAGAGCCGAAGGCAAGTAGCGCATGACAGTGATTTGGTCTGTAAGCCAAAAGGCAGGAAAGACCATGAGGACATGGAGGGAATGCTACTAAATGGGGTCATCAGAGTCACGAGAGCTCCATGTGGCAGGGCCGGCACTTTCCTAAAAAGGGAAGGCGATTTGAGATTCTACAGTCCGGCAGCGATGGTTTTTTTATATTACGATGGTGGAAAATAAACA
Source organism: Epinotia bilunana (assembly GCA_947049275.1). Taxonomy (NCBI): domain Eukaryota; kingdom Metazoa; phylum Arthropoda; class Insecta; order Lepidoptera; family Tortricidae; genus Epinotia; species Epinotia bilunana. The sequence goes on from OX346274.1 coordinate 1,904,183, forward strand.
TAACAGTATGTCTGCCTGCAAACCTTGGAGGATTTACTCTGATGGTGTGTGGCCTACGACAATACATGAAGAGGCCGAGAGGCCATAAAACATTATTGTTCGCAGGTTTACACGTGTTCCGCTCTTGCGGGCCTGTCTGCGGAAATTTGACGAGCGCTTTAGCCTAGTTGGTAGTGACCCTGAGGTCCTGGGGTCGAATCCCAGGTAAGGGCATTTATTTGTGTGATGAACACGAATATTTGTTTCCCAGTCATGGATGTTTTCTATGTATTTAAGTATTTTTTTATCTATATGTATAAGTATGTTTATCGTCGTCTAGTGCCCATAGTACAAGTTTTGCTTAGTTTGGGACTAAGTCGATATTGTGTAAAAAAAAACGCAAATAAAATATTTCATTTCTTTGGTTACTAGGGTAAGGTGACCTTGACCTTGAAAATAAGGTATGAAATGTCGAGACACGTTTTCGCTCTAGTACCCTTATATAGTAATCATATGTTGCCAATATAAATCATCATTTTGGCACCCATTATTACTACCCACCAACCGTAAATGTTTAAAACTTATTAAAGGTAGTATTTTATTCGGTTTCTTGACTTTTACCATGTTTTCAACGTGACTATATTAGCACATAACTGAAGAGGCCGGGAAAAAAAGGGATTGCCAGCCAACAAGGGTACCCTTTCACGCCGATGTAAAAAGAAACTTCAAATTTTCTTTTTTCATTGCTGCCCGTTATGTTTTTTGACAAATTCGAATCGAAACAAAAGAAGGTCGCTTCACAGACCCAGACGTTCTTGTTGGTATTAATTTATTACATTATGGACGTCTCGGCTCGCCACACCCGAAACCTGATATTTCGCAGCCAATTAAAAGAAAAAGAATTTCTCAATTCTTACCAAGCAACTAACTAAATGAAGAACTCACCAATGGCTATTAGACAAGGGAGCGCCTTCCCAAACAGTTCAGGGTCGTAGTCCATCTTGCTGAGGGAGTCGAAGATGTTGCTGAACAGCATCATGGTGAGACGCTTCTCCTCATCCGAGGAGCCGCCTGACCCGGAGCTGCCGTAGTATTTGGCGCAGCGCTCGTAGTGAAGCGTCAGCAACTGAGGATAAGAAAATTATCTTTATTGAACATTATTATAGTTCACGGGTGATACAAAGTGTCTGAATTACGGCAGACGACGCAATAATGAGAAAGCCAATATGGCGGCGCATTCACGGGCGCTAGTTCTCGGGTTGATAGGTTAGCAAAGGCGGATATGACGTCACAGCGATGGCGTGGAGTGACTAATTTGACGCAAACGGTTACTTCCGATTGTGGGCAGTGGCGCCCTCTCAATTCTCCCGGACATCGAACGGAACAGATAATACGTTTTGTGTCTTAACACCAGGCATGTAAATTACTTTTAAACTGGGGCAAGTCTAGTTCCTTGAGCTCTTTAGGTAGGTAGTTATAAATTTTGGTGCACATGAATCATGATCATCATCATCATATCAGCCGAAAGACGTCCACTGCTGGACATAGGCCTCCCCCAAAGAGTGGGTGAGATCCATAACGGATTTCCCCCGGGACAACAAAAGAAAAGGTTGATGAATGATGCAAACCTTAGTAATGCTAAGGTAACGGTTATCTTAGGCAGGCAAGACCAATCTAGATTGTCCTAGATTGCTTCAGGTGATAGATGCTATCTGGGTACTCATACACGTTGGTTTGTATGGATTCCCGGCCACCGATACCGACACAATGACGCCTTTAGGAAGATAATGCCCATCGCGGTTAAGCGTCGGTTTTTATCCTTGCATCTGGTTGGTACCCTTGAGTCCCTCGCTACGCTTAACGTTCAATTGAATACGCACCCTAAGAGCGACGGTGGTGTACTCCGACAGTCTCGACACGTCCACCGTGAGTTTCCTCAGCAGCTTGAGTAACATGGACGGCTGCATGGCGGACGTCAGCGCCACTAGGAAGTCGGAGACGGCCTCACGCTGCCCCTTGGTCAGCATTCGGTTCTTGGATAACCTGTAATAATTAATGTCGTTATTCATAAACATCCATTAAACGTATTTTTGTTGAGATTCCGTTGGGTCAATCAACTATTTCTTGCTGTTATTCCATCCCGTTATCCAAGACATAAAATCACACAGTTTCTTAGAAAAAATGTTACAATACGGACTTCTAACGTGCCTAGAAGATGATGCATACAAAAGGGGTCGAATTTGACTTGGTGGTGTCCAAAAATTTGGTGATTTTAAACCCATAAATGGCAGTTTTAAAAAGTGACTCGAGAGACGAAACCTTGGCAACTAGTGACAGAAAATAGTTGTCTGTCTCTTTAACGATAATGTTTGTGAATAAGGCACAGAACACATTTTAGTTAGCGGTGGATTAAGTGTTATTCATAAGGGGGTATACAATTAATTCATAGTTGCAAGTAGGCAAGTACTAATTCACACAATTGTTTTTTTTTATGTCAAAGCCTTTTTTACACTACTGCCCCAAAAAGAAGTGTTATGTGCAGTTTAAGTATGTATGTATATGAGTTTCTTTATTCCACCAGAACACCTAAACAACTGATTTCAATAATTTTGGTGTGTGAGGCATGGTTGGAGTGGTTAGAAATGCTTTCGTTATCTCATATAATTTGGTATGTGAGATTAAATATGGCAGTATTACATTAAGCAATATTAGACTTCAGATGCTATGTTACCAAAACTGATGTATTGATATACTTAACCTGTTTTAACACACAGCAAATATTTATTTATGAAGAAGGGCAAGATCGAGTTGGGGCTATATCGTTTCATCCGTATTTACTAAAACTCGCCTGTATACAGTGTGTAGCGTGGCGTCGAGCAGACTGGCGTAGTTCTCGGCCTCGTTGTAGAAGTTGGCGTGCTTTATGAGGAGGGGTAAGATCGAGTTGCCGATGTAGCGGTTCATCGAGAGCGCCATGTCCGACTCGCAACCGTCGTTCTGTGCAGAAATAAATAATGAGGGTTTCCAGAATGTATTATGCCACCAGCTGGCAGCATCGTGGCGAGAGGTCTAGGTGTCAAAATCCTCCAATCATATTTTATCATCATCAATTTGATTGGTGGATTTTGACACCTAGACCTCTCGCCACGGTGCTGCTAGCTGGTGACATAATACATTCTGGAAACCCTCATTAATATCAGGGTGGCATATTCACATATTCTCTAGGGGAGGACTTCTCAGCAGTACGACGTATTTACGGGTGGTATTCCACTTGACCAAGATCTTTGTCCAATGTGCTTTTGATCAAAGATATTGGATGACTTACTATTGCGAATGACATTTATTCAAATAGTATAAAAACTGGAACCAAGATATTGGATAAGTGGAATGAGCCTCCGTCAAAAAAATTCGATTACACATTGAACAGACATCTTGGACCAGTGGAATACCACCCTAAGCTGACTGAATAAAGATAAAACATAAATAAGTAAATCAACCTTGTGCGAAACTAAATGAATCTTCCTTTAAAACTGATAATTTTCTTGAGCTTTATATTCAGAATTACTAGAAGTAGCGCTGAAAAAGATTTTTTACGAGTTCTGCCTACCCCTTCTAGGATAGCAGTCATCAATGTATGTATGAACGTACGTAAGACTGATCCCAGGCAGCCAATATACATCTCGAGTAAACTAAGAAATGAGGTAGTTGCAGATATCTCAGTTGTGTGGTTTTTTTTTACAAAAATTTAAATTATTTATTCTCCAAGTTCGATGGCAGTCACTTTCGTAAAACCAGTCTGCGCTAAATCTTTGAATTAGGTGCCAAAGCCGACCCCAGACTCATTTAGGTTACAACCGGGAGAAAACTAGGACGATGATGGATAATTACCCTATCCAGCATAGTAGCCGCTCGCAGGTCAGGTAAGAAAGCCTCCTCCAGCAACCGATAGAACAGCTCTTGGGTCTCGATGCCGTACACTCGCTCGAGGAAGAGAACCACGCTTTGCTTGTGCCCGGGGATGAGGCCGGATGGCATGTCTGCAAAGAAAATACCGAGTTCATATACAATCCACAGAGAAAGCAGATTGAAAGAAACAAGCATTTAAGGGTCGTTTTCGGCAATTTAGTCATTACATTATCCGTCACACTTTTGACAGGTCTAGGTATACTCTTCTTCTTTTTTCGTCGTGCCTGTCTTGGAAGGCTTTGGCGGAGGAGTTGACGAGCTGTTTCCGCGCCTGCCTGTGTTCACCGTGAGCCCCATCTCCTCGCACCCACGATTTGGTGATTATACTCACGGTAAGAGACACAAATAAATGCATCCTCGACCAACTAAGAGTTAAGACCAGACTTTCCACAATCTACTACCAACATCCGTTGGTATGTATGTGGTGTTGTCATGGTCTCTTTCTGTCCACCTTGCCAATTACTATCAGTTTGTCAAGACTATCTGGTTGTCTTTCAGCTATGAGGCCGAGAACCGTTGGTAGCAGATTGTGGAAAGTCTAGAGAAGGAGAAGAGATATCGAGAGACCTGCTCCTCTCTTAGTTGGTTAGATTAGAGAAAGATTGTTTGTTCTCTTTTCTGCTCACGGATTGCGTCCTTCGCCAGCATCTCATTTCGAAGGCATACTCAGTACCCTAACACATGCTCACCAGACTTGGGTCGTTCCTCGCCGGCAGCCGGGTTGTGTAATGTGAAGCGCAAGCTCAACACGCCCTGGAGGTCCTCCAGCGGCACCAGTGAACGCAAGATGGCGCGAGCTCGGAGAGACTCGTTCTTGCCCTGCAACAAATGAATATTTTAAAGACTAGTTATGAGGGTTAAAGAACCCAGGAGATGGACAGACGCGGTCCAAGAAGTAACTGGGTCCAACTATAGAAAAGGCTCAAGATCGAGCGGCCTTGAGAGAATTGTTCCAGAGAGCCTCCCATTCAAACGCCACGTTCCTCAGACACGAGGATACGAATGTGGAGGTCCGGAACTACTCCACCAATTACAAAAACATATTTTATTCCATGGGTTATATAATTCACTAGCATCCTGTGTAAAACGCGGGTGGAACCGCGCGGGAAGGTTGTTTTAACCTCCCGAGACCGCATAAAAAAAACACAATGGAATTTAAGCCAAGCGGTTCAGGTGTTCTAAAATCAAAGGATTCAAAACCGATGAATGTCCTTTCTTTCTAATATAAAATAGTGCACTATTTTTTCTTTCTAAAGAAATCAGAGACTAAATAAAGAAAAGAACGAACTACAAACACATACCAAGGCGATGACACCGGCGTCAGGCGCGCAGCGACCCAGCAAGTCGACGAGCGTGCAGTAGAAATTCAAGATGGCGGCGCCCGTGTCAATATAGTCCTCGTCCTCTTCCGACTCGGGCAGCGGATGGGTGAACTGTTAACAAATACATACAATAAAAATCATTATCATAAGACGTCCACTGCTGAACATGGGCTCCAACGAGTGCCACAATAGCCGGTTTTATCCCACTCGTATCTACTAGATTTTCAATGAAATGAAATGAAAATGAAAATTATTTATTCGTAACAAACCAATAGAAATATCACATACACACATATAATACTATTTAATTAGGTACTCAAAACTATTTATTTGCTACGAAATGGTCCCGCCTCAGCATAATGCTGGCTCACGAGCCAGCGCTGGTCTCCCGGCGAGACCATTTTGAGAGCGTTTCTCAAAAAAAATGCCACTACATTTTTTCGGAGATTTTCTGCAACGTTTATGTTATTTCTACTCAAAATCACGATGTCTTTCCATCCCAATAGTAGAAAAAAAGTGTCCCAAAATGTTCATACATTTTTGAACTTTCCTTTTGTGTTACCACGATACAAAGTGTATGGTAAATGGTAACACAATAGGAAAAATATCTTTGGGACAGTTTTTTGTCCTACCAGGGTCGAAAGAGCTCCTCATTCTGAGTGGAAATAGTTAACATAAAATTCCTATAAGTACAATTAATAATAGTGGCATTTTTTTTGAGAAACGCTCTTGAGTAGCTATTACGTTCTCTGCTGTACGTGCGACACGGCCTTAGACTAAAACTGAACGCAGCCGCTGCGCTTGCGTCAAACAGCGCCATCTGGCTGCGAACAGTGAAATTATTATAGGTACTCCTGCGACTACAGTAGCCAATGTAACGACTGGCCATTTGACCTGCGTTGCCTGATTAGACTTCTAAATTATAACTTGTAGCTTCGTGAAATGGGCCACTGTAGCACCACCAATAGCTAGAGGATAACCTAGTGGCCAGAAGTTAGAGGAGTATTTCCCTTCTGCCCTATTAACAGCTTTTATGGGCGAGGACCAAATTCTAGGCCACTGGTTAGTCTGGATTTTCGGTAGTTAGCCATACAAACTGAAGTTCCATTGTGACACAACAATACCATAGAATTGTATAGTTAATTTTGGTGTCACAACGGAAAACTTTCATGGAAAATTTAATTGAGTGAGTTAAGCTGGCCAAGAATTTGGTCCTTACCCTCATGCCGTCCTTGTCAGGATCTCTTGGGCCTGATTTGTGCCCAGTATAGAATAGAGTCCAGTAAGTAGAGGATAGCCTAGTAGCTAGAAGTTAAAGGACTCACCCTACTATTTCTCTTCTGCCCTATATGTAACAGCTGACGTCAGACCTTATCAGGATCTGCCATACGGCGCGCTTGATGTGGATTTGACACAGTATCATCCTAGTGGACTAGAGTCCAATAGCTGAAGGATAGCCCAGTAGCTAGAACTCACTGTATTATCTCCCTCTATCTCCATCTCATGCAGTTTCCTTCTACCCGAGTTCCACTCATTCATCTTATTTGCGTCGACGATTGCGTTCAGCAAGCCCTCGCCTTCGCTTCAGATAGACCGGACACTTTAGTTAGTTAGTTAGTTATACTGGGTAGGCCCCCCGCAAGGTGGACTGATGACCTTGTAAAGGTTGCTGGAGTCCGCTGGATGCGGGTGGCGCAGGACCGGTCACTTTGGCACTCTTTGGGGGAGGCCTATGTCCAACAGTGGACGTCTTTCGGCTGATATGATGATGACTGGGCTCTTTTCCGCAAGTCGACATCCAGCGTGCCTATTTTGCGTGAAATGGTGGGGTAGCGCTACTCTAACCACCCCAGCTCCTCTACTAAGTTGGTGAGTGCCTTTGTGTTGCTGACTGCGTTCCGTCGTGTGTCTGGAGATCCTAAGTGCTTTTTCCTGTATACTTCTACCTGCTTGCAGTCCAGTAGTTTGGTCGTTTCTTCCGCCTCCATGCAGGCTCTGCACATGGGGCTGTCTGCGATACCTATGTTGTATTATTCCTACTATCTTGCGTAGTTGGTTTCTACTCAGTAGTGCGGTTGTGAGTTTGTTGTCTCGTTTTGACAGAATCTTTATTTACCCTTTTAGTTCGTTCTTTCATGATTGATGGTCATGATTAATCCCAAGGTTTCTCCATAAGACAGTCAAGGAATAGTGAGCTGTTCTGCATGAATCAGCTTTTATGATTGCGATGGATGACGGGACCTTATCAGGATCCCTCAAGGCGGTAGACCTTGAATTGGACCAGTATTACGCTAAGAGCCAGAGAGAGTCAGGGTCAGCCCAGTAGCTAAACGATAGCCTAGAAGAAATTAGAGGACTGGCGCTAGTATTTCCCTTCTGCCCTACTTGGAACAGCTTTTATAATGACGTGATTTGGCCCAAAAGCATGCTAGTTTTTTTTTTATACAACGACGGTGGCAAACAAGCGTACGGCCCGCCTGATGGTAAGCGGAGACCGCAGCCTATAGACGCATGCAACTCCACAGGAGTAACATGGGCGTTGCCGACCCTTGATATGTTTGAGGATTCGCCGTGTTGACAGCTGATGGAACAAATTCCCTCGCTCTCAACACAACGCATCCTCGGGAGCTCTGGCGACCTTGCTCACCTCCAGGAACACAACACTACTAAACAGAGCAAGTAGTAGTGTTATTATGGCTGGCTGTTAGTAGTCAGAGATTAGAGCCTCTTGGCTCTAATCTCTGACTACTAACAGCCAACACATAACAGTCTGGGTAGATTATAGTATAGTACCTAGGAGTTAAGGACTCACTGTGTTGTCTCCCTCCATCTCCATCTCATGCAGTTTCCTCCTGTCCGCGATCCGCTCGCTCATCTTGTTGGCGTCGACGATCGCCTTCAGCAAGCCCTCGCCTTCGCCTCGCAGCGCGGGCCCGAGGCACTCCGGTCGTCGGATCAGGAGGCGGATTACGAGGTTGGCGTTCTCTTCTACGCTTTCACCGTTCACCTGGAAAAAGAGTTTCATTAATTACTGTAAGCCATTGTAACCTTCAATCTGGAGGTTTTGGGCTCGAAACCCGGCTTATACCAATGCGATTTTCTAACATATATACGAAATATCTTTTAAGGGGGTGCATTGGAAATTATCGCGTGCTTTGAAACGCCGTCCTGACTAGGTTAAGAAACAATAAGGTCTGATTTTCAGATATATGTTTCTTGGCTATATGATTGTTTATCTGATTTAATCAATACTGTTATTTCTTAAAATTTCCTCGATAAAATAATCTAAACTTTGGTCTTTTTTTTTTTTACTCAGCCTACTCAAACAATACTTACGTTATTTTACAACGCAATCAAGTTAATACTATAGTATTTTATCTCATCTAAAATCTCACTTAATGAAATCTATATAAAACTTCACTAAGTTAGGTATTTATCGTAATTTGACCAAAAAAGCCATTCCCGAAGAGTGTTGCATCTCTTTTTCGTGTCTCTGTCAGGGGGCGTGGTAGACACAAATCAAGGCATCCCCTTAATATTTAAACGCAGCTTTTCAGCGAAGGAAAACATCGTCGCTAATCCCAACAAGGACTAGATGTTAACACATTCACTGCTAAGAATTGCGCTACGCTTGTAGCTAAGAACACGACGAAATCGTACGCAGAGCGTTCACCTAGCGCATTCCTGGCTTGGAAATTGTTAACTATGTTGATGAAGCCTCATGGATACTAGAGTATTTAGAGTGACTCACCCACACGCAGAACCGCAGGAAGTCCAGGTACCGCTCGCCCTCGACCGGGTCCCAGCCGAGATCCGGGTAGCCCTTCTCGATCAGCTCCGAGTTGCTCTGCAGCCCGCAGCGGGACAGGTAGATGGCGATCTTCTCGAGGTAGTGCTCTCTGGGAAAAGATAAATGTCATCATCCCACCAGGGTTATTATCGGTTGCGGCCTAAACGAGCCCAGGGTCCGCGTTGTTCGGACCCGTAAGTGGGTCTGGCCCCTTAGAATTAAAAAAGTAAGTTGGAGTGACAGCTGTCAGAAGACAGAAGGAACTGCCACGCTTTCGGGACTTGGGAAGGGAACCTCACTTTGGGAGCAGCACGGGCTGTGTGAGAGAATTGTTCAATTAATTGTTAAATCTGTTGTGAAACCCAGTTGCTGGTTAAAGAAACACCTTAAGGGCGTTTTGAACACGCTCTTACACCTGATCCCAAGATGTGGCATAGGCACCAGTTTTACGAAAGCGACTGCCATCTGACCTTCCAACCCAGAGGGAAATCTAGACCTTATGTTGTTACGATGTTTTCCTTCACTGAAAAGCTAACGGTAAATATTCCATGCATAAGTTCCGAAAAACTCATTGGTACGATCCGTGATTCGAACTTATCACCGCCGCTTGACAGCCGCATGCCTGAACCACTAGGCTACCGTGGCTTTCAGTAGCAGTCGGGTTTTTGTGGAAAGATAAATGTAACGTTGGTAAAAACATCCCACACAACAAACATAGCTAAGAACCAGGTAGACATAAGACTGTCGATTAAAAAATAAACTACTCAAATCGGTTCATCCCTTTGTAAGCTACGATACTACATAGAACTCCCATCGTTTTCGACGTGGGATAAACACAAAAGGAATTATAAAGGGGCATTATGAGGCACGAATGGTCATATTTATCTGAGGTACTGCGAGGCAATGGATGTTTAGGTATTATGTATTGTATTTTTTTCGGTTTTTACAGGTTAACAATTTTAAATTATACAGTGATTTGGTTCCTTACTGTCAAACTGTATAAATATTGTATGAATAAATAAATAAAAATAAATTATTCTGTTTAACTGACGATGCGCCATCAGCAATACCTACAATTTATGTCAAGTGTTAGAAAGAGATAATCACTTTACGTTGTCTCACATGTTATGTCTCGCATAAGGTTAAAGCGCTCTAGATACGAGCGAGCTAGAGTAAGTATTAGAGTAGCAGAATTCACTACCATATTTACTAACTCAAAGTCAATTTACCTCAAAGGCAGGGTAACTTCCAAGTCACCTCAAAGCCAACGTTACTTGAAGGTCAAGGTTACCTCAAAATCTTATTGAATGAACTATCAAAACCACCTTAAACCTTACCTCAAAGCCAGTGCCAGCTCAGTGTTCTCCATCAAACTAGAGTACGCCACATCAAGCGGGGTGGATCCTCTCAGCGAGGGTCTGGACAGCAGGATATTGGAATTCTCCAGTAAGAAGTCGAAGTGGTCGAACATGGCCTTCTGGTTCTGGCGGCCCGTGCGGCAGAAGTAGCAGAGGAAGCGGCAACAGGCCACCACCATCTCGTGGGATGTATCCTGAGGGTACACATTGAACGTTAAGACCGTTACTTAATAAAAAACACATATTCTTAGTTATATTTAAGATCGACATTTATTGTCTACTTGTGGTCCAGTTGCCTGTAATCCTAAGGTCTGCATTGTCTGCATCGCTGAAATGAGGGCTATGTTCGGTAAAGGACGAACTATAACTGTTAAACTAGGCCTAGTTGGTTACCTTGGTCTTGTCCTCAGTGGTGGGCGGGGAGGCGGGGGCAGCGTCCGACTGCGCCTGAGCTCGTCGGCCTAGTGTGTTCATCATGACCGCCATCACGTTTTCGTGGACACGGAGCACTCTGCACACGAATGCAACATTATAAGAAGGTTATACGTAGAGTTTTCTTTGCCAACGTTTTCGCAGTGCTACGCTCGTAGTCGATAACATGAGAAACCGTTAGTACAAGAAAGCGTAAGATGCTGTGGTCTACCAAAAAACGAATGTCTTACCGAATCAAATCTGGATGCTGGAAGAACGTGTGATTGTTCACCAGTTTCCTGTAACAAATGATACTCATTCAAAAACATTGTTATGTTTTGTAATTTATTGTGATAACTATACCACAATTTTAATGTACCACATGTTACGAAACGATACTCCCACGGTCAGCTCACACGAGTCACCACCCAGTCATACCCTTTTCTCGAAAATCGATTGCTCTTTTGCTTAGTGGGCAATTAGCCAATACAAGGACCGAGTTAACATCATGTGAAAAGTGTGGTGAACCAAGTGTCTTATTCTTCCATCGCGGTCGCGTAAGGTCGTGATCGACCTCGATCAATTATTTTAGTTCTAAAATTAAGTTAATTTGTAATCTCACATCTGCACCGTTGTAACTCTACTATCAATTAAACGCACTGCGAACATTAAGTGTTGGTTTCAACTTATAGTCCCCTAGACGGCCCTAACGTTTGTCACATGATACAAAGAATAAAGCATAAACAAACACTAAATAAAGGTCCCGTAAGTGTGCGGGTTTAAAGTTTCCTATGTGCTTCGAATTTTGTACGAGTACAAATAATACAATATTTTTACAGTACAAAACATAAGTAACACTTTTCCACTTTTAACATACAGTATGCTTGATGTCATTGTCGCAGTATACAGGGTGAATTTTTAATGAGCGTCCAAATTTAAGATATAAGATTCTTCAGCAAAATTTTTAAAATACGTGTTTTTTTTCAAATTCAGTACTTCAATTTTTGATTAATTGCTGCTTAAAGTTATCCCTAAAAACCTAACCGCACGGGCACCTCAGCGGGTAGTAAGGGTTAACACGGCACGCCTCCCCCGCCCCCGCCCCCTCCGCGCGGCACTGAATCCCGAGTAACCACGCTGTACGGATAATTCTTTTGGGATAGACTATTTATAATACCTCCTTTATGCCGATAATTTAAAATTAATTTACGATGTGGAGCAAAGATTGTCATTGCAAAGGGACATCAACTTGGTCTTCCGGTGGAGTATGGATAGCAAACTTCTTTTCAACTCTGCCAAGTGTTGTGTCTGCACCTTCTGCCGTGCACATACCCCGATACATGCTCAATACATGCTCGGAGCAGAGCCTATCAACCGTGTCTCCAGTGTTAAGGATCTCGGTGTGGTCTTCGATATGCGACTTACTTTCCATGAGCACATATTATCACTTGCTGAAAGCTGCTATCGAAGGTTAGGTTTTGTGATTCGCAACCTGCGCGACTTTCATGATCCCGGGGCTATCAGGCTAGTTTATAATGCACTCGTTAGAAGCAAGCTTGAAGCTTCGTGAATCGTATGGAACCCTCACGAATCAACTTACGCCCTATTACTGGAGAAAGTTCAGAAAACATTTCTACGGTTTTTATATAGGAAAGTTTTTGGGTACTATCCATTCCTGTATCCCACCAAATACCTGTTAGGAACCTTAGGTTATAATTCGTTGGAGGTAAGGCGTAATTAGAGTTTGTTGGTGACTGCGTGTCGGATCATACGCGGTGAGTCAGATTGTCCGGAGCTAGTGAGTCGCCTCGTGCGATTGTATACTCCGGATATCCCCAGGATAACTCTCAGGGCACGACGACGCGATTTATTGGCGGTGCCGGCAGCTCGCACTGTTTCACGCAGGAGCTCGCCGCTGATCCGCGCTCTCTCACAACTCAATGCGCTCTTGGCCTCAGCACCGGAGTGTGACTTGATTGCGTGGCGATGGATGTATGTGTGCGGTGAATGTCTGAGCTTCTGTGAGGAGATGGATGACAGGCAATCAACTGTACCAATGTAATTATATGTGTTTATTTTTAGTTTTTTGTATATATCGTTTCATGACGCATTGTTTATACTGTAATGTCATGTTTACATGTTTTAATAAATAAATAAAGAAAATAAATAATTAAAAATTACCTACCAGTTTTTTTCTAAAATGGAGTTTATTAGTGATATTGGTATCACTAATAAACTCCATTTTTGAAAAAAAACTGGTAGGTATTTTTTAATTATTTATTATCTTTATGCCTACAAAAAATTTGGACACTCATTAAAATTCACCTGTAGAAGATACCTCACGTCGTCGGAGGGTCTATATTTTCGGTCGACTCACCACAATCGTGTCCTCATAAGTTCCTCCTCCTCCTGGCTCATCTGCACCGGCAGCAGCGCTCGTATCTGACTCAGGCCCACCCACATCTCCGCCACGTCCAGTTTGGTCTTCGCGTTGATGACATACGTCTTCTCCAGAGCGCGTATCAGCTCCCCGACCGAGTCGTACTGACGGACTAGGAGGCTGAAAGGACACGAATATGTCAAGTTCACATGGAGGAATTTCCCCCTCACCCATGTGAGAAGGCCTGTTATTTATTTAAGGGTCCTTACGTTACGCCTACAGACGAGCGTATTTTGCAAAATGCTTGCTTTTTCATTCAAGATTACGACGTAACTATTAGTATTTATTCAAAAACTGATAACGTATTTACTTATATAATCATTTCTTAAACTAGGGGCTAAAACAGTTCAATTTTCATTTTCTCTTCTAAACCTTAAATAAATGAGTTTTCTTGGGAGTCTTTTTCAAATTTTGAAGTGAGAAGTGTCGTTTCGGTTCTCAATTTTGCAGTAAACATTTGGTACATTAATTATTACAATTAAAATCACAAAATCTTTTACGAGGGGCTGATATGATTGAAAATCAGATTCATTAAAAAAAAATGATAATACACCTTCTGACTTTTCTTAATTTTTTTGGTGAAACATAATATTTTTTTACCGCAAATTGTACTTATATTTTTCCCTAAAAATAATATTAGAGCAAATTGTAACTTTATGTTAACCTATAAAAAAATAATCATAACTATAGGACCTACGTTGCCGTAAATTTATATTTTTTTAAATCACGCTGCACGGACGCCGCGCGCGCCGAAATTTTCTTTTAAGAAATGATTAAGAGGTTAAGAAATAATTATTTAAGTACATTATCAGTTGAGATCGATTCAGAATAAAGATCACGGGGGTCCGCTGGATACGGCTGCAGGGCCGTTCATTGTGGCACTCTTTGAGGGAGTTCTTTGTCCAGCAATGGACGTCTTTCTATTGCTATAATGATGATGTATGTTACCTGAACATCTCCCGCACCAGCTTGGGAGTCTCGATCTGCGCCTCCTCGGCCCAGCTCACGATGGTGTGGATCAGCACCTTGCGGAACTTCTCTTCTGGAGACTTGCGGGGAGGCTCCTCCACGGGCTGAGGAAATAATGGATGTTCAGAGAAAAGTCATATATATATATATAGAGACAGAACACCATTTTCGTTCTGATTGTGAAACTGGGTATTTTTTGGTGAATTCTTCTCCCAGCCCTATGTCTGTTTCCATTTCAAAACAATACAAATATTGGTCACTTAAATAGTCACCCGAATATTTTGTTTTCGTGTATAGGTTCATCAAAAAAAACGGGGATTGTAAATTGATATAAAATTAGGATTTACCTTTGGTTCTTCTTCAAGTTCTTTGACAGTGTTGATGATGTTGTAAATCTTGCCAATGGCTCCAGGCTTTGCCTCCGGTTCAGTTGTTGCCTGTAAAAAAGGCAGGACACAAGTCAGACGACGCTTTTCTTTTTTTTTTTTTTTTCTTTATTTACTACAATATGTCTCTTTTGTGGGACATTCAGCAGTATGTTGGTTGGTCGCTTGCGCGCTCGGTATGTGGCCTGTGCCACGTCCTTATTGTTAAACAGTAGCTGTGTTTACTGTGATTGTATAAAATCTTGGGGTGTTTTACGCTTTAAACGTCGCGCTTTGTTGTGGTTTGCCATAAGTGGGCGGGCCAGAGTATTTGGGTGTCGTTCGATGCGCTCTTTATACGTTCTGATATGGCGTACTTCCTGATTCACAGTGGGCAGGCGTAGATCACGGTGTAATAATTCGTTGGGTACGAACCAGGGGGCATTGGTTATCATGCGGAGTGCTTTCTTTTGAAACCTTTGTATATTTCAATGTATGATTTCAATGTTTGAATGGGATGCGGTACCCCACAGTTGGATTCCATACGTCCAGACGGGCTTCAGTATTGCCTTGTGCAGAAGTATTTTGTACTGTAGTTTTTTTCTGACTTATAATAGCATGTTAACTTCTATGCCCAAATATATCTGAAATGGCCTATCTTCTAATTGGCTTATTGGACTATCTCACTGACAGAAATTCAAGGCCCAAACCAGAGCCCAAAATAGCTCAATCATTCATATAGCTTGATTTTTTGTCTTTGTATTCATATTCAGTTTGACTTATTCTAAGTGGGTTAAGAACTGACATTATAATAAGCTTCTTTTTGGCAAAAAATGACTGACTGTTGAGTTTGCTTCGATGTTTCTTCTGTTCACTCCTTTACAAGGCTGGTCTGGCCGTGCGGTTATTTGCCACCGTGACAGGGCACCAGCAGCAAAAGCCACTGTAATAGTGGCTTTCCGGTGAAGAAAAATATCGTGAGGAAACCGGTCTAATCCCAATAAGGTCTAGTTTTTCCAATGGGTTGGAGGGTCAGATGGCAGTCGCTTTCGTGAAACTAGTCTACGCCAAATCTAGGGAATAGGTGTCAAAGCGGACCCCGGGTTCCTTTCGGGGACAACCGGGAGAAACGCTTGGTAGACGATGACACTCACCGGTCCTTCAGGCTCCTGCAAAGCGTTCAGAGACACATGGGACATCAGGCCCTGATGGAAATTCAACATGCGCGTGATCAGGTCTTCGCCGCACGGATAGTTGTCCTCGACCTCCTCTTCAAGGTCCATGTGCTTGAAACCTGGATAACAATATGTATCAATAAATAAATAAATAAATAAATAAACAAAATAGTCCATTAAATAACTATACCCAAATTTCAACTTTCCGACTGGTCATTTCAGCCACACGAAAATCTGAACGTAAATGATTTACTAGAATATATTTACAAGTGGGTTAAGTTGGTAATTCAAAATTTAAAAATTCCATTAGCAGATGTTTACCGTTAATAGAATTTTTCGAAAGGTTTTCGAAACTACGAATTCGCTTGAGGTCATGTGTGTCACGTGGGGTCATGTGTGTGTGTTGGCTAAGCTTAAGGCACTCTAAGCTCTTCATACAAGGAGTGGACTCGGGCTAGACTAAAAAACGCTGGAAATCCAGGAAGCAACTCAGAATCTCTGGGGTGTCCACAGGTCACTTCGGGGTAAAGGATCTCTTGGCCAAGATGGGTCTATCGGATAGTTTAGACTGTAGAATGTGTGGCGAGGAGGATGAGACTATGGAACACTTAGAGTGCGAATGTTGCCCTTGCCAGACAAAGAATAAATTTCAAATCTGGCAATAAAGCACAAATAACAAATTACAGAACTATTTCTATATTACCATCAACATCTAAATTACTTGAAAAAATCATCAATAGTAGACTCTCCAATATTTAGAAAAACACGCAATTTTTTCAAAGAATCATTTTGGCTTTAGGTCCAACTTATCCACAGACGATGCTGTACATGAATTGACTCACCACGTAGTCCAGGAACTCGACAAGGGTAATCAGACAATTGGGATATTCCTGGATCTTGCCAAAGCTTTCGATACGGTTTCCACGTCCGCCTTACTTTATAAACTAGAAATTCTTGTTATAAGAGGAATCCAGCTCAAACTCTTTGCAGACTACCTAGATGGGCGTGCACAATGCGTAAAAATAGACAATGATTAGCTCTGACCTAAAAAATACCTCTTTTGGGGTCCCACAAGGTAGCATTTTATCTACCACATTATTTTTAATTTATATAAATGACCTGTGTAATCTAAAAATAGACAGTGGCAAAATTATTTCCTACGCTGACGACACTGTCCTTCTTTTTTCTGCAAAATCAACAGATGAAGTATATACGTATGCACAGCGCGGACTTAATATTGTAACTAACTGGCTTCAGCATCACCTACTAACACTTAACTCGGAAAAGACTAACTTTATAAAGTTTTCCATGCGCAAATCGTTGACCACAAGCAATCATAAGCTCTATGCACACAATTGTCAGAACTCCACTGATAGCCGGTGTATATGCCCAGCGTTAATTAGCACTTCTAAAACAAATTCTTTGGGAATTATAATTGACGAGTCTCTCTCATTCAAGTATCATATCGAAGCTTTGTGCAACGAAGTTAAAAACCTTCGCTCGATCGCGGAACCACGTTTAATCAAGCAAGTATATTTTGCGTTATGCCAATCGATACTAACACACTGCATGTCTTCATGGGGTGGTATAGCCAAAACTTCGCTACTTAACCTAGAAAGAGCCCAAAGAGCTGTCCTAAAAGTATCTACATTCCGCTCTTTCCTCTACCCTACTAACCTGCTCATGCGAAGTGCTCACTGTTCGTCAACTATTTATATTGAGCACAATATTAAAACAGCACTCCGCAATTCCGTACAACGCTGAACACACTAGGAAAAGACGAAAAGATATTGCCTCCAAAATTCACATAGGAAATGTGCATTCTCCTCCAGATTTTACGTTTTCTTGGGTCCGTTCCTTTACAACAGGTTAAATGCCAAGTTAGACCTATACTCTCTCATCTATACTAAATGTAAGAAAACTCTCCGAGATGCCCTTAAAAAAATGTCGTACGAAGACACAGAGAACTTATTTATTGTTCTAAAATGAATCCTGAGTTATGTAAATAAAATAAATACTTTGTATAGTTATTAAGTTTTGTACTGTATTTGAACGTAAATTTTTATGGTTTGCAAGTATGTTTAAATTAGATATACTGATCTATCCTACTGCCTGAAACACAGGGTATCCTAGTTCAGGCCCATGTAAAAATGTATCCCTTCATATAATATTTCAGTAATAAGGAATTATTCTGTTGTTTTTAATAATAAATAAATGAAATGAATTACTTTGGTAACGGCTATCCGCAACCAAAGGAATTCAAGGTGCTTCCGCTGAGCTGCATCATCCGCTTTGTGGAAATAATGGAGCGAGCTTGGAAGTGCGCATAAAGGAGAGGCCAAATGCGCAAAAGATCCCACTGGGTCGAAGTGTATCCGAAAGGGCCCTCATCTAGATAAGATAAGATAAGAGTGTTGGCTACAGTGTGCGCTTACCATCAGACAGGACGTAAGTTTGTTTGCCACCGTCCTCGTATTAAACAATCATGATATACATCATGGCATATCAATGCCACGATGTATTTAAAATCTTACAAATTATTTAATAACCAATAAGCAAATTCTACTCACTGAGTATAGCATTCATCTGTTCCCGGGGTGGACAGCGATACTCCCTTGTCTTCTTCGCGGCGACAGCGCTCGGCAGGTCAGACGCCTTGATCTCGACGTAACGTCTGCAATCATAAATGAAAATTACTAACCACTCTCACTCAACTCACTCAAGTAGCTTAGTTCAGTGACCTCAGGGGCCCGCTTTACGAAAAAAGAAAATACAATCAAAAAGGTAGCCGTATATACCTTGCTAAACGGGAGCCTCACTCAGCATGTTGTCACGGGGGCCGTGACGCTGGTTTTCAGTGAGAGCCCCAAAAGTAAATAAAACTAGAACTAAACCAAACTGTTGTAGCTGGTTGTTGAAAGAGAGTGCTTGAAGTTGTGTGAGATGCTTATGTAGTATTTAGTGTTATTTTTTAATTTTTAATATGTGTCTATGATTTAAAAAAAAAATGTAATGACGGGAATTTTCCTTTAATGTTAAATTTTTTGTTATTTCTTTTCGTGTCAATAAATAAATAAATAAATAAATAAACAAACAATTTTATAATATTTAGGCACTGCAATGTGTACTAACCTATGCAGATCATTCTGCAAAATCACAGTTGATTTGACCTAATAACGCTCCTTCGAAAAGTGATCGTGGTTACCCCTTTCATCTGAGCTGACTGATACACTGTGTACTAACCTGAGCTGATCGCTCTGCAAATCACCGACGAAATCATGCGCGAACGCAATGATGGCTTCCACGCGGTGCCTCAGTTGTATGTCGTTGAGGTGCTGAAGCAGGTAGCACATCTGCAGCTTCGCTCCTTCAGCCATCTTCATGTGGAGGAGACCCTTGCGGTGCTCGTCTTTGCCCTCTGCAAATATATCGGTAGCATTAAAACTAACCTTATCCATACGACCACGTATTACAAAGAACTCAAATGAAGTCACGGAATAAAATATAGCCAACTAGCTTCTCCCCGCGTAGAAGTCGTTTATATCGTAAGCTCCATACAAACGTTCACCCCCCATTTCACCCTTTCAGGGGATGATTTCCATCAAGTTACAACCGCGCTTTTCCTCATCATGATAATTAGTGACTTGCTAGAAACAACACTCCAAAAGTTAATTTATTGGTTTCAGTCAGCAGATTCTAAAAACACGTGAATTGTGAAACCAGGTCTGTCCCATATGAAGTATGATCCTTATGATATCCAGTTCAAAACGCGGTAGATAAATACTTCTATGAACCTCTCAATAAACCAACCTCTGTCAAAGGTGGGGTCCCAGGTCTCAGGGTTGATCATGATGAGAAGCTTCTCCACGTCTTCGTCACGCATCATGCCGACCAGCAGCAGACGATCCACCAGCTTGATGAGAGGTCTGAAAGGAGATACAAATAAATAAATATTTGCAGTCAATCTTAGACACATCGACCTACTCCCAAACTAAGCAGAGCTTGTACTATGGATACTGGACATCGATACAGATAGGTGCTTATTTAGATAAGGATATTTAAAAACATAGAAAACATCAAATGACTCAGGAACAAGTATTCGTGCTCATCACTCAAATAGATGCCCTTATCGGGATTCGAACCCAGGACTTCTAGCTTCGTAGGCGGGGTCAGTGCCAACTAGGCTAAGCCGGTCGTCAAAATATGATAGGTCATCCTCTTAGCGTTATTCCCGGTTATACCCCTAAAGGCGCTCGGGGTCCGCTTTGACCCCTCATCCCAAGATTTGGCATAGGCACTAGTTTCACAAAAGCGACTGCCATCTCACCTTCCAAGCCAGAGGGAAAACGAGACCTTATTGGTATTAGACCGGTTTCCTCACGATGTTTTTCTTCACCGAAAAGCTAACGGTAAATATTACGTACTGTTCCGAAAAACTCATTGGTACGAGCCGAGAGCCCACGACCGCCGCTTAACAGCCGCATGCCTGAACCACTGCTACCGTAGCTTGTATGCCTATAATGTATGCCTTTTTTATTACGTATAGGTACGCATTAGACCACTTTCTCGCGTGACGGTAAGTGATAATTAGGTCGAAGGTGTTACATGCCTTATGTCCATATTAAAATGCCTTGGCTTACGACGGTACTTACAAGAAGAGATTCTCGTTGCTGCCGCCGACCGGGTCCCGGTTGTGGACCTGGTTCGTTTCTACAGCCTCGGCCAATGCTTGCATTACAAACTCCCGGACCACTTCCAAAGGGAAGTTAGGAGAATACAGGTTGGTGATCTCTGAGATGTTCTCTCTGGAAAAAAATCAAGTACATAAGTTGCATGTGCTTAAACACATGTCCTAATTGGCTCATAGATTTCAAGTTACTGCGAGACTATATCCTCCTATTTATATAGTTTAAGGGGCTCCCATACGCCAACGAGCTTCGATCTGAATCCCTTAGTTTTCTAATGTTTTTTGTAGCTTATTATATTAACAAAAACGGCGTTAACCAATATAGTATCCCATATTTACTTCAAAGTTCATTGTTTTCGAGATATTTGGAATCAAAGTTGAACAATTTTTGACCAAGAAACTGGTTTTCTGGCCATAACTTTTGTGTTAATTAGTTTAAAATGAAAACTCTAGACACGTTTTAGAGACGTCAAAGACGAACCCAAATATGTAGATAACGTATATGTTACGAGTAGATCTTTCACGTCAATAGAGATACGAAATAAGTGGTTTTTTAGACAACGTTTAAAAAAATCATACAAAATTAAGTATTCATTTCTTTCAAAATCCGGTAGACAATAATGGAGGAAAGAATGGAGGGGAAGACATTCCGGGAATCAAGTTCCCATTTTATGGCCAGGTATGACGTAAATGTGCTTTTGAGTGAAAGGGCGAGCCCTATGATATAGAAAGTTCTGAGCAGGGATTCTGAATGAAACTACTACTTCGAGAACTAGCTGATAACTGAGTTTATTTCCATTATTAGCTCATATATACTCGAACAACAACTTTACCTGAGTGCGAAGTTTCCGCCCTCAAGTATTATGAACAGATTATTAATTCTAAACTATAAACTGTGCTCTTCCCAGCACGCATGCTACGTTGCTGATTGAGCGCGATTAAGCATGTACGCTTGCCTGTAAAAACGGAAAATTTTGTTCAATATTGAGTGATCGTATTATATTAATTATATTATAGTTAGATACTCACGCGATATCCGTCATCTTCATCTGCGGCCGCACGCTCTCGCACAGACCGTGCTGCTTGTCGTGGTCCTAACGACTCGAGTTCTAGTACCAGAGGGATAAGAGTCCTACCGATGTAATACTCACGCGATATCCGTCATCTTCATCTGCGGCCGCACGCTCTCGCACAGACCGTGCTGCTTGTCGTGGTCCTAACGACTCGAGTTCTAGTACCAGAGGGATAAGAGTCCTACCGATGTAATACTCACGCGATATCCGTCATCTTCATCTGCGGCCGCACGCTCTCGCACAGACCGTGCTGCTTGTCGTGGTCCTAACGACTCGAGTTCTAGTACCAGAGGGATAAGAGTCCTACCGATGTAATACTCACGCGATATCCGTCATCTTCATCTGCGGCCGCACGCTCTCGCACAGACCGTGCTGCTTGTCGTGGTCCTAACGACTCGAGTTCTAGTACCAGAGGGATAAGAGTCCTACCGATGTAATACTCACGCGATATCCGTCATCTTCATCTGCGGCCGCACGCTCTCGCACAGACCGTGCAGCTTGTCGTGGTCCTAACGACTCGAGTTCTAGTACCAGAGGGATAAGAGTCCTAACGATGTAATACTCACGCGATATCCGTCATCTTCATCTGCGGCCGCACGCTCTCGCACAGACCGTGCTGCTTGTCGTGGTCCTAACGACTCGAGTTCTAGTACCAGAGGGATAAGAGTCCTACCGATGTAATACTCACGCGATATCCGTCATCTTCATCTGCGGCCGCACGCTCTCGCACAGACCGTGCTGCTTGTCGTGGTCCTAACGACTCGAGTTCTAGTACCAGAGGGATAAGAGTCCTACCGATGTAATACTCACGCGATATCCGTCATCTTCATCTGCGGCCGCACGCTCTCGTACAGACCGTGCTGCTTGTCGTGGTCCTAACGACTCGAGTTCTAGTACCAGAGGGATAAGAGTCCTACCGATGTAATACTCACGCGATATCCGTCATCTTCATCTGCGGCCGCACGCTCTCGCACAGACCGTGCTGCTTGTCGTGGTCCTAACGACTCGAGTTCTAGTACCAGAGGGATAAGAGTCCTACCGATGTAATACTCACGCGATATCCGTCATCTTCATCTGCGGCCGCACGCTCTCGCACAGACCGTGCAGCTTGTCGTGGTCCTAACGACTCGAGTTCTAGTACCAGAGGGATAAGAGTCCTACCGATGTAATACTCACGCGATATCCGTCATCTTCATCTGCGGCCGCACGCTCTCGCACAGACCGTGCTGCTTGTCGTGGTCCTAACGACTCGAGTTCTAGTACCAGAGGGATAAGAGTCCTACCGATGTAATACTCACGCGATATCCGTCATCTTCATCTGCGGCCGCACGCTCTCGCACAGACCGTGCTGCTTGTCGTGGTCCTAACGACTCGAGTTCTAGTACCAGAGGGATAAGAGTCCTACCGATCTAATACTCACGCGATATCCGTCATCTTCATCTGCGGCCGCACGCTCTCGCACAGACCGTGCTGCTTGTCGTGGTCCTAACGACTCGAGTTCTAGTACCAGAGGGATAAGAGTCCTACCGATCTAATACTCACGCGATATCCGTCATCTTCATCTGCGGCCGCACGCTCTCGCACAGACCGTGCTGCTTGTCGTGGTCCTAACGACTCGAGTTCTAGTACCAGAGGGAGAAGAGTCCTACCGATGTAATACTCACGCGATATCCGTCATCTTCATCTGCGGCCGCACGCTCTCGCACAGACCGTGCTGCTTGTCGTGGTCCTAACGACTCGAGTTCTAGTACCAGAGGGATAAGAGTCCTACCGATCTAATACTCACGCGATATCCGTCATCTTCATCTGCGGCCGCACGCTCTCGCACAGACCGTGCAGCTTGTCGTGGTCCTAACGACTCGAGTTCTAGTACCAGAGGGATAAGAGTCCTAACGATGTAATACTCACGCGATATCCGTCATCTTCATCTGCGGCCGCACGCTCTCGCACTGCAGCGAGCGCAGGCTGTGCTGCATGCCGGGGTCCTCGTACAGCGACTTGAGCTCGGGCCCCAGCGGGATCACGAACTCGTTCTTACAGGTCTCCCTGGAGAATAGAAAAACCACGTTGAGTACCTAGAGCCGAGATAAACTTATCCTCTAGCACAGTGGTTCTTAACCGGTGGTCCGCGGACCACTAGTGGTCCCTGCAAGCACCCGAAGTGGTCCGCGAAGCCATCGATCCTACTAATATTATAAATGCGAAAGTTTAGATGTTTGGATGTTTGTTACTCAATCACGCTTAAACGGCTGAACCGATTTGAATGAAATTTTGCACGAAGATAGTTTATAGCCTGGATTAAAATATAGGATAGTTTTTATCCCGAGTCCACGCAGACGAAGACGCGGGCGGAAGATAGTCAAAAATATTAGTAAGTGGCATCGAGTCGACACAACGACCCCGAAACAGTAAGTGGTCCGAGGCAAAACAGAAAAACAATCAAATGATCAAAATCACTAATAGGTTAAGAACCACTGCTCTAACAGCCCTATTAACAGCACGTCTATCGTGCGACGGCCGCGACATACTCTCGATTTTTCTGGCACTATATCTCTTGTTCTCAGTATTCTAATACACTGAGAAAAATGTGGCACTATAAACTTATGTGATTGCACATCTTTTTGACCAATCGTGCAAGCACGTAAAGTTACGCTACCGGCTGTGCACAAAAAAATATGATTCCACCGCGACGTCATCAATTTAGTGACGTCACAAGCTCATTTGCAGCTCGCAATATAAAAGATAGTGCAAGGAATAACGTATTGCCTTAAGCATGAAAACTTATAGTGCACTGCTTTAAAATACTTATTTTGGAGGCACTTTATAATATCATGCATTGCGATAACTTATAGTTCCGCATTATGCTATTATGTGCTTTTGCATTTTAATAATTGGTGCCTATCAAGTCGTGCCCCGTAATATTTCGTGCCTGCCCATGATGGAACCATGTTTTTACATACGAATGCACTAAATGTTTTAGTGCTTTACTACCTCGGCATCATCCCATTACGTGCCCGAGCACAATACAGAAAAAATGTGCTGGAATTCTCAATACCTGTAGCAGTATGCACACAAACGATATAGGCTATATCGTTTGTGTGTGCATACTGCTACAGGTATTGTGAATTCCAGCACATTTTTCTGTACTGTGCTCGGGCAGATAGAGGGTACGTGAATTAATAAACTTTTTTTTTAAATTATACTAACATTTATTTTTCGTAAACATAAGACACTAAATAAAAAAACAGCACTTCGGGTCGGCTTCCAGAACCCCCCTTCCTGCTTGCAGCCGGCGAAATCTTGTAAAGGCAACCCAGCAATATTATCGCCTCAGTTATCTAGCATCCTCATCATCTGAAAAAACAAAAGCATTTAATGAAAACTCAGTTTTCTGAATAAATTCTCAGAATTAACGACGGCTATACGATTGAAACGTTTCGATTTCCTTCAAATAGTATATCCTGGCTCATCTGCAGGAGATCATGGTTTTCAGGCAGCTTAATATTTTCGTCAGCCGGCGTTTGCTGCGTAATTAAATACGCACACAGCTGGTTACGAAGTTCGGTCTCCAGAGGCCCGGTCTGGCTTGCCCTCTGGCAGGCTTTTAGTATAGCCCTCTTCTAAGGCGTCGCCTCACAGAGTATTACAACCTGAAATATATTAAATTTATTAATTTAGTTGCATTAAACCACACATTCTATTGGACAGAGAAGTAAACCATACCATGATTCTCCCGGCGTCCTTAGGTTTAGGAGTCTTGTGTTTTAGCGGGAAGGTATCGGCTGGTGTGTTGAACGATTCCTCCAGCATTGGCAGCTAGCGGGCTGTCCCGCCCTTGTGGTTAGTTGTGACTCTGGGGCTCAGTCAGCTTCTCCAAGTGAATTAAGGGAGTCAAGCTGGTTTTCCACCGGAGAGGCGAGACGAGACGAGACGATGCGAGAATTGAAATCGTACGGGATTTACTATCTATTTGCACCGCGCGCGCGCGCGCGCTCGGAAAACCAGCTTCACTCCTCGATTATCTAAGTCAAGGAAGTCCTGCTCCTCCCTGCCTAGAGCAAACCGCAATAGCGACGAAGGATGGGAATAGCTGGTATTCGCCTGAAATACCAAATATAATTGATGTAAATTACACAATTAAAACAAAACTTATGTTCTCCAATCTACACCGAATGTAGTTTCTATGTCTAACGCATCTGGGATATAAATCTAGGATATAAAGGTTAGATACTTTATTATTACTTTTATGACACTCGATGGGAGATATGTATATGATATGTATCATAGTGTTGAATAAACTATTTTAACATTGACTTTACTTTTGTTTGACTAACCATTCAAAAAAATTGGTAAATAGGTACTTACTAGCACGGCGTTCGACGACTTCTCATCAAATCCCATTTTCTAAGGTCTCCCATTGGATCCATATATTAGATCGACACTGAATAAACACGCACATCACGCAAGGACAAAATGTGAACTGCACACTGCCCAATTGCCCATCCACAGAGATGTACAAAATACTTCTAAAAAAGTATTTAAATACAAAATGCAAATACTTTTCTAATTTTAATATTTCAAATGCAAAATACTTTTGCTTTTTGAATTTAAATACTAAATGCAAAATAGCTATTTTCAAAATACTTTATTCAAATAAAATACTTCAAAAAGTAATCAAAACAAAATCGAAGTCAATCTCGTTAAAAAGCGAAACGTAAATTCACAGATAATAATGTTCATTTTGTTTTAACTGTCATTTTGCACATGGACTTTCAAAGTAGCAGCGCCTCTAGTGGCCATTTGCCGAATCGCTGACCCATTCACTTGAAAATTTGAGTGGTAAAGGTAATAGAAACTTTCGAAACGTTGCAGTAAAAAGTATTTTTTTTATATTTTTCAAATCCTACTAATATTATAAATGCGAAAGTTTAGATGTTTGGATGTTTGTTACTCAATCACGCTTAAACGGCTGAACCGATTTGAATGAAATTTTGCACGAAGATAGTTTATAGCCTGTATTAAAATATAGGATAGTTTTTATCCCGAGTCCACGCAGACGAAGTCGCGGGCGGAAGCTAGTATAAATACATTTCAAAAAGTATTTCAAATAAAAAAAAAGGTATTTAAATACAAAATATAAAATACGTATTTTGTATTTTGTATTTGCATTTTAAATACAAGTATTTCAAATAAGTCACAACTCTGCCCATCCAATCCACCCTTGCCCCTTGTCCCCCTCGCCCGCGCCCCGCCCGATTTTTAATGTGCATATGCACGACTTAATTATGGCTTTGCACTATCAAACTTGCTGCATAGTTTGAAATATATACATGCATTGCACAAAACACCATGGTGCCACTCTTTGAACCATAACTTTCAACGCAAATAACGATATTTTATGATGCATTTGTGACGTCACTAATTTTTTCGTGCATTGATCACTATATATTATGATGCGTTGTCTTTTTGGTGCCGTGTGCACAATAGTGTATGCTACTTGCACGATAAAAGATAAGCCACTTGTACCTTATGTTTTGGTGAGGTTTCTTGCACAATGAAGTTCAATTCTAGCAGAATAGATTTAGATTCATGTCACTATTTAAAGTGTTTATTAGTGGCAAGCAGCGTATTTTCGAATGTTTGCATAATATTTTATTACGTCGTCTTCAATCCATTTTTCTCAGTGTAAGAAAGAGACGGATAGTGCGAGAGAAATCGAGATAGCTCGCGCGCCATCGCGTGATAGCCTTGCAGGCATCTCTTCGATGGAAGTTGTATAGTTCTAAATTGGAACACAGTTGCATTTGTCTTGTTTAAAAAACAACGTATTTCCCATTATAATTGATGCACATTTCATTGTCAATGTTGTTTGTAGGATGAGCGGCTAGAGGATAAACCAGCATTAGTTTTTAGTACGTAGAAAGCTTTTGCTGGTTTCCTAAAGTCGTGTCGTCTGGTCAAGGAAACAACCAGTAGACAAAATCGCTAGTAATTAAGGGACGATAGCTTTATGTCACACAAACACGCTATCATGCTAACCTAACTGTCAGTTTTACCAAATCGATCAAAGTGAAGGTGTGAACACTTCCTTTGCGGTATACAGAGTGTACCAAAAATGGGGTGTGAACCTATCAAGGGCATAAGGTATCGAATTCTGATAAGAAAAAAACTACACTGTATAGCAGCACAACGCTGCTAGCCTTCCTTATTTGAAATTTTTCAATATTTGAATATTGAAATTTCGTCTCCATGAACGGAACTTGAGATAGCTTAGTTGTTTCAGAGCATTGCACAGAACAGTCTCGGGTTCAAACTTCGCTGTCATAGGTATAACCATAGGTACTTACATGGTAGTAGCATGTGACTCCAAATGCAGCGCTATGAGCAGATCGTAGAATCCTTGCCGCAGCGGGCCGGACATGTACTGCGACTGGATCGCGTACAGAAGCTGCTTCTGGTCCACGTGTTGGCACAGCGCGTGGGCCGCCCTGGAATAAATAAGAAGATTAAATAATATGGTACACAACCCAGAAAAAATCCACAATGTCCAATCCTGTGGATACTCTATGGTATAAAACTGACAACCTTTTGATGCGAAAGTTTGGATGTTTAGATGTTTGTTACTCAATCACGCTTAAACGGCTCAACCGATTTAGATGAAATTTGGCACGAACATAGTTTATAACCTGGATTCAAATAAAGGATAGTTTTTATCCCGGGTCCACGCAGAGAAAGTCGCGGGCGGAAGCTAGTGATAAAATGAATTTCATAAGTGATAAATTACCTGTAATTACTCTGGTAGCACAACGCCGCGTACAAAGTGAGCGTGTGAGCGTGAAAGCTGAGTAGTTTGTCCATCTCGATCAACTCTAGAATGTCTATGCACCGGTCCTCCTCTGAAAAAGAAAACGAAGGGTAGTGTCGAAAGCAAGAAGAACAGATACATATTCCTCTAACCATCCACCATACAAGAACAGTTTTGAGAGAAGAGTCTGTTTTGTTTTGGAATCGAACGAAACAAAACAAAAGCAAACATAGACGATATGATACAGAGAGAAAGAATATAATGGAAAATAAACCATCTTCCCCCCGACAGGACTCGAACCTGCGATCTCTCTATTAACGCTAGTGCTTTGACCACTAAGCTACGAGGACAGTGACGGAAGTCGCGTATGTTTCAATTATATTCCCGCTACGAATAGCGGCCTCTCTGTATTCTCTTGAAAGGCTCACAGCCTTCTAGGACCACTCTAATGGGCGAGCTATGCGCTCGCTACATCCTAATCGAACCGCATCAGCACGGCTATCATGAGGCAGCTCGCGAATTCTCACGATTTTTCTCGCACTATCCGTCTCTCTCTTATTAGAACACTTAGAACAAGAGGTTTATACCTTCCCTCACTTATGTGCGGGAAAAATCGTGAGAATGTCGCGGCCGTCTCATGATAGACGTGCTTGTAGTTTAGCGTTGATGTATGATCAGGGCATTATTATCTTATCTTATCTAGAAGAGGGGCCCTTTCGGATGCACTTCGACCCAGCGGGATTTGTGCATAATAATCAGGGTAACTTCCTCGTTAAAAATAACACGAAACAAAAATATTTAATAAAATAATTTGTTTCGTTAAGAAGTATAAAAGCAAACATGATAAAATTAAGAATGATATAAATTCCATTGTAAAGGAGCATACCTTTTAATAGGCCTTCGGGCGGCTAGTGACTATAATGTATGTATATGTCCTGTTCATATATATATATGCCTATAATTAGTCTAGTGTAATCACAGTGAAAAGTATCAACGTATACTTTAAATTATTTGAACTGAGCTCATTAACGGCCATTATACTGAGCTCATGAATAGCCTTTGTTTGCCTTTTTTCTTTTGTAAAAAAATACCGCCACGTAAAATGTTCATTAAATAATGAACTCTATCTTCTTATACAATAGATTCCAAATCAGCTACAAGATAAAATTCCACACACAGCGCCTTGTACCTGGCTCGCCGGGAGCGGGTTATTTAATCTTTTAGTCCATTTTGAATCTATTGATTAAGACGATAGAGTTCATTATACAAGGAACATTTTATATGGCGCTAACCTTTTTCTTGCAAAAAACGGCACGCGTCCGACCACACAGTCGTATTGTTAGACTTGAATGCTATTGTTCTGAAGATAAGAAGATCAGTCAAGTTCAGAAAATCTCAACGTACCAGGAATGTGCAGCGCCAGCATGGATATCGCGTCCTCGCACAGCATGGACCAGCCTCGGATGTCAGAGAGCTTCAGCGCGTGGACTTGCAGCGACAGGTTCGGTACCTGAGGGAAAGACTTCATAAACTGAGCCAGCTATGTCAAACACTTAGGAGTGGGTTGCACAAACCTGTCTGTTATCGTAAGCGGTGTTCGTTAACAGGGATGTTGCAGACATTCGCATCCGCATCCGCAACCGCGAAAGTTCCGCACAAATTTCAACATCAGCATCCGTCCATCAATTATTTTATGAAATAAAAGAAATGTAAATCATGACTCACCCTAGCCCACTGATGGGGCTTCAGACACTGTATCTTGAGCCGCGGCGGGAACTGCGGTATGACGTGTTTGTCGCTCGTGGGCAGCACGGCGGCGCTGAGCGGGAGGCTGGTGGTCGAGCGGCCGAGCTCGATCTGGAGGATCTCCTTGGACGTGGCTTCGACGAAGATGGCGGGGAACAGCTTGATTTCTGGCTCCATCTGTGGAAAATTATGTAGTTTGGTTATTCAATAGACATGTACAGTTGACGTCAAATATATGTATTCATTTTGTAATAAGGTCCAAAAATGAACAATATTATATTTAACGCCGACCATACTTGAGTATCTAGAATTCAGTTTAATTAATTTGTACATAAATAAAGCTGTTGTCTGACCCTCGCAGACTCAAAATATGAATTGGAAATCTAGGATTACCATAATTTTGACCTTGGGAGAATCTGGTGACACTAGAATCATATATTATTAGAAATTGAGGGATTTGGTGAATGAGGAATCTGATGTTTTGAGGAATTCGTGAATTTGGTAATACGGGTATCTACTTATCATGGTTATCCTCACCTTGTATTTAAAGCTCGTGTCCTTCCCCTCGCAAGTCCACGACACGACGCCTGTAGAAGTGTCCACAGAGCAGCCGATAAACATACCCTGCGAGGCGCCTTTGGCCCCGGCCGCCTCGGCCATCACTTCGTTGTAGAGCTCGTCCGCTCGCACCATGTAGCAGGATTGGCGTTCCACACTGAACATAAATTCATATCTCATTCATAGATCCTAATCACAAATCTTATTTCTGAAATTTTCTACGCCCGTTAGGAAAAGATGTCAATAAATTGTGAACGAAGGCTTGTGAAGTTTTCGACTCCCAGGCACAGCCTTTTTCACATCTTAAAGGAGTTTATTTTTGAGTGTATTAGAAAAGAAGTCAAGAGGGAACACGTAATTGGGCCTGGTCTCCATTATCCATCTAGGGGCCACTCTCTACACCACCACTGCTATGACCAGTCCTGCGCCTCTCAAGATTTAGAAGACTCGTAACCTTCTCTCGGGCACTATTTCACAAAATTTTAAGGGAACCAACCTCCGGAACCTAATACCATAAATGGGGTAATAATGGATGTATAATTATTACTTAATAAAACTATTTATTTATTTTCTAAAGTATTTACAAGATGATAACTAACATTAACTAAAATAAATTAAAACTAAATTAAATCTAAAAAAGGCCCTCGAGGCGTACAATGCCTGGATTCAGGCGGCATTTCCTCGCTGAATGCTGATGCGTTGCGCGAGAACGCCAGCTCTTCGGTCACCTGCACGGCTATCATGTGACGGCGCGCGAGCTCTCTCGATTTTTCTCGCACTATACCTCTTTCTAAGTTTTCTAATAAGAGAGAGACGGATAGTGCGAGAAAAATCGAGAAAGCTCGCGCGCCGTCTCCTGATAGTTCGGGTAACGTGTAGTTAATCGAGTTTCCTAATGGACACAGGTTATCACAGATAGCATAGGTCTATCTTTCGGATTTGCCTGCGTTTTTGCAGTACCCGGGCAAGGTAGCATGGGCAGCTAGTGTTGGAATTTCTTGACGCAATACCCACCTCTCAATAACTCGGTCGTAGTCATCCGTGATGATCACGGAGGACTTCATGACCTTGTTCTGGTTGAAGTCCTTGGAGTGCAGGTGGTACTGGGTGGTCACCCAGCCAACGTATACATGGGTTGGGTCCTGGCCGGGGTATACCCTGGAATAAAAAAAGATTTTGAGTCTTCCACTGATGGACAAAAGTGGTGAGGAGTGATTGATTCGTCGCCTGAGCACTTGGTTCTGATAGGTCAGTTAGTAACAGCGACTGGCCGGGTATGCTTTGACGCAACATTTTTTTCAACCTTAACTTAAAACTTTAAAACATTACATTTCAGAATTAATCCCCATTCTTCATGTTCCACCAGAAAACTAGTAAATCGGGAATCTAGTGAACATTTGGTGAAACAGGAATTGGGTTAATGTGGATAAGAAATCTGGTGAACACAATTTGTTAGTACAAATTCCTGGTGGTTTGGTACAATCTTTGGAAACCACCTGGTAGATTCAAATGGTGTTGAATGCTCTTTTCTGGTACATTTCTTGTGTCTCCTGGTCGATGAACGGTTGCAGACTCTTGGATCTAGAAATAAGCTAACCTGACTCCGTAGAAGTACTCATTGATCAGTTTCAGACACTCCGAGTCGAAGATTTCGTTGCCGACCATCTCCGTCTGCGCAGCCGCGAGGGTGCTCGTGGTCATCTGCTTGCGGTCTTGTTGGGGCGAGGGCAGTTGGAGGTTGTTGGTGTTGTTGAGGTTCGTCTGGGGAAAATAGGTTTATTATAATATTAAGTAGGCAAGTGATTTCTGCGATTACTAATTGCTAATAAGTTTCTGTCAAAAATGTCATGTTTGGTACAAGCTTTTATTGCCAACTGTACTTTTCTGTATACTGTCATATACTAATCATTGAGACGATTCTAACGAGCCCAAGCTCAACGGGGTTACATCGGTTAAGTACTGAATTCCCATGTCCATCTTCTGTCTTCATCGTCAGATCAGCTCAATAGTACCACAATATTGAATTGTCATCCAAACATTACTAATACCGAAAATTCCAAGTCAATCGGTTGTTGTTAAGTTAAACTGTTCAAAATTCAGTTCCAAAATTTGACCCTCACTAACACACTAACAAACTTAACGAACAGGTCAAGTCAAACAAAAGCTTGTACAATACAACGCAATATAAACCTCTCCATCAGTTTAAACACAGGCCCTGAAGGGTTCGAAAAGTCGGGTCGCTTTTAAAACAGTATGTAAAAAAAGACCGGGTTGCACTCCGGGAGTGCCGGCAGAAGTAGAAACTTGAATATTAACGGTGTTCATTTTTGATATTTGATGATGATGAACTGACATCATCAACTATCGATAATCGTTTGTAAAGTGAACGTGAATCGAATCATTGAATTGATTCAAATAATAACGGTAACAACCGATATGTCTCGCAACTAGAAAGACGTCAAACCGTTCAATTATACAGCATATTGGAGCTTAACAATTTTAGTCCGCTGTTTAATTTTTAGAATTAACTATTACGTAGCAATGTGGTTAAATGTATAAGGCTATTTTGTTCTGATCTCAAAAGTATCCTGGTATATTATTCTTACTGCAGATATAAACACTGTCTTGTAAGCGTTGTATAGTATTTCGATGCAACGCGTCCATATACGTACTACGTAACTGACTAAGAAAATTTATAGAGATCTCAGACACCTACGTCATATTATTTATATTGATGTAAAATAAATAGAATCATAGCTCGTCTAGATATTTATTCCACCATGTTCAAACAGTAAATCTCACCATAAGGATGAGAGTCCACGAGAGCTGTGCGAGGTAGCAGAGCATGGTTCGAGGAAAAAACCACCAATAGAAAGTTCGTAAGAGAGCAATCCTCCTGATTTTTTTTGTAGCACACTGCACCGCTCCCATAGCTCTGGTCGATACTCAATACCAGTTTACAAAGAAGACGGAAGGCGGATGTTACATACAGAAGAAGCCACCTATATTAGTAAACACACAGGAAGGCACACAAACTTACATTACTTTGGTCAAACAAATACGCCTGGCTTGGCCGGGCGTACGTAGCGTCATACTTTGTATTCGCCTTGGGGATAAAAAAAAATTAAAAACGCACACACAAAACACGGGGATGAAATCTTGTCAATACTAAATACACATAAATAAGGATTACTGTCCTAAAGTCTCATGTGCATAAAAATAGGTCAAAAAAAATTAAGCTGTTTATTGCAATAAAGTAGACTTATTTATGCATAACATTATAGTTACAATCTAAAGCTTACACAATTTATGATGATGAAGTATGTCTGGGATAGGTACTTTGGGAGATTTTACAGTGATAATACCCTGTCACAAAGTTGTTAATTTCATCATATCAGCCGAAAGACGTCCACTGCTGGACATAGGCCTCCCCCAAAGAGTGCCAAAGTGACCTGTCCTGCGCCACCCGCATCCAGCGGACTCCAGCAACCTTTACCAGGTCATCAGTCCACCTCGTGGGGGGGCCTACCCACGCCGCGCCTTTCGGTACGTGGTCGCCACTCGAGAACCTTTCCGCCCCAACGGCTATCGGTTCTACGTACTATGTGCCCCGCCCACTGCCACTTAACTTTAGCGATTCGGAAGGCTATATCGGTTACCTTCGTTCTGGCTGCTTATAGCCTCATTTCTGATGTGATCACGCAGAGAAACTCCCAACATAGCCCTCTCCATAGCCAGGGACCATTTCGTAACAAATAAATAGTGTGAAGTCATTAAATAGTATTATATGTATGTATGTGATAGATATAATACTTGGACAGAAAGAAGAACAAACGAAGTTTCTAAATTTGATAGGAGAAAGAAGATGTCTACTAGAAACTATTGAAAACAGAAGGGGAATGTTGGGGCACCTGATATGACATGACAATTACATAATAACTATAATTGAATGAAAGATAGAAGGAAGGAGAGGCAATGTGACTGTGACAACCAAGTTATAACTCTTATATACAGATATCTGATACGAAGTTGGGAAAAAAAATTTTTGGGCGTTTTTTTTTTACTTTTCTATGGAGAAAAAATAAAAGAAAATCGCGTCAATAAATAATTCTTTTAGTTTTTTCTTATCAGAACACGATACCTGTTATGCCCTTGATCGGTTCACACCCCATTTTTGTTACACTCTGTATAACTGCAAAATCTCCTAGAGTAGGTATTTAGCTATTGTTTTTCGCATTATGAAACAGGAGCAATTGAATGAGATCGAAGTCAATTCTGAATAAATATTAAACATTTGCCCTAGGTAATGAATTGTGACAACCAAGTTATAACTGATATGTAACTGCAAAATCTCCTAAAGTATTTAGCTGGTTTTTTGCATTATGACACTCAGGAGCAATTGGATGAGATCGAAAGTCAATTCTGAATAAATATTAAACATTTGCCTGAATTATCTGTTCCGTATACCTAGTATATTGCTAATTCAAAAACAAAAAATCTACTAAATGTATTTTACCATTACAAAATATATTCACGAACTACCAGTGGTTCAAAGATCTACGGTAGATTTTTAAACCTTGAATTAGCAATCAGAGTGTATAACTGATAATGATTTTAACCAAACCCAACCTTACCCACCTACAGGGTCAACCCACACGTTATTCAAACGTCAAACTGACAATTTCCACTCAAAACTCAACCTTATCCCGTAGCAACAAGGCTCACCTGTGACACGCGAATCTGCGGATTGGGTCTCCTCATACCAGACCTCTCTGGCGAGAGTTCACCGTCGCTGAACGGGTCAGGAGTCTTGGATTTGCGCGATTTGGCGCGGTCGCCGCTCTCGCCGCGCTTGCTTTTGAAGAACCTTAAATAGGAAGAAATAGAGTTCAACATTGAATGGTTAATCACAACATGAGCTAAATCGATTCGTTAGTATCTACATCTCTGGGCAAGAAGTCAACTTCTTAGAGCTTAAGAATATATAATGGTACTAACGTACCGAAGGTCTTCTGTCTAGCAAAATCGATGTATGATATACTCTCTTTTGGTTCTACCGCGATTTAGGTGTATCGAAAGGTGCAGAGTTGCGCGAGAGCCGAGTTTAGCTGTTAGCGGCAATAGGAAAAGGCCTGTTACAGCATCTCTACCGAACTAAAGCGCCCCCGAGACAAACAATCAGAATTGTCAAATGTACGTGATTGACAATTGCAATTGACCGTCTCGGTTGCGATTCAAGCGATTGTCAATCGTATTTACATGATTGAAGGCGTAAGATGCTAATTTTGAGCAATTGGCAGGCTCGATTGACGTACCGATTGATCGTTTCCTCATCATTGATAAGGGAGGGCAATATCTTTCTCTCGAATTATGATGTCAAGATGCAACTGAGATTACTCATACTTATACTCATTTATTAATAAAATAATTAAATTATACATGTCAAAAATAATATGAATTATAAGTTATAATTCATAACTAATAGTTAATATGAAGTTAGTGATTAGACAAGTTAAGTCAGCTTCTTTTAATGAAACGTCAAAAACGTTGGTATGGAATTTCTAGCGACTACTTGCTTGTGACGTCACAATCAAACAACGTGTTCATTTTTAGTTTTTATTAATTAAAACATATTGAATAAAAGATAGATACTTTCCGAGTATTTTCGTAACATTCAGCTGTTGCTAATGAAAATACAATTTATTTTCACTGTTGTCAAATACCCTATTGTTGCTATCAATAACAAAGACACATTGACAATACTGGTGAAGACTCCAAATTTATTATTACCCCAAAAGAAAGAACGCAAAAAAATATGCCTAGTGACAAAAACCCATTCGGATATCTCAAAGAATAACGAAGCTACAACCGTTTTAATATTGCTTGGTAGAGAGAGAATACGCTCGCAGATAGTGACGTCACAATCTGCGAGCGTCATAGTAAATGACAATCGTTTCTTCTCCATTTGACTTTTTTTTTATATACGACGGTAGCAAACAAGCGTACGGCCCGCCTGATGGTAAGCGGACACCGCAGCCTATAGACGCATGCAAGTCCAAAGGAGTAACATGGGCGTTGCCGACCCTTGATATGTTTGAGGATTCGCCGTGTTGACAGCTGAAGGAACAAATTCCCTAGCTCCAACACAACGCATCCTCGGGAGCTCTTACTACATTCTTCTTCAAGAAAATACCCCTATTGCAATTCATCGTCTCCGGGTCTCTTAATAGTCCAGTAAATGAACTGACAACTCGTATGGAAAAAATGTCAATTTTGGAAATAATTTATAATAGCTTATTTTTTATGTGTAACGGATATATTATCAATTAAATAGTTACCCAGCGACAAAATCCGACAAAATTTCAGACATCAAAAAAATGATAAGTTAACTAACTTCTGAAAAGTCAGAAAAAATATTAATAAATATTTTTGTCTTTATTTTGGTTCATTTACATTTGCTCTATAATATTCAAGATAAATCGTATAAAAAAAGACAATGCATGCTTCATTGAAATCTACATAATTACTTCCGGGTGGAAAGTTTGTCGGATTCTTGAATATATAATCTTAGAATAACATTTTCAAATGAAATCAACAAAAAAAACGCTATTATAAATTAATGTTTTTCAAAACCGTATTTTGCCTGGAGTATAATATGTAAGTAAGCTATGTACTCACTTGAAAGGCGACCGTCCCCTTTTATCCTTTTTCTCATCCGGCACACTTTGAACACCAAGCTCATACTTCGACATCTCAGCCTCGCTTGTGGTTCGATGCATCCCGTTCACTTGACCTGCAAGAAGTTAACTCTAATACGGGGCCGTAAGGTGCAATGTCAAATGGCAGATTACGTGGAAGTGTGTTGAAAGTTAGGATAGACAGAAGAAGTGAACGCTTTATAATGCTGAGGCCACACTAACAAGAAATGCTCCTATCCCGCTATATTGGGTCCGTCCTATTATAGCAACAGTCAGGTTCCAAAAGTAACAAGAAATGCCATTAATTATCGCGATAATGGACGTTAAAGGTACGGCCACACTACGATTATCGCGATAATTAATGGCATTTCTCGTTAGTGTGGCCCCAGCATAATGAAACCAAAGTCCAATCACCAACCTACAAGTTACAATTTTAGTGTCTAATTTGGCAGCGCTGTGATTGGCCAATAACGGCAAGACTTATAAAATTGAAACTTGTAGCTTCGTGGAACGGGCTATATTATGACACTTCATAATAAGAACAGTAAATGCACGATGAGAGAAAACACAACTAGAAATTTAATGGGGTAATCATTTTATAATTGATAACGTAGTGTTGCTAAATGGATAAACCATCAAATTATTGCAATCCTACTAATATTATAAATGCGAAAGTTTAGATGTTTGGATGTTTGGATGTTTGTTACTCAATCACGCTTAAACGGCTGAACCGATTTTGAATGTAATTTTGCACGAAGATAGTTTATAGCCTGGATTAAAATATGGGATAGTTTTTATCCCGGGTCCACGCGGACGAAGTCGCGGGCGGAAGCTAGTAAAGTATAAATCACAAAATATAATTAAAATTATAAACAGATATGGACCTTGAAAGTTTTAAAAAAATATTGTCCAAGAGTAAATTTAAAGCTACTAATCCTTACGCTTATAGAGAAATAAAGTTGTAAAACAACTATGGACCTAAACGCAGTATTTCGCGACCGAAACAGCAATTTACTTCATTTTCCATACAACGATCAGTACAAATAGCAAACTGTGACGTCACCATTCTATATAAATTAGTCAGAAGGTCCGTCTTTGACTAATTTTTTTGGCTATGTTCTTCAATTGTACAGTCAGCATCAAAAGTAACTGCGCAAACGAAGACCTCAAAAGTCTTTATTAAAAGGGAACAAGAGCTTTTGACGTCTTCGATTGCGCAGCTACTTTTGATGCTGACTGTACGAGTAGTTGCAAAGATTTGTTCCTCTCCAAAAACTGGTTCGAATAATAAATATCTACTGCCTACCCGTTTTGGGGACACGAGCGCGAATGTATGTATGTATGTAAATAAATGACACTGGTGACATGGCATTCGCAACATTATAAATTACAATAATACGAAATACGTCACACAAAGACATAGCTCAAGAATGAAATTTTTGGTTATGTTGTTATAATAGTCTGAAAATCAGCACACAGTCTATATGATATTCATACCGACTGGCAATGTAAATATGTTCACACAGTTTCCAAAATAAATAATGATAGCATTAATGCTTAACTGAAGCAATCCACAACAAAACCACTATGTGAAATACAATGAACTAATTTACAGCCATTTTATGAAGAACGACCTCTTCGTTCGAACACAGGACCTTCAGCTTCGTAGGCCGCGTCACTACCGACTAGGCTAAAGCGGTCGTCAAATATAATAATTAATAATATATAATAGTCCATATGATTTAATTTTTTTTTTATTTAACTCGCAATCTGGGTAACCGATTGAAAGAGCATAGTTCACTACTGACCGCCACTGAAGGCCACGCCAGTTTGTGACAGGCTTTAGGAGGCTAAATTAGCACCTGGGTGTTGCTAAATTAGACTCGATTGAAAAACAATTACTAATTTATTTAACCTGATGTTGGCTGTGTGTAGACTTTTTTATTTATTGCACAATACAAGAAAAAGTTCAACGCATTTTATGCCACAAGCCATTATCTAGCAGTCAACCATTGGCTTAAACAAAAACATTTTGTTTCATAAAACAAGAGCCAACCATTTGCTTAAAAATATTTGCGCTATTGTATTGTAATTATTGCTTCATTATATCAGCCGAAAGACGTCCTCTGTTGGACATAGGCCTCTCCCAAAGAGTGCCAAAATAAACGGTATTTATATAAAAAAATATTGCTAAAATAATTTAATCTACGCACATATAATTAGTGCTCTAAAATGCGTTCAGAAACCGTAGGAAATGACCAGCATTATTACAACCGATTTTACTATGAGAACTTTCTTGTCTGTAGTAGTAGGTAAAATCGAACAGTATAGATTAGAAACGTTATGAGTTTAAATTTGGAACAGCTGTCAAAACTCAAGTGGGTCTCTAATTCCAGTATCCATGGATATTAAAACAGTTATCGATACCAAACGTCAATACAGTATGTTTTTTTTTTAATATTTACACACGACATTTGATCTCGAGTGACATGAGTATAGGGACTTCATTCGTTTGACTATGATTTAAAAAAAAAACATTCGTCTTGACGGAGGATCGAATTGCCGTCATTGCTGTTGTAATTTTTTTACTGTTACGAAAGTAGAATTGTGAACCCTTCTTAGAGTACTTATGATATTTGTGTAGATATAGTAGTATAATCAACTGTACATAATTAGGCCTTAAAACAAACGTGTGATCGTATTATGAAACTCGCTGACGCTGATTTCATAAAACCACACTCATATTTTAAGACCTCTCATTATGGATCAGTTGCATAAACTGCTATTGATACAAATGATGTCAAAATACTGTAATATCACATAGTGGTATTTGCTGTAATATTGAAGATTGCGATCTTTTGAGATGTCCGATTCCATTCCAGTATCCACCTGGCTGTAAATTGTAATTCTGTATAGTGACGTTTCTCCCGACGGACCCCTTCCTCGGAGGCCGGGAGGGCAGACGCTTCACCTTAGGCTCCTCCGCTTCGTCGTAGTGGAGACCTTGGGCGGGGTAAAATGGGGTAAAACAACAGGGTGAAACAGGGTAAAACAGGGTAACACATTAACAAAATAAGCGGGGAAGCAAATCTACGGTGCTGTCCATCTCAGTCAAAAGACATCTTCTTGTTCAATGGAACTCTGTTCCAATTTTTAGAACAGTATTTTCATTAAAGTCGCCGTCAATAGAATTTGCTAACTATGTAAACAAATCGCCATAGTCAAAGACAATTTTAATATGGCGGTTTGTTTACATAGTTTGCAAATTCTATTGACGGCGACTTTAAAGGTTTTATAGGGGGTGTAATATTTTTTATATAAGACTATTTATAATGCAAATTAAATTTACGCAAAATAAAAGTTTAAATTACGCAAACGTAAGCTTAGGATAGTGGGTATAACAGAACATAATTAAGTATAAAATGTATATACAGGATAATCTCACTAATCCGGCACTATTAAAAACCAGAGGGTGCCGGATTATTGCAATGTTCAGATTACTGAATTATAGTGAGAAAAACATGACGACGACGCAGCGACCGGAGCGTATATAGGCTCAGAGGGGCGAGGGAGGCGTGGGCGGAGGATGCCGGATTATTGGACGTGCCGTTCTATTGAAGGGCCGGATTAGTGAGATTATACTGTAGAGTTATTGTTTACTTGCGTCGCATTCGTTTTCCACCATTACCAAATGGGTTTGTAAAATACGCTAACCAGCTAAAAAGAGATATTAGGTACCTATAGCTAAATCTATCGTTCTCTTTCTCACCTTTGATGTCACTTATAGTGAATCCACTGCGCATGATCTGATCGATGTGCGCCGGCATCTGCGCATCAGCAGCCACTTTCATCAGCATCTGTTGACGTTCTTTGATCTCCACCCAGCGACGAGCCTTCTCTCGCTCACTGGAATATTAAGGACAGTTAAGTTACCCCAGATGAGAGTGCCGTATGAAATTCGAGTGGAAGTAGGCGAAATACACATGGCTAATATTGTTTGTCTATTCTTGCTTACTCGAATATTAGTCAGTTGATAATCAGTCGAGTCACCCCCGATGAGAGTGTAGTATGAAATGTGTAATATAAACATTTTTGAGCTTATTTTTCACTATAATAATATACATTAGTTGTTTTTCAAACCCCACGAGAGAAGTTCGTATGAAATTAGCGAGTGAAAGTAGGCGAAATAAACTGGTTGCAGAGCATCTCTGGTTATTAGTTCCATTGCCCGCTTTTTGTTCTACTATTCACACTAACGCCTAATGAATCATTCGGAAAAAAGAAAATCTTAATATAATAAATCAGCCTATACATGTCCACTGCTGGACGTAGGCCTCGCCCAAAGAGTGCCACAATGACCGGTCCGGCGCCACCCGCACCCAGCGGGCTCCCGCGACCTTTACCAGGTCATCAGTTCACCTACTCACGCCGCGCCTTCCGGCACATGGTCGCCACTCGAGAACCTTTCCGCCCCAACGGCCATCGGTTCTACGTATCGTGCAATGTGATCAAAAGATGCACAGCAACAACTTACTCAATAAACTGCGCGTGGCATATAACAGGCAGCGAGAGCCTCAGGAACTCCCAATTGGCCTTCTCCATCGTCTCGAACGTGTTGTGCGATATTTTCAAACATGGCGGAGTGTCTGAAACAAGTAAAAATATAGGTAAATGTTGTTGGGTTCCTTTAATATACATGGTATTAAGAGCCGTTTACAGCAAAAGTAACGCCTTTGAGATGTGTTGCTGAAAGAGACGGTTGAGTATTCCATGGGCAGGCATGATAACTAATAACAATGTTAGAGGAATGAGCATCACCTGACATCTACCAAGAAAGGACTATTGTTTTTTTGGGCATATTACGCGTTCATCTAGGCAAGCTCTGTAAACAAAGGTTCCACAGGACTGGAGGCGCTCGCATAGTTGACGCCTCGAGATGTCTACGGTTTGCCACTGGGCGGCCGCCGGGAAATCCGCAGTTGAATGCCAAGAGCGATCCTGCGACGCGGTGGTTGGTGGTTTTAGACGGTAGTCCAGCTTCGGTTAGTCCGTCATACCCGTCCAGCCTCCCCGGATAGGACGGGATGCGTAAACGCATTCCCCCAATGTAAAAAAAGAAAACTCCAAAGAAGTAAACATATCTAGGATCTGTGGAAGACAAACGCGCTAGAGGAAGCATCGCAGTGTGCAGGACTGATAAAATTAACACATTCACTGCCACGAATCGCCACTCGCTGCGCTCGTAGCTGATCTCGTGTTTAACCCTATATGTAGCGGAAAGTGCCTACGGCGTAGGCGCTCGCTGGGCGGGTTCCAGGCAGTAAAATGTCAAGTAGGCTGTCAAACGCAGTCTTTCAATTGGTCTTAACGAGGAACCGCACGGCAAAAGGGTGGGTCTTCGTGTACCAGTGGGGTCACCTCTCTCTTTATAAATCCATAACCATCCATACTACTCCATACAAATATTATACATGTGAAAGTAACTGTCTGTCTGTTACCTTTTTACGATAAAACCGCCGAACCGATTGAGATGAATATGGTATGGACATAGTTTGAGAGCCTAGAAAGGCCATAGGATAGTTTTTACCCCGAAAATCATCCCTTCAGGCAGTGAAATAGAGGACGGAAGTTTGTATCGAGGTATGATGTGAACGAGTTCTACGCGGACGAAGTCGCGGGCAAAGCTAGTAAAGGATGGCATACCCGAGCCAGCCGGTATCCTGGTGACGTCGATCCTCGTGTCGATCATCTCGTCCGTGTTCTCGAAGATGGGCTGGTCCTTCGTGTACCAGTGGGTCACGTCTCGCTTCATGTTGCTGCAAAATATATAATAAGTTTTGTCACTATAGTATCCGCAAAACCAAGTGGCGAGTCAGGTCGTAAATCATTGGATCATGCTATCTCTTTCGCACCTGCGCTGCCTTATGGAGCGGGCCGTGTAACAATAGTACTGACTTTTATTGCCTGACTCGCCACTTGGTTTTGCGGATACTATAGGCAGCAGGCAGTATGGGTGAATCAACTCTTTTTCTGTCCCTTGATGCCATGGTAACGTCTCCTGGGTAACTTTGTGAGACTATGATTTTATGATTACATATACTTCCACCAAATGGGAAGGCAGTCGCTTTCGTAAAACTAGTGCCTACGGCAACTCTTGGGACTAGGTGCCAAAGCGGACCACCGGCTCGTTTGAGCACTAGCGGGAGAAAATACTAGGAGATGATGAAATAATTTCACCAAATGTAGGGTTTGTTGACAAAATATCTAACTACTATAATTAACTGTTTAAAAAAAAACCCTTTTTACATGGGTTATCTTCTAAGCATGTTAGAAATCCATGTTGTAACAATTTTTCTAAGCAAGCTAGTTTACGCGAAAAAAAATCATTTTTCCGTACTTAATATCTTTTACCAAACATAGGTCATTTTTTGTAGTCGACTGTACTTACACGCAGAACGGTTCGTAACCTTCTTGCAGACCGCACATTGTGAAGAACTTCAGTGTGTTAACATCCTGTCCATACGTCAATCTGAAATGACATTAAAGATAAATCAATACTGCAACACAAAATTAGAATCAAAACATTGACCAAGAATATTAAAGGAATAAAGACAACACATTCGTTTATAAATAACTCAAATACTCATTACTCTTCCAAGCCGACGGTCATTTTATAAAAATGTACCTTACAAAGGACATCGGATGCCCGAAATGTTGTTCTTTATAAAGTACAGTCAGCTTGCAGCGAAACGTGACTTGCATAGAAGTTTGTATGTACAATAAAAATAAAACTTTATCGATCATATCGTCGCGAATTTATGAAATACCTGGCTTTCTGTCCAACTCCAAGCGTGCAAGCCGGCACGAAGTTGTCGCCCTGCACGTCAGCAAAAGTGGTTTCGCCTCCCAGGGCATCCATTAAGAGCTCGCCATTAAGTGAGAAGCCTGTTTACACAAAATTATTTTGTGCTTTTAGAAGAACAACTTGTTTTGACAGTGATACCTTTAAACTACTATCGGTAAGTATTTTACCAATTCAATAATTGAACAGATAGTAGAAATTAAAATGCATTATTAATAAGTTTCAAATATACCTATAACAATTACTAAGTAATACCAAAGTACTACTTGGTTGGTTTAACTAAGGGAATGGTTTCGCGCAGTATTACAAAAAAAAACAAAGTTTATAAGTTACCAAAACGTAACTAATAAAAAAATTGCTAAAAGTGACTGATAAAAAGGCAGTTTATTTTAGATACTGTAATACTTGCAAGTAAAACGTACTTCAATTGTGTTTCCATTGATAAATTAGTGATAACCTCAAGCAGGGTGATACAAGTTTAATAGAGTTACTAAATTAGCACACATGAGCATTAGATAATTAGACACAATGTTAAGGACCATATGGGTAGGAATATAAAATTATATAAATGTTTATTTATCTCCAAAGGTCAACTAATGAACATAAATAAAAAAAAACTGTTAGTTCCCTACAAAAAGATATGGTTTCTAGCTTCTACTACGGATATTTACATTTCCGTATGTCTACTCAAGTTCTACAGAACACTGTTTTAAAAGTGCTTTAGCGATGATGCTTCTACTCGTGCTGTGGTTCGTATGCCATTGGATTTCTACAT
Source organism: Epinotia bilunana (assembly GCA_947049275.1). Classification (NCBI taxonomy): domain Eukaryota; kingdom Metazoa; phylum Arthropoda; class Insecta; order Lepidoptera; family Tortricidae; genus Epinotia; species Epinotia bilunana. The sequence goes on from OX346274.1 coordinate 1,949,162, forward strand.
GATTATAAAGTTAGCGCCAAACGTATCGGGCTGGACAGGGCACAAAAAAAAGTGCTATGTCCCTTGTAATGGACAAATGCGGTATTAAATGTGAATGTGTGAAAATTTTGCGGGAAACTCCTGTTATTGCAAGCAAAGCAATGCGGTTGTATTTATTAGAGAAAAGCGAATTCCGAATCAAATTAAATTTGGAAGCGATTGAAGTTGGTGTGTGTACGAGGCTGGTGAAGAAATGTTCTTTGGACCTTAGAATGTAAGTACCTGATCAATAAAACAAGCATGCCATTCAGATGTGATTTCAACACAAATTAAATGAACGCATGTTGTTTTCCCATTCCACTTGAAAGGCACCTTTAAGAAAAGGATTGCCAACTAAAATCCTTTTTTAAGCGATTGTGTTTCTGAATTCCAAAAGTAGCCATGCAAATATTCGTTTCCATTTCTCCAAAATACAAAAACGACAATAACTATAAATAATTAAATTCAATAGTACTCAATTGAATGACTAAATAAATACGAAATGTACTTTATTAAGGACATTTAGAAGATTTTTTCACCAGCTCTGTAAATTCACCATTGTGTTGATGCCTTAAAACGTACTTATCGTCTTATCGATCAGATCTAGGAACACTCCAACTACGTCACCCACCGCCCATTGCTTGCCAAACGATTCCGAACTACCGCTGTACACTTTTTCCTCCTTGAAATAACAAATCACATAAATAAGATATGCTCACAATTTCTAGATTCATGTATAAGGAACCGCCACATTAGGCATACAAATACATATCGTAGCCTTTGTATAAATTCTATATTCATGGCTTCTTCGAAATCCAATTATAAACAGAATTTCTTCGAAAGTCAAAGAAATATTCATCATTGACATACGCAAAGGCTCCTACAAAGTGCAACACGACTTTACTACAAGTCACGTAAATACAAGATGAATATTAACCAGTAAGATACCTAAAATCTTCGAAGTTTGGAATTTGAATGGTAATAAATAAATGTACCGGGGATCATAAGTCCACATTTCACTGACATCTAATCTGGAAGGTGCTGTAACGTAACCACTAACGCTGTCATCAATAAGAGCAACTACACGTTTTCATAAATATATACTATTCATATAGGATAGAAAACAACACAAATATATATAGAAGGGATGTGTTGAACATTTTGTTTTAATTAAAATACAAGTATTGTTACCACAGGTTACACATTGAAAACTGATGTTTCTCTGATGGCAAAATACCTTTGATTTTGACTCATTTCCTTTATAAAGAACATTGGACCGATGCACTTAATAAGTACTAGTGAAATTACTCTCCGTTCTGAAAAAATAGTTTTGTGGTGTCGTTGCCTAATAAAATATCCAGATTGTATGATATCAGAGAAACATCGTCGGCACTACTGCCACTCACTAATAGTTTGGTCGACAACGTCTAGGAAGCAGCCGACGATGTCGCCGACTTTGAACTGCGCTCCAAAACTGTCGATCGAGCCGGCGTGCACTTTAACGCACTGCGTTCAATAATAATAATTATAAGGCGGTCTGTTTTCGTTTCTCGCTCCCGATCAGTCACATACAGTCTATAGTGCGCTCGCTCTTACCAGAACGAACGCGAGTAACACATTGAAATTCAATTACTACGAGGAAAGAAGGAAACGAAAGGAGGTCAAGGTCGTTTTATATCTGTTAAATTTGAATATCTTACGTCTTACCACTATCTTTGATTTGTAATTAAGGCTGTTGGTTTAGATTGTGTGTCTACTACAAGAATTGGTCTGGTTTTTGACCTACTACAACCTTCGGAGAGCCTGCTATTATCTATTGTAAAACGTTATAATATATTACGGATGTATATGCATATAAAAGTATTCCGCATCTCGTAAAAAAATCGTTTCTCACACATATCACATCGAAGGAACGAAGAATATGACCATCAAAATAGCAAAATCTACTTTACAAAGGACAAAAAGCTCTGATACTTACATTGTATCCGTCAAAAGCCCAGGAGTTCTCATCTTGGCCCAGCATCATACCAGGGGCCATGTCTGCATGCGCCCAGCCAACCTGAATTTTAAAATACGTGTGAGAAAAGTTATCTTTAATAATAAAATTAAACGTTAAATCTTGAAACGAATAAATCACTTAAAAGCTAGAATGTTTATATTGAAGTCAATTATTATATACACAACGACATATTACAGGTAAACGGAACAAGAAATATACTATTGTAACATCCTCATAAGGGACAATGTGTATTACAACGTACACGTTTCAATTGAATTTTGATCCTTTCATAAAACAAATAAGGTAGTTGGAGGAAGAAGGACGGTTTTATTGTTTTATGGATTATTCGAACAAATAAAAATTCAATCCGCTTTTATATGCAACTTGATTCCAATTAGCTTAGCAAACTTTTAAATGCTTCCTCACGAGTCTATAAGATAAAAATAACGCGAATTTAGTTGCTGCCCAATGCTCTTCTAACTTTCAAAAAGTAGGTACTTTTTTAATACCACGCTAGTGGCAAACAAGCTAAGGGCCCGATGGTAAGCGGTTACCGTAGCCTATGGACGCTTGCAACTCCAGGGGTGTTACATGTGCGTTACCAACCCTTTAATAATGATTATACTCCTTTTTTGAAGAACCCCATACTGTAGTCCCTCGGGGATACCTCGGCAGGGAGCTCATTCCACATCCAGCACTTACTCGCATGGGCCCAGCGGTGAGTATCTCAAACTCGAAGTACCACTTCCCGGAGCTAACTGCGTAGTTCTTCTCGGCGCGGTACGTGCGGAAGTCAGCTTGCTTCTGCTTCGAAGCCTCCAACAGTAGTGCTGTGAAAAAAGAAAGTAGATCTAAATCAATAATGTAAAAACATTTTTTCTTTTCTTCAGTCGCCGTGGTTGAAGTCGGCATGTGCGGCGCGCATAATATATAGAAAATAGTGTAAGTTTAAATCAATATATAAAGAAGAAAGAAAGAAAGTAAAATATATTTATATATCCTTAAAATAAAAAATAAAAAATGTCAATTAACACAATTATTACACATTTATCCAATGATGGTTATCACCAGACTACCTTACCTTCATGCTGCTCTCCTGTAGGCGGGTCGAGCATGTAACCATACACAAGCAGCGTCCTCACAGTCTCCGAGGCGGTGTCTCGGTTGGCCTTCTTGATCGCATCGTCCACTTTCGGGTACGGCACGAGGTGAGGGGAACGGTGCATGTCCGGGTCCTAGGACAAGGGATGGAATGAACGCTGTGCTTTGTAAAGGACAAAATACATTTTATATAGTCTTAAGGTTACATATAGTGAGAAAATATATATATTAGTTTAAATATCACCTGGCGTACGGTTTTTTTTTACACTATATTTATACTGTCACATTATCGACAGATTTTCAAGTTTAAACCATTCTGGGCAAAGTTTAGGTAAGCGATTTTAGGGGAATAGACGCCTAATTCTTGTTTGTTACTTCAGCAGTTTATACGTGAGTGGGCCAAAGGCTGCAAAATGAGCTGTGGTGGGGATTCCCACGCTAACCTAGTGCGGAATGCAGACCTCAAATAGTTATATACCTTTAAATGTATTCACTGACGTATTCAGGTATCCCAGATTAGGTGACGAAAACTCCGACATAGAAATGCTATCGGTGTATCCTAATATATTTCGTACATAAGTGCTGACAATCTCGTTGGTCCGAGCCATGATTCGAGCTCACGACCTCAATTAGAAAATAAATTACGCCTGAGCGCTAAAGAAGTCGACGGAGATACAGTTACGCGCCTTATCAATTGTTGCTATACCATAGCTTTATTTGCATGTTACACATTTTGGTAAAATTATAATGCCATAAGAATGAAAAACTGTGGAGAAACAAAAGTTAAAAAATCCTCGATGTATCTTCTTTCTTCTATTGTGGAAATCTATTAACTCAGTGTGCTGTGACCCTCACACCTAGTAGTACTCATTCGATACTAAGTGTGACTGTCCCAGCCACCGAATTTCAGATTCTTCTTCCATTTTCACTCTTCTAGAAGTGGTATACATGATAATCCCTACATAATTTGAATAAATACATACAATATTACACGATTTAATTATTCAAAAATAAACATAAATCACATATATACAGATATTTTCATACAGTACATTGGACCCATTATGTATGTTGCGCAACTAAACGTGGACCAAAAAACAAACGACGTAGATGAAAAAAGAAACAAATGTCTGACGAAACAAATGAATCTGGACATGTTATTGCCCACGTTAATTGCCTTCATTGTTTTATACCTCAGACGATAAATATGAACTGATGTAATTTGAGGCTAACGCAACCATAATCTTATCTTCTTAGAACTCGTCATAATAAATACAAATTAATTTCCTTACGATATTCCTTTCATACATTTGAAATACGCGTTTAAAATACTAAGTAAGTGCAATGTCAGAATGTCAAATAAAACATTCGGCTATACATACCTCGTTTAGTCCATAAGTCCAGCCCTGCTGGATGCGCTCCCTGGCCCACAGGTTGTGAGTGTTCTCCGCGAGCTGGTCGACAAGTTCGTCCATCTTCGGTGTCAGGGTGACAGCGCTCAGGTCTAGAGGTGCTGGTTTGTAGCCGTTCGACTGTGGATAAAGATTTTTAATGTCAGCATTCAGCTACTCACAGACCGAACATGCAATAAGTAATAGTAATAAGGCATGCGATTTGATCAAACCAAATGCGGAGTTTCATTATACAAAATATTTCTAGGACAAATATTTAATATCTGGACTATTATACATGGATCATATTTCGTAACAAACCACGTAAGCATCACAATACAAAAATACCTTGAAATGCGGATCAACTAGTGTAGGGAACATAGTTGAAATTCTTTTGTTTCAAAAAACGACCCAAACCAGACAAAATGCCAATGGAAAATTATTTATTTATTTAAAAAAAATTAAACAAATAACTATTTATTTTACCTGCATGAATGGCTCGTTGGGGAGCCTGACGTTGCGGATGCGAGCCGGGGGCTTGTCCAGGCTGATGTAGTAGCCGAGCGCCAGAATTGTCCTGTAGAAAGGACATCGGGACGTTAAGGCACATAGTAAACAGTGGTAGGGTTAAACAATACAGTTTTCGGGCGTTATTTATTTATTCGCATGGCATTAATTAATTACAGTCGCTTTACTTAATTAATGAAATAAAAATATTCGTTCGTAGTAACTTTACTATCCTCGTAAGGTCCAATGTGCATTACAATGTACACCCCATTTGAATGGGATTTCAACGTTTCGTAATACAAACAAAGAACCATTTCATTACTTTCGTTGATTATTGAAAAAAAAAACAATCCAATTATCTACGCATCTAGATTAAAATGTACACATTTTATATGCCGGGCTATTTGTGTAAAAATCATTACTACGAACAATAGTTTCTAACATAAGACCTTTGCGCAGCGTGGAAGAACGACAGTGAATAACTTTATATTGAACCAAATGCCCTCATTAATCATTATTACAGTCCAAAACTTACTTGAGCCACTGAGCAGTGTTCCTGCCAGAAGTGATATATTTCACGATTACAATTTTAAAGCTTACACCGTTGTTAATAAGGTCTTAACTCCAGGAACCGTCTGCACAGGGAGATAATTTCTACACCAGCCAGTTTTTGTAATGCACGCAATATTCGAGCTTGTCCCGATACAAACAAAGTCGCGACTCACTTGAGCGTCTGCACAGCGAGCTGTATATCGTATGTCTTCTCCGCGGCCGGTAGACTTTCGAACGGAAACAAGCACGGATGGATCTTGTGGAGGTCTACACGCAATATTAGACCCTACGTCGACATAAATACAGTCCAAACTCACTTGAGCTAGCAATGTATCTGCCTGCAGCAACATATATAACACCTACAATATTCAATCTGATATCCTTGTAAATAAGGTCTAAACTCACTTGAGCGTCTGCACAGCGAGCTGTATATCGTATCTCTTCTCCGCGGCCGGTAGCCTTTCGAACGGAACCAAGCACAGATGGATCTTGTGGAGGTCTGCGAGCAATATTAGACCCTACGTTGACATAAATACGGTCCAAACTCACTTGAGCTAGCAGTGTCTGCCTGCAGCAACATGTTTAACCCTACAATATTAAATCTAATATCCTTGTAAATAAGGTCTAAACTCACTTGAGCGTTTGCACAGCAAGCTGTATATCGTATCTCTTCTCCGCGGCCGGTAGCCTTTCGAACGGAACCAAGCACGGATGGATCTTGTGTAGGTCCTCGCGTTGGTCGCCGTACATCCAGCCGGCTTCGATCTGAAAACAGTTTTATGGGCATAAGAATAAAATTTACTTTTGAATGTCACCCGAAATCCTACTATTATTATAATTGTGAAAGTTTTGTTTCAGATGAAAGCTGGCTCACTGATAGTTTATAACCACGAATAAAAAATAGTAGGTACAGTCAAGTGTAAAAATATGGGTGCATACAACTTACTCATAAATATGTCCCATAACTCTTATGTCAGCGGATTAAGGTTTTGGTACTTATTTATGAGAGGATGTTATCGATACAAATTTTTGCACTTGACTGTACCTATATCTTTTGTCCCAAAAAGCACCCCCAAGGAGATGAAATTTGGGGTACAAGTTGTAAATGACATGGAAGTTGAAAGGTAAAAAAAAAAAAAAGAGAAACCGGTAAAATTTGAACTCATTCTAAGCCATGAGTAAGAGACATAAAATAAAAACAATATCGGATTTAACTATTTAAGAAAATTCTCATAATGTTGGATAACTCGGATAAAATTATTGAAAACTTACCTTATTCATGGCCCACATTTCGTGAATATTTTCTGCCAATTTATCCCTGATTTGCTCCACGTAAGATGGCAATGTGATCTGTAAAATAAAAGTATGTATTTTAATATATTAAATTATATTAAATTAGTAGGTAATCTGATTCTATTAACACATTCACTGCCAAGAATCGCTACGCGCTACGCTCGTAGCCGATCCCGTGGTTTTCTTCGTATGTAGCGGAAAGCGACTACGGCGTACGCGCCCGCCGAGCGGGTTCCTGGCAGTGAAAGTGTTAACGAAAGGATTTGACGCATAAGGTGGTTTGGAAGTTGGCCAAACTGAAACATACGGCGCTGCTTAGCCTACTAAGCAACGCCGTACCCTACACTAGTATATGTACAGTCAGACTCAAATAGATTGCATTAGCAGCCATTCTCATCAAATATAGATTTTGAGTTCGGATTTAGATTTATATAGTAACACATACCCTAATAAAGATGTGTTGCGATAGAATCTGGCTACCTTGGCAAAAAATAGTAGCAACTATTTTTTTGATGCTGACTGTAAAACTTACCATTGGCAAGAGGCACAACAACGATGGAGACCCACCGAGTACACCAGAAATATGACGACGACCATTGACAAGAATGTACAACAACGATGGAGACCCACCGAGTACACCAGAAATATGACGACGACCATTGACAAGAATGTACAACAACGATGGAGACCCACCGAGTACACCAGAAATATGACGACGACCATTGACAAGAATGTACAACAACGATGGAGACCCACCGAGTACACCAGAAATATGACGACGACCATTGACAAGAATGTACAACAACGATGGAGACCCACCGAGTACACCAGAAATATGACGACGACCATTGACAAGAGTGTACAACAACGATGGAGACCCACCGAGTACACCAGAAATATGACGACGACCATTGACAAGAGTGTACAACAACGATGGAGACCCACCGAGTACACCTGAAATATGACGACGACCATTGACAAGAGTGTACAACTGAAAAGAAGTAGTTGCATAAGCTTTTCATAGACACCTGACAGCGTCCTGATCAGCACGGCTATCACATGACAGTGCGATTAGACTGTCCGTCTCTTTCTAGTTAGAACGCTTAGGAAGAAACCTATAGTCTATGTCGACACAGCTCGCGGGCTGTCATGTGATAGCGCGTTGCTTGTGCACGGCTGAAGTTGTGCCGGTAGGTCAAGTCGATGTCAGTTCCGCTCTCACTCTCAGTTCCAATAGATGGCGTTAAAGTCTCTTCAATAAACTTACCAAGGATGTGTTGAGTGGGGGTACGAACGCTGTATCGTCCTATAACAGCGGCGGGCCAGCAAGTGGTCTCTTGGCGAGGTTCCCGAAGTAGAAGCAGGGCTTCAGGGAGAGAACGCTGAGGATTGAGGACTCCACAAGCGGAAAGACGTTCACTGCTGGACATAGGCCTCCCCTAAAGAGTGTCATAATGACCGGTCCTACGCCACGCGCATCCAGTCCACCTTGTGGGAGGTCTACCCACCCACCCATTTACTTACCGATAATTCCAAGAGCGGCATAGAAAGTCACACCTTTTCGAAGGTCTCTGGTTACCCCAGTGAGCGAGGTTGATGTCTAGTTAGTGTTCGCTGGGTCTGCTAGATGGCGTCGATATCAACTCCGTTGTCAACTTACCAGCGTAGTATCAACAGGGGTGGGCACGAACGCGGTGTCGTCCTGCAGCAGCGGCGGGCCGGCGAGCGCGCGCTTGGCGAGGTTCCCGAAGTAGAAGCAGGGCTCCAGGGAGAGCACCTGCTGCGGGTTGAGCGACTCCACGAGCGGGGAGTAGCCCTCGGGCGCCGCGTAGCGCAGGCGCCCGTGCTCGCCGCCCAGCAGGAAGCGGCAACTGAGGGAAGATAATATTGTTACCACTGGTATGGAATATTCCCGGAAGTATACCCTTGGTCCTGGGATTATTCCACAAACAGCTAGGGGAATATTTAAACACAAATTAGGCAAATTGAAATTTGTAATAAAAGTTAGTTAAAATAATAGTGCTTGAAACGACTGAGAGTCGACTTTATTGCTCGCCAATTATGAAAATGGAACGAGGCATAACAAATAAAACTCTTACTTTATTTGATTTACATTCGTGTCAATTTATTTAGGGTCAGCTGAGTACATGGTGATGGCTTACCATCGGCGGGCCGTAAACCTGCCACCGTAGTATAAAACTATTCATAGTTTTCTTTGATTTGTGGGTGTTCTAGTACTCTAACGTTAGTTGGTCTCAAAAAGTATTTTAATACTTGATAAAATGGAACTGATTGGCATTAAAAAAAACTCTAATCTGCCGATTTTCTCGCCGACTGTAAATTTTATCAAAAATCTGTGAATGTGGATTGTCATCACTTAAAAAAATAGTAAAGGTCTTCTAAGAGCACTTTCGCGTAGCAGCAAGGGATCAAATAACTGCCCTTACTGCCCAATCTCAACCTTCCACCCTGTATGCGGAAAGCATGCTGAATTTCTTTGGTCAATTACCTCAGTTTGCTGGAGCAACTGATGACCGGAAAGAACATGCCTTCCAAGTTGAAGTTGGTGAAGGAGCCGGTGACCCTTACGCCGTTGAACATAAAGTTGATAATCGGCACGGTGAGATCCAGCGCGCAGCCGATGACGTCACCTAGAAACACATGTGGTTTACATTTGGTGACAATAACACTAACTATGCGTAGTAAGTGAGGATAGGGAAAACTCAACCTTATTACAACTCCAACAGAATTGATATTTCGTTATATTTCTTAATAATGGTTGAGATTAATGAATATGGCCGATTTTTTATAAAACCGTCAATAGAATTGAAATCTGGATGGTAAGCGGACACCGCAGTCTATAGACGCATGCAACTCCAAAGGAGTAACATGGGCGTTGCCGACCCTTGATATGTTTGAGGATTCGCCGTATCAACAGCTGAAGGAACAAATTCCCTCGCTCTCAACACAACGCACCCTCGGGAGCTCTCCTCCCCCGGACCTATTGTTAGTCGCGAGCTATAAATAAAGTACCTAAATAAGGTACCTGTAAATAAGGTACCTTTTCTAATATAAGGTTCGTCGGTATAGTTCCTATTGACTGCAATCTTCCTCCCACCAGACCAGAGGTGTGCTCCGTCGAAGCCGAATGAGTAGAGATCGTCACTAACTAAATTACCATCCTTACTTATCCTCCAACGAGAGAGTTCTTCAATCCACACTAATATTATAAAGAGGAAAGATTTGATTGTTTGTTTGTTTGTATTGAATAGACTCCGGCACTACTGGACCGATTTGAAAAAATCTTTTACAGAAAATCAAATCTTGAACATAGGCTACTTTTTACCGCGAGAAAATGCTTCATTCCTACGAACTAACCGTGCGAAGCCGGGCCGGGCAGCTGGTGTAAAATATTTTGAGACAAACATGCGTCCGAAATAGTAGTGTTACGTTTTCAAGGGTTAAGCGGGACTCTATTTAAGAACGTGTCGACAGAGCCCCGCTTCAAGCGGGGCCCTGTGCGTTGAACGGGGCTATGCTTTTCGAAACACTTATTTCTGGTTGAAATTTTCATTGTACATGTGTTTGAATATATAGCCTACCTTTTCTAATATAAGGCTCGTCGGTATAGTTCCTATTGACTGCAATCTTCCTCCCCCCAGACCAGAGATGTGCTCCGTCGAAGCCGAACGAGTAGAGATCGTCGCCGACGCCGTTAGCTCCCCACTTCTCTCCCCCGCCGGGGTACGGGACGTAGCTACAGACAGACAAAATTATGTTAAAACTAGCTTCTGCCCGCGACTCCGTCCGCGTGGAACTCGTTTATATCGTAGCTCGATACAAACTTTCATCCCCCATTTCACCCCCTCAGGGGATGGTTTCCGGGATTAAAACTATCCTATGTCCTTCCCCGGGATTCAAACTATCTCCATACCAAATTTTATCTCAATCGGTTCAGCGGTTTAAGCGTGAAAAGGTAACAGACAGACAGACACACTCGCATTTATAATATTAGTATGGATGGATAATTAGATACTGGTAGGATAATAGGACAGATAAATAAATAAATAAATAAATATTAGGGGACAATCTTACACAAATCGAACTAGACCCATAGTAAGCTCAATAAGGCTTTTGTTATGGGTACTAGACGATATATTTAACAGATATAAAACCTATATACATAGAAAACATCAAAGACTCAGAAACAACTATTCATGGTCATCACAGAAATATTTGCCCTCACCGGAATCCGAACCCCGGACATCCACTAGGCTAAAAATGTCGTCAAACCAAGTTTTCTTGCGTTATAAGATAAGTCCGTTAAAAGTGGCGCTACCCTAAGTTGACTATAAAATTATCCTGCATGTGTATTATTTACCCAGTCACATTCGCCCACCCTATCCTCAGATGAGGTATCATGTGTGTAGTCTTCTCAATGTGGTCCATGGTGACCTCAAAATACCACTTCTGGTACACCGCCGAGCCGTCCACGCGGCCCACGAAGATGTTTGGACGGACGCTGTAAGGAAAATATGATTTGATATCTAATTAATTGAATTAGGGGGTAGGCAGAGGCAGAGAACATGAGAATTGATTTTTAGTGCTACTTCAGCTATTATAGGTCAGCATCTATAGATGACATATGTAGTAAAAGTGCACCTTTAAGAGGCTGACATAACCTAATATATATTTTTTTTATATTTATCCAAAATACTTAAAAATTATTAACATATGGATTCTAACAGCGAGCGAAAACCGCGTACGGTTTATCTGTCGCTATTATCGCTCGTTTTACAATTTTTGTTACAAATTTAAAAAGAATTAAGCAGTTTTTAAGAAAAACTATTTGTTCTAGCACATCAAAAAAATATGTAAAAATATTTTAAAGACCGTGGACGGACTCCATACTATAACTGGACGAAATCGGCTCGATAGAAAATAATTGCAAAGATTGGTCTTAAAATCATCATTAAAAACGGTTCTGTGTCTTTATTTTTTGACGTATGGGTCCGCAATTAAAAACATGACGTCAACATATTCATACCTAATCGGCTAACGAGTCATATTACACAAATAATCCACACTTTTTTTATTTCAATATTTATGTATAATTATCTTCTAGGACCTGGCCGCCCAGTAACACTCGCTCTCTTTTACTCCGATACAAATAGACAGTGTGCGCCGTATCCCGAATCCTCAAGGGCATTTTGGTGTTGACAGCGTCTTAAGAGTCCACAGGAAGCTCGACTCTCTATACAAACATCGGTGTGAGACTAGTTTCTGCCAGATCTACTTCAGATCAACCTAGATGGCAGATCCCATTATGTATACAAAGTTTCGTGTTATTCCAACACGCCATTTTAAATTGAGAGCCGAACTTCGTTTGTATGGGGAGCTGACACTTATATCGAGCTCCCTGGAGAGTCTTAAGCATTGCGAGAGAATCAAAAATCGCGAGTTATTCTAAGCATGCGTGGCGGTCAACAGACTAAATATGGAGAAAATGCGGCATTTAAAAACAAAATTGTCTTACCTGTTCCAATCAAATTAAGACCTTATCACAACACCGCAAAGTCCACTCACCTCGACACGTGGTCAACCAGCGCCGTCTGCAACAGCAGGTTCTTGCCAGGAAGCAAGTAGTCGCATATGTTGTTCTGCGACGAGCGCACGGCCACGCCGTTACCGACGCACAGCGAGCACAACACGTCGAGGACCTTCGGGTCGCGCCCGTGCTTCTCTAGGAGGGAGATTATCACCTTGATGTGTTCGTCCTGGGGTGAAAACACGTTGTTAACAAATCGTACCAATGTTTATTTCAGAAGATTGGCTTTTATCTAATCAAAGTTTATATAGGTAATTGAAGTAAAGTTGGCGTTTTATTTCAATAATTTGTCATATAAATACAAAAAAATACACAGTACCGAAGAACCGGGATTTCAGCCGCCATAAACGGTACCGGGAAATCCCGGGAGCAGGCCCTAGTTCAAATGATTTTGAGGTAAACCATGACATTGACTTTTTATTAAAACGCGTGCACATTTAGGTGCTTGGCACAATCAACAAGACTTTTTTGGTATAAAACTGAGATGTTGGTATAAAACTTTATAACTAAGAAATTAAACATTTCGAAATGTGTTATTACGCAAAAGTAACTGAATTCTAATTCAGATATCGCAAACCCTGTAAAATGTATTGGAGAGAGGATTACTTTTCTTTATTCACACGTATTACATTTACTCGGCGGTACTCCTATAAGTATTTGATAAGCATCACCTATTCCAATAAGCTGGATGTCAGCGTAGCTTTGAAAACGTTCGTCATCCATTACTCACTCGCATCATGTTCAGCGCCTCAGGCGAGTCGATGAGCACGCAATGCAACACGTCCAGCATGCCTGTGCCCTCCCCCGACGCTTGCGAGCCGAGACGCGAGAACAGCCAGTTGAGACGGTTTGAGTTCGCGAATTGCGCGCAGTTTGTGTGGTTGCCCTTTATAATGGCGGCTGTGAAAAAATAAGGACAGAAATTTTAAAAAATATTTATAGTAACTAAATTTTAAAAGTCCCATGCATCCGGATAGACACGGCCACCAAGTGGATACCGCAAGGGCGACGCAGACGGGAAGGCCTAGACGGAGATGGCGAGATCTCCTCCTTCTTCTTTCTCGGCAATTGGCCGGAAGAGGCTCAGAGTCGTGAGTTATAGAAATAGGGCGAGATGGCTTTGGCACTTGTCCAGTCAGCATCAGAAGTAGCCAAGCAAAATAACACGCTCAAAATAACCTACACAGATCCTTATTCCCTTGACATTAGAGTGCGTGTGTAGATCGTTTTGAGCACTAGAACTGCTTAGCTACTTCTGCTGCTGACTGTCCAACCGCCGGCGAGTAGCGAGTACTCTCATGGTAATTCTTACTCGCTTGAGCGAGTAGCGCGTAGTAACACTCGCTTACTCGCCGGCGGTGGGACAAGTGCCTTTGCCCAGCAGAGGGACACGCATATAGGCTAAAAAAAAACGACTAGATCGGTCATCGCTACATCAAAATAGTTGATTTCACATCGGGTTGGCAACGCGCTGCGAGACCGCGACGAATGTGCGTCGAGAATTTTCTGTTTCATCACCATCATTGTACCAGCCCTAAGACGTCTACTGGACATGGGCCTCCCCCAAAGAGTGCCGCAATGACCGGCCCTGCGCCCGCATCCAGTGGACTCCGACGAACTATAGCAATCATTTCACCTTGTGGGGAATCTACCCGCGCTGCGCCTTCCGGTACTGGGTTTAAGTTGCTGCAATCTATCTAAAACTAAATCTTACCAAGCAGCTGGTAGAGGTATCCAGAGATCATCTCCCAGCACTGCCCCGAATCGTCTCCCGCGAGGAACCCGGCCAGGAAGCCCTGAGACGTGATGACGTTGATCTTGTCTATGGCCTCGAGGATCAGGTTCAGGATGCCTTCCTCTTGGAACAGGTCCTGTCGGTTGCGGAGGGCTCGGAACTTGTTCTGCTTCTCTTCATGTTCTGGGTACGGGAGTGAAAGGATGCCGATAATGAGAATGTATTTTGATAGTGAATTTAACATTCTCCTAAGGCCCACCATACAACACAACATGGCACTGGAATTGGAATCGTATTGTGTAGAAAATAGAGTCGACTTTCGTTTGCTTTAAAAAGTGCCCGAGACAAATCAAATGCAACTCTATTCCAGTTGAATATATTTTAAATTCCTTCGACAGAATAAGTCCTATGAGTAGGCCCATGGGCCTTAGGATGCCATTTGAACCAGTTTTTGGAGAGGAACAAATGTTTGTGGGGCAACTACAATTAAATAACATAAATAACCTAAAATTTTATACAAAGACAGACTTCACTGGCGGCAGCCCAAACGATTCATACTATTTGACATAAAAGCACGACGTCAACGTTTGATATTCGTATTTATCGCAGTATAAAATACTTTATTACAAATAAGATTATTGGTTAAAAACACAAAAACATCAAATAAAAATTATATAATTTACTTTAAAAACAAAGTTTTAACCGACTTCAATTTAGTACTCCGCCAAGCCACGAGAACATTTCTTTTCCAATTTACCTCATGAACTGATTTCCGAGAGCAAATGCGTTGATTATTATAGAAAAAACCCAATCGCTGTATGTGACCCGATAATATTTGAGGACTTCCGTCAATTCCACAACGATCACCCTTGGCACTTCATTAGTTGCTATTTCAACGGAATCTTATCAGAATCTGTGATATAGGTAATTTTGTACTTTAAAGTACATAATTTAGGAATTCCATAAGTCATCTGTGGTCTTCATCATCAATTCCACTCCACCAATTTATGATTTCCGGATGTAAATACACGAGTTATAATAGAATATACCAAAATCACTACACGCGTGCCTAATATAATTGAGGAGTTCCCTCAATTCCTCATGGATCCCATCATCCAATTGAATTTTCAAAAAAATGGGACCCACCTGGAAGCATATACTTACAAACAAAAAAAAATTTATGAATCGGCTCATCAATGACGGAGTTCTGAGGTAACAAACATTGAAAAAAAGTAAAAAAAAAAAAAAATACAACCGAATTGAGAACCTCCTCCTTTTTTTTGAAGTCGGTTAAAAATAAGACTAACCACTGAGAGAATAATAAGAAAACTAAACTAGAAAATAAGATAACAGCATAATAATATATTGAAAATCAAGTAAATTGCTTTTCGGTAGCGAAATACTGCGTTTAGGTCCATAGTTGTCATATAACTTTGTTTCTATAAAAGCGTAAGGATTCTATGGGTGGCTTTAAATTTACTCTTGGACAATAAATGCATATTTTTTCTGAAGTTTAAAATTCATATATTTTTATGATTTTAATTACATATTTTTTATTTCATACTTTACTAGCGACCCGCCCCGGCTTCGCACGGGTATATTATACATATAAACCTGCCTCTTGAATCACTATCTATTAAAAAAAAACCGCATCAAAACCCGTTGCTTAGTTTTAAAGATCTAAGCATATAGGTACATAGTGGACAGACAGCGGGAAGCGACTTTGTTTTATACTAATACTAGCTTCCGCCCGCGACTTCCGTCTGCGTGGACTTGGGATAAAAACTATCCTATATTTTAATCCAGGCTATAAACTATCTTAGTGCAAAATTTCATTCAAATCGGTTCAGCCGTTTAAGCGTGATTGAGTAACAAACATCCAAACATCTAAACTTTCGCATTTATAATATTAGTAGGATCTATACGGGTGAGATTGCCAAATCCGTTATGTGCACGGTTTGAATTAAAATACATAATACCATATGTGTAATTACTAGAGCATTATTTTCTTTGACGTAAATCATGCCCATTACATGATTAGAATAATTTGATGGTTTACCTTCCAACACTCGTTATAAATTTTAACATGAGCCAACTACCCGAACTACCAGAATATGATAAAGAATTCTTACCCATTTCATCATCAGGCTGCGCGAAGTAGTTGATGAGGTCCTCGAGACACATGACCATCTCGCCGAGGTTCACTGAAGCGAAGAACATTGAGTGCCGACGGTTCTCTTGCAGAGTCTCAAGGCCACTGGGAACAGGTTTGAGTTACTGTAAAATATCTTCGTCTGGTTAGTAATAAAGTTGAAACTCACGGAAGAAGGGAGTGACCGCACCGCAGCTCAAAATACGCTACCATTGGTGAGGTAGGGCACAGCGAAATGTCATTTCGCTCGAATTCGGAGCAGCCCAACTAGGGAAGTACCTCCGCCTTGCAGAAGACCACAGCCATAATAACACTACTACTTGCTCTATAGTAGTGTTGTGTTCCTGGAGGTGAGCAAGGTCGCCAGAGCTCCCGAGGATGCGTTGTGTTGAGAGCGAGGGAATTTGTTCCTTCAGCTGTCAACACGGCGAATCTTCAAACATATCAAGGGTCGGCAACACCCATGTTACTCTTTTGGAGTTGCAAGCGTCTATAGGCTGCGGTGTCCGCTTACTATCAGGCGGGCCGTACGCTTGTTTGCCACCGTCGTTGTATTAAATAAAAACGCAGCAAAATGTATGCAGCCTACGTGATCCATTCGACACGTCAACGCGTAAACGCAGCGTTACGCACCGGTGTGGTCGCACCCTTAGTTTGAAGAATTGCGCGGCTTTTCTTGCGAGACATATGTCTAGTCGTCGTGTCGATCACGGAATAAAGGACCCATTGGAAGTGGCATTCAACCGATTTTCATAGAGAACCACTGTCGCCGCACGCACACAACCACACTTCAATAATACACGAACATACAAGTGCAATACGCCTTCGATTTGTTAAAACGTACTGTGACAATATGTTGTTAACGGTAGCAGATTTTATACGCAAAATCTACTTTAACTAGTACTATTTACGGTCTCATTTAGAGTGTCAAGTAAGTATTTCTTACGCCCGTTACCATATGCGTTGCCAGACTTGCAAGAGGCGTGGTCGTTCGGCTACTCGACGCAAGATGGCGGTGTTTTCAAAGTATGGAGATGCGACCGCTTAAAACTAAAAAGTCGCATGTACTGCAAAATGTGTATGATGACACGACTATTTGGCTGTCACGGAATAGGGATGTGGGTATGGTATGAGTTTGACTATCGATATTTTTATGATATTCATACGGTAAATATTAAGCTAAGACTTAGTTATATTACAAATTGTTTCTAATACGAGTAAAATCATGTTTATTATATAATTAGTAGTAGGTAACGATTATACTAAATTACTTTTGTTATAAATGTAGTAGCAATTAAACACAGATTTGTAATAAACAAAGAATATAATTTGTTTAATTTAATACAAGCACATCTCAAATACTATATAGAATTATTTTACCAGCAATCTACACTGCCGACGTTGTGCGAGTGCGGTCTAGTGAGAATTTACCGTCAAATTTGTTCGTTGTGTAGGATAACAGGAAACTAAATGTCAGTAGTGCGCCGTGCGTATTGCGAATTGAATCAATTGTTCGTACTTACGCTACATACAATACTCTGCGTGGGAATTGAATATTCATGAATGAAGCGATTTCCTTTTGGCGAAACTCAAATATCAGTTGCATCAAAATGTTTCGAACAAATGGTGTTGAATCGTTGCAGAAACCAATCCTTCCTCCTCGTGGCATTAATCCAATTTTCCTTTGTATTTGTGTCTTTAGGAAAACTATAAGATTATAATAGTTACTAGCTTCTGCCCGCGACTCCGTCCGCGTGGAACTCGTTTATATCGTAGCTCGATACAAACTTTCATCCCCCATGTCACCCCTTCGGGGGGATGATTTCCGGGATAAAAACTATCCTATGTCCTTTCCCGGGATTCAAACTATCTGCATACCAAATTTCATCTCAATCGGTTGAGCGGTTTAAGCGTGAAGAGGTAACAGACAGACAGACACACTTTCGCATTTATAATATTAGTATGGATTTTATTGTGTATGACTTAATATTAGTTAATATTCAGATACATATTACTAGAGCCCGGAAGTCTTTAGAGCTGTCATAGGGACTTCTCGTTTATCGACTTCCGATTATACATATGTATATCAATAAATACAGAATACAATATGTAAAATATGATCACAAGTAACAACACGCAGTCTTATCACGAATGAGCGATCTCTTCGAGATAACCTTTGGATACCAACTTTTAGGAAATTATAAACATAAATTAAAAAAATATTATTTTATTCTTTCTTATAAATAATACGGATGATCTTAGTCCTGATTAAAAGGCATAGGTAAGCAATCCATAAATTATAAAAAGCAATAAAATATGATTATTTTAATTTCTATTTATAGTACTAAAATACTTCCGTTTATACAATAATACATATCATGTATAAACGGAAGTCGATAAACGAGAAGTCCCTATGATAGCTCAAAAGTGCTACGAGAATTCCGGGCTCATAAAAATATAATCTTTTTCATTTTGGTTTATCGATAAGAAGTATCGACCTTAGCCACAGCATTTGAGTAGCGAACCTTCGGGAAATTTGCCGTGCATTCACGTTCTGAGTAGTGAAATCTTTTCGTTAGCATCTGTCATACCCATACATTTTATTAGTTTTCTAT
Organism: Epinotia bilunana; assembly: GCA_947049275.1. Classification (NCBI taxonomy): domain Eukaryota; kingdom Metazoa; phylum Arthropoda; class Insecta; order Lepidoptera; family Tortricidae; genus Epinotia; species Epinotia bilunana. Next base: position 1,968,133 of record OX346274.1, read on the forward strand.
TGGCGTTAGCGCTTCTCGATTGTAACCTTGTCTAGGCCCCCTGTTCGGCTCGGTGAAAAGCTATACACAGGATTATGAACTTTATTGTTAATGAAATAGAATTGATATTTCCTTGACTACAGGCGCAAATTGTGTCTAAGAAATTGAAAATTAAATATTTTTTTATACGTATTCTAAAATATTACATAACGATGATAGGAAATACCTCCATGAGACAATAGAGATTATGTCCTGTTATTGGAGCAGCTTTCAATAACGCAATACGGCATTTTCCTAAAATAAACAAATATTCACTCATGTCATACACTGCGTGCGGTCGCTAGGTGACTGACAATAATCTGTGCAAGAAGTATGCTTATTATTGCTCATGTTCAGCGACACGGGAACGCCCACTCACCACTTCCAATGGATTCTTTATTCCGTGGTGTCGATCCATTAAGGACCTTCGCTTACTTGATAAACTTAGTGAAGAGCGAGGAGCACTTCCTAATGACTCTCGCGGTGCGCGACTCCTCTTCTTGCGAACGGGAGAAGTCCAGACCGTCGTCCATCTTTCCTTCTTCGTGTAGAATAGCTTGCTTCTCTTCTACTTTGCCCAGGCCTTTCTTCTTTGTTTCGTACGACTGAAAAGTAGCAAGTTTAAGTTTACTGAGATGAAATACAGCCAAAAATATGATTTTAAAGAAAGAAGCGATAATATGCAATTTAATTTTGTGCAAATCTAATACTAGCTTCCGCCCGCGACCTCGTCCGTGTGGACCCGGAATAAAAACTATCCTATATTTTAATCCAAGCTATAAACTATCTTCGTGCAAAATTTCATTCAAATCGGTTCAGCCGTTTAAGCGTGATTGAGTAACAAACATCCAAACATCTAAACTTTCGCATTTATAATATTAGTAGGATGCTGCAGCAGGGCGTGTAATGTACGGTAGTTAGCAACAGTAAAAGAAATTATTTTTACATCCATACTAATATTATAAATGTGAGTGTGTCTGTCTGTCTGTCTATTACCTCTTCACGCTTAAACCGCTAAATCGATTGAGATGAAATTTGGTATGGAGATAGTTAGAATCCCGGGGAAGGACATAGGATAGTTTTATCCCGGAAATCATCCCCTGAGGGGGTGAAATGGGGGATGGACGATATAAACGAGTTCCACGCGGACGGAGTCGCGGGCAGAAGCTAGTTGCCAATAAAGAATACACTTTAAAATACTCGGAAAACATTTTAGTCGTCATCAGTTCCTATTTCGCAACAAACTACCTAGCTAAGTACTAACTGAGGGTTTATCCATATATTCATATTCATTTATTATTAATCATACATTGCCATTCATTACATTAAAAATATCATAATAAGATTATTAACAATTAAAAACAATGTCAACAGGCATATAAAATACAGGACAATCAAAAGTTATTCCATGTTCTATATTATTCAAATTACGAGGTGTCATTCTTACGAAGTCAATTCTAGGTCAAAAAGAAAGTACATACGTTCACGCCCGTATTCCCAAAAGCGGTAGGCAGGGCAAATAACATTAAATTGCTAGTACACTGCAGTGACAGTTTAAAGAAAAGTAAGATGTATTCACCTTGTACGATAGCCATAGTCCAGTTTCCGAATGCTGCACGATGACGGTAGAGTCACCATACTTTATGATCGGAGAGCCGATGACTTCCAAGTCTTTATCTTCTAGAACGACTTTCTGGTCGTCTTTCTCTTGACGCAGATAGAACGCGCAGGAGGCCGTGGTTGCTAAGTCTCTGTAAAAATAATGAGATTAAATGTATTGTCATGTTTTTTTTCGTGGTTTTTTGTTGTAAAGTAGCGTAGCAAATAAATATATCATACAAACTTAACTACTGCTACTCTAAGTTAATGTTGATATTTATTTATTTATTTATTGACAAATACATTTACTTGACATTACAGTAATAACCAATGCGTCACGAAACTAAAAACAACAAATAATACTATTTAGGCAACGAAACGGCGTGGCCCCGTTGCATCATCATCTCCGGTGTAGGATTCGGCAGATTGCCCCGGAACCGTCGAAACACGACACCCTTCGGCCAGAAGTCAGCACATGCGATGGTCTCCTGCAGCGGTCGCGGCACGCGAATATGTTGAACATTGTTCCTTTTGCATCTAACATTGTGAGGAGAGGAGCACTGCTTATCCTGAAGTACAGGTTTTACCTATTCAGGGAGCACAATCCTAATTTTCAGAAAATTACCTACTGTAAAATGTCAGCGTAAAATATGTTTGCTTTTATTTCTTTTGGTAAATCAAATCAAAATGTTTATTGCTGGTTATAATATGTGCGTAATACAGCTGTTCAATAAAGAATATAGTTCAGTATAAACTGCCTCTAAGGCGTACAATATTCCTAAAATCTAAAATATTTGAAAAATTACATGCAATCCGAATAATTACTTAATTAATGCTTAAAATTACAAACAATAAACAATTTCAATTTCCTATAAAAATGAACGTTGTATTTACGGAGTGGTTAGGGGGCGATGTTGGGTAGTGCTGCCCGCGTCTTTGAAGCCGAAAAAATGATTTACAGATCTGAATCTGCTCCCCCATACCTCTGTATAAGATACAGCTCGTTCTGGTCGTTGACCCCGAGGTAGCGGCCCGTAGTGATGTGCCGTATACGCATGAGAGGGAGCCTGTAGATAAAGCCCGCCCACTTTCTAGAATAGTAACTAGTTGTGCCCCCATACCTCTGTATAAGATACAGCTCGTTCTGGTCGTTGACCCCGAAGTAGCGGCCCGTAGTGATGTGCCGTATACGCATGAGAGGGAGCCTGTAGATAAAGCCCGCCCACTTTCTAGAATAGTAACTAGTTGCGCAACCATAGCTCTGTATAAGATACAACTCATTCTGGTCGTTGACCCCGAGGTAGCGGCCCGTAGTGATGTGCCGTATACGAATCGGATGGAGCCAGTTGATGAAGCCCCGCCCACTTCCTACAATAGTAACTAGTTGTGCCCCCATACCTCTGTATAAGATACAGCTCGTTCTGGTCATTGACCCCGAGGTAGCGGCCCGTAGTGATGTGCCGTATACGCATCGGATGGAGCCAGTTGATAAAGCCCCCCGCCCACTTGGTGCGAGCGAGTTCGAGCCGCCAGAGAGAGCGGGCTTGCGACATCACGGAGCCGCCCTCGTATACGACGATACTGTGGACAATGGTTAAATTTTTGACAGAGAAATAAGTTTTTTCTGATAGTAGTCATGGTTGCGTCACCTGGGTTACTTTATGAAACGGTGATATTAAGGGTATTGTTAGGGTTCCACAGAATGTAAGATTTTGTTGTCCTTTTTTACCCCTTGTCGATTGCCTTCTAACCATGTAAGAAATTCATGTTGAAAAAAACATTCTAAAAAAATCTTGGGTACTGGTCCCCTGGCTAACGGGATGGAATAGGACTGGATAACAACAATAAATAGTTGATTGATCCAAATCCATAATAATATTATAAATGCGAAAGTGTGTCTGTCTGTCTGTCTTTCTGTCAGTCTGTCTGTTACCTCTTCACGCTTAAACCGCTGAAAAGATTTAGATGAAATTCGGTATGGAGATAGTTTGGGTCCCGGGGAAGAACATAGGATAGTTTTAATCCCGGAAATCATCCCCTAAGACCCCAAGGGGATGAAATGGGGGGTGAAAGTTTTATGGAGCTACGATTTATATTAGTTCTAAGTGGACGGCCGGGCAGAAGCTAGTAAGATATAAGTACACTTTATTTCACACCTCAAGAACTATTGGGACACTAACTGGAAGGAAGGAGGCGGCCAAATGTGACTTTCCTTCAGGTTTACTGCCCGGGCCTCTGAAGGGTTTATTCAACCAATAAATGGAGTATATTATACAGTATTAGCTTCTGCCCGCGACTCCGTCCGCGTGGAACTCGTTTATATCGTAGCTCGATACAAACTTTCATCCCCCATTTCACCCCCTCAGGGTATGATTTCCGGGATAAAAACAATCCTAAGTCCGTACCCGGGATTTAAACTATCTCCAATCCATATTTCATCTCAATCGGTTCAGCGGTTTAAGCGTGAAGAGGTAACAGACAGACAGACACACTCTCGCATTTATAATACTAGCTTCTGCCCGCGACTCCGTCCGCGTGGAACTCGTTTATATCGTAGCTCGATACAAACTTTTATCCCCTATTTCACCCCATCAGGGTATAATTTCTGGGATAAAAACTATCCTATGTCCTTCCCGGGATTCAAACTATCTCCATATCAAATTTCATCTCAATCAGTTCAGCGGTTTTAGTGTGAAGAGGTAACAGACAGACAGACAGACACACTTTTGCATTTATAATATTAGTATGGATACGAAGATATGGAGGATACAGAGGCATAAACCGCAAATCTAAAATAAGACTGATGCGGCCTTCTCGACCTTCCTGTTCGCATCAGAAACCTTGACCCTTACATCTCGTACTCGTCGTAGGCTAGATGTATTCGAGATGTAGCGTTGACGCTGAATGCTCCGGATATCATGGACTGAACGCCGCGCAAATGAGTCTTTTCTGGACGAGCTCGGCATCAAAACGAGGCTCTCCACCTGTACCCAACGTGTCCCCAGCTTCTTTGGCCATCTGGTCAGGTCTGCACCGCAAAGTCTGGATAAGCTGATTATCCCTGGCCGCATGGCAGGGAAGAGAAGCAGAGGACGGATGCCTATGCGTTGGGCGGACACGGTGACATCTGCGGCCAGAGCCATCATGCCCAGCATGCATCCAGCCCAGGACCGAGCAGCTTGGAGAGTGATGGTGGCGAGCACCCACAGCCGTAACGTCCCTCAGCCATGAGGATACGACAAGGAAGAAGAGAAGATTATTCAGAGGAACATAAGGTTGTCAATCTCCTACTAAGTATGATAGCTACTCACTTTTGTCCACCGTCAGTACTCCAAGTACTTGGTATAGTGAGACACTCGTCGCCTCCGTGGAAAAATCGCAAGACGTCCCCACCGAAAACGTAGCCGACATACTGTAACAATATTAATTCAAGTACTTAACTTAGTGAACTAACTAAAAACTTAGTACTTACTAAAGTTAATACACACAGAAGCAAGTTTCTGGCAACCACTTCGCACGCCCCAAAACGATTGTGGTAACAGGGTAAGGACCAAATTCTTGGCCCGCTTAACTCGCTCAATTTGTTATGAAAGTTTTCCGTTGTGACACGAAACTTAACCATACAATTCTATAGTAGTTTTTTGTGTTACTACTACATCATCATCATATCAGCCGAAAGACGTCCACTGCTGCACATAGGCCTCACCCAAAGAGTGCCAAAGTGACCGGTCCTGCGCCACCCGCATCCAGCGGACTCCAGCAACCTTTACCAGGTCATCAGTCCACCTTGTGGGGGGCCTACCCTCGCCGCGCCTTCCGCGACGTGACCAGTCGCCACTCGAGAACCTTTCCGCCCCAACGGCCATCGGTTCTACGTGCTATGTGCCCCCTCACCCACTGCCACTTAAGTTCAGCGATGTGTTACTACGTGTATGGCTAACTACCGACTAACCAGGCTAAATACTGGCCAAGAATTTGGTCCTCACCCAACTATATTTCAAAGCGGAGTATAGGCGGTTGTGTATTTTTTTCTTTAAAACAAACTAGCGAAAGAAAGTGAGCTGTTATTTTTCACTGAAGCACCAAATCAACCAAAAGAGGATATCATATACTGTTGAATACTGTCTCCTGTCTCCATCTCTGTAATAAGTTTCTATCAAAAAAAAATGGTAAAAGCTTTTATTGCCGACCGTACTTTTCTGTATACCGTCATCAACTGGTTATGTCTGTTAAGTACTGAATTCCCATGGCCACCTTCTGTCTCCATCATCTGATCAGCTCGATGGTACCATAATATTGAATTGTGATCTAAAGTATAACTTTCCTCCTACCCAAAATTTCAGCACAATCGGATAACGGCAAGTGACTGAAAATGGATTGTCAATTATGACGGACAACTTACACAGTGCAAGTTAAATAAAAGCTTGTAAAAAAGGTTATAGGAGAGTGTACACTACAGCTGTGCGAAATTCATATAATGTCACAGAATCTGTACATTTGATAGCATTTCCCGATGTTTGGAAGAACTTAGGGACACATAAGATTTGACAAAATGCGGCCAAAAAAAATTACGCCGCTGAAACTTTTGGATGCTCACTCGCCCACTAGTTTTCCAATACTTTAACTTAAGGCTGTGCATTGGAAATATCGCGTGCTTTCAAACGCCGTTCTGACTACATTAAGAAACAATAAGGTCTGATTTTCAGATATATGATTCTTGACTATATGATTGTTTATCTGATTTTATCGATACATGATTGGTTAAAATTTCCTCGATAGAAAAAAAATCCAAAGTTGGGTCTGCATTTTCCTTTTTTTACTCAGCCTACTCAAACGATACTTTATTTTACGACACAATCAAGTTAATACTATAGTATTTTATCTCATCTAAAATCTCATCTCTCAGTTAGGTATTTATCGAAATTTGACCAAAATAGCCATTCCCGAAGAGTGTTACATCTCTTTTCCTCCTGCGCGGAAGGCATCAGCGTGTCTCTGTCTAGGGGGCGTGTTCGACTCAAATCAAGGCATCGCCTTAACTCAAATAACGATACATATATGAATACAATACATACCTTCATGCGTGAGATGCCCGTACCGTAGGGCTGCACCGACCAGTGTGTCACGTGGAATGAAGCGTTTACTATCGACACTTCGTTTTCCTTTGTCGTGTGCTGAAAAATATAAAAAAATCACAACATTTATAAAAGATTGGGATCGACATTTATGTATTGTTTTGTCGTAAGTTCAGTCAGCTAATAAATAGTTTTTCGAGTGTAAGACAATGAGGGGTTTTTTTTAATACAACGACGGTGGCAAACAAGCGTACGGCCCGCCTGATGGTATGCGGACACTGCAGCCTATAGGCGCATGCAACTCTAAAGGAGTAACATGGGCGTTGCCGACCCTTGATATGTTTGGGGATTCGCCGTGTTGACAGCTGAAGGAACAAATTCCCTCGCTCTCAACACAACGCATCCTCGGGAGCTCTGGTGACCTTGCTCACCTCCAGGAACGCAACACTACTACAGAGCAAGTAGTAGTGTTACTTTGGCTGTGGTCTTCTGCAAGGCGGAGGTATAATAGTTAGTTGTCACCCTTAAGTTCGGTGGTGACGGTATGCCATATTTCAGTTCATTCTAATACCGAGTGGCTAAAAATGCTTTGCAAGTTTCGCAGGACACTTTACACACGTACGAGTAGTGAGAGTTATTGTATCAAATAAACAAAGTCTAACCAGCGATCGAAAAAACCCTAGAATGCGGGCTCCTTACAAATTTCTACCCAAACACGTGCCTAAAACCCGATATGCGTATGTTCGAACTAAACGGCTGCCTGGCATCGCTTTGACACCCCGCCGCCATCCTCGCATTCTGTGGGGCCATTTTGCGGCGCTACTTAGACTTCTATGGTTTTTTCGTTCGCAGTCTAACTCAAAATTCTAAACACCCTTAAATTTAATAACAAGCAATCTGCACAAAATAAATGCTCGAATACTGTAAAACGTGTACCATTTAGGTGACAAAATTATTTAAATGTACACAAACTCACCAAATATCTCTCCGTAGCAACAGACACCAGGATAAGATCGTCACCAACTCGCACTTTCTCACCCTCGGATCTGTGGTAATTCAAACGAGGTATTACAAAGTATAATGAAATAGGCCTCCATTCAAATCATCTTCTTCGGAATCCGGTTGCATTTAAATATACTCTGCGTGCTCTTTCTCACATATTTCCTTAGCGCGCGTGGAAGCGGGCGAGGGATAGAAATTGAAATATAATTAGGATCAGAAGCGACGGGTAAAATAGACTTCATGAAATAACAAAAGACTGCTGGAAAGTTATAATATAGTAATATCAACTCTGTTATAAACGTTGGAGGTTCCAAGTGAATGGCAGGGATAACAAATTCAGAAATATGTAAAAATATTGAGACGTGATTAGAATAAAAGTCGACAAAATATTGAGGGAAATATTGTTGATGAAACGCATCTCATTATCAGTTCCTTAAGATCAGTGAAATGGCTGGTTTTTGACATTTTTATTTTCAATATACAAGTGGTTCGCCCCAAACGGTGAAATCACGATGTTCTCGTTCTAAAAAAACCGGCCAACTGCGAGTCGGACTCACGCACCGAGGGTTCCGTACAAACCTGTAAGGTATATAAGTAATAACTTTAAAATTATTTCAAATATTTTTATTATAATATGATGTAACTAAAAATGTACGGTTTTCACAATTTTTCCTTTATCTGTGCTATAAGACGTTGCTTCGTACCAAATTTCAAGATTCTGAGTTTACGGGAAGTACCCTGTAGGTTTTGAGTCCTTTGCGAGTTTCGAAAATTTGTGGCATAAACGGCTGTATCTTTTGATAGTGTTGGCTTAGGAGTTTGATTTTTTCACAGCTCCAAGGGACAGTAGACCTGGGTATTTGGTATCAATTTTAGCTTGATACCTCCACGCGTTCCTAAAAAAAGGGTCTTAAAAGACGGACGGACGGACGGATAACAATGTGATCCTATTAGGGGTCCGTCTTTTCCTTTTGAGGTACAGAACCCTAAAAACACCCTTTTATCTCGGCAACCCGTTAACCAATTTGGCTCACATTCGAACTTAAAAAATATGTTTGTCTTAGTAACTACCATACTTAATTTCACAACGTTTCAATACTAGAATTATCGTTGAACAAATATCTATACATACAAACGCCGGATTGTTCCAGTAGACTAGGAGAACATCGTTCGCTCTCGCTCATTCGAATACTTATTTTGTGCAAAGGTGAATGGGCCTCTGCTTGCTGGCTGGGTGCAGCGTCCACCAGCAGGCCTCGCCCTGCGAGTGCTCCTACAGACCCACGTCGAAGGCCAGCTTGTCCTGGGACGATGACGTCACAGGCAGGCTATGTACTGTATGATGGTTACCTCTGCTTGCTGGCCGGGTGCAGCGTCCACCAGCAGGCCTCGCCCTGCGAGTGCTCCTGCAGACCCACGTCAAAGGCCAGCTTGTCCTGGGACGATGATGTCGACAGGCAGGCTAGGTACTGAAAACATTAGCAAGATTAATTTAAAGTTAAGGTAAGCTTTTTGAATCATTACACCTATCGATGCAAAGATCGAAGCAAAATAAGACCAAGATTAGAACACCGAGTTCTGGAATACCGGTCCATAGCATATATTACCCCGCTACCGCCGTATTATGCTCCTGAATTATAGAGTTTGACAGATAAAAAGATTGAAACAAGAATCACAAGGATCAAGTGGTTTTTACAAGCTTTTATTTTGTTTCACCTGTCCCGTTGTATGTCTGTCTGTCTGTCTGTAATCAAATCTTGCAAGTTAAATTTTATCCACTTCCCGGTTGAAATTTTGCACGAATATGCAAATCGCGTGACAATGCAATATTATGATGACGTGGAGCTGATCTGATGATGGAGCTGGAAGGTGACCATAGGAACTCCGTAATAAAAGCACATAACCCCATCGAGTTTCGCTCGTTAGAATTGTCTCAATGAGTAACTGATGACGGTATACAGAAAAGTACAGTTGGCAATAAAAGCTTGTACCAAAAATGAAATTTTTGACAGAACTTTTTTGTGTATTAATCTTTGTAACTGTCTCTGTTTCTCTCATTTGATTGCAGCGCCATCTATGTGAAAGAGGTTATAACAAGGGCAGTTCACTCTTTGATTTCGTCGCGCCGCTACAAGTACATTATTTGAACATTATTTATTTATTATACATACCGGCCGGCCGTAAGCATACGGTCTATCAGTGGTTGCCGCGCACTGCTACGGGACGCACGCGTTCGCGCTTTGAATCGTCATTCGCCTCGTAAAAATTCCCAAAGCATAATATTGCATCGCAACAGGTTGTAAGAACAACGACAAATATTCATTCATTCGTTTTTCTCGGTCGGAGAAGGATACCGAAAGCTAAGGAAATGTGTGATTCTGTACTGTTCGTATTGCAGGTACCTACTTGACACCTATATATCTTACATACTCAAGGTAGCTAGGAAAATTAGCTCAATTCTTAACATACTTACTTGAAAAGATTTTAACAGGTATTAAAATTTATTATAAATATACTTATTTACGTAGTCTATCAAATTAATCGCCAAACAAAAAACAATATAAGTAGATAAAGACTGCAGATGAACGTTGTGTTGTATAGGTACCTATCAATTTTGTTGAAATTAAAACAAAACACATTGCTAACGCTCAGTTTTTTAAATGAATGAAGAGCCATAATTGCTAAAAATTGCATATGTAGTACTAGCAAAGAATAAGTTATAGTATCTACTAGCCACGTGCGCACGCGCTAAAACTAAACTAAGTTACTAACGTATTATTTGATAGGTCGAGCTGGCGGCAACCCTAGCTCTAAGGCTCCGCCTCCGAAAGAGCGCGTTGCATGCGATAGAAAGAGATGGCCACATTTAGGCACGTTTGGCGTACCTAAACAGGTATATTGTTAACAGAGAACCTTCTGTACGTAGTAATATTAATTATTCTATGGCTATGACCAAAAACTCAGCTAGTATGCGCGTTTTATTTATTTTCTCTTGCGTCAATATAATAGTCAACTAAACTTACCATGTCACTGTTGAGATGCCTCAGCAATATAGCATTGCCGTAAAGTAAAGTTCTGTGCCCAGAACCGGTGCCTTTACCCTGAAATTAAGGATACGCAAAAATATAATGTATCGTTCTGCCTACCTTCCTCTCAATTGCTCAAAGGTTAGCTGGAAGAGATCCCTTATAGGGATAAGTTCGCCTTTGTACTTTGATCCATTGTGTGACATGTATATTCTTTAACCTGTTATTGAGGAAATTGTTTAATCATTTTATTTTATTTATTTCAGACCAGTTACTTAGTTATAGCTTATAGTTGAGAGGTATCTATTTATTTATTTATTTATGCACCCACATAGATACATTTCATTCTACGTTTAGCATTATAGTACGAATTTACACAATTTACATGATTTCTGATGAAAAACACTTAGTTTAAGATTGAGGAAAATTCACACAGAATTGAAACTTATTAAATGCAAGAAAGATGAAATAGTTAAATATAATTATTTGTTACAAATACTATATGTAAGAATAAACATGAACAACACGATAGAAGCAGTTCATTCAATGAAGTACAGTGAGCAGCAAAAGTAGCTACGCATAATAACACGCCCTAAATGCTCTCTTGACATTAGAGTTGTGTGTAGGTCATTTTGAGCACTTGGCTCGCGTAGCTACTTTTGCTGCTGACTGTCCATACTAGTAAATATAATGACGATTGTAGTTACGTGCAGATGCCATGTTAGCAAACACTAACTGTTACAAAAATATGTTGAAGTATACTTGAGATTTTGAGTTGGCCTAATTGCATCGCAGTAACAACTTTATCGTCGAAGGTAGATTCCAATTCCAATGACAGTTTTATAAGAACTCGGCCGCAATAAATACAATCTTCGTCCTAAATCTTTAACATAGTCTAATAATCTTTAAGAAACAGTTTTAACCTAAAATTCGATTCATATACCTAAAACATACAATCATTGTTTGAAAAAAATTATGAATTTTAAAATCATCCTACTATAATATTATAAATGCGAAAGTTTAGATGTTTGGATGTTTGTTACTCAATCACGCTTAAACGGCGGAACCGATTTGAATGAAATTTTGCACGAAGATAGTTTATAGCCTGGATTAAAATAAAGGATAGTTTTTATCCCGAGTCCACGCAGAGAAGTCGCGGGCGGAAGCTAGTAATAAATAAGAAATAAATATTTGGGGACAATCTTACACAAATTAATCTAGTCCCAAACTAAGCAAAGCTTGTACTTATGGGTACATAGTTATATAGATAAATAAATACTTAAATACATAGAAAACATCCATGACTCAGGAACAAATGTTCATGCTCATCACACAAATAAATGCCCTTACCGGGATTCTAACCCGGGACCTCCAGCTTCGTAGGCAGGGTCACTACCAACTAGGCTACATTTAGTCGAGTCGATTAATAGTATTTAAAACATGAACCTAGTACTTCCCATCAATCCATATTTTCATAACAGATAGTTTTTAATTAGAAGATGTTTACAAGTTATTCGTTAAAATTAAAACTTCTGTAAAAGTAAAGCCGAGAATGCCCCTCAATAAATGAATTGATTTTAGGGTAGTTTTAACACATTTTAAGCCCAAAAAGGAAATAAAATCAATTAACAATTCGTTTTCCAATGCTTTTGAAATCCTTCGACTTGCATGGGTAGATATAGATTAAACAATTTTTAAAAAAAGATCATCAGATCATCTTTAAAGTAGTTATTGGTATGTTTTTACTTTAACCTCTTCAGAAGGCAAGAATAGTGCGGTTTTTCAATCTAGAGTGTGTACGGAAAGAGAAGCTTTCTAGAATTCGAGGGCGCACTACATAGATATGGCTTATTTACCTACATTTTGCGCTTTTCTATTATGTTGACAACACTATGCATGCATATATATTGCATGGTTTTATAGTTTTACTCTTTTTGACATGATTTTAATTTAAAAAAAGAAAACATTAGAAAACTACATAAGATGTATTTATTTATTGTCGTTTTAGTATTGTTGTGCCATTACAAGCACGACAAGAAATTTGACAATTTAACATACGACAAACTGGAATAGATTGCAACATTAACATATTCCCTGCCAAGAACCCGCCTGGCGGACGCCTACGCCGCAGGCACTTTCCGCTACTAAGCAGAAAAACCACGCAATTCTTGACAGACCATAATGTTAGTTCCCTTTTCTACCACGACGCTTCTCTTTCCGCAGACGAAGATCGAAACTTCAAAGAATAATTTACTTTAAAAACAAAGTTTTAACCGACTTCAATTTAGTGATCCGCCATGCCACGAGAACATTTCCACATTTCTTTTCCAATTTACCACATGAACTGATTTCCGAAAGAAAATGAGTTGATTATTAGAGAAAGAAACCCCAATCGCTGTATGTCGGCCGATAAGATTTGAGGACTTCTGTCGATTCCACAAGAATCACCTTTGGCACTTCATTAGTTGCTATTTCAACGTAATCTTATCAGAATCTGTGACGTACTTTTGTACATTTAAGTACATAATTGAGCAATTCCATAAGTCATCTGTGGTCTTCATCATTCGCCACTCCACCAAATTTATGATTTCCGAGTATAAATACACGAGTTATAATAGAAAATACCAAAATCACTACACGCGTGCCTAATATGATTCGGATTCCTCATGGATCCCATCATCCAACTGGATTTTTGAAAAAAATGGGACCAACCTGGAAACATATACGTACACTTACAACAACAACAAATCAGCCCATATACGTCGTCCCACTGCTGGGCACAGGCCTCCTCTCATGAATGAGAGGGAACGGGCAGTAGTCCCCACGCTGGCCCAGTGCGGGTTGGGGACTTCACATACACCTTTGAATTTCTTCGTGGATGTATGCAGGTCACGATGTTTTTCCTTCACCGAAAAGCTAACGGAAAAATATCAAATGATATTCCGTACATAAGTTTCGAAAAACTCATTGCTACGATCCGGGATTCGAACCCACGACCGCCGTTTGACAGCCGCATGTCTGAACCGCTATGCTACCGTAGCTTGCCGTAGCTTATATACTAACAAACAAAAAAAAAACGAATCGGCTCATCAATGACGGAGTTCTGAGGTGACAAACATTGAAAAAAAAAACAACCGAATTGAGAACCTCCTCCTTTTTTGAAATCGGTTAAAAAGGATCCATACAATTGATTTGAAAAGTTTTAAAGATTATTTATTAGTGTAATGGCACTTGAAAGTTACGTTCCGATTATTAATAAGTAGCTCTGAAATCTTCTAGCGATTCCAATTGGATAATTTGAAAATTTGACATGCACTTTACCGAATAATCAGTATACTCACTAAGTTGTCATTTCCCTGCAATCGAAACACGACAGCGATACGTTAAAGATTATTCACGAGAGGGGGTTAAACACAAAAATAAATACAATAAATCAGCTATAGAGATCTGCTATTTAAAATCCTTTTAGGTTTACGTAAGACAGATTAGTTTATTTGAAAATTATTTAAAGGACAGTACTTCAGCAGAATAAGTTATTCAACAGGTATGACAAATAAATGTACATACAAGATGGTAGAATGTGTGGACACTTACGGTTTCTGAGCCTGCTGCGGTCACCAACTCTTGTAGAGCTCGCACTGACAGCGCCTGGAATGGAAATTAACATTTAATGAAGTTTAATAAAATACATCTATGTAACTAATTGAGACCAGAACTACCGAAGATCTATTTTAGTCAGTCACTTCGGATGCGAACCACATTTCGTGCGATGAGTCAACGTCTCAGAAAATGCGTGCGTAATATATTAAAGTTGAGCTGACCTCGTATCATGGTCGGCTTTAACACGCCATAAGTGACAAGATAGAGCGTCCGTCTCATTCTATATCAGCCAGTGACGGACGCTCTATCTTGTCACTTATCGTGTGATAAGGCCTTCCATGCTACGGGGTCTGGGCTGTAAAGGAGAGGCACGGAATTGTGCTTGCCACTTCTCATTACTCTAGCAACAATTCTATTTAAGTTATATCTTCTACTAGCTTCCGCCCGCGACTTCGTCCGCGTGGACCCGGGATAAAATCTTATATTTTAATCTAGGCTATAAACTATCTTCGTGCAAAATTCATTCAAATCCGTTCAGCCGTTTAAGCGTGATTGAGTAACAAACATCCAAACATCTAAACCTTCGCATTTATAATATTAGTAGGAATCTAGCCTGGAATCTTACATAATTTAGAACAGTTCCGCTGCCGCGGAAACTTTCATCGTTTACACAATAGTTCGTAGTTCAAGTCTCTCGAAAGTTACTTTGGTCCATCTTGAAAAGTTTCGCAAGCAATCCATTGATATAGTAGACACACAATTTCACACAAACAATGTATGAAGTAGAAAGAATACCTTTCTATTAATACTTATTAAAGAAACAAAAATATACTAAATACCAATATTGAGGTAGATTGGGCAAAATGTTGTGTGTCACATTCGTAAAAGCAGCGGCGGTTGTCAAAATCTGCGGCACTGTGGTTGGTTACTGAACTCTCTTATATGTTTGATGTGATTAAGAATACGCCATATGGCACATCTTCCATTTGTTGAAGAGAAATGCATTACACTGTGCTGAAACCCTCGGCACTATTGATCACCAAACTCTCATGTACCAACCAGCTCAATAACGTGTTCGTTGTAGGTCGGGCCATATGTTCTTATCGGCGAAGTTCTTAAGTAATTACCTATGGTCTGGAACTCACGTAGCTGCTCAATAAGGAACACGCACTGCGATCAGGCGGTATGGTGTTAGCGGCGATGTTATCGGGAGAGCGGTACCTGTTGCCTATGCTTTTGTTAAGACGTTCGACGGTGTTGCTTTGTGGAGGAACTCACGTACCTGCTGAATAACGAACACACAGCGACAGTTCGGGTGGAATGTTCTTATCGGCGGTATTCTCAAGGAAGCAGAGCCTGTTGCCGATGCTTTGGTAATAGCGTTCGGCAGTATTGGTTTGTGGCGGATCACACCTGCTCAATAACAAACACACACAGCGACGGGTCGGGTGGAATATTCTTATCGGCGGTATTCTCAAGGAAGCAGAGCCTGTTGCCGATGCTTTGGTTATAGCGTTCGGCAGTATTGGTTTGTGGCGGATCTCACCTGCTCAATAACAAACACACACAGCGACAGGTCGGGTGGAATATTCTTATCGGCGGTATTCTCAAGGAAGCAGAGCCTGTTGCCGATGCTTTGGTTATAGCGTTCGGCAGTATTGGTTTGTGGCGGATCTCACCTGCTCAATAACAAACACACACAGCGACAGGTTGGGTGGAATATTCTTATCGGCGGTATTCTCAAGGAAGCAGAGCCTGTTGCCGATGCTTTGGTTATAGCGTTCGGCAGTATTGGTTTGTGGCGGATCTCACCTGCTCAATAACAAACACACACAGCGACAGGTCGGGTGGAATATTCTTATCGGCGGTATTCTCAAGGAAGCAGAGCCTGTTGCCGATGCTTTGGTTATAGCGTTCGGCAGTATTGGTTTGTGGCGGAACTCACCTGCTCAATAACAAACACGCACTGCGACAGGTCGGGTGGTATGTTCTTGTCGGCGATGTTCTCGAGGTAGCAGTGCCGGTTGCCGAAGCCCTCGGCGGCCAGACACACGCGCTCGCCGGTCGCCGTGCAGGACAGGCACACCATGTCTTCCTGTTAACAAAAGTGATAGGTATTGTTTCATGATAAATTACGTGTAAATAATGTATCATATAAAAAAAACTATTGACGCACTTTATACAAGGTGTAACAAAAATGGGGTATGATCCGATCAAGGGCTTAACAAGCATCATGTTCCGATAAAAAAAAACAGAAAAAAAATAATTGACACGATTTTTTTACTTTGGTATGGAGCGTTGGCCGACTGGGGCGACAAGCTCCATAGTAATGTAAAAAAAATCGCGTCGAAAAATATTTTTTTCTGTTTTTTCTTATCAGAACACGATACCTGTTAAGCCCTTGATCGGTTCATACCCCATCTTTGTTACACCTTGTATATCTTCTTGAGCTTTAAATCGATTATCGTACAGTCAGCATCATAAACCAGTTTACTCTAATGTATAAGCAATAAGGTTCTAGATCCACCTAGAATGTACACATGGTTATGATGCTTACTTTACTATCTTGGTTGACGAGGTGGCGATGGCGGCGAGTTACTTTAAAAATATATACTGGTAGATTTCGATATTAAAAGCTAACAGACATTAATATAACATAAACTTAAAAACCTTTTGAATTAAAAAGGCCTGTTTTCATATGGTTATTACAACTAATATGTAATTGTACAATTTATAATTCGTTTATTATTTGCAAACCATGGTATTACCAGTTATTACAAGGGTATACAGTACAAAAGAAGATCATTCTCAAGATCGAGACCAATGGAGGGAGACCCTACGCAATGGAGTGGTGGAACACGATAAAGCTTGGTTCGATCTCTTATCGTTTAGGCGAGAATTAAGATACCAACGCGCTGCTCTTCCGCTTTCATCTCCGGGCAGCACATTTACTTGCCAATTATGCGGTCGTGGCTGTCGCTCCCGTATCGGCCTTACAAGCCACGTACGTAAGTGCCGCTCCTCTAACATGGACGCTGTTTAAATCATCTTTTCATAGATGTAAATGCCAATGATGATGATGATGATAAAGTACAGCGTTGACCCCGTTAGGGCAGAGCAAAAACTTATAGTTAACTAACCTACAGAATAAAAATATCAGTTACTAGCATTCCCTTAAATAAACAATGTTCATTGCCATCATAGCTTTTGTTTATGTTAACCTATTTATTTGTGATTTCTAAGTTACATGTTCATATATTCTTTAATGGTGTAAAAAGCTTGTAACAACAGGTAGTTTTTAACCCCCGACGCAAAGAGGGATGTTATAAGTTTAACGTGTCTGTGTGTCTGTGTATCTGTGTGTGGTATTTTAGCTCCCAAACGGATGGACCGATTTGAATGCGGTTTTTTTATTCGAAAGCTGATGTGATCCCGAATGTTTTTAGCTATGTCTTATGAAAATCTGTTTAGCCGTTTTTGAGATATTGGACTTTGAAATGAAAATGTCGGGGGTTTTTCAACTTTTCCAAGTTTTTTGTAACAAATAATGAAACTTCTTTTCAGCTGATACTCGTTATGTGTCTCGGTAAGTTATTATATATTTTATCGACATCTTATAAAGTAAGTTAGGTTCAATAGCCGTCCTTACTGGCCCAGTTAAATTGTTCTTTATCAAAATCGATATTGCTGACGATTTGGAGTAGAAAAAAGCATAACGTTCCAAATTCCGAGAAAAAAGTAAAAGGTACACTTTTAATTGAAAACGCCCATTTGCGTATGGGCCACCCTCTCATATAATGGAGTTGAGAGTTATTGTGGATAAATGGTACAATAAAGCGGTCACTGAGAATGGGACCGGTAATTGGACGCCGGCAGCGGTAGGGTTGGCAATTGGTTTACTTTTTTTAACCCTTTAGGCTGACGCCCTGAGAATCAATTGAGGTTTCTACTTGTTAGACCTAACGACGTTTGCACTAAAGTTACATTTAACCGATTTTGTAATTAATCTTTTGTGAATTTCTATAAACGTTTTTTTTTTTTTAGATTGTTATATAAATCTATTACTTCAATATAATATAATTGTTGAACTGAATATCGCCAGAGAAGCATCGAATTTACGTTGATTTATCGTTCCTGTCTATAATTACTTGTGACTATATAGTTTTGAGCACGCATTTATTTATTTATTTAATCTTTATTACACAAAATACACGCCAAAATACGGCCTGTCTGATGGTAAGCAGTCACTGTCGCCTATGAACGCTAACCATTCTTGATGTAGTGTGTGTGTAGGTTCCACTGGGAATCAACATATAACTAGTTTCGATGATTTTCGATGTGCTTCTACCTTTTACCTCCTGGACTTGTGATTGATACTATATTATCTGGGACAGCCTGTATAAAGAAGCGATTTAAGAAATCGGATATGTGGTTCCGGAGATAACCCCCTACATACAAACTTACAAAGCTACAATCCAAACTTTTACTCTTTATAATATTACTATAGCCTCCGACCGCAACTTCGTGTAGACGAACCCAGTTTTATCCAGGGTACATGTAGATGTACCCTGGATAAAACTATCCTTTATTTTAATCCAGGCTATAAAATATATTCGTGCAAAATTTCATCCAAATCAGTTGAGCCGTTTAAGCGTGATTGAGTAACAAACATCCAAACATATAAACTTTCGCTTTTACATTATTAGTAGGATAGTATACCTCTACATTTTATCATTTAATTATTAACTATAGTACATTTGTTTAATATGTAATCAATCATATTGAGAAAAAGAATTCTCAATACTTAACAAAGCAACAGCCCTATCGATACAAGAAAGTCATCTTTTGAAGTGAAATAGAATTGCGTTCAATCCAGTTTCCCACTTTTGTGTTCCTTGCAATTAAGAGAAAACTGAAACCTCATTAGCGCTTTTGAAAATCAGCCTTATATACAAGGGCCTAAGACTCAGAGTACATTGATTGGCTGGTCGTTTCAGTTGACACTCAAGTTCTTTGAAGATAAACCTTACGTAAAGAGATTTAAGACTTAGATTTAATTAATTGGCTGCTAGATGCCATTTGCTAAAGAAAGTAGAATTTGTTATAAAAAAATCGTAGGTACAGTTCAGTCGACTTTAGTCAAGTCATTGGGCAATTGGATGAAAACCTAACGATTAAACCTTTTATTTGGGAAAAAAATGTTGAAGGGAATACTAAGTTTGATAATGCTATTCATTTGGATTATCGAACGATTTTGTGTCTTATAATTTAATTAAGTCGCTGCAGCGAACGAAATAACCATAGAAGTCTAAGTAGCGCCGCAAAATGGCCCCACAGAATAAGTGCCATTGCCATTATTATTGCCGGTTGGTTCCGGTCTGCGGGTTGTCACACCGAGCAAGGCGCTATATGTATCGCGCCTGAATTACACCGCCACGGCTGATGATGTGGTGGAGTACGTTCGTCAGAAGACCGGCTTCTCGCTGAGGGTGTTCCAGTTGCGTTCGCGCCACTATGTGCACTTCAGCTCGTTTGTGGTGCGCGTGCCGCGACCGCTGCAGGTGACCATCGCATGTGCTGACTTCAGGCCGAAGGGTGTCGTGTTTCGACGGTTCCGGGGCAATCTGCCGAATCCTACACCGGAGATGATGATGCAACGGGGCCACGCCGTTTCGTTGCCTAAATAGTATTATGTTGTTTTTATTTTCGTGACGCATTGGTTACAGTAATGTAATGCCACGTAAATGTATTTGTCAATAAATAAGTGAATAAATAATGCGGAGTTGGGGGCGGGGTTTCAAAACGATGGCAGGCAGCCGTTTAGTTCGAACATGCGCATACCGGGTTTTGGGCACGTGTTTGGGTAGACATTCGAAAGGAGATAGCATTCTATGGTTTTTTCGTTCGCTGAGTAGCTGCTATAATGTGCTTCTATTACCTAAATGTATTTAATGAAATAACAAATTGGTATATCGCTATAATCATATCCCCATCCTCCTAACATTATTCCCGGTTGTGCCCTTAACGGAGTCCGCTTTGAAACCTAATCCCAAGATTTGGCTTAGGCACTAGTTTTACGAAAGCGGGAAAACTAGAATTTAATGGGATTAGACCAGTTTCCTCGCGATGTTTTCCTTCACCGAAAAGCTAATGGTAAACATTCCGTACATAAGTTCCAAAAAACTCATTGGTACGAGCCGGGATTCGAACCCACGACCACCGCTTGACAGCCGCATGCCTGAACACAAGTCTTACCGATGTATTCAATTAGTAAGTCTTCACCCTACAAAGACTATGTTAAAAATATCGAAAAAAATTAAAGTAGCTGGACACTGGTACTTTCTGACTTTCACTCGTTGGAAAGGAGACCAGTCTTTTTCGACTTTAGGGTCCAAAGTAGCGACGGGCCATGAATGCCTGTGGTCGCTGGTTCAAATCCGGCTCGGAGCATTAAATTTTTAAATTTTTCTTTTAATTTAATTTCTGTCTAACTACCCGCTCAAACTTCTTTTTATTTGTACCTTATAAGCAAAGCCCGGAATTTTCACGGCAAAACATAAGACTGTCGCAATCTTACTAGTGTTAGAAACATTTTTGTATCGATATCGAGTATTATTATTGAATATTTTAAAATACTTTGCGACGGCTAATTTAAAATAGTATACGAGAAATATCTAAAAAATCTTACTTAACCTGAACAACATACCAATTACAATGAATTTTCTAAATTCCTTGACGTCGAGTGAAATTGAATGATCATTTAGTATATATAAATGGCTTTATAGTGATAAACGAAACTGTCTGTCTACTACCAGAGAATGTTGAGAAATTAATGATTATATACTTACTCTTATTACTATCAGAAATAAAATGTCATGTGCTGCTGTGTGTACTGACGTGGATTTCGAAGAAGAAATTGCATCTGTTTCTATGTAGTTTTATACAAACCTCACGTCATTTTGTGGACCGTTTTTTTTTCTTCTATTACACAACCATCGATATCGATAAAAAAATGTTACTAACACTAGTAAGGTTGCGACAGTCTTTTATTTTGCCGTGAAAATTCCGGGCTCTGCTTATAAGTCAGTTCTTTTGATCAAATTATTTGATAATAGCACCTAAAGTATTGACTTAGGAGTGTTGGTGTCTTATTATGAAATGTTCAGACCAACGTAACCTATTCTTTGGATATTTTTTTTTGTTTGTTGGCAGGCACTTTTACTTCTGGAACTAGGGAGTAGTATAAACCCTGACTGGTCTCCTTTTGAGTACTATAGTTTAAACAAGACGTTACAGACACGGTAGAAAGTTTAAGCCCCTTGTACGTAATTAATTACCTAGAACCAACGCCATCTTAAATTACTCACCGTACGCAAGAATGAAACATCATCCTGCTCGCTCGCTCCTCCTTCCGCTTCCGCCATCTTGTTTTCTGTTTACGATACTCAACTGTCAAAATTGCTGTAGCATCGCCTTCGACACACCATATCTGGAAAGAAATAAATGTATATAAGCAAAATAACGTAACTGGTGACCGAAGAGCTGGCGGCTTTCTCGCGCAACGCATCAGCATTGCAATTCAGCGAGGAAATGCCGCCAGCATCCTCGGTACAATGCCTCGAGGGCCTTTTTTAGATTTAACTTAGTTTTAATTTAATTTAGTTAATGTCAGTTATCATCTTGTGTATACTTTTAAATAAATATATTTTGCCTTATTAAAATGATTTAGCAAAATAAGTTCAACTCATTTTACATCGACATCATCGAGTTTTGATATGCTGACCATGATAGAAAAACATCCGACTGTATCATAAAACCAGGCCAGGCCTGCCCCTGAAGCCGCTTCGGCTAAACTCGGCTCTCCCACACTTCCGAGGCAAATTCACTTCAACGCGGTTGGAGTCTAATTCACTAAAATAATTATATATTTCACGACGGCGTCCCAAGAGATCACCTCACTGGTCACCCCACCTATCACCTCACCTGTCACCTCTCGCCTCTCGCCTAATGAGACAGAAAAGATAATCTTACCCCGATAAGTTACATTACTTTAATTTGAGAAAATATTGAAAAATGAAAATGAAAATGAAAAGGTTCATTGTATAAGGGCAACATTACAATATAAATCACGACCCTGTGTCCTGAGCTAGGAAACCCTGTGTTACAGGACCCAGTTTGGTTGCTCCAAATACTTAACCTACGTATCTGCAGAAGTGTACAAAGAGAGCAAAATACAAAATAAATATGGCTAGTTTTAGATGGTTAAAATTGTGCGTGCGCGCGCGCGTGTGTGTGTGTGTGTGTGTGTGTGTGTGTGTGTGTGTGTGTGTGTGTGTGTGTGTGTGTGTGTGTGTGTGTGTGTGTGTGTGTGTGTGTGTGTGTGTGTGTGTGTGTGTGTGTGTGTGTGTGTGTGTGTGTGTGTGTGTGTGTGTGTGTGTAATGAGTGCGTGTGCGAATGTATGACATACTCGTAAAGTATGCCTGACGTAAAATCATATACTATAAGAGAATAAAAAATAAAATAAGAATATTGGTTCTGTACTTATGTTTCACACATATGATTAGCAAAGCTGGTCCGTAAGCCCACCCCAATACACCTACATCTCATTACCACACAATAAAATGCATGGCAACAGGTCGAGAAAGTTGTGCTGAGCGATAATCAGAAGATTACCGCAACTAAAATTGGCTGAGTTTTAAAATATTTCGATTCCGGTCGAAATTGTAAGGGTACGCATATTTACGTCATGTGACAACATTAAAAGACATAGCATAATTCAGCCCTTTAATCGTAGAGAGAGTAAACCTAAGACTGTTAGTCCTGAAATGGCCGGGAGTACTTGGCAGACGGTGCCAACGTTGGCCAGCTTTGTGGCAAGTGGGCTTACGGACTGGCTGACACCGCCACGGCGACAATACCATTAACACGCGCCATTGTCATGAAAAGAAATTGTTTTCGATTGCTTACAGCAGGCCCCTATTTCACCAAAGCGACAATTGTCATCAGTGTCAGGTGACAATTGTCAAGTTGGTGAAATAGGGGCCAGGACGTGTTATGCTAAAACGTATTTATAAGAAATGCTTGCAATTTTTTTAATGAAGATGAGAAACTTGATAATAAATATTAGTTAAACTGCTTAATTTATTTCAATAAATGTGTTTCTTTGTCATATCATAATACATTTTTAGGCTTTCACTATTCATAATATTAAATACAAACTTACAGATGAATCACTAAAATGTAAAAGTACAGACTGCATTAATTTAAAAATAAACGACTGTTTGTTTACCTACATACATACGTTCACGCCTTTATTCCCAAAAGGGGTAGGGAGAGCACATGAAACTTATGTTCCAGCGCCACTTTTAGCATAAATGTGGGTATAAAAGATCGTCAAAATGTGATCCTTAAATATTTATTTTTTAAACAGATAGCGTCAGTGGCAGTGTGACACAAAACGGAACAACCTTAACACGACGAAAGAGCACAACCAGGGGTATTAATATACGTACATAAATATCTGTAAAAGACTCTATTGTCAATGTCATAGAGTCGTGTACAGATATTTACGTCATTTTTAATGTATGTATATTCATATACCAGACTGTACGTGCTATGCTGCGTGTTACGCTGAGTTGTGACCATTTCGTGGCAAATGTGTATGTGTCTACAGTTTGTTTTTATGTTTTTTTGTTACGAATAAATGTTTTCTTTCTTTGTATGCTGTAGACCGAGATGTCATGATTTGAGTTTTACAACTATTATTTACTAGCTTCCGCCCGCGACTTCGTATATGTGGACCCGGGATAAAAACTATCCTATATTTGAATCGAGGTTATAAACTATCTTCGTGCAAAATTTCATCTAAATCGGTTGAGCCGTTTAAGCGTGATTGAGTAACAAACATCTAAACATCCAAACTTTCGCATTTATAATATTACTAGCTTCCGCTCGCGACTTCGTATATGTGGACCCGGGATAAAAACTATCCTATATTTTAATCCAGGCTATAAGCTATCTTCGTGCAAAATTTCATTCAAATCGGTTCAGCCGTTTAAGCGTGATTGAGTAACAAACATCCAAACATCCAAACATCTAAACTTTCGCATTTATAATATTAGTAGAATATTAGGATAGTAGGATTATGTGGCAAGCCCCCTCGGCTCATAGTTGATACATTTATTTCATAGTTCAATTGTACTTAACATTATTCGTAAAGAAAAACGTATTTTAGTGCAAAACAGATGCAATGCGGCAAACTAAAATATATCTCCTCCTCTTTGATGTAATAATGCATTGTCACAACACAATATAGGCAGGTACAGTCAGAGGCAGAGAAACGTGACCCCCTCTGCATGGAAACACGCTTACTCTGCGGCGGACTGTACAAATCCTTTGAAATTTTCAGCTCAATCTAACACTGGGAACTGCCGTTAAACTTATTATATTAGTTTTTCATCAAAGGCTGTCAGTTGAAATGGTAAAAAAGCGCATCGTAATTTTCTTTAATTACTACTCATTAGCAATTTAAAACCTTTAACAATGTTAACCAAATAAAATAACACAAAGCCGAGCCCAAAATGCCTTTGTCGTCACGCGAGGTTTATGAAAGACTAGTTCAGTAGTTAGTAGTTTAGAGCGGCCGAGGCTTTGCCCGCGTGGTTATAAGAAAATGTAACATATAGAATTTTGCCGTGGGAATTAGATGTTTTCCCGCTAGAAAAAGTAGCCTGTGTCACTCTCCAGCCTCTAAACTATCTCCATACAAAACTCACATTGATACGACGCTCCGTTGCGACCTGAAAGAAGGACAAAGAAACAAACAAACACACTTATAATATTAGTTAGGATTTATGGACATAAACGCAGTATTTCGCGACCGAAACAGCAATTTGCTTCCAATTTAGAATTTCGTGAGACATGTTGAAATAATGCTAATCATTTCGCGGTTCAACTCACGTATTAAATGTCACTACGGGCGAAATGTTTCGAACTCTTCGGGAGTTCTTCGTAAGGATGTGTTTTCGCGGCGGTGTCGCTTGAATCACTCGCCCCGGCCGGTCCATTGTTTAATGTGCTATGAATGCATTGCTTTCTAAGATCTGGCACAATCTGCGAGCGTTATAGTAAATGACAATCGTTTCATATATGAAGGTGCGTTAAGCGGAAAAGGGACAGAACGTAACCCTTCTTCAAAAGTCTGTCTCCACACTGCTCCGCATCTCCGGACGGAGATGCGGAGCTCGTTGTATGCAAGTACCTCAGTTTGTACATAAATTCCGTGTGGTACGACACACTGCACCGCACCTCCGTCCGGCGAAATTTGTATGCAGCTCCGCACCTCCGTCCGTTGATGCGGCGCAGTGTGACATCAGTCTATATGTGTATGTTTAGAAGTCCTATGGTGCTCATAGAGAAGTACAATACCGCTCTGATGGGACGCAATGTAAGCATAATGGCTTCAAAACTATATAACAAATTGCCTATTGTGCTGAAAAATGCTGATGTAAATAAATTTAAACATTCACTATTAAGAGTGCTATTACATAAATGTTATTATAATATTAAGGAATATATTAATGATGTAGATCTCAATAATGTGACTTAATGTAATTGACAATATTTGACATGTAATTTAAAATTTTCTGTTTGTTACTTTGGGATTAATTTTAATTGTATTATGTAAATTATAAGTTAATAATTCGTACACCAAAAGGCACGTCATAGAACAGCTACCTATTTTGTACTGTTTGTCACCTATTTTATCACCTATGATGACGAAATAAAGATTGATTTGATTTATTATTGATGAAATTGTGTATGTTGTAAGTGAGTTTACTTCTAAATTTGCGTGGCTATTTTATGAATTTTGACAAATTTGTTAATTTTTTTGATGTATTTCACTAAACCGTAATAACATGGAATTGGTTTGTAATTAAGCAATGTAGTCCTGAAAACGTTTCATGGAAAGTTAACGCTGTCGTTCCGTCTTAGTTAAGCAAAACCAATTTTGGTAACGAGCCAAAAACTTTTGAAGCCGTTTAACTAATCTGAACAAAACCTCAGTATGCTAGTTCCCCGAAATCCGTCTCAGCTCAATCGTTCACTGTGAAAAGGTACTATTTCTAAACAAAATACAGGCCGATAGAACTTTTTCAAAGGAGCGTGCCTGTACTTTCTTAGCGGAGATGAATGCTGAAATTAATATCCCATTTCATCGCTAATGCGCGGAAAACGCCGCATTGAAGAAGAGGTTTGAGCGATGAATATTAAGCTGCGTGTACATAATTATAAATAAGTGTATACCTACGCTTCATACATAAATGTTTGCCAAACCCATTTTAGATGAGATAAATTAAAAGATAAAAAAATCCGTCTGCTTTTGTGCGAATATATATTTGTGTAATACCTATGTAACTCCAGAAGATATATTTGCGTGTGAGCGGTGAGTGAGGTTAAAACAAGTAACAGAATAGCGGGGCAGGACTAAAGCTAACCATTCACGACCGCGCCATCAAGCCAAATACGCGCGGCTATATTGAAATTGAAAGTTGAGCGACTTGAGCGTGTGCTATAAACCAATTAATGTCAAATTCAAACTTTTTTCACATGTAATCATAGTATGAATAGGATGCAAAATATTCACGAATATATAATTTACTATAAAAACAAAGTTTTATTCACGAATATATAATTTACTATAAAAACAAAGTTTTAACCGACTTCAATTTAGTACTCCGCCAAGCCACGAGAACATTTCCACATTTCTTTTCCAATTTACCACATGAACTGATTTCCGAGATCAAATGCGTTGATTATTAGAGAAAAAACCCAATACCAGTATGTGACCCGATAATATTTGAGGACTTCCGTCGATTCCACAAGGATCACCTTTGGCACTTCATTAGCTGCTATTTCAACGGAATCTTATCAGAATCTGTGATATACTTTTGTACTATTAAGTACATCATTGAGGAATTCCATAAGTCATCTGTGGTCTTCGTCATCAATTCCACTCCACCAAATTTATGATTTCCGGGTGTAAATACACGAGTTATTATAGAAAATACCAAAATCACCACACGCGTGCTTAATATAATTGAGGAGTTCCCATCATCCAATTGAATTTTTGAAAAACAAACTAAAACTTACAAACAAAAAATAATTTACGAATCGGCTCATCAATGACGGAGTTCTGAGATAACAAACATTGAAAAAAAAAGATAAAAGAAATGAAAATTATAAATACAACCGAATTGAGAACCTCCAAAAAAAAGGGTGGTACTATTGAGATCAAATTATTTATTTATAGATACTAAAGATGGCGCGTAGAATAAAGTCAAAATAATACATATTTGTCCATTTATTGGGCGTCAAAACGGACGGCGCGGCGCCCGGGCGTAGAGGAAGGCACCTACGAGCAGACTGCTTGCTAGGCTAGGGTCTCCTGGCAGCGAAAGAGTTAAGAGGAATCTAAGGACACCTCACGCCGTAAATTCGTTTATACTGCAGAGCGTGCCAAAGAAATAAACATATACATACTAAGTACGATACAATACCTACACTAGAAAACTATGAACCTCCTGCCTTCTGATAATAAAATATCAAGCGAAGATTTTAATGAACATAAAAAGAACGTTGGAGGCCATACCCTTTAATATGGCACTAGCTTCTGCCCGCGACTCCGTCCGGGGGGCTCTCAGGGGGTGGTTTCCGGGATAAAAACTATCCTATGTCCTTCCCGGCTCAGCGGCATCGGCTCAGCGGTTTAAGCGTGAAGAGGTAACAGACAGACAGACAGACACACTTTCGCATTTATAGTATTAGTATAGATTCGGCACTCCTTATACGTGCCACCAGGCATACAGCCGAAGATAAGAGTTCGTTCACAGGGTCGCAGAATACAGCCCTAACGGCCCGACCTAGGTTTTTCTAATCCATTGCGTGTGATCCCAACTAACGACATTGCGTTGCGCGTCTCGACCGCGCAATGAACAGATAACACGCTTGCCGCGCCGCAATTCGCGCAATGTCGTGGTCGGGCTGTTACACCTTTCTTCCAAACCGTTTACTCATCCTTTGGAATAATAACGAGCCTCCGCAAACAGCGGTTACTCAGCAATTCAGGCGCACGACAAAAATATATAAACACTTTTGCACCTTATTGCATTGCAATAAGGCGAAATATGTATAGATGTATTTGACGTCGAGACAAGCATTCAAAAGATTTATGGGCTATGAAAACCTGTCAGATAAAATGAATGTGGGTGTTTATTTTTGTATTGCGTAGGTTCGAAACACAGGAGTGCTCACACATACATGTAAACATAAATATAGGTATAAAACAATCATAAAGATTATACAAAGATGAACTCAGCCCTTCAAGGGATATTTTAAGTGTTTTTCGATCTCATCTATAGCCTCTTAAAAGTTTACGAGTGGTTGTCTCTGCTAATCTCCCTACGTATTAGGGTATGCGCACAGGAGCAACTTTTGTCTCCGCGACTATTTTGTCTCTCACATCAAGTCTATGGGTTAGTATGGAAGTGCGCACACGGCGTCGCGTCGCTACGTGTGCGCACTTCCATACTAACCCCTAGCCTTGATGTGAGAGACAAAATAGTCGCGGAGATAAAAATTGCTCGTGCGCGCATACCCTTAGATGTCTAACTTTTTCAGGGTCACTGCCAGTATTGCCACACCAAATATCTCACGCACTCTACCGTATGTTTTTTTTTACAAAAATGGTGAAAGTTTAATTAAAAAATATCCACTAAGTATTTGACTTTTATTACTCATTCATTACGTTTCGAGATTTAGATGGGTTCCAAGTATTTTAATATAACGTAAGAAAGGATTTAACTGAATATTAATTAAGTCTGTCGATAACTCTCCCATACGGCATCGTACACTTAGTCCAGTAAGTTTATAAGGTAGATTGCAACGATTTGTCATACACGCGATCGATAAAACTGCACAAACGGACTGCGCAGTCAAATCGCTACGATAAATCGTTGCCGTGTGTTGCTACACACGACAACGCAGGCATTAGTCGTATTATATTCGTAGCTTGCATCAAATCCGGTAGTTCTGATTTTTTGCAGACTTGTTTATGATAGCCACATTAATAATCCGAGTTTGTGACCTCGAGCGCCGAACGCAACTTTGCCAAAAATCCAAAATATCGCGAAAGTTGTTATTATAACCCTAAAGGACTAGTGTTTGATAGTACCTTCTCATGACGTTTTTAAAGTAGACTAAATTTGCTACAGTGGGAGACTAGAAATGTCTCTGTAGACCCAATATAGGTAGTTTTCGAGATAACGATTTCCAAAGTTTATCATTTTTCGAACCGGACAGCGGGACTTCGGGTCATCCGGACACACGAAAGAATTGTTGCCAAGCTTTCAGGAGAACTTCGTTCGCTTAGCTCGTCAATGGGCAAAGTCGATTCTTTCCTGTATAATGCATCATCGTCATAAGTCATAAGTCATTTATTCATAAACAATATAAATTGTGTTTGAAATTCCTGAAAATAATTACATTTTATAATCTAAGATTTAAAAATTATATAAAAATGTCCACTATAATCTAATTACCAAAAATGTCCAAGTAAGTATGTCAATTTACTCTATTCTAATAAAATATATGCGAAACATAATGCAATTAAAAACATAATAAAATATCTACAAACTCAATATAATACGTCCTTACAGTTAAAACATTGCGTCAACAGTATTATTTATGCTGAGTAAACTCATGAACAGAATAAAAACACTTCATCAATAAAAAGGCCTTTAACTTATTTTTAAATATATTTAAACAAGTAATTGCCTTCAACTCAGGGGGTAGCTTATTAAAAAGAACGATCATCTAGAATACCTGCACGGCTATCACGCGACGGCGCGCGAGCTCTCTCGATTTTTCTCGCACTATCCGTCTCTCTCTTATTAGAACACTTAGAACAAGAGAGTATGCCGCGGCCGTCCCATGATAGACGTGCTGAGTGCGATATCACTAAACAGGAGCATAACTAGGTGTTCTAAGGCAAGGAACCGTATAATTTGTTTTCGTTACGGCCTAATTTAAACGGATCGCCGCGGGCTAACGAGGTCTCTGGGTATTTAGCGGAATTAACTCCGGGCAGACGGTTTTTGCTTAAAACGGTGTTTTGGTATATTACATTACTGCCTGGGACACCGAGCGTTACTCGGAGTCGTTAGTTGGATTAGAATCTGTAGAATATAATTTTTCTTGGAAAACTTATATTAATATAGATTTTTACCCACCTTTAACGCCTATGTTGTGTATCTGATCGAAATCATTAGTGCCGTTCAAGAAACTTTTCGAAATATATATATACAAGCTTCAGCCCGCGACTCCGTCCGCGTGCAGCTCGTTTATACCGTAGCTCCATACAAACTTTCACCCCCTTAGGTTCAGAAGTCCTTTATGGGATTATGTACACTTTGTTATAATAACTAATAAGTTACCCAGTGTCATTACAAGTATGCCAGATAATAAATTTAAGGCCTTTGTAAAACAAACATTAATTAGTAGAGCGTACTATAAATTAGACGAATATTTGCTAGACAAACACATATGGTCAGATCCAGTCAGTTATCCCTAAGTATAAATAAATAAGTATTTGTTAATTATAATAAAGGGATTATATTTAAATAAATGAGTGTTTGTTTGTTAAAGTTAATGAATGGACTAATGTAACGACTCCACCTCTGGATGAATGTTATTTATAAGATTTTTGTAATTTTAGACCTTCGAAAAGTATTCTGTAAGAATTTACTTTGAATAAAAATATTTTGACTTTGACTTTGACTTAGGAAGTTACTGCCGGGATAAAAACTATTCTCCCCCGGGACTCAAACTGTCTCTACACCACATTTCATCTAAATCGGTTCAGCGGTTTAAGTGTGAAAAAGTAACAGGCAGACACTTTCGCATTTATAATATTAGTGCTTGCGATTTTTTTTGGACGCGATTTTTTTATGGAGCGATGGAGCGTTGGCCAACTGGGGCGACCTGCTGCAAAAAACGTAAAAAAAAATCTCGGTTTTTTCTTACCAGAACACGATACCTGTTATGCCCTTTTACGTTATTTATAAAAAAGGAAGAATGATACATTTATTCACAAAGACATATAGCATACCTATAGCATAATAATAATACAGATTGTCCAACTCATACTATTACAAGGATGCGCTGACAGTCAAGTTTATTTCTGTAAAGGTTTATCTTGGACTAGACCCCCGGTTTAGGTAAGCTGCTTTGTGGTTTGAGGTCGTTCTCTTTGTGTTATAACTACTTATACAATACAATACAAATACTCTTTATCGCACACCACACACAGATAAAGCACAACTGTATCCTATACTATTAAACGAGCAATATTTGTATATATATTAGAAATCACGTTCTCGAAAACGGATCAAACGATTTCAATTAAATTTGGAATATAGGGGGTCCGAATCGCTAAACTTAAGTGGCAGTGGGCGGGGCACATTGCACGTAGAACCAATGGCCGTTGGGGCGGAAAGGTTCTCGAGTGGCGACCACGTGCCGGAAGGCGCAGCGTGGGTAGGCCCCCCACAAGTTGGACTGATGACCTGGTAAAGGTCGCGGGAGTCCGCTGGATGGGGGAGGCGCAGGACCGGTCATTGTGGCAGTCTTTGGGGGAGGCCTATGTCCAGCAGTGGACGTCTTTCGGCTGATATGATGATGGTTTTACGGGCGCGAAAAAACTGGGAAAAATCGTTTTCTCCGTATTTTAACCCGAGCTCGCCCAGGGACTTAAGGTTATCCGTTTAGTTGGTACGGTCAGTCTTTTATTTAGAGTAGAGTAATCCGAAACAGCGGTCTGCAACTTTTCGCTATATGTGCATATACATATAAACCCTCTCACAGACTGGCGCGGCCGGGCCGCGTCAATAGTAAAAATGTCATTTGCTGTCTACTATTGATCGCCACCGCAGGCCGCGCTAGTGTGATTCAGGCCTTACGGTTCAAAATAAGTACACATTATCAACGAACAGTTAATAATTTAATTAAAATATGGGGTTAAAATTCAAATTGCTTAGACAGATTTTCCATTCCTTATTATAACACATTCACTGCCAAAAATCGCTACGCTTGTAGTCGATCCCGTAGTTTTCCTCGTGTGTAGCGGAAACAGACTGCGGCGTAGGCACCAACTAGGCGGGTTCCTGGCAGTGGTAAGACATAATAATGCTACGTGCTACCACTTGGTATTAACACTTTCGCGACCAAGAATCGCTACGCGCTACGTTCGAAGCCGATCCTGTGGTTTTCCTCGTATGTAGCGGAAAGCGACTTCGACGTAGGCGCCCGCTAGACGGGTTCTTGGTAGCGAAAGTGTTAACCCATTAAACGCAAATCACGATTCAAATGCGCAAAGCGCCCCAAGCTGGTATGGAGGCGGTGAATGGGCCAGTGCCAACTGCCAAGAACCCGCTAGGTGGGTGCTTTACACGTAGTCGCTTTCCGCTACTAAATGTTTTTCGTATGTTATCGGTTATCGGCTACGTACGTAACGCAAGGAAAGTTGTTAGCATTGAATGTGTTGTGTAGCACTGTCATGTGTTTATGACTCATTCACTGCCAAGAAGAAAGAAATGGGAATAGTGCCTCACGAGCTTTTCTCATCAATTATGAGAAGAAGAAGAAAGAAAGAATTCATTTATTCAAATAGGATTCTTTGAATCACTTTCGCATCGTCATCAGCTAACAGAACAATAGATACATCAAACAACAAGTTCTATAAAATATACTTATACAAAATTACTTAAAACTTAAATTATTAAAACATGTCACAAGATACCCTCATGAATTTTTACAATAGATTTGTTATGTATTGTATGTTATGTATACGCATATGATCTAATCTATGTTTTTGGTTACCTACGAGACAGGCTGTTCCAGTGAAACCGCAACTGTAACCTGTTAAGGTACATGAATGTCACCAAATCTTAATGTATAATCTTTTTTGTTTGCTCTCCCATTGTACGTGTTTCTATGTACAATAAAGTTTTTTTTTTTTTATCGCTACGCGCTTGGTTCGTAGCCGATCCCGTAGTTTTCGATGTATGTAGCGGAAAGCTAGGAGAGTTCCTTGCAGTGAAAGTGTTAACAGTCTTTACGCCGTAGCGGCTAACAGCTATTTTTCGCATTGTAGCGAAAACATCAACTTATAACGACAGTGTTTTGTTAAAGCATTAGTGCGACCATTTTTACCTTCATCTTCTAGAAGTTAAACTGAAAAACAAAAACATGTGGCCTGCTTACCCCTCTCGGAAATTCAGAAATTAGTTTATGTAAAAAAAAATATGATTCTTACATTATCGATTATCAATGTAAATTCCAGCAAAAACTATTGATGGATTCCCTGATACCATAAGCAATACTAAAAGCTATTTGTTTCAAAGGATTATACATGTTCAATTACCAATGTAAATTCTAGCTAAAACGATTATTCTCAGGTATTCATATAATCAATAAAAGCTCAGTTTTTCAAAGTTGAACAGCATGCCAGTCACGGGTTACCCATTTCTCAACCATACAGCTTACGGTAGAATAAATCCCAGGCGAAACAATTTTATTTATTCAAGAATCTTTTACGTGTTCTAGAGGCGAAGTTGTTTAGAAAAATGAGACCAGTTTTGATTAAAAGTAATTAGAACATAAAATTAATTTTACCAAGAAAGAATTCTGTAAGGATTAGATTATATAGAATCCAAACAAAAACATAAATATGAAATGAGAGCCAAGTCCAATATTATGATATAATATGCCTTGGTAGTTGACTCCAGTGACAAAAGAAGTGAGATCTAAATGGGTGCCAAGTTCAAAGGTCAGTCCTGAAATCTATTTATACCAACATAAAATATTTTATAACAACTTACGATATAATTTCTCCTTATAAGTTAGGATAATATATTTAAGCCTAAAGTCTTACTTGGCTAGTTCTCATGTAATACCATTTTTTATTAAGTAACTACTAAAACAGTCATGGAAGAGCCCAATGTTCGATGGCAAGTTTCTACCAGCAAGCCAAATTTTCGGAAGAATACAATAAGAACTTCCAGCTTTAGAACTGGAAGGCTGTAATATAATTCGTATATGAGAACTAGCCAAGTCAGACCTTAGGCTTAAATATATTATCTTAAGTTATAAGGAGAAATTATATCGTAAGTTGTTATAAAATATTTTATGTTGGTATAAATAGATTTCAGGACTGACCTTTGAACTTGGCACCCATTTAGATCTCACTTCTTTTGTCGTTGGAGTCCACTACCAAGGCATATTATATAATAATATTGGACTTGGCTCTGATTTCACATTTATGTTTTTGTTTGGATATCATTACTTTTTGTACAGAAATTATAAGTCGGTACTTATTCATAATAAAATTAATACCAATTGGTTTTTGTTAAACTAAGTACTGTATTTTCCTACGCTTACGTGGTATAATTGACTTTTTTGTGTTATTTTCAATATTTTCTTGTACCTTTGTAATGTTCAAGGGAATTGCCCATTTAGTATCAGGTTTTTTTTTATAAAAGAGCGGAAATACTTGTTCGCAACAAAAATAATGTAATTTTTATCCTACGACGATCTAAATACCTAAAACAATAAACAACGAAATGTATGTTATGCCAACTAAAACATTATACAACATGAAAGTAGGCGTTTTGAAAAATGACATTATAAAACACAGACCACATGTTGAGTTGGTAACTGTTAAGTTGGCAAATAAAACAAATAAATTTGTTAAGTTGGGAAATGAACGTTCGGCGAAATAAAATTACGCGAAACGTGAGTTGGGAAGTGACAATCAGCCATACAATTTTCGGCGATAAATAAGAGAACCCGTGCAACTGTCTTGGCTTGTTAATACACCCATTCTAAAAGTTGGTCGTTTTTTTGCCTCATATTTACAGTTAATTCCTCATAACAAAATAGATCTTTCCATAAATTTGGAGCACTACGGGATCCTTAAACATTTAAAGACATCAGACGACGTCAAGTTTTCGAACGGCGACAGTTGTCTCACTGGAGGCAGTTGGAGCAGATCGCCAAACAACACTATATGAATCTTGCCGAACCATCCGTCGTCAGCGTCACCGATATCATATTTCTGTTAAGCGAAGATGGATGTACATTAATGTTATATTGGAAATCATAGACACTTCATCAATTATTAAAAGTACTACATTTTTTAAGTCACATCTTAAACCTTTTAGTACTTGGTCTGATAAGGAAGTGTACTTGGGACAATTTCCGTGCTCTACAGGCAGCTGTAGGAGCCTATGTATTGTTAGACCGTTTACATTAAAAGCGGCAATACCAGTGGGTGCAGCTACTGCAACTAACTTATTTATTCGCTTCTTAATCCATTTTTTAATGGTATTGATTAAATAACTTTTTCCCGTGCCGCCTGTAGCACTAACGCCACCCACCAGTAATTCTATTGTACGACTCATTGTACAATATAATAAGTAATAAGATATTTATTTAAGACAATTACGTAACGAATTACATATTATCTAGTGAATTCCCAAGAAAAAAAAAATCTGTCAAAAATTTCATTTTTGGTACAAGCTTTTATTGCCGACTGTACTTTTCTTGTATACCATCATCAACTACTCATTGAGACGATTCTAACGAGCCCAAACTCAACGGGGTTACGTCGGTTAAGTACTGAATCCCCATGGCCACCTTCTGTCTCCATCATCAGATCAGCTCGATGGTACCATAATATTGAATTGTTATCCAAACTATACTTATACAGAAAATGTCAGCTCAGTCGGTCACCGGAAAGTGGGTCAAATTTAACTTGCAAGATTTGATTACAGACAGACAGACAGACAACGGGACAGGTGAAAGTAAATAAAAGCTTGTAATATATTGTTATGACGGCAGGGTATTAACAGTCTCGTTGCTATAGTGACACGCCGTCAAGGTATTTCAAAATTCGCCGTGTTGACGTAACGTCATCGTAGCATCCATTTTTAATAAATATTAAGTAAGTTACGAGTAAGTGTTCCTAATAGAATCAATTAATTGAAAAATTATAATAAAATGATTAATATTTACTAGTTTCTGATTTTTTACTTTGTATTCACCCAACTACCTATCTGGCTGCCAAATTTGAACTTTCTAGGTCATCTGGAACTGGGTTAGAGTTTTGATCTATCCCAGTTTTGATCTATAGGTAGGTCAGTGATAAAAATGACGATTTTTGGACGTTAATATCTAAACCATTTCAGGTGTGTTCATGAAATTTGGAGCACATATGTATCTCGCAAGTCTTAATATATGGGCCAAATTTGACATGTTTATGTGAAACAGTTTTTGATTTATGAGGGGGTCAAAAGTGGCTCCAAATGGTTCGTGTAATATTACACACGGTGCTGCTCGCCAGTTCTGTTAATTTGAACTTGGCTTGACACGCTACCGCGTGTCTAGATAAAATCAAATCAGGCATATTGATTGATCGACGTAGTGACGTTCTCTCTGCATTTTTTTTATTTTATTTATCTGCTTTGCCTTAAGGTTAAGAGTTGGCAGAGAATGCTTTATAGCTATAAGCTCTTCTTTTGTGCAATAAATATTAATAAAAAATATATTTGGAATACCCCGTATGTCACAAAAAATGGTGTCACCCCCTCTACGAACCGTGAAATCGACAAAAAAACATGGACATCGTGCTTATTAAATACTAATCATTTTAATAGTCCTCAGTAAGCTCGGCCGAATTTCACCTTCGCATACAAACGGAGTTTCATTCTCATTTTAAAACCATGTGTGAGATTGTGACGAAACTGCATATGTCAATGACATGAGGTATATCTATGTCTGTAATTAGTTTATATAGCTCCAGGTTATAAAACAAACGAAATACAGCAAAAACAAGTTTTGTATAAAAAACTTAAATTCGCTGTATTTTTTTTACTATGGTATCTGACGCTACATAAACTAATTACAGACCTGGATATACCTCATGTCATTGTACATGCAAAGTTTCGTTACAATCCAACACGTAGTTTTAAAATGAGAGCGTAACTACGTTCGTATGGAGAATCGAGCTGAACTGCCTTCTCTAAAGGATTGGGACGTATCTAAATGCCGTTAGACTATGAATGAACCTTTTTAATGTAACATGAGTCATTCATAGTTTTTGTCTAGTAGATCAGTGTAGATCTAGTATACTAATGTAATTAATGGAACCCTTCAGTGTGTGTGGTCTGACACGCCCTAAACCTTTTTTAACCCCAGACGCAAAAAGGGGTGTTATAAGTTTGACTTGTCTATGTGTTTATCTATGGCATCGTAGCTGCTAAACGAATGGACCGATTTTAATGCGGTTTTGGCGTGATCGAGAAGGCTCTTAGTTACGTCGGTTTAGCCGGTTCGGAGATATTGAACTTTTGCAAGTTTTAAATGATTTATGTTTGCATTTGTTTCATGTCGTTAACCCCACGTTTATTCGACGCCTTAGACAAAACACGGCAACAGGCCAAGTCATAAAGTGACCGGACGATTAAAAAACCCCGTTTAGTGCCAACGGAGGCTTTGATGGTGATTTTTGGCAACCCTATTTGACCGACTTACGTGGGTCAAGGCGCGCCACGAAAACAGAATGCAAGAATCGAGCGATTGTCGATTTTGTGCAGTTGGCATAAGGACTGTGTAGCATGCATTGTTAATGTGGTGGGAGCCTTTGCTGTCTCATTATTTTATTTTATTGTCTAGTTAACAGTTGAATTGCGATGCGATGGCCTTACTGTTAAAAATAGACGTGTATATTACTTTTAATTTTACAATCGCTACGCTCGACGCCTATCCCACGGTTTTCTCGCTACGGAAAGCGCCTACAGCGTAGGCGCCCGGTAGTCAAGCAACGCTACGAATGCTACAGCGTAGCGACCTTTTCTGCATTTTAGCGAAAATAGCTCGTACAGGCATGACTCATGTGCGCCAGTCGCCTTGAATGGGTTTAACACGTTCACTGCAAACAAGTGATGCCGTGATTTTCCCGCTAAGTAGACCGCCCGCTATGCGGGTTCCTGGCAGTGAAAGTGTTAAGTAGCTTTCAATTTATTATATATGTTACTGACAAATAATGTGAATGACTTGAAAGAATAGGGGCGTAGACACTAAATAAAATAGTCAATAATGTTGTATTTTCTCGATAAAGGATTAAAAATGTAGTCGAATGGAGAAAAAAAGCAACGCAAGAGATTAAATAATCACCAAGTTGTAAGTGTCCAAAGTTTAAAGAGGGGGTATGTTCTGTCCCTTTTCCGCAAAATGCACCTTCATATGAAACGAATGTCATTTACTATGACGTCCGAGGATCGTGACGTCACGATCTGCTAGCGTAGTAACATTACAACGGTTGTAACTTCCTTATTATTTAAGATATTTGAAAGGGATTTTCGCCATTAGGCATATTTTTTTGCCTTCTTTCTTTTGAGGTGATAATAAATTTTGAGTCTACACCTCTATTATAAATGAAAAAACAGACAGACATCGCCAGAGACTAATCCATATTCTTAATCTAACTAGGGTCTTGAATATATATATTTTCTTTTTTTCTTCCTTTCCATATAAAAGCTTACAATATTCCTAACGCTTACACGGCACTCGCTCCGCTCTCCCTTCCCTTACATAATTGATTTCTCTATGAACTGGAAATACACTGTCAGATATAGCTATTTGTAATCATAGACCTTCTCCAGTGCTGTTATTCTTTACGCGCCCATGCACCTCACCTCACCCGTACGCGTAACGTAACTAGACCTCTACCTACGCTTAGTCACTACGAATCGCGGCGTCAAGATATATTTGTGGGTTAGCGTTAGGTGGTTAAAACCAGTTACAGAATAGCGGGGCAGTGCGGATCGTTACAGTGGCGCGGCGTCCATAGAATGTGATTACCATCGGCTTACTTTTTAACCCCATGCGCAAACTAGTGTATCCTGTGTGTCTGCCTTTGGCTCCGTAGCTCCTAAACGGATGAATCGATTTCAGTTCGGTTTTTCACTTTCACATAGTATAAAACAAAGTTGCTTCCCGCTGCATGTCTGTCCCAATGTATGCTTAGATCTTGAAAACTACGCAACGGATTTTGATGTGTTTTTTTTAATAGAGTGATTCGAGGGGATGGTTTATATGTATGTATAAAATATAGTACCCGTGCGAAGCCGGGGCGGGTCGCTCGTAACATATATATTCAATGTCAATAATCGCTACGCGTAGCCGATCCCGTGGTTTTTCCCGTACGAGTATGTAGCGAAAAAAGACTACTGCGTGGGCGACCGCTAGGCGAGTTCCTGGCAGTGAAAGTGTTAAGGCACATCGCTTACCATTACAAACGGTTTGGTGCACGCCCTGTAATGTAGGTAGATAGGATTAGTTTATAAACGCCTAGGAATGTGAGGGTAGTAAGGCATATTGTCAGTGAATGTGTTAAATCCCAAGTCGCTGGACCTTGTCATGCTTAGACCGGTTTCTTCGGTTTTCTTTTGGATCGGCAACGCCCATGTTACTCCTTTGGAGTTGCATGCGTCTATAGGCTTCGCTGTCCGCTTACCATCAGGTGGGCCGTAAGCTTGTTTGCCACCGTCGTTGTATAAAAAAAAGACCGGGTTGCACTCCGGGAGCGCCGGCAGAAGGAGAATTTTAAATTTCAAAAAAACCTACCCCTTCTTTACCCCCAAGCCCCGTTCATCTTACATCAAACCTCCCCCCGCCCCCAAGCCTCGTCCCGAATCTCTCACCATCCTATGGTCACGTGACCTCCTAAGGTGAGTACTCACCTTACGCATCTGACGTCACAGAAATCTGTGCCGAGTTACAAAAATTTCCCCATCCCAAAAAGTGCACAGCGCCGCTAAATAAGTTTTCACTTCAAAAACAATGTTTTGTTTTTGCCCAATGCGTACGCCCTTTAGGCTTCGTTCACACGGCATTGTCTTGCACGATTTTTACAGTACTTACACATAGTGGCACATACAAAATGTTATTTATACGTTTAAACGAATACTCACCGGACTTGTCAAGCAAACCGAATGAACGTGCAGAAAACGTGCAGGACAATGCCGTGTGAACCCAGCATAAGCGTGAAAAGGTAGCAGACAGACAAGACAGATTTCCCTGCGTATTATGTATCGATTCTGATTGCTTCCTAAACGCACAGCTACTGCCGTGCGAGGAAATTGTGGTAATGCCGCTGCTGTCCACTGCAAATCTGGAGAGCGTGCACGCATTATTCACGAAATCACGAACCGATATGGGAGCGACCACACCCGGTGCTTAACGCTGCGTATACGCGTTGACGTATCGTATGCGTCACGTATTCTTCATACAATTTGCTGCGTTTTACGGTTCGTTAGCGTATTTTGAGCAGCGGTGTGGTCGAACCTAAAGTCCGTATACGTCCTACAGTGCCCAGAGCCCAGAGCGACCAGTATCTATGTGAAAGATTGTTACTTGATCCCTATAAGGTTTAATTTTCTCTCTCGGTTGGAAGGTTAGATGGTAATCGTTTTCGTAAAACTAATGCCTACGCCGACCCCGGCCGGGAAAAAGCTAGGAGGATGATGAATCGGTTGTTCGATTAAATCACATCCCATAAATAACATTCCATGTAAAAAAGACGCCACCTCTCGAAACTCTTCCACCGTAAAAAGTTGTGAGATATTTCGTAGAGCCAAGTCCCAGGCATTCTTATTAATCTTTATTTGCTAGCTAAATGAAATTCTCCAACTTGGCAATCACACAACATTACTGCATTTATGAATTTTTGCATACCTAAAACTATGTAGTATTGTGTGATTTGCTCGACTTGGCGGGGGCACTGCCGTGCCATCAGATCTAGTGGGTATGAGGACTTATGAAATTGACATTTAAACACTTCGTAGTTCGTATGCAGATAGGGGTCAAATAGGTACGGTTTATTAAGCTGTTTATGCTCTCAAAATACTTTTTAAAACACGTCGATGGAAAATTTTCATTGAAATTTCTAACCTAACTTATCCTAACCAATATCAATCGTAAAGACGACATGAGCTGTCTTCGCGGAAAAACATGACAATTACTAAAACTAGTGGCTCTGACTGTGAGATATAAAACACGAAATCCGCAAACAAAATACTGAACTGAATCGAAAAAATCTATATAATTATCCAACCTGCTCGCAAAACTTCACGAGATGCGGTTGAGAATTGCGACCTGTACAAGAGAACAGCTGGACAGCCGGATATATGAAAGAATTTTAGCACAAGCTAAAGCAGAGAACTTCACTCGCTTTGCTAGCTCGTTCAATAACAAGGAAAGTCTCGTGAATAATGAGATACTTCGTTATTACATCCCTCCAAGACCGGAGGATCTGCGAGGATGTTTTGCGGATACTCGACAGGGAGAGTGAGGTTTTACGATCTATAGAGCTATAAGGAAAAGGGCGGGCGTGGCGTAAGCTATAAGGTAAGTGGCGTACTCGAAGAGAGGCTAACGCTCAGCAGTGGGCGATTAAAGGCTGAAAATGGTGATTATAATGATGAGCTATAAGGAAAAGGGTGAGGCCGAATTGAATGTTATAGTTCAGATTTTCTGAATTGGACTGATCTTCTTACCTTCAGAACAATAGCATTCAAGTCTAACATTACGACTGTGTGGTCGGACGCGTGCCATTTTTTGCAAGATAAAGGTTGGCGCCACATAAAATGTTTGAAACAGAAATAGAAATAGAAATAACTTTATTGCTTTCATGGTGGTTAAATACAATATTTACAGTATACATGAGACCCTGTAAGCGTATTGCAAGTTTTATTTTTAATCTAAAACTTAATGTTCATTGTATAATTCAAAACGGACTAAAAGATAAAACAACCCGGTCTCAGTGAGCCAGGTACAAGGCGCTGTGTGTGGTATTTTATCTCGTAGCTAATTGGGAATCTATTGTATAAGAAGATAGAGTTCATTATTCAATGAACATTTTACGTGGCGGTAATATTTTTTTACGAAGGAAAAAAGGCAAACAAAGGCATGAGCTCAGTACAATGGCCATTCATGAGCTCAGTTCAAATAATTTAAACTATACTCGACTTACTCGTGTCGAGATGGAGCGAATTGGACGAAACCTTTGATACTTTTAGTCCCGAGGGGTGATCACGTAACGTTTTGAACGCGCGTTAGGTAGATCCAACTGTATTTTTAGGGTTCCGTAGCCAATTAATGGCAAAAAACAGAACCCTTATGGATTCGTCATGTCTGTCTGTCCGTCCGTAGGTCACAACCACTTTTTCCTGAAACTCTACGAACTATACTGTTGAAACTTGGTAAGTTGCTAATTCTGTGAATTCACACAAAAATAGAGGAAAAACATTAAATTTTGGGGG
Source organism: Epinotia bilunana (assembly GCA_947049275.1). Taxonomy (NCBI): domain Eukaryota; kingdom Metazoa; phylum Arthropoda; class Insecta; order Lepidoptera; family Tortricidae; genus Epinotia; species Epinotia bilunana. Next base: position 2,010,893 of record OX346274.1, read on the forward strand.
TTCCCCATACTTAGAACTGAAACTCAAAAATGTTTTTTTCATCAAACCCCTACGGTATCTATGGATAGGTCATCAAAAATAATACTGAGGTTTCTGTTTTTTTTTTCTAAACTTAATAGTTTGCGCGAGAGACACTTCCAAAGTGATAAAATGTGTTCCCAATTTACATTTACATCTACCTAACGTACAATGCGTTACGTGATTCACCTGCTGTACAAACGACAACACTGTTAACTGACCATCCTGTGTTTATATAGAACCTTATTACAATGCACTTAAGGTGCACCGATGGTGAGTTAGCTGTGTTGTCGATAGTACTTGCTGCGTGGATAGAATTATTATAGATAAAAAATGGATAGGTAGGATTCTAAACCTTCTTTTACGAATTTGTTAAAAGCACACGCAAAGTGCTTTAAAAAGTCCAAACATTCCGTTTTCACCGCAATCACGACCAAAAAGCGTGTGCTATACGTATACTTATATATATTCACTGTAAAATGTACAGCAATTCGACTTACTTTCGCTAGCTCGTTTCTCACTTTAACAAAACATGGAAAGTGAACTTCACGCCTTGTAAAATAAGGTCGCTTTTATTTATCAGGTAAACAGTTAAAACGCTACGTTGCGTTGGTGTAATCAGTGGACGGTTGCTAATCGAATTACTTTCGCAAACTCATATCTCACTTAATTGTCACTTGAAGAGTGAACTTTATACTTTACTCGTTAAGGTGGCTTTTGTTTATCAGGCCGTATTCAAATGAGAGGTTGGGATTATTCCGAAAGTCTTTGTGTCGCGCTTGGACGATTGCCAAATGTCCACATGCCATGGTCTTGTGAAAAAAAAGAAAAAGTTGGTTCGTGTGTGGTTTGTCCTTTACTGGAAATAAGGGTGTAGTGAAGTTGGTAGTGAACCTGAAATCTGATAATCTAAGCTGATACAAATTAATTTTGTATCAAGCAGTAACGCTGCTAACGAGATTATAAATATTAAATTAAAGAAAAAAAACGAAATTAGTATTAATTTTAATATTTTTTAATTTTATTTTTTAATGTCATCCTGTTCGAAGGTGGAGCGGCCCAACTGGGGAAGTACCTCCGCCTTGCAGAAGACCACAGCCATAATAACACTACCACAGAGCAAGTAGTAGTGTTATTATGACTCAATCGGTCACCGGGAAGTGGGTAAAATTTAAATTGCAAGATTTGATTACAGACAGACAACGGGACAGGTGAAAGTAAATAAAAGCTTGTAAAAAAACTATATTTTATCGTTATCTGCGCTGTGTATACAATACAATACAAATATTCTTTATTGCTCACCAGACATAGTAGATAATAGAATAAGTTTCTGTCAAAAATTTCATTTTTGGTACAAGCTTTTATTGCCGACTGTACTTTTCTGTATACCATTATCAACTGCTCATTGAGACGATTCTAACGAGCCCCAACTCGATGGGGTTATGTGGTTTTATTACGGAGTTCCTATGGCCACCTTCTGTCTCCATCATCAGATCAGCTCGATGGTACCATAATATTGAATTGTCATCCAAACGATAGTTATACCCAAAATTTCCGCTCAATCGGTCACCGGGAAGTGGTTCAAATTTAACTTGCAAGATTTGACGGACAACTTACATACATACTTTTATACTTACAAGCGAACAAGTCAAGTTAATATAAAGCTTGTAAAAATAGAAGTAAGTTAAACATAAACAATGGTAGACAACAGGCGGTCTTATCGCTAAAGAGCGATCTCTTCCAGACAATCTTTGGGTGGTGGAGACGACGCAAGAAAAGATGATTTGAGTAGGTGAAAAACAGGAAAACAATATAAGAACAACTTAACTATAGGAAAGACTATGTATGTTAGTTCATTGAATTATATAGGAAGCCATTTTGAAAGATATTCGCCTCAGATACAGATATCTTACCGTATCTGCATACTACGTAAAACAGTCCGATACTTCGCTTTAGAAAGGTCCTTCTGGATGGACATAAGCAATACTTTGTCCCGCGGCTTCGCCTGTGTTCCTTGTAATACGCGAACGGCGCTACGCGAGAAGTTAGTTGTATACCTATATTATCAGACAGGGGTGACATCCAACAAGACTAAGCTTGTCGCTAAAAAAGATAATCTTGAAAATAATGGAACAAACAAGAATTATTTTCTCAGAGCGAATATATTTCGTTTCACGGTGCGAAACAAATGGAACTCCCTTTTGTAACACGAACACCAATTTCCGTTATTACATTCGAGAGCTTGTAAGGCGCAGGCCAGACAGAAAATGTGTATGACACTAGGACGCGGCGTGGAAGCATAGCAGCAGCCAAATATATCGTACAGTACGATTAATTTAATTTTATTAATTTTATTTTATCTTTTTATTAATGTGTAACTAACATAGATATAAGTTCGTACTGTAACTAACCCGATATGGATATTAATCTGAAATAAAGAAATTGAATTGAATTGAATTGATTACTGTTAGTTAACCACTGACAGATCTAAATCGGTAGATGTGGTTAACAGTATTCTGAAAAATGCTTTATGTGTATGAGATTAAAGTTGAAAATTAAATAAAGGCAATCCATCTGTCAGTGGTTAAGTACAGTACAATTACTGTTAATTGTACTGTAACACGTCCTTACTCCTATAGTAATAAAGACGTGTTGCGATATAACACACTAGTAATTTGTCAGTTTTCTTTATTTCTGGGCTGTTCTCATATCCCGCAGCAAATATGATTATTCTTGTTTGGCCTAAAGGTTGACTGGTAGAGAATGCCTTATGGCATTAACTACGCCTTTTGTATTTGTAACGAGTTACTGTGCAAAATAGTTTAAATAAATAAATATATTTGGCTATGTTGGCTGCTACCAATTCAATTTCATACAGTTATTTTACATGTCAGTCTTATATATGTATGTTGTTATTTATGTATGTTGTTATTTTAGTGCAAAATTTCATCCAAATCGGTTCAGCCTTTAAAGCGTGACTGAGTAACAAACATCCAAATGTCTAAACATTCAAACATCCAAACTTTCGCATTTATAATATTATAGTAGGATACAACGTTCGCTGCGCCCTAACACGTCTTTCTTCTGTCTGTCTTACGCCTAAACGTTAACATAACCTTAAACTACATGTTAGTATGTTATATACAATATTACATTATATATTTGTCGGCTGTAGCAGTATTCAAGGTTCAACATAACGTGATGGGCATCACGTATGGGCGTGGTGCTTGACAGAATCAGATTGTCCCTGCTGAGTGAAGTTAGTTCCCGGTTGCATCGAGGCAAGGACGGACGCACATGAACAAGTGCAAGGATGCGGGTCGTACAATTTGGGACTGTCTCACGTTCGGTTATGTCCTTGTGTTAGAATAATTAAATCGAGTAATAATTGTTATGCGGACTAATTAGTGATTGAGTGACTAAGATAATCAAGACATTTAAACTAGACATTTTATCTTTATTTTGCACAGTATTGATGTATTAAAATAATGTAAAGTGATTGTGTGGTTTTATTAAATAATCACAATTATGGGTGACCAAGATCAAGCTCGACCTCCTGTACCGATATCAGAAGTGGGATCTGAACAGGAAAATTTGGAAAATGGTGAAAATCACACAAATGAAACCATGTGGAAAAAAATGTTCGAATTACAAAATGAACAAATGCGCGCCCTGATAAATACACTCCGAATGCCACAAGCTGTAAACAACGTGACTTTACCTGAATTTAACCCAGAAAAATACGATATGGAAAATCTTGGTGTTCAACAGCAGATTTGTTTTTGCGGACAACCAACTGGAAGGAAGCAATTTAATAATGGCCCTTAGCAAATCTTTAAAAGGATCGGCGTCTGCATGGTTTGCACGTGTTACGTATCCAGGAATAACATGGGAACAATTTAAGGCATTATTTATTGAGAGATTTGTAACGACCGAAACAACTGCTGCTACTTTGATTAACATGAGTAATAATGAACCAAAGGAGTGTAACTTACGCCTCATTTGCAAGTCGATTGACTTCGTGATTAATGGCACAATTAAAAAATGTAAGTTCGGAACAACTCATCGTTTCGATTGTACTTGCTCATTTGGCTGGAATCGACCACAGGCTTCAGCGGGTTGCGTTTACAACTGAAATATCCATACGTCAACATCTACAGCGGGAACTGCAAGCTTTTTCATATTTAAAACGTAAACTGGATACAAAGAATGAAGATAACAAAACTAACTAAGTATAAACGCTCTCAGTTTGACTCGGGACAAATAATATGTTACCATTGCGGCAAAGCGGGGCACAAATCAACGGATTGTCGACTGAAAGAGAAGGAAATGAAAATGAAAACATTTGCATCAACGTCCAAAACACCGGTTAATCGAGAACGATCACAAATTTATCCTGGGACAAGCTCTATACGGTGCTACAACGGCCACGTATCAACGCGTTGTCCAGATAACACTAGCGGCAACGTTTCAGCGCGACCATGTGCAAGACAAGGAGATGGACGACGTGTCGAAGTATGCAAGTTGGATCCTCCAATTGGAAAACTCAATCATAAAGGTGTGTTATATTCATTTTGATTCAGGTGCTGAATGTTCGCTTATTAAAGAGAGTTTGGCATCAAAGTTTTCAGGAAAGCGAACCGTTAACACTATTTAATTAACGGGTATTGGCAAAGATTCAGTTTTGAGTACTGAACAGATCTTATGTTGTGCACAAATTAGTGAATATAATATAGAGTTTTTATTTCATGTCTTGCCTGATTTTTATATGCGTAGCGATACAATGCTGGGTCGTGAAATTTTAAAACAGGGATTTGTTGAAAATATGTCAGCATCTCAGTTCTCTATTACGAAGCAATGTATGGAGGTTGCTAATGTAGCAATAAATAAGCCTGATATTATTTATTTGAAATTAGATCAAATAAACGAACAATTGAGGCGCTCACTGCCTTGCCACCGCCTCAAACTAGATCCCAATTTAGACAATTCATTGGCCTAGCAACATATTTCCGCCAGTTTATCTCAAATTTCTCACAAATTATGGGACCACTTTACAAACTCATGTCAGATAAAATTCCTTTTCTTTGGACACAGGAAAGTGAACAAGTACGAAATAAAATAGTCTCAGCGTTAGCTCAAGAGCCCATACTTATGATATTCGACCCTGAATACCCCATAGAACTTCACACAGACGCAAGCTCTGAAGGATATGGAGCGATTTTATTTCAAGTGGTTAGTAGGAAACGACGCGTAGTTTCATATTTTAGTAAACGTACTTCGTCAGCCGAGTCACGATACCACTCATATGAATTAGAAACACTTGCAGTTGTTAACGCTCTCAAAATCTTTAGACATTTTTTGTACGGCCATAAATTTATTGTTGTGACTGACATAACGCATTAAAATGCTCACAAAAATTTTTTGACCTGACGCCACGTGTTCACCGTTGGTGGGCATTCTTGCAGTCATTCGATTTTGATATTGTTTATAATACGGGCATCAGGATGTCACATGTAGATTTCTTTTCACGTAATTATCCAAAACCACAACCAATGCAATTAGAAAATAAAGTAGAACAAAAACGCATTGATTTAGCGGAATTATCTTCAAACTGAATGCAGGCCGAACAGCAACGTGATAATGAGATTCAAAATCTTATCAGTTGGATAGGGACGCAGCTAACACATATATGAAATAAGATCGGGAATACTTTATCGTAAAATACAAAGAGGCGGACGTACTAGATGTTTACCTAGTGCCGCGTTCACTTAGATGGTCCGTAGTAAATAACATTCATACTTCAATTGTTCACCCTGGTTACGAGAAGACATTAGAAAAAAATCGTACAACTAAATCGAGTCCTTTAGAGTTACTGATCGGACGAGTGGCACGACCGCTATCTTTAATGACGTGCGAGGAGAATGACACGGAGATAGATTTATTGGTAGTTAGGGAACAGGCGCTGCGTAATATAGTAAAAGCTGCTGACTATGATTAAAATAAAAGGTTTGACCGAAATAAGGTAAGACTTGATAAATTCTCTATTGGAGATTTTGTGTTAATGAAATACGAGGAGAGAAATCAAACTAAGTTAGATCCGAACTATCGGGGACCTTTTAAAGTAATTGAGATTCTAGACAACGATCGATATAAACTTCAAGAAATTAATTCGAACCGCACTTACAAATATGCTCATGACAGACTAAGAAAAATGCCGAATAATCAAAGAGACATTGACGAACATGATATAGAACATAGTTTTGATGAAATGGGACATTAAAGTTCCCAAGTTTTTGATTAGTTTGCATTCTTTGCGATATGTGTGCACCTGAGGTACCAGGTGTCCAGTCTGGGGCGGTTAGTCAGCTAGACCAGATGACAAACGTGTGTCAGTCTCGGGATAGCGTGACAGTCCAGATGGTGTTGGAGTGTGCTAGCCAGTCTTGACTCAGGTGGCGACAGAGTCGGCCAGTCTCTGTGTGAGATGGCGACAGAGTCGGCCAGCCTGGAGTAAGATGGTTAGTATCTAGTGTGCTAGCTAGTCTTGACTCAGGTGGCGACAGAATCGGCCAGTCTCTGTGTGAGATGGCGATAGAGTCGGCCAGCCTGGAGTAAGATAGCGAGCGTGATAACATCGTGTGAGATTGTGATATAACCATAGAGTTGAGAATGCAGTATTTGCATAATATGTGTAACAGGTTTTTGTGTGAAACAAAATATAAGTTTCAGTTATCTTGCTTCGTCAATGCATTTTTGAGAAATGTTGTTAAATTAGAAAATTGAGTTTTGTGGAGATACATTGATGTATCGAAAAATAATTTTTGTTTGCCATATCCTTATGGTAGGTCAGAATTGGCCGAGCAGATGATACTTTGGAAAACTGTTTCTTTTGCAGAATAAGACACATGAGGACATGTGCAACACAGGATGGCCGTGTCGGCTGTAGCAGTATTCAAGGTTCAACATAACGTGATGGGCATCACGTATGGGCGTGGTGCTTGACAGAATCAGATTGTCCCTGCTGAGTGAAGTTAGTTCCCGGTTGCATCGAGGCAAGGACGGACGCACATGAACAAGTGCAAGGATGCGGGTCGTACAATTTGGGACTGTCTCACGTTCGGTTATGTCCTTGTGTTAGAATAATTAAATCGAGTAATAATTGTTATGCGGACTAATTAGTGATTGAGTGACTAAGATAATCAAGACATTTAAACTAGACATTTTATCTTTATTTTGCACAGTATTGATGTATTAAAATAATGTAAAGTGATTGTGTGGTTTTATTAAATAATCACAATTATGGGTGACCAAGATCAAGCTCGACCTCCTGTACCGATATATTCATACAACGCGACATTCGTCGGGTCAGCGACCTGGATGCGACTAGCAAAATTTGCTATCTGGAGATCAGACACAATGTATTTTGATATCAAGTATTGTTATGTTGCTCTCTTTCTGACACGTAAGACTGAGGGCACGAGGGAGCAAACATCAATCCACTATGACTACTCCAATCTATCCCTTGCCAATCTCGACACTTGTCTTAAAACTATAAGCAATATGTCAGACGTAAAACTAAGCAAAACGATGGAAATGTGAAGAATATTCTACTAAGTTGAGCTCTTTCAAAACTGACGCATTCTGAGAAATGGTGCTTCTAACTTCTAAATCTTCTGATGTTCTATTATGAGTCCTATTCAAACGAAGACAAAGTTCATTTTTATTCCCATGGTTGCTGATATCACGTTCTCGGATATAACATACTGTGAACTTCACGTAAAGCATCAGTTTAGGTAATGTCTACATTTGAGTGTTAATATGGGAGCGCCCGTATTCAAGTTCTAAAAATATGTCACTCGCAGCGGTCTTATCGCTGCAATAAGGATCCTGGACCACGTATGTTTCAGAGGGTTGAATGAACCCTTATTATTCAAGTCGGGAGAGACATTCTTCCTATTGAGTGGAGCAATATATGAAAATATGAATTTGTTTTAAATTAGTGTTGTTCACTTTTTCATTACAAGCTTTACATTAACTTGACCTGTTCGTATGTAAGTTGTCCGTCAAAATTTGCAATCCATTTTTCAGTCACCTGCCGTTATCCGATTGAGCTAAAATTTTGGGTATTAGTATAGTTTATAGGGTGACAATTCAATATTATGGTAACATCGAGCTGATCTGATGATGGAGACAGAAGGTGGCCATGGGAATTCAGTATTTAACCGACGTAACCCCGTCGAGTTTGGGGCTCGTTTAAATCGTCTCAATCTGTGGTAGTGAGTAGTTGATGATGGTATAAAGAAAAGTACAGTCGGCAATAAAAACTTGTACCAAAAGTAACGGCCACTATTCGACTTGCAAAATATATAATGTATCCCCGGTATTTCATATTTCATTCATGTCAGCCTTTTAAATCGCATTGACAGGCACCAGAAGGGATGTTGTTCTCATCTGCCAATAGAGGTGTAGACACTAAATAAAATAATTAATCATGTTGTATTTTCTCGAAAAAGGATTAAAAATGTAGTCAAATGGAGAAAAAAGCAACGTGAGAGGTTAAATAATCACAAAGTTATAAGATAATTGTCCAAAGTTTTAAGAGTGTGTCCTTTTTCCGCAAATCGCACCTTCATATGAAACGATAGTAATTTACTACGACGCTCGCAGATCGTGACGTCACTAACTGCGAGCGTTTTCCTCTCTAACGCCTTGGCCACGACTTTGGCAGCGCCGCAGGCGGCAGCGGTTTTTCTAATTCATTGCGCGTGATCCCAACTAACCACAGTGCGTTGCGCGTCTCGACCGCGCAATGAACAGATAAAACGCTGCCGCAGGTCGCTTAAGACCAAAGTCGTGGCCAAGGCGTAACAAGCAATATATATAACGGTTGTAGCTTCGTAATTCTTTGAGATATCTGAATGGGATTTTCGTCACTAGGCATATTTTTTTGCCTTCTTTCTTATAAACACAACAGCCAACAAATGCCTATTCTCAATACTCCCTTATCCACTCCAGTTTCCACAATGCACTGCAGATAAATGTTTTATTTCGCTAGGGACGAAATGCCCGCAGATTTGTAAGGGCAGTAACAGATAGTATGTAAGGCTTAGGCCGGATTCGACTAAACGGGAAACACATTCTAGGCATAAACCCTTTTCTTGTTTGGTCAAATGTACACTAACTAGATTTGCAAGCGACTCCGTCGGCGTATTATATATCCTACTAATATTATAAATGCGAAAGTTTAGATGTTTGGATGTTTGGATGTTTGTTACTTAATCACGCTTAAACGGCTGAACCGATTTGAGTGAAATTTTGCTCGAAGATAGTTTATAGCCTGGATTAAAATATAGAATAGTTTTTATGCCGAGTCCACGCAGACGAAGTCGCGGGCGGAAGCTAGTTATCCATATATGTACCTAAACTTCCGCCCCCCATTTCACCACCTTAGGGGACGGTTTCCGGGATAAAACCTAAGCTGCCCTCCCCGGGAGTCACTGTCTCCATATCCAATTTCATAATCAATCAGACAGCCCCTTTTATATTTTATATTTTAAATTTCGATCAAAGTGGAAAATTGAAAAAAATTTCGCCACGAGCGGGATTTGAACCCACTACCTCTGGAATCCGTCCATCGCTCTCGCCAACTGACCTACTGGGGGTCTGCTGATGGCGACGTTGGAATTTCGTTAGCGGACGTTTCTGCTTAATAAACATTTACTGTTTTTATTTTTAGTTAAAAAAAAACTTTTGAGTTATTGAACCTGCTCTCAAAATTTCACGAGAATCGGTCGAGAAATGCGACCTGTAGAAGAGAACAGCCGGATATACGAAAGCATTTTGGACCAAACTGAAACGGAGAACTTCGTTCGCTTCGCTCGCTCGAATAAACCCACAAAATATGTGAATGTATAAGTTTCTGAGGTTTTAAATTATATGCAGGAGATAATTTCCGAAACTACTCATGCGATTTAAAAAATTCTTTCTCCGTCACACAGAGTGGAACTTTGAAACGGACGCATGCTATATTCTATCCCGTGTCTCCGTCTGGGTTCTTTGTAATACATGTACGGTTAGTTTACTATAAAGTTTCGGTATCCTAAAAACTTATAACGCTGCTAAACAAGAAACTTCCAACCAAGGAACGAGGGTTTATCAGAAAACGGAACAGCGTGCAAACTATACACCTGTTATCAACTACAGAGTTTATGACTACCCGCCAGTTTATCGTTTATCGATACTGAGCAGTTATCTCCTACGATTCTGGGCATAGGTATAGCGCTATATTCAACAGCGTAGGTACGTAGATATTTTTTATGGTAACAGAACCATTCCGAAGAGTCATTATTTGATACTATCATTATTCTAAAATTAACCTGTCCAATTTGCGCTCGTACCTTTGCAAAAAACATAGGATATGCAAGCCACATGAGAGCGCACCAGAGAGTAGAACGACAACACTCAAGTCATATTGCTAATCGATGATATCAAGTCCAGATCACACAGTCGCACAGTGAATCGAGTAGAAGAAGCATATGGGACAAAATTATTTTAGTAGTTTTTTGAGCTTATACGAGCTCATTATGTATGAATATACATATACGTATAGTTTATGTACTTTGGTTCGTGACTTAGAGGGGTAGGGTGGGGGTTCAGAAAAAACAATATTATAAAAGTGAATGTACAATAATGAATTATATATTTTATTACATGTACACATAAAATACTAAATCTACTGTTGCAGTAATCTTTTAATCAACATCATTTTTAACATTATCATGCCATTACAAGGAAAAGTAAAACTAATTAGGAACCACATTTACATAGGATTCTTAAGTAGGTACATATAAATCAATTAGAGTTAATTACAGCGGTCATTTTATTAATTAATTTCACCGTCATCATCTTCATCCTGCGAATCATTAATTGACGTGTCATGATCATCTACACTAAACAAACTAGACACTACATCTACATTAGTTTCATTAACTCTAGGGGGTTTCAACAATGCTAAAACATCAGAAGACAACGAGTTTACTCTTTGCCTTGGTACATTTCTAAAACTATTAATTAAAGGGTCAGATGTAATCAACAGCATATTCATTAAATCTCTATTCGTGGCTTGACGAGATCGTTTTTGTGTGTGATGTTCCCTAAATCGTCTGCAATCTTTGTTTCGAGCTTCTTGTGCTTCCTCGGATAACTGTCCAATCGGCAATAGTGCTGATCGGATAATGTCGCTACTGTGAATCAATAATTTGTGTACTGTAACAGGCATGTAATACCACGAATAGAGATTTAAATAATGTTTTCTTATATCCCGTGTCAAATTTTCAAACGCTTCTAAATTTATTTCATAGCCCGATGATAGAACTCGAAGTATTATATCAAATTTTTTAATGAGTGATACATCTAACCCTGTAATTGCAGCACTAAGCTCCGGGTTTTCAAAAAATCTTCTAGCTGTATTTCCATCATTAGTATTACCAAAGCCTGGTTTTGGTTTATCAACGATCAGTCCCATTTCCATTTTAAATCTAGTTTGAATTTCTAGTGAGCGTTTCTTTACATTCGCTTTATCGGCTTCTCCTCTAAGTTGCCACTTTTTTACTTCAAGGCGATAGCTTATGTGAAGTAAACACTCAAAACATCTAATCCAAGCATGGAGAGTTGATAAACCAAAACCAAGATTATCATTATTTGCAATATATTCCCTAGATTCATCATTCATAACTTTTGGAGTAGCTCCACAAATGAAACATTTTTGAGCAGAAGAAGTTTCGGTCATAGTATTGCAAATTTTTCCGTCAACCATGGTAAAAAGCATAATGTGTTCAACAGAAACTTCCCTTCCCATCACCTTGCATAATGTTGGCAATAAAGCGTTTATCTCTTCCAAGACTCGATTTGTTTCGGCAATAGTCAATTCTTTTGTTTCCTTGGAAAAAATAAACTTTATTGGACGACAATATGCAGTAGATGACGGGCGTGGATTCTGCCAAACGACATTATCAGCATCATCCCGTAATTGAAGCGGAACGAACGAATATACAAACAAAAATTCATCAGTGTCATTACTATTCGTAAACTTTTGTTTGTATGTACTATGACCGGAACTTCCATCGCAACCCCATTTACTAATTAGTTTGAATGATGAACAAGGGGACACTAAATTATCTAAAACATCTTCCAGTGATAAAACCAAACGTTCAGCGGTTTTATCTAAAACTGCCTGAACGTTGATTTCAGCACGCGTTTCATTAATCAAAAAGCTATCTTCAGGAGGATAACATGCAACTTTAGCCTTTTTTAAACAATACAATGATGGAAATACGGTATGCCCTACCTTACTAGTCGACTGCCTTATGATGTTGTATGTGCATGTAGTCAATTTGCTATCTATATAGCACGCCAAAGCTTCTTCATTCGTCAAACATCTAGCGTTTTCTTTGCATGACTTGGTGTTTTCTTTGTTGCCTGAGGTGTCGCCGCTCTTGTTATCTTCAATTATGTTCTTCATTCTTCTAGCCACTTCCTTGGAGCCCGATTGACGTGACGAAATTTCTGCTGCAAACAATAACTCCTCGGAACTTGTAGATTGAACTAAATTCTCTACTCGTCGTCGTTTAGTCTTCAGGCTAGAGTCCGAGAATTCCTTCTGGGGCCTTCCAGGGCCTGCTACAGCTTCAGTGGATGATGACGGCATCGTCGTACGTCTATGAACTTCAAACTTGATAGGTTCACCATGAAGCCAGTCAGAGTTCTTCTCGAGAAATCGCTGTCTACATTTACCAGCAGCATCCCACTTCTGAGCTATCCTGGATGAAAATTGGGATATCTTTACCTTAATTTGTCTCTGGGAGTCCTCGGTTATTCCACTTAAATCATGCTCAGATGATATAAATGTATATATTTCGTTGTTTCTCGCTTCCTTCAAATGTCTCTGCCATACATCGAAGAAATTTACTTTTGAAATGCAAAAATCGAATTCTGAAAGAAAAAATAAAAAAAATTGTTGTACTCAAAAGTTGGATAGGGAGTTTATTAAATATGACGGTTTATAGTTATAAGTATATTATATATAAATTTCACAGAGTAGACAGATGCCGACATGTAATTTCTTGACCATGAAAGTCAAAGTTAGGGTAAAATTCCAATGATTATTCGGAAACATGTTGATGTTTTACAAAATACAATGAATATTTTTATAATCAATATATGTCTAAAAATACTACTTACCCTCCAAATTGGAATCCATAATAATGAAATAAACACAAATAACTTGGAAATGCACACAATTATTTTTAAGCCAAGAGCAATTACGCAAATCCTATATAGTCACCTTAATTACTCATGTAAGGGGGGGTTGCAGGAAAAAATAACACGTGGGACTCTTAATGTATACTCATTAGTAATGACCTACCATAATGAGTTTTTGGATATTTGATAAGGGTTTTTGTCCCATTTGCATGTTCTACTCGATTCACAGTGAGTCGCTGTGGCCGAAATCGGTCATGACAGCATCATTATTCTAAAATTTCCAAATTTCGAACCCCAATTTCTGCTTAACGATGGACGCGGATGATTTAAATGGAATATAAGAATAGGTTAGGTTAGGTTAGTGTTATATTTGGCATCACACATGCTCGTAAATGGTGTTATTCCATGCCTGTGTACAGAAGGACAATGGCCAATTGTCCCCGCGGGAGTTATGGATTTTCATAACTCTCTAGGGAGTTATGACCTTGTGTGTGATTTGATTGGTTGAAAAGAATCTAGTTGGCCACGCGCCGCAAGAATACAACTGTACTGCTCTGTGATTGGTTGAAACATTGAAGCTGCGCGCTCCACTCGCACTGATCTGGAAGTGAAGTTGTCAATTTCGTAAATTTTTGATTGGTGCGGTTGTATGAATCATGGATTTTTCTGTTGTAGTTATTATTTCCTAGAAAATAATGAAAAACATTGTGTATAACACGGGCGTAAGAATATTGCAAATTCGAGTCTTGATAGACTCTTGTTCGCAATATTCCACTTACGGCCCTCGTAAAAACAATAGGTATACTATTAATATTAAAAAGGGGAAATTGAGAAAATTACTATGTTGCTAACTTGCGCTGCATGACAAAGGAACAATTAACAAACTAAACGTCTAAAGCGTTGCCAACTTAAATACTGTCTCCTTGATATTATGAAAATTAACTGAGAAACTTCGGCGCCTTGGGTGTTACCACTTACTTATATTAAATACAAACAATTATGAACCCTAACCCCACAAACTTAGAACTTAATTTAGTATATCATAGCAATGATATTTGCAGTTGAAGCAAATAATCAGCGGGCAAGCAATTTTGTAGCTTAAGTATTTACGGTTATGGTAGATTTTAAAATACGAGGCAGGTCTAGAAGGTTCAATTGAGTGTGATAATGATAATCCGGATATTGCTGTTTAATTATGAACTTTATGTTCAATACCGTTAGGTGTGTTTTGTAAGAAGAGATTTAGAACTGTATTTAATTGAATTTACTACTTAATAGTGATCCAAAAAAAAAGTTTGTTTTTGATAAAGTGAAGAACACACCATTTCCCCAATGTGCTCCACGTTACACACGTATAGAAATCAGATTGTAACCATACATGTTTGTGGGCTAATAACTTTCCCCAATAGACTGAGATGGGCAATAGGGTAGTTTCCTCACGTTAAAATTGATCACGTAGTTGGTATATGGGTACCATCACATTATTGCAAAAAATTGTATCAAAAAATTTAGAAAGATACTCATACTCATTTACTTATTACACACATACACACACACACACACACACACACACACACACACACACACACGCGCGCACGCACGCACGCACGCACGCACGCACGCACGCACGCACGCACGCACGCACGCACGCACGCACAATGGGGTGTCGTTTTTTCTGGTCGTAGGGTGTCTTGTGTTCCAAGGCCTACTGAGCCATCGAAGCTGACGATGCAGCAGAACCATGCGAGGGAGTTGAGCCAACTCTAAAGACATCCCGGGGGGTTGTCGAAATATCGTGAAAAATCGGCTCAAAAATTAAGAAAGAAACGGGTCCAAAGACAAAACTTAACGACTTTTCCGTAATTACGTGTCTATAGGCAATATGGCCGCTATTTCTAGAACACAGGTTAATAATTCCGTACTAATTGCGTATACAAACGACTAACCTTGCCTCACTTACGTATTAAATTTTCAAGATGGCCCGTGTATACCGTGTGTACAAGGTGAAATATACAGGTGTGTCATGTGATTATGTGTGAAATGGAAGGAACTGATTGAAAGATTCAGTGGCCGAGACAGATTGTTCCGATAGCTCAGTTGGTTAGTAGCGACGGGCCATGAACGCCTGTGGTCGCCGGTTCGAATCCGGCTCGGAGCATTAAAATTTTATTTTCTTCCTTTAATTTAAATTTATAATTTCGTTAGCAACGTTACGCTTAATACAAAATTAATTTTAGCAACTCTACCGTTCACGGTACAAGGTTCCAATTCTAATGACAGTTCTATAACAAGTCGGACACACAGGATGTCCCAAAAGTCAACGCCAAGCCGCAAACCAGCGAACGAAAAAACCATAGAATGCGATCTCCATACAAATGTCTACCCAAACACGTATCTAAAACCCGATATGCGCATGTTCGAACTGAACGGCTGCCTGGCATCGTTTTGACACCCCGCCCCCCCGCATAATGGCAATGGCACCCATTCTGCGGGGCCATTTTGCGGCGCTACTTAGACTTTTATGGTTTTTTTCCTTCGCTGTTGATAGCCTGTCTAGATTATAGCTACGGCCATCAGTTTTTTTGGAACGATATAGTCTGCTTGTGTGTCATATTTTGTATTGCGTGTAACGCACATTTTGTGTTACGGATAACACAAAAGTACAAAACGTTACACAAAAACCTTAATTTGTAGGTTCCACCTGATGTTTTCTTGTACACCAGTGTATTCAAATGAAATGAAAACTTTTGAAAATGAAAATATTTATCTCACTTATAGTGCATTAAAAGGTTAAAGGTCGGGACTTCCTATTAAGTATTGTATTGAAGATCCCCATAAAAATATACAATTGTGTTTGTAACATTGATATAAAACCGGTCAAGAAAAAGTCAGACTCGCACTTGACTGGTTTTTTGTATCACATCCGTATGTGATACAAAAAACCAGTCAAGTGCGAGTCTCACAGGGTCATCACATGGGACCGGCAGTTTATCCTTATGACGTCAAAAACCAACAAAAACATCCCGGCCTTTATCAAGATAACTTTTAACCGGGGAGTTTCCATTTAGATTGGATAATTTATGCCTCTCACGGGACTTGTCAGGGAAAGCGCAATGAAAGGGAAAAATGGCGGGTAAAATTGTGAAATTTCATCCTTAACTTTTAGAGGTCGGTACAGCCTTTTAACACATTCGAGGTCACGTTACGTATGCTACTCTGCAGTGAGTAACAGCGATTTTCCGCTCTGTAGCGTAGGAGTGATGTCATTAACAAGCAATGTCAACAAAAACAAAGACTAGTAAACAGAACCAAATCAATAATTAAAAAATAAACAGATGCGTTTTTGGAATCGCAATACGGTACCGAACATGCCCTTGATCGGTTCACACCCCATTTTTGATACACCCTGTATAAAACGACCATATGACTTTTTTCAGTGAAATTTGTTTGTTTTTATCTGTCACTTTGACATTTATGTTTGGAAGTAAGAAAGAAAGAAGGTAAAATATACTACCCTTTCCATTTCCTATACTTTCAGCATACCGGGCTTCAAAATAGCATACTTCAGGAAACTTCAACTAAATCATTTCTACGATGTGATATTTTAATTTCCCATCAAATTGAAAGTTTGATACATTATTCGCCACGAGTGGGATTTAAACCCGCGACCTATGCATACCGTGCATTGCTCTGGACCAACTGAGCTATCGTGAACTCCACTCGTGATGACTAATCTTTCAATCTCTTCACTCTTAAATTACACCTTAGGAAGGCTCGAAGCGACATCTACCATGAAAATATAATTATGTTAGCAGATGTTTCTGCTCTGTAAATACTGTGAATAAGATTGTCCCCTAATATTTATTATTATTATTTATAAACGTGAAATAAGATTGCCTCTCACCCAGTTCAGACGCTCATAACATTTGGCTTAGGAACTCAAAACCTGGACACAACGAAACAAAAGAAGAAAAAACAAACGACAAAGGAAATTACTTTTCCAAGTTTTAACGAGAAGTTAGCTTCGCGCACAGCGTTTGTGAATGACTGCATAAATGAGGCCTTTTCAGGGCGCTCACTAACTTAGAGCAAGAAGATACTTTATTTCTTAAACCAGAAGGGTTAATTTAGAAGAGATATTTGGAATTAAATGATTTGTTTTTAAATACTAAACATATAGGTGCCATTAGTGCAGTTTCCATTTTTAAGTCTTTAGAACCTACTAGTTTACTTCCACCTCATTCCAGATAACAGTAGAATTGTAACGGACAAAAATAAGTGTTTATCTAGGATATCAAGAGGAAATATTGTATATATTTTATTAGTTTCGATCAATAAGTGGTTTTTAAAGATAATAATACTAAATAGTGCGTTTTCAAATGGTTTTCCTTGAAATCGCATGACGATTAACGCGATTTTTCTAATCTTATATGGAATAGGGTATATAGTAGGTTATGATTGTTAGTTTTCTCTCCGCTACCCAAAGGATGTCTAAAAGAGATCGCTCTTGACCCTTGTTTGCCTCTGTTTATATTCGTTATGTTCTTCAGGAAACTTCAACTAAATCATTTCTACGATGTGATATTTTAATTTCCCATCAAATTGAAAGTTTGATACATTATTCGCCACGAGTGGGATTTAAACCCGCGACCTATGCATACCGTGCATTGCTCTGGACCAACTGAGCTATCGTGAACTCCACTCGTGATGACTAATCTTTCAATCTCTTCACTCTTAAATTACACCTTAGGAAGGCTCGAAGCGACATCTACCATGAAAATATAATTATGTTAGCAGATGTTTCTGCTCTGTAAATACTGTGAATAAGATTGTCCCCTAATATTTATTATTATTATTTATAAACGTGAAATAAGATTGCCTCTCACCCAGTTCAGACGCTCATAACATTTGGCTTAGGAACTCAAAACCTGGACACAACGAAACAAAAGAAGAAAAAACAAACGACAAAGGAAATTACTTTTCCAAGTTTTAACGAGAAGTTAGCTTCGCGCACAGCGTTTGTGAATGACTGCATAAATGAGGCCTTTTCAGGGCGCTCACTAACTTAGCGCAAGAAGATACTTTATTTCTTAAACCAGAAGGGTTAATTTAGAAGAGATATTTGGAATTAAATGAGTTGTTTTTAAATACTAAACATATAGGTGCCATTAGTGCAGTTTCCATTTTTAAGTCTTTAGAACCTACTAGTTTACTTCCACCTCATTCCAGATAATAGCAGAATTGTAACGGACAAAAATAAGTGTTTATCTAGGATATGAAGAGGAAATATTGTATACATTTTATTAGTTTCGATCAATAAGTGCTTTTCAAAGATAATAATACTAAATAGTGCGTTTTCAAATGGTTTTCCTTGAAATCGCATGACGATTAACGCGATTTTTCTAATCTTATATGGAATAGGGTATATAGTAGGTTATGATTGTTAGTTTTCTCTCCGCTACCCAAAGGATGTCTAAAAGAGATCGCTCTTGACCCTTGTTTGCCTCTGTTTATATTCGTTGTGTTCTGCATTTTTGTAATACTATTGAGGTGTGCAGCAAAGAGTATTTAAATGTAATATATTGTTGCCGCAATAAATAAATAAATAAATAATTGGAAACAATCTTACACTAATCGACCTAGTCCCAAACTAAGCCAAGCTTGTACTATGGGTACTAGACGACGTTCGTGCTCATCACACAAATAAATTGCCTTACCGGGATTCGAACCCGGTACCTCCAGCTTCGTAGGCAGGGTCACTACCAACTAGGCTGCAGAGGTCGTCAAATCCGACCTAAGAGTTCTTTACTAATATTATATAGAGGAAAAGTCTGAGGAAAAGTTTGTATGTAATGAGTAATGTCCGGAACCGCTTATGTGATTTCAAAATTATTTCACCTGCGTGTAGAATGGACTTTCTGGATAGTTATAGGCTATATTTTATCTCGTGGGTTTGCCTGCGTTCTTGGCAATACGTGGGCGAAGCCGGACCGGTACTTAGTTAATATATCAACAAAGACTAGGTATTAATAAAACAAATGGTAATAATAATAACAAATCCAAGCCAAGAATATCACTATTATAGGTCATAAGTTTATGACCTATAATAGTGATTCAAGAATTGACTGCTACTAATAAAATTCTAGTGCTTCTGCTAAATTGCCTATCAATCCTATCATAAAACATCGTACGAAATATAACTTGCATTTTGTTTTATATATATATAATATATAAGGGGACACTCTTACACAAATCGCACTAGCCCTATAGTAAGCTCAATAAGGCTGGTGTTACGGGTACTAGACGACGATATATTTAATAGATATAAATACTTAAATACATAGAAAACATCCAAGAATCAGAAACAAATAATCATGCTCATCACACAAATATTTGTCCTTACCGGGATTCGAACCCAGAACCTTCAGCTTCGTAGGCAGCGTCACTACCCACTAGGCTAACCGGTCGTCGTTTTGGTACTTAATATAACATTGCTAACTTACTTATGACATTTCAATGAATCCAAAACAAAAACTGAAACGAGTACAAAAATCAATGAACAATTTTATTTAAATTAGTCTCACATTTATTTATTTATATATTAAGGAGATAAAACAGAAACAATCACAGAAATATAGCATATTGGCGTGTAAACAAGTAATTAGGTATAGACGTTTCCTTAAACACATCCCACTGTGAACACAAAAGTTATTAATACTCCAGGCAAAATACGGTTTTGAAAAACATTAATTTATAATAGCGTTTTTTTTGTTGATTTCATTTTAAAATGTTATTTTTATTTATTATAGAATCCGGCAAACTTTCCACCCGGAAGTAATTATGTAGCTTTAAATGAAGCATGCATTGTGTTTTTTTGTACGATTTATATTGAATATTATAGAGCAAATGTAAATGAACCAAAATAAGGACAAACATGTTTATTAATATTTTTTCTGACTTTATAGATTGATGTCTGAAATTTTGTCGGATTTTGTCGCTGGGTAACTATTTAATTGATAATATATCCGTTACACATCAAAAAGAAGCTAATATAAATTATTTCCAAAATTGACATTTTTTCCATACAAGTTGTCAGTTCATTGACTGGACTATAACGCGATTCAATTCTCGCTAAACAATACCAATAAACACTTATATACTACCAGTGGGTAGTATATAAGCATAGTGATGCGGCGGGTCAATTATGCAGTATTAGTCAAGAATATTATATTATTCGAGTTGACTTGATGTAGTACATTTATATAAACTTTAAGTGCTAAGTGTAAGAACACTAAGGACAGCCATGCATAATTAACGCGCTTTCCAGCACAGAATTCTCTTAAGGAGAAGAAGCTACGGTAGCCTAGTGGTTCAGGCATGCGGCGGTCGTGGGTTCGAATCCCGGCTCGTACGAATAAGTTTACCGGAACTTGTGTACGGAATATTGACCGTTAGCTTTTCGGTGAAGGGAAAACAACGTGAGGAAACCGGTCTAATCCCAATAAGGTCTAGTTTTCCCTCCGGGTTGGAAGGTCAGCAATGACAGGGTACCTTCTACTAGCTAACCCGCATTAAAAATCACTGAGTTTTAGTCAAGTTCAACTGACACTTAACACATTCACTGCCAAGAATCGCTAGCCGATCCCGTGGTTTAACCGGTAACCAGGCTACTGCGTAGGCAACCCGCTAGGCGAGCTCCTGGCAGTGAATGTGTTTTTTTAACACATTCAGGGCCAATGACGACACGTATGCGTCAGACCGCCGTAGTCGCTTTCCGCTACATACGAGGAAAACCACGGGATCGGCTACGAGCGTAGCGCGTAGCGATTCTTGGCCCTGAATGGTGCGGTGGTGGTATAATATATATTATATTAAAAAGTGCTGTCAATAAATAAGTGTATACAAGATACGATTTTTTTTCAAAATTCAATTATTTTTTTTTATTTTTTTATATACTTACTCGGCCAATATGTCATACAGTTATACATTTCCTCGCAAATCTGTATTCAGAAGCGTTCCACATTTCATTTCGCCAAGGCTTCAAGTGCTACAAATCTCCGCGGACCCTCTACGTCATAGCACGTTCCCCTACGAGCGAGAGAATTGAATGAGTCAAATAGTTACTTTTATATGGATTTATGTGAAACCTCTCTGAATTTATGCGAGCTCTGTGGCGACCTTACTCAACACCAGAAACAACACCATACCTACAGAGCTGGTAGTGGTGCTATAGCCCCCGTCTTCTATAATGTGGAGGTACTTCCCCAGTTGGACTGCTCTAGATATGAGCGAGACAACATCCCCTAACTCTTTAAAACCACTACCAATTCAACATTCTACGACTATATGCACTTCGAATATTCAAAGACAAAGTTATATTTGATAATATTTGTGTGGTGAATGATGAGGTGTATTAACTGGTATTTAAGCATATTTACGTCACATCTGGCCATAATGTGGCCAGATGAAGACGTAAAATTTTGTACTCACCACGGACAGTAAAAAAGAAAGCCCTCTATCGCATATTTACATCCCTCGCCTGCGGCTCGGCTCACAAATACCTGCGATTTCGGGCTCTCTTTCTTTTACAGCCCTTGGTAAGTAATGTACTATTATATCTATGAAATATGTCGTCTAGTTACCCCCCTTACACAAGCCTTATTGAGCTTGCTATGGGGTCATTACAATTTGTGTCCCCTCATAATTATTGAACGAGGGAGCCAAGCGAACGAAGTTCCCCGTTTTACCATAGGCAAAATTACTTTCGTATGTCTATCCGTCCGGATGTCCAGATGTTCTCCTCGTCAGGTCGCATTCACAACAGATTCCCGTGCAATATTGTGAGCAAGTTCGAATGGTTTCTGTTTGGTCGATTAAGTTTTTGGAAATATAATTTACTTTAAAAACAAAGTTTTAACCGACTTCAATTTAGTACTCCGCCAAGCCACGAGAACATTTCCACATTTCTTTTCCAATTTACCACATGAACTGATTTCCGAGAGCAAATGCGTTAATTATTAGAGAAAAAAACCCAATCGCTGTATGTGGGCCGATAATATTTGAGGACTTCCGTCGATTCAACAAGGATCACCTTTGGCACTTCATTAGTTGCTATTTCAACGGAATCTTATCAGAATCTGTGATATACTTTTTCAATTTTATGTACATAATTGAGGAATTCCATAAGTCATCTGTGGTCTTCATCATCAATTCCACTCCACCAAATTTATGATTTCCGGGTGTAAATACACGAGTTATAATAGAAAATACCAAAATCACTACACGCGTGCCTAATATAATTGAGGAGTTCTCTCAATTCCTCATGGATCCCATCATCCAATTGAATTTTTGAAAAAATGGGACCCACCTGGAAGCATATACTTACAAATAAAAAAAAAATTACGAATCGGCTCATCAATGACGGAGTTCTGAGGTAACAAACATTGAAAAAAAAAAATACAACCGAATTGAGAACCTCCTCCTTTTTTTTGAAGTCGGTTAAAAAACAAATCACTCACGATGTTTAAAGCTAGCTCACAGAATGACTATTTAGTATTTATCTATTTCTCACTAAGTGAAATTCCCAAAATGTCAGCTACCACCAAGTCTAGACGAGGGGTTGTTGACTTTCCAAAGATGAAGATAACGCGTAATGGCCTTGGCGATTTGTTTACGTCGCTTTCACTACATTTTCATTGATCTGTTTGCGTAAAGTACCGTACCCACCGACCGGGTCGAGTCGGAGGAAGGAGGTACTATTAGACACAGTCGATGTGAACACGACTTTATTATCAAGGGCCTGTCAAAGTTTTTTTCTTCAATAGACCTAGAACCCAGTCAGATTCACGAACCGAGAACAAGTATTTTTACAAGCTTTTTTTATTTAACTTGCAATGTATGTAACTACGTTTGTTCGGGTGGAATCTTGCAACTCCATTTTGAAGCAGATATCTTCAACCGATTGAGCTGAAATTTTGAGTTTAAGTATAGTTTGGATGACAATTCAATATTATGGTACCATCGAGCTGGTCTGATGTAATCTGATGATAATGGAGACAGAAGGTGGCTATGGGACTTGGATTTAGCTTAGTAATTTAAATTAAGTAGGAATGAATCGCTGTAACGTTTAGGTTAAAACTATCTTGTTGCACAATTGTATGGTTCAAAAAATTATTAATATTATTATTCATATTATGGGAATTCAGACGCCGTAGCATGAACGGCCTTATCACACGATAAGTGACAAGATAGAGCGTCCGTCACTGGCTGACACCGTTCAATAGAACGATACGGACGCTATATCTTGTCACTTATCGCGTGATAAGGGCGACCATGATACGGGGTCAGGACTAAACAGACGTAACTCCGTTGAGTTTGGGCTCGTTAGAATCGTCTCAATGAGTAGTTGATGACGGTATACAGAAAAGTACGAGTTACGACAAAATGTTGTACCAAAAATTAAATTTATGACAGACACTTATTTAAATCTATGAATGAAGTTTTTCTTGTCACTAAAATCGATAGCATGGTTCCTTCGAACAATTTTAATCTTTGTATGACTCAGAGTTTGAGACTTACCCATGCTGGCCCATCGAAAAGACTTACCCTGTATACTGATGAATGTTTTTCTTTATTCGGATGATTAGTTCCAGAGATTACCTACACACAACTTTAATCCTCACAAGGCACACAAACTTTACCTCTTTAGAATATTAACTATAAGAGAGAGTAAAGAATATCTTGATATTGTAGGGGCTTGCCTCTACTTTCATTTTGATTGTACAAAACATACAACAGCCATACATTAATTACTAATAAAACCATTACTCTCCGGGGGCAATCGGATAAAAAAAGAATGCGTCAATGTTACACTCTCCGTAAATATCGTCCTAATAGCTTCTTATATTATTTTTAACCCGGCAAGTAGGTCACTCTACTCCCCATGCGATCAGCTAGCTATGGTAACGTGTAGCGAGTATCTCGCCAGCTGACTCGCTCGAAGACATCTGGAGATAGGGGGATTACGAGGTGTACACGTGGTTGTCGATTCGATATTTATGAAGTGTGACATTATACAGGGTGAGAAATTCGAATGGTCAGGATAGAAGTAACCTGGAGAATCTGCTATTTTTTTTTTTTTTTTATTCATTCACACATAAATTTACAGTTTAACACCAAATCACTTATGTGGTATACCAAGTTTCGCTACAAAATTTTAACAAGAAATTAAATTTAAGTCACACACAATCACATATGGTAACGCTATAAAAATTTAAAAAGAAACTAAAATAAACTCATAACAACTTCAACAAGAAATAATGGCACAGTTTAAATATTAACACTAAGTACAATCTATTCATACGATAAGAATGCTAAAACTTTTCTACAGAATACACCAATACTGTCAGCAAATATGTCTATGTCGTCGGCCTGCATTATCCTGTTTAGGGCTGTTCGCGCTCTATATCATCGATAAGCAAAAGCTTCCTAACGGAGCAAATCAAACATTTATAGGGCACTTTAACAACTCTAACTGTAAATTCCAATTAAAAGAAAAAAAAAACAGTAACAATGGATTAAATAAAAAATAAAAAGACATGAACAAACGTCAAATTTAAATAATAATAAATTCACAACTTTAAAGGACACCGTACACCGTAAAAGTAGACCAGTAATGTACCAATTACAAATAGAAGATTGTGTCTCAAGGGAGCAAAATTATGTATTTACGGCGAGTCATGTGAATCCTGACAGGAGAAAGATTCCACAATAAAATCAAAGTTGAATTTTGAGCGTGCCAAGGGAGTCGTGTTTACGCCTGGGACGGAAATAATTTTGCTACCGAGTGACACAAACTGCTTTTCACACCGTGTATGAGGAAGATTGCACGTAGAACCGATGGCCGTTGGTGAGGAAAGGTTCTCGAGTGGCGACCACGTACCGGAAGGCGCAGCGTGGGTAAGGCCACCCACAATGTGGACTGGTGACCTGGTAAAGGTCGTGGGAGTCCGCTGGATGCGGGTGGCGCAGGACCGGTCATTGTGGCACTCTTTGGGGGAGGCCTATGTCCAACAGTGGACGTCTTACGGCTGATAAATATGATGAAGGAAATTTCAATCCGGCTCTTTTCAGGTGAAAAGTAAATTAAAGTAGTTCGTTAAGCAAATAATATTAGTGCTAATTAATGTACCGTTGCTGGGCGAATATTCAGCGTTTTTAAGGCGTTTCTTTTTCGTCATTGTCGTAGACAGCAAATACTATTAAACGGTACGAGTATCAGAGTCTACTTTTGATGAAGATGTTAGCCAATACCAGTACTGAATCTTTTTTGATTAAAGGTCCTGCGGTACGTTTTACCTCTGATGAAATAATCTTGAGCCGACAATGACGTTAAAACCGAGCGGTTCCAACACTCGGAGATTCGCCCTGCTACGAGTACATAGAAATAGATCTCCCACATACATAACCCCGTTATCGCATTTATTTAGTTTAAAAGTCAACATGGAATCGCTATACATGTCATAAAAATAAATAGGTTAACGTAATTATAATAACGTGAGCTTTTGAAACTATTTGTTCGACATAATTGTAATTATTTCACTAAGCTTTTAGTCACGAACTGGACTCAGTGGAATTAAGTTATTATCCTATACGGCAGTTGAAATACATGATGATAAAATGTTATGTCGATTTGATGAATGAGTTAGCTGATCAACTATTTTTTGTTGCTCGTTGCCATGGTAACGTCTCCTGGGTCACTCTTTTTTTTATACAACGACGGTGGCAAACAAGCGTACGGCCCGCCTGATGGGAAGCGGACACCGCAGCCCATAGACGCATGCAACTCCAAAGGAGTAACATGGGCGTTGCCGACCCTTGATATGTTTGAGGATTCGCCGTGTTGACAGCTGAAGGAACAAATTCCCTCGCTCTCAACACCTCGCATCCTGCATCCTCGGGAGCTCTGGCGACCTTGCTCACCACCAGGAACACAACACTACTACAGAGCAAGTAGTAGTGTTATAACGGCTGTGGTCTTCTGCAAGGCGGAGGTACTTCCCCAGTTGGGCTGCTCCAAATTCGAACGGGATGACATTTCGCTGTGCCCTACCTCACCAGGTTATTCATCAAAGGGAAATTAAAAGAATCTTTCCTTCATGTAAAATTAGCTGTCTTCAGGATTCAAAGTAGTTTCCTTCAGCCATAGATGTTATATACACCCCATATACCCTTTATACCTTTACCCTTTATATATTCTAATGGCCGTTCAACAGACAATGGAATATAACAAAGTGATGGTAAATTAATGAAATTGAAGAGTCAGGCGAACTAATTTCCTTGAGTGGAAATCTTACAAAGCCTTTTCGTGGGCGCGTAAAACAATATTAACACCTATTTACTGTTTTCAATCGAAGAAGTACAAATTACTTCATATTGTAATATAAATATTTTAACCAACTTTTGTTTTTTGTCCGACTGCGGCAGACCCGAAAGGAAGGGATATGTTTTAGCAGTCTATGTTTGTATTTACGTGTGATTTTGGTAAACAAGGTTTCAGTGTCAATCGATTCGAAATTATGCTCCGGGTGTGAAAAATGTGTTTTTTCAGTTACGTCTCCGTAATCGGCTTACAGTTTTCCGTAATGTTTATGCTTGTTGTATGCTTCATTTTTATTGTGACATCATTACATACATATTGTAACAAAAAACCTAAATATCAAAGAAAACCCAAGTAAGCTTTCATGTTAAAGTACCAGCGAAATGCACATTGGAGTACATGCAACGGAAATTTATGGGACAGAAAGTTCTAAACGACATGATTAATAGATAGCAAACACGCGACAAAACAAACCTTTCCGACATTCCATTAACATTAACACAAACACACACACAACGCTCCACGAGCTTATAATTCCACTGGTGGTAACACTAATTCAGATTCGAAATTCGAACGAAAGATTTGAAATCCGAACGCGCGCGATAAGGCGACATCGGGGTTGGAAATGCCGCAGGCGACTGAGCGAAACTACTGCAAAGCTATAAAGCCTTAGGGTTGCCAGGGGTGGAAAAATACCCGGAATACCGGGAATCTCTGACCTTATGGGATTCCGTTTATATTAGGGTTCCGTACCCAAAGGGTAAAAACGGGACCCTATTACTAAGGCTCCGCTCTGTCTGTCTGTCTGTCCGTCTGGTACCAGGCTATATCTCATGAACCGAGATAGTTAGACAGTTCAAATTTTCACAGATAATGTATTTCTGTTGCCGCTATAACAATAAATACTAAAAAACCGCGTGCGAGTCGGAGTGGGGCTCCCATACAAAACACATGATTTCTTTGCCGTTTTTATAGATAATGGTATGGAACCCTTCGTGCGCGAGTACGACTCGCACTTGGCCGGTTTTTATTAAATTACTGAAGCTTTCAAATATTTACAGGGCAAGCTATTTCGTTTTAATTTTAAGGTTGGTGGGAAATTAATTTGGAACAAAGCTTAGCTAGAATAGGAGAACCCTGTTTGTTTCGGAGATCATCTCTTTTAGGTCACCGAGGAAGTTTGGTTTGTATTTGGATTAGACAATCCATTGATGTGTCTAAGTAAATGTGTCGTAAATATTGTATTAGTACAATTTGGTTCTTCAGTCTAGGATCGCCATGTACTAACACATGGGTGAGGACCAAATACTTGGCCAGTAATTAGCCAGACTAGTCGGTACTTAGCCATCCAAACTGAAGAAGTGAATAAAGTTCCGTTATTACATAAAAATTGACCATAGGATTGTATGGTTGATTTTCGTGTAAAAACGGAAAACTTTCATCCGTTTAGATGTTTGGATGTTTGTTACTCAATCACGCTTAAACGGCTGAACCGATTTGAATGAAATTTAGCACAAAGATAGTTTATAGCTTGGATTAAAATATAGGATAGTTTTTATCCCGAGTTCACGCAGACGAAGTCGCGGGCGGAAGCTAGTAGAGAATATAATTGAGTGAGTTGAGCTGGCCAAGAATTTGGTCCTTACCCAAATATGTTGGTAGGTGTGGTTGGGATGTTTAGATGTTTGGATGTTTGTTACTCAATCACGCTTAAACGGCTCAATCGATTTGGATGAAAGTGTGCACGACGATAGTTTCAAATATAGATTAGTTTTTATCCCTGGTCCACGCAGACGAAGTCGCGGACGAAAGCTAGTAAGCAATAAGGTGAAAAGATACGATAAAGAACGCGATAATTTGGAGCCCTCATGAACAGCAGTACCCTTATGTTGGAGAGGGTGCAAAAATCATTCGTACGCTTCCTTTTCCGTAAACTTTATGGGTATTATCCGCATCTTTATCCTCTCTCTCTCTCTTTATACTAGGAATGGTAAACTATACTTCTCTAGAGTGCAGAAGGAATTTGTCCCTCATAAAATACTTCTTTCGTTTAATACGCGGCGTAATTAGTAGCCCTTCTGTTATCCTTAATTACACTCCAATTGCGTCCTATCCCCAGTATTCAACTCCGTCCCCGTCGCCGCATTCTATTCGCTGTCCCGGCGGCACGAACTCGTGCTGTATCACACTCACCACTGCACCATGCCTTGATTCTTCTCAATAATATACTGGACAGCGACAGCAAACTGGATAATATGTTTCACAGCACGGAATCTAAATTTCTCTGGACTAGTAGCCGATATTTGGAGTCTATTACGGCTTCACGTTCCATACTTTATTGATATCTACTGTATTGTATAGACCTAAGCACCTTATTAATATCCTCCTGCATAATTAACATGCATAGCCTGTCTGTTAGTGTTAATTAAGGGATTAATAAATAAATAAATAAATAAAAGAGTCTTAAGAATCCTTTATTCAATGTAATACCTATCTGTTTAGACACGTTAGGTTGCGCTGATACAAACAATATACATCTTTGTTCCTAAAAGCTAAGCTATTTCTTGTTTAATTCTAAATGGGTAAATAGCGTATTAAAAGTTACCTGTGGCATTGTGGTGTCAGGGATAGATTCTACTCCTCAAAAAGAACTACTTTAGGTTTCAAAAGCTGATTTAGTTTGTTGATTAGCAATGAATCAAAATGATTGTTTCTCGCCTACCACCTAAGCACCAATTAGTTAGCTCAACTCAATTAACACGGACTAAACTGATGTTACATCCAAATAGTAACCTGACGAGGCAGATTTAGGTTCACCCGCATTCCTTTTGGGTTCAGGCCTCATCAGAGAAAAACATTTTTATTTTGATTTGTTTGTTCTCTCTTAAACCAACTAGTCATTTTTAGCATTAAAGTGGATAATGAATAGGCATGAAATGTAAAAGTGGGACGTATAATCTAATATTTTTAGTCTCAGATTTTCTATACATTGACTATGGTACAAATTTTAGTGAAAATATGCAAGCATTAAGTAGGTACGTGGTGGCAAGGTACTTTACCGTACTGAAGTATTTTACTAGATTTTATTTAACTCTCTTGTTCGGGCGGAATCTTGCAACTCAATTTTGAAGCTGTTATCTTCAACCGATTGAGCTGAAATTTTGGGTTTAAGTATAGTTTGGATGCCAATTCAATATTATGGTACCATCGAGCTGATCTGATGATACAGACAGAAGGTGGCCATGGGAATAGGGGTGTAGACTCAAAAATATTATTACTCCAAATGAAAGAAGGCAAAAAAATATGCCTAGTGACGAAAATACCATTCAGATATCTCAAAGAATAACGAAGCTACAACCGTTTTAATATTGCTTGTTAGAGAGAGAAAACGCAAACAGTGTGTGACACATTACAGAATGCTGCCGGGGGGCCGCGTCGAACACGATGGGGCGCGGCACGTTGCCGTCTATTAGTGTGGCGTCACAATCTTCCAGCGTCACCGTTTCATATGAAGTTGCGTATTGCGAAAAAGGGACAGAACATACCCCTTCTTAAAACTTTGGAAACTTATATCTTCGTGATTATTTAACCTTTTGCGTTGATTTTTTCTCCATTTGACTACAGACTTCAGACAAAAAGGGGAGGACCCCCGCTCTGAGTAGTTTCTGGTGCAAAGGCTTTCCATGGCTATCCAGCGTGGGAATGCCGCCAGTATTATGGGGACTTTTGCACCAGGAACGGCTGGGGGCGATTAGATATAATTAGGTAATTTGGGGTTTTAATATTGTAAACTTGTTTATGTTATTATTTTTAAACTTAATATTAAATAATGAAATACAATGGATTTGACTACATGTTTAATCCTTTTTCGAGAAATGAGATTATACCTACATTATTGATTATTTTATTTAGTGTCTACACTCCTATTCAGGACTTAACAGACTAAAATAAAAATATAGCCTACTTATAACTATTCACAAAATCCATTCTACACGCAGCTGAGAGAATTTTATAAATCGGTTAAGCGGTTCCGGAGATTACCCAAACCATACAAACTTATAAATCTAATCTCACAAACTTTCCTCTTTAATAATTTATTGACTCATATCGTTAATTTCATTTAAACTTGACCCTACTCTTTCAGCACCGTCGAAAACGCTACCCCTTAAACCTTCTTAACATTTAATTTATGTTTAATTCAAATATAAAGCGGAAAGGGTACGTAACAACGAGTAACTCAAACAAATTTCAATCACGCACTAACATCCACACCTAAATTGAACTCTATTAGCTTGACATAAAGTCGCAATTTCCTAGCCTCAGCCGATTGTGATAAGAGCTTGCGAAAACTACACTACTACCTGCTTGCTTGCATCCGCTAATGTGAAATCGTATAATGTATTCTTTCAGATTCTAAATCCAACCTTAATGTTATGCGATAAAGTCGAGATTTCTACAACAGGGTTGGATCTGATGAGAGTTTATGAAAGTAACTTTGAGTGTTCCAGGCTGCATACTAAGTGACTTTCATTAATACTTTCATTACAATTAGCAATGTGGGATGTTATTCCTTCATTTTGTTATCGCTTTTTACTTTGGTCAGTTTGGCTTAGAGGTATTATTTTAACTGGAAAGGGTAATACTGAGTTTATCGCTCGTTCAATGGCATAGATCGAAATTACTAAATACTTTCACTATAAAGTGACATATTCATCACCCATTTTTTTTAATCTATTTCCTTATAATGCTACATACTACATACTATACGGTGAGCTGTAGAAATCGCGAACCTGTTGTAAGAAAAACGTTCTTTTTATTTAACTCGCGCACCGAGGGTTCCGTACAAACCTGTAGGTATATAAGTAATATAATAACTTTAAAATTATTAAAAATATTTTTATTATACGATGTAACTAAAAATTTACGGTTTTCGCAATTTTTCCTTTATCTGTGCTATAAGACGTTGCTTCGTACCAAATTTCAAGATTCTGAGTTCACGGGGTACTTCCCATGTAGGTTTTGATACCCTTGCGAGTTTCGAAAATTTGCGGAAATTTGCGGCATAAACGGCTATATCTTTTGATTGCGTTGGCTTAGAAGTGATTTTTTCACAGCTCCAAGGGACAGTAGACCTGAGTATTTGGTATAAATTTTAGCTTGATACCTCCACGCGTTCCTGAGAAAAAGGGTCGTAACATAAGTTAACAAAATATTTCTATATAATTATTAAACATTTCACAAAATTTCACGAGAATCGTAGAGGAGAACAGCCGGACAGACTGGGACTCGGACATACATAAGAATTTCGGCCCAAGCTGAAATTGAGAACTTCATTCGATTCGCTCGCTTATTCAATGATTACAGCATTATTCCTTTTACAAATGATGTTTTTTTTTATGTCCGTTATGTCATATATTTAGACAAGGGATTTAATTAAGCGATAAAACATTTCTTTTTGATACTAAATAAAAAATAATAAAACGAAAAAATTAAAACTAATTACAAAAAAAATAGTCCGTTCAAAAGTTCTGTCTGCGGCATGGACCCCATGACGCTTGCGGCATTTCCCCTTTGGACCGCAAGGGCGATCCTTTGTGAAAGGTACGCGCCAGCTCTGGGGTCCCCTGAGGCGTGGACCAGCCGCGACGACAGGGTCCTCATGAAGGCCTTCATGTCGGCTGACCAGGGTCCCATCGTTTCAACTGCAAGCGCCGCTAACTCGTAGTTCTGAACTAGAGAAGAGTATTAATTGAGCCTGATCAGCCGCAGCGCCGATGAATGATGTTTCTGCCGATACAATATATTTTATTACGACCGCTTTAGCCTAGTTGGTAGTGACCTTTCCTACGAAGCAATAGGTCGTGGGTTCGAATTCCGGTAAGGGCATTTATTTATGTGATGAATACGAATATTTGTTCCTGAGTCATGGGTGTTTTCTATGTATTTAAGTATTTAGTAGTTAGTTATGTTAATCGTCGACTACTTATAGTACATATAGAACAAGTTTTGCTTAGTTTGATACTAGGTCGGTTTGTGTAAGATTGTCCACTAATATATATTTTCTAATATATAATACGACGTTATTTAATAACTACGTTATCATCATCATTCATCATTATCATATCAGCCGAAAGACGTCCACTGCTGGACATGGGCCTCCCCCAAAGAGTGCCAAAGCCACCGGTCCTGCGCCACCCGCATCCAGCGGACTCCCGCGACCTTTACCAGGTCATCAGTCCACCTTGTTAGCACGTAGAACCGATGGCCGTTGGGGCGGAAAGGTAATCGAGTGGTGACCACGCACCGGAAGGCGCGGCGTGGGTAGGCCCCCCACAAGGCGGACTTTATTTTTTTGTGTTAATAAATAGAAAATTCAACCATACGTTACCAAAGACATCGAAAGTAGGACATAGTTAAGGTCACAACATTCATTTCTTTAAAAAAAATGCTTGGCCCAAACTAGCTTAATTATTCATATAGCTTATTCGAACATGTGTTCTTATAGAACAACGCATTACGATGATTTTTTTCTTTGTATTCTTATATTGTTTGACTTATTTTAAGTAGGTAGAACTATCATTGTAATAAGCTTTTTTTGGCAAAACATGACTGGTGTTTATTCTTAACAGTGGTCTTCTTTTTCAGAAACACTGGTAGAATTTTGACTGTAAAAGTGCCATTACGGCCTACTTGCAGAATAAAATTCATTCATTTCATTTATTTATTTAGTTACAAGAGAGCTGTAACTACTCTCTCCTAAAATAAATGAACAATACCTAAGTCCAGTCTGTTGCTATACCTTAGGAAACATTCCAACATCAGTTGGTGGCATGTTAACTTATAATTATAGATTTAGTGTAATGAACTGTCAGGCGTTCTAAATAAACACGAGACCAAAGCTCGCATGTTGTCTGCGCGTGATTCAAAATGGCGTCACACCTGTCGTGCAGAAAAGCCCTGTTTCTGGCTGGGGAGAGATGTATGATTGTGTCATTGTATTTTCTAGAAAAAGGATTAAGAATGTAGTCAAATGGAGAAAATATACTACTAAATATATTACTATATTTATTCTGTGGATAGATACCTGTACGTAGTAACTAGTTAGCTAAGCTGTTGTCGTCCACTGTCGCCGGAGGTCGAGCCCAAATACGGTATTTTATTATTATATTATCAATATTTTTTATTGCCATTCTAGGTACCTAAATCTGTAAAAAGTTTAGAAAAGAGATTAGGTAATAGTAATAAAAGCAAATTAGGTTAAGTTACAATAGTTATAGTAAATGAGCGCGTCTCGCTACTAACAAATATGGACAAGTATCCGAATTAAATGATTATGATTATATCCTATAGGGGATGAATTTATAAAAAGCTCTGAAATTCGTTTTGTATACAGGCTAAGATCGAAGTTACAAATCTCTTACTATATCGTCAACATTTATTTTTTGTCGCTAACTATAGATTAAGATTTTATTGTATATTATTACTAACTATTATGGGTGCAAACCTGAAATAAATTATTTGATTTGATTTAAATAATCACAAAGTAATAAGTGTCCAATGTTTTAAAAGGGGGTATGTTCTGTCCCTTTTCCACAAAGCGCACCTTCATATGATACGATTATCATTTACTACGACGCTCGCGGATCGTGATGTTGCGAAATTTTTTAAGATATTTGAATGGGATTTTCCTTAGGCATATTTTTTTGCCTCATTTATTTTGAAGTAACAATAAATTTTGAGTCTACACACCTATTGTGTCGCCAAGGGCGGTGACAGAACCCACCGACCATCGGGGCTGACGACGCAGCGGAGCTACATAGATGTGTCGCCATAATGTCGCCTAAATAAATGTTTTTGTCAAAGAAAAGTCGCATCTTTGGCTTTGACGTCAACTACTATCGCTCTCAGGTTTGTTTGTTTTACCGAGGCGAGCAATCGCCAGTGCCAACTCTACCTAGTGGTAGTAAAATTCGAATTCACTTTCCTACAATAATCCTCTCGCACTTTTTGAAAGATACTTTAACCATATTCCTTCTCACTTTTAGTGGCATATTTTGCGACATGGGTACTGATATAATGCTAGTCTCCGTTTCACTTTTCAAACGACGAATTCGACAACCCTAACGGCATGTGAGTGAATTCAAATCGCCCTTGTAAAAAACTATGAATTCGTTAACACTGTTAACCCTGAGGTTAAAGATTGAAATTAAGATGGTTAAAGTTCACAATGACAGCAATTTATGGCTCCTATTTTGAACTATTTACTATGTGTTTAGTTGGCAACAAAGAGTAAAGGACAATGTAACAAAATGTTATAACTTCTATATTAACACATTCATTGACCAGAATCGCTACGCGCTACGCCGATCCCGTGGTTTTCCTCGTATGTAGCGGAATGCGACTACGGCGGTCTGACGCATATGTGTCGTCATGGGCCCTGAATGGGTTAAAAAAAGTAGCTCTGTGAGCTGTAGAAGTCGCCAGCCTGTGTATTGAATCTGTTCACAAAATTTCACGAGAATCGGTTGAGAAGTGCGACCTGTAGAAGGGAACAGCTGGACAGACGACGAACAAACTTCGCTTTGCACGCCCGTTCAAAAAACATTTGACATGTCGTCTTGTAACATAATTCCCGATAATGCTTTGGTCCGAAACCATAGTTTACATTTTCACCACCGCTAATATTTACCCGTACGCACGTTGGTCTGCTTTCAGATTCATAGAATTGCATATAGCTGTACCAGATCTCCTAATAGATCCTCTAATATTAGTGCAGTGATTAATCTATATGACACTAACGACCATGAGGCGACGACGGTTATATGTTGTTATGATCGCTTTTCTAAACATTACTCGATTTATTTACGTAGTTTATTTTGGAATAACCAAACGATTTGCGTACAGAGCAGGGTAAATGGCAAGAAGTAACCCATACTTGCCTGCCTACGAAGCTGAAGGTCTTGGGTTCGAATCCCGGTAAGGGCAAATATTTGTGTGATGAGCATGAATATTTGATTAAATATATTATCGTCTAGTACCCATAAATAACACAAGCCTCATTGAGCTTACAATAGTTTTATCTGTGAAATATTGTCCCCTAATATTGAATAATACATATTTAATATTTATTTATACTGCCCAAGACCGAAGCAGTTGAGGTAGTTGATTATAACCGAACCTTTATGCCTGGACCACCCGAATGTTGTTGCCGTCCTTGTCTATGTTATACGTCAGACAAGGACGGCAAGTGCATTCGGGCTAAGTGTGGCCTACGCATCACTTCCCAACAGACAGTAAAAAGATGAAGAAATAATATGTATAATCCACCTAAAACGATGAGGTGGGAAATCAAAAATGTGATATCAAAACTTTCAAGAAACCCGACTGTTTAATTATGTCATATGTCATTCCTATGCCCATCCAGCCGTTTGAACTGTAGCCCGTGAAATGTAATTATTCTTATCCATATACCACCATATATATAATCACCTATTTCCCGGAGGGGTAGGCAGAGGTCACGGATTTCCACTTGCTATGATCTTGACAAACCTTTCTTGCTTCATTCACTTTCATTACATTCTGCATACATGCTCGTCGGTTTAGGGTACTCTTGACCTGATCTTTCTTCAGGATTTCTCCGATTTGGTCGGAAAAAGTTCAACGAGATACACCCTCTTTGTTAACGCCCAAACCATCTTAGCACGCCCTTATCAATTTTCGCTTTGTCCATAGCAATAACCATCCTTCTGAGGCAGTCAGGTAAAAAACCACAGACTGCACGACGTTCCGCTATTACCTATTGGCACGATCAACCTTATTTTACAATGATGTAATATAAAAAAGAGGTAGACACGTTGTCTATACGAAATTCCGTGTTTAAAAATGGCCACCAAATCTGACAGCTGAGACATTTATACGCTTCCATTGACGACGCGAAACTGAGGCAAGTTGGAGCCATTAACTCAGTTTTAGTGTGCCACTTTTGGAGCGCTTACAACCTATCTACCTCTTTTTTATATTACATCATTGTTATTTTATTTAGCATTTTTCACATTTTTGATGTTGTTTTGGGTAGGTATGATTTCGATTTCTATAATGTAATTTGCTATACGAATCGAGGGCGGTTGAATCCTACACGCCGGAATAATTGTATTGACGTTAGGATAACGTTACAACTTTGTTCTCTCAACTGTCAACACGGCGAATCCTCAAACATAGCAAGGGTCGGCAACGCCCATGTTACTCCTTTGGAGTTGCACGCGTCTATAGGCTGCGGTGTCCGTTTACCATCAGGCGGGCCGTACGCATGTTTGCCACCGTGGTTGTACAAAAAAAAAATCTCGCCCATACCTACATCATGCAGAAGAGCGCAGGCCATGAGAACACTTTGTACTGGCTTATCTACCCAAGTATTGCTATTTATTATTTAATCGTATGGCAAATAGGATGAAACAGTAACGAGTATACAGATCTCATCAACTATAAATTTATATTGAGGGCAATCAGCCACTTAATAGCTTCGTCGCTAAGGGCGATCAGTGCGTCTAGCACAACTTGCTGACAAGTCGCTTCGCGCGCGACTGAGCGTCTCCTGTCTCACTTGCACCGTCCAGATTAGAAAGAGGAGGGTAGATCTTTCACGACTCGCGTCGCGGCGCGGCGTCAGTTGTGCTAGCCCCCCTGGTCTTCTGGAGGACCACCGGCGTAGCGCGTTAAGGGACATTCCTCGATGATGTGCTGGATGGTCGGACCAGAAGAAGGGTTCTTCTGGTCTTCGGGCCTGCTGATTACTCCACGCAACCGCCATGATGTTTGTATTGAGCGGAACGGCCGTGGCCAGTACGTGGACGGTTAATATTGCACCAGTGTCGTCTTGGGAGATCTGCCCCCTCCATTGCAGAACCTGGTTCCCGGAGCCTAGCTTTCCCGCCATTTCCGAATCCCATAACTTCGACCTTGTCCCGTTAATGCATCTTAAGCGACACAACTAGAATGTTCGACGGACGGCACATATTCCTGTTTGACGAATATAGCCGACCTTTTTAAAGCAAGTGAGCGTTTAGGGAGTAGGCACAAACCGAGCCATATATCAATTGCGAATTTGCACAAAATTACCTTTGAAACTAATCGTATTTAGATCGTTATATAACTGAATTTATCTTTAAAAATACAGAAAAAGAGAACGACCGTATTCGTCTTCCATGGTTGAGAAAGCTACCAATTCCTCATTGCGTACTGGATTGCGTTTTGTCCATAGCACAGCTGAGACTGGAGCAATTTTCAAGGGTTGAAAGACCTATGCAGACTTATCTATAAAGAATGCAAAAAATCACTCACCACAAACGTGAATCACGCAAAAAAAATCCTTATACCACTAGCGTTGAACACACTGGTCACACATTTTCACTTCACTTGTCCACAATCCGAACACTACCTGAGTGGCCTTTCCAATCGAATAAAAACGTTTACATAAAAAAAAATCGAATTCGATTTTCAAAATGTCCGGCCTGCTCGACCGCCGGACGAATTGAATTTAGAACAGTACGCACGCTTACCGGTCGGTTCTAAATTTAAATTCGCTGGGCGCTCGCCGGCCAGTAACTATAGAACCTCTTTAAATACCACTACAGTAGTATTAGTTACTTATTGGTTTGGCCTGGGAGAACGCACGGCTAGAGTTCTGGTTACTTTGGTCGTCCGGCACCAGTATTTTGACTGGGAAACAAATGCAAAATTCTCCCGGGGAGTGATTAAACTTTTTAAAATTAATTGGTCTTTCAATACATCCGCGTCTTGGATATAACTTTAGCTTTTCAGTTCAGCACACGTCACGCTAACACTTCGCGAAATCTAAATACTGGTCCCGTCATTTCGCAAATATCTGATCTGATAGGGAATGATTCTTATGTATTTAAATATCAAGTCTTGCCCTTGAAAACGTTGTTTCTGAAGAATATGTTTTAATTTAATGCGAAACACAACGAGGTCTTTTAAATTGTTGGCACAAAAGTATACTTATTCACATTTATTTCATGGACAAACTCGCGAAATTAAATTCTATACACAGTCGAGTTGCCCACTCACAGGGGGGACAACTCTAGGGCTCTAGGGCTTGACACAGGGGGGATAATCTCGTCCGCGGGAGCTACCTACCACAACCCTGCACGTGTTTCCTGGGTGGTACAAACGACAACTGTTAACTGACCATCCTGTGTTTATATAGAACCTTATTACAATGCACTTAAGGTGCACCGATGGTCAGTTAGCTGTGTTGTCGATAGTACTAAAGAGTGACAACATTGAAGGCCAAAATAATGTATGCCATACGATTAAAAAATATATAAATTTGATTTTTTTTATACGATACATGGTTCCGGAGATTACATCCTACATACAAATCTATAATATTTAAGACTTCCTCCATATCCTAGTAGGAAGAATCAGCTCCTTTGTGACCTACCACATTGTATTAAGTATTTGGCTCAGCAACAATATTACGAACTATTTCTATTTACGGTAGACAGTCAAGGACGCAAGAAACTGTATTTAAATATTCATACTGCCCATACGTGAAGTCTGCATCAATATCAAGGTAAGTACGTACATTTGACTACAAATTGATTAATGCCTATTGACGAAAACACCATTCAAATGTCTCAAAATACATACATACATACATACATTCACGCCTTTATTCCCAAAAGGGGTAGGCAGAGCACATTAAACGTATGTTCCAGCGCCACTTTTAGCATAAGTGTGGGTATAAAAGATCGACAAAATGTGATATTGCAGTGATAGGTTGCTAGCCCATCGCCAACAACACACTTCAACCCTGGTCCCTTAGTCGACTTTTACGACACCCACGGGAAGAGAAGGGGTGGAGAAATTCAAACCCGACACCACACGGGTAAAATAATTTAATCATTTGAGATTTTGCTATTATTAACATTTTTCTTTACTATGAAAGAGGTTATGTTGACATAAAACTACAATAGAAGATCTATGTGAATTATCAATTTTCTAAGGTGACATAAGAACTACATAGATGACACTACCGTCTATGTACTAAAATGTGAAATGTTCGTTATTTTAGTAATATACGAATTAATTAGTGTTTATTAGTCCGGAGTTCAGCAGACTTTCTATTTAATCTGTTTATTCAATTACTTACGCCTTTTTTTTGATATTGGACATCTCTGCACATTCCAGGCATTACCTGAGTAAAGATTCTAAAGTAGAATCTCGAGCGTAACGAGGGATTCAAGCGTTTACGTCCAAGAGGCGTGATAGATACTGCTTTTCACACCTTGTATAAATATTTTTTTTGCATTTGAGGGGAACAACAGCGAACGAATAAACCATAGAAGTCTAAGTAGCGCCGCAAAATGCAACGCAACACGATGCCAGGCAGCCGTTTAGTTCGAACATGCGCATACCGGGTTTTAGGCGCGTGTTTGGGTAGAGTAAAGAGCTAACATCACATGCTATGGTTTTTTCGTTTCCTGTGCTCTTTTCTGAATACCAGAAGTGAAATATACATTTGTTTTTTTTTCCAAGGCTGGAAAAATCAAACAACATCAACATCGAAATGATACAACTGAAACAGGGTATAAATAAATACTTTATTGTATGTAACAAATGGCAGATTACAAAGTTAACATAGGTAAAGTCAACGGCATTAATATCTGACAGAACAAAGCGCTCATAAATATCCGACACGACTATTTCTAGGGCCGTTAGGACGTGTCAGATATTTTTGCCAGCTTTTAATGGCAGATATTAATGCTAGCTATACAAGGAATCTATACATAATACAATTTACACCTATAATACAATTTGAAACACGACAAGCTAGTTTCATACAAA
This sequence comes from Epinotia bilunana, assembly GCA_947049275.1. NCBI lineage: Eukaryota > Metazoa > Arthropoda > Insecta > Lepidoptera > Tortricidae > Epinotia > Epinotia bilunana. The sequence continues at coordinate 2,051,415 of OX346274.1, forward strand.
CAATAATCTCACTTTTATCTATTGCAATTCCTTTTTAGGGTTCCGTGACCAAAGGGTAACAGGATCTTAATGTAAATGTAATGGTCCGTCTGTCTGTCACATGGCATCATTAAAAGGTAAATTCTTGACTTCACAGTGTGTATGACTATAGAACCAACAACTTTTTTACGATTACTAGTTAGAACCTTAACACTGCCATTTTATTATCAAGGTTTTCTGGACATTTTCAACTCCCTTTTAAGGCCCATGTTCCAAGCATGTTAAAAGTATATTATGTTGTAAAATAATCAAAAGTAACTCTATCATATTGTGTCTTGGGTAATGGGTGTTGATTCACCCATAGCCATTATTAAAACAAATATAATTAAAAATACTTAAAACACCCGCCACCCCACAAACATAAGAGTAGCTAAGAAACATCTCGACAGACGAGACTTTCGATTAAAAAACCGCACTGAATTCGGTTGATCCGTTTGGGAGCTACGATACAGACAGACACACAGATATACATGTTATAACACCTTAGTTTTCGTCGGGTTCTGTACGAGAAACCTTGGTGGTACGGAACCCTTGCGAGTCCAACTCGCACTTTACCAATATTTTATACTCAAGTGTATATAATAATAATTACAGAAAAGTTGGTAAAATACTGTTTAAAGTATTTTTACTAAAGACTTGTCATGTTTCTATAGACTACCCGTCTCTTTCTAACAAGAACACTCGGAAAAAGACGGGTAGTTACCTCGCGCGTGAGGCTTCTCGCGGTTTTGTTATACAATGTACCAATTATTATAAATTATTGTTCTTCATTCGTGGTCCATAGAATATACCAAATATGTAAACCAACTTTACCAAATAAGTACATAATCACGTAGGGTAACTGCGCCGGTTAGCGACCACCTAATTAAGTGTACCAGATTGCAACCACTTAGATGAGTGGCAGCTGAAAGGATATTTAGTAATTTTCAGTAGATTCCTATGGATAATAAATAGATATTTTTTTTTTATACCGTCGGTCGCAAATAAGGGCACGGCCCGATGTATGATGGTTGCCATTGTTAATCCCCGACGAAAAAGAAGGGAGTTACAAGTTTAACATGGATAACTGTGTTTCTGTCTGTGTCATCTTAGCTCCCAAACTAAAACATTTTATCTAGTTATCGTAGTATACAAGGCATCTGTCTCGTTCTGGCAAGTACGCGAGTGCGAGAATGACGCCTCCGGACATGTTATAATTTTTAATAACCTAAAACGGGTCGGCAACACGCGAGTATCCTGGAGCTGCAAGCATCCATAGGCTACTGTGACTGTTTACCATGGCGGGCAGTACGCTTGCGAGCCACCGAGGTGGTATGATAAAAAAACCTTCAGGTTGTCGCTAACGGAAAGCCTACTTTCGAAAATCTAAGGTTCTTGTGAACTTCAAGGTCACAAAACTATCACTAACTAACAACACAAAATGCACTTTTGAGGTTATGTGTCAAAGAGAAAATGTTTCTATTAGCGCTGATTTTATAGGTAAATGTAAATAAACATTTGTGTGTATATTATTCCTAGTGATATTTATGAATAGTGTGTTTACTGTAATTCAAGTCGTCTATCAATTTGGCTGGCTATTTACTAATGCTTAAAGGCTGATTGTGAAAGAAGCTAAAATAAATGCTGTAGAATTTCTTTAAAACAATATTATGATGCTCTGGCAACGCCACTCTCTGTTTTGGTATTACTGAGTATGGGAAAAAACTGTACCCAAATTGTACCGAGTATGGGCGTCCGAATTGATGGACCTGAACCGCCCACACTTTGCACTACATCATTGTACTGCTTGCGGAGACACCTGAAGATCTTAAAATAATGCTCAATTATCTAAATACTCGGAATTTACTGGCCCGAGGAGATATCCAACGCCAATCTCTGGGAACGCTGCAATGAGAGTCCGATCGACCAGCAGAATAAACGCCGCAAATGGTACTGGATTGGCCACACACTCCGAAGGGACCTTCCTAAAATACCGAGGCAAGCCTCGGGCTGTATTCCTCAAGGAAAGGGGATACGTGGCCGTACTAGGCAGACCTGGCGGCGAAAGCCGTCATTGCAGAAGCGAAAGCCATAATTAAGACCTCGAGCGTGAAGCTCAAGACCGATCGGGTGGGCGACGCCTTGTGGACGTCCTCTGCCCCATCCAGGGGACTTAACTTACTTAAGTCAAGTCAAATTCAGTCAGTAATCTAAGCCATGCGTCCCTGCAAGTTAGCCTCAAAATTAATATGGAAAAAACGTGGACGAGCACTACCAACAATTCAAATGTTTCATTGGACGGCACAACAAAAGAGGAAGTAAACGAATCGAACGTCTATTTAGGACAGAAAATGACACTGGCCAAAAATCCCTTAGACGCTGAAATCAATAGACATATACAGCTAGGATGGACTGCATTTGGTAAGCTTGACGTTTTCAAAATTCCCACAGTCACCGAAAACAATGCGTTCTCCCGGTGATGAGACTTTATAAGAAAAATATTTATTTATTTAACACGCAAAGTAAAGAAAAATACATACGATGGAAAAAGGTAGAAGCATTATATAAAACGTGCTAAATAGGACTCACCCAGCATGTTGTCATGGAGGCCATGACGCTGATTTTCAGTGGGAGCCCCATGGTGACGTACGCTTGTGAGACATGGACGTTGACAGCCGGAAGGATCCACCGGCTAAAAGTGGCTCAGCGAGCTATGGAGAGCTCAATGCTCGGAGTCTCTCTGCGAGAGAAAGTGCGAAACGAGGATATTCGTCAACGCACCAATGCCACTGACATCGGCAAAAGGGTAGCGCAATTAGTGCGAAACGAGGATATTCGTCAACGCACCAGTCACTGACATCGGCGAAAGGGTAGCGCAATTAAAATGGCAATGAGCCGGCCATATCTGCCTCTGCCTGCGACAGATTCGCAGGGATGATGACCGATGGAGCCAGCGAGCGTTGCCTTGAAGACCTCGGAAGGAAACCGTGGTGGGCGGACCGCCAGCCGGATGGTCGGTCGATATTAAAAAGGCAGCAGGGCCGACCTGGACCAGGGCCGCTGCAGATCAGTTTGGAAGTCCATTTAAGAGGCATATGTCCAGCAGTGGACGTAATTATGCTGAAGAAGAGAAGAGTACTTACTTGAAAAATCTATCTGTACCTCAATAGTTTTGAGAGTACACATATTTTAATTTAGAGTTGCTGGAGAACGTCGCCGCAGCAACCTGGAACTTAAATAAAAGGAATTTTGCGTATAAACTAACATTTTTTGGTAAAAGGAGGCCCAACAAATTTTACTCTCGTTTTTATCGTTGAAGGAGCAAGTCAAATTATCCAATTTTCGCCAAAGCGAGCGCTTGCGTGATACGGCAATATGGAAAATATATGTTCTCCATACTTTGCTATTATTTTTCATCAGGCGCTCGGAATTATAAAAGAATCTGGAAAATAACTCGGGCAAGCCATCCGCTTGGTCACGAAGTGTCAAATCCTTAGAAAACAAACAAGTGTAATGTCTTAATAATGAAACGCTTGCGATTTGCGTGTATTAAAAACAACGTCTTCGGAATACATGGAGGCGATCAGTTGAGAAAGAGACTGGCTCAACTGGTCTCAGCTGGAAAGTGCTAGAAGTCGCGCAAGATCGTGTAAAATGGAGGACTCTAATGCGAGCTCTGTCCCTAATGATGGATTACAGGAATACATCATCGTCATCTAAACAACGTCCAATTTTATTTGTAGTGACCCTGTAACCTCCACGTCACTGGCTCAACTGCAACGATGCACAACCCGCGTGGGTGTAGCATTCAGTCCATCCTCCAGTAGCCGCAGCATCGCCGTCCACGAAATGACGGCCCGCAGCCCTTCCCGTCGTAGCGGGGACGCGAACCGCCACAGCTCCAGGAGCGCCAAAACGCAGGAGCCACCCAGCACCGAGAAGGGGTGCTAAGAAGAAATCTTACTAACATTCAGTCCGTGAACTTGAGCCACGCCCACATCTCAACCACCGCCACGTGGCCACCGCTTCACCGCTGAGTACTTCTTCACCAAACGGAGACAACAGCACGTCAAACACCAACGTGGCATCTCCATTTGTTAAAGTAAGAGACGTATGCGTTGCCAAAGAACTGCGGTGTCTATACGAGGATCTTGAACAGCCGTGCTTGTCGTTGGGGAGTATGCAGGTCTTAATCAGAAATTTTTAAAATGCAACCTGAACCAAGCAGTTGCGACAGATCTATCAGACGTGCGATACTCTTGTCCATTCTCTAACTACTGCAAACAGAAATCTGCACGGTGGCCTGCCGAATGGCACAGATTTGACATGTTGACTTGATGAAATCAACAGCTGTCGGCTATTCCATACATTTGTAAGATCAGTCTATGCTATAACTAATTTCATAAGCATACAATGGGCTAGGTTTGTGGGCTAATCGAACAAATTCAAAGACAATGCAGAAAAGGCAAAAACCAGTAACTAGATAATATTTGGACCGAAATCGAACGCCATGTAGAGGAATAACAAACTGCCGACCTGTTCAAAAGGTTAAACAAATATCGCGCAAATTAAAACCTGCATCGTGGGTAATAGAGGTTTGGGGTAATAGACGCCAAAGATAGCAATCCGCTTCATGATATAGCCGTAGTCTCGGAAAGTCGAAGAGCTCGACCAGGAACAACCTCAGATGCGCTTGTCAATTGAAGTCGCAGAAGAAGAAGAACCAAAATGGAGAATATTGGGTTCTTCTTGGAAGTTGAAGATGCGATCCGCAAGTTGAAGAGGAATAACGAACCAGGACCCGATAAAATCACAGCAGAAGTTTTGAAAGGTCTAAACCCAAGTGGAATAGCTTGTTTAAATAATTGATTGAATCAGGCATTTCTTTCATTCAAGACCACAGATGATGATGATGGATTCAGGGTTGGCGACGCATTGTGGACGCCCTCTGCCTCATCCAGGGGACTTAGGAACTTAAGAGTCCGCAGTAAGCTCGATTCTCCATACAAACTTAGTTACGATCTCATTTTAAAATTACGTGTTGGATTGTGACGAAACTGCATATACAATGACATGAGGTATATGGGGCTGGCTGGCGCCGCGCGAGCGTTAGGTGTCCGACGCGCCCGCCCCGCCCACTGCAAGCCCCCTGCGCCCTGGTTGCACTGACAGCAAAACGATATCTGGTACAATTCATTCGGTCAAAGGAGACATCGTTTCAACAGACGTCGTTTCTTAGAGTACTGGTGAACTAAAAGACTCGAGCGATTGGACTAGTTTGGAGCGATCCTCTCTGTGACCGAGCGCGCACAAGCCTGCAGTGGATATACCAATGAATGTTGCAATACATCAAGCAACTGATGGCGACATCTAGTTGATAGAGTCAGGAGTCGCGAACCTCCGCAGTGAGGGATACGACTTGGGAGAAAGAGGTACAATGTGGGTTCAGCCAGCGTCATATAGTTAGTAGCAGCCAAGGTAGCCAAATATTTCGGTACACGACTTTATTGCTGTAAGAATGAGGGTGTGTTACGAAATATTTGTCTACTGTGGCTGCTACTAAGTATATGACGCTGACTCTACAATATACTGAGCTCTGGAATGACACAATAACTTAGTATGCGGTAGCGCGTCGTCACTGAATTTATCAAAACGCGATTACGTCAATTTGAATTATGGTCGTATCAAGAGTACGGTATTTTAAGAAGTAGGCGTAAGTCATTTTAAGTTTGACATTGCAAAGTAGTAGGAACATGGTATTTCGATATTTGGTTATAGTGGACCGGTAGCTGATGTGTCAAAAAAAGCAATGATTATAACAAATAATGTAGGTATATATTCTATCAGAGAATTTTCAGGACAACAGTATTTATTTATAATCTAATATTGCTATATATTTGAATGTACACGAAATGACAATTGAAAATCTCGTACATTCAGCAGCAGAAGTAGCTACGCAAAATAACACGCTCAAAATTATCTAGAGTCCTTATCCTCTTGACATTAGAGTCGTGTGTAGGTCACTTTGAGCACTTGACCCGCGTAGCAACTTTTGCTGCTAACTGTACTACTGCAGGTATAATATTCTCTTTATAATTATTGCCAAAGTGAGATACAAAGTGAATTACATTTAAAATAACAGCAAACTCCCATTACTTTTAACGTGGACCTACTCAAACGTAACTTGTATGGAAATAAATTATTGTATAACCCCTAATGGGATCCGTTCATGTCTCAACTAACGTTTTGGCAACCTAATACTAATAATTACACGGTTCAACTCGGGAACACCCAAAAATTCCGAAGATTCGTTTGTCCGAAAGCATCATTATTCCGAAATATCAAAATTCCGAACGCCATTTGCCGCTTAACGAAATCTTGGAAGCAGATTATTTAATAAAATACATAAATAGGTTAGGTTAGGTTAGTATTATATCCTGATAGATCAAAAAAAAATCTGCGGAACATGGTTTTCGGAATTATGAAATTCGGAAAAAATATGCTTTCGGACAAATGACTCTTCGAAGTTATGTAGTGTACCCGTTCAACTCACGTATTCAATGTCACTACGGGCGACATGTTTCGAACTCTTCAGAACCTGATCCATTTCGCAAATTTTTATTTCGCACACTGAAACTGTAAATAATTCAGGAATGAATCAGGTTGTTAATTGCGAAACGTTAGTAAACCCACACGAATATGTTTAGTAAGAGCAACATGTGAAATGAAAGCTATCTATCTACTAGGGAGAATCAATACGTATATTATAGTCATCATTTTGAACGTACCCTAACTGTTCTTTTACTCAAGGTCAATCAACTTTCTCTTGTTATTCTACTCCTGTTAGCAAATGGAAAAAAAAACATAGAAGTCTAAGTAGCGCCGCAAAACGGCCCCACAGAATGGCTGCCATTAACATTATACGGGGTTTCAAAACGATGCCAGGCAGCCGTTAAGTTGACTGACCCTAATCATCCACATTTCACTTTTAACACTATCCCAGCACTTCCCCTTCCTGTCCCGTATCCAAGATCGCCTCAGCGCTCGGTATCACTATAACATCCGTCACACTTCTGGCGCAAGACACGTCGCACACGTCGTCACAATCGTCACAAACCTCACTCACTACACTGGCTCTTTTCTCTTCCATGTACTTAGCTATGTCTATGTCAACGTTACCTTCTAAATGCTTCACAACGTCAAAACCCTCTTCGTCTTTATCCGTGCAGAAATCCTTGATTTCCGAGCATATTCGCTTCATGTCCTCAACATTGTCGTTATTGGTAGATAATTTCACCAATCTCTCTGGATGTATGTCGTTTAAGGTGTCATCGCCCAGGGTGAAAATGACTTTATCAGTGTCTTTCTCTTCGGTGGCGAGGCGGAAGATTTCAGAGTCTGAATTGTGGGTTTTCATAGAAGTGTGGGGTTCTGAATTGATGTGTGGCAGATTCGCGTTGTAGATGTTCGGTTCACTGCCCATTATGGAGGTCGTTGATTGGTCTAAGGCTGAGGATTCCTGCGGAAGAGACTGTGATTAGTATTTAGTGAAACTAAGGTTGGGCTACATTCTAGGGGCTGGTTTGTAGCTTACACAATCCATGATGGGTCGGATTGGTGCATTTTCGGAGATTAAACAGTGATTTAACGTTATCTTAACCTTTAGCCGCATAAGGGATTATTAAAACAATAGGTAAATGTTAATGTTAAGAGAGAGTATCTTTTTAGGAAAATAAATATACCTAATTTTGAAAGTGACTATGAAAGAAGATTAATTTATTTGCACAATGAAAACACATGCCATGTCAATAAAAGTACCCCGTGTCATTCCGTGCCCGTCACACTCGCCGCATTGCCCCGTTGAATTGCGATCGGACAACCTTTGCAACAGGAACTCTACGAAAAACAGCTATATGATTAACAAACCTGTCCAAAAATTTCCACGAGAATCTGTAGAGGAGAACAGCCGGACAGCGGGACAGACGGCAGACACCGGACAGAAACGATTTTTGGCTCAAGCTCTTTAGCATAGACGTAGTTCACGTTCGCTCCGCTCCTTCGTTCGAAAATACGTACTCGTGAATGGAATTTATACAATTTTAAATTGGAGTAGAGATGTATTTGTTTTGTTTCGTTCGATTTTAAAACGAGCCAATCTCTACTCTATTTCGTGCTGTAATTGATTGCAATTTCATTGACAACGTTTCTTGCATGATCGGCGGCTAAAGATAAGGTGGCTGTGAGGTCAATAGGTTAATTAAACAATTAATGAGTCCAATCGATTGGCAGCATCATTATAACATAACTGTTAAATCTCGCATAACGGCGTCTAGAACCCATAATAAATTGTGAAATTTGGTATGAATGAGAACTTATTTACTATGGGATGACAGTAGGTGCCATATTTGACGTTAACTAGGTAATATTCGAAATAATTAACAAAGTGAGAAATACGGACATTTTCAAATTATGTATATTGAAAAGAACCAACTAATTACTTAACTGTCGTCACAAAACGGAAACTGAGTTAATTTTTGTTTAACAACTCACGCTAATTGGATACACTAATATTTGAAAATACCCATACCCCCCCCACAAATCAAAATAATAGAGACATGAAAGCGGGGATACGTTGCCAACTGTCAAATACCGCCGATGAAATAGCGGCCATGTGTGTCAAATATGGCCGCTTACTGATCCCCTAAAATATACGGCCCAATTACCAGCGTCCACGTATCTTTCTCGCTCTATGTAAGGGGTTATCTAGAGATAGAGTGGGCGCAGATTATTGGGCCGTACATAATAGGCCGATACAATCAGCCCCGAGATTATATTGATAGCCCTTCAAGATATTATTAACCCTTTAATTCGCATTGTCCAGCTGGCTTAACACACTCTTAGACCGTCTTTTTGTATTTTTTTTTCCTGACCAGAATCGTTTAGGCCGCTGACTAGCGCGGAGACTTGAACCATGGACATTAGCATTTTTTTGCGAAATAAAGGGTTAAGCTACGACAAGAAATGTTCGGATGCTATTCTAACTACGAAAAACGAAATAAAAAAACGTACTTTTGTGGCTAACAAAAATCCACCAAAATAATGTTGCTTACCAAATGAAACAAGTGGGAATCGGATGCAATGCACATTGTTACAATGTTAAAACATGGCTTTCCTTTATATTTTTGATGCAATAAAATCTGAAGGCAGCACTTATTTTTATTACTGGATGAAAATCGCGTAGTATTCTTGTGGATTTAATATTTTACGATGAAAACAAATATGATATGATTGTGCTTATTACTTTTTGTGCATTGATTGAGCTTTAGTGAAACCCCCTATCTCTCGAATTTTAATATTTAGCAGATTGATCCGGCCTGAACTTTCTTTTTGGAATCACCTTTTGATAAAGAATTCTTAACGTGTGTTCAAACCGATACAAGAATGATGTTTTTGTAAAGACATGCTTTTGATTTCTCTAAATGTCTTTGAATGATTATTTTTTTCATGCAGGTCCACTTTGAATATATTTTAAAATGAAAACATAATAAAATAATAATGTATTTCTCAAGCAGAGTCTCACAGTTTTAGTAAATACCTGGTCGTCGTTGTAGCTACCGACACTTCTAGTATGTCGATGTCGACTCAGCGTCATCACGGCCAGCGGTGACTGACCGTCGACGGCGTCCTGTGTACCAACGAGATAGATGTACAGACATAGAAAGAACGAAAGATACATTTATTCACAAACACACAGGACACACACGTATTAAACAATAAAATAAACACAAAACAGAAAACAGATAAAACATGAAACAAGTGTGTCTCTGCGGCAGTGAACCGGACACTGGCTCAGCATTATGCTGAGGTGTCAGACACCTGCAGCGCTGATTTTCAGCCAGCACCGTCAGTGACTCACGGAAACGTCATACATACATTCACGCCTTTATTCCCAAAAGGGGTAGGCAGAGCACATGAAACTTATGTTCCAGCGCCATTTTTGGCATAAATGTGGGTATAAAATAGATCGACAAAATGTGTTATTGCAGTGAAAGGTGCTAGCCCATCGCCCACAACACACTTCAACCCTGCTCCCTTAGAAGAAAGGAGGTGGTGCTATTCTAACCCGACGCCACCCGGGGTGAAAGTTAAAAAAGGAAAAAAGTTACTATCGAGAAAGATGTCACTATAAACATATTTTTAAAACCTCAGTGCCAGGAAACCTAGCGCTTTCCGCTTCATAGCGGGAAAACCACGGGATCGGCAACGAGTGTAGAGATTCCTGACAGCAAAATGGTGGCAAAGCCTTCATAATTAAGATTAGTAGTGGCATATCTACTTTGATATTACGACATCAGTACTAGAGACATGGACCTATAATACTCAGGACAAGCTATGGTGATTATAATACCACGTCCGAGCGAGATGGTAGCATACAAATCTCGATAAGTGTGATAAAAGGGGAAATATCATTTGTTGTCCTTCATGGTTGCACTTTTTTTTATTTGCCACAACTGATTTAATATGAAGTTGTGGCAAATAAACCATTACCCGCCCAAATTAAGTAGGTTGTTTATGGTAAGATTGGTAAGCCATCAACTATTTTAAGATCAGTTCTCAAGAGTCCGCAGTAAGCTCGTCCGAATTTCACCTTCCCATACAAACGGAGTTTCGTTCTCATTTTAAAACTACGTGTTGGATTGTAACGAAACTTTGCATATACAATGGCATCAGGTATATCTATGTCTGTAATTAGTTTATATGGTTCCAGTTTATAGAACAAACGAAATACAGCAAAAACAAGTTTCGTATGACAAACTTAAATTCGCTGTATCTTTTTTACTATGGTATCTGAAGCTAATGCCTGCTAATTTCATTGCACATGCAAAGTTTCGTTACAATCCAACACGTAGTTTTAAAATGAGAGCGTAACTACGTTTGTATGGAGAATCGAGCTTACTGCGGACTCTTAAATTAGCTGCATAGGCGCCTTTCCGTCCCTCATTGTGGCATCGCGTATATCGTGTCGTGAGTATTATAGGTCTATCACTAGAGAGTACAATGTATTTCAATGTCGGTCTCTTACAAACGTGAGTACATTAGAAACCCGACGCCAAAGGCGGAGAGGAAAATCTTAGTTTTAAACTGATGTATGAGTGACCGAAACAATTTAAGGAAAACTATTACGCTCACTGCCAAAATAAAGGGAACCTGAGAGAGCAAAAAAAAAAACGTTGAAACTTTTTTTTCTGGTAAAGGGGCATTTACCAATGTTTCATTTGTCCGAAGGCATTTCTTTCTGGAACAGTTGACAATAGGCTTGTGACCTAAGATTTGTTTACGATGCCATTCGAACCAGTTTTTATAGGAACGAATGTTTGTATTGGAGCAACTACATTTAAAAAACATAGATACCCAAAAAAAATAAGTAAAAGAAGGACCTCGCTGGCAGGCGAAACGCTTCATGCTAATTGACGTAAAGGTATTACGTCACACTGCAATTTGTACTAATCGTTTGGAAAATCAACTAAAGTGCTGTTTCGGTTGCGATATACTGCGTTTACGACCATACTTGTCAAGTCATAGTCAGCGAGACTCATCCGGAAAATCAATTTTTCGTTTTCTTTTTATTTGTGATAGTTAACCCAAAATAGTCTTTTTTTATATACAACGACGTTGGCAAACAAGCGTACGGCCCGCCTGATGGTAAGCGGACACCGCAGCCTATAGATGCATGCATCTCCAAAGGAGTAACATGGGCGTTGCCGAGCCTTGATATGTTTGAGGATTCGCCGTGTTGACAGCTGAAGGAACAAATTCCCTCGCTCCCAACACAACGCATCCTCGGGAGCTCTGGCGACCTTGCTCACCTCCAGGAACACAACACCACTACAGAGCAAGTAGTAGTGTTATTACGGCTGTGGTCTCCTGCAAGGCGGAGGTACTTCCCCAGTTGGGCTGCTCCACATTCGAGCGGGATGACATTTCGCTGTGCCCTACCTCACCAAATAGCAAGTGAGACGAAAACTACCGACTCACCTTAAACCTGTTGAACTGTCTGTACGTCCCTCTGTCCGAAACAAGGCTCCGCAGACTCTGCGTGTGCGGCGGACGGTTCACGGGCAGTCCGCGATACGTGCCAAACAATTTTGCAATGTCACTCCTAGAAAATAAGGGTCAGTCTAGCTTGGCAATGATCTAACGTGATTTGGTAAAGGAAACTAGAGAATTCAATAGATAGGGAGAGCGAATGAGAGAGAGGGAGCGAAGAAAGAGATTGAAAATGGGGAGTGGTATTATAATGGATGTCGACATATTTAGTGTATCAATTCATTACATATAGCTAATGCCAAAGAGAATATAACCACTACGTTTTAAGAGGCGGAACTTCATACATTGTTTTAGGATTCTCTTATGTCTACTACCAACGTAAAGAAAAAATGAGTGCACTTTATTGCCTTGTTATAAGGTGCAAAAGTTCTGTGTTTTGTTAGGTTGGCTAAGATGCGTGAACTATCCCGTACATTTTTTCATTCTATGAGAGTTTCCAAATGCTGGCCCATGCATAGGCTAGAATGATGGAGAGAAAATGGTCTTATCCATTATTATAACAATTATAATCTTCAATTTAGCACTATTGAATATAAACATTGATATTAGGGTCGTCTTCTTCTTATTTAAGAGCCAAGCTCTTGTCGGTGGAGCTCAAAATAGGCCCTCCATCTACTCCGATCCCAGGCAACCTCTTTGACATCTCGATACGACCTAACATCTCTTTTTTAGCTGCTCTATGTAGTTTATTCTAGGTCTTCCTCTTCTTCGCTTCCCCTCTATCTTTCCTTCAATTATCATCACCATCATCATATCAGCCGATAGACGTCCACTGCTGGACATAGGCCGCCCCCAAAGAGTGCCACAATGACCGGTCCTGCGCCACCCGCATCCAGCGGACTCCCGCAACCTTTACCAGGTCAGCAGTCCACCTTGTGGACCACCTTTCCACGCCGCGCCTTCCTTCAATTATATTGATTATAAAGTTGTCATGTCGTCATACGTCTATCATCTTCATTTGGGTAGATTGCAAAAAATTGTACATGTTAAGGGCCCTAATCGAATCTATAGGTACTTGAACCTTTTATTGCCATTGTGTAACGAAAATTACCCCCATTTTACATGGGGTAACTTTTGTAACACAATGGAAAACTTAAAGCTTAGGTCAGAATAGCTCTTGAATACGTATTTTTTTTGCAATCCACCCATTATCAAGATAAGAAATGGGTTCATTAAATAGTTTTGATCCAGTCGAAGAGACACAATATGATTTGCGAAAGAGTTGCTTGTAGCCTAGCATACTATCTCATATTGGCGATATACCTACTGTTAAAACCGAGCTAAACACAACTCAACTAGATACCTCAGAGAATACTCAAACATTGTGTGGTATGAACATATTTGTAACTAGAAAGCCATATGCCCGTGCTAGGTAAACATCTCCTCAGCAGAAGATGGTGAGGCCGCCTGTCAATCAGACTATACTTTTGATAATCGAAAACACTTACGTGTTATGTGGTGTGATCATCAGCCTCTGCAGATTGGCCAGTGTAGGACTCATGTCGGTGATGGGGAGGCCTCTCGCCCATAATAGCTGCGACGAGCACGTGTTCATAGAAAGAATCATTCATACCCACAGTCTCATGGTATCAGAATGGCTCGAGTAGGCCTCATGTTGATGGGGGGGCCTCTTAGGGCCTATTAGTAAGATAAAGATTACTTACGGGTTATGTGGTGTGATCATCAGCCTCTGCAGATTGGCCAGTGTAGGCCTCATTTCGGTGATGGGGAGGCCTCTCGCCCATAATAGCTGCGACGAGCACGTGTTCATAGAAAGAATCATTCATACCCACAGTCTCATGGTATCAGAATGGCTCGAGTAGGCCTCATGTTGATGGGGGGGCCTCTTAGGGCCTATTAGTAAGATAAAGATTACTTACGGGTTATGTGGTGTGATCATCAGCCTCTGCAGATTGGCCAGTGTAGGCCTCATTTCGGTGATGGGGAGGCCTCTCGCCCATAATAGCTGCGACGAGCACGTGTTCATAGAAAGAATCATTCATACCCACAGTCTCATGGTATCAGAATGGCTCGAGTAGGCCTCATGTTGATGGGGGGGCCTCTTAGGGCCTATTAGTAAGATAAAGATTACTTACGTGTTATGTGGTGTGATCATCAGCCTCTGCAGATTGGCCAGTGTAGGCCTCATGTCGGTGATGGGGAGGCCTCTCGCCCATAATAGCTGCGACGAGCACGTGTTCATAGAAAGAATCATTCATACCCACAGTCTCATGGTATCAGAATGGCTCGAGTAGGCCTCATGTTGATGGGGGGGCCTCTTAGGGCCTATTAGTAAGATAAAGATTACTTACGGGTTATGTGGTGTGATCATCAGCCTCTGCAGATTGGCCAGTGTAGGCCTCATTTCGGTGATGGGGAGGCCTCTCGCCCATAATAGCTGCGACGAGCACGTGTTCATAGAAAGAATCATTCATACCCACAGTCTCATGGTATCAGAATGGCTCGAGTAGGCCTCATGTTGATGGGGGGGCCTCTTAGGGCCTATTAGTAAGATAAAGATTACTTACGGGTTATATGGTGTGATCATCAGCCTCTGCAGATTGGCCAGTGTAGGCCTCATTTCGGTGATGGGGAGGCCTCTCGCCCATAATAGCTGCGACGAGCACGTGTTCATAGAAAGAATCATTCATACCCACAGTCTCATGGTATCAGAATGGCTCGAGTAGGCCTCATGTTGATGGGGGGGCCTCTTAGGGCCTATTAGTAAGATAAAGATTACTTACGTGTTATGTGGTGTGATCATCAGCCTCTGCAGATTGGCCAGTGTAGGCCTCATGTCGGTGATGGGGAGGCCTCTCGCCCATAATAGCTGCGACGAGCACGTGTTCATAGAAAGAATCATTCATACCCACAGTCTCATGGTATCAGAATGGCTCGAGTAGGCCTCATGTTGATGGGGGGGCCTCTTAGGGCCTATTAGTAAGATAAAGATTACTTACGGGTTATGTGGTGTGATCATCAGCCTCTGCAGATTGGCCAGTGTAGGCCTCATGTCGGTGATGGGGAGGCCTCTCGCCCATAATAGCTGCGACGAGCACGTGTTCATAGAAAGAATCATTCATACCCACAGTCTCATGGTATCAGAATGGCTCGAGTAGGCCTCATGTTGATGGGGGGGCCTCTTAGGGCCTATTAGTAAGATAAAGATTACTTACGGGTTATGTGGTGTGATCATCAGCCTCTGCAGATTGGCCAGTGTAGGCCTCATGTCGGTGATGGGGAGGCCTCTCGCCCATAATAGCTGCGCTATGCACTTGTTCAGTAGGAACATGGCGTAGCGAAATAGGGTCGTGTCTCCGCCGCGAGCGAAGAGGGGTATGCTGGAATGTAAAATGGATTTTGACATGAAATTGTCAAATATGGGGTTTGGTCCCAAGCCGACCCCGGGTTCTTTAGGATGCAACCGGGAAAAACGCTAGGAGGACGATCTGTTTAGCCCTTAATTGACTGGTCAGTCAACTTTAAGGACACCAGTTTTTTTTTCTAATGCATTTAGGGCAGGCTGCACCAACTTACGATTACAGACCGATCAACGTTAAATATGGCGCCGGCAGCTGTCATTCCATAGAAACTGTCAAACTTTCCATACATTCTAATTTTAACGAACACCGCTTCCAACTACAGAAGTTTAGGTGCAACCTACTCTTAGCCTCCAATACGGGTCACCATTCGTCCCGATATTGCGCCATTGTTTGGTAGTTCATGACATAGGCCTCCCCCAAAGAGTGCCATAATGACCAGTCCTGCACCACCCGCATCCAGCGGACTCCCGCGACCTTTACTAGGTCAGGCTAGTTCTGGGCGTCCTCGGATAAAATTCGCAGGCGCAAGCGTGATGAGAGGCGAGAAAATCTACATAGCTCTTTCTAATTAGCACAGTGCGAGTGAGACAGATGCTCCTGTGTCAAGCTAGAACTGCGCGATTTACGATATAATAAATAATAATTATAAAAATACATTTATTCACTCCACCACAAAGCATCATTCTTACAATTAATGACAAAGGCAATGTTACAGATAGATATGTCGCAGGGAAATGGCCAAAACAGAGATTTGAACAAAACTCTAAGGGATATGATCAAATCACGCAGGATGTTAAAATGGCGAATCTATTTTATCATTTGCCTAGAATAAATCAGTCATTTGATCAAATCTCTGAATCTGTTTAGTGAAATGACGAAATCGGCCAAAAAAGGCAACTCGTTTTTTCATTTCACTAGATTTATTCAGTGATTTGATAAAACCCCTGAAACGCGTTAGTGAGTTGACGAAACAAACTCGCAGAGTCAACTCGTTTTATCATTTCACTAGACACGTTTAGTGTAATGATGAAAATCTCAACTCTAGTACAGATTAAGTCGCTCGTGCGGTCGTGTTATCTCCCTCCTGCACCAGAGATTTGATCAAATGACTGATTTTTTCTAGACAAATGATAAAATGGATTCGCCATTTAACATCCTGCGTGATTTGATCATATCCCTTAGAGTTTTGTTAAAATCTCTGTTTTGGCCATTTCCCTGCGACAGATATACAAGACTTGTGCGGTGGAGACTGGTGCCTGAACTAGGGGGAACCTGTATTTCAGGTCACCAGGTCTCTAATCCCCAGATGTCTGCAGATATCATAATGTTTTAATACAATATGAATGAAGGAGCAAAACATAAAAAAAGAATAGCAAAGCGAGGTAAAAAGAAAAGAAAATGAAAATAATAATAATAATAAGAAAGTGGAGTCATCTTGTGTGTGTGTGTGCGTGTGCGTGTGTGCGATAGATACGATAGTTTACTCGTAACTTTGACTCACTTAGGATCTGGCAAGTCCGGTGTAACGTCCAATATCTTAGTAGCCGAGCCCAGCAGCGTGATCCTGTATCTGAGCGGTATGTTCAAGATGGCCGCGGCGAGCACGGCGGCCTGCGCGGCCGCGCCGGCCGCCGCCGCGTCCGCCGCGGCCGCGGCCGCCACCGCCACCGCGGGGGGCCGCGCCGCGTCCGAGCACACCGCCAGCGGGACGGAGCAGATCTTCCAGGTCGTGGCGTCCACCTCGAATAATACCAGGTTGCTTTTGGATTCTTTTCTTATTACAAAACTAATCTTATTCTATACTATTAAACGAGCAATATTTGCATATATTGTTTTATATTTTACATTTTATATAATTATTGTACAAACCTAACTTAAGAGGAAATATAAATCAAGAAATAATAAATATTAGGGAACAATCTTACCCAACTCGACCTAGTCCCAAACTAAGCAAAGCTTGTACAAGTCGACACACGTAAAAAGAGCTCTGGCGGCCATTAATGACGACGACGACTGCTTTCATGGTAATGACAACTATGATCACGATCGTGATAATGGCGGTCACGATCATGATCACGATGTGCAAGATTATGATGAGAATCACGATAATGACAACGATGGTCACGCTAATGACTACTGTGGTCATGATTATGATGACGACGGTCACAAATTACGACGACAGTCACGATAATGATGACAACAGTAACGATAATTATCAGTATGACCACCAAAGATAACAATCATAGAGCACTAACCTGTTCAATATAGAATATTTCCGCCAAATGTTGCAACAACATGTCAGTATGTGTGGCTAGCTCTCGATGGGTCCCCGCAGCCAGCTCCCTCAAGGCACAGGCGGACTGACGTTGCTCTTTCAGTCTGTCTGTGCGGCGGGAGAGGCTGTGGTAGCCCTGCATTAGTTCTAGACCTGCAATAATACACAATAAATAACTCTTTGGCACTCTTTGGGGGAGGTCCAGCAGTGGACGTCTTTCGGCTGATATGACGATGATGACGACATAACTCTTGTAACAAGAAGACATTTATCTGACACTTATACATAAGCGGGGTGAATCATTCGGCATCAATTCATCATGAAAATCTATCGGGCATCAATTGAAGTGTGAATTATAAATAAATAAATATTAGGGGACAATCTTACACAAATCCACCTAGTCCCAAACTAAGCAAAACTTGTAATATGGGAACTAGACGACGATAAACATACTTATATATGATCGAATTTAAACTTTCGTGAGACATGTTGAAATAATAATAATAATGTAATCCTTTATTTACGAAACAAGAATGATCAGGTAGGTACATAAAAATATCCGCAACGCAGGCTTCGTTAATTGCGTACAAACAAACATCCCCTTAGGTAGGTACTTAACTAACAATGATAGAATCCGCAACAGGCTTCGTCAATAACACGTTATAACCTAAACTAACAAAAAGGACCGCTCCGGATCGTTACTGGCCCGAAAGTTCCCATGACACTGGCGGCGTTGCCACGCTGAATGGCCAAAGAAATCTGTTGAGCTGTTGTTGATACTAATAATTACACGGTTCAACTCAAGTATTAAATGTCACTACGGGCGACATGTTTCGAACTCTTCGGGAGTTCTTCTTCAGGATCGGCGGTGTCGCTTGAATCACTGCCCGCGCCCGTTCCGAACACCGTGCGACGCGTGATGTGTAGTGAATGAACCGTGTCATTATTAGTATTATACTTATATATAGATAAAATAAGAAATTATTATTATATCATTAATCTCTCTGTTAAAACATATAAAATACAATACTAATAATAATAACATAAACAAGTTTACAATATTAAAAACCCAAATTACCTAATTATAACTAATCGCCCCCAGCCGTTCCTGGTGCAAAAGTCCCCATAATACTGGCGGCCTTCCCACGCTGGGTAGCCATGGAAAGCCTTTGCACCAGAAACGACTGAGAGCGGGGGTCCTCTTTTTGTCCGAGTCGACGGCTATAGACGGTTATAGATAAATAAATACCTACTTAAATACATAGAAAACATCCATGACTCAGAAACAAATGTTTGAACTTATCACACAAATAAATGCCCTTACCGGGATTCGAACCCGGGACCTCTTGCTTCGTAGGCAGGATCACTACCAACTAGGCTACCGAGTACAGAGGTCGTCAAATGGTTCATGAATAACGGAGTTCGGAGGTAACACCTTTTTTTTTGAAGTCGGTTACTAATAATAATAAATAGTGCCTACGTGAAATCTAGAGCTTAGGTCCCAAAGTGGACTCCGAACTCCTTAATAGCTAGGCTAGGAGAACGATGATTTTGTATCTTTTTATAAACAAAATATTCACCTAAATCCTGGTTCTCCTCGCACAACTTAGCGTGCATCTCTTTCAGCCGCCGTATGTTGGCCAGCTTGCTGTCCCGCTCGTCCGCTAGCAGTATCCGTTTGAATCGCAGTATTTCTATCTGCTTCGTTAGCCTCACGTGCTCTGCCCTTTGAAAGGGCGAAGGTTTTGACTGGAAGGAAACAATCCAAATTCAAAATTACAAATGTTTTTTTAAGCATTGCACTCCATAGCAAACAGTAACAACGAACGGTTACGGTTACTGTAACCAGGTTCAGTAGTGTCGTGCGTAGAAATAATGCCATTCGTTCGTTTTTATATGTATTTGTATGGCTTCAAGGTATTTGTTGCTATGGGCCTTCGATGCCTGAAATAAATGGTTTATTATTATGTCATTGCCAATCGTTCGCCAACCACGTACGCACTGGTTACTGTACCAGTTCGGTTTCGGTTGCAGCTCGCTAGTGAAAACCGGGCTTTACGTGTAGAGTCCAAGTCATCATTTAGAGGGGTCATTTTTTTTTGCTTGTTGCGATTGTTACGTCACCTTGAACACTTTTTCAAATTATAATTTTATACGATTTAAATCTTTTAAATATACTTGGCAAGAACATCAGAGAACAGAAGAGAAGTTGATTTAACATTACAATTTTTAAACGCAAAGGAGAATGCCCAAACAATTAGCCTGGATCTTCCAGAGATATAAAAAAAAAACATTCGGAGTCACAATCGGAAAAATACTTAAATATCGAATACGTACTTAGAACCAGATATGGATGAATAGGTATCCATACTAATATTATAAATGTGAAAGTGTGTCTACCTGTCTGTCTGTTACCTCTTCACGCTTAAACCGCTGAACCGATTGAGATGAAATTTGGTATGGAGATAGTTTGAAGGACATAGGATAGTTTTTATCCCGGAAATCATCCCCTGAGGGGATGAAATGGGGGGTGAAAGTTTGTATCGAGCTACGATATAAACGAGTTCCACGCGGACGGAGTCGCGGGCAGAAGCTAGTTTATTATAAGGCATAGAATTTTTACATTCAACAAACAACACAATGCCAATACACACTGTCCCGACTATACACTTTACAGCGACACTACGTCAGAGTTAAATAGGGACTTGTCGGGCTATAATTAGTAAATTAATAAGTAACGAACATGTCACATTTTTTCACATAGACGGTAGTGTCATCTATGTAGTTATTATGTCACATTAGAATATTCACATAGATCTTAGCGACATCTAATGTAGTTTTTATGTCAACATAACCTCTTTCCTAGCAAAGAAAAATGTTGCAGTCGACCATCGGAAAATTTAATGTTAAACAATAACGTTTTAAACTACGTTTCTAGTCAATGCCTCGTTCATCATCATATCAGCCGAAAGACGTCCACTGCTGGATATAGGCCTCCCCCAAAGAGTGCCAAAGTGATCGGTCCTGCGCCACCCGCATCCAGCGGTCTCCCGCGACCTTTACCGGGTCATCAGTCCACCTTGTGGGGGGCCTACCCACGCCGCGCCTTCCGGTATGTGGTCGCCACTCGAGAACCTTTCCGCCCCAACGGCCATCGGTTCTACGTGCTATGTGCCCCGCCCACTGCCACTTAAGTTTAGCGATTCGGAGGGCTATATCGGTTACCTTGGTTCTGCTGCGGATAGCCTCATTTCTGATGCGATCGCGCAGAGAAATTCCCAACATGGCCCTCTCCATAGCCCTTTGGGTGACTTTGAGCCTTCTTATGAGGCCTATATGCCTCGTTCCCAATTCCACAATTATAATATAGTTATCTTATCTTATCTAGATGAGGGCCTTTTCGGATACACTTCGACCCAATGGGATCTTTTGTGCATTTGCTCTCTCCCTTATGCCTACTCCCAAGCTCGGTCCAGCATTTCCACGAAACGGATGATGCAGCTCAGCGGGAGCACCTTGAATTCCATTGGTTGCGGATAGCCGTTATCAAAGTAATTCATTCTCTGTCTGGCATTCTTTGTATGATATAATAACTTCCGAATCCGCTATTAGTAATTGGGGGGCAGCAAGCATAAGAATTTGAAAACGAATATATGTAAAGCACCAACCTTAAAAGATAGGAGATCATTCAACTTCAGCCCCAGTCTCGGCCCATTCGAAACTGGCTTCTCTTCCTTCATTTTACCATTCTTCACGCCAACACTATTTTCCTCATCGTCGGGCGAAAACAAGTTCCGTTGCGACCTTCTTTTCAACTTCACTTCATCGTCAAATTCGTTGAGCGTTAAACTAGAAGTCAATGCAGAATTTTTGTATATCTTCTCTTTAATATCCTGCACCGCCTCCTGTTTCTTCTTTATAGAGTATTGTAGTATATGTAGCTTCTGTAGCTTATCAGAATTATAGCTTGGTCGGATCTCTGACTTAAGAAAACTTAACGAGTGGTACCGATATTTGGGTTTATCGGATTCGTTCCTTAAATCATAATTTTCAGCTGTCTCGCTCAAATCTATCTTGCTTATGTCTTCTCTAGAAGCGTTCTCTGAAATATCACAGTTTTCATCACATGTACGAAATTCCTTCACGTCCAGCTTATCTGGCGAATGTTCGTATATTAAATTAGGGTCTATTTTTCCGCTCCTTTCGTTAGTTTGGGCTATGTTGAGACTGGCAGAGTTTTTGATGGTGGGAAAATTCTGCTTAAACCCCCTTTCGACTGGACTATTGCTTTTTGAATACTCTTTCTCTGTTCTTCTAGAGTATTTACTAGGGGATATCGACCTGGCTTCGTTCACTTTATGATGGAGAATGAATTTGGATTCTAAAGTGACTTTAGACAGATTCGTTTTGCCAGAAGAGTCCGAAGATAGCGAGCTGTGTTCCATCTCGTTTTCCGGCGGTATTATATCTAGTTTGAGACTTTTATAGGAACAGAAGTATCCGCCAAGCATTTGAAAAACTAACGTATTGCATTTAAAGCAGTCTGACGTGAAATTCAACGCTAAATTGGCCCCTAGATACCTCAAGCCGGTGAAATAGACCCCCCAAGTTTGAATGAGTGTGTCCTGCCTGTCAGTTTCCCCGTAATCTTTGTTGGGCGGTATATGACACCATATGCGGATGACAACGTTCGTTGACGACATACGGTGAGTTATTTCTGAAAGGGAATGACGTCATTGTTAGATATATCAGTTTGATTCAATTACGATGACGCAAATCGTTTAATGGAGATGATACATTGAAAAGTAGAGTGACATCCATACTTCCATACTAATATTATAAATGCGAAAGTGTGTCTGTCTGTCTGTTACCTCTTCACGACTAAACCGCTGAAACGATTTAGATGAAATTTAGTATAGAGATAGTTTGAGTCCCAGAGAAGGACAGCATAGTTTTTATCCCGAAAATCATCCCCTAAAGGAGTGAAAATTTGTATGGAAATGAACCGATTTACATGTCATGTGGCTTAGTGATAGTTTTAATCCTAGGGGAGGACATAGGATAATTATTATCCCGGAAATCATCCTCCTAGGGAGGGGGGGGGTGCAATGGGAGGTGAAAAATTGTATGGCACTCTACACTATCAGGTGACATGGTGGGTGAAAGTTTGTATGGAGCTGGTTTGCACAATCGGGTGCTACTCAGACGGGCAGAAGCTAGTAGGCTATATTTTATCCCGTGGCTCTGTCTGGGTTCTTAGCAATTATTTAAAACAATGACGCGTAGTTTCAGTGTCCGAGAGGCAACCGGATGGCTCGCGGTATTTGAGCTCCTGCCTCGCGACAGTAAAAATCTTATGTATGATTTTTTTTTCTATCTCCGCCCCAGTTCAATTTGGCTCAATTCGGGTTGCACAGGGCGGTTCCACAACACATCGGGAGCTGCTCTTGGACACTGCAATTACGCGACATTTCCCTGAATAAATGCGCGGGCCGAGCCGAGCGAGCAGCTAGCGTTGGTTAAAAATTATAGTATCAATTCGTGTCAGCTATTATAAAAATAAATTTCTAACACATGGACTCTTAAACCCAGATAATATAATCTCCTTTTAACTGTTCTAGCAAAAGCATTATATCATTTTGAACTACAAAATAGCAATAAGGTTCATATTACCTAAAACTATGAATGCGTATAAACAATAATTTGCATACTTGCTTGGACAATCGCGTACCAAGATATAATACGCTTTTGCACCTTATAGCATTGTGATAAGGGCGATAATAACATGCATGTCTATTGTTAAGTTATGTGGGTCATGCATGACCCACATAACTAGGATGAAGTTTATCAACAGTAGTGAGTCATGTATCAATGACTTCAGTGTTTATTAGGTTGATAAAATATATGTGCCAAGTAATGTCGGATTTGTCGGAACATGTTTTTACCTCACACGTGGCTATAAAGGGTAGATTACCGCCCTCTACGCGTGCAGAGTCTGGCTTCCTGGCCGGAGATGTTTTTTTTTAATCCTACACGGGCGGTAGTATAGAAAGCCTCAGGTAACATGTTCATTGTCCTTACCTTTGGCTCGAGCTTCAAATACGCGCCCTAAACAGGTTATTAATGTACAGTTAGCATTGTATAGTTTGTAGCCACCAAAATCATCAACACACCCTTACTCTTTTACTAATAAAGACCTGACCCCGTATCATGGTCGGCCTTATCACACGATAAGTGACAAGATAGAGCGTCCGTCACTGGCTGACACCGTTCGATAGAACGAGACGACGCTCCTATCTTGTCACTTATAGCGTGATAAGGCCGACCATGATACGAGGTCTGTACCTAAATGTCTGTTGGAGATTTTACAGTAGTAAGCGGAATTTTATGGTATTGTTCCTGTGTTGGTCCAAGATGATATAAAATTCTTGACATGTAGTAGACACACCGTGGATTACCAGTACTAAGCCGAATTTTCTTGTAATATAAACCAGTCATTCAAATACTACTTGACTCCATACTAATAATATTTAAATAATTATATGTTCATTTTTTTTTTTTTTAATGCTTATGATAAGAAAAATGCTTCAAAGTTAAAAAATAAAAAATATATACATATATATATATATAAGGGGACACTCTTACACAAATCGCACTAGCCCCATAGTAAGCTCAATAAGGTTTGTGTTACGGGTCCTAGACGACGATATATTTAATAGATATAAATACTTAAATACATAGAAAACATCCAAGACTCAGAAACAAATATTCATGCTCATCACACAAATATTTGTTCTTACCGGGATTCGAACCCAGGACCTTCAGCTTCGTAGGCAGCGTCACTACCCACTAGGCTAACCGGTCGTCGGTAGTTATGACTATAATGTAATATCTTAGCAGTGTATGCTACCTGAATAAATCTCCTTCCATTTAGGGTGCGACCATTTGTCATCATCATGTTATTATTAAATCCTTGAAAGTTATGACTATAATGATAGAGCCAGATTTAAATGAAGCCAGTGCTTCGTCGAAATAGAGTGTCGGCCTATTTTTCAAGCCAGTGAGCCAGCACTGGCTTCGTCTAAACCTAGCTTAAGACGCTGTCAACACCAAAATGCCCTTGAGGATTTGGGATAGCGCGCACACTGTCTACTTGTATCGGAGTAAACGAGAGCGAGTGTTACTGGGCGGCCCGGTTTTTGAAGATAATTGTAAATTAATATTGAAATAAAAAAAGTGTGGATTATTTGTGAAATATGACTTATTAGCGGTTTAGGTATGAATATGTTGACTTCATGTTTTTAATTGCAGACCCATATGTCAACAAAATAAAGACATAGAACCGTTTAATGATGATTTCAAGACCAATCTTGGTGATTATTTTCTATCGAGCCGATTTTGTCCAATTTTGTATCGAGCCCGTCCACGGTCTTTGAAATATGGTGAATACTAGCTGATGCCCGCGGCTTCGCCCGCGTGGTTATAGGAAAATGTAACATATTGCATGTAACATATTGCATTTTCCCGTGGGAATTAGATGTTTTCCTGCTGGAAAAAGTAGCCTATGTCAGTCTCCAGCTTCTAAACGATCTCCATACAAAAAATCACATCAATACGACGCTCCGTTGCGACGTGAAAGAAGGACAAACAAACACATACACTTTCGCGTTTATAATATTAGTAAGGATTAACATACATTTTTTTTGATGTGCTAGAACAAATAGTTTTTCTTAAAAAAAACTGCTTAAACAACATCAATTTCAATAAAATTAGGTCTTGTCAGCAGCAGTTGCATAGCAGTGTATGGCTACCTGAATCAATCTCCTTCCATTTAGGGTGCGGCGAGCAGATCCTCTCGCTGGTATAGAATGGAGCGGACATGGTGGCGTGGTGCAGCGTCAGGTAGAAGCTGCACTGGTACACACAGCCCTCGGGGGGACGGATGTTATAGCCCACTATCTGTAACCGTGAAATAGCAAAAAGTAATAATAATCCCTTGCTTTATATTATATGAGTATTAGAGATTGCTAGAAGAACAACTAAAGCAAGGAAACGGTACTGGTCATTAAGAGAAGTAATGAAGAACAAAGATATCAATATAGTCCCGACTATCTCAAAAGTTTCCAGTACCATGGTGTGAATTGTACCCGTCAGTTTCGCTCTTCAGGCAATCTTTCTGTCGCTATTCCACTTCACCGAACTGGTTTCATGACCAATTCATTTACCATTCGAATCGCTCGCCTCTGGAACGGTCTACCCGTTAAAATCCGACAGTCTTCGACCAGATACGCGTTTAAAAGATCGTTACGCAAGTTGTTTGCTAGCAGAGCCGTAGATTCTTAGTGTTTCTGTTCTCTATTTTCGTCTGTATATATATTTATATATGTAGGTATTTATATTTGTATGTATTTTTATTTATTTGTCTATTGTTGTCATTTATTATAAATGTATGTTTAATGTGTGTTTATATCTGTAGTTGCACCCACCGCCCACAATTTGTCTGCTTTGCCCAAAGGTTGACTGGTAGAGAATGCTTACGGCATTAAGTCCGCTTTTGTACGACAAGTTGTTCTTTTGTGCAATAAATATTAAATAAATAAATAAATAAATAGTGACAAAGAGGAAGTTGTTTAATACATTTTATTTATTTATTTATTTCCCCACTTACAACTATCTTTACAGGTACTAAACCTAAGACAATAGTGTAACTATTAACATTTTTATCTTACCTAGTAACAACTTATTCTAAGTTATGGCGCCTATAACATAATGTGAACAATGTGGACTTTTTGAATTCAGTCAGAGAACACCAAAACAAATCAATGTTCTCGGCTACTTGTCAGCGGCGCCTTGCCGAGCAGGTTGGTGCGCCCGCGCCGTTCGGCCAGCAGCCGCGGACGGCGCCGCCGCCACACGTACTTGTCGGGCACGTACAGGCATATACATGTGTTCTACCAGTCTTAACCTATGGCAGTCAAACTTGGACCCTAACTAAGAGCAACTTAAACAAACTACAATTATGTCAAAGGGCCATGGAAAGAAGTATGATTGGAGTTAAACTGAGAGATAGAATCAGAAACAAGTGTACTAGATCTAAAACATGTGTAGAAGATGTAACCGTTAAAGTTAAGGCACTCAAATGGAGGTGGACAGGACATATGATCAGGGGCAAAGAGAAATGGAACAAGAGAATTGTATGGTGGTTCCTGAAAGATAGAAAAAGAAAACAAGGACCACCAAAAATGAGATGGGAAGATGAAATTGTCAAATTCGCAGGGAGACAATGGACCAGACTGGCGAGAGACAGGGAAAAATGGAAAGGGATGGAAGAGGCCTCTGCCAAACGGCATACAGACCAAACCGATGTTGTCTGAACCAGTAATATGTTAAGTTAAGTTATTTAATTCGATAAGTTGTGTACAATAATATTTAAACTCTTTAAACTGTAAAATTGTCTGAATAAAAGGCTTATATTATTATTATTATATTATATTTGTTTTAAAGGGCCTCTGCGCTGTTGGCTTCGGCCCCACGCATGCCTTCCAAAAGTCCGGGACCCCATGGTCCTGAGATGCGAAAAAAACATACAAATAATAATAATAATAAAATAATAAATACTCTTTATTGCACCACAACAGGAGAGAAACATTAGAATTTGCTTAACACAATAATGGTAACAACAGGCAGTCTTATCACTTTAAAGCGATCTCTTTTAAGAAAGACCACCTTTGTATAGCAGGAAACATTTAAATTAGAATCGTAATTAATCATATTGTTATCTTAGTGTGTTCCTGATGGTAACTTAAAAGAGCCTGGGGTCTGCTTGGGCAATAGTTGTATGAAAGCGACTACCATCTGACTTTCCAAAGCACAGGGAAAACTAGAACATGTTGGGGTTAGATTGGTTTCCTCACAATGTTTTCCTTCCCCAAAAATTATTTTAATATAACAGTGAAAAAGGCAGTGGGCTCCTAGACATTTATCCTCATAATATACAATGTCTAAACATCTGTATTTCTCTGTCTTTAGGGAGACTATCCAATAGTGTGTAGCAAAGTAGCGGGGCAGCATGCAAGGAAACACTCCTAAAAGCATTGTTAGCCTCTCTCACACATATCTTGCTATTGGTGGATTTTTTCCTAATACACTACTCTGCTACCTTGCACAGCTGGTGAATAAGATAAGATAAGCTTTATTTCCTTACACAGAGTTTGTAAATATATTTTTTGCACTTATTTAATATAGTTTATAGAGTTTTTAAATTGTTTGTTTTTTCTTATTTCACTTATAAATCACTATTTTACATCACTATTTTTCAAATAATTACCCTTCTTCTGTATAAGGACCGCCTATAGCGGTGAAAGCCTCCTCCAAAGCTTTCCAGGCTTCCCTGTCTCTAGCTTTTCTTCCCCAATAGCATCCCACTGTCTTTTTGATATTTAATGACATAATTAAGAGCAAAGCAATACCACAACAGTGGACACATGCAGAGATCACGTTACTGTTCAAGAAGGGGGATGCCACATCAATATCCAACTACAGACCTATTAGCCTCATGCCGTGTCTTTACAAAGTTTTTTCAGCAACGCTACTGAGGCGACTAACAAAAATAATTGATGAAAACCAGCCAGTCGAACAAGCCGGATTCATACGTGGCTTCTCTACGGTGGACCACATACATACACTAAAGATCATTATGGACAAATACAATGAATACAATAAACCACTGTACATCAGCTTTATCGACTACAGCAAAGCTTTTGACTCTATATCTCACGAATCAATATGGGAAGCGCTATCAGTGCAAGGCGTTAACAAGGACTACTTGAATATATTAAAACAGATATACAGAAAAAACACAGCTTGTATAAAAATGGAAGACCTCGGACCAGTATTCAATATAGAAAAAGGAGTAAGGCAAGGGGACCCTCTGTCCCCAAAACTGTTCATAGCGGTCTTAGAACACGTATTTCGGACCTTACACTGGGAGCACAAAGGACTAAAAATAAATGGAGTGTACCTGAGCAATTGAAGATTTGCAGAAACTTAGTACTGCTCTCCGAAGACCCCAAATAACTAGAAATAGCGTTACAGTCACTAACAACGCAAAGCAAAAAAGTGGGACTACATGTAAATGAAGACAAAACCAAAGTTATGACAAACAGGCAGCCTATACAGATCATGCTAGATTCCTCACCACTAGAGTATGTCGAAGACTACATTTATTTAGGTCATTTAATTTCCTTCAAATCAAGCACTGAAAAAGAAGTTGAAAGAAGAATAAAACTCACATGGATTAAGTATTGGTCACTGAAGGAAATTTTCAAAAGTAAAATGTCTATAAAATTGAAAACGAAAGCCATGAACATCTGCCTACTTCCATGTCTCACTTATGCATGCCAAACCTGGCCCCTAACCAAAAAAACGTTGTCAAAACTCAAAGTATGTCAGAGAGGAATGGACAGAAGTTATCTAGGACTGAAACTTAGAGATAGAGTAAGAAACAAATCAATCAGACAAGTAACCAAAGCCACAGACGCAGTAAAACAAACGCCACGACTCAAATGGAAGTGGGCAGGGCACACACAAAGAACAATGGACAAAAGGTGGACAAAGATTGTAACGGAATGGTACCCTATGGACAGCACATGAAGAAAAGGAAAACCACTCTCAAGACGGAGTGATGATATCAGCTGGTGAATACTCACCCTTATATATCGGTTAAAAGGAGCTAATAGACTTTATGTGGACCCCTTGACATCAATTTTATTTCAATGGCAATCATAAATACCAACCAACCAAGGCAACAAAACAAAACATAGCGCCAATTGTCTATTTCACTTGGTTGGGATATACTTACTTGAATGGACTCATACATACTCTAAAAAGCTTCGACTTGTCATGTTTATGGTTGCGTTCGGGAATCTGTTGTCTTTGCGGTATTGTTTTTTGTTTTATATTACTATTATTATTTTTCTTCTTTTTTGTGCGAGTGTAAAATATGTGTTACGCCGTGGAATCACCGGATGGTTCCATCGGAAGATCAGCACTGGCCACCAGGCCAGCACAACGCTGAGATGGAACCATTTTCTGGCAATATTGTTCTCTCTTTTGTATTTGTGATCTATGTGTATGTATGTGTTGTTGTCATGAATAAATGATATTCTATTATATTCTATTCTATTCTAAAAGTGGATAATCTAACAACAATAAATTACATACATTGAAGGTGCATCCTTTATCAATATTATCTTATCATCTTTGTAAAGCAACAAGTATCATTGCACAAATACATTGGCCATCCTTGAACATGATTAGTTCATAAACGGCAATTTGTCGTAATGCTAATTAAAAACAGGGTTTTGACTTAAATTCATAATTTTTCCTTAATAATATAGAGGCTGCTTATGAAGATAAATTGAGTAGGCGTTTGTTGGTAAATGTTGATTTTTCCACAAGTTTAAGGCAAGATAGACACAGGTTTTAATAATATTTTACATACCTGTATGAGACTTCGAAGTCGCAATTGTTGAGTGGCTAGAGGCGTATATTCCCTGCATCTAGGTCTTCCAAACATTGTTAGAACGATAATGAATCTCACGACATAATAACAAAGGTTTTCATCACAGTTAACACCCACGTCGCGATTTTATACGGATTCACGAAGGTGTTACGTTTGTTGCACTCGAATGGACGCGTGAATTCGGAGACATTGTAGCAAATATAATAAATAAAAATACACAATTCAGCTGAGCTGACATGATTCACATGAATGTCAATTTATTTTTCTTTCATTCATTGCACAAAAAGCAAATCGTCTATGGTTAGCGGTAGGGATGGACGGTTTCGATACGATTAATCGATTAATCGATTCCGTAGTACGAGGCTGGCTGCGCCATTCGAGTAGGCGAGAAAAAGGGTGAGAAAAAAATTGTGGCAGTAGTACATATAATAAATTTAAAAGGAAAACTATCACGGCTAAGTTGGCATAACTTTACTAGTTACCGAGTAATTAGTCGCCCAACTTAAAATGTAGGTACTTAGAAAGTAGGCACTTTCGTACAAATCCGGCTGACGCAACTGCACCAGCGCTGTTGGAGTGCGCGTGTCGATGTAACTAAGATAGACAGGCAACTATGGAACCCTACACTGCGCGTGGCCCGACACGCATTTGGCCAATTTTTAGGGTTCCGTACCTCAAAAGGAAAAAACGGAATGCTTATGAGCGTTTCTCAAAAAAAATGCCACTACATTTTTTCGGAGATTTTCTGCAACTTTTATGTTATTTCTACTCAAAATCACGATGTCTTTCCATCCCAATAGGAGAAAAAAAGTGTCCCAAAATTTTCATACATTTTTGAACTTTCCTATTTTGTTACCACCATACAAAGTGTATGGTAAATGGTAACACAATAGGAAAAATATCTTTGGGACAGTTTTTTGTCCTACCAGGGTCGAAAGAGCTCCTGATTCTGAGTGGAAATAGTTTTAAAAAAATCCTAGAAGTACAATTAATAATAGTGGCATTTTTTTTGAGAAACGCTCTTATAGGATCACTTTATTGTCCGTCCGTCCGTCCGTCTGTCAAGACCCTTTTTCTCAGGAACGCGTGGATACCTCAAGCTAAAATTTATACCAAATACTCAGGACTAATGTCCCTTGGAGCTGCGAAAAAATCAAATTTCTAAACCAACGCAATCAAAAGATACAGCCGTTTATACCGCAAATATCAGAAAATTTTCGAAACTCGCAAGGGAATCAAAACTTACAGGGTACTTCCCGTGAACTCAGAATCTTGAAATTTGGTACGAAGCAACGTCTTATAGCATAGGTAAGGGAAAAATTTCGAAAACCGTTAATTTTTAGTTACATCATATAATTTTTTTTTATAATTTTAAAGTTATTACTTATATAGGTTTGTCCGGAACCCTCAGTGCGCGAGTCCGATTCGCACTTGGCGTCGCGTTTTTTTTAATTATAATATTATTAACAATTTCATGGTGTTACATTATTACAGGGCGTAATGTATAATTATTATACATAAGTTCACGTTCTCAAGTTACAATTTAATTGGATACAATTTAACATCAAGAATAATTAGTAGGTATAACTATGGCATGTCAGATTTATAACGATATGAATTATTTGATAATCGATTAATAAACGTTCGGAGCAACCTCGGAATAAGGATAATGGAGCAACTCTAGTGTGTGTTGTCTATGACATTAAATTATAGGAGGACCCAAAGAGAATATAACCACTACGCAAGGACGTATATACATACCTAAACTGGACTGAGTAACTAAGTTTTATTAGTCAATCAAAATTTAACCATAATACCCAGCAACAGTTACACAATTAGATGATAAAAGACAAAATAGAGATCGCGGTCCGAGCGAGAGCACCCAACAGGATGGTGTCCTATGGTGTCTCACTCGCAAAAGTTGCCAATGTAAAAATAATAATGACAGTCGTATTAAAGAATACTGAAAAAAAACCTGCTTATTAGCTGACATTATAATATATAAAAGATAAATAAAAATAATTTAATAAATATGTGGGCACAATCTTACACAAAATGATTAATATAAAAAAAGAGTTAGATACAAGTACGTTGTCTATACGAAATTCCGTGTTTAAAAAAGGCCACCAAATCTGACTGCATACGTTTCCATTGACGACGCGAAACTGAGGCAAGTTGGTGCAATTGACTCAGTTTTAGTGTGCCACTTTTGTAGCGCTTATAACTCATCTAAGTAGGTACCCGCAAAGAGAGGGGTGTTATAAGTCTAACGTGTCTGTCTGTGTATCTGTCTGTGGTATCGTAGCTCCCAAACGAATGAACCGATTTTCGTTTAGTTTTTTTTTTGTCATAGATAATTTTATCCCGCGTGTTCTTAGCCATGTTTCATGAAAATTTGTTCAGCCGTTTGAAGATCATCAGCTCATTAATAGTTGATGAGGGGATCTGACTACTTTCCTTATGTCCGATCGATTCGAAATTTGGTACCGTGTTAATACTTCAATGATATTAAAAGTATATGGTAAGGTAACCATGACCTGATCAGCCGTTTGAAGATTATCACTTTAAAAAGGACAAAATATAAGTAAAATAAAAATTTAAAAACCCCCCCTACACAAAACATAAACTCTAAAAACGAATAAATAATATTTAAAACCTATCATAATTATTATAGTCACATATATTATGTAAGTTCAAATATTTTTTAATCACATATAAATAAAGTGCAAGAGGATTAATTCCTATACTGTTAAACGAGCAATATTTGTCTATATATACCTATATAATATATACCTACTTGAAACCACGTTTTCGGAAACGGCTTAACGATTTCGAATGTGG
Organism: Epinotia bilunana; assembly: GCA_947049275.1. Classification (NCBI taxonomy): domain Eukaryota; kingdom Metazoa; phylum Arthropoda; class Insecta; order Lepidoptera; family Tortricidae; genus Epinotia; species Epinotia bilunana. The sequence continues at coordinate 2,084,503 of OX346274.1, forward strand.
AATATAGTTGTTTACGGGGGCGAGAAATCGACTTAGCTGGGCTGGGTCTTGTGTCTGGCAAAATCCGTTTTCTCCGGTTTTTCCTGCTTTCACCCGAGTAGAGCTCGCTCGTTCACCCAGAGATTTCTATGTAAGAAAGCAGTTTACGAAGAGTAATTTTTCCGAAAGCATCATTGTTCCGAAATTTCAAAATTCCGAACTCCATTTACCGCGTGCGTCCAAACGAAAATTTGGACGCAGATAATTTTCAGAAATTCTAAATAGGTTAAGTTAATTAGGTACCGTCAAATACGCCAACATTGCCAACAAGGGAATCTTTGCCCGAAAAACGATTCGTAAACATATTCATTTGTGAAGTAAAAATGTAAATATTTATGGCAACACTACTATTTTTAGTAGAAAATAGATTATGTTTGTGGCCACACTGCGTGTCGGACTTGATCCTAAGTTCGCTCAGTAGCCTGTCAGAACTCGTCAAGTTAAGTGTGTTTTATCGCGGGCCAAATCAAGGAGTTGTTTATAAGTGAATTGTACAAAATGGTGAAGCCAAAAGTGAGTATATTTTAATACTTGTTATTTAATATAACGTGTGCATTACTTTAATAATATTTTGAGTAGTATTATCATAATAAATAAGAAATTGTGATGCCGGGCAAGATAACCTTGAAATGTTCAACCCGACCGAAGCCAACATTGCCCACCATTCAAAACGCCTTAGGGTTGTCACCTAAGACTTTTTTTTACTAACTGCATAAGTATATAAGATAAGGGAAGTGTTTTATTGACGAATAGGCTTCTGATCTGATCTCTGATTAAAATCCAACCTCAGACCAAGAATGCTATTCTTGGTCTATTGAAATATAATATTAACAAAAATTACCAAATCGATTCATTAACTTGTATTGAACGCGTTTTTAATACAAGTTAATAAATGACATAAATGTGATAGTTTTTTAGAGCTCTGACTTTATATAATAAGTACGCGATCGGCAAAGCTATTGACATGTATCTAGTACGGAGCTTTTAATCCCGGGATTAATTAGTATACTAAAATCCCGGGTTTGGAAGACCTGCATGTATCAATATTAGTCCGATGACTAAAAGTAAATGACCGGCTCTATAGCCAGTGGCATAGTTATAATTTTTGTAAAAAATAAAAGTTGATTGATCTCGTCATATGTGATCTAAGAATTGTTTATGATAATCCATAATAAAAGTTTTATAAAAAAAAATGTTAATTGATCTCAGTTATAATTATGTAAACGGATATGATTCGTATGAATAACATACCTAATATGTTTATTTTAAAGGAAACCAACGATTATTACTTTACGATTGTTCTATGTGATCTCAGTTATAACTAAGAAAAACTGGCGGAGGCTTGATTTTCGTTTGATTTTTTATAACTACTTAACAAAACTTTTATAATAAAAAAATTTATTCATATTCATATTATATATTATTGATTTTATAATAAAATTGATTCAATTGAGTCATATCATATGTGATGTAAGAATTGTTTATGATAATCCATATTATAAGTAAAAAAAAAATGTTAATTGATCTCATTTATAATTATGATAACGGATATGATTCGTATTATGTTTATTTTAAAGGAAACCAACGATTATTACTTTACGATTGTTCTATGTGATCTCAGTTATAACTTTATAAGAAGTACTGGCGGAGGCTTGATTTGCGTTTGATTTGTTATACCTACTTAACAAAACTTTTATAATAAAAAATTACTGAATTTATATTTTATTTACATCAACATAGTCTCATACTGCAGATCTAGAACAAAAAGGAACATTAAACATAAATAAACTTTAATTTGACAACCCTAGTAGTTTGAAATTGCAGTTTACGTTTTGTATGGAAAGTAGTCAAAATGCTAGGACAACATTGCCAACCCCATTTTTGGCGAAATGTTTATTCATATTGAGAAGATACTTGAAGTAAACGTTAAAATTGCCCAAATTCTTGTTGTAGTTTTTATTTCATTATTTTAAAGGCTATTTTACTGTACCAAAACGACGTGGGCAATGTTGGATAAAAACCCGGATAATTTTGCCCGCTATCTTTACGGCAACGTCAGGTCCTATAGTTATGTTTTTTTTAATGGGTTAAATTAATTTATAATTTGCTATAATATTATTTTTAGGGCAAAATATAATGTACTACTTAACCCGGCGAGCATGATGTGAAAAAAAGTTACATCAAGCATGAGGCAGGGTATGACATGCCCGAAATGTAATTTACCGTGAAATAGTTTTAATTAATTTCATTTATTTTTTTGTGATGTATATTGTTTAATAATGAATTATTTAATGGATTTAAATCAAACACAATTTTTAATCATTAAATTATGTTTATTTATTCGAGTTTACCTTATGCTTTGTAATTATAGGAACAAAATTTTAGAGGTTTACAAAAATCAACATATAAACAAAATAAACAGTATTTGGAATAAAAATCAACTTTTAACTAAAACATAATGAGATCCTCTCGTTAAAAAGCCCTAACAATATTTTTTTTATTGTAAATTATGGTTAATCACTGCCATCGACATCATAACAATTTCCGCACATGAAATTAGCATGCTCCATAGATATAGGCTTGCTGCAAGCTTTACAGGAATGTTGGGTTTTTCAGTCCTTCTTGTTTGGAACAAAAAGCAAATCAAATAAACCAAAGTCTATACATTGAAACCTTGAAAGTAACTAAGAATAATTAAAAACAGATATATAAATATGTACGTAAAAAAATACGTCTAAAATCACGCAGGGTGTGACATACCCGAAGCAGGGCCATGCACGAATATTCCGGCCGACGCCTCGCATCGCACTGCTGTCACGCCACTATCCCCTCCCCCACATCTCTACCTCCAGCTACTGAGCGGGCTAGTGTTGCCAGGCAAAGATTTTAAAAATGCCGACACTTTTCAATAATGTCAGGGTATGACATACCCTGGGTCATGCTCGCCGGGTTAATCCTGTTTTCACAAAAAAAATTAAGAAAACTCGGAAGGTGTTTCTTTTTTCCATCAATTTTTTATATGAATCTTTGATTTTCAGTCATGTCGGCCCCTCGTAAAAGATTTGGTGATGTAAATTGTAATCATTCATGTACCAAATGATTCTTGTTTACTACAAAATTGAGAACCGAAACGACACTTCTCACTGCAAAATTTGTAAACGACTCCCAAGAAAACTCATTTTAAATAAATAAGGTTTAGAAAAATAAAATTTGAACTGTTAGCCCCTAGTTTAAGAAATGATTATTTAAGTAAGTTATCAGTTTTTTTAATAAATACTAATAGTTACGTCGTGTAGAGGAGCCATAAGGACGCTTAAGGCTGCACATTCGAAATTTTCGTGAAAATGAGTTGTTTTGTAACCGTTTTATACATTATAATGTAACATTTTTGCGGTCGGAAAAAATATATCATAATCTGCAAGATATGCGACGGGTCACAGTTTTCGTAGAAATCCATTTTAACAATAAAAATTAGAGAAAAAGAAATCTAGTCACCCCTATTTTTTCACTTGTAACCATTTTACTGCTCCATTTTTTATCAGAATAACATGAAATTTTATAACTTTCTTCATACAATAATGAACAAGGGCATCATTTTCTTACTTTCTTAATTTTCTTCAAAATTTATCTCTTTTTCTGAAATATTCCGCCAAAGTTCCTACGCCTCCCCGTTTTCGTCCATACGGTCAGTGCGGAACGAGACACGTTGCATGACGGACCCGTGTCAATTTGCGCTGCGCCGAAATTTTTAAATATTATTTTAAATAAGGTTCTTGTATAAATACAGGATGGTCAGTTAACTGTGTTGGCGTTTGTACCTAATTAACATTTACGTAGGTATAGTTTAGATTTTGTTTTTAGTTCAAGATGGGAAATAATAATAATAAATTCTTTATTTCAGGCCAGTTTGCCCATAGATTGTTAGTAACATACAAACTTACGATACTAGAGTTAGTACGTCTTAGCTTAGGTCGCACAAATTTTTCAATAATTATTTTGGGTCTTTGGGGTTAAATAAGCGCAGGAGGAAAATACGTAATATCAAGAAATTTTACAAGAGAAGAGGTAAAAGAATACACTAGTAAATACCTATTCTATTAAAGTATCAACTATCTAAACAGTATCAAAATTGGGAAATCGCTAAAACCAGACATTTTATTAGTAAATGTATTTACAATATCTATTGCTTAGGAGCATGAACAATTATAGAAACAATATTGTTTTATCTGCTCGTATTAATGACTGTCAAGTGTTAATAGAATAAGTTCTAATACAAATTGTGGCCTTGGCAAATATTGTAAAGTACTTACAATATTTGCCAAGCCCACTACGCCCACACCTATGGGTTGCATGCCAACTCCAAGTTTGATACAGAGTTATTATTTGATATGAAACAAAGTATGGTTAACGTACAACTAATCTATAAGTATATATTTACCCGAGGCCGATTTCTGTACAGTCAGCATAATATAGTTAGTAGCAGCCAAGTTAGCCAAATATATCGGAACGTTCATTCATCGAAATAGTCTTTGTTACTATAAGTAGGAGTAAGGAATTGTTTGCGATATATATGGCTACTTTGGATGCTACTAACTATCTGTTGCTGACTGTACACGCCATCATCATCAAATCAAGGAAGTAGAACGTAATAAATATACCGAAAATAAGTTTAAAACTTAAAGAAAGAAAGAAAGAAAGAAAGATACATTTATTCACAAACACACAGGACACACGTGTTAAACAATAAAATAATCAAAAAACAGAAAACAGATAAAACATGAAACAAGTGTGTCTCTGCGGCAGTGAACCGGACAGTGGCTCAGCATTATGCTGAGGTGTCAGACACCTGCAGCGCTGATTTTCAGCGCTTAACAACCTTACACTTACACAAAAGGTAACGGACAGACATATTAGTATGGAGTATGGATATATAATATTAGTATGGAGTATGGATATGGAAGTATGGATAGTATGGATTATATGTCTTTCCCGCTCACGGGACAATGATGTCCCGGACCTTTGGGAGGCGTGCGTGGAGCTCTGAGCCAACACGTAGAGGCCCTTTTGACAATTTAATGAAATGCAAGGAGTACACCAAGCGGATGCTGTCTCTGCCCGTGTCATGGGACGCACACAGAAACAGCACCCGCTGGGGTGTAAAAGTCTATTGCTAGTTGATGGAATCTGAATAAAACGGGCTATTGGGTGAAAATGATTGACTAGTAGCTGGGCTATTGGATGAAACATCGGACGCCTGCCCAATAAAACTGTTTCACATTTTATCTCTGGCAGACGGTGACTCGCTAACTGCTAGATGGGCCCCTATTAATAGCGACATAAAAAATGGCCTAAGGGCAACAGTAGGTATGGATTATTATTATTACCTTTATATTTTTTTCGCACTATCCGTCTCTCTCTTATTAGAATATTTAGTAACAGAGGTATAGTGCGAGAAAAATCGAATAATGTCTCGGCCGTCTAGTGCTAGGCGTGCTGAGGGCCTACCGCGAAACGAAACCGAACTTCGTTTGTGTATCTCCCTCTCTGTCGCGCTTGCTAGTTCGAGCGACAATGAGAGTTATTCGAACGAATTACGTTTTCAATAGCACGGCTAGCACGAGACGGCCGCGACATACTCTCGATTTTTCTCACACTATACCTCTCTTTCCTAATGTTCTAATAAGAGAGAGACCGATAGTGCGAGAAAAATCGAGTGTATGTCGCGGCCGTCTCGTGCTAGCCGTGCTGACGGAACTACACTAATCGTAAGTAAATAGTATTATAATAGTAGGGACATAATTTTTGAACTTAATCAATTATGTAATAAATGTATGACAAATATCACGTTTCAATTAAGCATGACGAATGTCACCCACCCATGTCCACCCTTGCATTGGTAAAGATGCGCGATGACGCGTCTGTAACTTAATCTATGTAACGCTTAATAAACGACGGTCGAGGCTCCGCCCATACGCTCAAGGACTTTAGCGGGTATACAAGCCTTAACGATTATAGCGGTACCTACCTGTGGACTTTCAACTTGAAACACTTACCATTTATTTAGGTCCATATTCAAAGGACGATATATCTGAGATACGTCTTTCTCTGTACGTCTAGCACAACTTGCCGACAAATCGCTTCGCGCGCGACTGCAAATTCGAAACGGAGGGTATATCTTTCTGGACTTGCTTCGCGGCGCGGCGTCAGTTGTGCTAGCCTCCCTGATGGAGGGATCGGTGTTACGGAAGATCGCTGAGCTTACTATTGTATGTCTCAGCAACGTCATCAACGTTAACATACTTACTTACTTTTAGTTATTTTTACTAAACTTAATGTACAGTTAGTAGCAGCCAAAGTAGCCAAATATATCGGAACACGTCTTTATTATTACAGACCCCGTAGCATGGTCGGTCTTATCACGCGATAAGTGACAAGATAGAGATTGTGATTGATGATTGTTTTAAATTGGTATTTCTGTCTGTCCTTGTTAATTATTATTGTAACAAATTTATTGTATGTACCTGGTGAGCTTTCTGTAAATTCATTTTATTTATATAATACAAAGAAAATTTGTAAAATATAATGTATATTTTCAATTAGCGGTAAATGAATCTGAATCTCCTCGCCTGCGCGGCGCGCGGGAGCGGGGGTAGGACGCAAAGGATGCGCAGGCGAAGGGTAGGAGGCCTCCGTCCAATACGCATCTGTTATAAGCCTGCTCTATACAGTGGGCCATCACGACTCATCGTACAGGACGCAACTATGCGTTAGACGGAGAAAGACATCGCCGCGCAATAAGCCATCCGACACCACTACCCTCTCTACACGCTGCACCAGCCTAGTGGGCCAGCAGGACGGCCCATCGTGTGGAGCGGGCAATAGATTTGATACGATGTTTGTTCAATAAAAGCAACTTAAGTCTTTATTTCACTTACTATGAGATAGCTATACAAGTAACGTTGTGATGAGGTAACTCTATAAATCAGGGTAAGAACGTAAATAATAATGACAAAGATTGTGTTTATTTTTAATGAATTGTAGTTGAACGCATTCGGGGCAGAAAGTTTTTTGTTACATTGCGATCGCAATATCTTCAGCAGAAACAAGGTAACCAATATAGCCCTCCGAATCGCTAAACTTAAGATGTATTCCATCCGTTCTATTTCTTCCTTTTCCATTAAAAATAAAAAGATAATAGACTCCAAACACATTCTTCTTCTAGTGGCGATGGTTCAGCCTGCGGTACCAGAAAGTAGCGCTATTACATTCATAATATATATGCGACGATTGCTCCTGCACATATAACGCCTCCAAATACCATGATGCAGATATTTCTCATAAAGCTCCATCTGAAAGCGCATTTATGTTAAGATTGTGACAAAATCGAAACGCTCGGTGACCTTCAGTTAAGTCTGAGACGGTAAAGTCGCTTTCAGATATATTGCAGCGGCCAAAGTGCTCACAATATCTGAACACGTCTCTAATGCCTCGGGAATAGAGACGTGTGCAGATATTTGTGAGCACTTTGGACGCTCCGATATATCTTTTGTTGTCGTTATTGGGCACGAACATTTTCAACACTAACGAAATATATTAATATAACGTTATGTTATGATATCGCTTTATTTCATAACGTTTTAAAGGTCTGTGAGTAACTACTCAACTGGAGATGACAATCTTACAAACTTCCATTCTTTATAATATCAAGTATAGATTGTACCTGATGTGACCTTTCTGATGGTCCCTCCATGTCACTAGGCAGTCAATGAAAGCGGGAAAAATGAACCCCACCCAAGAACAGACTACTGCACCAAGCTGAAAAGAAAAACTGATAAGCTCCTGTAAACAGTAAGAACATTCTAGAACGGTTTAACAGAAATGGGACCTTCTGTAGGTAGTTACGATAAGGTATTATTTATTTTGTAGTGTAATTGTATTTATGTTGCCCGACTATGACAGAGCCGGAAAGAAGGATATATTTTTAGCAGTCTATGGGGTAAGTAATACGAGATATAACAACTTATCATATAACGATCATAATATATACGCTCACTGTGTATAAGCTTGTTTAGTATAACGTTCATTGCACATAATGAACGTAAGGTATAATGTCAAAATATATATTTTCGTAAAGTATAACGTACTTTAGTTATAATATCAATTGATATATCGATTAAAGCATATAATATTCATAACACCTACGGTTTAAAACATATATTATTCAATTTATCTAACATCAAAAAGTATAATGCTCCCTAACCTAACCTAACCTAACCTGGTTAGGTTAGGTTAGGGAGCATTATACTTTTTGTACGCTCGTCCAATATACGAGAAGATAAAAAATAAAAATGCTGCCATTGAATTTAAAATGTCAACTTAATTTATTTATTTTTTGTTTGCACGAATTCTTAAAACTTATTTGTTTCCTAGGACTGTGCTCAATTTGTTATATTATGTTTTTACGATGATCTGTTTTTTATACAGAAAAGGTAATTATCCTTTCTGTAACAGATCATCATAAAAAATACTGATTTAGTCAAATACCGATCGATCACGATCTAAAATGTTGTCAACCTTTAACCTAACCGCCAGCGTGTCGACGTCACCCCGCTTCGCGGGTGTCTATTTCCGCTCTAAGGGACACAAGATAACCCTAACCTAACCTACAAATAATACCATTGTTAAGAGTATTTATTGTTTTTTACTGCCCTTGTGGGGGGCTTCGCCCCCCGTCCCCCCTCTTTCTGGCTGCCCTAACCTAAGTTTCTGTATTATAATCCTTATACGAAAATAGAATATGCGTTATGAAAGTTATACGTTATGTATGTTATACGAAAAGATATTATATGTTATGATCGTTATACGTTATGTATGTTATACGACATGAAATTAGTCAATTTGAGTTTTATAGAATTAAACGTTATAAAATTTGATTATTATGTCAATTGACCGCTATTCCTTATAAAAGTATTGGTTTTGTTGTTATAGCTAACGTTCATTATATCTTGTGAACGTTATTAATATGAAATTATATATATTGTTGTTATATCTCGTGAGACGCACCCCAGTCTATGTTTATTTATTTATTTAAACTTTATTGCACAGTAACAAGATACAACTAGAAAAGGCGAACTTAGTGCCATAAGGCATTCTCTACCAGTCAACCTTTAGGCCAAACAGAAAATAAGCATAGCCGGTGCGAGGTGTGAGAACAACACAGAAATAAAGTAAGAGGAAAAATTACTAGTATGTTATAATACGGATAATTCCAATAAATACAATATAATATAATATATTACCTGCTACTAAAAACTACCAAGAACCTTAATTTCGAGAATTTATCTATGTTTGTATTTACTACGTGTGTTTCATCGTAGCTTCTAAGCTACTGAACCGATTTTGATGAATGAGACGTCAATATGTTCGTAATGATGCTTTGGGTGACATATACTGGGTCTGTAGCCGAATATGACAAGCAATTTATAATCTGGAACCCCAGTTCGTACCACTTGATTTTTTTAAACACTTATGCACAAAAGGTCTAATCCCAAAAAAGCCCCAGTTTAATGCACTGGGTTCGTAAGTCAGATGTCAGTCACTTTCGTAAAAATAATGCTTACGCCTTAAGTGGACTCCGGGCTCCTTTAAGATACTGGGAAAACGTTAAGAGGTCATGATACTCATGATGATGTAAATGATATTTGGAGGAACAAACATACAGCGTGGAACGGAACGATGGACTTTCCCGCAAGAGGGGGATGATTGAGCGCTAATACGTCACATTTTCCAGATAAACTATTTTTTTTGACGCGATTTTTTTTTTACCTTTGTATGGAGCGTTGGCCGACTGGAGCGACGAGCTCCATACAAATGTAAAAAAAAAATCGCGTCAAAAAAAATTGTTTATCTGGAAAATGTGACGTACTAGCGCTCAATAATCCCCCTCTTGCGGGAAAGTCCATCGTTCCGTTCCACGCTGTATATTCAAAGTTAAAGAAACTTACAAAACTCATCATGATATTTATATCGGGAACGGCCAATGATATACTTGAAATCAAGATGACATGTAAGACCTTGTAGAAGCGCTGCCAGGTGCTCCGTTTTCTAAAAAAAACACTGGTGAAAGAATTTTCGGAATCGCATGACAACTTCCGGAGATCATCCCGTGCATCGAAACTTACATTCTTAGGTAAATACGAGTACCTACTCTAGTATGTAGCTATTGCGAGGGTGTATTAGGTACATACCTAATACACCCTCGCAATAGCTACATTAACTTCATCATCATAGTAGCCGAAAGACGTTCACTGCTGGACATAGGCCTCCCCCAAAGAGTGCCACAATGACCGGTCCTCCGCCACCACATCGAGCGGACTCCCGCGACCTTTACCGGGTCATCAGTCTACCTGTTTGGGGGGTCTACCCACGCTGCGCCTTTCGGTACGCGGTCGCCACCCGAGAACCTTTCCGCCCCAACGGCTACTACTACACATACATTTACCCTTATTCTATAACACAAATGCCAGAGTGACAAAAGGCAAACGATCAAATTTTAGCTAAATAAAATAGGTTTGATGGAAGTTGAATAAGGTCGCACTTTCGCTTCACTAACTTTCACAGTAGGTAGGGATGGAATATTTTTGACCCGGCTTTCCATTATGCTTTCAACGATTGTTGTTTCGTTACAATTTCAGTTTTTTTCTTTAATTTCCACCCACTTCCATAATAAACTTCCTTATAAAACCCAGTCTTACCTCCTATGTCTCTTTCCAACATAATACCAAATGATTCTAAACGCTATCCAGAAATGTATGACAAAGGTAATTGACATCATTACTGCTAGGACGAACTGCAAAAATACTGTAGAGCTGAAAATAAAACATTATATTAATTTATAACGGAATTTATGGTGAGTTCTTCAGCAGTAACTAATATCAATAGGGGGACCGGACCAGATGACAATTTTTCAGTTTAAACGTTTGCTATGGAGTATATTTTCTCTAAAAATATATTCAACAAGTTATAAAAGTGTTTTTCCAAAGGCTTATATAGCCTTTGGAAAAACACTTGGACACTCACTTACTCGGCATAATCCGTATTCAATTCTAAATAGGCGTCGTACAGAAACGTACGAATCGTTGCTTTTATAAAACTGTTTAATACAAAAAGCCCGCTGTTTTTCCGTGAAACGCTCCATGGTATAAAAGTTTATAATATATTAAATGACGACATAAAGCAATGCAATAATATTAGTGTATTCTCTAGAAAATTAAATTCCTACTTGATTACTCGACCATTTTATAACTTGACAGAATATTTTGATAAATTGTACAAATAGATTATTGGTGTAAATAGATTACCTAGTATTATAACGTTTTAAATTTTAAATTAGAATTTATATTTTGCATGCCAAACTGTGGCGGAACATGCCCTCATGTAAATTCTACTGACATTTACATTTGTAACACCTGTGTATGTTTTGCAAAAAAAAAAACATGTCATTTCATTATAAATAAAATTACACGAAGTGACCTATAGTTTCCCGCCAATTTTCCGCCGCTCCCTCTGACAGTCCGAAAAATTCAGTGTAGCTATTTGCAAATATTTATGGCCCACCCTGTATTATAGTGTACAATGTCGATCTTGTAGAAAACGAAAAACGAGTCAACCTACCCGATACCTGGGTGTGGCCTGCCCATCTTCTACTGCCCAGGTTGTACTGGCCTGCCTAGGATTATATATATAGTTAAAGTCATCTTTGCACTCGGCTATATGTCACACAAACCTCAGTTCAACTATCTGTACCTGCCTACAAATCTGTGACGAGGTTTCTTACGTTAGGAGAGGCAGGTGTAAAGTGACTGGTGACTCGCAGTGCTCGCCCCAGCTCCAGTAACCAAAGAAGCCGATGGCAGCGATCACCAACACCACCGCCACCATACCTGGAAGAAGTCGACATGCTGTTCATGTTCTTAACAATAAGTTCATCATCATTTCAGCTGAAATACGTCCACTGCTGGACAAAGGCTCTCTCTGAACGGAGTTTTATTTAGGACAGCCTAAAGAGTGGAACTCACTTCTGGCAAACTTATTCCCAGCTATGTACATACTTAACTTGGATTTATTCAAGATGAGAGTGCTTGTAAAGGGTGCGCAACGCCGACGGTCGCTATAACAACTTTTGATATATTATTGGTCGATATAACGGTTCACCCTTAAACGGGCCCCATCAATTGGCATTTTATTCCTAGGACATTCTAACCCAGTATTTTAGTTACTTATTTAAATTAATTATTTAATGTAATTGACAATGTATGATTGATACAAATAAAGCCATATCATATCATAACACGACTGTCGCAGGGATCAATTGCAGCCATGAAATGCAAAGAATTTTCAAAGCAAGTTTCATTTTCAATAACGCAATTTAATTTGAACCTTAGGTTTAACTTCTAATAAAATGTGTGTGGTCGGTAAATCGTCTCTGCTTTAATAAGAGTTAAGGGGTATAATGCACTTTTGGTATATCAACATTTGGTATATTCTGATATAATCTAACTATAATCAGGTAAAATGAACTGAGACGCTCGTCCGGCTTGACCAATAACGACTAGCCATTTCATCAGTAATGCCGGTTCTTCTTCACTTATTTATCAGCTAAGCTCTTGTCGGCGTAGCTTAAAGTAGGCCCTCCATCTACCTACTCCGATCCCACGCAACCTCTTTGGCATCTTGGTACGACCTAACTTTAAAGACTCTTTTTGAGTTGATCTATGTAGTTTATAATAAGTCTTCCTCTTGCTCGTTTCCCCCTATCTTTCCTCAATGAGGTTAAGTATGAAGTTGTCATGTCGTATGAGGTGCCCTATCATCTTTCCTCTTCTATTTTATAAGTTTTTCACTAACTGCCTGGGATGCTCTACTGTATTCAGTATTTAGCTGGAGAGAGAGTTACCAATGAAGAAGTACTGAATAGCCACTCACTTGCTTGTGGCAACCACAGTTGCTAATTACGCGCACCCCTAAACTGATGGTGGCCACTGTGGTTGCCAAGTGAAGTATGGACTTCTTTGATAAAGAAAAATTGAAAGCAATTTAGGCTACCTTTCTTAAAATCCGACAGCAAGTGAGTGGGTAGAGAGGGGCAAACGAGGCAGTTAGTGAGAAATGCCGGTTAAATCTTGTAAAATTGTAACAGACCACTGCTATCAAGAATGCTATAAAGTACGGTACTTATTTCAGGCATTCATTTAGGAGAAATTCAATACTTAATCCTCATTATATGCAATTGAAAATACCTCACCAAACTGCAATACAGTGGCAAAGTGTTGCGGGCTGCGCATGTTATTCTCCAGTGGCAACGTGATGGTGACACCCTGGAGACTGTAGATACAGGCACCGGCGAACCTGAACAGGCCGTGGTAGTCCTTCCAAGCTGGTCTTTCGCTGATGTCGGGTAGGGAAGTGACTCCGTAGATGATTGTACCGCAGGCGCAGATTGCTGGAAATTGAGTGCAGCGCTTAGAGAGGCAAGGCACAGGGGAATGTCGGCTCGCTCATATTTGGACCAGCCCCACTGGGGTAAGTACCTCCACCTTAAAATAAACTTAATTATATATTTTATATAGTGCTCCTCAAGAGCTCCCTCAGAGTGAAGGACCTGCAATTGTCTCTATCTGTCACGAAATAAACCAAATTCAGCATGATGCTGGCTATACACTATACAGCCAGTCTCACGTAGGGTGATAAAAAGGTACATTAGTTTTTTTTTAAGTATAAACGATAGGTCGCTCAGCAAAACTATTAAATGAAAGAGTCCTCTATACACTATACAGCCAGTCTCACGTAGGGTGATAAAAAGGTACATTAGTTTTTTTTTGAAGTATAAACGATAGGTCGCTCAGCAAAACTATTAAATGAAAGAGTCCTTGTCTATATATGTGACTGTAAAATTGTAAGAAACGTTAGTTTATAATCTATCTAGTGAAAGCCATGAATTGAGTTAAGGTTAGGTTAGTTTATAATAATAAAAAAAAAATTTAATGCATCTAAGGCCCATAGTATCAAATACCTTACAAAATATAATAACTAATTATTTGCTGAGTTGGGTTTAAAATTCAACGCTGTAGATCATAAATTGGCGGAGGTCATGATTTTACACATATATCATTAGTAATTCTATCCATATTATAAATGCGAAAGTTTGGATGGTTTGTTACTAAATCACGTAAAACGGCTAAACGGATTAAGATGATACTTAGTATACATATAGAATATTTTATATCCCAGTAAAAGTCCAACAAAAGAAGTCAATGCGAACGAGGTCGCGAGCAAAAGCTAGTGATATCTAAAATCAAACATGATTATACCTACTGACAAACAAGCCGGCAACCAACGAGGCCAAAGCCAAGCACTTCAGATTCCTGAGCATGCACAGAAACCCTAAAGGTCCACTTATAATGAGGACGTACATCCTGACACTTAGGTTCTGATTCCTTATTACTGAGAACCCTCCCTCGAAAGCCTGAAATAGAAAAAAAATGTAAACACATCTACAGTAAGCATTAAGTCATCGTCATCTTAGGCCTTTGCGTCTATTGCGACAGATTTAAAGATTGCTATGGAGACCGGACCTTTAAAACGTTATGAAAAAAAGCGATATCATAACGTTATATTTCGGTGTTAAAATTTTTCGTTATAACAAAATCAGTATGCCCCATAACGATCTAAATATCATAACAGAATGAATATAATACCATTATAAAATGAGCGTTTCTCAAAAAAAATGCCACTACATTTTTCCGGAGATTTTCTGCAACTTTTTTGTTATTTCTACTCAAAATCACGATGTCTTTCCATCCCAATAGGAGAAAAAAAGTGTCCCAAAATGTCCATACATTTTTGAACTTTCCTATTGTGTTACCACCATACACATGTATGGTAAATGGTAACACAATAGGAAAAATATCTTTGGGACAGTTTTTTGTCCTACCAGGGTCGAAAGAGCTCCTGATTCTGAGTGGAAATAGTTAACATAAAATTCCTAGAAGTACAATTAATAATAGTGGCATTTTTTTTGAGAAACCCTCAAATACGAGCCACGCTGTCGACTGGGCGAAACTTAGTGCGAAAAAGAGACCCCAGACTAAAAGTCCTATAACGTTATTATATCGTTATTGGTTTAGATTTATAACGTTATCATGGATACCGCTATGCAGCGCGTAAAATATCGCGTTAAGTATATAACGCTTTTTTGGAAAAATAACGTTATAAACGATAGCGCTATTCGAAAATAGCGGTATTTAAAGGCCTGATGGAGACATCGTTTTTGGTGACTGTAGATACCAATTACGAGACCGCCCTGATCTTCCACATTTTTGCCAGACGAAATTCATGAAAGAGGCTCTAGTTTCGGTTTGTTTTAAACACAACCTTTTATTGGCTAGTGTCTCAAACTAGGTTTCATCGCACAACGCTCTGCCGTCCACAACGCGTTTGCGCCATTCATCTTTATCTCCTTCGGCAAGCTTTTCCCAGGCCTAATACTCAATTTGCAACGTAGCCATTATTTCGCTTAGCGCAATCTTTAACACCTCTCAAGGTTTCTCTAGGCGTTAAGCATTAGTTTAGTAAGTCAATAAATAAAAAACAAGAGACAATCTTACACAAATCGCACAAGCCCTACTGATCAGCATCAGCATCTTTCTGAAGATTAACAAATTTTAAAACTTCTAGCATTCGGATGAAAATTGTGCGATTTGAAATTAAAACTTCTAGCATTCGGATGAAAGTTGTGCGATTTAAAATTAGGCCCCAGGGGGCTTTTATTTACTTATTTAAACTCTATTGCACAAAACCAAAATAACGTTAAAATAGCGGACTTAATGCCAAATGGCATTTTGTACCAGTTAACCATAGGGCCAAACAGAGACACCTAAAATTGGTGCAGAGTAAACGCTCAACGTTTAGAGCATAGTACAGACCTTATCAAAATATAATGCTATATATACATATTATTTATTACTCATATACAAAAATATGATGAATCAATATATATCTGACGGATGCTTTAGCAGATGTCTAAGAAGCATTCGCTTGAAAACTAATCTGCTTAGGGCTGGTTTTAGAAAAAAAGAAAGAAAAAAAAAACATTTATTCATGACAAGAAGTATGACTAAGATGATTAAAATTAAAAATAAAACTAAATCTAAAACATTGTGTGAAATCAATCAATTCGTATCACGAAAAGGTCCCGCCTCAGCATAATGCCGACTCAAGAGCCGGCGCTGATCTTCCAGCGGACTTTACAGGGTTTTAGTCTCTTTTCTTGATACAGAAGTTTATTATTCTCAAGATGCAGGCACTTTTTGCGTCTCTTTTAGACTTTTGTAGCAAGAAGAAATACAACGACTTCTGATAGAGTAGATAACCTATATGAGGTGCCAATTTGGGAATGAAATCTATCGTACCTAGAGCTAAATAAGTAAGTATGTACATTTTACCTGTTTCAATGTCCGAGCAATCATCAATTCGAAAAGACTGCACGTCCCGCACATTTGTATGAACAAAAACATGTCCACAGTGTATCTGGAACAATAAATCGATAATGAGTATAAAGAAAGGGGGTGGAGCGTGCAACACAGGGACTCAGACTCCACCAAAGCATGTGAGTCCTTACCAAAATTTATAAGTCAGTCAGTTGTCAAGCCTTTCCCCCTCTAACACAAAATCCTGGATTCTCCACTGGTGTTTAGAGATCCATCGACATCTAGCTTCGAAAGAAAGGGAGACTGAAAAGTGGGCTTACCCGGAGGCCTGCGCTGTGCTGGAATGCTAGCCCTGACCCCGTATCATGGTTGGCCTTGTCAAGACAACATAGAGCGTCCGTCTCGTTTTATTGATCGGTGTCAGCCAGTGACGTATGCTCTATCTTGTCACTTATCGTGTGATAAGGCCGTGCATGCTACGGGGTCAGGACACTCATCACCTGGTTACGGTGACTACGGCTCGTCAGCAATGGCTACAGTGACCTCTTACCATCAGGTGAGCCGTACGCATTTTATCTCTGACGTGGTAAGTATTGATAAAAAAACCTACCTGAAAACCTTGCTAAGCCGTCTGAGTCCCTTCGCAGGACCAATGGCTATGGCCGCTTCAGCCAAGTCTGGGTATGAGAGCCGAGGGACCCTTATCCGGCCATACATCTTGTGTGTCGATTTCACCAAGATCTATAGAGGAACGGTCAGGTTGAGATATCAAATCAAATCAAATATACTTTATTTCGACCAACAAGGATTATATACAATACAATACTACATTATTAATACAAAATTATAATATTACATTATTTAATTGAATTGTAATATTAATGAATTATGTGTTAGTTACAAATAATTAATTAAACATCTTATCCTATTGTTAGTCACTAATACCTATAATTATACATTGGTCTGCCAGGTTTGTTTGCCAGTACATGAATCATGTGGCAGTGGTTCAGATACTGGCAATCAAACCTATCCGACAATGCCCTCAGGATGCCGTTAGCGCTATCCCGCACCCTGTGCGCCAGAGATGTGCACCGTTTCCGCATTATGGTGTAAAAACAGTCCACTCTCGCTTCGGCAAACATCCCCGACGCACTACAGAAACGGGGCAGCCCCATCAGCATCAGATATAGTTTCGCTTTCAAAAGTAGAAGATTGGTGTCAATTGATTTTAGTTGGCTGTGTCCAAGTCTTTTGGTTAAAGATGCATGATTTAAAAAAGGATTAATCATGAACTTCTTCCATGACTGTAAGCCAAGACCTTACAACGGTACCATCAAGCTGATCTGATCTGTTGATATGGCCACCTTGCCTCTATCATTCTCATGATAAAGATAACTCCTAAACTACACAAGATAAACCTTCGTGTTTGGGCTCATGGAACCCTCTCAACGAGTAGTTGATAACTGTACAATTGTACATACCAATAAAAGTTTGAGAAGAAACTTATTTCTGTCAAGAAAACGCTCAATGACTTCCATGACTGCAAGCCAAGCCTTTGCTAAAGCAGCTCCTCAACTACACAAGATAAAGCCGTTGTATTTGGCCTCATTAGAACCCGCCTTAATTGCCCGCCAAAGGTGTAGCAGTTTTTTTGTCAGAATCTGTTTTCTGACAAGAAAACGCTTACTTCCAGGAGCAGCCATACTCGTAGCCATTGCGAAGCTCCGGTTCATCTTGGCGAGCACTTGTTTTCGTAACTAGTGCCTAATATTTATACTTAGATTGCTACGAAAGAGTGCGAGGCCCCTAGCATGAGCGAGGCCCTGGTCGGTCGCCCTGCTCGCCATCCCCAAAGGCCACCCCTGGTGGTTTCCATGACTGTAAGTCAACACTTTACTTACTAACATGATATAAGCCACCAGCATGCCGATGACCAGCGTCCCAACGAGCGACGTCCAAATGCCCCCGCGCATGAATGCCTCGTGCATGCCGAGGGCTCCTGCGCCCATGCAGCCTTTTATTAGATGCCCCGTTGACTCTATTAGGCTGGAAAAGGTTAGTGGTGAAATAAATATAGGTAGGGTAAATCGCCAATAACTGGCCACCCTTCAATTTAATATAACGTGGCCAATTATTGAGGGTGGCCAGTAATTAACAACTTAAACTAATAATTAATTATACTATTATAGCGGAATAGAGTTCGTTTTTAATATGAGGTGGCCAGTTATTGGACGGTGGCCCTATATATATGTATGATTTTTCCACCAGAATCATTCGGGAGTGTCTTGGATAAGGGTTTGACACCAAGTTGTCAAGCTTGATCCAAACACGGCGTCACACATCTCTGGTGTATATTCGCGCAATTGAATAACCCGAGAACCTCAAGAAGGAGGGGTGGGAGATAATACATAGACACCACTAGATTTAGAGCAGTCGATGATAGAATCCGCTATATTTACTGAATGTTCAGGGGCAACCCAGGAAAATGTTCCTCACCTTTTTAATGGGCAAAAGTCGGATATGTGGTAGTTAGAAAGAAAGAAAATAATTTATTAGCGTAAAGATTTCGGTACTTATGTCCCAAAAAGCAAAAATAACTACAAACGATCTAACCACAATATTACGCTAAAAGGTCCTCACTCAGCTTGATGTCACGGAGCGAGCCACAAGACGCGCTCCGTGACGCTGATTTTCAGTGAGGCCATTAAGAAGCAAGATGGCACTGAAAGTTAATAGTAATAGTCCATATATAAGATATTTCTATACCTAAGTAAAAAGCTTTTGTCATTATCATTAAGAAATATAGTCCGAAAAGTTCACAGTGACGTTGCCCTACAAAACACCCAGGCAATTGTATTGGCCAAAACTATATTCCGTAGGCTCCAAGCTAATTTTATTAAAAAGGTTATTACTTTGTTGGATACGGATTCTGCCGTTCCCTGGCGAAGATGTACTGGACAGGTCCGGTGCCAGGATACGTCGTGAACGAGGCTGCACTACCTGGTATCTCGCTCAGTCGGTGCTCCTCGTCTCTCTCTTCTTCCACGAACTGGCGAATTTCTCTCTCAAACATTTCTGAGATCTGATGGATAAAAAGGTTTTATATTCTAACACAAGTGGCAGTGGGCAGGTGCATGTGAAACCACCCGTTGGAGCGGTAAGGTTTTCGAGTGGCGACCACGTTCTGTTAGGCGGAGCGAGTGCAGACTTAGACCCCCACATTGCGGACTAACCTCCCTGACCTGGTAAAGGTCGCGGGAGTCCGCTGGATGCGGGTGGTGCAGGACCGACTATCGTGACCTTAGCCGAGGGAGGCCTATGACCAACAGTGGACATTTGGTCTACATTGCTGAAGTGATGATGATTTTAACATGTTTTTGTTTGAAGTACAGCTTGGCAAAAAAGTCAAGGAATGGAACTATCTGTTTTGGAACCTGGAAACTTCGTTAAACTTGTCATATGGTAGGAGACGGCTTGACATCATCCGTGTCTCTGATTTATTAGCATTTAAATGCATAAAAACTGCCATAAAATGAGCAAGACAATACGCAGTTCCGCTCGGGAAATAATTTATATATTAGCCAAATACTCGTACCACTAGATGTTTTGTTTTATTGTAATGTTTTTTCTTTTAACAATTTTTTATTGACATGCCAAGTAGTGTACATATTACTTTATGGTGAAATAAATAAATAAATGATATAAATAAATATTTGATTGTCATTTTCTAAATAAGGAACATACTTTAATTAATGTCCTAGTAAAAGGTGAAGTATCAAAATCTCTAGTTCGTACTATTCGTGTTCGTCATATTAGCGATAGTGGCGCCCCTATTATTTTCTAGATTTTTTTGCCAGACTATAGGTACAATTGCTAGAAGTAAAAACGAGAATTTTGTTTTTCCTGGAAGACTCTTTTAATATTTATTGTTAATAGTATTACCTCATCTGAAGTTTCAGCATCAGAATCGGGATCAGGATCAGCCCTGCCAACCGGTGGTCCCGGCTAAAGAAAGGACATGATTTAAAGGGAAACGCGCCAGTAAAAGAGATTCAGAAGCGTATCAGATAGAATATACCTAATGAAACGGGTTACTCCCGTCATAGGCGCGGGTCATCCAGCTGCGGCGTGCGGAGCTGCGTACAAATATTGCGGGACGGAGGTGCGGTGCAGTGTGAAGTACCGTGCAGATTCATGTACAAACTGAGATTGAGAGGAGAGGAGAATCGTCGCGCCGCACGCCGCAGCGGGATGCGGCGGCAGTGAGATGACCGCCATAAGGTCGAATATCGCTCGACATGTTACAAATCCATCCACGATTTATAATCGTGAGAATGGAGATTAATAATCTTGGTACGAAAAATAATTCTACAAGCTTTTTTGGTGATTCAACAGTGTCGACGGCGCCCCAGCACGGCTATCACGCGATGGCGCGCGAGCTCTCTCGATGTTTCTCGCTATCCATCTCTCTCTTATTAGAACACTTAGAGCAAGAGGTATAGTGCGAGAAAAATCGAGTATGTCGCGGCCGTCCCATGATAGACGTGCAGACCCCGTAGCATGGACGGCCTTATCACAGGACAAGTGACAAGATAGAGCGTCCGTTACTGGCTGACACCGTTCAATAGAAAGAGACGGACGCTCTATCTTGTCACTTATCGCGTGATAAGGCCGACCATGATACGGGGTAGGTTTCTGTTTTTAAGCGATTTGACCTTCAGGCATCTGAAGCTTCTTAGGTAACAAATGTAACATACATTTCATACATCTAGCATTTCGCGGTCGTTATAGGTTTCCTATAGGGAAGGATAGCTGGGCGTTTTACAAAAAAAGTGTACAAAACTTTTTTTCAGTTTTTTTTTTTCGTTTTTCTTATGCAGAATCGTTGACACTATCGATCCTCATACAAGAAAAAAAGTGTGAGAAATTTCCATTCCAGATCGTCACATTTTTGTACGCAGTCTTTTTTTATTTATATGGTCGTGACGCACTGGAAGAACAAACTTACATAGTAAAATCTGGGACACTTTTTTTCTTGTATGACGATCGATAGTGTCAACGATTCTGAGTAAGATAAACAAAAAAAAAACGAAATCAGAGAAAAAAAGTTTTTTACACTTTTTTTGAAAAACGCCCAAATACATAGTGAACAGGGGTGCAGTGGTTGTATGGCGCTGTTTCTCGTTGGACTTGAAGTAATTAAAGGGTATTCAGTATGAGAGTTGTATTATGTTAAAGCACACGGTAAATTACATGGCTGGTTTCAGAGAGACAAGAATTGAATTAATGAATGAACGTATAGACGCGACATGAATGAATGGATGGAATGATAGGCGTTCCGGTCACTCTATGATCTCTGTTGGAGTTGCCAACACATAGGGAAAATATACAACGTGCTAACAACCACGGTTCTCCCGTTAGGGAGTTACGATACCACAGACAGATACACAACACGTCTATCATGAGACGGCCGCGACACACTCTCGTTTTTTCTGGCACTATCCGATAAATCGAGTGTACGTCGCGGCCGTCAAAATCAAAATCAAAATCAATTATTTATTCTGCAAATAGGCCACAAGGGCACTTTTAAATGTCAAACGATAATTTACAATACAATCATAATAATCTTACACAATAATAATATACAATTATATATAAAAGGTTAACACACTAAATGTCACTAAGTTAATGTAAACAAAACAAAATAGCAAAATATGGCCATTACATTCGATATAAGATCTGTATCAGCATTAACAAGAAGTTAATGATATTAATTCAGTATTCCAGAGATGTATAAGGTCTCTGAGCGTCCAAATATAATTAATAATTATTCTTATATTCTAAGAGATGTATACGGTCTCTAAGCGTCAAAACAAAAAAGGAACATTAATGTAATATTGTCAGAGTTGTACAGGTTCAATAACAATAAAACGTGTCAAGATCAGAATGATGTCTCTCGTCATTACGATAAATTTAATAATAATAACACTAGTATGTAAGTAGTTAACTATGTACTATGCCCTTGCAAGCATGAACAGTCCGGACTCCACAAACAGCACCCGATCACGAGTATGACGCATATCTCAGCCATCGTCTCCCTCCGTCTCTTGATAAGTGGACGTGCTGATTGTTTAACTCATAACAACCCCGCATTTGCGTTGGAGTATTAAAATATGCTATGTAAATTAGAAAAATTACCTCATCTTTGCTGCTCATTTTCAAAGGCTCAGTGATCTAGACGGTCTAGAAATAAGTTCATTCCAAAACAGCCCTATTCACAAACTGTTGTTTGTATTGGGCGCTTTATTTCGCTGTAGCCACTGCATTTCCGACTACGATAACCATTATGTAACGTCTTTCAGTTAATCTAGTTTATATTTTACATATTGTGTAAACCTACTGGAGTTTGACAGAAATGTTGACATTAACGGGAATAGACACGTTGGCTTTAATGATAAACTTTTTTCGAAATCTTTACGAGTTGCTTACCAAAGTGTGTTTTTAACCGACTTCAATAAAGAAGTAGTTTCTCAATTCGTTGGAATCTTTTTTATTTTATTTGTGCTCCCCGATTACTCGGAGACGCCTTTTTTTGTTTGTAGAGGTATCCTTCCGTACTCAGTGGTCCCGTGGTCATGAGGTCAGAATCTGATGATGGTATCCTGAAGAAATCGAGGGAACTCTGCAATCAGCTTAGTATGTATGTTGGTGTTTTAGCAATTATTGTTTATCACGTGAACCAATCTCGATTATTATTTTTTTATTTGAAAGAGAGTACTTCTATTATAGTCTTTTAGGAATTTCAAAAGAAAAAAATACTTATAAAGTTGATTAAATTGCAAACTTAACTAGGAAATGATTTTTGAAAATAAAACAAAAAATACGCTAGATATAGAAAAAGTTATACTTTTCCAGTAATATTTATGTTTATCTTAATCACAAGTAATTATTTCGCTTGGATAACTTTGGAGATAAGGGGGGGGGATGGTATTTTTTTTACATTTTCCTTCATAAATCAAAATTTTACCAATGTAGAAAAAAAAAGAAAAACTGTTTCAAAAAGTACAATTCAAGCCCTTTCATATGATGCCCCACTTGACCTAATAGTTGAATTTTTTTTTGCCCCCCCCTATATTCATAATTTTTCATAGAAAATTAAAATGTTTATTTAAATTTCTCATTTTCCAGGCACGTGGATAATTCTCATTTAAAACCATTCCAAATTTCAAATTGATAGATTAGTTCGTGATATATTTTACTTTGTGACAGACAGACAGACAGACAGACGGACGGAGTCGCACCATAAGGGTTCCTGTTTTACCTTTTTTGGTACGGAACCCTAAAAATACAGCGAATTTAAGTTTTTCATATAAACCTTGTTTTTGCTGTATTTGGTTTGTTTTATAAACTGGAACCATATAAACTAATTACTATTAATACCCCGTCGGTGGCAAACAAGCTTACGGCCCATCTGATGGTCTACAGCTCACAGAACCACTACTTATTTATATTAGTAGGTAAGTATAGACATACTTGAAGGCAGGTACAGTCAAGTTTCATAAATATGTATACTATAACCGTATTGTTGCAGAAATAAGATCTGACTACATATTTTTGAGACTTTGTGGTGAATACATATTGGTGCTCTTGACTGTACGAATATCAAACTTTCCAAAGAAACTGCATCTAATTAATTTACGCATCCAAGCATCGGTTTTAATTAAATTTCGTAGTAATAACCCATCAATGAAAGCCCGTGCTGTAATGAGCAATATTACGCCACACATGGCTGTGAAAAGGTATTTAACGACACTTGCCGGCTATGAACATACGACATTTTATTTAACGAGCTTATTCTGAAATTAATTTTCATTTGGCAACAAAATGCCTTTACGTCGGTTTGTGCAGTCGCCATCAGATATATAGGAGCGGCCAAAGTGCTCACAAATATCTGAACACGTCTCTATTGTCGAGGCATTAGAGACGTGTTCAGATATTTGAGCATTTCTTTGGTCGCTCCCTTATATCTGACGGCGGCTATAATACAGTTTTTGTCAAAAAAATCATTTTTGGTACAAGCTTTTATTGCAGACTGTACTTTTCTGTATACCATCATAAACGTTGGGGCGGAAAGGTTCTCGAGTGGTGACCACGTACCGGAAGGCGCAGCGTGGGTAGGCCCCCACAAGGTGGACTGATGACCTGGTAAAGGTCGCGGGAGTCCGCTGGATGCGGGTGGCGCAGGACCGGTCATTGTGGCACTCTTTGGGGGAGGCCTATGTCCAGCAGTGGACATCTTTCGGCTGATATGATGATGATGATGATGATCATGAACTACTCATTGAGACGATTCTAACGAGCCCAAACTCAACGGAGCTACGTCGATTAAGTACTGAATTCCCATGGCCACCTTCTGTCTCCATCATCAGATCAGCACGATGATGATATTGAATTGATGATCATATTGAATTGTCATCAAAACTATACTTATACCCATTTCAGCTCAATCGGTCACCGGGAGGTGGGTCAAATTTAACTTGCAAGATTTGATTACAGACAGACAGACAACGGGACAGGTGAAACTAAATAAAAGCTTGTAAACAAGCTTTTTTATTTAGTTTCACCTGTCCCTTCTGTCTTTCAGCTTCTGTCAAAAATGTCATTTTTGGTACAAACTTGTATTGCCGACTGTACTTTTCTTTATACCGTCATCAACTACTCATTGAGACGATTCTAACGAGCCCAAACTCGATGGGGTTATGTGGTTTTATTACCTTCCAGCTCCATCATCAGATCAGCTTCACGTCATCATAATATTGCATTGTCACGCGATTTGCATATTCGTGCAAAATTTCAACTCAATCGGAAACCGGGAAGTGGATCAAATTTAACTTGCAAGATGCGGGTTGGGTACTTCACATACTCTGTTTCTGAGGCTTACGAGGGATTTGTAGACTTGCTGGATAGCAACTGTCAAATTTACTATTGACCGCCACATCAGGCCGCGCCAGTCTGTGAGCCCTGAATCACACTGGCGCGGCCTGCGGTGGCGGTCAATAGTAATTTTGACAGCTAAATGACAAGTTTACTACTGTCCACAGCGGGCAGTTAGTATCTCTTATTAGTTTGTGGCGACCAGGCCGCTCCAATATGTGATTCAAGCCTAATGGTTAAACTGACCACTTATTTCATATGTAAAACTGTTGCCATATTAAGAATTTTAAAAAAGAAAATGTTTTTGACACGACTCCCTGGCCAGATGGAAGTAATTGTGTTTAGTCCTTTTCCCACACATATTTCAATTACAATGATGTATAGTGTGAGTAAGGCACTGGTCCCACCGCCGGCTAGTAAGCTAGAAAAGTTGGGCGAGTAGCATTACATTGCTGATCTGTAAAGGTCGATTGATCGCAGTGTGCCTGGTCAGCACGCAATGAACCGCCCAACTTTTCTAGCTTACTAGCCGGCGGTGGGACCAGTGCCTAAAGGACACAACATATTTAACCGACTTCAAAAAAAGGAGGAGGTTCTCAATTCGGTTGTATTTTTTTTACTTAACAGATGCTTGTTAAGAGTCCATAGTAAGCTCGATTCTCCATACAAACGTAGTTACGCTCTCATTTTAAAACTACTTGTTCGATTGTAACGAAACTTTGCATGTACAATGACATGAAGTATATCCAGGTCTGTAATTAGTTTATGTAGCTTCAGATATCATAATAAAAAAATACAGCGAATTTAAGTTTTTCATACGAAACTTGTTTTTGCTGTAGGTATTTCGTTTGTTTTATAAACTGGAACCATATAAACTAATTACAGACAATATACCTCATGTAATTGTATATGCAAAGTTTCGTCACAATCCAACACGTAGTTTTAAAATGAGAACGAAATTCCGTTTGTATGGGAAGGTGAAATTCGGGCGAGCTTACTGCGGACTCTTAAGTTTAGCGAATAAGGGCGGAAGACTGCAACAGTGGATAATAATAGAACTCAACATTATGTACCATCATTATGACTATCACGTGTCAACTTTTTAATTTACGTTCGGGAAGCCACAGCCTAGCATCGCGGGCATTCCGTCTGTTTCTCAGCAGAATACGGGGGAGCCTTAGTGCTGACGTTCTCTTCACAATCGTCGTCACCGTCGCATTTCGGTTCTTCGTCGCATTCGTATTTAATTTCGCATTTTATCGTGCATTTCTTCTCCTTTTTCTTGGGAAGCTCGCTGCATTCGTCCTTGCATTCGTCCCTAGCGCCGCACCGGAGGCTGTTTCTGAGGCTAAGAAGGGATTTGTAGACTGGGTATTTTTTCCCTTGCTTGTTATATTTGTTTGGAGCTTGATAGGCGTAGGGGCGCGCGTGGTAGCGGTTGGTGGCGGGTTTTGGGCGAGATTTTTGGAGCTGGCGACAAATATTAAGGTTAATTCAGATAATTTACAAAATCTATACCGGCCAAGTGCGAGTCGGACTCGCGCACGAAGGGTTCCGCACCATTATCTATAAAAAGGCACAAAAATCATGTCTGTTGTATCCCCACGACGACTCGCACGGACAGACGGACGGACGGACGGACAGCGAAGTCTTAGTAACTTTGGGTACGGATCCCTAAAAAAATCCATGACTCAAAAACAAATTACAGACATAGATATACCTCATGTCATTGTATATGCAAAGTTTCATCACAATCCAACACGTAGTTTTAAAATGAGAGCGTAACTACGTTTGTAAGGGAAGGTGAAATTCGGCCGAGCTTACTGCGGACTCATAAGTCATTGGTACGAGCCGGGATTCGAACCCACGACTGCCGCTTGTCAGCCGCATGCCTGAACCACTAGGCTACCGTAGCAAAAAAAGAACATTACACAGGATTAAATCAATACAAGTTAGAGGCAAACTGCAGCCGGTCTCATCGCTAGAAAACTCTCTCTTCCAAACAACCAATCAATCAATCAAAACATTTATTTGCAATGAAACATAGTTAAATGAGTACGTATGGTATGTTGTACCAATGAGTTTTTCGGAACTTATGAACGGAATTTTTACCGTTAGCTTTTCGGTGAAGGAAAAACATCGTGAGGAAACCGGACTAAACCCAATAAGGTTTAGTTTTCCCTCTGGGTTTGAAGGTCAGATGGCAGTCGCTTTCGTAAAACTAGTGCCTATGCCAAATCTTGGGATAAGGTGTAAAGGCGCGACCCCGGGCTCTTTTAGGGGCACAACCGGGAATAACGCCTGGAGGATGATGAAAACATAGTTAAATGCATGCAAACTCAATGTAGCCAATTAAATTAAACCAACCTTAGGTTAGCGGAAATCACATCTAACGATATCGGTGATGGCTGGATTTCTGTGACACGATTGGTCGTAATCTACTGTTAACCCTTTGTCTACTGTGTGATTCCGATAAGATCAAAGCGCAACAACTGAATGTGCTGATGGTAGCGCGTAATTGGTAGGAAATGAATTCATGCTATGTGCCTGCTGTTGATAAAGGTGATAATTAATAATTATAATAGTGGAAATTGGCCCTTTGTGGTAAACAAGTGCCTTCGATATTATATTGAAGGTATGAAGGTACGTTCGTAAAGGCAAGGCATTCTCTACAAAATTATATAGTACATTACGTACCTAGGGTGGTGAATTCGTGAATGGCCCAGATCGCAGGTGTTTGCGGCCCGAACCGAAGGTGAGGGCCATAAATATGCGATCTGGGGCTTTAAGAATTACCGCCCGTGGTGAGTACACAATTTTACTTCTTCATCTGGCCACAATGCGAGTTTTTCACAACGCTGCGCGTACAGTAAAACTTGCATTATAGCCAGGTGTGACGTAATAGTACATTACGTACCTAGGGCGGTGAATTCGTGAATGGAACCTTCGGTTCGGGCCACAAACAACTGCGAT
This sequence comes from Epinotia bilunana, assembly GCA_947049275.1. Taxonomy (NCBI): domain Eukaryota; kingdom Metazoa; phylum Arthropoda; class Insecta; order Lepidoptera; family Tortricidae; genus Epinotia; species Epinotia bilunana. The sequence goes on from OX346274.1 coordinate 2,112,936, forward strand.
CTGGGGCTTTACGAATTACCGCCCGTGGTAAGTACACAATTTTACGTCTTCATCTGGCCACAATGCGAGTTTTACCGTACGCGCAGCGTGCAGTAAAACTCGCATTATGGTCAGGTGTGACGTAAATGTACTTAAGTAACGGCACCTCCCCTCCCTGCGCCTCCTCTGCGAGCGGATTATTATTGTAATTTTTAACCGACTTGAAAAAGTACGAGGTTCTCAATTCGGCTGTTTTTTTTTTGTAATTTTTGTAACCTCTGTACTCTTTCATTTACGAACCGATTCGTACAATTATTTCTTTGTTCGAAAATATAAGCCTTAGAATTGTTCCACAAATTTGTGAGATCACAAATTCTATGACAAATTGAGGGAACTCCTTAAGAGTCCGCAGTAAACTCGATTCTCCATATAAACTTAGTTACGCTTTCATTTTAAAACTACAAGTTGGATTGTAACGAAACTTTGCATATACAATGACATAAGGTATATCTATGTCTGTAATTAGTTTATGTAGCTTTAAATACCATAGTAAAAGAAATACAGCGAATTTAAGTTTTCCATAGAAAACTTGTTTTTGCTGTATTTCGTTTGTTTTATAAACTGGAACCATATAAACTAATAACAGACATAGATATATCTCATGTCAATGTATATGCAAAGTTTTGTAACAATCCATCATGTAGTTTTAAAATGAGAGAGTAACTACGTTTGTATGGAGAATCGAGCTTACTGCGGACTCTTAAGGAGTTCCCTCAATTTGTCATAGATTTTGTGACCTCACGAATTGTGGAACAATTCTAAAGCATATATTTTCGAATAAGGATGTAAAATGAGAGCTTAACTACGTTTGTATGGGAAGGTGAAATTCGGCCGAGCAGTAAGCTGACTCTTAATTATATTGGTGAAGTAGAACTAAACAGCTGATGCAGAGCGAAGACCACCAACATGCTATACGGCAGAATGATTTAGACACGATACAGATTCTGTTGAGATTCTGCTGAAGTAGCAACTAATAAAGTACTCAAGGTTTTCCTGAGATCCTTGAGGAATCAATGGAACTCCTCTACTAAATAGCCTAATGAAAAAAAGTATTCTAACAATGGATCCAAGCTATTTAATAAATTACCAGGTGATATAAAAAATAAGAACCCAGGTAAATTTAAATATTTGTTGTTTAAATTTCTTGTGGAAAAATGTTATTATAATGTTCAAGATTACCTCAGTATTAATTAAATCTTATTAGACATAACAATAATTATGATCCTCAAATATCGGCCCACATAAAGCGACTTAGGCTTTTTTCTGTATTTGTTCTCGGAAAGCAGTGTATGTGGTCAAGTGAAAGGAAATGTGGAAATGTCCATGTTTCATTTGCGTAGTACTGAATTGAAGTTGGTTTAAACTTTGTTTGTAAAGTAAACACTAATAAAGAAGAATTTGGAGCAGCCCAACTGTGGAAGTACCTCCGCCTTGCTGAAGACCACAGCCATAATAACACTACTACTTGCTTTGTAGTAGTGTTGTGTTCCTGGAGGTGAGCAAGGTCTCCGGAGCTCCCGAGGATGCGTTGTGTTGAGAGCGAGGGAATTTGTTCCATCAGCTGTCAACACGGCGAATCCTCAAACTTATCAAGGGTCGGCAACGCCCTTTTTACTCCTTTGGAGGCATGTGTCTATAGGCTGCGGTGTCCGCTTACCATCAGGCGGGCCGTACGCTTGTTTGCCACCGCAGTATAGTGGCGATTGTCTTATCCACAGCGAGTAATAAAATTGCGATCATCAAACACCTGTTTCACTTGGAAGAGGCCATAGTCTAGCTAGACGGTGTCTGGTTACCATCAGCCGGGCCGTAGGATTGTTCGCGACCATCGTGGTACAAAAATACAAGCTTTTGAATACAAAATCATCATAAAAACAAAAACAAGATAATTTCGCTTTGTTCGAGACTGCATGCATGGACCCGGAATTAAAAACCTTTTTTTATTTTAATCCATTCTATAAACTATCTTCCTGCAAATTTTCATCCAAATCGGTTGAGCAGTTTTAGCGTGATTGAGTAACAAACATCTAATCATCCAAACTTGCGCATTTATAAAACTAGCTTCCGCCCGCTTTGTTTGCGTGGACCCGGCAAACGAAAGCTATCTTTTATTTTAATCCAGGCTATAAACTATCTTCCTGTAAAATTTCATGCAAATCGGTTGAGACCGCGATTAAGGAACAAACATCCAATCTTTCGCATTTATTAAATAATATTTGTGGCATATTGTAGGATTAGTAAGCAGGATAATTTCGCTCTATTCGAGATAAATTAAACATTCCTGCAAAAATTACTTGATATCTATACTATCTTTATGATTTTTTTAATTTTAATATTATACGGAGGAAAACTTTGTAAGATTGTAGCTTTGTAGTTTGTAATAGGCAAACTCCGAAACCACAGGACCGATAAAAAAAAACTATATTTTATCACGCGGGTTGGCCTGCGTTCATTACATTATACGGCCGAAGCCGTGTATAAAATCAACAAAGAAAACTATTCAAATCTCCACGGAGACATTTTCCCCTAGCTTACCCTTCCCCTTAACGAAGACAATGGATATTAACGGTATAATTATGGCATACATAGTTAATGCATAAAGGGCCTTACGCCGCTGCTAACGACGCCTTTGAAGTCTGCGCGTTTGAGCCAAATCGTGTGTAGTGTGTTGCCTTGTATTTTAAAACTTTAGCTATATCCGCGTGGTTAAGTATTTAGAATAACTAGAGCCCCTAACTAAGACGTCATCTATAGGGATATATTTGGCGGTGATAAAGTTCTGCACTAGAATTCTATCGCAAATACCTACTTATTATTACCTTAGAAATAAATTCCCTGGGCGACCGAGCTCAATAAATAACTTTGACTATGTTTCATTCACATTTCGCGGTATACGCAGTCGGTACGGTATCAGTCAGCTTTCAACTGTCAGGGTCACTGTCATTAATTCAAATGACATAGTCTTGCACACAGGTGATTTTGTGTATTTAAACTTCCGTGTGACATGTAGTAACGAAGTAATACTATTTGAAATCATCCTATAAGTGGTTGGCGTCATCCGCACTTTTTGTCCGACCCCTGAATTGATGAGGATCACTGTCTTTCTTGGTCTTAGTAGGGAGACAGGAAACGTACGGCCTTACCAGTTTATTAATAGCTAACACTCTGACTCCTGCTTATCACCCTCCTAGCATTATTCCTGGTTGTGCCCTGAAGGAGCTCGTGGTCTGCTTTGACACCTATTAATCCAAAGATTTGCCATAACGTTTACGAAAACGACTGCCATCTGACTCTCCAACCCAGAGGGAAAACTAGACTTCCGTCTTCCGGGTTTCCTCTCGATGTTTTCCTTCACCGAAAAGCTAACGCATGTAAGTTCCAAGAAACTCATTGGTACTAGCCGGGACTTGAACCCACAACCGCCGCTGGAGAGCTGGAGGCCTGAACCACTATGCTACCGTAGCTTCGCAAACTGACACCTGCTACATTATATATTTGTCGTCATTATGAATGTTGACGGAAGCATAAAGAAATAAGAAGCACTGTATTTAAATTACGTATCTCACCTAGTCCCGTACTGTCCCAACTTTAACAGAGATCCGACTCACCTCCACTTTCGAGCATTGGAGGAATGTCGTCATGTCCACGTTGGAGAAACCCAACAGAGCTTCACGATCAGGATAATTTTGTTACAGCTTCTAGATTACCTAGCTTGGGTAACAATGGAAGACAATAGACGAGAGACATTGATAATGGAAGCCGGGTATTACCTGTGTCAATAACATATTTAACGCAGACACTCCGCTTTCCTCCGAGCTCTGGCGGCCCACTGGTGCCTCCACACTCGAGGAGTCCTGCAAGGCCCTGTTGTTGATGATGAGGACAACTGGGCTACGACTTCCAGAATTCTTGGCTTGGCTCAGGATGCGGGAGATGACGGAAGATACAGATGATTCGGAGGCGGCGAGGCCCTGAAAATTATAGTTGACATTATTTAATGAGGTCGACTTTATAAAACTATCGTTGGAATCGGAATCTTGTACATTGGATGATAGAGTTGCTTTTTGAATTGATACTTTGATGCAATTTGGCCTACTCAAATAGGTAAACTTTTCAAAGTAAAAGAGAACTTTTGCTTTGGGTGTGGCTGACATAATCTGAGTGACGCGATGGCCAGTCCTGTTTATTTAATCGTATGACATACTTTATTTTGCCTTTAAAGTTTGTAACTCTTTAACACCACCCAGGGGACACGTGCAGGGTTGGTGGTAGGTAGCTCCTGCGGACGCGAGTAACAGTTGTCCCCCCTTTGTCAAGTGAGTGGGCAACTCGACTGTTAGAAGTTCTTAAGCCGCCCAAAAGCCTCTAACTCGGCTTAACGACTGCTGTCATAGACAGCAGCCGGGATTAGCTGCTTAGCGTGCCTTCCAAAGAATGGAAGCGCTCATTTAAATTAACCACTCAAACATCAGGCGGTCACCCATCCAAAGACTGACCGCTGCCATCTTTGCTTAACCTGCGTTATCGTTTCCGATAGTTTCGGGGTAGATAGAGTTTCGAGGCGAGCGCTTTCACTCTCCTAGTAAAGAGTGTCCCATGGCCGCCGTCTGTCTCCATCATCAAAACAGCTCGATGGTACCATAATATCTGGGGGCACGGCAGTGCCCCCGCCAAGTCGAGCAAAACAGCGAGCGGCACGGCCGTACCATCCTTTTCTCGAAGCAGTTCAGGCTATTTTCGACCCCCCTATAACTTCGTTGTGGATAAAACTAGAAGCCTGAATTTTCAGTAACCAAGTACGCATTGTAAAACCACGATATATTTCAAATTTCATAGTTACAGAATTTTATTTAGCAAGCAAATAAAGATTAATAAGAATGCCTCTGAGACTTGGCTCTACGAAATATCTCACAACTTTTTACGGTGGAAGAGTTTCGAGACTTGGCCTCTTTTTTACATGGAATGTTTTTTATGGGATTGAATTGTCTTCCAAACTATACTAATACCGAAAATTACAGCTCAATCGGATAACGGCATGTGACTGAAAAATAGATTGCAAACATTGACGGAAAACTTACTTAGGTGGGTATACATACATACGAACAGGTTAAGTTAATATAAACTTCATATCTTTACTTTCGTACGTGAAGAATGGCGTTCAAAGGGTTTTCAGTATCGTGGAAATGACAATCATCCTTTAAAATCACTACTTACTACTTATATGCAAACACATAAATCTTCAGTACCAACTACCAACCAACATTATACAGACTAGACTACAATTTTAGAAGGTGTCCGCTGTTTTCTACCCAGACAGATTTAGTTCAAGAAAACGTATGGGCCCCCCGGGTGCCATGCGGGGTAGGTACAGTTTCACAGTGTTACGTGTTAAATTATAAAATACTGAAAAATCTAAGCTAGGTGGTCGTTTGCAGGTTGGAATTTGATCTACGTGGCGCATGGGGACTGGTTTATGAATACACTGCACATAACAGGTGAGAGGTATAATCAAAAAGTTATCTTCTATCCTTGTACAAAGATTTCTGTCAAAAAATTGGTTTCTGGCACAAGCTTTTTGCAGATAGTCCTTTTTTGCAGTCTTTAACTACTTGATGAGAGGATACCAATAAGCCTACGCTACAAATAACAAACCTCTATTTAGCTTGCACTGTTCGCATGTAAGAAGATAAATCGTATGTGAGCCTGCCTACAAAGCCGGAAGTCCCGGTTTGGAATCCCGGTGTAAGGGCATTTATTTGTGTGATGAGCACGAATGTTTTTTTCCTGAGTCATGGATATTTTCTATGTATTTAAGTATTTATTTTAAATATGTTTATCGTCACATCTGTACTGTCGTTGCACTAGGTCGATATATTGGGAAAGATTGTCCCCAAATATTTATTTATATTTATTTTATTAATACATGCCGTTTGTGCTGAAATGGTGAATACTTATGCGCGTTCAGTGACAACGCAATATAATGGCACCAGAGAGCTGATCTGATGATGGAGCTCATTGCTTACCCATGTACTTTGCAGATACTTTCTGATGTTGTGCATAGTTGTAATGAGTTTATATTGCCTTTTGAAAAAAATAGAAAATATTATGGGACAACCTTACACTAATCGACCTAGTCCCAAACTAAGCAAATCTAGAACTATGGGTACTAGACGACGATAAACATAATTTGACACAGGAACAAATATTCGTGCTCATCACACAAATAAATGTCCTTATCGGGATTCGAACCCAGGGCCACTTGCTTAGTAGGCAGAGTCACTAACAAGTAGGCTAAAGCGGTCGTCAACAAATAAATAAATAGTAGGCGAGCCAAAGCAACTCAAAACCCGTTGTGTTTAGGATTCTTCACACGCTCTAGACTCTAAACGATTAACAGTAAATGTTTATTAAGCAGAAACGTCCGCTAATGAAATTCCAAATTTCGATCATAGTGGAAAATCAGATACACAAACAGACACGCTAAACTTATAATTATAACACCCCACTCTTTGCGTCGGGGGTTAAAAAAACCCACATAAAAAACTAACAACGCAAATATGAATTCGTAAAACCAAACTCACGACAAACAGAAGTATACACGCAACCTTCAACATGTTGTTGCCAACTATTTGTAACCCCACACGACTATCTGGCAACCACGGGTCGAATGGGAAAAAAACGAAACTGAACCAAGTCTGTTTTCATGATGATTAAATGAAATTAATTAAACCGCGAGTTGTTTTGATTTCGCTCGTGATTGTGATTTGGAATTTTATTGCTCCAATTTCCGTTTACATAATTAATGTTTTGGTAACTATGAGAGAAACATACTTTACCATTGCCCGCGCAGTTTTGCCCGCGTATTACGAAGAAAGCAGGCGGGATAAAATGTGGCTCATGTCCACCCAGAAAGTCCAATATACAATATCCTATACAAACGTGAAAGTCGTCAATATTTTTCCTAAATCTCGTAATATTTGTTATTTTCCAAATACCTAATCAACAACAAGGACAATCTCTACTAAATTATTGCGGATCAAAAGCCACTCTTTTTAACCGACTTCATAATAAGTTTCTGTCAAAAATTTCATTTTTGGTACAAGCTTTTATTGCCGACTGTACTTTTCTGTATACCATCATCAACTGCTCATGGAGACGATTCTAACGAGCCCAAACTCGATGGGGTTATGTGGTTGTATTACGGAGTTCCTATGGCCACCTTCTGTCTCCATCATCAGATCAGCTCGATGGTACAATAATATTGAATTGTCATCCAAACTATACTTATACCCAAAATTTCAGCTCAATCGGTACCCGGGAAGTGGGTCATTTTTAACTTGCAAGATTTGACGGACAACTTACTTACATACTTACATACTTTTATACTTACATACGAACAAGTCAAGTTAATATAAAGCTTGTAAAAAAAGGAGGAGGCTCAATTCGGAAATTTGCGGTTTAAACAGCTGCATCTTCTGCTTGCGTTGGCTTAGAATTTTTGAGTTTTTCTCAGCTCCAAGGGACAGTAGATCTGAGTATTTGGTACAAATTTTAGCTTGATACCTCCACGCGTTCCTGAGAAAAAAGGTCTTGACAGACGGACGGACGGACAACAAAGTGATCCTATAAGGGTTCCGTGTTTTCCTTATGTGGTACGGAACCCTAAAAAGTAACTACCCATAGGCAGGTAAAATTTAAGACTAAATAAATACCTGCAACCCTTTTTTTACCTAAAATAAATGAAGGACCTAAATATGAAACTTTAAATCTAATTATATTCCCCCTTTTTGTTTCCGCTTCCTTTGAGAAATCTGATCATTTTCAAGTACATTGCCCAATACAAGCGTTTTCATTGAGTGGGTATAAATTAATACAAATATCACATTTCTCCGTCAGCCACGCTTAAGAAGACACATACCTGAAATAGCTTCAGAATGCCGTATTCCTTTGAACTTTGACTCGTGGAATATATTTACGAATTTTCTTTGAAGATATATTGGATGTATGTTAGGGCATAGAGAAGGTAGAATAGAGGGACTAGACAGACACTAATGAGTGACAAAGATGCGCTCATCATCATATTCATATCAGCCGAAAGACAAAGTCATCGTCATCAGTCCACCTTGTCTGGGGTCTAGGCACGCTGCGTCTTCTGCTGCATGGTCGCCACTCGAGAAACTTTCCGCCCCGACGGTCATGACGAAAATGTACGCATAGACAATACTAAAAGTGGTAACGAGATACAATGTCATATCTCCTGCCAGTCAGCGCATATACTATTTTTATGTTTGTCACCAGCTGTCAACAATTCAACAGTAACTGAGCATATAACACGACTGAAGTAGGAGATGAGATGCCAAGGATGTATTAGTCTTCTGATATGCCACCTGATTGTGACGTGCACGGAATAACAAAGTGGCCGTGACAGGTTGTTCCGATAGCTCAATTGGTAAGTAGAGACGGGCTATGAATGCTTGTGCTCGCCGGTTCGAATCCGGCTTGGAGCATTAACCGGTAAAAAAATTATTTTATTTAAAAAATTTATTTTCGTTAGCTGCGGTACTGCTTAATACTTACAAAATAAATTTAGTTTGGGGAGGCGCATCGTTACTGACGATTTCTCAAAATGATTTGAGACGTTGGTGCCGTTAAGAGTCGCTACACGCCAAGAACGAACTGATTGAAAGATTTAGTGGGCCGAGTCGGTTTGTTCTGATAACTAAGTTGGTTAGTAGCGACGGGCCATAAATGCCTGTGGTTGCCGGTTCGAATCCGGCTTGAAGAATTAAATTTAAAAAAAATGCCATGTTTTTATTGGAGGTTGGAAGCAATATGTAAAGTATGGCCCATATGAATCAGAATGCTATCTCACGCGCTCTGGTGTTAGCCAAGGATCAAACGACCAACGAACTATCCGACGAGGTGCGCGGTTCCATGGTGTTGCTGTTCGCTGACGATGTGAAGTTGGTTCAAAGCCAAAGTGACCGAGTGGAGTTACAGAGGGACATTGATGCGGTGTATCGGTGGAGTCTCCGTAACAAACTTAATTTTAATGCGGGAAAATGCGAAATGTTGAAATTCACGCGGTCGATAACTCCCAACGTTTTTCAGTACACAATTGGTGGCATTCCAAATAGCGCGTGCGGAAAGTGTGCGGGATTTAGGTGTCCTTTTCGATCCGGGGCTCACGTTCAATGATCACATTCAAGCTCCGGCCAAAACCACATCGGGGAGACTCGGTTTCGTCTTGCGCAATTCTGCACCTCTGACCGTCCACGCTGCCCGCGTTTTGTATGCGGCGCTCGTGCGCAGCGTGCTGGAGTCAAATGCTGTGGTCTGGAGTCCACATGAGAGTATGTATATACACTGTTGTTTTGGAACAGGTCCAGAAAATGTTCTTAAGGGCGCTGTACAAGAGGATACACTTTTATTACCCGTAAATGTACCCTACCTTATTCTTACAAGGGCGTTTAGGCTACGACTCACTACAATTACGTCGCTTACTCTCCTTAGCTAAATTTAGCATCGATCTAGTGCGATGAAAGGTCGATTGTTTGGGTCTCATCGATGCATTCGTGCGTCTCTTTGTCCCTGATCGGTACGTTCGCGCGAAGTCACCCCTTCCCGGCCGTGCCGGGCGCGCGCGCGCGGGCGCACGCGCACGATCCCACTGCGCGCGCTAGCGTTTCTCAACTCCGTGCTCCAAGCGCACCCACAGTGTGATCTGTTTGCGAGTTCGACCGCGCGACTGATGATTGGATGCAGGAGGGTGGCAGAATGCGAGATGCCTGCGAGTACTATACTACTATACTATACTATACTATAGTTTAACATGCTTAAGAGTCGTTGTTGTTTATGTTTTTCTTTTTATTTTCCTTAATTGTACATATTTATAAGTTTGTACCGCTTTGGCCTTGCTGTTAAGGTATAAATGTCACTATAAATAAATAAATAAATACATAAATGTATCTACTGGCCATAAGTAATCGTTATTGCGACATGTCTGTCACGATTTAAATATACTTAGAAACCGTTTGTTTACGTTCCTATGTATTGTCACTTGCTGAAATAAACAGACCACGAAACATCTAGCGTATCACTGAACTCTGCTGTAGTGTTGATTTATACACGTTATAGTCAATTTCACATTAGTTTCAATATATAAAATTTGTACTGTATAGTTTTTTGTTATGGTTATAAAATGGAATTTTAGGTACTAAATTAACCTAATATTGTTATTGAATCGGAATTTTTGCGTTGGTGCAAACTGTACCTAATGCTGTGTAATTTTTTTTTAATAAATAAATACATCTCAATTTAGTCAGGTTAATGTACCTTCATCGACCTCCATCCTTTTTGGGGATATGCTAAGACTCCATCTATCTACTCGTTAGAGAGAGTACGTATCCACCAAAGCTGTGCGAGCGAGACGGTGAGCGAGGAAACAAGGACAAATAGCGTGCTTGGCGGTTGGTTTCGCATTTATATTAGCAATGGATTTTGGCCCCTTTTTGGTCGTCGTTATTTCATTATTGTATTTACCTAATGAACTTTAAATACGAATCACTGAATCCTCAACAAGTAAACAATCAGAACACCCGGGATTCAACGCAAACAATGGATTTAATGTAAATTTACATTAACTTGTTTATCCATATTTTCGCGCCAAAGTCGGTGGTGCGCGTCGAATCATTTTACATGCCGAGTTAAGAGGTAAGAATTTGTTTAATAGAGTGATATTGTTTTATTTAATCCTATGGTCCGGCGTCGAGTTGAGCTGAATACTTGCATAATTTAAAATCGGCCAAGTGTGTGTCGGGCCATGCGCAGTGTAGAGTTCCGTAGTTGCCTGTCTTTCTTAGTTACATCGACACGCTCGCGCCAACTAAATGGTTGCGTCGGCCGAATTTGTACGAAATTTGGCCTTTCTAAGTACATTTTAAGTTGGTCGACTATTACTCGGTAACTAGTTATGCCTACTTAGCCGTCATAGTTTTCCTTTTAAATTCATTTGCGGGGGGGTGGGGGACTAAATAGCTAAATATCTCGCAAACGAATCACCAATTTGAAAAATCTTTTTAAGAAACCCATAACGTTTTTGAACAAGCTATCCAACGATACCCCACAGTATGGGTTTAATGAAAAAAAAATTACATCCCCACTTTGGGTGTAGGAGTTTGAAATTTTATTCTTCTGTTTTGTCGGCGTGATTGATTTATAAACCAATGCCGAATTACAGTTTTCTAGTAGTAATGGTTACTGAGCTAAGCCGAAGACGGACGGACGGACAGACGGACAGATGGACATGGCGAAACTAAAAGGGTTCCTTGTTGACTACGGAACCCTAAATAGCATATAGGTATGTTGTCAACTTTTAAGAACCCTATACTGTCACAAGGGATTCCTTTCCTTTCGGTTTGCCCGAGGAACTGTTTCAAACTAACAAAGAAACTCTACAAACGCATTGACAAGACATAGAAGATCACATAATGTACCTAACATTTCTGTATTTTACAGCCCAAGTACCTATGTTCTACAATAAACATGATTTCTGATTCTGAAACTTAACCCATCGTTTACGTAAATGCAGATTCGTGCTAAGTAAGCATATAACTTATAATCTGGGTGACCGAGCTCTGCTCGGGTGAAAAAGAGTAGCATAATATATCTTTTTTAATTAATCTTTTAAGATGTTTATTTTCATTGGTCTACAAAAAGGAAAATTAAAATTTATAAAAACGCGCCTTCGAATCGAAAATAATCAAAAAAATATTTTGATAAACCACCGACTTCAAAGCAAACAACCCAGTACATAAAGTTACAGCAAAAATATAGTGTTCAAAAACGGTTTTGATGACCGTTAGCCTAGTGGGTAGTGACACTCCCTACGAAGCTGGAGGTCGGGTTCGAATCCTGGTAAGGGCAAATATTTTTGTGATGAATTTGAACATTTGTTTCTAAGTCTTTCTATTCTCAATTATGGTGAGGTAGGGCACAGCGAAATGTCAACCCGCTCGAATTTGGAGCAGCCCAACTGGGGAAGTACCTCCGCCTTGCAGAAGACCACAGCCATAATAACACTACTACTTGCTCTGTAGTAGTGTTGTGTTCGTGGAGGTGAGCAAGGTCGCCAGAGCTCCCGAGGATGCGTTGTGTTGAGAGCGAGGGAATTTGTTCCATCAGCTGTCAACACGGCAAATCCTCAAACATATCAAGGGTCGGCAACGCCCATGTTACTCCTTTGGAGTTGCATGCGTCTATAAGCTGCGGTGTCCGCTTAACATCAGACGGGCCGGAAGCTTGTTTGCCACCGTCGTTGTAAAAAAAAAATGTCCCAAACGACTACTATTAAGGTTTGAATTTCTACTGGTACATAATAGTAATTATAAGGACTCACTGAATTATCATAAACTCCAAATGCTCAGTAACCGTCGTGATTGTGTAGAATCTGTGTCATGTTATTTAAAATTCTACATATCAAAATGGATGTCCCCTTGCTATTGCATCAAATCTGCTTTAAAATCCCTCGTACCAATCAGCGCCAATGTAGAAAAAAAGTTTCGTTTTTCATATCTAAAAGAAGACACGGGTTACGCGCGAAATGTTTTATAGGGCGTGCATGCAAACTATTTAACGACAGCGAAAAACTTAAAGATTTCGATTTGTTTAACTGTTGTATTACATCCCTAAAACGTGTTTTCAGATAACTAAACAATGATGATTGTATAGCGTTAGATATACCTCAGATGTAATCCGATGCGAATAACGCCAGTGTAACCACTCCGCTTTTTCACTTTTTAAAATGCATTAATGAAACTCTTGGTCTAAATATATGATACTATGTTTTAAATCTTTTTTGTAAACAACTGTTTGTTTATTAAACTAAATAAATAAATAAATCAAAACGTTATTTAATCCAATCCCACCGACATTTCTCCAGATTGGTCAGATAATCTCCAAAAACCCTACGAACCATAGATTTCACAAGTCCCTCGGAAGGGCATGTTGACCGATAAGGAACTTTATTCATAACTCCCGAGCACATCGCTTTAGGCAAACCAGGCTTATAAGTTAATACATTTTATCGCTATGTTTTACGTGATGTCTGTACATTTTCGCTGTAAAACGTGACGATAAAACCTATCGTGCTAGCTGGGCAGTAGTAGGGTATTTTCACTTTTCGTTGTAAGATTTACTTTTTTCTCAGAAGTGGTTTTTTTATTGGTTTTCCTGGCTCAGAATCATGTGTTATATTATTATATTGTAGAAGTCACAGCAATAGAGAGATCTCTCAGGGATCGAAGTCCCAATGAGAGTGGTTTGGATTTATATATTTGCAAAGTGATCTATGAAACTTCTATAGCGCGATGCAGAACACGTCAGATTCGAGAGCTGACAGGAGTGACGCCACATCAGCCCCCCTTCGAGACAGAAGGGTCAGCGACGATGTATGAAGAGTGCAGCTTGCCAGTGCTCAGAGCCAACGTGGCGAGCGAGCGCTCAGAGCCAGGGTGGCGAGCGAGTAGGGAGAGAGAGAGAGAGAGCGAGAGAGTCTGGCTTGCTGAGAGAGTTGGGCGTCAGTCAGGATCCTCAGAGTTGCCAACCTCAAGGATGAATATCGAGGGAAGTGTTAGGACTCTAAAGTCGACGAATAGCTGGCGAGCCGGCGTATCGGGAGCAACCCTTGCCATTTTTCTTACTTTTTTTTCTGAATGCTGAAGGATCTGTATATGCAAAGTGATCTATGAAACTTCTATAGCGCGATGCAGAACACGTCAGATTCGACAGCTGACAGGAGTGACGCCACAATATTATTGATTCCGATACATAAGAAATATCCCATAAAGTTTTATGTTTCCAATACGTTACATGTTATGGAATAAAAAAATCGGACACTTTTTTCTTTATCAGAATAAATTCTGAGCAGGAAAATGACCAAAATTACGCTTAACCCTTTCACCGCCACAGTCGGCCATAGCCGACAACGCAAAATCGTGACTACGACGCCACAGACGGTGCTGGGAAAAAATTTTTTTTGATGAATACCTATTGAAAAATAGCCTACTTTCATGGTGGCGTTATTTCTTTACCCATTTTAAGTTTACCCCCGTCGCGTCAGTGGCACAGCGTATTGCTTCGCCGTCGGGCGGTGAAAACCGTTGAACCGATTGAGATGAAATTCGGTACCTATAGAGATAGTTTGAGACCCAGGGAAGGACATAGGATAGTTTTATAGTTCAATAGGATGAAATGGGGGTGGAAGTATGCTGAAAACAGAGAGCGCAGCAGAGGTGTCCCATTTCCACATTTTGTGGCCCCATGCGCAGCGAGCGTGTGATACTTACTATAGAAGGAAGGAAAAACGTTTATATTGGCTTATATATTATATATATATATATTTATAGGCTTTGGTATCTAGAAGCAAACAATGGTTCACTTCTTGATGCTGGTTTTCAGTGACGCCATTGGCCGCAAGGGTGATCATTTGATCATTGTGGCTTAATTAAACGTACAATAAGTACTTAACAACAAAAAAAAATAGGTAAGAAATTAACATTATAACAAGAGCTTACAATAAAATTACTATTACATAATCAATTACATTTTATTTTTAGGTTTTCTGGAAGAGATCGCTCTAAAGCGATAAGACCGCCTGTTGTTACCTTTATTTATTGAATGTACTCTTGTAACATGTTTTTCTTATGTTGTGGTGCAATAAAGAATATTATTATTATTATCATTTCTTCGTGCGTGCGTGCGTGCGTGCGGCGTGCGCGCGCGCGTGTGTGTGTGTGTGAGAGTAGGTACTTTTATGCTTGTTTACTTGCTTTGATACTTATGACTGCTCATTCATTAGGAACTTCTTAAGACCTATTTTGAAGGTTACCGTAGTACTTAGTTTTTTTTTATTGGTGATGGTAAGTCGTTTCAATGCTTCGTGGTAGCAAAGCGAAAGCTGCCACGAAATATAGATATGGTTATTGTGAATAGCTAGGAAGGAGTTTTATGGACGGGGCACTTTCTTTGATCTGTCGATTTCAGACTCAGATAAGGCGTCCCTTGGAAGCCCATGAGCCTGTTAGTTGAAATAACGGATTTTATAATTGCGCCGTTTTCATGGGAAATTGACTGTCAAATATAACTCTTTGATGTAATATTTTATACCGTATTTTTATTGCCTAGTTAATAATTTTAGCCAATAAACCCTTCTACCTAAGGGTTCCGTAGCCAAAATAGCAAAAATGGAACCCTTATATGTACTTTCGTCATGTCCGTCTGTCCATCTGTCCGTAGCTCACAGGCATTTTACTCAAGAACTATAAGGTGTACTTCAATGTGGACCATAGGTGTACTTTGTTAGCCACTACATAGTTTCGAAATCCAAAAGCAAAGAAATATATATTGTTAGGGGGGGCACTCCATACACTCCATGACTGTGACTAGAAGTCAAAAAAAAAAAAACACTGTAGGTCGCGGCACATCAATCAATAGGTCTTTAAAATAAATATTCTAGGTCTTTCAGGTTTTTTGTATCAAGTAAATATATTCGGAGATAATCGCTACGAAAGTCACAAAAATTATGACACGGAATTTCGTACTTATAGACAACGTATCTACTTACCTCTTTTCTATATTACATTATTGGGCTTCACCCTGAGTAGCATTAGGTACTTCTAGAGGCAGCGTTATCATCAGAATATGCAAGCTATTATAAAGGCTATATAAAGGCTGGCTTGCGTAACTGCCAACCCTAGGGAGCCGTTGCGGCAGTTAATATGGCAACGTTAAAAGTTTAAAAAGTTAATAACGCCTTATTTTACATTATGCCGTCATAAATACGAGCGGTAACCGAGCGTGTCAAACGTTGAAGTTGCTCCATAGTCCCTGAAGATGCTGGGTGTAGAGTGAGGGACCAGAATTTTACCTTATATTATGTACTAGCTTCTACCCGCAACTCCGTCCGCGTGGAACTCGTTTATATATTATAGCTCCATATAACTTTTGACCCCCCATTTAGGGGATGGTTTCCGGGATAAAAACTATCCTATGTCCTTCCTCGAGACTCAAAATATCTGTATACCAAATTTCATTTAAATTGGTTCAGCGGTTTAAGCGTGAAGAGGTAACAGACAGACATACTTTCGCATCTATAATACTACTAGCTTCTGCCCGCGACTCCGTCCGCGTGGAACTCGTTTATATCGTAGCTCTATACAAACTTTCACCCCCCGCTTCATCCCCTTAGGGGATGATTTCCGAGATAAATACTATTCTATGTTCTTCCCGAGGACTCAAACTATCTCTATACCAAATTTCATCCAAATCGGTTCAGCGGTTTAAGCGTGAAGAGGTAACAGACAGACAGACAGACAGATAGACAGAGACAGACAGACAGACAGACACACTTTCGCATTTATAATATTAGTATGCCCTTCCAGGCATATTTTTTTTCCCAATGTATGACATCCCAAACTATTATTCTCAAATTATAATTTGTCAAAGAATCATTAGTCAAAACCACTTCTCGCAACTTTACAGTTACCAGATATCTATTTGGCTAATCATTGTTTAACAAATAATTATTTGGTCTTGTTTCATTTCACTGTATCTTTTAGTCAAATGTACTGTTTGGCATAAGATAATGTTCGTAAACTTAAACTTGTGAAATTCGCGAATAGTAACTTAAAAATCTT
Source organism: Epinotia bilunana (assembly GCA_947049275.1). Classification (NCBI taxonomy): domain Eukaryota; kingdom Metazoa; phylum Arthropoda; class Insecta; order Lepidoptera; family Tortricidae; genus Epinotia; species Epinotia bilunana. Next base: position 2,129,669 of record OX346274.1, read on the forward strand.
CAATTTCTTAGTGACTAATATATTGCTTGATAATATTAGTAGGATATTAGAAAAAATAGTGAATATTATTACTCCAAGTGATTAGTTATTCATGAAACACATTATACTTATTCATATCATATCATCATATCAGCCGAAAGACGTCCACTGCTGGACATAGGCCTCCACCAAAGAGTGACCGGTCCTGCGCCACCCGCATCCAGCGGCCTCCCGCGACCTTTACCAGGTCATCAGTCCACCTTGCGGAGGGCCTACCCACGCTGCGCCTTCCGGTACGTGGTCGCCACTCGAGAACCTTTCCGCCCCAACGGCCATCGGTTCTACGTGCAATGTGCCCCGCCCACTGCCACTTAAGTTTAGCGATTCGGAGGGCTATATCGGTTACCTTGGTTCTGCTGCGGATAGCCTCATTTCTGATGCGATCGCGCAGAGAAATTCGCAACATAGCCCTCTCCATTGCTCTTTGGTTGACTTCGAGCCTTCTTATGAGGCCCATAGTAAGCGACCACGTTTCCGTGCCATACGTCATCACTGGCAACACACACTGGTCAAAGACTCTCGTCTTGAGACACAGCGGAATATTGGACGAAAAGATATGCCGTAGCCTCCCGAATGCTGCCCAGCCGAGTCGGATTCGACGATTGACCTCTTTCTCAAAGTTGGACCTACCTAACTGGACAGTCTGTCCTATATATATATAATCGTCTACAACTTCAAGCGTAAAGTGTCCGATTGAAATGGGAGTTGGTACTACATGGAGGTTTGACATGATCTTTGTATTATCCATGTTCATCCTTAGACCAACTCGCTCGGAGGCGTTACTGAGGTCATCGAGCATCGTGCTTAAGGTCTCCATGGTCTCAGTCAAGACTACTACTTATTATGCGTGTGAAATTTCAAGTGTGTAGCACTCTTGAAAGGTTTCAAGTAAGTGAAATTATGCCTAATATGTTTTGGTGCGAGTCAGCGCTCTCACCAAAACATGCCCGTATTGAGCGATGAGGTTATTCAAGGCCCCGTAGGTAAAGGATTAAATATCCTGTAAATGGCCGAATGGATGGTTTCCTAGAGCAAGCAATATTCTGTGTATCAGAGTCTCGGTGTAAGCAGCTGGCCCATAACTCGCGCGCGGAGTTGCCAACTATAGTTCTATTGCAATTACGCGCAAGTCGTTATGACGACAAACTGCGAGATGGCGCGGCTTCTGTGCGAGCGGGATAGTAATATAATAAGTATCATAGCTTGGTAAATTATGGATGGGTCTGAGTCTTGTGGCGTTGTTCGAGCGAGCGACGCACATGAGTCTCTAGTGTTGCAAGTGTCCGTAGGCTAATCGCTTACCATTTATTTATCCCATACGATTTCACAGCATTATAGGTTTATACCAAAGCACTGTGAAACAAAAGTCATGTACGCTTGTTTGGTACTGACGCTGTATAAAAATGTTTTAAGATATTTAAAGTAATAAAAATGAAGGCCGCCCTAATATACTTATTTGATTTCTGCAAGAAAATAATATGTGTGTATAGTTGTATTGTATACTCGAACATACTTTATACATCAAAAATCAGAGTAAGTATTCAGTTAGTAGCAGAAGAAGCAAAAAGAGCAAAATGATTTACACACATAAATATTACAAGACAACGTCATGCTCCCTGGCAACCCTACTCTCGGTATTGGCATCTCGGAATATGTGAAAAAATCGTACCCAAAATGAACTGAAATTATTAGTACTTACTTGAAACAATTGTACTACTGTAATTGCTGGCATTTAAAGTTGATGACAACCGTTTCTTATCGATCTGCCGGAGACGATTATGTACCCAAGGTAAGGGCTCCACTGGGTGCACCTCGGGAGGGGGATCTTCTGTGCAATTGCCTTCCAAGTTGCGTCAATCTTTTTTTTATCATTAAAATTTCGTATTCATATACTAAAATGGTGGCTATTAAGCATTCGACCTGCCTGATGGTAGGTTAGGTTAAGTTAGGTTACACCATCATCGCCTATGGACGCTGCGCCAGCCATGTATAACACAACAGTTTTGACGTTCATGGACCAAATGTTGGCACGGCGCCGCTCCTATCGGTTTATCGTTGTGGTCGTGGATGGAGTCAGCAGTTTGCCAGAATCTAGCGTGCATTATGGTTCTCCCTTGTAAAACCTGACTTCTTTAGCCCTAAATGCTTAAGGTGGTTCGCTTTCCATACGAAACGTTATTTGACATTCGCAGGCTAACGGCGTGATATTTTAAGGAACTTATGTAACAAACTTTTATAAATTGGCTTTTCATTTGCGCAAAATTCCTCCTTTCCTAGAAAAGGCAACTTAAGTGATCTAATGCTTTTTTTTCTTCAATTTCAATACAAACGTAGCTTAACCTAGTGACTTCATCATCAAATGATGATATTACAAAAAAAAACCAAAAAGTTCACTGTTTCATTAGGTCTAATAAAACATTAGGGCAAAAGTTAGTAGTTGATGTGACACGACATTATAGAGTGGAAATGCACTTACCGATCCCCCCAGCCGGGGAAGCTATAATGGGGGGTATGTGGGACTCACACTCAACAGCCATCTCTGTTTAAAGAGAAGGGGGAGGGAGTCTACCCACTCAAAACCACTCCGGCGTTTCCGCATGTCACCACGACGCCCCCCGACATTATACATACCTGCTGTAAGTAGGACCACGCCCTGAGTATTTGTCAAGGCGGTATGAAGCCCACACAAGACAGTAACTTCATTTCCGAACGAATCTCAGCCGCGGCTTGCTCACTAATAACTTACTACATACCTATATTACTTCCGCGACTATAATATGGAGCGAACAGTATGCAGTGAAAGTTACAATGAGCGAATATTAACGCTTTGCTTGTTGTGTTGGGAAAGTCTGTGAGGGGAAATCAAAAACTGTGAGATAGGACAAATTTTTCAATCGCTTTTAGTATATAATAGGTATATGTCGGATTCTTTTTCTTGACCAGATTTTATACTATCGTATTTCTGAGTTTTTATTTCGGCATAAAGCCAGTTTTCTCGAAGACCGCACTGTTTTCCGCCTCAATACAAGTTGGCTCAGTTCGGGTTCCACAGGGCGGTTCAACAACGCTTCGGGAGCTCAAATACCGCGAGCCATCCGGTTGCCTCTCGGAAACTGAAACTACGCGTCATGCTTTAACTATTAGGTTAGGTGTGTTTTATAACAACCCTGAAAATGTCATAGTTTCAGAAATGAACTTTCAGACAAACGACACAGGAAGAATTTAGGAAGTAAAATTTAGTTATTGCGATATGTAACCCTTCAAACCCAACACCCTGTATACAACAAGGTGAACTTGGCGAAATATAATCTAAATGTTCCATTAGCTATTAAAATATTTAATTTCTTATGTAACTTTATTTTTTTAAAACAAACAATAGGTTAATTGTTTGAATCCATTACAAAAAATTACTCATAGCGCTAATATACCCGTTAATCAAGTTTATTGCACTTGCAACCAACAAAATGCACCCGGACGCACTATTCAGGGTCCCCCCGGTATAGTTATACTATGCGGAAACCATGTGTCTTCTTGGGATTATTCATATCCTCGTTATTCAAGAAGCAATTTGAAATAAAATATAAATATACATTATATATACCATTTCAAATGTGCACGTGCAGAGGGAGGAGCCTTCTCATTTACCACGTAAACCTCTCCTGAGTGAAGTAGTTTACGCCAAGCGACTGATCGGTGGGGCGCCCTATGTTACGGTTTAAGGACAGCGCAAGACGTGACATGCTGTCCTTCAAGATCGACCCCGTGAGCTGGGAAAAGCAATTTCAGGACCGTGACCTTTGGAGAAAGACTTTATGAAGGCGTGACACTACACGATATCGCAAACCAGGCGATATCGTGTAGTGTCACGCCTCTTGTCCCACCTCTTGTCCCACAAACGAGCATTGAGACAGCGGCGCGCTGCTGCGCCCCCAAAGGCACTGCGTGTATGACATTTACATGTCATACGAGCATATGTGAGGTGGATGTCACACTGAGGACTGCGGAGCTCGTTGTATGCAAGTACTCAGTTTGTACATAAATTCCATGTGGAATTTCCATGATCCACACACTGCACCGCACCTGTCATCATCATCATATCAGCCGAAAGACATCCACTGCTGGACATAGACCTCCCCCAAAGAGTGCCAAAGACTGTCTGCGCCACCCGCATCCAGCGGACTCCCGCGACCTTTACCAGGTCATCGGTCCACCTCGCCGCGCCTTTTGCTAAGTGGACGCTAATCGAGAACCTTTCCGCCCCAACGGCCATCGGTTCTACGTGCTATGTGCCCCGCACATTGCCACTTAAGTTTATCGCTTCAATTGTAGCCGTACCTAAACAGCAAATCCGCGAAAATTAAGGATCGGCAACGCGCTGGTGTCAAATAAGCCTTAGGCCTGTGTAAGTAACGCCTATTTTCAACTCCACCGTCGTGCTATTAATAAAAAGGTGATTTAGAACTGAAATGCATCCCAACGCACTATATCGAGTCTCTAGGGTGCAGTAAAGCGATGCGGAAACCGTGTGTCTTGTCGACATTATTCATGTGTTGGTTATTTAAGAGTCCGCAGTAAGCTCGACTCTCCATACCAATACCAACGTAGTTACGCTCTCATTTTAAAACTACGTGTTGGATTGTAACGAAACTTTGCATGTACAATTTCGTCACAATCCAACACGTAGTTTTAAAATGAGAGCGTAACTACGTTTGTATGGGAAGGTGAAATTCGGCCGAGCTTACTGCAGACCGTTAAGAGCAGGGTTCAAGTGGAGTATATCAGATTAGTTTAGTTTACTCTAAAGTTGGATTTTTACCTGACGTGATGTGTGGCCAGGCTACCAGCCCCCCTATTCTGTAACTTGTTCTAAGCTCACCTCAACGCTCACCCACAAATACATCTTGACACCGCGATGTGTAGTAACTAGCGTGTAGGTAGAGGTCTAATAGTTTCGTGACGGGTGACCACTGTGACCAGCGGGGTGAGCCGCATTAGCGCGTAGCGAATAACAGTCCTGCTCGAAGCCCGCGGACGTCATCCCGCCGCTTTCACATAAGTGTCCCCCGGGACCCCAATCAAATGGCTGGCTGGCACACGTTGCTGCGAGCGGTTGTGAAGACGACGACGTAGGTGGGCATTTTTAAAAATTCATGTGAGTTGTTAAATAAAAATTAAGTCAGTGTCAGTTTTGTGACGACAATTAAGTATACAGTTTGTATACAAATTAACTTTTACTTTTCAATTTATAAATGATTTGCGTATACACGTTATTTACATGTGAAACAAGTTCAATTTCACATAATTGGAATGCTTAATTGTCGTCACAAAACGGACACCGAGTTCATTTTTAACTGACGAAAAAAACGGAGGAGGTTCTCAAGTCAACGCGTATATTTTTTTATTTAACAACTCACGCTAATTGGGTACACGAATTTTTTAAAATGCCCAGGTACTCGTATTTCCGGGCTCTTTGGTTTTAAACTTTTTTATTAGTATGAAGTTTATGTTGCTTAGCAACGCAACGCTACAAACAAATACGTCAAGAAACAAAAATACGATGTACTTACTTAAGTATTGTACTGATATATATAAAAAAAAGATAAAGATAAAGTAAAGATAGGCCCAACGCGCACGAGTAATTCGTCCAATGCGGTGGTCTAAAACTGGCAATTTAGGACCACCGTGCCTTGGTCTGTGTGAGGACGCCGTACCAGTCAGCTGTCAGAGTGTGTCAGAGCCGAGCCGACTGTCTCAAAATGCCCAGTTGCGCTGTACAAGGCTGCAAAAATTATGATACAAGAGTGAAAAAAAAAAGTCATCGGTAAGTATCGTCCGTTTCTTTTTTATCGCTTAGTAACACATTTTCAAAAGAATTATTTTGTTACCTAGCGCCATTACTTTTTGTCAGTTCGCAAATCAGAAGTAACGTTGTAAGGGCGTCATATTTATACAGCGGGGCTAGCACAACTGACGCCGCGCCGCGACGCAAGTCGAGAAAGATCTACCCTCCTCTTTCTAATTTGCACGGTGCGAGTGCGACAGGAGACGCTAAGTCGCGCGCGAAGCGACTGAGCAGCAAGTTGTGCTAGACGTACTGGTGTATAAATGGACATTGTTTGATAATATAGTGCTAGAAATAATAACTTGGCCTAAGCTACCTCAGCTTAGGCCAAGTTACGATTATTTGGGTTTTAAAACGTACCTGTTTTATAAGTATATACTCTATTGTGGTATTTGATTAAATTGTATATATACGTATAATAAATGAGTTTTTGAATTCCATTACAATAATATTATTATAAATAACTACGCTCATAAGCCCATCATCTTATTTACTCAGTGGCGTTATTTATTTACGCGTAGTCTTTACTTTATCGTTTATTAAAACAGCCTTGGCCAAAAGTATTGAGTACCCATGATGGCCCCATTTTCATACCAAAGTCAAACTGGCCAAACCAAGGTGCCAGTATACATAGGTATATCTTATTATAGAAAATTGTATATCTATTGGGAGAAAAATTACATTATTGATTGACGAAAAGGGAAATTCCGAGAAAAAAATACAATGAATCCTTTAGGTACGCGTAGTAATACCCGACTTTTTCTAGCTTCACACGCAAATTGCTAAAAATATTTTAAAATCATATCATGTACTATCAATGATTTGTACATGTTCAAAGACTTATTATATTTTACGCATTCGTGTATGTTTGAAATTGAAAAAGAATACCTTATTTTTATTATAGGTCACAAAGGAAAAAGTGAGGTGCTCAATACTTTTTACTAAGACTGTAGGTTGCTTTTTCGCCGATGAACCGACATTCGTGATTGCTTGATGTTCTTGCAATGACCTTCGATCTGAATCCCTTAGTTTTCCAATTGTTTTTTGTAGCTTATTATATTAACAACAACAGCTTAAAGCATTTTTTTTCTCTTTATTTTAGGAGCTTGTCACACAGGTGATCATGTCGCTCTGTTATAATCAACATAACATATTTTTCTTAATTTCGAATTATTCTATTGTTAACACACTTTCGAGCTAACTGCAATAGTACTGTGGTCGCGTCTGACAACGGGTTAGCTTTAAGCAATATGACTGTTATCCCATATTTACTTCAAAGTTCATTGTTTTCGAGATATTTGGCATCAAAGTTGAACAATTTTAGGCCAAAATACTGGTTTTCTGGCCATAACTTTTGTGTTAATTAGTTTAAAATGAAAACCCTAGACACGTTTTTAGAGACGTCAAAGACGAACCCAAATATGTAGATTTCGTATATGTTAGATCTTTCATGTCAATAGATACGAAATACCTAGGTGTTTTTTAGAAAATGTTAAAATTCATTTCCTTCAAAAACCGGTTGACAAAAATGGAGATAAAAGATTGAAGAACCGATAGCCGTTTGACTTATAATTATATCTGTAGTACAAAAGTAGAAGATACGATTCAAAACTTGTCAAAAATCGATATAAACCTCGGGTAGCCCCTTAAGTGTAATTGTAAATTACAGCAGGAATGTTAAAATACTCCGTGGGCCCGTGTAACCCGAAAGATTTTAACCACGCATTCCTGCGGTTATTAGGAGTGAAAAAAAATATATGAACCCAACAGAAATTCAGCAAAAAAAACATTTTTTTTTCTTGATTTGAAGGTTTTTGTAAATAAAACTTGGATAACTATCGCTTCTCTATGGAAGTTATCCCTTTTAATATAACGGTAACGATTTTTTTTTTTCAAAAAAGGATCCATTTTGTTAGTGGTAGCTGGCACTTTGATATCTGTCAATAGGGACGCGGAACTGGCCAACATCGGTAGCGACGTCGCAAGCAAAAGAGCTAAAGTCACTTTAGTAATCACAACAAATATTTTACATGAAAAATGGTAATATCTTTAAAACCAAGCCGGATTTGACTGGGGTTCATATAACATTTTTGCTCCTAATGACCTAAGGAATGCGTGTTTATAATCTTTTGGGTTACTCGGGCCCACGGTGTATATAGATCATCCATTCAGTATCAGTATCATTTAGTCTCTCATCCGTTCGATGGTTTATGCGCGTGTTCGTTTTTAGAGTTCCGTACCTCAAAAGGAAAAACGGAACCCTTATAAGACCACTTTGTTGTCTTGTCCGTCTGTCTGTCTGTCTTTCTGTCTGTCAAGATCCTTTATCTCGGGAACGCGTGGAGGCATATAGTTAAAATTAAAACTTAGGTCTAAAAGCTCTACCGTCCCTTGAAGCTGTGAAAAACACAATCTTCTAAATTAAAGATAAAAAAGATACGGCTATTTATACCGCACAAAAAGTATATTTCGAAACTCTCAAGGGAATCAAAATTCATAGGGTACGAGTACTTTCAGTTGACCTGAAAGTATAAAATTTGTCGAGCAATATCATTACAAGTACCTACAGGGAAAAATCTGAAAACTATACATTTATAATTACGTACGGAACCCTCGGCGTTAATTTTTATTCAATCACTCATTTATTCGATCTTCAAGTGATTCGATCTCTTGTTTAATACTTCTTTACCATTAGGTTCATTTACACTCATTTGTGCATTAATTCCGGTTGTATCCTCTTGGTGTTCTGGAGCCCTGCTGTTTTTAGGGTTCCGTAGTCAACAAGGAACCCTTATAGTTTCGCCATGTCCGTCCGCGTGTCTGTCCGTCTTCGGCTTAGCTCAGTAACCATTACTATTAGAAAACTGTGATTCGGCATGGGTATATAAATATAAATCAATAACGCCGACAAAACAGTACAATGCAATCTTGAAAATATTTTTTTTTAGGGTACACCTACACCGGTTCACTATTGGAAGGCATAAAGTCATTTGTACTATTATTGTTACGCATAATTGCTTTTCGCCGAAATAGTGATGTGCATAACATTAAAAAGCATAAATACTGATAGCATAATCTTCATGAAGACTAATGACAAAAAGCATAAGCAAAAATAGGCATAATAATCAATTGGCATCATATCAAAATGCATAATAGTAATGTCCTAAACAAAAGTTATGTAAATCTAACCTAACCGCCAGAGCGTGTCGACGTCACCCCGCTTTGCGGGGTGCCTATTTCTGCTCTACGGGGCACAAGCAGACTCTAACCTAACATACTAATGATACCTTTGTTACGATTATTTGGGTTTTTTTACTGCGGGGCTTTGCCCCCCGAACCCCCGCGACACCCGGGTCCTTCCAGAACCAATAGCAACGTGGTTAAGCAACTATCATTCATCTAAGAAAATGTTTTCACAATAATAATAAATGCATTGTAACAACGAAACTGAGTTTTATTCATTTAGAAAACTGAAATTATGGATAATGACATTAATGACAGATATACCAAATAATGATTAGCCCAAACAATAGTATGCGTAATGTATATTCGGCCAATACAGATTAGTTCAACTGAAGTTATGCTATTAGCGTAGTATGCCAAAAAAGTAGTAGGCCGAAGTATTACTATGCGAAAGTACTATTATGCCAAAACAAATTATGCCACAGTAATTATGCGAAACAATAATAGCCTAAATAACATTATGCGATCCAAGGGGATCCCACCTACACATACACCTAAAGCGGGGATGTAATTTTTTTTTCATTAAACCCATAGTGCGGGGTGTTGTTGGATAGCTCGTTCAAAAATAAAATGGGTTTTCAAAAACTGTTTTCAAATTAATAATTCGTTTGCGAGATATTGGGCTTTAAAGCTCTAATTTTTATTCGAGTCATGCGCCCCCCCCCCCCCCTTCCCCCCGCCGGCTAAATGGCTACTACTGGGGATGTTAAAAAATTCGTGGTAGTAGTACATATAATGAATTTAAAAGGAAAACTATCACGGACAAGTAGTCATAAGTAGTTACCGAGTAATAGTCGACCAACTTAATGTGTAGTTGGAAAGGCCAATTTTCGTACAAATTCAGCAGACGCAACCACACCGCACGTAGATGTAACTAAGACAGACAGGCAACTACGGAACCCTACACTGCGCGTGGCCCGACACGCACTTCACCGGTTTTTTATTTCAGGCCGTGATAATCTTTTTAATGACTTGGCTATTTATTATTCTGTAATAAAGAGTTTTTTTTTTGTCTGAACTCACCATGCCGTTACTATACGAAGTCCACTCCGTGTGTCCACTCGTCCGGACGAGCTCCGAAACTGCGTCCACAGCCGATAGTTTTTTCACACTCGTGTTTGTTTGTTTTATCGTGTTTGTGTCGACTGTACCCTGTACAGTTACCAGCAGAAATATATTTCTTGCTTGTAGAAATATAGAGGAAAGGGGACCAGAAGAATGAACAACAATTCGTTCAATCGATTATGCATGGGTCCGTTATTCGCTTTTTAACTCGCTAAAGTATAATATACTAGCTTCCGCCCGCGACTTCGTCCGCGTGGACCCGGGATAAAAACTATCCTATATTTTAATCCAGGCTATAAACTATCTTCGTGCAAAATTTCATTCACATCGGTTCAGCCGTTTAAGCGTGATTGAGTAACAAACATCCAACCATCTAAACTTTCGCATTTATAATATTAGTAGGATTAATTGTTTTCATCATAATATTTGTATGCCTCATGGCAAAATATAGTGGTTCAATGTTTGAAGTTTAATCCATATACCATATTAACGGTTTAGATTTTTTTTTTGGCTTTTGTAGCAGTAGGTTTGAGGCTATTGTAGCTTAGTATGCTTGACTATGATGAAGCCCTTTATGTGCAAGTGTCATGAGTTTATTTACTAGTGCCCCTGTGAGCTGTAGAACTAGCAAGCCTGTCTTTTCAACACTTTTTTTTTATTACGGACAACTGAATCGAAAAAAAACATTCTACTTATACTTAGGTATATCAATTTTGAAAATGTTCACAAAACTTCACGAGAATCTGTTGAGCAATACGACCCGTAGAGGAGGACAGGACAGCCGGACAGATGCCGATGACATACGAAATAATGTTAGCCCAAGCTGAAAAGAATTTCGTCGAAACTACACTAAAGTATCCGCAAAACCAAATGGCGAGTCAGGCAATAAAAGTCAGTACTATTGTTGCACGGCCCGCTCCATAAGGCAGCGCACGTGCGAAAGAGATAGCATGATCCAAAGATTTACGACCTGACTCGCCACTTGGTTTTGCGAATACTATAGTGAATCTGTGAGCTGTAGAAATCACGAGGCAGTATTGTTTTTTTTTCAATTATGAAAAAGTGAATTAACAAAAAAAACTATACATATAAATAGTTATTGTACCTGCTCACAAAATTTCACGAGAATCGGTCGATAAATGCGACCTGTAGAGGTGAACAGCCAGCGGGACGTCGAATACCGGAAACCGAACGATAGTCGGCCTAAACTGAAACGGATCACTTCGTTCGATACCAAATGAGGCCTTGTCACGCCAACATCATTGTTAAAAGAGAGCAAATACAAACCGTAGATGAAAGACTGAATGTAGGCCTGAGTGGACGCCACGCTCGGAGCGGGGCGTGGAGCGTCCATATAAATTGCATTTTCTTTATATGCACGCTGCACTAGTGATGTGCCGTTCCCAGGAATATTCCCCAGGTGGGAATATTCCCGGGAACATTCCCGGGAATATTCCCATACAAGGGAACATACGGGAATATTGAAATTGTGTATGTTTATATATCTTGCTATTAGGGATTCCATGATAACTTGGGCCCTTGATTTTTTTACCAAGACATTAACCAGTGTAATTTACCCGCAAAAGTAAATTCCCAATGTTCCCGGGAATAATGGGAATATTCCCAGTTATTGGGAATATTCCCCCATCATAAAAAAAAAAACAAACTTTACAAAAGTACTTCTGAAAGTAACAAAAACGATACAAAGTTAGTAAAAAACCGCAATAAAATATTATACGAATACAAATATGAAAATATTTACATATTAAATTGTAATTGAGATAAAAAGTCAGAAGTAGTACAATAATGCAGTTTAGCGAATGGCACTTTATTTGTAGGGGCACTATTCGTTTTATTTACTTTTATTACAACTTTAATTTTCCTAATTTGTATTTAAATATTCCCCTATTTGGGGAATATTCCCGGGAACAAGGGAATATTCCCGGGAAATTCCCATACGGGAATATTCCTGTTCCCGGGAATATTCCCCGGCACATCACTAGACCGGGGCGTCCACTCAGGCCTTACACAGGGATGCTTTGACAGCGGACGTCATAACGCCTATATATACACGCTGCGGCCACGACAACACATGTCGCCTTTAGGCGTTCTTGGCGTTCAAAGGGTTAATCAGTCTTTCGTTCATCGTTCTGATCAAAGTGTAAACAGATCGCCCGTATTCACAAAATCGTCCCAAAGCGAGTCCATTGCAAAACGAACCACTTTCCGAAACCATCTGCGCCCAACTGTACCGGTATCTATTGCGCTGCATTCGTTTTTCGCTGCAAGTTCGTTAGTTCGAAGAGTGTAATTCATTCCGTATATGCCACGGTAGGAATATAACCGTAGCACAAAGCCAAATTTTCGATTTGACTTTTGTGTTCGAAAATTAAAATCCAAGTAGGTACCTATATAAATTGTAAGCACTTACTTTCTACCAATAGAATACCTACCGTTTTTAGGGTTCCGTACACAAAGGGTAAAAACGGGACCCTATTACTAAGACTTCGCTGTCCGGTATTATGTATTTCTGTTGCCGCTATAACAACAAATACTAAAAACAAAATAAAATAAATATTTAAGGTGGGCTCCCATACAACAAACGCGTTTTTTTTTGCTGTTTTTATAGATAATGGTACGGAGCCCTTCGTGCGCGAGTCCGACTCGCACTTGGCCGGTTTTTTAGGGTTCAGTAGTCAACAAGGAACCCTTATAGTTTCCATGTCCGTCTCTCCGTGCGTCTGTCTGCCTGTGGCTTAGCTCAGTAACTCTTACTACCTACCAGAAAGCTGTAATTCGGCATGGGTATATTAAATCAATCACGCCAAAACGGTACGAGTAAAATCTTGAAAATTTATTTTTTAGCGTACGGGAGGTAACCCTTAAGCTCTGAAATGAGGATGTAATTTTATTTTCACTTTAAACCCATGTGGGGAATCGTTGGATAGCTTGTTTACAGTACATTACGTACCTAGGGCGGTGAATTCGTGAACGGCCCAGATCGCAGGTGTTTGTGGCCCGAACCGAAGGTGAGGGCCATAAATATGCGATCTGGGACTTTACGAATTACCGCCCGTGGTAAGTACACAATTTTACGTCTTCATCTGGCCACAATGCGAGTTTTACCGTACGCGCAGCGTGCAGTAAAACTCGCATTATGGCCAGGTGTGACGTAAAAAATATTATGCATTTTTAAAGAACTTAGTGATCCGTTTGCTTGATATTGGACTTTAAAGACACGAAAGAGTCTTTGTATAATACCCGGCAAACAACTTGAGCAAATGACCTTGCCTGCGCAAAGGCGAATTGTACGTGCGAGCTTTGAGCGTTTTCTCAAACCAACTTAAGACATACCCAGGTCAGAGACCATTTTACAGCCTTAACGAATTTATTGCTAAATTATTGGACTCATCATCATCATCATCATATCAGCCGAAAGACGTCCACTGCTGGACATAGGCCTCCCCCAAAGAGTGCCACAATGACCGGTCCTGCGCCACCCGCATCCAGCGGACTCCCGCGACCTTTACCAGGTCATCAGTCCACCTTGTGGGGGGCCTACCCACGCTGCGCCTTCCGGTACGTGGTCGCCACTCGAGAACCTTTCCGCCCCAACGGCCATCGGTTCTACGTGTAATGTGCCCCGCCCACTGTCACTTAAGTTTAGCGATTCGGAGGGCTATATCGGTTACCTTGGTTCTGCTGCGGATAGCTTCATTTATGATGCGATCGCGCAGAGAAACTCCCAACATAGCCCTCTCCATTGCCCTTTGGGTGACTTTGAGCCTTCTTATGAGGCCCATAGTAAGCGACCACGTTTCCGTGCCATACGTCATCACTGGCAACACACACTGGTCAAAGACTCTCGTCTTGAGACACTGCGGAATATTGGACGAAAAGATGTGCCGTAGCCTCCCGAATGCTGCCCAGCCGAGTCGGATTCGACGATTCGACGAATTATTGGACTGAATATTATCAATTGCTTTATTTTTTATTTTACTTTTTATTTGTGTTAATATGCCACCTGGCATGTCTGCTTTGGTGATGTAGTTCTTTTATAATTTTAAAATGATTCGTGCCTAATACACTGCACTATGGTTTTATGTTATTTTAATCGAAACATTGTAAATAATAGCTAAGACATCCAAAGATATTTTATTATTATATGTATAGTTGTTATGTTGACGTCTGACATGTTCTGTATTTTTTTTCTTGTGTGTGTGTGTTTTGATGTATACAATTTTTGCATGGTATTTATTATCCAATAAGGCAAAATAAAGATCTGAATCTGAAATAAGTTCCAGTGGACAGGGTTGACCCTTACGGCACTGCCCTTTCGTCACCACAGATCAATGTGTGTAAAGTTGACTCAACTAAATAAAAAATATTAGGGAACAATCTTACACAAATCGAACTAGCTCAATAAGGCATGTGTTATAGTGTGTTCTATGTATTATAAGTTTACTAGACGACGATATATATAATACATAGAACACATCCAAGACTCAGAAACAAACATTCATACTCGTCATCCTTGTATTGGCCCTTACCGCGATTCGAAACCAGGACCTCTAACTTTTTCGGCAGCGTCGCTACCCACTAGGCTAACCGGTCGTCAAATATTGGCACTTTTGTACAAAAGACATGAATCCGTCAATCTACTACTGTTATATAACTACTGTGGTTCAAAGCAACTACATGACGTCATAGAATGCTATACGAAACAGCCTAAGCGAGGAATTGAATTCGGGCTTCGTGTTTCCATTTTTGGAAATCTTCATTATTTCCAGTACCACGGGCCACGTCGGCGGCGAACTAATGTACGGCCCCGTACGCTTGACGGCAAGCGGTCACCGAAGCCTACGGATGTGTGTAACTTCAATGGCGCCGTTTAAAAATGTATACGCTCCTTCCATGACGGACTCCATATGAGTCCCTCGGGAAAACCTTGGTAGGGAGATAATCCCGCGGCTGGAGCGTTCGAGCGAGGCGGGGTTCAGTTGACGATCATCGTCACAATTAATAAGCTCATCATCATCATATCAGCCGAAAGAAGTCCACTGTTGGACATATGCCTCCTCCAAAGGGTGCCACAATGACCGGTCCTGCGCCACCCGCATCCAGCAGACTCCTGCGACCTTTGCCAGGTCATCAGTCCACCTTGCGGGGAGCCTACCCATGCTGCGCCTTTCGGTACGTGGTCGCCACTCGAGAACCTTTCCGCCCCAACGGCCATCGGTTCTACGTGTAATGTGCCCCGCCCACTGCCACTTAAGTTTAGTGATTCGGAGGGCTATATCGGTTACCTTGGTTCTGCTGCGGATAGCCTCATTTCTGATGCGATCGCGCAGAGAAACTCCGAACATAGCCCTCTCCATTGCCCCTTGGGTGACTTTGAGCCTTCTTATGAGGCCCATAGTAAGCGACCACGTTTCCGTGCCATACGTCATCTCTGGCAACACACACTGGTCGAAGACTATCGTCTTAATGAACCACCTACTAGTAAATCTTTAGAAAAGAAAAGACCGGGTTGCACTCCGGGAGTGCCGGCAGAAGTGAAAACTTAAATCTTAATTTTAATTTGCAAAAAAAAAACCCTCCCCCTCGCCCCTCGCCTCCCCCCCGCCTCCACCCCCAAGCCCCGTACGTCTTACATCAAAAATACCTATAAACGTATTCCGCAAATCCGCATTTTCATTTAAAAATCCGCGTTTTGAAAGCGCAGCTCCCGCTTTTTGTATTCCGGCATCTGGCAACACTAAATCTTACGGTCACGTGACCTCCTATGCTCCTACACCTGCACGTCTAGCACACGACGGCCGCGACATACTTACTCTCGATTTTTATCGCACTATACCTCTTCTTCTAAGTGTTCTAATAAGAGAGAGACGTATAGTGCGAGAAAAATCGAGAGAGCTCGCGCGCGTTCTGTGGCGAGTTTAACATTTTTTCTCCATCCCAATAAGTGCACAGCGCCGCTAAAGAAGTTTTCACTTCAAAAAACTATAAACTCAATCGACAAAAATTCTACACAATCATCGAACCTGTTCACAAATTTTTAATCGGTTGAGATTTCCACCGGTCAGATTATATGACAGATTTTTTTACCCAACCTGAACCGGAGAAATTTGTTGATTTCTGTCGCTCGTTCAAAAATATGTGGACAGTAATTTACTTTTATTTAATCTTTACTTAACGTTGTGTATTTGTTGTAGGAACATTTTGTATCTCAAGGAAAACACGTATCCCTTTAACTCCTACATTTACAAAGCAACAATTTAATTAAAACGCAACATTGCTATGTGGAAACGAACAGGCGCCAAAGGTAAATCTACCCAACTGGCACCAGACTCGCTATTACCAATCCGAGGTACAGAATTAGAATTTTAGATGTGCTACAACCGCGTACTGTATTTGCTATTCTTTAGCCCTGAAAGTATCCCGTACTACGAGTAAAGCTGTAAATAAAACATTTCGGTAAAGATCGATGTTAAGAAGTAACAAATACCTACCTAACAAAGAAAACAGGCGAAAGCTTATAAAAAAAACCGGACAAGTCGGACTCGCCCACCGCGGATTCCGTACAAAATTACAAATTTGCACTGTACCTACTTGCAGTAATAAGACGATATTACTTGCCAAATTTCTTAGTTCTAGGTCAACGGACTGGGCCCTATAAATTTCGATTCCCTTGAGTGTCTAAATATACGTTTTTTGTGGCATAAACGGCCGTATGTTTTTTCCGTTAACTTGGAAGTTTGATTTTTCACAGCGTCATGGGACTGGACCTAGATCTAAGAGTATTTTCGAATCACGCCTTCTTTTTGTGTAGGTAAGTACCGTCTCGATTAAAGTCTGAAGACAATTAATTGTCTTTCTAGGTCTTGTAAAACTTCCAACTGCCTAATTGAATATTTTAATACTTCCAAACAACTGGAAATTGTTGTTATTCTAGTTCTCATGGTCCAAAAAATAATTGAAGGTTTCAATTAATTTTAGTGTGTTGGTTTTACACTAGTTAGTTATTTAGGTCATTCAAGTTTAAAACGAGGTCCTTCTTAAAAATACCTTTATTAATATTTTATACCTGCACGTCTAGCACACGACGGCCGCGACATACTCTCGATTTTTATCGCTCTATACCTCTTCTTCTAACTGTTCTAATAAGAGAGAGACGGATAGTGCGAGAAAAATCGAGAGAGCTCGCGCGCCGTCGCGTGCTAGCCGTGCTGAGCAAAATTAATAGACTAATAATTTTTTTTTGAAGTCATTCTCAAAAGAATACACCTACCTAGTTAGTATTCTTGATTATAAAACGAATTGTGTTTTTGTAACAGAAGTTATTTTCCAAATCCTTGGGTATGCTTTCTTGTAGGTACTCTGTCATTTAGCTCCCTAAGCGTGATACAATGACTATTAAATTATGAATGATTGGGCTCCGGTTAAGTTAAGTTTGCTCAATAGTACAAACACAAACTCTCGCCTGTGTTCGCGAAAAGGGTAGAGGGTCCCTCTGGGTTGGGAGGACAGATGGCAGTCGCTTTCGTAACACTAGTGCCTATTATGCCAAGTCTTGGGATTAGGTGTCAAAGCGGACCCCGAGCTCCTTTAGGGCACAACCGGGAATAACGCTAGGGGGGTGAGACATTGGCATGAATACATCCAATCGGCATCCGAACGAATCCAACTGAACCGTAGTACGGGTCACTAATATCCATTCCAAGGGCCGACCTTAGGGTCGCTGGGTGACGGGCAAATTTACGATTGCTACATTTAGTGCCCTCGTAAAGAATTCAGTGTGCGCACACCCTGGTTCTACTTCAGTGGTCTGTCTAATTATGAAGGGACGTCATATTTCAAGTTTAGAGTGTTAAAGTGAAGTTGGGTTTTGTTTCTTTTGTATTCTCTTTGAGCTGTAGAAAAGTTAATGTAAAGTTGTAGATGTTAATTTGTATTTTCTTGTTCCCGACGGATGAGGACGGTAGTATTAATATGACTACTATCTAGTGTTTAAATTATTACTCCAAAAGGAAGAACTCCATAAATTATGCATAACGATGGAAAACCTGTGCACAACGTTTGATATAACTTTTTGTGACATAATTTAAATTTTACGTTTGATATTTTGCGGTCTGCCAATTCAGCAATCGCAATTATTTAGTTTTATAAAATATAATATTTTCTGCTAACATAAAATCAAACGTGAAGCTATGGTAGCCTAGTGGTTCAGGCATGCGGCTGTCAATCGGTGGTGGCGGGTTCGAATCCCGGCTCGTACCAATGGGGTTTTCGGAACTTATGTACGGAATATTTACCGTTAGTTTTTCGGTGAAGGAAAACATCGTGAGGAAACGGTCTAATCCCAATAAGGTCTCATTTTTCCTCTGGGTTGGAAGGTCAGATGGCAGTCGTTTTCGTAAAACTAGTGCCTATGCCAAATCTTGGGATTAAGTGTCAAAGCGGACCCCGGACTCGTTTAGGGGCACAACCGGGAATAACGCTAGGAGCAGGAGGAGGATAAAATCAAACGTAACGTTACAGAACACTGCAATTCAGTCGCATTTTTTAAAATTGCTTGCCCGTTTATATTCCTGAGAAGCCTGGAGTGCTCTTGTCGTAGAACTAATAAAATCGATTAGTTGTATTATGATTACCACTAAATCTTTTGTGCAATCTCTAGTCTGCTGCGCTAGCGTTCTCGATTCGTTATCGCATCCATCTCGCTCGCCAGAATTAAGCCGATGCAACAAGCAAGTGCACGTCTTGGGTACGCGGTACACGGTAGCGTAGCGCCATGAGCGGAGCGAATAGAATCCTTACTAATATTATAAATGCGAAAGTGTGTGTGTGTGTGTTTGTTTGTCCTTCTTTCACGTCGCAAGGGAGCGTCGCATTAATGTGATTTTTTGTATGGAGATAGTTTAGAGGCTGGAGAGTGACATAGGCTACTTTTTCAGCGGGAAAACATCTAATTCCTACGGGAAGATTTCAATATGTTACATTTCCCTATAACCACGCGGGCGAAGCCGCGGGCATCAGCTACTATTCTATATAATCCTGTTTGATTGAGAATCTTGACTGCAATTTTCATATATTTAGTACCTAACATAACTTAAGCTAATACGATACATAAAGAACGAAATAGTACATTGTGATACAAGTGAGGTATGTTGATAATTACATCAGAGGCGGAATTTTGAGACAGCCGAGATACGACGTTTTTACATTTTGCGAGGAAAAAATCCATTTCATAAGATGAAAATTTTATAGGCCTGCCAAGGTATTTTCTTTACCTACTTATTGATGAAAACAGGTTTTTACTCACATGTTGTATACATCGCCAAGAATTTCCAGTGGCGTCCATTCTTTTTATCACTTTTCTAGTCACCGCGAGTCAACATTTCTGTTAATAACCAAACACGCATTAACAAAGATTTTTGATGTTTGCGCAGTGCGCGCGCATTAGATGAATCTCTAAACAGCCAATACAAAATAAAATAAATATTTTCGTTTTAAAATGTTATCTTTGTTAATTCATGTAAAATGTTATCAAAAGTGAATAGTTTTACTAAATTAAACGTTTCTATATCATATCCAAAAAGAAATAGTCAATTAATTAACAAAAAGGATTTAATTTGTTTAGTCGAGTAAGAATCCAGTTGCCGAGAATTAAAAAAAAACTGTACATTCCGTATCACCTGGTTAATTTAAGAATGCACCGTGTGCAATGCATACATCTTGCTGCAAGGTTCCAACGTGACTTAATCGGGATATAACCATAACACACAAGTGTCGTAATGCTATAAAACACGCGTGTTTAATATCCAGGATTATGAGCCTAAAAGCGACACAATAAGAGGTACGTTATACGAGCAATTGTGTTGAAAAGATATTAAAGTAATAATAACTCAACTACACACTAAAAATGTATGCAATTATTTGTAACAAGTTAGTCCCAACCCTATCATATCCACACCGTGTTTTGGTAAATTTAGATAACTTCGAGGACGCATTTCTTAGATGAAATACCTACGCAAACGTACTATTTCGAAGGTATTCAAGAATTCACTCTCGTTAATTAACACTCTTAGCATAGTGCAAAGGATCTTTACCTGGCTCGTGAATTTGTAAGATAACAATTAAAGTAGCATTGAAGCTAATCTCCTTATACTCATCCAATTTCAAAATTTCCTTCACCAGTATTTTTATTTTATTTTATTTTATTTTCACACATACAAATATCATTACAGCCTGAATCCAATGCGATAATGGAGCAAAAAAAATACAGAGAAAAAACAAGTACCTACATCTAAAATATATTTTTTTTAACTTCTTAAACATAACTATCTCCTCGTATTCCTTAAAACAAACAGTTAATAACGCTACTTTTGTGAATTCACTCATCGTACATGAGAATAGGTCTATGTAGTATTTATTCTTTCTTCAGTATAGATAAAAGCTATATTTTATCCCGCGGCGTTACCGTCGTCCTCCTACCGTTTTTTCGGTTGTATCCTGTAGGAGCTCAAGGTCCGCTTTGGCACCTAATCCCAAGATTTGACTTAAGCGACTGCCACCTGACCTTGACAGGAAAAATTGGACCTTTTTGGGATAAGATAGGTTGCCTCTCGATGTTTTCCTTTACTGAAAAGCTATTGGTATTTGTCAAATGATATTTAACAGTAACTTTTCGGTGGACGATTTTTTTTTAAACCCAGTGATATGAGACGGGGTTCGATCCTCGACCTTCAGATTGAAAGTCGCGTGGATATCCGCTTGTTTACAGTACTTAGTTCTCACGGGTAGCCATTAGAGGCTAAACCTGTAGTGTTATCGAATAAATGGGCCATTTTACGGAAAGTTGTACACTCGACTTTTTTTTTAATTTTGATATAATCGGGTTTTTTCTACTCAGAATTTAGAGCACTCGAATGTTATACGAAAAAAAAAGTGTCCCAAGATATTTTATTCCATTCCGTTACCGTTTCCATACTAAGCTTGTATGGGTAACGGAACGGAAAACTGAAAATGATATGTAACATTTTGGACAGTTTTTTTCTCCTATTAGGTTCGAAAGTGCTCTCGATTCTGAGCAGATAAAACCCAACCATATCTAAATATATATAAAAGAAGTGTGTGTGCTTTCCATAAAATGGCCCAAATTATTTTAATTTTTTAATTAATCCTAATCGCTGTACTAACCCCACTAAGTCCGCAACCTAAAGGCTTTCACGCTTACACACGCTCACACGAATGAAATTCAATTTCAGAGGCTTTCCCGTCCGCGGCCCATTCAGGGCTGTTATTTCACTTCTCCTCAAATTCTTGATTGTATTTGGCTTTAGAAATGTACAGTCAAGTGCAAAAATGTGTATCGATAACATCCTCTCATAAATAAGTACCAAAACCTTAATCCGCTGACATAAGAGTTATTTATTTATTTATTTAGATATATAATTTAACAGCATTACAGCATATGCCAAGGCGCTGGTAAACTTAACCTATTTAACACACATTATACACTATAAGAAACAAGTTATAGCAACAAATGATATTTAAAAATGAATCTCACAGAATCTTTTAAAAATAGCGATAAGTTTACTCCAGTTGTAGGCAAACAAATCGCAATCCGGTGCATACAGAATTACTTTGTTAAGTAGCGCCTGCGCGTTGACAACTGGTGAGTGCTCGTGCGCCGCCGTGCGAGCCGCCTCCTCCGCCAGGAGGCGGTTGCTGCGGCCACGGAGGTACTTGTCAGGAACGAACAGAGAGCATATTCTTGTGATCAAGTCGGAGCAATCAGTAAGTGCTTGGTAGGATACAGAAAGGGATAGAACTCGTTCTTTTTCTTGTAGAGAAAGCGAAGAAATGCCTTTTGTACTTTCTCCAAAAGAAGGATGTAAGATTTTTCATGTGGGTTCCAAATTATTGAGGATGATTCTATCTTACTTCTAACCAGTGCTGTATACAGCAACTGCACTACTTTAGGATCACGGAAGTCTTTCGCGTTGCGGATGATAAAACCCAGTCTTTTATATGATTCCTTTGCTAGCGATTGGATGTGCTCGTTAAAAGTGAGTTTATCATCAAATTATTACACCGAGATCTTAATAGAGTTTACGCGAGCGATTGGGGTATTGTCTAATGCGTAAGTATTGTGCAGAGGAGAGCGAGCACGGGAAAAGGTCATACTATTGCATTTTGATAAATTGAAAAGTAATTTATTATTTTTACTCCAATTGAGCACTGCATCTATATCCTCCTGTAATAGGCTACAGTCAGCATAACTATTTATGCGACGTGCCAGCTTAAGATCGTCTGCGTAAACTAAACAGTGATGAACCACGGTCTCTAGATCATTAATCATCAGAACGAAAAACAACGGTCCTAAGATAGACCCTTGACTTAATCCAGAACGGGTATGGTATGGCGGAGAAATATAGCAACCGTGGCGAACGAACTGTTGCCGATCTCTGAGATAGTCAGCCATTAACCGGAGGAGTTTCGGAGTGAATCCAATAGTGGTGAGTTTCTCCAGGAGAATATCATTGTCGACACGGTCAAAAGCTTTCTGAAAATCAAAATATACAACGTCTACTTGAGAACATCATTGTCGACACGGTCAAAAGCTTTCTGAAAATCAAAATATACAACGTCTACTTGAGAACCTTGGTCTAAATATCGAGATATTGAATCTGTAAGGGATAGTAAATTACTGTTAACCGACCGCCGCGCACGGAAACCATGATGACAGTCAGTTAGATGCGGGCTTATTTGGAGGGAATTTTTGTGATGTAAGATAGTTTATATGATTTTGGATAAACAAGAGAGAATAGCAACAGGGCGGTAATTTTCAGCTTTTGAGGAATCTTTGGACTTCGGTATAGGCTTTACAAGTGATATTTTCCACTGAGTAGGATATTTACTAGTATCTAATTAGAATAAGGGTGAAAATGTGATGGATAGGATGTACTAGGAATTCCTTTGCGGCTTTTATGATATAAGGAGGTACGTTATCAGGACCAACCGGCACTTCTAGGCTTAAGTTTATTAATTGCAGCTGTTACGTCTTCCAAAGATATTTCACTAACATCAATTCGGGTGGCGGACTGGGAATTGTCCTTCTTCATAGCTAAATCAGAATCTAGTAACGGAATATACGGTAAAAATACACTGGAGAAAAAGTCTGCAAATGCCAATGCAGCATTCGCACCCTTATGTTCTTCTCCCCAAACAAATGAGAGTTTTATATCTCCAGTTGACTTCCATAAGCGGTGCTGAGTGGCTTTTTTGGAAATTAGTTTGATGATTTTAGTTATGGGACATATTTATGAGTAAGTTGTGTGCACCCATATTTTTACATTTGACTGTAGCATTGAAAATTTCGTGAATTCATTGCCAGTTTTAGGGTGAATATCCAGATGTGTGCTAAACTGTTTTCTATTGTTCGATGGTGGCAAACAAGCATACCGTCTATCTGGTAGAGAGCAGACACCGCAGCCTATGTACCTACGCTTGGGCTGTTATTCGCTACGCGCTAATGCGGCTCACCCCGCCTGTCACCCGTCATGAAACTAGACCTCTACCTACGCTTAGTTAGTACGGATCGCGGTGTCAAGATGTATTTGTGGGTGAGCGTTGAGGTGAGCTTAAAACAAGTTACAGAATAGGGTGGGCAGAATACGACGACTACGACTCGGCCTTCACGCGTTTTCGGCTATAAGTTGACTTTTGGGACACCCTGTATATCACAAAAACTGGACAAGTGCGAGTCGGACTCGCCTACTAAGTTTCTGTACAAAATTAAAAATGTATAGTTTTCCGATTTTTCCCTGCATTTGTAGTACGAAGCACGAGACGATATTACTTGGGTCAATGGAAGGTACCCTATAAATTTTTAATCGTTTGAGAGTGTCGAAATATATGTTTTTTGCGGCATAAACGGCAGTATCTTTTTTTTACGGTAACTTAGAAGTTTGATATATTAACAGATTCAAGGGACTGTATATCTGAGTATATGGTTTTAATTTCAACTCGATACCTTTACGCGTTCCCGAGATAAAGGGTCTTGACAGACAGACAGACAGACAGACAGACAGACAGACAGACGGACAACAAAGTTATCCTATAAGGGTTCCTTCTTTTCCTTTTCAGGTACGGAACCCTAAAAACGATATAGACCTCCGAATCGCTAAACTTAAGTGGCAGTGGGCGGGGCACATAGCACATAGAATCGATTGCCGTCGGGGCGGAAAGGTTCTCGAGTGGCGACCACGTACCGGAAGGCGCAGCGTGGGTAGGCCCCCCACAAGGTGGACTGATGACCTGGTTAAGGTCGCGGGAGTCCGCTGGATGCGGGTGGCGCAGGCCCGGTGATTGTGGCACTCTTTGGGGGAGGCCTATGTCCAGCAGTGGACGTCTTTCGGCTGATGTGATGATGATGGTGATGAACCCTAAAAACGACAGGAATGCAGCCTCCGTTTCTGGGAGCGACCATATCAGTGCAAAACGCTTCATATACGTCACGACGCGTCGTATGCGTCACGTCACCTCCATACATTTTGCTGCGTTTATTGTGCGTCAGTATTTTCAGGCAGCGGTATGGCCGATCCTTCAAGAATCCAGCAAATGGCTGAGACGGGTACCCATTGCCCTTTTGTTTGTTTTTTTTTTTGTATTCCTTGTTTTTTTTTATTAAGTTAGGTTTAAGTCTTATTATTATTATACTTTTTATTTAAAATTCAAATGTGGCAATAAACTTCTTTTTATTTTTTATTTTATTTTTTTATTTTTAAGAAAAAAAAGCAGCTTTTTGCGTGTGCAACGTACGCATTCCAACAGCCAACAGGAGTTAGTTAGGAAACCAGACCCCGTATCATGGTCGGCCTTATCACGCGATAAGTGACAAGATGGAGCGTCCGTCTCGTTCCATCGAACGGTGTCAGCCAGTGACGGACGCTCTGTCTTGTCACTAATCGCGTGATAAGGCCGACCATGCTACGGGGATAGGAGTGGAAAACAGGGGAACTCTTCTGCGAGCTCTATGTCGATGTATAACAGGAGTAGCTACATCATCACCATCAAATAGGAGTTTTCCTTATCAAATCATCAAAGCGTTTCCCGGGCGTGTATTATCGACACATAAAAACAGGTTGCATTAAACATGTACAAAGTTAGTATTAAGTTAGCGAAAGTTCCACTGGCGGTAAGTTAGGCGGCAGCGGAGAAGGGTCAGTAGATTGACTTTGGATCCATCTAAAGTCTGAGACCACTTAAAACAATCTTCGGGTCTGAACTTTTCTCTCGCTTGCTGCAGTCCCAGGCGTCCATACCATCAGGCAGAGCATATGCCTGTTTGCCACCGTTTTTTAGGGTTCCGTAGTCGACTAGGAACCCTTATAGTTTCGCTTTGTCTGTCCGTCCGTCAGCGGATAATCTCAGTAACCGTTAGCACTAGAAAGCTGAAATTTGGCACTTATATGTATATCAATCACGCCGACAAAGTGGTAAAATAAAAAGTGATTTATTTTATTTTATTAGTGTACCTCCCCTATACGTAACGCGGGGAATATTTTCGGAGATAATCGCTCCAGAAGTAAAAAAAAATGTGTCCCCCCCCCTCTAACTTTAGAACCATAAGTTTTAAAAATATGGAAAAGTCTCAAAAGTAGAACTTTATAAAAACTTTGTAGGAAAATTATTTTGAACTTGATAGGTTGAATAGTTTTTGAAAAAAATTACAAAATATTTTCTGAAATAAGTTTGTAATTTAACCGTATAAGCAGGCGTTTATTGTACCTGTAATTTCTACAAAATCACAATGAAATGACGTGCTTTCAAATAATGTAAAAAAACGGTGAAAATCGGTTCACGCAATAAAGAATTATCCCATAAAAATCATCTTCCATATTTTAAGCTCGCGCGCAATAGTTTACTTAATTTGCCGATAGATGTCGCTGTACGCGGAACGCTCACATTGTACATGGCGCTGTTAAGATTTTTCCTGATTTAATGGTCGGAGCAGGTGCGCCCATACATTTGGTCAAAAATTTGTCGTGCTCGAATTGTCTTAGTTGTCTTCGATCGTTCGTTGTCTAATAATAAAATTGTTCGCTAAGTATTGCTTGCATTGTGTCTGTCTATTATACATGGTCGATTTGATTCTGGAATTTGAACTCTCTTGCTCATACATTCGGTTCACGGAACGGGCTACGGAACCCTACACTGAGCGTGGCCCGACACGCTCTTGGCCGGTTTTTTTTCCTGAATCCGAATACTGTATTGCAAAAAGTTCGAGTGGAAATCTAAACCAGGATCAGGTTTGTACAGAAAATTGAACTAGAAGACTTCTAAGAATGAATGAAAATAAGGTCTGCTAAAAAGTCCTTGGGGCACAATAATTGACAATCATTGACGTCAGAAGCACAGCCAAGCAACTTCTGTATAAGGGTTAGTCATATAATGTATTAGAGCGTATGGCAGATTCATCGAACTCCAACCATTCGAAGCGCGATTTTTCATATTATAAATACTGGCTCCCGATATGCAGCGAAAAATTTTGGTCAGGATAAGAAAGCTGACCTTCTATAGTTCTCTCCAATTTGCGGTCGGGACGTGTTAAGTTAAATTTATGTTAGTTGCAGAATGTATCGGACGGCGCGGGGAATGAATGATGGCGTAACAAAGGCGAATCCACAATTACTGCTAATGGCGCGTTCAGTATTTAGAATGTAGTTAGAACTTAGAACTGTACTCAACACATTCAGTGCTAAAGATTTCGTAGCGCGACGCTAGTAGCCTAGACTTGCAAAGGAAAGCGGCGTTCGGCCTTTCCTGGCACTGAAATTGTAAAGCGTGGTGGACCAATGTCAATTTGAAATCTTCAGATAGTGTCAAGAGATGAAATATGTAGCAGTAAGGTAAACGTCCGAGTGCTCGACGCTGTACAGTTAGCGTCATATAGTTAGTAGCTGCCAAGGTAGCCAAATATTTCGGTACACGTCTGTATTACTGTAAGAATAAGGGTGTGTTACGAAATATTTGGCTACACTGGCTGCTACTAACTATATGATGCTGACTGTACTATAATGGCAAAGTGACATGGCTTAAATTCAAATGAAGAAAAATCCTCTTAGTTCGAATTTAACCCATATTGCTTTGACAGAGTGTCCATTAGAGCTGGGTCGGTACGACTTTTCCGTGAAACGAAACGTAACCGTTTTTCTGAATCACAAAACTGTTTTGAAAAACAGTTTCAAAAATGACTAGTTTCTCCGTGCGTTGCCGCCGTCGCCGGTCGCCAAACGAAGTGAAACGAAACGGTTCGAGTTGCGTTTTCACGTTTTGGACTGCAACCGTTGCGTGCGACTTTCGCCTTCTACTCGTAGTTCCTTGTCATCGTTTTTATAAAAACGGTTTTTCCGTTACTGTACGAAAAACTGTTTTTGAAAACGCTTACGGGAAATAACGCCCAGCTCTAGTGTCCATGCCTTATACTAGTACAGCGTCGACCACTCGGACGTTTACCTTAATAGTATTCGTAGTAAAAACTTTTTTGCACAAAACAACTGTCATTTGTGTAAACACGCACTTATCCCTTTTAAGGGATCTCTAGCAGTTAACCTATGTATATAGAAATATAAATAATAAATAAATAAATAAATATTAGGGGACAATCTTACAAAAATCGACCTAGTCCCATAGTAAGCTCAGTAAGGCTTGTGTTATGGGTACTAGACGACGATATATATAATAGATATAAATACTTAAATACATAGAAAAACATCCATGACTCATAACAAATATTTATGCTCATCACACAAATATTTGCCCTTACCGGGAATCGAACCCAGGACCTTCAGCTTCGTAGGCAGCGTCACTACCCACTAGGCTAACCGGTCGTCACATATATGATACATATCCAGCTATGTCATATGTTTTGCGATGTCCCATCCAGCCTTTAAGAACTAAGCTTTGGCTAAGTTTGGCATTATGCATGTTCCGATTCTATTTCAGTGTTAAGGGGGTGAATTGGAAAGTATCGCTTGCGTGTAACGCCAATCTGACTAGATTAAGAAACATTAAGGTCTGATTTTCAGATATATGATTCTTGACTATAATATGATTGTTTATCTGATTTAATCGATACATGATTGCCTAAAATTTCCAAATTTGGGTCTTTATTTTTGCTTTTTTACTCAGCCTACTCAAACAATACATTATTTTACGACAGAATCAAGTTAATAGTATACTGCGGTATTTTATCTCATCTAAAATCTCACTTAATGAAATATAAATAAAACTTCACTAAGTTAAGTATTTATCGAAAGTCCAAAGTAGCCATTCCTTTTTGCATCTCTTTTTCTCGTGCGCGAAAGGCATAAGCGTGTCTCTGTCAAGGGGGCGTGGTCGACTCGAATCAAGGCACAGTCAAGTCAGTCAGTCAGTATTACGACGGAGTATTCTCCGTAAATACATTACTGTCAGTGTACCGAGAAATAAGGTAATCGAGGCGACATCAGTTAGCACTCGGTACCTACAGTACAAAATACCGCATGCAGATCCCGCCCTGCAAAACTGGTCTTAAAATGACACAAACCATATGTTTATCGCTATCATCCTTTTCAGCCAGTGGGAAATTAACCACTTCAATAAGAATGATGAACTGCCATGAGTTTTTTGGAACTTATGTACGGAATATTTACCCTTAGCTTAGGAAAAACATCGTGAGGACATTTCGATGATGGTCTAATCCCAATTAAGGTCTAGTTTCCCTCTGAGTTGGAAGGTCAGATGGCACTCGCTTTCGTCAAACTAGTGCCTATGCCAAATCTTGAGATTAGGTGTCAAAGCGGAGCCCGGGCTCTTTTAGGGCACAACCGGGAATAACGGGAGGATGAATGTGAATGATACATTGAAATCTGTATTTACACATATTTACACCTTTTAAAAGACATCTAAAATTCACAACTAAAGTACAAGTAGTTTAGAATAGAATAGAATAGAATGTCATTTATTCATAACAACAACACATACATACACATAGATCACAAATACAAAAGAGAGAACAACATTGCCACGAAATGGTTCCATCTCAGCGTTGTGCTGGCCTGGTTTAGTTGTTCTTCTACAATCATTAGTGCACATGCGCGATGACACAAGATCACGGAGTATAATAATATACTTACAGACATATTTACGACGACAGGGTGCGGGGCACATAGCTCGTAGAAACGATGGTTGGGACGGAAAGGTTCTCGAGAGGCGACCACGTACCGGAAGGCGCGGCGTGGGTAGACCCCCCCACAAGGTGGACTGATGAGATGGTAAAGGTCGCGGGAGTCCGCTGGATGCGGCTGGCGCAGAACCGGTCACATTGGCACTCTTTGGGGGAGGCCTATGTCCAGCAGTGGAAGTCTTTCGGCTGATATGATGATGATACCTATTTACGAAAATAATTGTCTCCTCAAGACTGTAATCGGCTGAACTGCTGAGCATAAACCTCAGCTTTAATCCAAGCTAACAATTGACATACTTATGCCTAGATTAAAAGCAAAAACCCCTTTCATTAAAACAATACTTCACCCTCCATGTTAACAGCAAGTCCTTAAACAAAATTAAGTCTAGCTCCAGCGCTGTGATAAACCTTTTTTCATTAAAGCGGGACACGGTTTCGCTCTAAAGATATCATAAAGCTTACCGACGTACCTTTGTGTTAAAAAATTAACCAACTTCATGTGTGGAGTGGGGCGTGGCGTTGGGATGGGAAAATGTCGATATTATGGTAATTTTTTTGCAATAATATTTACTTTCTAGCAGTATCCCGCGGCTTCGCACGCAATTATAACCTACTAGCTTCTGCCAGCGACTTCGTCCGCGTGGACTCTCGTATCAACTGCCATCCCCATTTGTAATACCTTCAGAGTATGATTATGGGGGAAAAAAAACCGAGTTGCACTCCGGGAGTGCCGGCGGAAGTGAAAACTTAAATGTTTTGTATTTTTGATATTTTGGAATGGTTACGTTAGGCGGATGTCACACTGCGCCGCATCTCCGGACGGAGGTGCGGAGCTGCATACAAATTTCACCGGACGGAGGTGCGGTGCAGTGTGTCGTACCACACGGAATTTATATACAAACTTAGGTACTTGCATACAACGAGCTCCGCATTTCCGGTCCGGTCCCCATCCCAAAAAGTGCACAGCGCCGCTAAAGAAGTTTTCACTTCAAAAAGTATCCTATGTTTTAATATGTAATTTCAATCCGTTCAGCCGTTTTGGCGTGATTGAGTAACAAACATCTAAACTTTCTTATTTATAATATTAGTAAGATTCTGTTGTCTAAGCTAAATTACTGGAAATATTAGTCAAATCTGTTCAGTTTTTGGTATTACGAGAAGAACGGCACATATGATGAAGATCTGAATGAAGTCATTGAATTCTTTTGGTATTGTTAGTACTGTCATCTCTTGATTTGACCTGTGCCTGTGGGAGTTGATGAATGACTTTCAAGTTGTTGTTAATTGGTAGGAGACTAGTTAAGACAAACTCTGAGAAAAAATCAAAAGGTTCTACATGAAAAGTTCTAATGAAAATATTAATATCGAGCGACAGTTTTACAATGCCAATTCTAACACCCTTACACATACTTCAAACCTCCTGTAGCAGACTTTTATACGATACCCACGGGTAAGCAAGTGGCTGTTATACCGTAGACTCGTCTACCGTAAACCGTGTAGGTAGACTTGGGCAAGAATAGGTCTAACGGTCTCCCCCGCCTGTCGTAATAGGCGACTTAAGGGGGTCAACGGGGTCGCCAGTGGTTTTTGTGGCGGGGGACATAGCCCCTTGATCCAGAGAAGGCAACGAAGATGCCCAGAACGAGCCCGCAAGGCAAAGCGCGAGGAGGGCTCTATCCTGAGATCCTAGTCCTCTGAATTACCTAGCGCTGCTGACGGCTGACGTGAAGTTTTTAGTGGGTAGAAATAGCACATAACCCAGACTTCCTCGTCCGAGAGCTGGGCCTGTTGGGTTCGCAGGTATTTTCCACGGAAAAAAAGGTGCCTACTATAATATTTTTTATCTATACATACATTCTTTTCCCATCCTTATTAATTCATTGGAGACACCTAATTACATTAGTCCCAGCGAAGGAGTATTACAATATTATAATGTACGTCTTTATGCGGAATCGCTCTTTGAGGCTTAAGAGTAATTACGAGTATTTGACGTATTTCCTTTGGGTATTATGTTGTGACTTTTACCTTGTGAGTATGATCACATTTAACGTTATTAAGGATACCACGTCGGTGTTAGCGTGCGGCCCCGCCGGATGGTGAACGGTCACCCTAGCATATAATAGTCCAACTACAATTTTTGGATGCTTTTTGTGTGTTTAAAAGTTATTTATGTTTCTATGCCTAATAAAGATAAAGCCTATTGAGCTGACTATAGTTTGGTGTAAGATAGTCGCCTAATAACTAACATTTATTTAAAAAAATCTTTCTGGAATTTACTAGTGTATTGTATTTCTTTACAATGTCGTTGCGTTTAGATATGGTTATTTTATAGTGTGTTTTTTGTTGAGTCATAAGAATCCTGTTGGTTTAAAATAGCTTCCGAACGATAAGAAAATCGGCTTAGGGTCGTAAGGGCTAGGTTGCAGAATGACTAGGTATGTCCACAAAACGTCGTAATTGTATAATACCATAGTAAACACATTGACTTTATTGAACAATGACCCTCTGGTAATCACGCAAAGTTTCCAACGCGCGTTAGGACAGTCCAACAGTAATTTTTCCATATAAAATATAGTAGTTTATGCAATCTTAATACAAATAATGTATGCTTTTTCAGTCGAGTACCACGTAATTAAGGTACGAGAGTTAAAAAGCTAATTATATAACTATTGCATACAATACTTTTGCTATGAGAACTGAAATAATAATTAATTAAACAAACTTGGTATCTATTGAAATTCGCCCTGCTGAAACGAAGTGCAGCCAACCGCTTTTTTTTTATCTTATGAGCCCAACTCAAATGAAGTTGATTTAGATATCACTGTCAGTCATTTAATTGACGGATAGAAGTGTTCGAGTAGAAAAATGTACATTTAGAGGTAACTAACGTTCCTACAATCCATTACGTGATCGACCTGCTGGTATGCAGAATGTCTTGCAGGGCTATCACGAGACGCCGCGCGAACTCTCTCGATTTTTCTCGCACTATTCGTCGCTCTCTTATTAGAACACTTAGAACAAGAGGTATAGTGAGAAAAAATCGAGAGAATGTCGCGGCCGTCCCATGATAGCCAGGCTGGTTGCACGATCGGATTTTTTCCGTGTTCCCTTGTAGACGTTGATAATGCATTTTATTTCTTCCTTCAACAAAACTTGCTAATTCGACTACCATTCCCTTGATCACTTGTTATCACCGACTAATTACGGACCCCATGCCTCTACAGACCCCTGTACAGAACCTTTTGTGCGCGACACGGAGCAGACCACTTGACGTTCAATAATAGGTATACAGACTTCAGATGAGTTTTGAGTGGGGGGTGCAAATGTTTAGGGTAGATAATGCGAAGGAATTATGTAGGTATAATTTTTTTACACTGTAGCCGAGCGGTAAGGTACATGACTTTCGATCTGGATTGTGGGTTCGAGCCCCGGCTCATACCATTGGGTTTTATCAAAAAACTTATGTACGAAATAACATCTGATATTTAAGAGGCCGCAGTAAGCTCGATTCTCCATACAAACGTAGTTACGCTCTCATTTTAAAACTACGTGTTGGATTGTAACGAAACTTTGCATATACAATGACATGAGGTATATCTATGTCTGTAATTAGTTTATGTAGCTTCATATACCATAGTAAAAAAAATACAGCGAATTTAAGTTTTTCATACAAAACTTGTTTTTCCTGTATTTCGTTTGTTTTATAAACTGGAACCATATAAAATAATTAAAGACATAGATATACCTCATGTCAATGTGTATGCAAAGTTTTGTCACAATCCAACTCGTAGTTTTAAAATGAGAGCGTAAGTTCGTTTGTATGGGAAGGTGAGATTCAGCCGAGCTTACTGCGGACTCTTAACAGTGACTTTCCAGTGAAGGAAAATATCGTGGCGAAACCAGTCTAATAATGTTCTTCTAATCCTACTAACATTATAAATGCGAAAGTTTAGATGTTTGGATGTTTGTTACTCAATCACGCTTAAACGGCTAAACCGATTTGAATGAAATTTCGCACGAAGATAGTTTATAGCCTGGATAGTTTTTATCCCGGGTCCACGCGGACGAAGTCGCGGGCGGAAGCTAGTGTTCAATAAGCTCTAATTTTCTAGGAAGGAAAGTCAGATGGTAGTCGCTTTCGTTGCACTTGTGCTAATGGCAAATGTTGATATTAGGTAGGTACAGGTGTCAAAGCGAAACCCGGGCACAACCGGGAATTACGCTAGGAGGCCGATAAACATTTCCTTCATCACATCATCATATCAGCCCAAAGACGTCCACTGGTGGACATAGGCCTCCCCCAGAGAGTGTCACAATGACCGGTCTTGCGCCACCCGCACATGTAGCCCTCCGAATCGCTGAACTTAAGTGGCAGTGGCCGCATTGCACGTAGAACCAACGACCGTTGGGGCGGAAAGGTTCTCGAGCGGCGACCAGTTGATCGGTCGAGCCGGACAGCCGGACAAAGGGATAGTGGGACATCGAGGAGATAGGAAATAATTTAAGGCCCAAACTGAAATAGCAAAACATTTTTTTTTAATACACGGTGTTTTTTTTAACCGTCTTAGAGCCGAAACCCAGTTAATGAATACTTTACAAAGAACTTAAAAAAGGTTTATATTTTTTATTTTTAATGTATTATGATATAGTTTCTTTTTTTTGGTATTAATATTAATTTTAATCATCCAGCCGAGTGACCGCAGTGACCGCTAGCCGCCATCTTATGTAGATACTGACAGGTACGAACTCTAACCGGTTGAATGAACTTCGCACCGCGCGCCATACAGGATTTTTCAAACTTAATCACCTTTTATTACTAGAAACCTAATTAATATTTTTTTTTCACGAATGATTAGTAAGTTTTAGATACTTTAAGTGGGGACAGTTAAAAAAAACACGTTGTATGATCATCGGACAGCGGGAAAAACGGAACTCGAAATACGAAAGAATTTATTGCCCAAGCTGAAAGAGAGCTTTCGCTTCGCTCGCTTTTTGAACTATACTCTGTGACCTACCTGACCTACTTGAATAGGGCCAATGAAAAGGTGATACGTATAAAAGATTATTTTCCATTATGCAGACCTTATCACATCCGCGTGCTCATTACGCTTATCAGTCCAATCAATTTAATACCTTAACGTAAGCTCGTAAAGTCCAAGTTTTATCGGCAGTGCAGTGACCGCAGTCATTGTAGCCTGAGGCCTAATAAAACTGCACTATGGAGGTCTTTGTATTCTGGTTGTGGTGTGAAGTTTGTGGATAGCCAGTGTAAGGTGACCTTAGTTGAAGTATGGTTAATACCGCTTTAGTTTAAGTAGTTTGATAACGTTTAGTTAAATAGGTTAGGGAAGTCGTCATGTGTGAGGTAACTGCGGCTGTTTAAGCACTTTAAATACTGGACAATCTTGCAAAATGAAAGAGAAACAGAGCCCAGTGAGGTGTAAGTGGGTGTTGAAGGAGAAATGACAATAACGTTCGGTTTCGTGCAAGGTTGGTAGCAAAAGGCTACATGCAGAAACAAGGTATGGTCTATTTAGGCACTTGCCCCACCGCCGGCGAGTAGCGGGTACTTGCAAGGTGTGTACAGATAGATAAAAGATGAAGTGTGTATAGAAGGTAAAACGTGGTAAGGTAAGGTGGAAGGTAAGGTGTGGATAAAAAGCGAAAATAGAGTCAATGTTTTCTACAGTAATTTAAAACAAATGCTTATATATAAATGTTATTACCTTTGGAATTAATTTATGATAGATGAGACCCTTAATTTAGCTTGCTGACATTTGAATCATCATCATCATCATATCAGCCGAAAGACATCCACTGCTGGACATAGGCCTCCCCCAAAGAGTGCCACAATGACCGGTCCTGCGCCACCCGCATCCAGCGCAGTCCGCCTAAGCACATTACACACAACATGACATTTGAATAAACCTAATTAATTAACAATTGTTATAATGTAATATTACCTATTGATATTATGTTATTTTTGTTTTGTAATTTCAATTTAAAGTTAGAATTCCCACACACGTGAGCGTGTTGCATGCATTAATCTAGAATAAGTATTTTTTATTGTAATGTTACTGTGTTCTAACAAGGTTATGCTGGAACTTTATTTATATGTACATAACATCTTGTAACAGCCAGATTTTCATGAAACATAGCTAAGAAAACTCGTGCTCACATCAGCTTTCAAATAAAAAAAAAACGCATTCAAATTGGTTCATCCGTTTGGGAGCTACTTGTTTCTATACAAGTGTAAGGATTCTATGGGTAGCTTTAAATTTAATCTTGGACAATTAAAAATATGCATATTTTTGATCATATCTGCAATCTATATATTTCATATCTTCTACTTTACAATTTATACTCTATTACGTCACATAAATTTTCAAATACAAAATAATTTAAAATTAACAATTAAATACTTATAATAATAGTAAAAATACTAATTAACAACTAAGCTTATTCAAATAGGCCCCCGCAAGGTGCCCATATCACACTTGCAGCGTTACCACGTTGGAGGGCGATGGATAACCTTTGCGCCAGGAAGCAAGCCGCGCGAGCATCGGACCCCTTACCTTAATTCTTTTCTTTATTACGATAATTTGATGGTTTACTATCCATTTAGCATCACTACGTTATCGATTTGAACATGAGGCATCATGCCTATTCCAATGACAGTCTTATAAAAAGTCGTCCAAATGAATCTTAACTATGAGTAAGTATAGTCGCTCGGTTTGAGTTGCGTCCAATCCATTGTCTCATTGTGCGGGTTTGCTACCTCATTATGGTCTGTCATAAAAGATAAGCACACTTCGTAGATAAAAACTACATGCATTAACATTTTACTGGATTTTCAACTTTTGCCAAAACTTTAAATTGCTTTAATACATCCCTGGCGTAATTACCTGAGCACTGAGAATCGAACAAGTACAAAGGCACCTGGACCGCCATTTTCCTATTAGAGCATTCGTTAACTATTACTTAGAGACATAGAGTCGATATTCAATTGAACTTTCTAGGTGGGTGTAACGACTTTTTACAATATGATAATTTTGGCGTTTTGCAGTTTCAGTCAACAAAGGCATTGTTGGACACAACTCAAACCGAACGACTATATCCATAGTATTTTTATGTTTTATTTATTAGT
Source organism: Epinotia bilunana (assembly GCA_947049275.1). Lineage (NCBI taxonomy): Eukaryota > Metazoa > Arthropoda > Insecta > Lepidoptera > Tortricidae > Epinotia > Epinotia bilunana. Next base: position 2,166,242 of record OX346274.1, read on the forward strand.
TTTAAGAATTAGTACTTAATTTAATTTTACTTTAAATACCATAAATCTAAACCAACGAGAATATTCTATTTCAAACGGTAAAATAGGTCACTATTTAACATTTGTGTGTAACAGTGCGGATATTCATCTTTTCCCGTCGCCCGTACCGCAATGAGTTATTGCCGTACCCGAGTTGGTGAACTTGCCAGCTGTTTCTGAATTTAAATCATTCCGTTAAGTTGGTGGTAATTTCTTGTTGATTCCGCATTGAGGTCTCGTAACGGACTCAACACAGATTACTGAAAAAGGCAGATAGGCTCTAATAAATTGAACGTATTCTATATACCCGATCTCTACTTACTTTTGTACTTAAAAACGAGTAAGAAAGGGATAGAACCACGTTATCTGCCAGGTCTTCATACGTCATTGTATGTATGTATGTATGTATGTAAGCACTTTATTGTACACAATAACAGGTTAAAGAATATACATGTCACACAATAGATCAAAGTACAAAGGCGAACTTATCCCTATAAGGGATCTCTTCCAGCTAACCTTTGAGCAATTGAGAGGAAGGTAGGTAGACCGAGATAGGCAAACTTATACCGTGTACAAAAACACAGAGAAAATGAAAACAAAACCTAATAGGTATTAATTGTCATTGTCTCTGCTTTTTCGCTCGCACGATGTATCTCGCTCTCTCGTTCGCTCGAGATTTAGTGCAGCGAAAGATATTTTGTTACAAGTTATCGACATCGATATTTACTTTTCATATATTCGTCATCGGCATCATTCGTAAATAAATAGTATCTCCATACATGGTATACAAAATGTCATTTAGGGCATTTACTACAATAAAAACAAAACCGAGGTAGCTTTATAATATACTAGCTTTAAGTGAAATATAATATACAGTACACTTTCTGTTGAGTATACTTGAGATTTGTACTCCGTACTACTCGTAGTCAATTCAAAAAGCAACTCTAACCGCACTAGGTAGAAGATTTCAAATCATATGTCCTTTTTATAAACGTCATACAAATATAAATCTAGCTTTCCATTCCTTTTGGGAATACCAGCACGGCTATCACGCGACGGCGCGCGAGCTCTCTCGATTTTTCTCGCACTATCCGTCTCTCTCTTATTAGAACACTTAGAACATGAGGTATAGTGCGAGAAAAATCGGGAGTACCTATGTCGCGGCCGTCTCATGATAGACATGCAGTGAGTTAATGTATGTTTTTAAACTTGTGTATTAAAATAACTTTTTGTCCCAAGCTACACTAAAAACTGATAGTTTCTTCAAACAACGCCCGATTTCAAACTTTGTCTGCAACAATTTAATTTATGAATCTATGCCAAGCAAATTTCAACTCTAAGAACAACGCGATAAGTGTTTTAACGACCCCGAACATAGTTAATTACAAAGCCCAGGGTCGAGCCTCGAGCCCTTATGTCGTACTTCATAGATACTAAATTTTTTTTTTTCAAAACGTCTTAATTGACGCTTATTTTCTTGCTAGATACATCGTTTCGTTAACTACTGTTTTAAACTAATCTTATTTTTAGAATGTCGTATGAAGCACTTATCTTGGTAATAGATACGCCGTTTTGTAAAGTAGTGTTACACGGAAACCTTATTTTCGAAATGTCGTAGATACTTGTTAGAATCGTAATAGATACGCTGTTTTGTAAAGTAGTGTTCCATACAATGACTAAATGATGACATTAGCGATTCTACCTTCAGCCTAGGGTTAAACCCTTTAAGTTTTAACCCTCTAGTATAGCAGGACTCTGGGCCGTTAAGGATCATTTCGAGTGTTTTTTTTGCTGTATTTAATTACATTGTAGACGTTAAAGGGTTATAAGGGTGAATTATGAGAGGTTGTTAGCCTGTGAATTTAATTTGTTTTTGCCTATTCCGTTGCAAACAATTTATAAGAACCTAATGAAGCTTTTACACAAGCGATAATTGTATTAATAAACACACAACAAATCCTCATATCCATAAAGGGTCGGCAACGCGCTTTCGATTCTTCTGGAATCCATAGGCCACGGTGTATGCTTACCATCAAGCAGACCGTATGGTTATTTGCCATCGACGTTGGATAAAAGCGCCCGTCTAGTTGAAAAACATACGTCGCAGCTGATGGACGCCTCCTCCTATGGTTATTATACACGTCGCCGAAGATTTAACGACTGTAAAAAACGACATATCTTATGAAGTATGGATTTAAAAAAGCTGTAAATAAACTGGTGTTTCACAAAAGTCAAAATGAATTAAAAATCGCTTGAAACTAGTGTTTCTCTACACATTTTTTGCGCCCCGACGCCCGTTCGTCTGCCAAGTTTTTATCCCTGCACGTGTTCTCAAGCAATGTATGCAAATAAACAACTGTTGAAAAAGTTGACAGATCAAACATAGACAATTTAATGGATACCCGTCATTATTTGAGTTTACAATGTGCATGCCTTCTCCAAAATTGGTTAAATTGTACAGTTCACTATGATAATATTTTATTCACCTACTCAAATTAAATGTTAAATTGTTATGGAGCATCTCCACTGCCCGAAGATCGTCTGGAAGATATAGTTTTAGCTTTAAGACCGCTTAAAACGTTTCTGTTAAAATTATTTTACGTTTTCTTTTTGTGAATTAGTTTCATGTGTTTCGTAAAAGCTACATTACTTATCTGTGGTAGAACAAACAAAGCTTTCTTGACGTTCAACATTTTACGGCCAGAAAGTGGGATTTTATGCATGCGTAGCGGACGGTAATTGCGACTTTATGACCAGGTGTGACGTAAAGAATATTTGTGTTGTATTGTTGTTGCACTGCAGCTTTACTTATGAATGACATTGCATTTGTATTGTCAATGGATGACGTTTGAAACTAACCTACCCTGAAATTTTATGTTAGTCCAGTTTCGAAACGACAGTTAAAGCACACTGAGAATTAGAAAAATTGAAAAACCCTCGCCATTTTAATTTTAAAGTCCAATATCTCAAAAACGGCTGCATAGATCTTCATGAAACACGGCTAAGAACAGTCGGAATCACATCAGATTTCGAAAAAAAACCGCATTCAAATCGGTCCATCTGTTTGGGAGCTACGATACCACAGACAGATACACAGACACACAGATACACAGCCACGTTAAACTTATAACACCCCTCTCTTTGCGTCGGGGGTTAAAAACAAACATCGAAACATTGAGAAAACAACAGCGTCCGTCTGCGTTCCAATCTATTTACTGCTGCAGTGTCAGTCAGTAAGGTGTAAATAGGACATTGTTTTTTTTTCGTGGGGAAAATATGCTTTTACCCATCCCACCTGGCCGGGGAACCAGGACAGGTATGACCCGCGGACTCCCGGGAACCGCCTGGACTACCGTCTAAAACCCCACGGTGTTCCACGCGGAGCCACGTGAGCGCTCGCGCACATTTCCACGACTGCCAGAAGGTATAGGACCTACTCTCCGGAATTTCTCATCCGATCATATTTGTACCGCAGCCGCGCCTGCGTTCCTTCGGGCTAGCCGAGCTGGTAGCTAATTCAAAATTAATAATCATAATAAAAACAAACTTGTTTATTTTACAAAATGACTGTTAACACGTGGCAGAAGATCGAGGTAGCTTGGGGTGTGAAGAGAGACGACCGTGTGCTTCATATGATGTATATTGGGAAAGTGAACGTACTTACTTGCTAACAGATCTATTATATTCTAGATTGAAGTCTTACTATTAATTACAACGCCCCCTATCGGGGCCACTAGGCACTAATTGGAGCTCAATCGACCGGGGAACATGACTATGTGACAAAGCCATCCAGGATTACGCTTAGTACGGGAGAAATCATAGAGATGGCGCCGTCAATTAGTTCACGTATTGCCAATGACCAATTACCTCATATTATTTTACCTACATAACAATTTATTTTACATGGTTACGTCGTTACCCTTTAGACCTAAACTATATTATCCCGACTGTACTCGAACAAGTAAGTAGACTAACCTGTCATGGCTGGCTACACAGAGACACAAAAACTGGACGCATCAAGGGCAACTATTGACGCGGCGACGGGTGGGTTAATTACCAGACGATACATTAAATTATGGAAGCTTTGAGGACGGTAAATTTATAACATAACCACAGATACAAATAAAGCCAACCTTCACCCATCTATTAAATGCATGAAAAGTATTTTATAAAGAACTGGCTTTCGCTCGCGATGTTCTATATTTTAATCCAGACTATAAACTATCTTCGTGCAAACTATCTTCGGTTAAGCAAGTTTGAGGTAGTTCATAAATAAATCATCATCCCCTTAGCGTTATTCCCGGTTGTGCCCCTAAAGGAGCTTGGGGTCCGCTTTTACACCTAATCCCAAGATTTGGCATACCAGTTTTTATTTTTCCAACCCAGAGGGAAAACTAGATCTTATTGCGATTAGACCGGTTGCCTCACGATGTTTTCCTCCACCGAAAAGCTTCATAAACAAATGTCTGAGCAACCTTATGCTCTTAACAATAAAGTGGTGCTCAGATATTTCTGATCACTTTGGCAGTGTACAAATTTTAGAACTCGACTGTACATAAAAATATTTCGCCAAGTGGCTTCATACTTTCCATGAATATGATCGAACTACTGAGCGTAATAAAACATTTTTTTTTCTTGACAGCATTTTTTTCACGAACTTCTCCTTCTAACTACTATCGCGGCCTTGGCCAGGGTCCGCTTTCCTACTCGCTTTCCTCTACTTTGCACGATCCTGCACGTCTATCATGAGACGGCCGCGACATACTCTCGACTTTTCTCGCACTTATACCTTGTTCTAAGTGTTCTAATAAGAGAGAGACGGATAGTGCGAGAAAAATCGAGAGAGCTCGCGCGCCGTCTTATGATAGCTGTACTTTAGGGCGTCTTCTTTTGTGAGCCATCACTTCTTAGGGCTGCCTTGGGGTCGGGGGCCGTCGAGGACTAAGCCAAGGCATTTGCTCCCTACGTAGTCAGATTGCCTGCGAGAGACCGACTGAACCAATGAAGGGGACATTCCCTATCCGCTACGTCACGAACTCCGAGGCTGCCACGGATGGTAGAGATTTTCTGAACTGGACTGATCTTATCTTCAGAACAATAGCATTCAAGTCTAACAATACAACTGTGTGGTCGGACGCGTGCCATTTATTGCAAGAAAAATGTTAGCGCCACATAAAATGTTCATTGTATAATGAACTCTGTCGTCTTAATCAATAGATTCAAAATTAACTAAAGGACAAAACAACCCGCTCCCAGCGAGCCAGGTACAAGGCGCTGTGTGTGGTATTTGATCTCGTAGCTAATTTGGAATCTATAAGAAGTATAAGAAGATAGAGTTCATTATTCAATGAACATTTTACGTGGCGGTACTTAACATTTTTTTACAAAGGAAAAAAGGCAAACAAGGATTATTCATGAGCGCAGTACAATGGCCATTCATGAGCTCAGTTCAAATAACTTAAACTATACTCGTTACGAATGCGATCCACACGCCACAGCAAAATAATTTTTAATGTACCATATTCGATATGAAATACTTTCGTCCATAACAAATGGGTAAAAGTGCTGCCTCTATCGTATCTCCTACTATCTGGTAATGGTAAGTAAAGCTTAGACACAAAGAGGTTGGGGTCTAACCATTAGACTTAACGTAAGTACTGAATTGAAATGAGTATTGTATTGTATTTGACGACCGGTTAGCCTAGTGGGTAGTGACGCTGCCTACGAAGCTGAAGGTCCTGGGTTCGAATCCCGGAAATGACAAAAAATTGTGCGATGAGCATGAATATTTGTTTCTGAGTCTGGATGTTTTCTATGTATTTAAGTATTTATACGTACATACTTACATTCACGCCTTTACCCCTAAAAAGGGCAGGCAGAGCACATAGAAACTTGTGTTCCAGTACCACTTTTAGCATAAATGTGGGTATAAAAGATCGACAAAATGTGATATCGCAGTGACAGGTTGCTAGCCTATCGCCTACCACACACTTCAACCCTGTTCCCTAAGTTGACTCTTACGACACCCACAGGAAGAAAGGGGGTGTTGCTATTTTAACCCGACACCACACGGGGGAAGTATTTATAAGTGTTAAATATATCGTCGTCTAGTACCCATAACACAAGCCTTATTGAGCTTACTATCGAACAAGGTTGATTTGTGTACGATTGTCCCCTAATGTTTATTTATTTATTTTTTCTGAGTACTGGTAAAGGTCGCGCGAGGTTACTGGATGCGGGTGGCGCATAACCGGTCACTTTGGCACTCTTTGGGGGAGGCCCACGTCCAGCAGTGGACGTCTTTCGGCTGTAAGCGGTAACCGTAGCCTATAGACGTCTGCAACTCCATGTGAATCTTGTAAAACCCTGCACACACCTCACTTCGTAATCGAATTCCTCGGAAAAACCAAACTATTTAGGTAGATATTAAGGTTGTTAGTTTTCTATACAAAACTTCTTTTGACATTCACAGGCTAACGGCGTGATATTTGAAGAAACTTATGTAACAAGCTTTCATAAATTGGCTTTCCATTTGCGCGAAATTCCCCTTTCCTAGAAAAAACTTGTATAAACTAGAATAATTTGAGAAATTAGTTTGGGACGTGATAGTTTGGGAAAAATATTTTCCTCAAATTGTTCTAAGGTTCTTCTCTCGAATGTCAAACGTTTTGTATGGAAATCGAACTAGCTTAAGAAGGAAAAATAAAAAGTCCTCGAATGTTTTGGTTTGGGAACCCTTACAAACAAACTCACAATCACAATCTATTTGAATATAGGTTGTGAGTATAGCATTACTATTTGCTGTGACCTGTAGAACTTGCCAGGACTGTTTTGCAAACTTTTTTTTTCAAGGTTCGAAAAACTGAAACAACAAAAAATTATAAGTACTGAACCTGCTCATCACGCAAGAGAATCGATTGAAAAATGCAAGCTTTAGAGAAGAACAGCCGGACAGCCAGAAATAGGTGTACGAAATAATTTTGGCCCAAGCTGAGCTCTGCTCGTTCAATAAGTTAATAAGTAACCGTTAAAATTAAACCAAACCACGATAATAAAATCACGATACAAGCTTAAAAATAGCCGCCGTTCCACAAAAATAATTGCAGGCGCGACAAAACGTCGCATAAATTCATTGCACTCATTTATTCAGTCTATGGCGTGTGTGCATTCCGTCCCTTTTACACCCGCGTGGAATCACCGCCGTCTCGCTCCGCCAATGCAGAGGTGTTCTAATAATAAGCATTAATGGGAGTTTTTTTGTAAAATGACCTGTCTGCAAGTTAAGTTGGTAATTTATTTTAAGTAATAAGCAGTTTTCAAGTGAAATTAAATTTTGTATAACTTGTTAACGTTATGGAACACTGAAAATATGTTCGCTAAAATATGCCTCTGAAGAAGGGTAAAAGCTTGTTTTACAGCAGGGGTCGGCAACCAGCGGCCGCGAGACCCTTGCTTGGGGCCCCCGAGCCTCCCTGGTTGATTTGTATGTTCAGAATATTGGGATTGCTTGATAAAGTAAAAAAAAATTAAGAAGAACGTCTCGCGTCATTGTTGATAAGGAATTATCAAACACTTGGAATTAAATTAAAGGAAAGTTTTTATCCTGGGTCCACGCAGACGAAGTCGCGGGTGGAAGCTAGTACTTAATAATAATTTGAAGTGGGTGGACGACGAGTTTGTTAATACTCTCCAGTTGCAAGCGTCAGTGGGTGCTGATGAGGTAGGTGATCGCTTACCAGCAGGCGGGCCGTGAGGGGGTGTGCCAATATCGCGGTCCAAACTAAAATAGTGGCTCTCAGTGCAGAACCCTCAACCTGTCATTTAAAAAAAAGTGACTCGACTATAAAAAGTTACATAATTAATGAACCTGCTCACAAAATTTCACGAGGATCGGTTGAGAAATGCGACCTGGCCCCGTATCATGGTCGGTCTTATCACGCGATAAGTGAGCGTCCGTCTCGTTCCATCGAACGGTGTCAGCCAGTGACGGACGCTCTATCTTGTCGCTTATGAAATGAATAAAATTATAATGTCTTTGAATGATACTAATGCCGTAGGATACGACGAAATTAGCACAACAATTGTAAAAAGATGCCGAATGCAGCTTATACCTATACTTACCTTTTTAGCGAACTGGTCACTTGAATGTGGACATTTTCCAGAAGTACTAAAGTTGTCTATAATTAAACCGCTTTATAAAAAAAACAACACTACGCATATGGAAAACTATCGACCTATCACGTTAGTACCAATATTTTCAAAAGTATTAGAAAAATGTATGTGCAATCGTTTGACTGATTACCTAGATAAATTTAACGTTATAAGATCCGAACAAAACGGGTTTCAAAAAAACAAATCAACAGCACTGGCTGTGTTTAACCTCGTTCACTTTGTGGCTAAAAGTTTGGATGAATCGAAGCGCACCACAGCTGTTTTCATAGATATGTCGAAGGCGTTCGATTTTGTCAATCATTCGCTACTGTTAAAAAAAATTGAGAAATATGGAATCAGAGGACCAGCACTATCTTGGTTAAAAACATACCTAGAAAAGAGAAGTCAATGTGTACACATAACTACCTTAAATGAGCGCTATGAGGAGGTCATATATCAATCAGAGTATAAATATAATGAATATGGCGTACCTCAAGGTAGTGTTATAGGCCCTCTTTTGTTTAACATTTACATAAATGAGCTGCCGGATGTGATTCCATGTAAGTCCGTTTTATTTGCAGATGACATCTCAATAATTATAACAACAGGAAAAAATGATAATAATAATAATTACGACAATAAGATTAATGGAATACTAGAATTATTAATTAAATGGTTAGAACAACAGAACTTAAGAATAAATGTTGATAAAACTAATGCCATACAATTTGGCATGAAAAAAAATTTAATACAATTCATAATAAATTAAATTTAGAATACAATGACAAAGCTATTAATGAAATGGATAAAGTTACATTTCTAGGTTTAAAATTGGACTCCTATCTAAATTGGGAAACCCAAATCGAAAGTGTATGTAACAAGATTAATAGTTTTGTATATGTACTAAAAAGACTTAGATGCACTACCACCCTAGAAGCTACCTTAACCGCGTATCACGGTTACGTAAGTTCTCAATTAAGATACGGACTGGTCTTATGGGGAAACTGTTCGAATTTTAAAAGGGTTTTCATAGCCCAGAAGAAATGCTTAAGAGCAATATGTGGTGTAAATCAGTATAAGTCATGCAAGCCTATATTTAAGAAATTAAAATTACTACCATTGCCGTGTATATACATTTTAGAGGTCTGTATATTTGTTAAAAAACACCCTGACTTGTTTAAAACAGCAAGAGATGTATATCACCGTAATACAAGAATTCCAGGGCGACTGGAACACGATCGCATCCCGCGAACATCATTTTATGCAAAACAATGTTATTGCATGTGCATGAAGTTATTTAATAAGTTACCGCCAGATATACAACAATTGCCTTTCAATATGTTCCGAAGGAGCATAATAAAACTATTGCAAGAAAAACAATACTATGATATAAAGTTGTTCCTATTAGATAAGTTTTAATTATTTGCATGCTAGTATTATTGTTTTGTAATACTTATAGCAGAATTATGTTCTCCAGTAACATTTGCCATCTCTTTGTATATAACTATTCTATGCAAATAAAGAAGTTTGAAGTTTGAAGTTTGAAGTATCGCGAGATAAGGCCGACCATGATACGGGGCCTGTAGAGGAGAACAGCCGGACATCCGGTAATATTTATTTATTTATTTATTTATTTATTTATTGATACATGGAAAACCAACAGCGCAACATATTTATAGACAAAATAATAAATCCATATAGCCAACACAGTAACCATCGCGCACCAATAGCAAGCATGGCAATGGGAATATACAAGTAGTTAATAAATTAGGATATATAAACTCTAATAACCCGAGCCCACTGAAGTATCACACATGAAGAATCTTATCTAATTTAACTACAACTTTGTTTAAACTCCTTATATAATGTCTGCTAACTCTTTATATATGAAAGAGTTTTTGGCTGAAGTGTGGCCAAGCTTCGCTTCGCTCGCTCTAATAATATTTACTGCTTTATAAAGGGTTGAGATCGCCCGTTAAAAAATAATATTATCCGTATCTTTAACCAACAGAAAGGGTAGATGTATAAAATCTCATTAAGAATGATTTATTGAAGGTTGAAAGCTTTAGCTATTATCCAGGGCTTATCAAAAGCCTATTTGCTAATTGTCCACCGAACCGCCATTTTAGCTGGGAAGTTGAAATATTTAAACGATATTTAAGGTTGTCCAGTATTTTCAGCTTATTACTAACTGGCTGCCCGCGGCTTCGCCTACGTATTGCATAGAACGCAGGCGAACCCGCGGGATGGAACATAGCTTATGTCCATCCGGAAATTCCATTCTGGACGCAGGTGAGAGAATTTTTGAAGTCGGATGGTTTAGTTCCGGAGATTACCTGTTAAATACAAACTAAAATTACAAATCTCACGGACTTTTTACGGCTGTATTCATAAACTTCCTACAAATCCTGTTTTAGTAAAATGGCGTTAAAATTAGTTTGTCCTTATCTGTCACTTTGACATTTGTGTTCGTAAGAAAGGGACAAAGCACATTTTATTTAGCAGGCATTTTAAGTTTTATTAATAAGGGGGTAAGTCTTTATAATATTAGTATAGAATAGATAAAGCAATCACGCTAGATTTTCAATAACTATCAGGTTTTAATAAGTATAATCTAAAGTAATAAAAAAAAATCGAATAAAGTAAGTTTTAATTGGTCAGTCAGATGAAACTTTTGTCATGTAGTTTATGGAAAGTTCAAGCTAAATCTCGTAAGAAAATTGCACGAGCCTAAGTCTCGTAAAACGCTGAGATGGAACCATTTCGTGGCAATGTTGTTCTTTCTTTTTTATTTGTGACTAGCTTCCGCCCGCGACTTCGCCTACGTGGACTCGGGATAAAAACTATCCTATATTTTAATCCAGGTTATAAACTATCTTCGTGCAAAATTTCATTCACATCGGTTCAGCCGTAAGCGTGATTGAGTAACAAACATTCAAACATCCAAATATCTAAACTTTCGCATTAATCATATTATACTAGCTTCCGCCCGCGACTTCGTCTGCGTGGACTCGGGATAAAAACTATCCTATATTTTAATCCAGGTTATAAACTATCTTCGTGCAAAATTTCATTCAAATCGGTTCAGCTGTTTAAGCGTGATTGAGTAACAAACATCCAAACATCTAAACTTTCTAAACTTTCGCATTTATAATATTAATAGTAGGATTTATAAATGTGCATGTATGTGTTGTTGTCATGATTAAATTATATTCTATTCTATTCTAAAATATGGACAAGATCTCATGAGATCGAAGTTGCATTTCCTAGTATAAATAGACTTATGTAAGGTTTTGGAATTTTGCTGATTTCTGGTAGGGTTGGTTCCGATCACGTTTACGAATGTACGGTAGCCTAGGCTAGGTTCAGGCATGCGGCTGTCAAGCGGGCGGTCGTGGGTTCGAATCCCGGCTCGTATCAATGAGTTTTTCGGAACCTATGTACGGAATATTTACCGTTACCTTTTCGGTGAAGGAAAACATCGTGAGAAAACCGATGTAATCCCAATAAGGTCTAGTTTTCCCTCTGGCAGTCGCTTTCGTAAAACTATTTCTTCTCTCTTTCGTCAAAGCGGACCTTGGGCCCCTTAAGGGCCACAACCGGGATTAACGCTAGGAGGATGATGGTTCCGATCGCGTCTCCTGAATTAACCTGTATAAGGAGTATTATTTTGTTTTTATTATTAAGATACCTACTTTCTCTAATCTTAAGTAGCGTAGTTAATTGTTGGAGCTTACTGTACATATTAAGGTATTACTCTCTTGCACAGAATACAAATTATTTTGACAAGATCTAAGGAATAATTTTAACGTCTTATTTATATCAAGACGCTCTCTTAGTAATTACTTCCATGTATAAAATTAAGATACAACGAGCAGCTGTTTATACCGCAGCTCTGGTTCTATTTTCTTTAAAATAAAACATCCCCATGAGGTAAACTAATATATAGTGGCTTTGTGAGCTGTAGAATTCCCGACCCTGTATTTAAAAAAAAACCTCCGCAAACCCTAATCTACAAAAAAATACAATTATTGAACTTGCTAACAAGATTTCAAGAGATTCGGCTGAGAAATGCGACTTTGTAGCGGTGAAAAGCCGGGCATGACAAATAATTTTGCCCAACTAAAATATTAAAAATTAAATGGTGAAATAGTAGATTGTACAACAAGTGCATAAAACGCACTCGCTCGCTCGCAAGCTCGCTAGGATGGATAAACATCTCGCGTAAAATGGGTTTTATGGACGAATTGTACACTCTACTTTTCACTTCGATTGCGAGGAAATGAAATGAAAATTAAAAACTATAAGTTCCAACTGTTGGTATCCTTGCTTTGGACTTAGAATACTAAAGAAACATAATAAAATAAAAATAAAGAGTTTATTCTATGAAGTTAAAGTTGCTCGTGTGGCTGATGGACCGTTGCCTTGGTCTTCGGCGAAGATTTTGCTTTAGGCACTAGAGCATAAAAAGCGACTTTATGTCGCCTACGCACAGCATAAGACGAACTTTTAGAGCATGAGAAATGAAAACTTTTTTTTTATGATATAATTATCATTATAATATGAATATAATATTTAGTAACCATGGACCTGCTCGCTTGTTTATTGATATAAAATCAAAGCAAAATTATTTGGTTCCCGTATTTGTTTTATGATGACAAGAAAACTTTTAACACAACTGATGATATTAGCGACCATCGTAGCCTACAAACGCTTGCACAGGTGGTATGGTTCTAATCGTTAATAATTAAAAACAGACTTATAAGCGGAATCGCTGAAAACATAGGTACATAATTTGTTGCCTAACACTAATAGAGCCAAACTATGTTAGAGAATATTGGAGTATTCATTTCGTATACCACCTAGTTAATATTTATGAGGTGTTATATGTATTATTAATCCGATTATAATACATGTATGAACACACTTCAAGTCGCAAAACCTTTTAAAGCATACCAACATTCGCAGTACGTAACATTCAAAGTCCAATTTCACGCAACGCCGAAATTAAAATTAAAAATAATTTATTCATAGTCCTCGTCTGTAATATCTCTATGGCAAAGGCCGGGAAAACGTCACAGCCAGCCAGTACCTTCCCTCGCTCCGAGCGAACCGTACGTGCGTACGAATTCAAATTTCGAATCGCGCCCGAAAGACGTTTGTGTTGTGTAGGACTTTGTTTTTAATTTAACTATTTTATGCCAGTGTTTTCAGTATGTATTGGATTTGACGTTTCGTTTTACGGTGAGTGTTTTTAAATACCAGTATTTTTGCCGGCAATTTTGCGTTAATAGTTTAATAACATTAAGGAAAACTGACGTTTTTTGTCGTGTTGGATTAATTTATGAAGTCGTGATAAAATGTCAGCTTGACAAATTAAGAGTAGGTATGCAGCAGAATAATAAAAGTGCATTTAATATACATAAGAACCATTACAAAGGTGATTTAATTTGGGTTCGATCATTAAAAGTTACCTATATCTATATTTATTTAGTATTTCTAGAATATATTCCACAATAGACACATAACTCGACAAACAGCCCGCGCGGTTTCGCACACAATTCAAATAAAACAGGCAAACTTACGGGATAAAATATAGCCTACGTCCACTCAGAAAGCAGGTGAAACAATAACATTTTTTGAAATGATAAGTGGTTCCGGAGATTACCCAAAACATACAAAGCAACAACCTCTGACTGTTTCTCTTTATAATCCTACTATCTGTATCTACGATATTTGTTACTCACTTTTTAATGGCTCAACCGATTTGGCTGAAATCTTGCGCGAAGATAGTTTATAGCCTGAATTGAAATAAGCGGTGTTTTTATCCCAGGTCCACGCAGACGAAGTCGCGGGCGGAAGCTAGTTGTTTTATAACTCAATATGTTTGTTGAGTAGATATCTATGCAGCCCCCCTATTCTGTAACTTGCTTTAAGATCACCTCAACGCTCACCCATAAATATAATATTGACACCGCGATGCGTAGTAACTAAGCGTAGGTAGAGGTCTTGTTTCGTGACGGGTGGCCGGCGGGGTGAGCGCGTAGCAAATAACAGCCCAGCACGTCTATCATGGGACGGCCGCGACATGATCTCGATTTTTCTCGCACTATACCTCTCGTTCTAAATGTTCTAAAAAGAGAGAGACAGATAGAGCGAGAAAAATCGAGAAAGCTCGCGCGCCGTCTTGTGGTAGCCGTGCATGCGAGTTTTACTGCACGCTGCGCGTACGGTAAAACTCGCATTGTAGTCCAGTCAATGAACTGACAGCTTGTATGGAAAAAATGACAATTTTGGAAATAATTTATAATAGCTTATTTTTTTTTTGTAACGGATATATTATCAATTAAATAGTTACCCAGCGACAAAATCCGACAAAATTTCAGACATCAATAAAATGATAAAACAACTGGCTTCTGAAAAGTCAGAAAAAATATTAATAAATATTTTTGGCTTTACTTTGGTTCATTTACATCTTCTCTATAATATTCAAGATAAATCGTACAAAAAAAAGACAATGCATGATTCATTGAAATCTACATAATTACTTCCGGGTGGAAAGTTTGTCGGATTCTTTAATAAATCATCTTAGAATAACATTTTAAAATGAAATCAACAAAAAAAACGCTAAAAAAAATAATGTTTTTCAAAACCGTATTTTGCCTGGAGTATTGTGGCCAGTTGAAGCCGTAAAATTGTGTACTCACCACGGGCGGTAATTCGTAAAGCCCCGGATCGCATATTTATGGCCCTCACCCTCGGTTCGGGCCACAAACACCTGCGATCTGGGCCATTCACGAATTCACCGACCTAGGTATGTAATGTACTATTTTCGGAGACCGAACAATTTTAAGTTAGTAAATGGGTTAGGTTGGTAGGATCTAGTTCCGTTGATCACCCTCATCCGTCTCTCTTGCACTATAATAAGCAGAAAGAGATGAATGTTCGGGTGACAAGGCAGGAGTAGAACGGCCGGTCATACTAGACGAGTGACTTGAATGGCAGGACGGTAAAGAGCGAGTTGCACTCGTGCAGCGAGTTCCATGCCTATAAGTATCTGAAAAAATTGCGTCTAGTAGGTACCTACCGATAACATCAGCCTAACTGAGCTTACTATTATGGAGCCTTATCAATTTGTAAGATTGTCTCTTAATATCTATTTAAAACCTAACCTAATAGTACCTACATTACTACAGAGGCCGGGTAGTAAGGAGTTGCAACCCCTTTTCACGCCGAGGTATGTTTTTCTCAAACTTGCAATGAAATAAATAAATAAAAAACTCCAAGAAATCAAACTTAAATTTTCATGGCTGAACACCGTGATGCTGTGACAAAAATTGTGGAATGGAAATTAAAAAAGACTCCTCACATCAAAATTACTAATCTTTATCAATCTTGGGATTTGATGTGCAATTGTTCAATTTTGACGTTCAAGTTATTATTTTTTGGTAAGCGATAAAATTATGCCATATACGTGTTTATTTATGTAAATTTTAAACGGTGAAATCGCTGAAATGTAAAAAAAATACATAAACTTATTCTTCAACTTATTGAGTTTTAGGCCTCTCACAGGCTGGCGCGGCCTGGCCGCGGCGGGGAATAGTAAACTCGTCAATAGCTGTCAAATTTACTGTGGACCGCCACCGCAGGCCGCTCCAGTGTGATGCAGGCTTAAACCGTCTTTTGTTATCATAGACAGCCATTATGAGTTACCAATTTTTTGTACAACATTAGTTGGTAGTATCAATATCAACACAATCCAAAAAAAAGTATAGACTGCGCGCATACCTAACAGTAATAACACTACTAACAAAAACAAACTACGCATCCTGCACAACCCTAAATAAACACCAAAAAACCACAGATTCAAAATCCGACGCGAACCAATTTCGTAACTTAGTCACAGTCCCTAAAAAAAAGAAAAAAAGAACCAGTAGTCAACACCTGTTGTAAAGGAACGTTTCCCATGAATCCGAAACCGGTTCAACAATAAAAAAAACGGCACCTCAAGGCTGGGATCGATTCTTATTTCGAAACAGGTGCTTTTTTAAGATTTAGGCGGTGTACAACACTGCCAGTGTTTTTGTTCAATAAGAATTTATTGCTGTATTTATTGTATAATACTAGAGAGTATGTATGTATGTAAGAGCTGCATAGGTGTTTTTTACATAATAAACGCATTAATTATACTGATTGACAGATACGTTCGAAAACATATTCAATACTACATTTAAGTAGCCTAGCCACTTGCTATAAAGCTATAATTTGAAGCATTTTGAAACCGTAGTTTATATAGCCTGACCACATGCCTGACATGGGCTATCTTCAACCAATTGAGCAGAAAATTTGGGTTTAAGTAGTCAGGATGACAAAACCAATATTGTGGTACAGTCGAGTATCTACACAGACAACCTTTCAAAAATATCTATACAGAGACTTTATTGTTACTGACATAAGACATGTGTAAATATTTTTGAAAGGTTGCCTGTATAGATATTGGAGAACTCGACTGTACCATCTGATCTGATGACGGAGACCGAAGTTGGCAGAGACTCCTAAATAAGGCTTATTCGATTTTTCTTCCCACATTCTGTCTTTATCGACGACCGCGACCGCTTTAGCCTAGTTGGTAGTGACAGGGCATTTATTTATGTGATGAGCACAAATATTTGTTCCTGAGTCATGGATGTTTTCTATGTATTTAAGTACTAGCTTCCGCCCGCGACTTCGTCTGCGTGGACTCGGGATAAAAACTATTCTACATTTTAATCCAGGCTATAAACTATCTTCGTGCAAAATTTCATTCAAATCGGTTCAGCCGTTTAAGCGTGATTGAGTAACAAACATTCAAACATCTAAACTTTCGCATTTATAATATTAGTAGGATTTATTTATCTATACTAACTTATATATAGAACAGAATATAATAGGATAGCATTTATATATTCAGGCAACAACACATATACTTAGGCGGATGATGACGATGATGTTAACGATGATGATTATGATGACGCCAATCCAAATTACAGCTTGATTTCACTTGCAGTAATGTATCTGATCTAAACAATGGCCCATAAAGTTTGTAAAAACAGGGTTTTATACATGTATGTATTTATGTATGTAAATAACTCATTGTACACAAGACATTGGTCAAAATGCAGACAAAATTTACAGGTACAAAGGCGAACTTATCCGTGATCTTCCAGTTAACCTTTGAGCAATTGAGACGAGATCAGGAATTAAAAGATAGACCAAATAACACGTACAGACATATTTACCTCTATGCTTCAGTAAATTAATCTTAGAAGTAGAATTAGAATGATTTCATTTGCCAGAATACTTATAAACATATATACAGGGTGTTCTTATATACAGGGTGTTCAGGTACAGCAGTACAGTATTCAGCCGGTGAACGGCATGAAAAAATTATACAGAACTAAAATAATTATCACTTAGCGTACAATGTCTTAACCAATATCATTTGTTAATTAAAAAAATAATGAACTAGTAATGTCAATGTATTTTAAAAGCACAAAAAATAACTATCATAACTTATTTAATTGGTCAACTATTAAATTCTAAAAATTCCTTAATACTATAAAAACAATTTTCCTTTAGCCAACTCTTAATACTAACATATACTAAAAGATAGTTTTATTCACCTATAGGGCATAACTTATTTTAGATAATATATTTCTCGTGCTACTCATGTGTGGTACCGGCTTAACAAAAGCCTCACCTTTAAACTTAACTTGTAGTTAATCATAAGATTGCCTTCAAAAAGGTAGCTTCTCTTGGGGCTACATTTAACAAAATTCTATAGCTAGTATCCAAAGAAACCGGCGTACCGTCAATGTTCACGCCATTTTAAGCTTTAAGCCTTTGACAATATGTAGTATATTTGCGCGTAGAACGGAACGCACTTGGTACATTTCGGAGTGACGCATAACAATTATGCTACTAACTACATTAAAATAGATTTACGGTTTCGGAATGAATAAAATATAATGTTATTAGTGTATTGTGTCCTGTTTTTATATATTGTGTTGAGAAATGTAGGTAAGCAATCATCTGTATTTGTATTTAATTATTTGGAAGCGTCCAATCAGTTCTTCTTTCATTAGGGATGCGAATTTAATGTGTTGTTCCCTTGTATATATTCTTTTACTAGCTTCTGCCCGCGACTCCGTCCGCGTGGAACTCGTTCATATCGTAGCTCCATACAAACTTTCACCACCCGCTTCATCCCCTTGGGGATGATTTCCGTGATAAAAACTATCCTATGTCCTTCCCCAGGACTCAAACTATCTCTATACCAAATTTCATCCAAATCGGTTCAGAGGTTTAAGCGTAACAGACAGACAGACAGACACACTTTCGCTTTTATAATTATTAGTTTGAGCGACCGAAGTGAACGATCTATGCTTCAGCTTGTGTTCGGTGTCCAGTGTCCTGCTGTCCGGCTGTCCGGCTGTCCCGCTGTCCGGCTGTCCGGCTGTCCCACTGTTCTTCTCTACCAGGTTGCATTTCTCAACCGATTCTCGTGAAATTTTGTGAGCAGGTTCGTTCATTTTGTTTAAAAAAAAAAAAATAGTCTAGTCACTATTTAGGGTTCCGTACCCAAAGGGTAAAAACGGGGCCTTATTACTAAGACTTCGCTGTCTGTCCGTCCGTCCGTCTGTCACCAGGCTGTATCTCAAGAACCGCGATAACTAGACAGTTGCAATTTTCACAAATTATGTATTTCTGTTGCCACCATAACAACAAATACTAATAACAAAATAAAATAAATATTTAAGGGGGCTCCCATACAACAAAGGTTTTTTTTGCTGTTTTTATGGACAATGGTACGGAACCCGTCGTGCGCGAGTCCGAATCGCACTTGGCCGGTGTTCTATATCTTGGAGAGCCCGTAGTCAATATAATATATGTTTTTTTTTCACCTTCTTTCATTGAAGTACCTATTTTATTACAGGCTTTCTATTTACTTGCAATATATGTACTATCGAACCAACTGAATCATGACCCATCATAGAACCTTGTTACAATTAACGAACATACGTACGATCATATGACGTTAATATATCAGTTAATTGTAACAAGGTTCCATGGTGGGTCAGGATTCAATTTTGTCGATAGTACCTAACTTTGTAACAATGTTTGTCCGGGTGGAATGTTGCAACTGAATTTTTGAAGCAGATATCTTCAACCGATTGAGATGAGATTTTGGGTTTAAGGATAGTTTTGATGGCGATTCACTATTATGGTACCATGCATCGAGCTGATCTGATGATGGATACAGAAGGTGGCCAGGCCATGGGAATTCAGGACTTAACTGACGTAACCCTGAGTTGGGGCTCGTTAGAGTCGTCTCAATGAGTTGATGACGATATACAGAAAAGTACAATTGGCAATAAAACCTGTACCAAAAAATGAAATTTTTGACAGAAACTTGTACTATATGTTTTTATTTATTTATTTCAGGAATATATTTTAAAAGTTTTCCTTAATATACTAGAATTACTGCCTAAATAGGCTAGGCAAAACTCCTCCCTAAATATGTTTGATGATATTTGCCATAATAATTTTCCAAAATTATATTAGCATTGACGCCCGTGTGGCCGGGTTAGAATTTCACCACCCCCTTTCTTCCCGTGGGTGTCGTAAAAGTCGACTAAGGGAGCAGGGTTGAAGTGTGTTGTGGGCGATGGACTAGCAAACTATTACTGCGAAACTATCATATTGGCCGTTGGGGCGGAAAGGTTCTCGAGTGGCGACCACGTACCGGAAGGCGCAGCGTGGGTAGGCCCCCCACAAGGTGGACTGATGACCTGGTAAAGGTCGCGGGAGTCCGCTGGATGCGGGTGGCGCAGGACCGGTCATTGTGGCACTCTTTGGGGGAGGCCTATGTCCAGCAGTGGACGTCTTTCGGCTGATATGATGATGATGATGATGATCACATTTTGTCGATCTTGGTTCATGCGCTCTGCCTACCCCTTTTGGGAATAAAGGCGTGAATGTATGTATGTATGTATGTATGTACCTACTCTACCTATGCCTACGCCTTTTGGAAATAAAGGTGTGAATCTATTTTATGTATGCATATTTGCTTTGTCCCTTGACTGAGTATCTAAAAACCATCATCAATCTCTATACAAACGAGACTTGTACGTCCTTTTTTTGTTACGATTAAGGTTAAAAAATTCGCCTGTCATATTTCGTTACAACAAAGAAAACGGTTTCTCTATCACAAATGTGACCATGTCACGATGCGATCGTCATATCGTGAGCTATTACTGAAACAAAGTCGAAAAACTCAGTTCGTTTAATATCACGATACTATAGGTAGTGATATATACTAAAGCAATGAAAGGTGAAAGTTCGTTACTAGATGGCGCTATTAGTCTCGAAAGAGAGCATATCGCAGCGTTAAAATATGAATGTAACATTTACGAAAGATAAATTCGACTGCTTATGCTGATAGCCGGTGACATATCTACCTTATGGTAGTGGCGATGTCATGAGCTGACAAGAAAGAATGTATAATAGATGAGCGTTTCTCAAAAAAAATGCCACTACATTTCTCCGGAGATTTTCTGCAACTTTTATGTTATTTCTACTCAAAATCACGATGTCTTTCCATCCCAATAGGAGAAAAAAAGTGTCCCAAAATGTCCATACATTTTTGAACTTTCCTATTGTGTTACCACCATACAAAGTGTAGGTATGGTAAATGGTAACACAATAGGAAAAATATCTTTGGGACAGTTTTTTGTCCTACCAGGGTCGAAAGAGCTCCTGATTCTGAGTGGAAATAGTTAACATAAAAATCCTAGAAGTACAATTAATCATAGTGGCATTTTTTTTGAGAAACGCTCAGATATTCGATATTGTAATAAGGTACTTTGCTGCAGTGTTTTGTTTGTATAATAATACAGGAGTAGGAATATGAATTTATTAACACAGCACGGAAATAGTTATTTGTTATACAAGGGTGCAAAGGTGTATTTTACCCGCGAGTGTGGCATTGAATTGGCACGAGCAACCGGAAGGATAGTTGAACCGCGAGCGAAGCGAGTGGTTCTAAAATAGAATCCTGAGCGTAGCGAGTGTTTCAACACACGAGAAGTAAAATACATTTGCACCCATGTGTAACACAAAACTTTTCTCCTCACTATAGCGAGGAAAGTGCAACATGCAAAACAACTTTATTTAATTTAAATATATATATATATATATATATTTTTTTTTTAAAGTAATAATAACGTTAAGTAATATCAAGTAGAATTTTGGTCAAGTGCGAGTCGGATTTTAGTTTCCCCATACATTTTGAGACCCAGCGCCTGATGATTTGATGAGGGCAACAAGCAATTATTTAAAAGTTCTTAAATATTTATTTTATTCTGTTTTTTAGTATTTGTTGGTATAGCGGCAACAGATTTTTTTTTTTTTTTTTATTTATTTCCCCACTTACAACTATCTTTACAGGTACTAAACCTAAGACAATAGTGTAACTATTAACATTTTTATCTTACCAACTTATTCTAAGTTACGGCGCCTATAACATAATGTGAACAAAGTGGACTTTTTGAATTCAGTCAGAGAACACCAAAACAAATCAATGTTCTCGGCTACTATGTTAAGGGTCCGCACAGCGCGCGTCAGCGGCGCCTTGCCGAGCAGGTTGGTGCGCCCGCGCCGCTCGGCCAGCAGCCGCGGCCGGCGCCGCCGCCACACGTACTTGTCGGGCACGTACAGGCTCATACAGCTCAACACTTGACTGTTGTAGGCTTTCCCCCTTAGCAACCGGAACAAGTATGTCGCCAGACACAGCTCTCTGCGCACCTGCAATTCGTTGTACCCCACCATGCCCAGGACGAACAGCGTAGGATACATAAGAGGGTAAAAAGGATATACTCCATATTGCCGTAAATACAAAAAACGAGTAAATTTATTTTGTATGCGTTCGACCATTAACTGGTACTTCGCCTCATGAGGAGCCCAGATGACCGCGTTACATTCGAGGCTGCTGCGGATGAGAGCATTATATAAGGCCGCAACAGCTCCAACATTCGTAAAGCTATAAGATCTACGCAGTACAAAACCAAGCATCCTGTAAGCTTTTTTACAAATATTTTTAATATGATTACGAAATCTCAAATCAGATGTAAAATTTAAACCTAAATCTTTTACTTCTGTCACTCTTTTTAACTTTTCGTCGTGGATATAGTAGTCGTGATATATAGGGGTGTGCGCCCGAGAAAAAGTAATAGTCACGCACTTGGATGAGTTAAAATATAACTTGTTACTTTCACTCCATAAAACTACCCTGTCTATATCGCTCTGGAATCTGGCGCAATCTGCAGTGCTGTTTATGGGTAAAAATAATTTTAAATCATCCGCAAACAGTAAGCATCCTACATGTCTGATAATCTGGGGCAAGTCATTTACCATAATAATAAATTCTAAAGGGCCAAGATTACTTCCTTGACTTACTCCAGACCTCACAAAATAAGGACCCGACCTGTACCCCGCGTACTCTACATACTGACGCCTGTCAGTCATGTAACTCACAAAGAATTTTAATAAGTGAGGAGTAAAACCGACGCCAGCCAACTTCCGTAGCAGGATGTCGTTATCGACGACGTCGAACGCTTTTTTAAAATCAAAATAGGCGGCGTCAACCTGCCCCCCACTGTCCACCACTGGCATTACCTGGGACACGTAGCTGAGCAAATTTGTAGTTGTACTACAACCCGGCCGAAACCCGTGTTGCGCGTTCGAAAGCTGGCTCTGTAACTGCTTATATATAATATTTTGTAGCGCTGACTCGAAAGCTTTAGCGGGCGTTGACAACACTGCCACCGGCCTATATCCATCAACCCCCTGGCTTCCTCCCCCTTTCGGAACCGGGACTACACGAGTTGTTTTCCATAACTCCGGGAACACTTCATCACGCAAACACGTGTTATAAATATGTAGAAGCGGCTGACCTAACACAAACCGGCAGTCTCTAAATAAAAAAGCCGGGAGGCTATCAGGTCCGGCCGAGCGCTTTGGTTTAAGGTTCGTCAGAGCTCGCATTACATCGGCCAGATGCAGCTTTTCAAAGTGTATTCGCGCCGAGCTCAACGCGAATTCTGCCTCCGCGACGGCTGCGTTCACGTCTAGTTCAGCTGGAACGGTGCTATACACAGATTGAAAGAACTCGCAAATTCTTCAGCACACTTGTTCTCGTGGAGAGCCATCCCGTCCTTAAAAATCTTTCGAGTGCTTCCATGCGTAGTCTTAGACTTTACATAGTTCCAAAAAGCCCTTGGTTCCTCTTTCAGATGCGCTTGAACACGCTCCTGATATTGCACGTAAGCACTTTCAATCAAATATTTTACCCGTGCCCTACACTTTGCAAAAGCGTTATAATTCTCATAGCATTTTTCGGCCTTATATTTTTTATGAAGTGCCGCCTTTGACTTTATTTCACGAATCAAATCAGCGCTATACCATTCAGGGTAAGTGTACCTAAGCGAACAAGGCTTTTGTGTTTTTTTAGGCACACATTCGGTTATAACGTTGTTGATGATTTCGTAAAAATAAAGCAGACATTCTTCTACACTATTTAAATTATATAGCGGGGTCCAGTCAATGGACGATAGTGACGCGTATAACTTTGGATAGTCTGCCTTTGCAAAGTTCCATTTCTGCTGAGCGTGCTGACCGTCGGTATGCCCTCCGCCTCCGCGCCTCCGCGCCCCGCCCCGCGGCACCGACACCGACACCTCAAGCGGCGGATGGTATGCGTCAACTGGAACCAGCGCCTCCGACGCTGCGCGTACGGTAACCCTCTCCCCTAATGATGTTAAAACTAGGTCTAATTGTCTATTATTACAATTTTCTATTTTGTTTCTCTGACTGAATCCACAATAAGTCTGAAAAAATTCAAAATAATCGCTAACATAAGTAGTACAAGAATGTAAGTTGAAATCTCCTACCACAACTACTTGACTATGCGAAACACATAATTGTTCTATAATCCTAAATAAAAACAAATAGTCACATTCTTTACTATTCGGCGGTATGTAAACAACGCAACACAAGAACAACAACAAATCCCGCTTGTACACCTTCGCGCAGACGAGTTCGAACACCTTATCGCTCACGGTGACGTCACCCGGTAGCTGTACGCTCCTTAGCCCGATGCCCGGTGTGGCCACGAGAAACACGCCGCCTTGTTTTCGTCCATCTGCGCGGTCACATCTAATAATGTTATAGCCCCGCGGTACTATTTCGGCATCGGTAATAGACTGATTGCATCCTGATTCTGTAAATGCAAATAAATCTGCACTTGAGGACGCCAACCCTAGATAAAATTCTTCCAACTTTGTCCGAAGTCCTCGAACGTTTTGGTAATATACCTGAACTGTTTTATTTTGAGGTATATTTAGGGTCTCTGGGTTTTCGAAACCACACCCACTCGCTGAACTCGACGCTAGTTGGCCAAACACTCGGGTCACACAATTGATCGTAATAACTTTCAGGAACACTTATTATGAAAGATGCATAGTCTCTCTCCGTCTTATGTTTTATTTGCTCCACCTTTACTACACCATCATTTCCACATATTTCCCTTACATACGTTTCCAGTTTTTCTACCGTTACTCCTTTTTTTAACCGCCACACATGCAGATATTTTTTCCGTTCAGTGCCTTGAATATCTCCCACGTTCAATTTTGCACCTGTTTTTATTTCGTTATTAGGAAACCTACTTCTCCTTTTTTTTCTCTTAGGCTCTTCCCATTCACTTTCATTGCTTTCAATCTTTCCTGTAATTTCCCTAGTACTATTATTTATACTCGATAACTCTACCGAGGTAGTGTTGCCCGCTGGCTGCTTCTTATCCGCGCGTGAACTCGCTTGTTTAGTGGCCCCACTTGGTAGTATTGTCGTAGCGGCCAGATTAGTAACTGCCGCGAGTGGGTTGGTTGAGCGCAACTTTTCTGACCCCGCGGGTAGATTCTTCATCATATGTGATTTTTTTGTATTATGAGCGTTTTACATTTTTTTTATACTGTCAAAAGCTACTTGAACACGCTCCAAGGTCAAATTACTTTCCCCGCTAGTGGATAAAATGCGTTTTTGCTCACTGGTTTTAAAGGATAAACGGCTTTCCGAGGCAGTGAGGGGAAAAAAACATTATGATCGAGTAAAGGTACAATATAATTCCTGAGAACTTCGTTTGCTTCGCTCGCTCATTAACCGGAATAAGAGTTGATCTTGTTTTGTTTTGAAATCGGACGATTCAAAACAAATGAAGCTCTGTTCCAATTTAGAATAATATAAATAGCATTAAAGAGGACCCTTTAAAAGGGTTTGAGCGGCCTAAAGGTTCGACAATGGGAATGAATTTTGTATTTGTTTTCATATCCATTATTTTATGTATTTTCCGGAATTACTTACCATTTCTTCGAAAAAGGAGTGTATAAATTCTTAAAGGGTCGGCAACGCATATGTGACACCCCTGGAGTTGCAAGCGTCCATAGGGTACGGTAACCACTTACCATCAAGTGGGCCGTAAGCTTGTTTGCCACCGACGTGGTATATAAAAAAACAATAAATAAATAAATAAATATTGGGGGACAATCTTACACAAATCGACCTAGTCCCAAACTAAGCAAAGCTTGTAGTATGGGTACTAGACGACGATAAACATACTTATATAGATAAATAAATACTTAAATACATAGAAAACATCCATGACTCAGGAACAAATATTCGTGCTCATCGCACAAATAAATGCCCTTACCGGGATTCGAACCCGGGACCTCTTGCTTCGTAGGCAGGGTCACTACCAACTAGGCTAAAGCGGTCGTCTAAATATGTT
The DNA here is from genome assembly GCA_947049275.1 of Epinotia bilunana. NCBI lineage: Eukaryota > Metazoa > Arthropoda > Insecta > Lepidoptera > Tortricidae > Epinotia > Epinotia bilunana. The sequence goes on from OX346274.1 coordinate 2,192,289, forward strand.
TATAGTACCTATTCGTATCGTAATAGTTATGTTGTGACAAGGTCTTAAGTGGCTACTTGCCAATTGTTTTTTACGGTCCATTCGAACTGGTTTTCTTAGTGGATCAAATTTTTGTATGGGACCAACTACAAATAGGGCACGTAAAAAGGTACGAAAGAGGGTCAAAGGTGAACCCTCGCTGGTGACGGTCGAAACTGCTCATACAAATTGAAATAGATTATGTCGTCACAGTATTATCTTCGTACCCAACGTTGTATGGCAAATCACGTTCACTGCTGTTTTGGTCATGAAATACTTTTTTTCTATTAAAGGATTCTATTGGTATTTTTTGTATGGAGAGTCAGGAACTTGTATATGTTTCTAGTTGCGATTGCAACGAATCCTCAAATCAATCAAGGAGGACACGCGCTCTTGAGACCGCTCTGCGGCCGTCAACATCCATAAGCTAGGTATAGGTGTCTGCTTATCATAAGACAGGCCGTACGTTTATTTGCCACCACCGCAGTATAAAAGATTTATTTGCCAAGTAAAGCTAATAATTCTAAGAACTACGCAACACAGGCCACCTACGTTGAGACAATGAATGCTTAGTCCAGTTATTTACTATATACTCGTGAGTATATGTATCTTACCTGTTTGTATAAAGGTGCAATATTATACTTCTACGTAGTGGGCCTTGGGCCTAAGTTATTTCGTATGCCCGGCCATCCAGCTGTTCCCTCCTCTCGCCTCTACAGGTCTCATTTCTCAACCGAGTCTCGTCAAAGTTTGTGAGCAGGTTCGATAATATTTAAATCAAATTGTCACTTTTCAGATTTTCAAAATTTATCCAAAAATGTTTTTTTTTATCACAGACGATTGAATTTTACAGCTCGCAGAGTCTGTATATGTCTGTCTTTCGGTAAGTTTCACGCTTAAATCGATTTCGATTCAATTTAGCATGGAGTCTAATTTGAGACCTTTAGAAGGATATTAAAAAATATGTAAAATTTATTAAAACATACATTATGGAGTGTAAACATTCATTGTACGGAAGTGAAACATAGACCTTGACCCAGAAAGATGCGGAGATATTAGAAGCGTTCGAGATGTGGTGTTGGAGGCGAATGGAGAAAATTAGCTGGAGAGAGTAACCAATGAAGAAGTGCTGAATAGAGTGAGGCAGACCAGGCGGTTGATGAGACACTTAGAAAATAGAAGAGGGAAGATGATAGGGCATCTCACACGACATGACAAGTCCATACTCAATGTAATTGAAGGAAAGATAGAGTGGAAGCGAGCAAGAGGAAGACCTAGAATAAAGTACATAGAGCAGCTCAAAATAATTTACTTTAAAAACAAAGTTTTAACCGACTTCAATTTAGTACTCCGCCACGCCACGAGAACATTTCCACATTTCTTTTCCAATTTACCACATGAACTGATTTCCGAGAGCAAATGCGTTAATTATTAGAGAAAAAAACCCAATCGCTGTATGTGGGCCGATAATATTTGAGGACTTCCGTCGATTCAACAAGGATCACCTTTGGCACTTCATTAGTTGCTATTTCAACGGAATCTTATCAGAATCTGTGATATACTTTTTCAATTTTATGTACATTATTGAGGAATTCCATAAGTCATCTGTGGTCTTCATCATCAATTCCACTCCACCAAATTTATGATTTCCGGGTGTAAATGCACGAGTTATAATAGAAAATACCAAAATCACTACACGCGTGCCTAATATAATTGAGGAGTTCCCTCAATCCTCATGGATCCCATCATCCAATTGATTTTTTGAAAAAATGGGACCCACCCGGAAGCATATACTTACAAATAAAATAAAACATTTACGAATCGGCTCATCAATGACGGAGTTCTGAGGTAACAAATATTGAAATAAAAATAAAAATAAAAAAATACAACCGAATTGAGAACCTCCTCCTTTTTTTTGAAGTCGGTTAAAAAGAGTTGATGTTAGGTCGTATCGAGATGTCAAATAGGTTGCCTGGGATCGGAGTAGATTGAGGGCCTACTTTGAGCTAAACCGACAAGAGCTTAGCTCTTAAATATGCAGATTAAGAGAAGAAGGATATAGGATATTTTTATTTTGCAAATAATTAATCATAGGCTATATTTTACCACGTGTTTCATTTGCAATACGGGAGCGGGCCCGCGCGGGCATTTAGTACGTAGATTCATGGCAAAAAAAGTTGATAAACTGCCAAATCTGATTCGACGCCATTCGGTAAGCTAGTGTGACGCCGCGACAGCTCCCGGTGATGGACTGCCTTTGTCGTGCGACACTAACTGCGCTGCCGGCTGAATGCTTTTAAGAGTCCGCAGTAAGCTCGGCCGAATTTCACCTTCCCATACAAACGTAGTTACGCTCTCATTTTAAAACTACGTGTTAGATTGCGATGAATCTTTGCATATACATTGACATGAGGTATATCTATGTCTGTAATTAGTTTATATAGATCCAGTTTATAAAACAAACGAAATACAGGAAAAACAAGGTTTGTATGAAACACTTAAATTCGCTGTATTTATTTTACTATGGTATCTGAAGCTACATACACTAATTACAGACATAGATATACCTCATGACATTGTATATGCAAAGTTTCGTTACAATCCAACACGTAGTTTTAAAATGAGAGCGTAACTACGTTTGTATGGAGAGATAAAAGGCGGAACCCTTTAAAAATGGCTAAATATTTAACGCTGGAGTTGCAAGCGTCTGTTGGCTAAGGTGAGCGCTTACGATCAGGCGGGCCCTTCCCTTTGTTTATCACCGACATGGTATAAATAACGGCCTATGATATGAAGACACCGACACACCGTAGTCTATGGATGATTAGGTACGACTCCAAAATACAAGAACTTTGCCGTCCCTTTTTGTCTTTTAAACTTCGACGGTTGCAAGCAGACATACGGGCTGTGCTGTGATGTTAATCTGACACCTATTTACACTTGTTGCCAACCATCCCTTATACCTTACCAACTCCAGACTAGCATGGACGGTCTTATCACACGATAAGTGACAAGATAGAGCGTCCGTCACTGGCTGACACCATTCAATAGAACGAGACGGACCCTCCATCTTGTCACTTATCGCGTGATAAGGCCGACCATGATACGGGGTCAGAAGAATCGTATGCGCCGACTCTATTGATATAAGGATTTGTTGACTCGTCCTCGGAATCTATAGTACTATACTGTAGAGGCAACTCGTTTACGAGGTATAGCCTGAAAACTATCAACTCTAGCCTCTGCAAACGTGCCCGACGCGCTGCAAAAGCGAGGCAGCCCCAACAACATCCTGAAACCATTCTTGTATTGGACACGTAAAGCATTGAAAGATCACTTGGTCCACAAGTTACACGTGTAGAATGTCTGACACAATGCCTTAAAAGCGGTTATTTTGACATCCTTCGTACATACTCATTCATTCATAATATTTTATAAATATTAAATGTCATATTATTATTAATCAATAATCACAATCCAACTACTATTATAAATGCGAAAGTTTGGATGTTTAGATGTTTGGATGTTTGTTACTCAATCACGCTTAAGCGGTTTAAACGATTTGGATGAAATTTTGCACAAAGATAGTTTATAGCCTGACTTAAAATATAGGATAGTTTTTATCCCGGGTCCACGCAGACGAAGTGCAAATAAATAAGTACGTATTATTACTTAGTCGATGCAAGTTCAGCTATCCCACAATGAATAAACTAAACAAAGATAAACTTACTGAAATCTAGACGGAATATAAAGTAGAAAACGTTAACTCTATTATCTATGCTCCTTTCTAACCAGAAAAGGCGTATCTCCTCCATTATATTTGTGAGATACGCCGCTTTTCGATACGATGGCGGTATCAGCTTGAGTTCTGATACAAAGAAGCTTCGATGCGGTAGTTTACGAGCTGGGAGAACAGTAAATCGTTATTAGAGATTGTGAGTTTTTTAGGGTTCCGTAGCCAACAAGGAACCCTTATAGTTTCGCCATGTCCGTCTGTCCGTCTGCGGCTTAGCTCAGTGACCCTTACTACTAGAGAGCTGTTATTCGGTATGGGTATATAAATCAATCACGCCGAGAAAATGGTAGAATAAAATTCTGGTAAATACCTACCTACCTACGCGTAGTTCCTACGAATCGCGGCTTCAAGATATATTATGTGGCTGTTGGTGAGCGTTGAGGTGAGGTTGAAACAAGAAACAGAATAGCGAGGCTGATGTCGCCCACGGTTTGGTCACTTGTCGGTATAATGTCAGTATAATATTAGCAGGGAGCAGCAGGTCGATCACGTAACGCATTGTATAGTCACGGAATTTCATTGTTGAGCCATTTAGGGGTCACTTTATATTGGACAATTCATATCATATGTATTGATAAACCATATAACCTTCATCCCTAAATGGCTCAACAATCAAATTCCGTGACTGTACGCGCGTCAGGTAGATCTAAATGTCACTTTTTATTATGCAAAAACCGGCCAAGTGCGTGTCGGGCCACGCGCAGTATAGGGTTCCTGAGTTGCCTGTCTGTCTTAGGTACATCGATGTGCGGTGCGGTTGCGTCGACCGAATTTGTACGAAAATTGACCTTTTCAATTACACATTAAGTTGGTCGACTATTACTCGGTAACTACTTATGCCTACTTGTTCGTGATAGTTTTTCTTTTAAATTCAGTATATGTACTACTCCCACGAATTTTTTCACATCCCCAGTAGTAGCCATTTAGCCGGCAGGGCGGGGGGGGGGGGGGGGGGGGGGAATTTCTCGCAAACGAATTACTAATTTGAAAAATGGAAAACCCATAATATTTTTGAACGAGCTATCCAACGATACCCCACACCATGGATTTGAGAAAAAAAAATACATCCCCGCTTTAGGAGTAGGGGAGGTACCTACCCTAAAAAAAATCTTTTTCCAAATTGTATTGCACTGTTTTGTCGGCGTGATTAGTTTATATACCTACCCACGCCGAATTACAGTTTTCTAGTTATAAGGGTTACTGAGCTTGGCCGAAGACGGTTAGACAGACAGACGGACATGGCGAAACTATAAGGATTCCTTGTTGACTACGGAACCCTAAATATGACAGTTAAATCAGTATTACATTACTCCATACGTAAGCACACAACTTAAGTAAATACTCAGAAAATATCGTGCGGCAACCAATTTACTTTAAAGATTTTTAAATTGTATGAATACCAAAATAAGGACGCTGTTTGACCGTAGAAAACGGAAGCTAGACGGTATTTCTTTAGGTAGAGGATTTAATAGGAGTCTCAGCGGATGTCCAAAAGGGATGGAGGTCAATTAACCTGACTAAATTGAGAAGGATCAGAAAACTAATCATCCTTGACATTTCATGTCTATACAGGGTGTATCAAAAATGGGGTGTGAACCGAGCAAGGGCATATTCGGTAGCGTTTTTTATGTTTTTATTATATTGTACTCATACTCATACTCATACTCATTTATTTATAATGCCGCGGGTTTGTGGGTACCGCGAGTGAGTCTAAATAATACATTTAAGGCAGCAGAACGTAAAATACCAATGTTCATCACGAATATACGTACAGAAAAATGCCCTTGAAAAAGACATTACGAGTTATATTCAATCAAAAACAGAAGAGACTGTATAATGCACAAATACAATAAACGTCAAAAGGTTAATATTAGTGTTGGCTCTTCCTAGCCTCTTGGAGGATACTTAAGTGATGTTGGCGGTCGTTCCCCCAGCCGCCCGGGATATGGGTGAGAACCGCCCGTCGTCGCTCGCCGCCCTGACGAGTAGACGCCGGTGTTCGGGGGCCACCACCTGTGGTTGCCGCTGCCCAGCGCACGCGCCACAGGAAAGGTTTTGATTGATAAAGTAAAACTATGATGTTGATAATATTTTCTTATCCTTTTACTTTTTAAACCACACACAGGACTACATGAAAACTGAACCTCTTGGTTTCTTAGGTTTAATTAACCCCAAAAGCGCACACACATCGCGTCACCTTTCGATCCGACAAAAAACCACGTTAACCTGAAACTCTTTGTGACTAAAGACAGTAGCCATCTTTCTTAACTTAAGTTTTAGCTACCTTTCGCTAGGGGGCGCGGCCATCGCGCTGCTCGTGAATGATTTGAAGGACTTGACAGCGCGGCAAATTTGAAGGATGATTATTTGACACTGATATACTGCTTGAGTTTATAAAACATGTTCGTTTTGCGTGAACAATTAGATTAAATTAATTCTAATTTATTTATGTTGTCAGAGTTAAATTATTTCAAAAATGTATACACCTGTCAAATGAAATAAAATTGGTGATAAAGTCATATTTAGAATTAGGAAGAATATATTAAAATGTTAGTAGTCTCAGAGTTTTATGTTGATATTTTTGTTTGTGTTTACATTACAGTCTTTTTTTTGTTAATATTGCTTGTGTATGACAACATTCCCCCGCGAGAGTGAAGAGTTTATTTAATTTTCAACCACTGCGCGCCCAGTGTTATAAAAAAAAATGTTAGGTGTATGTTTTTTTGACACGCAGGTGACAGCTTTTACGTTTTTGGTGTCATACACAAGCAATTTAACACAAAAAAAGACTTTAATGTACAAACAAAAACAAACATTCCAATGATAACACAAACAAATCAAAAATAAACAAATGCATTTTTGGAATCGCAGGCAAACGCTGTTTCAATCGGCTGCTCATTATTATTTTCTATTTCCGCCCAAGTTCAAGTTGGCTCAGTTCGGGTTGCACGGGGCGGTTCCTCTTTGGGAACTCAAGAACCGCGAGCCATCTGGTTGCCTCTTGGACACTGCAACTACGCTTCATTGCTTTATATTAACAGAATATTGACGTTTCATAGAAGTTTGCATGAGTATCAGTAGTGTAGTTAATATGTTTCCTTATTTCACCGACAAACGTTTCACCGAATGCATTGTTTCGTCGAATTTTCATTTCATCGAATTTTTGTTACTCAGAAACCGTTCTTTTTAGGTTCAACTAAAATTTTTTTTTTTAATAACAACCCTGAAAAGTTTACTGATTCTGAAAAAAATGGTTTTAGATGAAATGAAAATTCTGCGAAACATACATTCTATGGAATATTATTTTTATTAATTTTATTTATTTATTGAATACAACTTAAATCTATCATTACAGGATATGCCATGCCTAAAGGTGATGACCCTAATGCGACAGACATGCGACAAAAATGGCACAAAGAACATCAATACTTAATTACATTATTCCAATTTAGGTACGTTGTGTACTTAACTCAATAATGACATTATGGCCTTAGCGAGATCATTCAGGGAGCACGTAAATATGTCTAATTCTATGGTGACTTTATTGATATTGCGAATAGCCCTCGTTAGCGGGCCTTCACTCAGCAGTTTAGTGCGAGCTGCGGGTACGGCCAGCAGGGGCGGACGGCGGTGTCGCCGCGAGTACCGGTCCGGTACGCACAGCGCCACAGAGTGCAGGACCCCGGGGTTGCACAATTCCCCTCTCAGCACCCTGACTACATATGATGCGAGGGCAAGTTCTCGCCTCGGCTCTAGCTTTGTATACCCTACCATTCCTAATACAAATAGCGTAGGATACAGCAGAGGATACCCAGGGTACACCCCATACAGTTTTAAGTATAGGAGCCTTACATACTTATTTTGAATGCGTTCCAACATCAATTTGTATTTGGCTTCGTGTGGACTCCAAATCGGTAAAACAAGGTAAAACCAGTTAATATATCCCCTTAACCTTAATCTCTTATCGGAAGAAATGGCGTGTACCAACTTAGTAATATCACGTCGATTGACAACATTAGACCAGTAAATAGCTACCTAAAAACCGCCTTAAGTCCATTATCCTACACGCGATTCTGCTCCTTCTTTCCAAAGTCTTACGGCACAGATTAGCGTGAATATCCTCGAATGCTTTAGTAATTTTGGTTTTAAAGGAGAGTTAAATCAATACCATTCTAAGTACAAGCAGATGCGTTCAGGAATAACTTGCTGTTTATACTTGAGTTGGCCGTACAGCATTCAAGTGGTCCATTCAAAAGGCAACTCTGTTGCCCAGGGTAGAAAAAGCCAATTACAATGACCGTTTTATAAAAAATCGGCCACATTAAATAAATAATCTGTTGATGATCTGGCGTTCGGAAATAGTTTTGGTTCGATTTTAAATCGGGGGCCGTTTTGTTGGGGGTGAACGAGTTGAGCACGTTTTCTGTGTTTGTGTTGATTTTAACCATTTAATGTATTTTGTGGCGAAGGCGAAACAATAATGTAGTAATTAATGTAAAAAAACGCAGTTTTACAAATGCATTTACCATATAGTATAATTTAATCATCATCATCATATCAGCCGAAAGACGTCCGCTACTGGACACAAGCCTCCCCCAAAGAGTGCCAAAATGACCGGCCCTGCGCCACCCGCCGCTACAGTATAATTAACCGACATAAAATACATAGCATCATTGACGCAAAAACCCATTTGGTTGACACAAAGAATCCTCAAATCAATAGAGGGTCGGCAACGCGCTTGTGATTCTTCTGGAATGGCAAGCCTCCATAGGCTACGGTATCAGGCAGGCCGTATGCTTGTTTGGAACCGTAGTGCTATAAAAAAAATACAAGCCTATTCTTACTTACGTAGGTATAGGGTTAAAGTGTGTTGTGGGAGGCTAGCAACCTTTCACTGTAATATCACATTTATTTAAGTACGAGTATTTCTTTGGTGCACAACTGTAGAACTTAATGCGAACTTGACGCATTCAAAAACATACACACACACACAACTCGTGTAGGTTGGTCGTCTTTAAAATGTTAATATCTAGAAGTATCCTGCTGCTGCTCCCCCTATTTTAACCGACTTCAAAAAAAGGGAGGAGGTTCTCAATTCGGTTGTTTTTTTTTTATTATTTTCAATGTTTGTTACCTCAGAACTCCGTCCTTGATAATAAGCCGATTCGTAATTTTTTATTTGTTTGGAAGTATATGCTTCCGGGTGGGTCCCATTTTTTTCAAAAATTCAATTGGATGATGGGATCCACGAGGAATTGAGGGAACTCCTCAATTATATTAGGTACGTGTGTAGTGATTTTAGTATTTTCTGTTTTAACTAGTGTATTTACACCCGGAAATCATAAATTTGGTGCAGTGGAATTGATGATGAAGACCGCAGATGACTTATGGAATTCCTCAATTATGTACTTAAAAGTACAAATGTACGTCACAGATTCTGACAAGATTCCGTTGAAATAGGAACTAATGAAGTGCCGTAAGTGATGATCTTGGGGAATTGACGGAAGTCCTCAAGTATTATCGGCCCACATACAGCGATTCGGCTTTTTTCTCTAATAATCAACGCATTTGCTCTCGGAAATTACGTGAGGTAAATTGGAAAAGAAATGTGGAAATGTTCTTGTGGCTTGGCGGAGTACTAAATTAGTCGGTTAAAACTTTGTTTTTAAAGTAAAATATTAGAATATAGACTTGAGACAATAATGTTATGGTAGAGAATTTAGAAATTAGAATGATGGTGTAAGATGTTCCCCTGATAATATTATTGCTTCTCAGAAGGACATTGAGTAAGAATTCAAAACACTAAAGGTACTAAATCGTTCCCAATTTTGTATGATCTCGTTTTGATTCTGTAGGAGCACATTCCGACGCGATATCAATAAAAACAATCTACATTAAGGATCATAGTAAAAACCAGTAGCGTAAGTGAAGCGAGACTTTTTAGGCAAGTGAGAGTTGTTTTATTATTTAAGGGTTCCGGATCATTTTATAAACTTTTTTATACTCGTCGACCTTAATGTTAGAATTAAGACTTCGTACACCAAACTTAAATCACATACTTTTTACTATGGAGCTCCCAACTCAACATTTCATAACTGTTGAGACAACTAAAATGAGATGAACCAATCACGTGGCGCCTTTACTGAACTATAATGTATTTGACCAATAGGACGCCGTCATGAGAAAGTCAAAAGGTAAATAGACATCAACCATCAACCCACAAAAAAGAAAAAGCACTTCTTGGTTGCCCTTCGTTTTCAATAGATACCAATTACCAAGTTTGTATAAGTAATTACATAGTTCAGTTGACTCGTAGAAAAAGTATTGTATACAATAGTTATATAATTAGCTTTTTAAGTCTCGTACCTTAATTAGGCCACTCAGCAAGCTTCGTGGCCTAAACGTGGTACTCGACTGAAAAAGCATACATTATATAACGATTGCATAAAATACAATTTAAATAAGTACATGATGACGAAACATTGACACCCAAAATCACAAGCCATTGCTTGATAGATAATAGATTTTGGAGATAAGAAAATATGACGTCTATTAGTCTTGTTACTAATTTAAAAGTGATATGCAAGCTGATCATGTCACGCATTGTACGTACGTTAGGTAGATTGAAATATCTAATTTTATATGGGAAAATTACAGTTAAAACTGTCCTAGCGCGCGTTCGATACGTTACATGATTACCCCTCTGGTCGCGGTCCTTTCGAAATGAAAATTGTTATTAATTTAACTGGAATCGAAATGTAGCTTATATTAAAATAATCACTAATTTTGTGCATTTTGACAACATGTTTTTTTATTCGAATGTCGCGAGTTGGTACGTGCGCGGGCGATGAATAGCAGCATGTCAGCACAGCATATCGAGCTAACATTAGCAAACGAGATGCTTACAGTCGTCTTAAAATTACGTTAGTTCCTATTATAAAAAGGATAGTGTACAGTTAGCCACGAAAGTGGTCTATCACTGTACGACTCTGTTTTTTGTGTATTTTAAATTATATGTTTAAAAGTGGTCAACTTTCTTGTCTCGTGGGAAGAATTAGGGTGGCATCCTTAAAACTTAATCATGTGGATGACATATGTGTATGTGAAGGGGTGGAGGAGGCGTTTGACTCTAAGCAAAATAAAATAAAGTAAGAATAAAATAAAATATTTGATAGGTTTACTGTTCCAGTTGTCGTTCCTGGAAGAAATACGAACAGCAAATTAATGTACCGTTAGATTATACAAATTTAGTTAATAAATACTGTAAAAGAATAGCAGACATCCAATAGATATTCCGAAAGTTAATTTAATAATTAGCTCTACGCAGTCAAACTGAGCATCTGCAATTAGATAAAATTATACTACAGTGCGAATATAATACTGACAGTATACCGACAAATCAGGTATCTGAGCAACATCAGTAAGCTGTCGGTAAAGGACAAAATACAACATACCACACCGCTGACTGTAACAGCTAGTTATAAAACAAAATGTGTATAATGTATGGTTAATCGATTCCATAAATAATATACGGATTAGCGGATTGGGGAATATTTTGTAAGATGTTTGTCTCTTTTCGTGGTGCAAAAAAGAGTTTATTTTAATAGGCATCAGTGCAGTGTACGGCCAGATCAAAATGCTTCAAAGTTCAGCTGTTTCTTAGGCACTGGTCCCACCCTCGGCGACGAGCGATCAACGAGTAGAACTAGAAACTATTCTATTCTATTCTATTATATTCTATTCAAGTGCGATGGGCGACTCGCACCACTAGCTCAGTTGTCAGGTAGAATGATCGCTCTGCTCGCCAAGCGTTCATCGCTGAGTACCGCTGGGCGAGTTTTATCGTTGATAGCTTTTATCGCTGCGATCAACCAGTGAAGAGAGAGTCCTCGCCGGCAGTGTGAACAGCCAGCGATGAACTATAAATATCTCTGTATTTTATGTACACGGGAGCGATTATCTTTTGTTCGTTTCTTGGGCGAGAAAATCGCCGATAGCTCATCGCTTACTCGCCGGTTGTGGGACCAGTGCCTAAGGAACCCTAATCGACGCTAGCGAGTAAAAACCACAATCCCATCGTCATTGCGGTCGCTCCCCATCACGATACCGTCACCGGGATCATACTAGTTTTATTCTTGGAAATTATAGAAAAAGATAGGTAGTTATTTTATGACGCCATACAATAATAAACGTGGATTTATAGTTAGTTAGTTTGCATGCTTTAGTTTATTGTTATAAATAAGTAGGTAAACTCGTAACTTGCAAAAATGTATATAAACGAGAGAGCGCATCACTCGCCAACAAACTGTGAATACAGTTTGGCGAGGTAAAATCTGTACCTTACAATTTAAGTATTCTTTTTTTGAGGTCAATAAATAAAAATAAATAGATAAAATAAAAGCTCTATTGTTTTGAAGACGAAACAAGCCTATTTTTTAAACCACAAGGGTTGCATCCTTATCCTTACTAATTATTATAAATGTGAAAGTGTGTGTGTGTTTGTTTGTCCTTCTTTCACGTCGCAACGGAGCGTCGTATTGATGTGATTTTTTGTATGGAGATTGTTTAGAAGCTGGAGAGTGACATAGGCTAGTTTTTCCAGCGGGAAAACATCTAATTCCCACGGGATAATTCAATATCTTACATTTTCCTATAACCACGCGGGCGAAGCCGCGGCCATATTAGCTAGTACAATAATAAAACTCTATATTGTTTTGATTTATTTAAATACTTTATTCTGCACAAGACACAGGTAAAAAGTTTCTGTCAAAAATATCATTTTTGGTACAAGCTTTTATTGCCGACTGTACTTTTCTGTGTACCATCATCAACTACTCATTGAGACGATTCTAACGAGCCCAAACTCGATGGGGTTATGTGATATTATTACGGAGTTCCTATGGCCACCTTCCAGCTCCATCATCAGATCAGCTCCACGTCATCATAATATTGCATTGTCACGCGATTTGCATATTCGTGCAAAATTTCAACTCAATCGGAAACCGGGAAGTGTATGAAATTTAACTTGCAAGATTTGATTACAGACAGACAGACAGACAGACAGACAGACAGACAGACAGACATACCGACAGACAACGGGAAAAATACAGGCAAAACTGATTAAATCGGTACAACGGCGAACTTCCCTGAAGGGAAGGCTCTTCTAGTTAACCTTGAAGGTTGTCTCGAAGAGATGGCTCCAGATATTACCGCCTGTTGTTTACATCTACTTTAAGATTTATATTCTGTACTGTGTTATTTTTTGAGATATGCAATAAAGTGTCTTCTTTACTAGCTTCCGCCCGTGACTTCGTCTGCGTGGACGGGGGATAAAAGCTGTACTTTATTTTAATCTGGGCTATAAACTATCTTGGTGCAAAATTTCATTTATGGTAGAATCGTTTAAGAGTCCGCAGTATGCTCGGCCGAATTTCACCTTCCCATACAAACGTAGTTACGCTCTCATTTTAAAACTACGTGTTGGATTGTGACGAAACTTTGCATATACAATGACATGAGGTATATCTATGTCTGTAATTAGTTTATATGGTTCCAGTTTATAAAACAAACGAACCCTCAGTACCAGCTCCTCCCTCTAGACCGCATTCAACGGAGAGCGATTCGAATTGTCGGCTGCCAGCGTGTTTCCGATCGGCTTGATCCCTTAGCACTGCGTAGAGATGTAGCCTCGCTTTGCATTTTCTACCGCATGTACAATGGGGAGTGTTCCGATGAATTGTTCGGATTAATCCCCGCCGCTTCCTTCCGCCATCGCCCTACGCGACAGCTTTTCCATTCTCACCACGTAGATGGTTGGCAGTCCTCAACTGTGCGTTTCTCCCGAAACTTTCTGCCTCGCACAGCCAAACTCTGGAATGAACTGTCGCCTGCGGTATTTCCGGACCGTTATAACCTTCAAGCCTTCAAGAAAAGAGCGTACTCCCATCTTAAAGGCCGGCAACGCACCTACAACTCTTCTGGTGTTGTAAGTGTCCATGGGCGTCGATTATCGCTTACCATCAGGTGATTCGACTGCTCGTTTGCCTCCTATATCATAAAAAAAAAAAAAAAAAAAAAGAAATACAGCAAAAACACAACTTAAATTCACTGTATTTTATTTACTATGGTATCTGAAGCTGCATAAACTAATTATAAACATAGATATACCTCATGTCATTGTTTATGCAAAGTTTCGTTACATTCCAATACTTCGTTTTAAAAAGAGAGCGTAACTACGTTTGTATGGAGAATCGAGCTTACTGCGGACTCTTAAGCGTGATTGCGTAACAAACATGTAATCATCCAATCTTTCGCGTTTATAATATTTGTATGATAGTGGCAAATAAGCGTCCGGATTCGGGATTTTAAAAACGGCTTCCATGCCGTTATTATCCTACTTAGAGATGTCCCTTTTTATCATTAAGGTCTGCCATCATAATCATCGTCATTATCAGCCTGTAATCGCCCACAGCTGAGCATAAACTCTTCGAGTACCCCACTTATCTCGGTTCTGTGCTGGTCTCATCCAGGAATGACCCGTCTTTTTCACCCCCGGCGCAAAAAGAGGGATGTTATTAAGTTACGCGTCTGCGTGTCTATGTGTCTGTCTGTGACATTTATTTAACCTTTATTGCACAAAAGAAAACTTATCGTACAAAAGGCGGACTTCATGCCAAATGGCATTCTCTACCAGTCAAACCTTAAGGCAAAGCGGAAAAGATTGTGGGCAGTGCAAATAACAACTAGAAAGAATAATAATATTACGGTATTCATATATACAACATATTTACACAAATACATATACATAAATAAAATAAATATTTACATACACAAATAAATATATACATAAATATATACTACATGCATACTTACAAGCGAAATTTCAAATATGTAACCTTTAGTCTACTCGGATCTGCCATCAAAGAAATTACGCACAGATTTCTTGAAAAACGAATTTGCTCGGGCCTTTCCTGATCGCGGGGGGAAGGCCGTTCCAAAGACGAACCACCTGCACACTCAAAGGATTGGACATAAAACCAGTACGGTGAAGAGGGATAGATAGAGAAAGATTGCCAGAAGAGCGAAATTGACGGTCACGAGAAGCACTATGAAAGTGAATTAAAGATTGCGACATTGTAGCTCACCGTGGCTCGTACGCATGGACCGATTAATGCGGTCTTTTTGTATGAAAGCTGGGGTGATCCGATGGAAGATCCGAAGATGGTTCTTACTTTCCCAGCAAACCGGTTCAGTCGGTTTTGAGATATAGAACTTTCAAATGAAAATGTCGGGGGGTTTTCAACTTTTCAAAGTTGACAACTTTTTATGTCGTTACACATCGAGTTGGTGGACGATAACTGCCGGCAACTATCGGTGAAGTCTCAAACATTGGGACATATACCTTACGCATAGTAAGTACCTTAAGAGTCCGCAGTAAGCTCGGCCAAATTTCACCTTACCATACAAACGTAGTTACGCTCTCATTTTAAAACTACGTGTTGGATAATAAAATAAAAAAATAATAAGGTTAGGTTTTTATAATGATTTTATTTTTTGTATATAGTTTTTATATTTTACTTTTTATATAATTATTGTAAAAACCTAGCCTAAGATTGAAATTGAGTAAAGAGATAATAAAAATAAATAAATAAATATTAGGGGATCTTACACTCGAGCTACAAATCGAGCTAGCCCCATAGTAAGCTTAATAAGGCTTGTGTTACGGGTACTAGACAATATATATTTAATAGATATAAATACTTAAATACATAGAAAACATCCAAGACTCAGAAACAAATAATCATGCTCATCACACAAATATTTGCCCTTACCGGGATTCGAACCCAGGGCCTTCAGCTTCGTAGGCAGCGTCACTACCCACTAGGCTAACCCATTAGTTTATATGGTTCCAGTTTATAAAACAAACGAAATACAGCAAAAACAAGTTTTGTATGAAAAACTTAAATTCGCTGTATTTTCTTTACTACGGTATCTGAAGCGACATAAACTAATTACAGACATTGATATACCTCATGTCATTGTATATGCAAAGTTTCGTTACAATCCAACACGTAGTTTTAAAATGAGAGCGTAACTGCGTTTGTATGGAGAATCGAGCTTACTGCGGACTCTTAATAAGAGTACTTTCTCATTAAAAAACAAGAAACCTAGCACCGATGCCAGGTGCTTATCACTGCTTGTGGAATGTAAATATTATTTTAATGAAATTGCATCTAGCTAGTGTGTACATGTATTATCTCACGTTGTATTTATGTTTATTTCTCTTTCGCCAGTCCCAATAATTTTGGTAGTTTATATATTACAATTGTATGACGTTTCCGTGAGTCTCCAACGGTGCTGGCTGGAAATCTGCGCTGTAGTTGTCTGACACCTCAGTATAAGGCCTACCACTGACTGGCGCGGCCTGGCCGCGGCGGCCAATAGTAAACTTGTCATTAGCTGTCATTTTTACTATTGTCCGCCACCGCAGGCCGCGCCAGTGTGTTGCAGGCATAATGCTGAGCCAGTGTCCGTTTCACTGCCGTAGACACTTGTTTCATGTTTTATCCGTTTTGTTGTTTATATTATTTAATATTACTCCAGGCAAAATACGGTTTTGAAAAACATTAATTTATAATAGCGTTTTTTTTGTTGATTTCATTTGAAAATGTTATTCTAAGATGATATATTCAAGAATCCGACAAACTTTCCACCCGGAAGTAATTATGTAGATTTCAATGAAGCATGCATTGTCTTTTTTTATACGATTTATCTTGAATATTATAGAGCAAATGTAAATAAACCAAAATAAAGACAAAAATATTTATTAATATTTTTTCTGACTTTTCAGAAGTTAGTTAATTTATCATTTTTTTGATGTCTGAAATTTTGTCGGATTTTGTCGCTGGGTAACTATTTAATTGATAATATATCCGTTACACATAAAAAGTAAGCTATTATAAATTATTTCCAAAATTGACATTTTTTCCATACGAGTTGTCAGTTCATTTACTGGACTATATGTGTGTCCTGTGTGAAACAAAATGCTACCCATCGTGAATATAAGTTCTATCGCCAACACAGTTAACTGACCATCCGTGCACTTTATGTGCATTGTAATAACGTTCAAATTAAATACAGGATGGTCAGTTAACTGTGTTGGCGTTTGTACGATTACAATTCTGCACTTCACACTCTGCTCTTAGTATACCGTGGACGCCATTTTGTCATATAAAGTATCAGCCACAAGGCCCATATGGCATACAACTTAATGCACTTAAGAGTCGGCAGTAAGCTCGGCCGAATTTCACCTTCCCATACAAACGTAGTTACGCTCTCATTTTAAAACTACGTGTTGGATTGCGATGAAACTTTGCATATACATTGACATGAGGTATATCTATGTCTGTAATTAGTTTATATGGATCCAGTTTATAAAACAAACGAAATACAGCAAAAACAAGGTTTGTATGAAAAACTTAAATTCGCTGTATTTTTTTTACTATGGTATCTGAAGCTACATAAACTAATTAAAGACATAGATATACCTCATGTCATTGTATACGCAAAGTTTCGTTACAATGCAACACGTAGTTTTAAAATGAGAGCGTAGCTACGTTTGTATGGAGAATCGAGCTTACTGCGGACTCTTAAATCACAATTTGGTACAATATATATAAAATGCCTTTTCAATACAACAATGTCATTGGCAAAATGACGGATATACATAGAGTTGGCTTGACATTCAAGACGTTTGGTTATTGTGCAATTAATTTGCTTACTCGTGACAGTAAACCTGATACTTCTGTCACGCGACACTACGAGATAAGTCACACCTGGTTTCTTTGCAACTAAGGGCTTTTATGTTGTCAACAGTGGTTGGAAGTTCTTGTGTTACATTACGAGTATAAGAATGCGTGTTTTCGCTTCGAGATGAGAACAGTAGGTATGGTTGAGATGATATAATGTGGCCGACGTTTTATAAAACTGACATTGGAATTTGAATCTTCTTCTTTAGATGGTAAAGTCACTTTTTAATAGACGACTTTAATGCAATTCGGCTAGCTCAAATAATCTGAAGTATGCAGGCGGAGGTAAAAAAATGTTTGCTCTCAGAGATATCTTGACACCTGCTCACAAGTACGTATCAATTTTTCCTAGGGTTAACTGAAAATCAGTTAACACATTCACTGCCAAGAATTACTACGCCGATGACATGCACGTCTATCACGAGACGGCCGTGACATACTCTCGATTTTTCTCACACTACCTCTTGTTCTAAGTGTTCTAATAAGAGAGAGACGGATAGTGCGAGAAAAATCGAGAGAGCTCGCGGGCTGCCTCATGATAGCCGTGATGGGTTTCCCCGTTTGTAGCGGAAAGCACCTACGGCGTAGGCGCCCGCTAGGCGGGTTCCTAGCACTGAAAGTATTAAGCTGGCATTACTGCTCCAATAAGCCGGATAAAGCGGCGCCGCGCCAAAATCGGTCTATGATTGTCGAAACTGTAGTGTTGTATATATTTGGATGGCGCGTTGGATATCCAACGCGCCATCCAAATGGAACGGCGTGAACAATCGGCGTGTCACAATGCAACGATGGAACATCAACTTGAAGTTCCATCCATTTGTAGCCGAGACAAATGACGCGCTAGTAAATGTCGTAACAACACCCACGACCAAGTGACACATAATAATATTAAGGCTCTTCTACACAATCGGCAATCATAGCCCATAATTGATGCCGTAAATATGCGTTAGAGGTATACATGATTCCGTTGCATTTCAACGCATAACGGCGTCCCTGTCCTGCGCCAGGATGGCCCATAGGGTGGTGGACTCTAATTGTAGAAAGAAGGCAAAAAAATATGCCTAATGTCGAAAATCCCGTGAGGCCTACGATGACCCGGGTCACGAGCGTTTGACACACTGCACAACACAACAAAACTTCGCACGTCTGTAGTGGACATTCACCCTAAGATTAACGACGTCTCAGCGAGTTATAACTTAGATTAATAATAGATATACTGATTAAACTACCAAAGCCTGAGTGCCATCGGCTTGCCAACTCCGAAATCGATAGAATTAGTTATCAAGTCCAATTCAGAGACAATGGTCCGCTCCGCGATCCGTTTAGATGCGGTGATTGGCTTCAATCTTTAATGAGATGCAGATATAGCGACACTGATGTGTTTGGGCATGGTAGAATAGGATTTAGTGGCCGTATAGGTAAATTTTACCTTTCTTTTAGGTATCATAAATTATGACTATAGCTACTTTAGCCGAGTGGTAGAGCATGCGACTTTTAAGGGGGTGCATTGGAAATTGTCGCGTGATTTGAATTTTCGCCGTTTTCTGACTAGATTAAAAAACAATAAGGTCTTATTTTCAGATACCTATAATATGTTTCTTGACTATACGATTGTTTATCTGATTTAATCGATAGATGGCTGCCTAACTTTTCCTCGATAGAAAAGAAATCCAAAGTTGGGTCTTAATTTTCCTTTTTTTACTCAGCCTACTCAAACAATACATTATTTTACGAGACCATCAAGTTAAATACTATAGTATTTTATCTCATCTAAAATCTCACTCAATTAAATATAAATAAAACTTCACTCACTAAGTTATGTGTTTGTCGCAATTTGTCAAAAAATCCATTCCCGAAGAGTGTTGCATCTTGCTCGTTGCATTTTTTCGGGCGCGGAAGGTATAAGCGTGTCTCTGTCATGGGGGCGTGGTCGGCTCGAATCAAGGCATCCCCAGATCGCGGGTTGGTATATATACGAGTACCTACCACTAGGTTTAAAAAAACGGTGACGAACCTAACAAAACGTGACAGTTTCTAGCTGTCAAATATGGGTTTTCTCAGACAGTGTATCTTCTATGCGTAAATAATATCATAGACTAATAAATCTAGATGGGTCAACCCTGAAACTAAACTGGTGGCGTCTCTCTCCATAGAAAAAGTTGTCAATTTTGTCAAATTGTACGCTTGTAAAGTTTTGTGGTATAGGCCCCTGGCCGCGGCGGTGGTCAGTAGTAAAATTGTCATTAGCTGTCAAATTTACTGCCACCCCCGCGCCAGTATGATTCAGGCTTCAATGAGCCATCTAGGGCATATTAGTCTATGGTAATATAGTTTATTCTGTTCGTATGGATGCCTATGTTCAATCTCACAAAACAACGTACAAAACAACATCTTATTACATAGGGTTGCACCTCCTATATCACATTAAACTTTATTTTTAAACGTTGTTTACAACCTATAAAGCTTGCTGATTCCAAAGTAAACACCATTAAGGTGGCCACACGGCGATTCGTATCCATTAGAGCTAAACCTAGGTCTTACGTCAGGTATCTAGACCTACAGGATTGCTACAATGTGTTCAATTAAGCCCTGGATGTGAAACTTTGTTGTGATGATGGGGGATTTTTTATAACATGACGGTGGCAAGCTAGCGTACGGCCCGCCTGATCGTAAGCGGACACATGCAACTCCAAAGGAGTAACATGGGCGTTGCCGACCCTTGATATGCTTGAGGATTCGCCGTGTTGACAGCTGAAGGAACAAATTCCCTCGCTCTCAACACAACGCATCCTCGGGAGCTCTGGCGACCTTGCTCACCTCCAGGAACACAACACTACTACAGAGCAAGTAGTAGTGTTATTATGGCTGTGGTCTTCATGGTTGTCTTATGGTGCAAGGCGGAGGTACTTCCCCAGTTGGGCTGCTCCAAATTCGAGCGGGATGACATTTCGCTGTGCCCTACCTCACCTAAGTGCTTCCGTGCTTTAGAAGACATTTCATCACTTATCAAGTTAACGCGATGTTTACCCTCTAAATCTTGTTTCGATCGCTCGCTAATTTTAGCTCGTACGTGGGTTTGAATAAAATTGAATATTCTCAATTCTGCCGTACTTTTTTAAAAGGCAGTCTTCTTCATACAATTTACTTGTAGATGACTGCCTTTTTACGAAATGATTATTTCAGAATAAGCTACATTTAGATTTTAGATACAGTAAGGTAAACGAAAAGAAAGCTCAAAGTCACCCAAAGGGCAATGGAGAGGGCTATGTTGGGAATTTCTCTGCGCGATCGCATCAGAAATGAGGCTATCCGCAGCAGAACCAAGGTAACCGATATAGCCCTCCGAATTGCTAAACTTAAGTGGCAGTGGGCGGGGCACATTGCACGTAGAACCGATGGCTGTTGGGGCGGAAAGGTTCTCGAGTGGCGACCACGTCCCGGAAGGTGCAGCGTGGGTAGGCCCCCCACAAGGTGGACTGATGACCTGGTAAAGGTCGCGGGAGACAGCTGGATGCGGGTGGCGCAGGACCGGTCACTTTGTCACTCTCTGGGGGAGGCCTATGTCCAGCAGTGGACGTCTTTCGGCTGATATGATGATGAGAAATTGAAACGTTCAGATTAAGAATGAACTATTGAAGAGCAACATATTTATCAGATTTTTCCAGTCAATCTAGAAACCAAGAGCTTTAAAAAAACAAATTTTGCACGACCGTCTTAAGCGTCTCCTTCTAACAGCATTAAAACGAAGAAAACGAATGTCTTGTCGCGTTCATAACGTGATTAACACGACCATAAAACTTATGCGTTTCGTTAAGTATAAAGCGATTTGCAATTCCATATATTGAACTTCCTCATGGGTGGTCTTCTAGTTAATTTGGTCATGATTTGTGTATTCACCCATTCTTTTAATTTACTACTTGATAATGACCTAATCAAGCTGCCTACAGCTTAAAACTGTCCGTAATGACGAAATAATGATTTCTGGCCTAGTGCGTAAATATGCAGTTGAGCCCGAGGCGAGTCACCTAATTGGGTATCGAGGAACCAGTTGTCAATGCACGGACTGTTAAGGTCTGATTATACTTTCAAGGCGCTGGCGGTCATGGCGCGATTACACGCAAGTTTTATGTCCGTTACCAGTTATTGACAGGTTTGGTGGGCACTTGCACTTAAACTGTCACCTAGGAAATGTAAATAGTAGTTTCTATCAGATTCAGATTTTTTTATTTGTGTAACACAGGTCTTAATATTATCTCGAAAGGTATATGTCTATACCGTACACTTTTGGCATGTTTGATAATTAAATTGTGGTAATATGGAGGTAGCTGATAGGTAGGAGGTAGTAGATTATTATTATTATTATTATAAGGACATGAAAGTGCGGATATGTCTACTTATAAAAAATATCCCATCTGTAATCGGGTGTAGCGATTGAAAAATATACCACAACGGACTTGACGTCGTTGACCAAGACTGGTGGGTTTCCAGGACAAGGATATGTGGAAGAAAAAGAGGCACACAACACCACATACCTACAAACAAATTGTTGTATGGCTGCGGTTTCCTATAAGAAGGAGGTAGTTCCCCATTTGGTCTGCTTCAAAAACAAGCGAGATGAAATTCCACTACGCTCTCTACCCTCTGTAAATTAACTATAGCCCTCTCAAGTTATGATCCTTCGTCTTTAACATTACCACTCTTAATAACTCTATATCTCTATAAATCCGCTTTATCCCTACCCTGAACTGTAACGGGGCGTACAACGCGCATTTAAAATATAGTTTCACAAGCGCTAGCGGTAAATAATATGTCCACACCCCATCATTGCGGTCAGTTCAAGTTTTCTTAATTATTTATAGCAGCCATCTTTCTATCTGGTTTTGTGATCAGCCTGTATAATCATCTACTTACGCAAATAGTACAAGTATGTAAGTACGGGAGTTTTTAAGTACATCGGATTCAATAAATATATGTTCTATATTTGGGATATGGATAAGATATTGAGAACTAGCTTTAATCGAACGAGCGAGCGAAGCGAACGAAGTTCTATCACAGTATAGGAATATTATTATACTTTTATACTGTGGTTCTATGCTTCAGCTTGGCCAAAAATTGTTCGCATGTCCGGTGTCTTCGTACAACAAGCCGTGACGTCGCGACGCGACGCGATATGAGAAAAATATAACCTTAATATATATATTAAAAAAAAAAAAAAACCTCTTTCTTATACAGTCTGAGGCTCTAGTATATACCGAAACAAAACGTAACTGTAGTGGTAATCAGGTTTATAAATAAATGACAAGACAAGTTATTATTATATAAAAGACTGTATTAGTTGACGACATGACATGACATTGATTCAGACGGAAGTCTGTGTGTGTGTGTTGCTAGTTGTAATTCAGGTCTCCCAACCATGTAACAGGTGTTACCATATAACATCCCCCTTATCAACATTTTAATTATTTTTCTAAGTAACAAAACATAGTACAATTGGATACACAATACAATTAGTTATAATTAACTAAATATGCAACTGCAAGATCAAGCAATAAATTACAAATCCAGCCGAATGAGTGGTTTAATTAGTCTACCTGCTCTGGTATATACTGGCGATAGAGTCGGTGTGGCTGCACCCTGACTCACCTGCAAGGTGAGGCTGACTGCGCAGAAGGTCTAGATGGAGGTTCCTGTTTAGGTGATACTAACCTTTTATTCGGTCGCAGGATATGTTGTCTATTTCACCTACCAACAAACCCATCTGGACTACCAACAACATAAGACCTTGGCTCTGAGCACACTTCTTTAACGTCTCCTGGCACCCATACACTTTTAGGTTTTTTTTTTATAATAATTCATTTCTCCTTTTCTAAGTTCCTCTAATGGTGTGGTTTTCTGATCGTAATACTCCTCTACTTTTACTTGCTTTTTCTTTTTGGACTCTATATGTTCTTCAAATCTGACAACCTTCGGACACAAATTCCTTTGAATGGTAGGTAATTGAGTTCTGAGACTACGTGACATCAATAATTGTGCTGGTGAGGCTAGGTTACCTCTTGGAGTGTTCCTGTACTGGAGAAGGGCAAGATAAGGATCTGAACCCGACTCATCACATTTGGTAAATATTTTTTTACATATCTTTACTCCTGACTCGACTAAACCATTTGACCCTGGTAGGTATGGACTAGAAGTTGTATGTTTTATGTTCCATTCAGAGGTGAATTTTTTAAATTCAACTGAATTGAAAGGAGGACCATTATCACTTACGATTTCAATTGGGATGCCATGTCGGCTGAATATAGGTTTCAATGTATTTATAAGAATGCTAGCTCTGGTCGTACTAACACTACTGACCTCAATATAGTTTGAGTAATAGTCTTCAACTACCAGATAATTATTATTTTTATAAGACATGTATCAATTCCAAGTTTTTTCCATGGAAGATTAGGCAGACTAAGTGACATTAATGGCTGAGGAGATTTTGAATTTTTATGCCTTATGCATATATGGCAAGACTACCAGGTTTTTAATGTCGCTTGACATGAAAGGCCAAAACACATTTCCTCGGGCAAATGCCTCGGAACGATCTACCCCAAAATGGCCACTATGTATAATTTTAAGAATATCTGGCCTAATCTTCTTTGGTATTACAATACTACTGCTCCTAAACAGAAGATCGTCTTCTGTATGCAAATCATGTCTATACTGCCAATATTCTTGTACTTGTGGTAGGACTTGTGATTTTGACTTAGGCCATCCTTGAAAATAATAATTTTATTATTATTTGTATGTCTTCATCAGCTTTAGTAGCATCTTTCAACCACTGTAGACGCTCGGGTGACACAGGTAATGATTTTATTAGTGAGTTGGCATGGACCACAATATCATCATCAAGCTCATCCACACTAGTTTCTGCCATCGCTGCTCTTGATAATGTCAGCAATGAACATGAGTGTACCTCTCTTGTAAATGACATTTAGACTGTAAGCTTGTATTTTTAGCATCATCCTTTGAAGACGAGTAGGTACCTCAGCAAGTGGTTTTTAAAAAGTGTTATCAGTGGACAATGATTAGTTTCCACAGTTACTGTTTGACCATAAATAAATTGGTGAAATCTGACACATGCAAAAACAATGGCATATAATTCTTTTTCAATTTGAGCCATTTTTTGCTGACAAGCAGTTAAAGTCTTAGATGCATAATATATAGGATGATTATTTTGGAGTAGCACTCCACCAACCGCTGTACTACTTGCATCCACTGACATCACTATAGGGGCTTTCACATTAAAATGTGCCAAAACTGGGGCATCACAAATAAATTTTTTAAGACGGTTGAAAATTCTCATAATTTTTATTCCACATGAAAATAGACTCTTTTTTTAGCAGCTCTCTAAGTGGGCCTACTTCATTTGCAAAATTATTAATAAATGGACCTAAATAATTAATCATGCCTAAGAACCTTTGCAAGTCCTTAGTGCATGTAGGTGACGGCATTTCTGTGATTGCTCTGATTTTTTCATTGTCAGGTGTCACTCCCTCTGCTGAGAAAACATGACCTAAATATTTGACATGTGTGACTGCAAATGAACACTTGGCTCTATTAAACTTGACATTAAGCTTTTGTGCTTTCTCAAAGACCATTGCTAGACGGTAATTATTTTCTTTCATTGTTGAGCCTGATACTAATAAGTAATCACTATACACTGTGACACCGGGTATATCACCAAATATTTCTGTCATGATTCTGTGAAAATACTCTGGTGCACAGTTAATTCCATAAGCTAAGCGCTTGAATCTGTACCTGCCAAAAGGACTGTTGAATGTTGTCAGATAAGAGCTTTTTTCGTCAAGACAGCACATCCAAAACCCACTACTAGCATCCGAAGTGTATTTATATTTGGCACCGGCCACCTTGAATCTCACCATGTCCACGGTTGGTATGGGATAGTGACTACGACAGACAGCTTGATTCAAGTTTCTGGGATCTAGACATACCCTTAATTGACCATTCTTCTTCTCGACAAGAATCAAAGAACTTACCCATTCAGTTGGTTCTGTAACTTTTGCGATGACACCCATGCGCTCCATCTTATCCAGCTCCTGCTGAAGTCTGGGATAGAGAGCGAATGGCACCTTTCTCGGGGCATCTATTTTTGGCGGTATATCTGTATTGACTGTAATGTGGCATTCACCAGGCAGGCATCCTAAACCAACAAACACATTGTCATATTTTTTAAGTAAGGCTTGCACATAATCATCACTTAAAATTTCAGATTGTGACATTAAATTACAATTTAATTGATTTGACATATTGCTTTTACTTTGAGACTGTGACATTGACATATTAGGCTGTGACTGAGTATATGACTCTGACAATTTTGTTTCATTTGACTGACTTGACACTGATACATTGTGACTCTCTTTAGGCAAAGATACATTGCAACTCTGTTCAGGCTCAATACTGAACACTCTCTTCACTAGACCTAGTTCTACACATGTATCTTTCCCTAATACAGTTGGTGATTCAACATTAGCTATAATGAATGTTATTCCTTTTTTAATGCTTTTACTATTTACTGACAATTTGCATAGTAGGGTCTTTTCACCCACAACCTCAATAGCATCACCACTATATGATTTTATTTTAGTATGACATTTAGTTAAAGCATTATTTAGTCCTAGACTGTCATATACACTTATAGACATGACATTAGCATCACTGCCCGTATCCAAAATGCAATTGACATCAATTTCATTGATATTCATGATAATTGACCAATCCGACTTGCATTTACCACTCGACTTAATATGTCCCACGAAAAAGTCATTTGTACAGACCTCTGATTCCAACGATGTTTCCTGGACAAAATTCACTTGCCTGAATCTGCACATTTTTTGAAAGTGGCCTACTTTATGACAGCTATGGCACTTCACATTAGCTGCTGGACACTTGTACCTATGAATTTGATCACATCTGCCGCACCGTTGCTGTCTCGAATGTGAACGATGTGCTGAGTAAGACTGGTGACCTTTTTGTGACCATGATTCAGACCTGTGCCAGGACTGCTCATGTGGACGCGACTGTCGCCCTGACCTGGTCGTATACATGACAGATCCGCTCTGACTTTCACCTTGTATTAACATACTTTGGTTTCTTGCACATATTATACTCTTGGACAATTCTATTGCTCTTTCTAGTGTTAAATCATCTTGTAGTAACAGCCTCTCTCTTATGTAATTAAATCTGGGGTGCATGTTGCATATCAACATGGATTTGATCATTCGTTCTTGCAGGCTCCCAAATTTACATGATTGACTTTTAGCCCTTATATTAGTGTTGAATTCTTCCAACATCTCACTTTCCTCTTGTTTGTATGTAAAGAAGTTGTGACACTCATAGGTTAGGTTTGTCTTGGGAATGAAATGTTCATTAAAGAGTTTTAGTAGCTCTGCGTATGTGATTTTTTCTTCATCTTTTTCAAACTAGTTGAAAATTTCTAAGCCGCGTTCTCCAATCATGTGTAAAAACAATGCTACTTTTCGTGTATCTGATTCCCCATCTAGCGAAGACGCCCGCAGATACAATTTGAACGCCTGTATCCATTTTTTCCAATTTTCAGCCATATTTCCACACGTGTTCATGGCGGCGCAACCCATGCCCATAGGTTTTTATAGCGCTTTATCACTGTTGGTCGTTTCAGGGTCCTCTTTCGGCGGCATCTTTTGACGAACTTTACTTCTGACACCATGTAGTGGTAATCAGGTTTATAAATAAATGACAAGACAAGTTATTATTATATAAAATACTGTATTAGTTGACGACATGATATGACATTGATTCAGACGGAAGTCTGTGTGTGTGTGTTGCTAGTTGTAATTCAGGTCTCCCAACCATGTAACAGGTGTTACCATATAACAGTAACGACCGCGTTCGCGTTTAGCTGTCAAATCCCATACAAATTGAGGGTAAAACGCAAACGCGATCGTAATGTTTTGTTTCGGTAAAATTTACACTAGAGCCTCTGCTCCCCATAACATGCACATACTTCCTAGTTTTGGCCAGGTAGGCGGCGCGCGGACACGACTCGCTGATTGATTACGCCTGCGCGTCACGCTACCCAGGAGTAGCTGGCTATATGAGTGAGAGCGCGGATTTTTTTTATATAGTAGCTTTGTGTACAAACTTTCACCCACCGTTTCACCCTCTTAGGGAATGATTTCCGGGATTCAAACTCTCTATACCAAATTTATTCATATCCAATTTATTTATTTCTATCGGTTCAGCGGTTTAAGCGTGAGAAGGTAATCTTTAAAATAAGGTAGACCCTATTACACAGACACACAGACACACTTTCGCATTTATAATATTAGAATAGATATGCAAGAAGCTAATGAGAGCGTGCCATACTATTTGCTATGCGCAGCACTTTACAGTAAAAAAAAAAGTATAGAATCCAGGACGATATTTTTTTCATAAATCAAAACAACAATTTAATTTTATTCCTCATTCACTTTCTTTACATGTACTTTGTAGTGCTACTGCCAAGTATAGGACCTTTGTCTCAGTTACGCACTGGCAACCTATTAAGTATAATTTTCTCCCTTATTACCAATATTTTTCCCTTCGGCTCCCAACTGGTTATTACGGCTATCATTAAAGCAGTTAAATTGCGAGTTAAACCACATTTCCACATTTTACATGATTTTTTTTTGCAATTGAAGCGAGGGTGAATATTTTTTATATAATATAATAGCAGAACTTGTGTACACTGTGATTTACGCATTATATCGACGATCTTTCACGATATTTGAAACGTGTGCACTTAATTTGTCTTTTGTTTTCTAAATTGTGAAAAACAATTGTATCACATTATACCGCGGATCTATGTTGGGGCACGGAAACAGTTCTGCATGGAGACGAGAATATATAATGCTGAGTGAGTAACCTTTTCCTTGAGGGGTATAGGGTGGATATTTTTTTGGTAGAACTCTTAATCTTCGTAAACGGCGTCTCCTATTAGTATGTTTCCATGCATACAATAAATCTTTAATATGCAGGTTTTGACCATAGGAAAGGCGACTTTTGTTACTACTCAACTCAATCTGTATGACCCACAACTCATTACTTACACTAGATTTTAACAGTGTAATTATTTTAACGCTCTTTACCAATCATTACTTCTTTAAGAAACTATCTAACACTCACACTCTAACCAACCATTATGCATGTCCAAAATCAATATGATTTGCCACAGATAAAGCACGTGAAACATATTATTATTATTTTTTAACATTTTGACTGAGTAAGTAAATACGACGAACGCCGATACCTAATACATTAGGGGACACATTACGCCACTGAGTCGATCGACGAGATAAAAAATAATAATAATACGAGCAGCATGGCTGTCCCGCACACCTCACTGGGTCCACAGAAAACCATCGCCGTCGGGACTGCTGTGTCAAATGCATTGCTGAGTGGAGACCTTTTCGCTAGCAGACCACTGTTTGTTACTTATTATTATTAAGAGTCCGCAGTAAGCTCGGCCGAATTCCACCTTCCCATACAAACGGAGTTTCGTTCTCATTTTAAAACTTGGGTTGGATTGTGACGAAATTTTGCATATACAATAACATGAGGTATATCTATGTCTGTAATTAGTTTGTATGGTTCCATTTTATAAAACCAACGAAATACAGCAAAAACAAGTTTTGTATCAAAAACTTAAATTCGCTGTATTTTATTTATTATGGTATCTGAAGCTATATAAACTAACTTCAGACCTGGATATACCTTATGTCATTGTACATGCAATGTTTCGTTACAATCCAACATGTAGTTTTAAAACGAGAGCGTAACTACGTTTGTATGGAGAATCGAGCTTACTATGGACTCTTAAGGTTGACCACCGGTTAGCCTAACGGGTAGTGACGATGCCTACGTAGGCATTCTATGTATCGTTTTTATATGTATTAAATATATCGTCGTCCTATAACACAAGCGTTATTGAGCTAAGTATATATGGGGCTGCTGGTTCGATTTCAGTATGATTGTCAGATATTATTTGTTTATACAAGATGATTCTTAATTCGTGATCAGTAGTCGAAAAATATGGATAAACAGCCAAAACAGATTTCAATGGATGAGGTCTTATGCAATGAAATTACTGTTTAGTTAATTAAATTTAATGATAATGCTAACACTAATGTCCACTGAATGTTTGCTCACCCTACATTTCTTGAAGTTAAGTAGATACGTCAAACACGCATACGTCAATTTTTTTTTTTTGTTTTATTTAGGGTGACAACGATTTTGAATTATAAAGTAATTCCTTATTCAGTTTTATTCAGAAAAAAAAGAATGTTTGTTTTAAGTAACTTCGAGTTAGTCGTGTTTGGTATCAATTACAGAATTAGAAAAATTTACTCCTGATCACGAATTAAGAATCTACGTGTATATTATGTGAATTTATACATGTATAATGATGTGTTATCCGAATAAAAAATATAAAGTCCATTCTATTTCTATTCTGAATATCACGAGCAAATCCATGCGAAACTAAACCAGTTTTTTTTTTCAAATTTCTTTAAATAGTTAATCCAGCAAAAGCCCGTGAAATTAAACAAAATGGCTGAATTATATAATGTAAGCGCCTGACTATTACTTCTGATTTGAATAAACGTAAAGTTCATATCTTTGTTCGTTTTTTACGTGCCAATATATTACTTATTTCTAAAACCGTAAATGCCAAAATGGTTTACGCTTGCAATACACTTTGGTCGTTTGTGTTTCAAGTGAATTGTCCGTAACTAAAACTTGTGGTTATAATAACCGTTTAATCGCTACATAAATAGTTATCAATTTCGTTACGGTTTTTGGTGAAATTACCGATTTATGAGTGGAAAATTGGCAATGCTATTATTGCAACATCTATTGGAACTACAACTTGTACCTACCTACTATTTTGGGGTCCAGCAGGCATACCTCTGACGACGTAATGTCACAGAAGGAGGCTGCGGAGCGGGCTCGCGAAAACGATCCTCTCGCGGATCCGCTTCGCCGACGAAGGACTGGAGGCAGAGCCAGGCGTTATACGCATCTGCTGCCTCCGATGTAGTGGAACCATGCAGGGAGTCGGGGCAAGCCCTGTAAGCAAAGGTTCCACAGGACTGGAGGCGCTCGCCTACCTGCCGCCTCGAAATGTCTGCGGCCTGCTACTGTGGGCCGCCCGCCGGGACGTACGCAGTTGAATGCCAAGAGCGATCCTGCGACGCCCCCCTTTACAAGGCGGAGCCGGATGTCGTTGGTGGCTTTAGACGGTAGTCCAGTTTCGGTTAGTCCATCATACCCGTCCTGCCTCCCCGCCTAGGACGGGATGCGTAAATGCATTTCTCCAACGTTAAAAAAAAAGGCATACCTCTCTTACAAATTGCATGGGTTTGGGACACCTCTCAGTAAAGTTAACGTCGCTCTACAAATCCGATTAAGGCGATTCTGCCACTGCACCGCGTCCCGCCACGGTGCGCGGAGCGACAGATTTTACCATCGTATGCAAGAATCTCAATTTATATAGGAAACACGCCTATAACAACACACTGCCAACGCGGCAATGCGCGTGAATGCGCGTGTAAAAAATCTGCCGCTCCGCGCGCCGCGGCGGGAGCGGGACGCAGTGCAGTGGGAGAATCGCCTAAGACTAGCTGGCCGCGCGGTTTCCTCGGCTTATTATACAGGTGACATATTTTCTGCTAATCGGAGGTGTAGTTACGGAGACTACCTCCTACATAGAAACCTACAACCTCGCAGACTTTTTGCTTTATTAATTCTAGTGACTGTGAGCTATAGACTTCACAAGACTGTCCTACCTACAACCTCGCAGACTTTTTGCTTTTTGCTTTATTAATTCTAGTGACTGTCCTTTTTTTTCAAAATACTGTTTTTAGGAAAAAGAAATGCGACATATAGAGGAAAACAGCCGGACAGCCGGACATACGAAATAATTTGCGCCCAATCTGATCCGGACGGTACTTCGTTCACTTTGCTTGGTTCAATTAATATTGATACTGTTTCTGATCTATAATTTGACAATTCGCCTGTGACATAACCAACTTCCATTTTAAAATAAGTACAACTTAGAAAAGTTGAAAAACCCCCGACATTTTCATTTCAAAGTCCAATATCTCAAAAACGGCTAAACAGATTTTCATAAAACATGGCTAAGAACATTCGGGATAAAATTATCTATGATACGAAAAAAACCGCATTCAAATTGGTCCATCCGTTTGGGGGCTACGATACCACAAACAGATTCACAGACAGACACGTTAAACTTATAACATCCCTCTCTTTGCGTTGGGGTGTAAAAAATATGGCGACCATTTTGTACCCGCTAAAACAATACTTTAAACTGATCACTTTCTATTTCAACTCTAATAAAATTGTCATACATTCATGTTGCGTTTTATAAAAATAAATGGTTTTAACAGCTTCCTGCGCGTTAGCTATCTAAATGGCAGATTAACCATTGTATTTTGTGTTGACCTAATTGATATGGTTGGTAACTGTTAACAATAATTTGTTTCACTGGGTCACAGATTTTATCAAATTATTTAATTATTCGCTGCCCGCGTATCGCAAAGCACACAGGCAAACCTGCGGGATAATGTCTATCTAGAAAGTACAAAGGTGTAAAATATTGTGACAAAAAATTCTTTAAGGT
This sequence comes from Epinotia bilunana, assembly GCA_947049275.1. Classification (NCBI taxonomy): domain Eukaryota; kingdom Metazoa; phylum Arthropoda; class Insecta; order Lepidoptera; family Tortricidae; genus Epinotia; species Epinotia bilunana. Next base: position 2,224,627 of record OX346274.1, read on the forward strand.
ATACGTTTTGGACCGTCTAGTGCAAATAATGGCTTCACTGATCAGCGTCACGGAAAGCTCCGAGACATGAATCTGAGTGAAAGCCCTTTAGTGCACATAATATTTGCATTTAATGCAGCTTTTTTCTTTCTTTCTTTTCTTTTTAACATAAACAATAAGTTAGCTTTATTAAGTACTAGCTTCCACCCGCGACTTCGTCCGCGTGGACCCGGGATAAAAACTATCCTATATTTTAATCCAGGCTATAAACTATCTTCGTGTAAAATTTCATTCAAATCGGTTCAGCCGTTTAAGCGTGATTGAGTAACAAACATCCAAACATCCAGACATCCAAACATCTAAACTTTCGCATTTATAATATTAGTAGGATTATTCTTTACTAACAGGAGTCTTACGTCTCATGAAAAAAATATGGATTTTATATTTGAAACATTTGAATTGAATGGAATTTAATTTACTTCTAACTTTAATCCGATACTACTAAAATTTCTTGGAACCTTAGTTTGAACTCTAGTTTAGAAAAATCCAGAATTTAATTCAGTATCAAACAAGAACAGAAACCCATACCATATAAACATACCTACGAGTATGCAGCTAGTCTCATCCAAGTTTCTAAAACATCTCTGCAAAGGAAATCAACTGGTAATCAAAGTTCAACCACATGCCCAATCGGCTAAAAAACTCGTCCCTTCTTCCGCTATGAAATAATTCTACGACCCTTACGTCACTAGTTAAGTATATCAAATCGGAGGTCTATCTATACTGGCCTGGTTTAAACATACCAGCTAGCGTATCGAGATCTGTCGTATGCAAGAAATTCACGACACTCGTCTATCAAATTAGGGATCTATCTAAACTGGGCGAGTTTCCGACTTGGCTAGTGTAACGTGATACGTGGTGTGCAAGGGAGTGATCGCGGTGAGAGGTCAGGTGATTCTGGTGGAGTGTGAGAGGATTTTTTCTAGGGGTCAATAAACTAGTGTGAGCGAGACGACCTTATCAATTATCGATGGGATATGGCGCTACTTGACATACAGTATGTTGTTTGTTTGGGATTTTTTATGTTTATAAGAACGTGGTGTACGTAATAATGAGTTTTTAATATAACTTAGACACATAGGTAGTTTGGAAGCTTGAAAGCGAGCATATAATATGCCTGCGGTATTTCCGGACCGTTATAACCTTCAAGCCTTCAAGAAAAGAGCGTACTCCCATCTTAAAGGCCGGCAACGCACCTACAATTCTTCTGGTGTTGTAAGTGTCCATGGGCGTCGATTATCGCTTACCATCAGGTGATTCGACTGCTCGTTTGCCTCCTATATCATTAAAAAAAAAAAAAAAAAAGTACATTACGTACCTAGGGTGGTGAATTCGTAAATGGCCCAGATCGCAGGTGTTTGTGGCCCGAACCGAGGTGAGGGCCATAAATATGCGATTTGGGGCTTTACGAATTACCGCCCGTGGTGAGTACACAATTTTACGTCTTCATCTGGCCACAATGCGAGTTTTACCGTACGCGTAGCGTGCAATAAAACTCGCATTATGGCCAGGTGTGACGTAAATCGATTTACTTATAGTTTTATATTATTAACTTGTATTTCAAATGAACAGTCTTTTGGTGTTGCATTTGTGAAGCACGGACTCAAAACGTATAAAAATATCGATCATTTCAGATTGATTTGGAGCGTTGGGAGTACACAAACGATTAATATCTTTTTATTTTTTTATTTATATAACCTAAATAATTACGCAGCGTATACACCAATATCCGCCAAACTGCACGGCAGGTGCGTCTAGTGAACAAGCTCCCATATTTCATAGCTCAGCACAGCTTGGCATTTGCCTTACCCCGTGATCTCAATGTTTCTTCTGCCTTATTGCTGAATAATGCCTCCAGGTCGTCCCTCCATCTCCGGCAAGATCAGCCCAGCTAGTTTCGATATCATAAATTAAGAGTCCGCAGTAAGCTCGTCCGAATTTCGCCTTCCCATACAAACGGAGTTTCGTTCTCATTTTAAAACTACGTTTTGGATAGTGACGAAACTTTGCATATACAATGACATGAGGTATATATATGTCTGTAATTAGTTTATATGGTTCCAGTTTATAAAACAACCGAAATACAGCCAAAACAATATTTCTATGTAAAACTAAAATTCGCTCTATTTTTTTTACTATGGTATCTGAAGCTACATAAGCTAATTACAGACTTGGATATACCTCATGTCATTGTACATGCAAAGTTTCGTTACAATCCAACACGTAGTATTAAAATGAGAGCGTAACTACGTTTGTATGGAGAATCGAGCTTACTGCGGACTCTTAAATATCCATCTGGAGCACCCTGTGAACATGCAGCGGTCCATATCCGCACACGCACCTGCCGCCCGCCGCCAATCACGAGCGGAGAGCTACTATTTATACCTTTATTTCTCATTTTAATAATTTCTTTAATTTTAACGGGCGGCGCTAGTCTTTTGTTTTACGGTGCATCAAGTAGCGACTCTTAGATTGATAAGCGTATATATAGACATTGACATCGTCTCAAACATTTGACTGCACAATTGAAAGCTTGAAAAAAAATGAAAGCCTTACTTTATCGCCCTTATTGCATATAACTTCACCAAAATGTCCTAGGTTGTATTGACGTTTAATAAGTTTCTACCGTAGTACTTTTCTGGATACCGTCATCAACTAATCATTGATACGATTCTAACGAGCCCAAACTCAACGGGGTTACGTCGGTTAAGTACTGAATTCCCATGGCCACCTGTCTCCACCATCCGAACAGTTCGATGTTACCATAATATTGAATTTTCATCCAAACTATATCTTTACCCAAACTTTCAGCTCAATTGGTACGATAATGGCAAGTGACTGAAAAATGGATCGCAAATTACATACCTACATACGAACAAAGCAAGTTAAATAAAAGCTTGTAATAACTACAACTTAGAAAAGTTGATAAACCCCCGACATTTTCATTTCAAAGTCCAATATCTCAAAAACGGCTAAACAGATTATCGTGAAACATAGCTAAGAACATTGGGGATCACATCAGCTTTCGAATAAAAAAAACCGCATTCAAATCGGTCCATCCGTTTGGGAGCTACGATACCACAGACAGATACACAGACACGTTAAACTCATAACACCCCTCTCTTTGCGTCGGGGGTTAAAAAGAATACAAATATGCCTTAAGGCGCCGAGGGTTGGCTTTGGCACCCAATCCCAAGATTTGGCATAGGCACTACTTTCACGAAAGCGACTGCCAAATGACCTTCCAACCCAGAGGGAAAACTAGAGCTTGTTGCGATTAGACTTCACTTATTTCGTACATCAGTTTTTGAAAAAACCGAATGTTACAGTCAGCAGCAGAAGTAGAGGCAAAATAACACGCTCATAATGATCAAGACAGTTCTTATCCTCTTGGCATTAGAGTCGTGTGTTGCATTTTGAGCATTTCGCCCACTGACGGTAGTTAGGACCCGCGACCTTCAAGATTAGTCCAGTAAATGAACTGACAACTCGTATGGAAAAGATGAAAATTTTGGAAATAATTTATAATAGCTTATTTTTTATCTGTAACGTATATATTATCAATTAAATAGTTACCCAGCGACAAAATCCGACAAAATTTCAGACATCAAAAAAATGATAAGTTAACTAACTTCTGAAAAATCAGAAAAAATAATAATAAATATTTTTGTCTTTATTTTGGTTCATTTACATTTGCTCTATAATAATATTCAAGATAAATCGTATAAAAAAGACAATGCATGCTTCATTGAAATCTACATAATTACTTCCGGGTGGAAAGTTTGTCGGATTCTTGAATATATATCATCTTAGAATAACATTTTCAAATGAAATCAACAAAAAAAACGCTATTATAAATTAATGTTTTTCAAAACCGTATTTTGCCTGGACTAGATTGAGAGTTGCGTCCTTTACCGCTCGGCTACAGTCGGTCTCTGGATCGAGTCTGATGGAGACAGATCATGGCTACAAAATCCAACTGCGTGATTTGTCCAGAGAAATGAGGGAACGACTGAATAGGTATCATGATTGGTGATATCACACGCTAAAAACCCGGACAAGTGCGTATCATTAAATATTTATTTATCTTTTTCATGAGATAGAGCCTGGTGACAGACGGACAGACAGACAGCGGAGTCTTAGTAATAGGGTCGTTTTACCCATTGGGTACGGAACCCTAAAGATACATCCCCACTTTACGTGTAAGGGTGAAAGTTTTTTTCTAGATTTTATTCAACTGTTGATCGGCGTGATTGATTTATAATGCCTACCCATGCTGAATTACAGCTTTCTAGTAGTAAGGGTTACTGAGCTAAGCCGCAGACAGACATACGGACATGGCGAAACTATAACGGGTCCGTTTTTTGCGGAACCCTAAAAAAGAAATCATATGTATTAAAAATATGTATTAAATTCTCCAAAGCCACTGTACTGATGGATGTTGTAACAAGTAATTTTTTGAATGAGCTTTTTTTCTTTTAACACTAAAATTGTAACAACTGGTAAGACTCAACTGCTCGTTTTTAATGAGTTTAAAAAAAAGACTAGACTTTCGAAATGGACCTTTACAAGAACAGTAAGCAACACTTAAGAGTTCTTTTAATTATTTATTAACTTCACACAGTGATCATGACGAGGGTGAGATAATTTTATTATACATAGATATTGCCATGCTTGCTATTGGTGCGCGATGGTTACTGTGCGTCGTAATGTACGCTAAGTTTAAGTTTGGCTATAGATTTCTTTGTTAGTTTATTTCTATAAGTGAGAACCTGTAATTGGCTATATGGATTTATTATTTTGTCTATAAATATGTTGCGCTGTTAGTTTTCCATGTATCAATAAATAAATAAATAAATAAATAAATAAATAAATAAATATGGTGTCAGAAAAATAATACAGTTAATTTGTTTATACTACCTGCCCGCACGATTCCCTTCGCGCACTTTGAATCCAGATTAACTCACAGGATAACATACAGCATTTTTCAACCTTAAAAGTCAATTCTACATACTCGTGGATGAATTGCTGAAATTGGATGAGTATCTAGTTCAAAATTACAATGGTAGGGTAAATAACGCCAATAACTCGCCACTCTTCAATAACTGGCCCCCGATACTAAAAATTTACTCTGTTCTCCTACAAACAAAATTCAATTAAGTATATAACATAGCCGGTTATTGAAGGGAGGCCAGTAATTAACACCATAATCTAAAAATGTATTCTATTATCGGTGAATAGAGTTGATTTTTATTATGAGGTGGCTAGTTATTGAAGGGTGGCCTGTAATTAACACCTTATCCTATAAATGATTTCTATTATAGGTGAAAAGAGTTCAGTTTGAAGGGTGGCCAGTAATTAACACCTTATTCTATAAATGATTTCTATTATAGGTGAATGAGTTAATTTTTAGTGGGAGTTATAGAACGGTGGCCAGTTATTGGCGATTTACCCTACAAACCGACTAAAGAGCCCGGCACGGCCGACTCAAGTCAGCTCTACAAACAAACGTAGTTCTCATCTTAATACGGCATACTGGAATAATATGAAACTTTACATACATAATAAATAAATAAATACATAATAATAAATATAATGTTTAAAGTCCAGTGCCACCTCCCTTCCCCCCAGCTTTCTGACCGGTGTTGCCCTTAGGCCATTTTTTAATGTCGCTATTAATAGGGGCCCATCTAGCAGTTGGCGAGTCACCGTCTGCTAGAGATAAAAAGTGAGACAGTTTTATTAGGCAGGCGTCCGATGTTTCACCCAATAGCCCAGCCACTAGTCCATCATTTTCACCCAATAACCCGTTTTATTTAGATTCCATCAACCATCAATAGGCCCTATACTCCTCAGCGGGTGCTGTCCCTGTGTGCGTCCCATGACACGGGCAGGGACAGCATCCGCTCGGTGTACTCCTTGCATTTTATTAAATTGTCAAAAGGGCCTCTACGTGTTGGCTCAGTTGGTACTTTGTAGGTACCTAGCTCCACGCACGCCTCCCAAAGGTCCGGGACGTCATTGTCCCGTGAGCGGGAAAAAAATATATAATAATAAATAAACAATAATAAATAAATAATAATAAATAAATATTTCGGGACAATCTTACACAAATCGACCTAGTCCCAAACTAAGCAAAGCTTGTACTATGGGCACTAGACGACGATAAATACTTATTTAGATAAATAAATACTTAAATACATAGAATAAATACATCTATGACTCAGGAACAAATATACATTTTCATCACACAAATAAATGCCCTTACCGGGATTCGAACCCGGCTTCGTAGGCAGGGTCACTACCAACTAGGCTGCAGAGGTCGTCGAATGTGAATAATGGGATCCGTATATGTAGGTCGGAAATAAGATTCGGGTGCTATAAATTACAAGAAAAATATAATAGAAAAAATGCAGAAATAAGAGACTTGGTATGAAAAACGTTCTACTTGCTCACTTTTTATTTTTATTTTTTTCTAGCCATAGAAACTAGTTTTCGACCTAGATATGGTGGATCCCATTGTGTATACAATGTTTCATGTTATTCTAGCATGTCGTTTTAAAATGAGAACCAAACTAAGTTTGCATGGAGAGTCCAGCGTCCTGGCGACCCTTAAGCTATACCTAATATCTTACATTAGTCATCAGCATCATCATATCAGCCGCCACTGCTGGACATAGGCCTCCCCCAAAGAGTGACAAAGTGACCGATCCTGCGCCACCCATACACATACACACACACATTACATTAGTTAGTAGAAGATATTTTCACTGAGTGTACACGGCTTGAAGCATTCTTAACAGCCAAGTTACAAGACAATTTACTGCTTGAAATAACCTTTTAAATGCACCTAGCTAGACGGAAAACTCCACATTTCGACTCTGTTACATACAAATTAAAGTTCAAATTAAGTTTAAATTATTTCATGCACGAGGGCAGAAACTTGTCATTTTGCTCATTGCAACTTTAGCAACTTTAATAATAGCTGTAGTATCCTTTATATTCTTTGCTTATTTCAGACTGCAAACTTTTTATACTAATTACCTCCGTCCCAAGGAAATATAAACTGTAACTTCCTGCCAAAAAAGTTTATTTTCTTTTATAAAACGACGTAGGTCACTGACAATGGAATTTGAACTTTGTGGGAATCAGGATTGGGTTGGTTTTAGGTTGTCATTGTGTTTGCGCTCTTTTGGCTGATCTCCAAGACTCACTCACTTGCAATAATTCCATCAAAGGCTGAATTAGAGATTATCTTAACAATTTGTTTCGCACGTTTAGACTTGAAAACTTTTGGTGCTAAATTGTGATAATTTAAAATGAGATGATATTTTCAGATATTATTAAGGTACCTATTTAATATCGGAAAATATTTGTGTGATGCTTATAATTTGTTTCTTAATCAGATTTCTATGTATTTATACCTATTAAATATATCGTCGCTTAGTACCAGTAACACAAGCCTTATTGCTGCTTGGTGATGATTCGATTTGCCTACAGCTGTCAACTAATATTAATTACTAGCTTCCGCCCGCGACTTCGTCCGCGTGCACCCGGGATAAAAACTATCCTATATTTTAATCCAGGCTATAAACTATCTTCGTGCAAAATTTCATTCAAATCGGTTTAGCCGTTTAAGCGTGATTGAGTAACAAACATCCAAACATCTAAACTTTCGCATTTATCATATTAGTAGGATTTTATTTAATACTACAACTATTATTATTCATGATTTCATATTTCGTCCGGATATTATTGTGCTTTCTAGAAAGTTTGTGTTGTCGGATGACAACTATGCAAAAAAACAAATTATCAAATGCAGCCACAAGCTATTAATAATATGTGTTAGTTAATTGCATATTTATAATATAAACCGTATCACTCTTTAACAGTTTATTGAGTAGCTTTAAAATTACTATGTCAGAGCTATAAATGTCTAATATTATATGTATCCGATATAGAATGCTTGCAATAAAAGGATATTAAATTCATCGATGTTTATAAAGAAGTCAAACAAGCAATAAATATAGTTATGTTATTTCAATTATATACAGAGTGTTTTTTTTAAATGGGACAGTATGGGGAAATCCGAATCTAAAGGAGATAGAGGAAAAGTGTCCAAGGAGACAATAGCTGTTTTTTTATGTAAACAAATTTGGCTCGTTAAAATTTTTGGTCAAGCGTGAGTTGTTCTTAAAAAATTATAAAGTTGGTGAATTTTTTTTTTGACGCGGGTCGGCTCTGTTTCATGTAAGGATTATTTCATTCTATGGAAAGAAAAAAATCTGAACAGCAGAAGTTGGTCAAATTTAATGAAAACTAATCTTCATACAGTTGGTTTATTACTTGAGTAAATGTTAAATTTGACCAACTTCTGCTGTTCAGATTTTTTTCTTTCCATACAATGAAATAATCCTTACATGAAACAGAGCCGACCCGCGTCAAAAAAAAATTGACCAACTTTATAATTTTTTAAGAACAACTCACGCTTGACCAAAAATTTTAACGAGCCAAATTTGTTTACATAAAAAAACACCTAATGTCTCCTTGGGCACTTTTCCTCTATCTCCTTTAGATTCGGATTTCCCCATACTGTCCCATTTAAAAAAAAACACCCTGTATACAAATGTATACCGTAAACTAAGTTCCACCTTACTGACGACACCTTACGCCTTACTGAATGTTTCTTGAATGTGTTAATGACACAAACATGAGAATTTGGGAAGTTTGTTTATTTATTACGTTGATATACGAAAAAAGAATTTCAAATTGAAGGACTGTAATTTTAGAGCGGTGTTCTTCAGTTTTATTAATAATACCTTTCATAAAGTTGTCAAATGCCGATTTAAGTAAAAGAGTAGTGAAACGTGTGCGATTCTAATGGTAACTGACTTAATCTGACTGGTTTTTATTTATCATCACACAGTATATTATGCTACAGTGTAGTGTAGTAGGCAAGCTACGGTAGCCTGGTGGTTCAGGCATGCGGCTGTCAAGCGGCGGTCGTGGGTTCGAATCCCAGCTCGTACGAATAAGTTTTTCGCAACGAATGTACTGTAATAAAGACCTACGAATGGGCTGACGAATATGAATAAACTTAGTGCACAATAATCAATTCATTTATTTGGGTTAAATTGGACAGAGTTTCGACTTGCAATTCGGTTGTACAAAAAGTGAGCGCTGCAGTGGCAGCACCCCTTTATATATAGGCTGGCTGGCTGGCTGGCTGGTCATCGCCCCACCCCGGGGCTCGGCTTGGCAGCATGGCAGGGCTGATGGTGGTGGGGGGATGACGTGGCTTTGGCTGGCTATGAGACTGGCAACACTATGGTGTTACAGTACGGAATATTTACCGTTAGCTTTTCTGTGAAGGAAAACATCGTGGGGAAACCGGTCTAATCCAAATAAGGTCTAGTTTTCCCTCTGGGTTGGAAGGTTAGATGGCAGTCCCAAACTCAACTCAAACTCAAATTATTTATTTGTCAAACACAGGTATTATGTAAAGTTCTTAAATTATAATAGAATCTCTATGTTTCGCCACACACACACACAAATAGCTACAAATTAGCATGCAGCATGCATTACAAGAAAATAATTTACATTTCAAGACAAATTAGAGTTCAAAATAAATCACAATCCAAAAATAAATATGTCAACTCCCTTTCGTAAAACAAGTGCCTATGACAAATCTCGGGATTAGATGTCAAACCGCACCCCGGGCTCCTTTAGGGCACAACCAGGAGTAACGTTAGGAGGATGATGACACGATTGTCAGTGTCAAGTATAAGGCCGCGGACTGGACGCCAGTAACTTGTTTTAAGCTCACCCCAACGCTCACCCACAAATATATCTTGACACCGCAATGCGTAGTAACTAAGCGTAGGTAGAGGTCTAGTTTCGTGACGGGTGACCGGCGGGGTGAGCCGCTTTAACGCGTAGCGAATAACAGCCCAGCGGGCAGCGGGGCGACGAGCTGTACGTTACATTGAAGCCACTCGAATCAACGAAGTCAACTCGAAACGGCATCAAGCGCGTTGGGATGAAATGCACCTAGGGGGTGCTCGAGACCCAGAGTTTAGCCGAAGCGGCAAGAGGCACAGGTTTGCTGAAAGTAAATTTTCTTCCGTTTCTCTGTTAGTTTTTCTATAGTGGCATTATGGTTTTCTGAATTTTATAAAACGATCTCAGTAACCCTCATAGTATATTAAACGCTAGTTAGTATATACGTCATAAAAAACCTCGTAAAACTTTCATTTAAAAGCAGCCGTGTCAAGTGATATATCTATTTAGCAAGTTTATCGCGGACGCGGCCGTAAAATTGTTTTACGAGCATTGAAATTTGTTAGCTTATTTATTATGCCCGTAATCAATTTTAAAAATGTTTGGGCAGTAATACTTTTTTATTAGCTTATTTGGATGTCTTATTAATAATAGTAGTAATAATAATAGTTTATTTTAGGCTTAGTCGATGTAGATACAATTCATTGGTACATTATTTATTAAGGGGGTGCATTGGAATTATCGCGTGCGTTGAAATGCCGTTCTGACTAATTTAAGAATCAATAAGGTCTGATTTTCAGATATACGTATGATTCTTAACTATATGATTGTTCATCTGATTTAATGGAAAATTCCAGAGTTGGCTCTTTTGTTTTCCTTTTTGTACTCAGCCTACTAAAACAAGGCACGTCATAGCTGTTCCTTAAATATTATGTTACCACCTTATGTACCTGTGATGAACGAATAAAATATTGATTGATTGATTGTCAATTAGTGAAGACACACCTTGTGAAGGTGTCGTCAATTGCTTCATCAAATCAAAATTACATTGTCATGAAAGAAAAGCGATATTCTAGGGACACCCGTTTTCTCCCTAAGCCAACTAGAATCGCGGCCCCACGGGCCCCTTGCGAGCTAAGTTGAAGATCTTGAAATAAATCGACTACTTCCATAGAAAGTTGCAATTGCCTATGGACAAACTACACTAAAAAATCACTCAATGCCCTGCGTGTCCAGTACAACAACGGCTTCAGAGGGATGATGGGACTGTCACGGTACTGCAGCGCATCTGGGATGTTCGCAGAGGCACGGGTCGATGGTCTCAGTGCCATCATGAGAAACAGAACCGCGTCCCTCATGCGTCGTGTGCGTGATAGTTCCAACAGCCTTCTTCAGCTGATTTGGGAGAGTCCTGCTGGCGCAGTGTGGAGACACTGGAAAGCCCTACACATGGGCTCAAGAGGTTCGGTGTATAATTTAATGTAACTAACGTAGTTTTATAAGTTTTTATTGTTACTAACACGATATGGACATGAGTCTGAAATGAATAATTTGATTTGATTTTTGATTTGATTTTATAGGTTACGGTGACCGCTTACCATGAGGTGGGCTTGCTGACCACTGACGTGGTAAACAAAAAACTGTTAATATACGTTTAGTAGGCTTGTCTCCTAATATTTTTTTAGGATTCCGTTCGAACCCGTTTTTGGGGAGGAACAATTTGTATATGGGTAGCAACTACAATTAATGAAAATAGATACCCAAAAATTAGATTTAAAGATTGACCTTGCTGGCGGCTGCCGAAATGCTTCATACTAATTGACATTAAATGATGTCGTCACATTTTGCTATTTGTACTAATCGTTGTATGGAAAATCTAGTAAATTGCTGTTTCGGTCGCGAAATACTGCGTTTAGGTCCATAATTGTCATATAATTTTCTTTCTATAAAAGAGTAAGGATTCTATTGGTAGCTCTAAATTTACTCTTGGACAATCAAAAATGCACATTTTTCAAAATCATAATCTTTTTAATGATTTTCATTTTTATTTTGTAATTTATACTTTTTTACAATAATTTGATGGTGCTATTTCATTTACTTAGCAAAAATTTAAGCTGTTTATTGCATAAAAAAAAGCTTAATTCTACGGTACATCTATAGTTGCAATCTTTTACATTTAAGATTGTATAAGCTATGATGTGAAGGGGGAAGCCCCCCCATAAGATAAGACTATGTTTTTATATGTTCTATATTTATATACTATGTTAAGTTATTTATAGCAACACTTCGTTATCAATTTTAACACGTGGCAACTACCCAATTCATTATATACATCGAATAATTACGTAGAAATCAATGTAAATTTTCCTCTGTATGCTGGCTTCCTTTAACTGTAGGTAAATAAACTCATAAGCTGGTAACTGGTCTAGTAAATCGTGAACGCAGTAATCAAGAGCAACCAGGAAGTGACCCAAGACAAGGGAGATTTATTTATATATTTATTGTTAAAGGTAAGGGTCATAAGTCATTTATGATAAATATTAAAGGTCATCATTCTTTAAATTAAATATAAACATGTATGTGAACATTCATTCTTATTGCGGTTACTAATAAAAAAATTAATGTCGTAAAAATATATAATAAATGTCCTATTAAGTTACACCCGGAGTTTTGTTACCGCCCTTCTCTCTTCGCCGAAGGAGGCCATTTAAAATTAATGTCATCATCATATCAGCCGAAAGACGTCCACTGCTAGACATAGGCCTCCCCCAAAGGGTGCCAAAGTGACCGGTCCCGCGCCACCCGCATCCAGCGGACTCCAGCAACCTTTACCAGGTCATCAGTCCACCTTGCGGGGGGCCTACCCACGCCACGCCTTCCGGTTCGTGGTCGCCACTCGAGAACCTTTCCGCCCCATCGGCCATCGGTTCTACGTGCTATGTGCCCCGCCCACTGCCACTTAAGTTTAGCGATTCGGAGGGCTATATCGGTTACCTTGGTTTTGCTGCGGATAGCCTCATTTCTGATGCGATCACGCAGAGAAACTCCCAACATAGCCCTCTCCATAGCCCTTTGGGTGACTTTGAGCCTTCTTACGAGGCCCATAGTAAGCGACCACGTTTCAGTGCCATATGTCATCACTGGCAACACACACTGGTCAAAGACTCTCGTCTTGAGACACTGCGGAATATTGGACGAAAAGATGTGCCGTAGCTTCCCGAACGCTGCCCAGCCGAGTCGGATTCGACGATTGACCTCTTTCTCGAAGTTGGACCTACCTAACTGGATAGTTTGTCCTAGGTATACATAATCGTCTACAACTTCGAGTGTAGTGTCCGATTGTAATGGGAGTCGGTACTACATGGGTATTTGACATGATCTTCGTCTTATCCATGTTCATTCTTAGACCAACTCGTTCGGAAGCTTTATTAAGTTCATCGAGCATCGTACTTAAGTCCTCCATGGTCTCAGCCAAGACTAATATATCGTCAGCAAACCGAAGTGAGTGATGTACTCGCCGTTGATGTTGATGCCTAGCCTTCTCCAGTCCAGAGTTTTGAAAACGTCCTCCTGTGCAGCGGTGAACAGTTTTGGAGAAATAACATCTCCTTGCCTGACTCCTCGCTGCAGCGGAAAAGGGTAATAGGAAAGCGGAATAGGTTAATAGGAAAATTAATGTACCTAAATCAAATTAATATAATTCTAAAATTCTATCATTGTAACATTTTAAAAATAAATGGCTATTCTATTCCATTCTAAGTCACGTGCAGCTTTCCAATTTTACTGCTGTTGTCTTTGCCGCTAACGAAGTCGGTTATTTTTCCGAAATAACTGTCAAATGATCACTTGTAAATTAGAAGCAAAAGTGAATTGAAAGTAGAAAGTTTTATTTCGTCACGTGGCTTTGCCTGCTCTCTTTGCGGGCGGAGTCGCGGAAGAAGTTGGACATTTGTTATAAATTCGACCGTAGGGTGTATGTTTGTCTGTTTCTCTTTTACCTTGTACGCTAAAACAAATTAGTAAGGAAATATAGTATAAAGGAGTTTCGGAGGATAACATACATACCTGAAAAACCTTTTATTGCTAAGCATTATTGCATTTTGACGTTAGATTTATTTTGGTGTCCTCTTGCTTCCGCTTCCGTTTCCGCTACCGCTACCGCTACAAGCCTGTCCCCAACACCACTACGCAATCACAGCGTACATTCCAAAACAGCAGGTGTTATCGGTACCAGTCCGAACAAACTTAACCCAGCACCCTATCCCCTCGCAATAGGGCTCATTTTCCAACGCCCGTCTATTTTTAACTTGACAACGCTGAAAATATTTATGTGATGCCCTTTTTTTAATGAAAGAGCTTATGCTGTTGAGAATTTCTTGGCACTTATGACCTATTTGCTCAGTCAGTAGTACTGATACACAGGCCTTATCGTGGGATTTTTATTTTTCCTTACTTTTCGATTCATTTGTAATGGATTTTATGTTTGATACATATCTCGGACCTATCTCTGGTATCCTATGTGTTCCTGGTATAATATTAGTAATGCGGTTCATGGAAATTGCGACGTGTCTGTTTAATGGCTTTGCCTGCCGCTGGAGCCGCCCATTTGTCGTTATACAATACAATACAAATACTTTTTATTGCACATCTCACACAGATAGAGCAGCTACAAAAGAAAACAAAGAGATACAGGAAGACAGTAGAGGTAAAACAACAGGCAGTCTTACCGTTAAAGAGCAATATCTTCTAGACAACCCTTGGGTATTTCGTTTTCCATACAAAATGGTATTTGACATTCGCAGGCTCACGTCGTGATATTTTGAGAAACTTATGTTATGTAACAAACTTTCATAAATTGGCTTTCCATTTGCGCGAAATTCCCCCATTCCTAGAATAAACTTGTATAAAGTAGAATAATTTGAGAAATATAGTTTTCCCAAAGTATCACGTCTCAAACTAATGCGTTGACGAAAGATCACATCTTATCAATATACATCTTCTAATGTACCTACATTAAGAAAATGTGTAAATTAGAAATCAATATAAATAAGCTTTTTTTTACCTAATGCAAAAGTTGAACAAGCGAGCTACGTGAATGAAGTTCTCCGTTTCATTTTCGCCAAAAATCCATTCGTATGTCTGTCCAGATGTCCGACTGTCCAGCTGGCTGTTTTCCTCTACAGGTCGCATTTCTCGAGCGATTCTCGTGGAATTTTGTAAGCAGGTTCGGACTGTTGAAAAAAAAAAAATTATTTGAAAGGCGGAATCGCGAGGTCTACCTACAGCTCACAATGCGACTACTTTTTTATATTGTGTAGAAGCGACTATAATACTCAATGCAATAGTTATCTATACCTCATTCACCTAACATTATAGCCTAGCATTATTATGTAGCTGAAGGTCCTGGGTTCGAATCCCGGTAAGGACAAATATTTGTGTGGTGAGCATGAATATTTGTTTCTGAGTCTTTTATGTTTTCTATGTATTTAAGTATTTATATCTATTAAATATATCGTCGTCTAGGACCCGTAACACAAGCCTTATTGAGCTTACTATGGGGCTAGTGCGATTTGTGTAAGAGTGTTCCTTATATTTATTTATTTATTATTATTATTATTTTTTATAACGGACAAATTCGTCTATGTTACTTCATGTATTTAGGATATCAAAGGGAAATATTCATGGGGTCCATGCCGCAGGCAGAAGTTTTGGACGGACTATTTTTTTTGTAATTAGTTTAAATTTTTTCGTTTTATTGTTTTTTTATGTATAATTCATTTAATTACTTACTTTATCATTAAATTTAAGTGTATTAAAAAAAAACGTATTGTACCAGTTTTACTTATTTTGATCATTATGAGGGAAGGATAGCTTTGCATAAGCTAGCAGCTCGCGACTGACATAGGTGCTTTTTTGATGAAATTTCCATTTCGGGCGGAAACGGTTTCCACTAACGAAATCTTAACAAATCACTGATTTTAATGTCGATCGCTTCAGCATAATATATTCACAATTTATAGGCTTTTACTTTAAAAAAAAAGATTTTGCGGTGCCTATTACCTAGTTTGAATTTATAGCGATTTTTGTGTTTCATTGTGTCAATAACGTACTAAAAAAACATTGTGTTTGGAAAATATTTAGAAGTGAAAAACATTTCTCTTTTTGTATGGACAAGTACGTAGTATTCTTCCATCTTAAGTGCTTTGTAAACATAATTATACTTACTATTCTTTTTTCGTTTCAATATGGTTACCCTAGAAATTGCATGACGATTAACGAATTTTTCTAATGTTATACGTATTTACTTTCTACGTATGACAGGATGACAGTAAATTGTTGATAGTTTTTATAAACATTATATAGCCGGTTTGGTATCAATTACATGTCCATCATCATTACGTATAAGTAGATACAAAAGTACCTAAGGCAGAATCAGAAGCGATGCCGTATAATGACTATAAAGAGTGGACAAAACAATAATAAAACAACATCATTTTAGTCCAGAAAAAAGTTATAAACGAGCCGCGATTTCGGTTGCCTTAATTGGCTGCAGGTAGGTATACGTATCATGACATCTCAGTGACCGGGTGGTGCACAGTTATCAGCCGTCCACTATTATACCGGCCCAGTATTTACGTCGCTGGCTATTTACTGGTAGTAATTAGATGCAACCACCGGCTCGGCCGGTCTCTGAGGAAATTAGACGATAAACGGACCACTTCTAACTGGATTTGTTCACAAGGATCTTTAATAAACCAGTGTAAGGCTGCTCCATGGTTACGTCTAGTTGTTGAAGGGGGTAGCCAGCCAACGGACCTAAGATGTTTGCCATTTTTACAAGCTTTTATTTAGTTTCACCTGTCCCGTTGTCTGTAATGAAATCGTGCAAGTTAAATTTGACCCACTTCCCCGTGACCGATTGAGCTGAAATCTTGGGTATAGTTGTCAATTAAATATTATGGTACCATCGAGCTAATCTGATGATGGAGACAGAAGGTAGCCATGGGAATTCAGTACTTAACCGACGTAACTCCGTTGAATTTGGGCTCGTTAGAATTGTCTCAATGAGTAGTTGATGACGGTATACAGAAAAATACAGTCAGCAATAAAAGCTTGTACCAAAAATGAAATTTTTGACACAAACATTTTTCAAGCTTATATTTAACATGCAATGTAGTTACATACATGTTTGTTCGTGTGGAATCTTGCAACTGAATTTTAAAGCAGATAACTTCAACCGATTGAGCTGAAATTTTGGGTAAAGGTATAGTTTGGATGACAATTTAATATTATGGTACCATCGACCTGATCTGATGATTGAGACAGAAGGTGGAAATTGGAAATCAGTACTTAACCGACGTAACCCCGTTTAGCTTGGGCTCGTTAGAATCATCTCAATGATGATGACGGTATACAGAAAAGTGCAATAAAAGCTTGTATCAAAAATAAAAAAAACTTATACAACTTATCGCTGTGAATAAGACATACGTCACTCTCGCACTCTCTTACTAGTCAGAACGTGACGGATTATCCACAGCGATAACTGATAAAATGACAATCATGCTAGTCCGCAGATGATCGTTTTTAGGTTTCCGTGGCCAAAATGGCTAAAACGGAACCCTTATAGTTTATTCATGTCCGTCTGTCTGTATGTCACCGGTATTTTTTCGAACACTATAAGCTGATTTCAATAAAATTTAGAGGATGGGTGTATTTTGTTAGCCGCTACATAGTTCTGTAAGGAAATTACTAAAAAAGTATTAATTTTGGGGTATACTCCATACATATCAATAGCTGCAAGTAAAAAA
Source organism: Epinotia bilunana (assembly GCA_947049275.1). Classification (NCBI taxonomy): domain Eukaryota; kingdom Metazoa; phylum Arthropoda; class Insecta; order Lepidoptera; family Tortricidae; genus Epinotia; species Epinotia bilunana. The sequence goes on from OX346274.1 coordinate 2,242,254, forward strand.
AAATATCATTGTAAGTCCACGCGTGGCACATCAATCGATAGGCCTTTCAAAAGGTTTCAAGGGTTTTTCAGCAGTTTTTATGATTAAGTGAGTATAGTGCGATAAAAAAATGGTCCCGTAAGTCACAAAAATTGTATCCCCCCCCCTGTAATTTTTGAACGGTGTTAAATAATTATGAAAAATCATGAACATAGTATAGTGCTTATTCAATTCTTTCACAGAAAATGAATTTGAACAAGATCGGTTCAAAAGTTTTCGATATATTGCTGAAAAACTGCCTTCCCTACAGAACTTCCCTATAGGACGAAAGTGCCGTAAGATTTCTGTGCGATACAACCTTTTTATAAGGCACGGAACCCTTCATTATGTGTGGTCCGATACGTACTTGTCCGGTTTTTGAAACGCTAAGGGCGGGTTGCATCAAATACTCTATCTACAGGCCGGTAAAAGTTAAATATGACGTCAACCGCTGTCATCCCATAGAAAACTGTCAAAGTTCCCATACAATCAGATTTTAACAGACGTCACTTACGATTATCGATGGTTTTAAACAAAACATGCATCTTACACGTTAAGCCTGCAACACACTGGCGTGGCCTGGGTGGCGCTTATAAGGAAATTTCACAGCTAATGACAAGTTTACTATTGACCGCCGCGGCCAGGCCGCGCCAGTCTAGAGCCTTATACGGGTTTGGTTTACGAAAGTCAAAAAACGCCTTAACAATACATGTACTAATCTCAGGGTCGAGATACACTAGAGACCAGTAGTGAGTCGTGTAAGCACTTTGTGAAGCGCTATGGTTCTAACGCCTCTGCCGACGTACTTTGTAGATAGGCCGAACCGCCGCAATTGCCAACCAATGTCGTCTTTTGACAGTTAAGCTGGGAGTCTGGCTACCACTGCCGCGCATTAAGCTACTACGTGCAGGTTGTATATTTGAGTTGTATGAAAATAAATGAATTAAAAGAAAAAAGAACGGGGGACAACGTTGCACAAATTGACTTAGTCCCAATCTGAGCAATGGATATACTTATATGATATATATATTTAAATACATAGAAAACATCCGCATCCGTGATTCAGGAACAATTTTTTGTGCTCATTACACAATGAAATGCCCTTACCGGGATTCGAACAGTGGTTTAAGCCAACAAATCCGTTGGCAAGTCTAAGTCTAATTTTAACTTACATTTTCTTCAGGATTAGAAGGATAAATGGCTTGAATATAATAGGCATTTATACCTGCCATTGGAAACTAAACATACGATACAACACAATTATTCATTATTGCTCACCAAAAAAATAATAATTAGGGACAATCTTACACAAATCGACCTAGTGGGTATAGTAGGCTCAAAAAGGCCTGTGTGGGTACTTAGACGACGATTTATTTAAAAGATAGACACCTACCAGATAGAAAGACTCAGGAATAAATATCATAAAGATTCCAAAACAATCAAAAAACAAAAATAATAATTATAGAATACAGTTACATACATCGCACCTTTAGAAAGGAACCGATTTAATCCAAAAACACATTTTTTTGGAATAACGCAAGTAAAGATTTTAAGTCGGAATATGTCATTTCAGGGTTTCTCAAAAATAATGCCACTCTTATTAATTGTACTTCTATGAATTTTTTGTTAATTATTTCCACTCAGAATCAGGAGCAGTTTCGACCCTGGTAGAAAAAAAAACCGTCCCAAAGATATTTTTCCTATTGTGTTACCATGTACCTTCTTATACTTTGTATGGTGGTAACACAATAGGAAAGTGCAAAAATGTATGGACATTTTGGGACACTTTCTTTCTCCTATTGGGATGGAAAGACATCGTGATTTTGAGTAGAAATAACATAAAAGTTGCAGAAAATCTCGGAAAAAATTTAGTGGCATTTTTTTTGAGAAACGCTCATTTAGAGTAGATCTATGTATATAACTCAATTTGACTTTTTTGAGTTAGGTCAGTTCCGTTCTAAAGGTGCGACATGGAAGAGGTTATAGTGTAAAATTCCTCGTATTCAACATGCAAGCAAGCCTACAAATATTAGATTTAAATGAGCTCAAATAACATGTCAATTAGGTATTAATTAAATTTTTTAATAATAAACATTCTTATAATTTAAATAGTCCTCGGCGCTTTTGGTAAATTATCGCTTGAATATTTGTCCCGAAAGTGCTCGATTCATTTGGTAATTTATCATATAAAACTATGCTCATATTTACAATATTCCTTTTGTGCATGTCTTTGTGACAGGGTGGTTTGTATAAAGGACACATGATATGTGGTCTTGTCTGCCTTTGCCATCATTATCATCACCAGTCGTTCCCCCAATGCTGAGGATAGTTGCAAGAGCGCAGTGATTCGTGCTCATTTTACCCTCTATACTTGAAGCATGCAAGTAAATACGACGCAATCTCGAACGGATCCCCACTAACTTCCAAAAACTGCAGACTGTAACCCGTAGGCGCAACCTCCTATGCTATACCTACCTCCGCGACGTCTATCAAAGTCTCGGAAATCCTTACACATAGTAGGCATAAAACTTTACAATGCTCTGGACGAACAAATATACTTCGGACGCGATGTTCGCGTGCTACAGTGTTGACGAATTCGTTCAGTGCTACAAGTCACTGACCCATCTACAAAATTGTTGAATTTATTATATCAATAAATGATCTATCTATCTACCATCACACAAATAAATGCCCTTACCGGGATTTGAACCCAGGACCTCTAACTTTGTAGGCAGGCTTACCAACTAGACTAAACCGGTCGCCGTTAAGTTGAAAGAGAATGATAATTTCTTTTCACCGCATTAATTAAGATGTCGACTTAAAACGTCGCTGATTTCGATGTCAAACTATGTTTAGTGCGACCTTCAGCCAGTTAAGCTCAACGAGCTTCTCTCTAAATCAGGTTTCATCATCATCATTATCATATGAAAGACGTCTATTGCTGGACATAGGCCTCCCCCAAAGAGCGCCAAAGTGACCGGTCCTGCGCCACCCGCATCCAGCGGACTCCCGCTACCTTTACCAGGTCGTCAGTCCACCTTGTGCTAAATCAGGTTTGTATTCTTATTAATATGCATACACTAATGGGCAATATGCAAATGCTAGATTAAATTGTGCGATACCTCTAGGTATTCTGGTTAATTTTAACTGCAGCTATTCTAAGAATCCTGGATTACGGCTACTCCAGGCAAATCTGCATATAATTATAAACGACACATTGACTGTTAGGAGGGCGAGCACGAGGTTGATTCATCTATACTTAAGATTTTTTGACGACCTCTGTAGCCAGGTTGATAATGACCTATAGTCAGTAGCAAAAGTAACTGCGCAAACGAAGACGTCAAGAGCTTTTGACGACTTCGATTGTGCAGTTACTTTTGATGCTGACTGTACCTACGAAGCCTGAGGTCCTTCGAATCCCGGTAAGGGCATTTATGTGCGATGAGCACGAATATATAGTTCCTGAGCCATGGATTTAATTATCTATGTTAGTATGTATATCATCACTTAGTACCCATAGTACAGTCAGGATCAAAAGTAGCTACGCAAACGAAGACGTCAAAAGTCTTTATTACATGGGAATAAGAGCTTTCGACATCTTCGATTGCGTAGTTACTTTTAATGCTGACTGTACAAGCTTTACTTACCTATTGTCAGTTTGGGTCTAGGTCGATTTGTGTAAGATTGTCCCTAAATATTATTTTATTTATTATTTAGCTAGCGCCTTCTTGATAGAACTTTATTATTATTATTATTATTATTTATTTATTTAAAGACAACAAAAGGTCCAAACAATTGTTAGTATTTACTTAATCTAATGTTAGTTCCTTAATTATCTATACAAAAAAGAGATTTAGTCCTCTGACCCATTTGCCACAACAGAGGACAATCTAGCTTGTTAGCTATCATGCTTAGGATGCTGTTGCTACTCCCGCGCACCCTGTCTAGCAGCGAGGCCGTTTTCTTGCGCCAGACGGCGTCAAAGCCGTCTGTGCGCGCCTCGGCGAACATCGACGATCAATTTATCGCCCTAGATCAGTAATCTATTTTGGCACGCCATTTTCAACAGCCGTGTGCATCGTAAGAGCCAGGTCACGTGTATTATCTCCGTCTAATCCGAAACGTCGAAAATTCTCCGCCGCTGAAATTCTACTCTTTCAGCATTATTAATTTAACCTTCATCGTCGGCCGTATTTCTATCTTTAGTGGATAACTATGTATTTTCTCAGTTATCGGAGCCTGCATTCAGCGAAAGCCAATTCAATACTGCTAATTTTATTAAAATTAAAGTTTGCTTTGATGTTAATAAATCACTTAAAAACAGCTCAACGGTTTACTACTAACTGTGATTATTTAACCACTTGCGTTGCTTTTTTCTTCATTTGACTACATGTTTAATCCTTTTTCGATACAATACGACATTATTCATTATTTTATTTAGTGTCTACTCCCCTAAAAAAAATCAAAATCATTTATTTCGTGTAACTACAAGACACATATATAGACAATACATAATATAACCAATAAAAATAATAACAATAATATAATTTTCTCAATCATGCAATGAAATATTGACGTTGTGTTCTTCATAATGGGCTTCGAAGTATCACGTTTCGGGCGCAGCGAGACGAGAGACCCGTAATAGCATTTCATACAAAATTGGAGGCCTAGGCCGGCAAGATAGTCTTTTTTAATTTCCATTCGTCAATTTGTGGCACAGGATCACGGCGTTCAGCCATGAAAATTAGAGGTTTGATTTCTTGGAGTTTTTTTTTAATTTATTTCATTGCATGTTTGAGAAAGGCACTATACATACCTCGGCGTGAAAAGGGGTTGCCGGCCTCATAACTATCCGTCCTCGCTACGCTCGGCCGTCTATATGTACTCGGCCGGCAACCCCTTACTTCCCGGCCTCTGTAGTAATGTACTAATTAATTGAACAGTCAGCATCATATCGTCACGTCACGTCTGTATTACTAAAGGAATAAGGACGTGTTAGGATATATTTGGCTACTTTGGCTGCTACTAACTATATGATGCTCACTGTACAAACAAGTGACTTAGGTACTCTAATATTTGTAGCACTAAGTATTTTATATGTACCTACCCTACAAGAAAAAAAAACATTAATTTCCTCTCCCTTTCTCACTACGTAAAAATGTGAAAAGAGGAAACGGAATGAGATAAAGAATTTCGATTTACGTCCCACCAGGAAGCTCTACTAATGTTGCAGGGATCGAGTTGAAAGCGAGTTGTTATTTATATAAGAATAAGAATCAATTTCATTCATTCACCAATAAATAAAAAAGAATAACTTTTTTTTAACAAATAAACGAAACTGTCACGTAATAGATAAGCGATATCCGGAGAGTCCCAAACTAGGCTGAGCCTCTTCGAACTCATGGAGTAATCAGTATATATTTGGTTTATTATAAAATAGAATGTAATGAATAGAGAAATCAATAACTGAGTTTAGAGATTTAAGGGCAATTCGAAAATTATACGATTTAATTAAGGCTTTGCCTGGAGTAGAAAACAAAATGATTTTTTCGGATATTATATTTATCTTGACTAACAAGTATACATTTTTTTTAAAGTAAGAATATAAATTTTATTCAGTACACCTATATATTATTTTGTCGTTTGTTAGAAGCCTATCTGGAGGTATTATTAACGTTTTGTCGGTCGCCCCAGTCCAAGTTAGCTCAGTTCGGGTTGCACAGGGCGGGTCCACAACACTTCGGGAGCTCAAGTACCGCGAGCCATCCGGTTGCCTCTTGGACACTGCAACGACGCGTCATTGCTCTGATTATGTAAGGTTTTGTAGCCATTTTCAACGTATTGTACATGGACCATCTTTTAAGCATGTCAAAAGTCCGTGTTGTTACCATTTTTCTAAGGACCTCTGTCATTTTGTCTCCGGGCTAGCAACATGGAATAACAATAAAAAGAGTTGAGGGACATTAATAAAATGGTGTAAAGGTAAAATGGAGTAAAGTTAAAATTAAATTAAATAAATTTTTATTTCAGATTATTGCAATATAAAAGTACTATATACGTAAGTATTATTAAAACCATATTTTTACATATAAAATACTTTTGTGTATTTTTCTGACAGAGGTACATTTTACAGGTCATAATAGTAGAGATGGAATGGAATGACAAAAAGGTATATGACAGTTAAAACCATGTTTTACACGATCTAGTTAATATTTAAGTGTGTTTCACACAAATGGTATTTATTCTTAATTGATGTTGACAATGGTAGTAGTCCAGGGCACTTTGCTTCCTTCCTAAGGCCATAAAACGGGCAGTGAGTTCGCCGTCTTGCAATGGCTTCATATGATTTATTTTTACCCCGCCGTATATAATACGGGCTAAGACATGTTTATACCCTTTAAAACGTGAATTTTGAGCAAGTTTCCTTTTTGGAAGTTTTCAAATATTTCACTTTATGGACTTAAGTTGGGACAAATGTGAGTATTGGAGAAGCGAAATGTGAATTTTGAAGCGAATGCTGTTTACGATACTTCATGTTCCTTTTAAACTCTCAATGTAAAAAGCTGCATATTTTTAGTTCAACCAGACTTAACACATTAAAAATTGAAAAGAGAATGTAGATCGGCCCAAATGTGAATCTGAATGCGAATGACATAAATATCAAAATGACCATGTGACCCTTTCTGTCAAATATCGTGGTTGGGATACCGTCCCATCCCGTACACTGGATTGCGTGGCACACACTGTAGCTATTTTAGCCAACCTCTGAGCATACAGCAAACGTGACCAGTCTCATTTGAGCCCATCAATTGTAGCTCCAACGTCGACAATGCCCGTTTTCGAGTTCCAGTTATCGATTACTACTTAATCTAATAATATTATTTCGGGTTAACATTTACGTTTTTAAATAAATCAAGGTACTATCCATACCTCATCTCATTAGGTATAAGCGTTATGAAAATTGGAGAACAAATAAATTATTCAACGAAATCTGTTTTAGTTTCATTACTTCGGAAAACACAAAGGATTTACACTACACAGAGCTGAAATTCACAAAGTTACCTACGGCGCTGTTACCCGACCAGTATAGCTCAGGCCTTTGATTGTTACGAACCTAAAGCTCAAGATATGCTAGGCAGGAAGTTTCAAATGAGAAGAAATCTTTCAGAACACCGTGTCTTTCGTGCCCGTAAGCGTATATAATTTAATGTAGCCCATTATTAATTAAACCATACCAACAAAATACTCTGCGAAAATACTGCCAATCCCCCAAGGCAATATACTCGGTCTCAATCCTTTATAACAAAAAGTGAAACAATATTATTGTAACATTAATGTATTTTTCCTTTGTTTCAGACACAAGGAGCCTAACCAATGGCAACATATGGATACATTTAAAGTATGTCAGGCGGAACATACAGAAAAAAATATGGACAAGGAATTATCGATGAGATAGCGAACTATGTCAACATGAAACTTAGTGTCAGTGTAAAATCACAGTGCAGAGTGACAAGTAGATGCGCCAATTTGTTGTTTCTACTGTTGAGGATACAGATGAACTTTGTGCAACGATGGACATTGTTGTGTTTGTTGTTCAGTTGTGTGTGTGCGAGAGAGCAGAAGTTTGCCATTGAACCTCAGGATCAGGTCAGTACTTTTTTGTAGAACCTTGCTTGCTTTTTTTAGTGCTTTTTTTTCAATCTGTTTCTCTTTACCCGAAGGCTTTAGTAGAGATAGAAACTATCTGTCCTAGGTTTGCTTTCGTGTTGCAGGTTTTTAAGAAGGATTGCTATTGCATGGCTATGTATACTGCGTGGAACGAAACGATGGACTTTCCCGCAAGAGGGGGATTATTGAGCGCTAGTACGTCACATTTTCCAGATAAACAATTTTTTTTGACGCGATTTTTTTTACATTTGTATGGAGCTCGTCGCTCCAGTCGGCCAACGCTCCATACAAAGGTAAAAAAAAATCGCGTCAAAAAATATAGTTTATCTGGAAAATGTGACGTACTAGCGCTCAATAATCCCCCTCTTGCGGGAAAGTCCATCGTTCCGTTCCACGCAGTATAATTGGAAACTATGTATTTCTCGCGACTAACATACCAAAACGAGCTCGCAAAACATTTACTTGTTATATTATCAAACCTATTCAAATGTACTCGTAACAAATTAAAAGTAGAATAGAGCTTCTGATTGCCTAAAACAGCGTATATTTTAGGCATAAGGAAAATTTGTTTTTGTAAGGGCTATAGTTGTTTGAGCAACTGAAAACTACAAAAACATTAAACAGTTTATTTCGACGCCAAAATAGGGGTTTAAGTTGTGAACTTATTTTTCCTTTGCTTTTTGCTTGGCATATTATAGAATCGTTGTTTTTGATGCCATGACATTGGCAAACATGCATACGGCCTGGTGATGAGCAGACACTATAGCCTAAGGACGCTTGCGACTCCAGAGAACATGTGGGTGGTATTAACTAACTAGTTACGTCACATTTTCCAGATAAACTTTTTTTTTGACGCGATTTTTTTTACATTTGTATGGAGCTCGTCGCGAAGAATTTCCTGCGTTCTTACACAACTGTGTAAGAATGCAGGAAATTCTGCAGGATAAAATAGCCAAAAACTATCCAGAAAGTCCATCGGTTCCCATTGGGTCCATATTGGGTTTCATAATATTTAAAGCCATAGTTTTTATTGGCATAACTACCTGTGTCATAATCAACATTACGCATAACCGACAAAAGTCATTAAATTAGTTCGCATTTTTTTTTTACCATAATAATTGAGAGCATAAATACTGCGGCTATGCCCCCCCCCCTTCCCCCCTTTTTCTAGCTGCCCTGACCTAATTAAACACCGGTCAACTAATTTGATAGCTTTTTTTTTGCGAATCAATCATAATAACAGTCTATTGTCATAATTTAGGCATAGCACTTCTTATGACTATAATTAATTATGATCTTCAATATAGTGACAAAAAAATGTATGATACTCAACATAATGGTTTAAAAAATAGGACATAATAGAATTATGACAAAGAGCGGTATATGCGGAGAATCATTAATGACAAAAGACTTTTATGAGCAACAACTTTATGCGTAAAGTTGTAGGTATGACAATCGAAATTATGACAATAGTCATTATGCGACTAGATGGACATCCGTTCCCATTGCATACAAACTTATAATCTACTAAGCTCACAGGCGTCCCCTCATTTCAACGACAAACGTTTCGTCGAATTTCTGTTACTCAGAAAACGAAACTTTTTAGGCACAGCTAAAGGTCATTTATGTACAACCCATTGGGTTAGGTTAGGTTTGTTCTATAACTTTCCTGAAAAGTTTACTGATTCTGAAAAAAAGGTTTTCGATGAAATGAAAATTCTGCGTAACATACATTTGATGGAACAGTTGTCGGTAAAACAAGATACAACCAAATATTTCAAATAGCTAGGATATTCCGAATTTGTGCGGTATTTTCCATAATACAATGATATTTTATTATGTCAATATTGTAACAACTGTAATAACTATATATACATTTGAATGCTTTGAGTGCTTGCTTTTGTTTGCTTAGATTTCGACGACGACCGCTTTAGCCTAGTTGGTAGTGACCCCTACCTACGAAGCAAGAGGTCCTGGGTTCGAATCCCGGTAAGAGCATTTATTTGTGTGATGAGCACGAATTTTGTTCCCGAGTCGTGGATGTTTTCTATGTATTTAAGTATTTATTTATCTATATATAAGTATGTTTATAGTCGTCTACTACCCATAGTACAAGCTTTGCTTAGTTGGGGACTAGGTCGATTTGTGTAAGATTGTCCCCTAATATATACTGCGTGGAACGGAACGATGGACTTTCCCGCAAGAGGGGGATTATTGAGCGCTAGTACGTCACATTTTCCAGATAAACTATGTCAATATTTCCAACCGTTTTCAAGTTAGAGTTCATCAACCTTTAGTGCATAAAGCTGCATATTATAACCCTAACGGCCCTTCAATGCTCGCTGCTCACCGCGGTCGCCGCCGCTAGTCGCGCGAAGTCGTGGCCAGGCCGTTAGGGTTGTAATATGCAGTTTTCTGCACAAAAGTTTGATGAGCTCTAACTTGAAAACTGTTGGAAATATTGACATAGTTTATGTGGAAAATTTTAAGTACTAATGCTTAATAATCCCCCTCCTGCGGGAAAGTCCATCGTTCCGTTCCACGCTGTATATTTAATTTACAACATTTGCAATAAATTTATTGTGTGTAGTAGTAAGTTAGTATTGAACGTTATGCAGTACATATTTAAAGGAAAATTAATTTATGCTGTTAATGAAATTCACTGTCAAAAGTCATAACACACATCTATTGTATGATTGTTTCTTGAACTGAATAAATTATTTACTGTATTATACAGTAATTTCTATAAGTGGCAGTGGGCGGGGACCTTTGCACGTAGAACCCGTAGAGTACATCTAGAGGCCATTGGGGCGGAAAGGTTCTCGAGTGGCGACCACGTACCGGAAGACGCAGAGTGGGTAGACCACAACGTGGACTGATGACCTGGTAAAGGTCGCGGGCGTCCGCTGGATACCGGCGGCGCAGGACCGGTTACTTTGGCGCTCTTTAGGGGAGGCCTATATCCAGCAGTAGACGTCTTCCGGCCGATATGCTTATGATGGTGACTTTTATTTTTCATCAAAGGTTCTATTACATTGAGGTAAACATACATACAAAAAACAGTGCAAGTATAATAAAAGCCTGTAAAAACAGGTGGTAGGTGGCTTATAATAAGCTTATTAAAACCTCTACGGAACCCTGAAAACCAAATGCAACTCAAGTTAGTGTGTAATAATAGAGGAATTCGCGAAAATCCATTATTCAAACCAAAATCCTTAACAAAATACACCAATATTATCGTTACTAACATGTAGTTGACAGCGTATCGAAAATATCCGCACATATTAAAAATTCCTCCCTAGGGACGGAAAAGGATATTGTGAATGACAAAACGGTTTATGTGAAATATTCGGCCTTGTGGGTAATGTGGATAACGGGGAAATGATTCTTCGATCGTTTTTTTGGACCAATGTAAGGGTAAGGATTATATGAAACTTATAACTTGTCGATTGTTTGTTTGCCGATCTGTAAATTGATTGTGTCTCAAGGGAGCAAAATTATATATTTACGGCGAGGGCGGAATATTGAATTCCGATCGAGGCGAAAGATTCAAAAATGTAATCCTGAGCGTAGCGAGGGATTCTAACGTGGAATATTGAGCGTAACGAGGGGTTGAAGTGTGTACGTCCAAAATTGAGATAATTTTGCTTCCGACACATACTGCTTTTCACACCCTATAATATGAGGACAATTTAAATCCCTGTGACAACAATGGTTCTTTTATGAATTTTAAGATCAGGGAAGAAAAGGACAACTTTGATATACTTTGAGGGAAACAATCACTCTATTCTGAATAGCAGGTGTAAAAAGAAAAAAATGCGCTCTTGGATTTTGCAAACGTGATTATTTTAGTAATGAATATAATTATGTTTTATCTCCCCCCACAAAGAAATACTGTACATTTTAAAAGCGCATAAGGATATGTCATAGATTCTCGCCTTTATTCCCAAAAGAGCACATGCAACTTATATTCCAGTGCCACTTTTAGCACAAATGCCGCAATGATAGGTTGCTAGCCCATCGCCCACAACACACTTCAACCCTGCTCCTTTAGTAGACTTTTACGACACCCACGGGAAGAAGGGGGGTGGCGAAATTCTAACCCGACACCACACGGGGATTAATATAAGGGGGATGTAATATGAGTATGGTTAATATACTATATCTGTGCATAATATAAGTAAAAGTTTCTGTCAAGAATTTAATTTTTGGTACAAGCTTTTATTACTTTTCTGTATACCGCCATCAACTACTCAGACGATTCTAACAAGCCCAAACTAGATGGGGTTATGTGGTTTTATTACGGAGTTCCTATGGCCAACTTCCAGCTCCATCATCAGATCAGCTCCACGTCATCATAATATTGCATTGTCACGCGATTTGCATATTCGTGCAAAATTTCAACTCAATCGGACCCCGGGAAATGGATCAAGTTTAATTTGCAAGATTTGATTACAGACAGACAGGCAACGGGACAGGTGAAACTAAATAAAAGCTTGTAAAAAGGACTGGTAAAGGTCGCGAGTCAGCTGGATTCGGGTGACGCAGGACCGCTCCCTTTGGCACTCTTTGGGGGAGGCCTATGTCCAGCAGTGAACGTCTTTCGGCTGATTTGATGATGATAATATGAGTACTTATGTATTTTATATCAATACCTTAGTTGCTCTAAAAACAATTTCCGTTTATTTATTAATATCTTTTTTTAATAATAGCCAAAGCCTATATTAACCCTTTCATTTATTAAATAAAATTTGTATTACATCTTTTTCTGAAAAGCGAGCACGGTAAGCCGGGGATAATGCTCATTTTATTTTGGGAATAAAATCTAATGAGTCGAAAAATAAACAATACTGGATTCGGAGGACAGACGACGCCGCGGGCGATTGGTAGTCTAATCGACGAGGGCGTTGAATTATAAATAAATACGAAATACATTAAGGGACAAATTTACACCAATCGAACTAGACCTATAGTAAGCTTAATAAGGCTTGTGCTACGCTAATGCATATCGCCTTCTAAGGAAGGCGATATATTTAATAGATATAAATACTTAAACACATAGAAAGTCTGAGAAACGAATATTCATGCTCATCAAGTATTTGCCCTTACCGGGGTTCGAACCCAGGAGCTTCAGCTTCGTAGGCAGCGTCACTACCCACTTGGCTAATCGGTCATCAAATAAAATGTATCCTGCAAGCCTGCTTCTCTCTATGTGTCAAAGTTTACAAAAATATTTACAATGGCGTCACTAAATACAAAATACATAACATTGACATAACAGACAAATACCGAGGCATTTATATGCCAAGTTTTTGCTTTTCCGTTTATTCATTCAAAATAGACTATTTACATAATATTCGAACAGCGAGCGAAACGTACGGTTTATCTGTCGCCATTGTCGCTCGTTTTGAAATTTCTAGAAAAAAAATAGGGTAGTTTCACTACTTATAGTTATTACATAATTTGTGCACCGCTCGGGCTTTTTGTAATAATTTTTAGGGTTCCGTACCCAAAGGGTAAAAACGGGACCCCATTACTAAGACTTCGCTCTCTGTCCGTCCGTCTGTCTGTCACCAGGCTGTATCTCAAGAACCGCGATTGCTAGACAGTTGAAATTTTCACAGATGATGTATTTCTAAGGCAGCTATAACTACAAATACTAAAAAACCGGCCAAGTGCGAGTCGGAGTGGGGCTCCCATACAACAGACATGATTTTTTCGCCGTTTTTATAGATAATGGTACGGAACCCTTCGTGTTTGAGTCCGACTCGCACTTGGCCGGTTTTATTATTTTCTGAGGATTCTGAATTAGTTACTGGAAAACATCGTTAGGCCATTCGTTTAATACACCCACACACACACAGACACATAAACACTCCAACACAACAACAACAAACACTCCCACATTATGTTGGTTAATACTTATGTAACAGTTATGTTTCTCTATTTTTGTGACATATATCGATAATAGAGTGTAATACAGTCTCTGGGGCCGTTGCTGATGGGCCGTGAAAGTGTAATAATAATAATATAAGGGGACAATCGTAAACAAATCGACCTAGTCCCATAGTAAGCTCAGTAAGGCTTGTGTTATGGGTACTAGACGACTATATATAGATAGATATAAATACTTAAATACATAGAAAACATCCAAGACTCAGAAACAAACATTCATGCTCATCACACAAATATTTGCCCTTACCGGGATTCGAACCCAGGACCTTCAGCTTCTTAGGCAGCGTAACTACCGACTAGGCTAAGAGGGTATAATAGTAAACAATATCTTTACAGTTTATCACTAAACATCTATCTATCTTAATTCAATTCATCATCATCATCATATCAGCCGAAAGACGTCCACTGCTGGACATAGGCCTCCCCCAAAGAGTGCCACAATGACCGGTCCTGCGCCACCCGCATCCAGCGGACTCCCGCGACCTTTACCAGGTCATCAGTCCACCTTGTGGGGGGCCTACCCACGCTGCGCCTTCCGGTACGTGGTCGCCACTCGAGAACCTTTCCGCCCCAACGGCCATCGGTTCTACGTGCAATATGCCCCGCCCACTGCCACTTAAGTTTAGCGATTCGGAGGGCTATATCGGTTACCTTGGTTCTGCTGCGGATAGCTTCATTTCTGATGCGATCGCGCAGAGAAACTCCCAACATAGCCCTCTCCATTGCCCTTTGGGTGACTTTGAGCCTTCTTATGAGGCCCATAGTAAGCGACCACGTTTCCGTGCCATACGTCATCACTGGCAACACACACTGGTCAAAGACTCTCGTCTTGAGACACTGCGGAATATTGGACGAAAAGATGTGCCGTAGCCTCTCGAATGCTGCCCAGCCGAGTCGGATTCGACGATTGACCTCTTTCTCAAAGTTGGACCTGGCCTTAATTCAATTGGCGACACACTATTACACATTTTATGACCATAATACTGCATAAAGAAATTGATAAAATTATCCACCGTCCATAATTAAAAACATCGACACTTACCTAACCTAGGAATTTCGCTTATTTCAAATTATACGAGAGATGCTTGTATAGTCTGTAATAGACTTAAAGGCCATTGATTGATTGATTGATTGATAGTGTAAATTAACAGCCGGCCGAAAATTGTTGACCAAAACGGAAAAAATGATTTACTAATTGAACTTCAGCTTGGGCCGAGATTCTTATCCGGATTGTCAGATGTTCGGCTAGGAGAAGGCTCGTCTACATGTCGCATTTCGCAACTGATTCTCGTGAAATTTTGTGAGCAAGTTCAATATTTTATATACATTTTTTGTAGATTCAAATCAAATCAAATCATTTATTTGTGACAAACACAACACAGACAATAAAATAAATAAAAAAGAACATTTCTCTTTGCCACGAAATGGACCCAGCTCATCATGTTGCTAGCTTTACAGCCAGCGCCAAGGATTCAGGTTTTTGAAATTAAAAAAAAAAGGAAAAAAAGACACGATTGCTAGTTCTACACACAGCCACTTAGTTCATTATTTTTAAGATTATGTATACATATCGAGCATACATAACAATAAAATACTCCTTGTTGACTGGAGTAAATCAGATAAAGAACCACTTGCAACATTTACTCTCAAAAAGGTTTTTAATCTTAAATAGCTTTACGTTTCTATGATACCTAGCAGCAAGAGCAGCAAGTTTGATATTAAAATCTGATTATGAACATCAAATGTTTTAGTCAGTATAATTGAAAAGGTTTCCGCTTTAAGCATTAGTATTTTCGTGAAAGCCTTATTTTTGCTACTAATTAATGCTTACGTAATTAGCATTAAAATACATGTTTTCTCAATAATTTATCTGCTTTCAAAAACGGGACTCCCCGAAGGATATCGTACATTAATTAGATCAGTCTAAATAAAATGTAATAGAAGTAAAGGTGAGGTAGGTAATTTTTTTATATAGTTTGGAACGATAAAAGCCTCGTAAGCTATACAATACAACAATAGCATTGAAATTTGAATCAACTAGTCTAGGAAATAGAGTTGTCTTTCATGTGTTTCAAAAAGCGACGAGAATAAAAAGAAATGCTACTGTTCCAATGGGGAATGTTTTAAATTCCTTCTTCTTCTTCTTATTTAAGAGCGAGGCTCTTGTTGGTGGAGATATTTACAACTTATTTTACATTCCGCCTTTCTTTTTATTTTTCTATACGATTAATCACGTTTAATTCCTTAAGCTGAATAATTCCTGCCATAGCCCATAGGCCTTATTAATATAAACGACTTATATGGTTTACACTATTTGAACTGAGCTCATGAATGGCCATTGTACTGACCTCATGTATAGTCATTGTTTGCTCCCAGCATGTGCCAATTTTGCAAAAAAACACATAAAATGTTCATTGAATAATGAGCTCAGTCCAAAATGTTTTAACTATAACACCTATATGTTTCCCCAGAGCGCAGTTGTGGGATCCAGAGTGACGCTGCCATGCCGGGTGGTCCACAAGGTGGGGCAGCTGCAGTGGACGAAGGACGACTTCGGTCTGGGCACGCGCCGGCAGCTCGCGGGCTACGAGCGGTACCAGATGGTGGGCAGCGATGAAGAAGGTCAGTTTAATAGGCAGTTCTCCATAAACAAGGACTAAAATAAGCTATCGAGTGTCTTCTGTTTCTACCGACTCTACAAGAAGTTTAGATTAATTCAGTCAAATCATTCTATTCGTACTCGTACCAGCTAGTTATATGAAATGAGTGAGAGAGACAAGAGTGACGTACCGGGTGCACCCGGCGGGGCAGCGGCAGTGGACGAAGGACGGCTTCGGTCTGGGCACACGCAGCTCGCAGGCTCCGAGTGGTACCAGGGAGTGATGTGGAAGGTCAGGTTAGAACTCATTCGTTATATTCTAGAATATAACTAGAAACGCAAAAAACTATAGTCTCTGTTTGCCTTCAACCAGCTCCTCAAAAACAAGCCACCTCTAAGCTGATCCAAGTCACAATGGATTAGGCCAGACAATCCTCATTCTCCTGTCGGGCAAGTGTATGAAATGGCAGAAAGTTGTTTCGAAGTACACATCGCAAAGATATTGATAGAGGGAGAAGCTGATATGTGATATGACGCATCAGTAGAGGACAAAGTTTCATCACGAAGACCCATCATATCTTCAATGAAACAGATGAATTTACGATGATTTTCGAGAACCAAGACAAAAATATCTTGGTTCAAGACGATTTCACTCCATCCTAACCAGTCTAAATAATCTCCCTAATATTTTTTCAAGAATATGGTCAATTCAAGTTTTTTTACATAGTTATCTAAAGCCGGTCACAAAATTCCATGATAAATTCTATTTTCCACGATATTCAAATTAACATTTGTTTCAGGCGACTACTCATTGGACATCAGAGAAGTGACCTTGGAAGACGACGCTTTGTACCAGTGCCAAGTCAGCTCAGGGCCTAGAGGTCAGTGAACTTGTCTTGCTACTTCTTGAAGCTATTTCTAAGTAGGTAGGTACTAAAAATATACTTGAGATTTGAGTTGGCCGAACTGCATCAAATTAGTCCTTTCAAAAAGCAGATACCGTCCTAGGTAGAAGATTCCATTTCCAATTACATTTTTATAATAAGTCGACAAAGAGGCCGAGCAACGCTACGTGTGCTACGCCGTAGTACGTAGCAGCAATGTTCCGTAGCGGATGTGCGTAGTGGAAATTATTCGTAGACGCAAAACTAATGTGACTCATTGGCCTTGTATGTTGTATGTGGATATTGTGGATGTCAAAAGTGCCCAAACACATAGGTACTTTGACGTGTAATTCAACCGGTTAACACTTTTACTGCCTGGAACCTGTCTAGTGGGTGCCTACGCATTAGTTGCTTTCCGCTACATACGGGAGCTTTCCGCTATATTGTTGGCAGTGAATGTTTTAAAATGTTGCACGTAACGCACCTAAGCATACGAGGGTTTCGGGATTAAATATACCACCTAAGTTATAGCCTGTGGACCAACTTTACGCAGAAGGCATACAACGGCCTACGTGTTCAATATAATAACGCGTTCCGGGTGTTGATGGGGATGCCGAGAATTTGTAGTGCCTCTGGTATGTTTGCGGAGGCACAAACTGACAGCTTTGCGGCGATAATGCGCAAGAGGTGCGCCTCACTGATGCGTCGCCTGCGCGGCCGCGGCAGCCCCAACAGCATTCTGAGCGTGTTTTCGGATCGCGAAAATGGCCCCATGCTCACCCGCTGGCAGAGACTGCATGCAGTCATTATTACAAGCTTTTATTTAGTTTCACCTGCCCCATTGTCTGTCTGTCTGTCTGTCTGTCTGTCTGTCTGTAATCAAATCTTGCAAGTTAAATTTGATCCACTTCCCGGTTTCCGATTGAGTTGAAATTTTGCACGAATATGCAAATCGCGTGACAATTCAATATTATGATGACGTGGAGCTGATCTGATGACGGAGCTGGAAGGTGGCCATAGGAACTCCGTAATAAAACCACATAGCTCCATCGAGTTTGGGCTCGTCTCAATGAGTGATTGATGACGGTATACAGAAAAGTGCAGTCGGCAATAAGAGCTTGTACCAAAAATTTAATTTTTGACATAAACTTATTTAGTCTTTATGGCATACGAACACTAGTAATAAGATTTTATTGTTTTACTAACCATGTATGGACCTTAGTCTGAACTAAATGATGTTTATTTATTAATTATTATCTATTAGACCTGGCCGTACCAGCGATGACAAACACGATGCAGTGTAATCACGACACAAAGGGGTTCGACACAGGGGGTGAGCACAGGGGGGCCGATTAGAGAATTACGCTTCTCATGCCAATTTGAAATCAATGTTTGGTGATTGAACAAAGGATGTCTCAGTTCGCAAGTATTTGACAACGATAAATATGCGGTCTGAGGCTTTCTTTATCACCGCCCGCGGCGAGAAAAACATACCACATCAGGTTTATCGGAGATGGCCAGAAGGGTAGTTACTAAATATTTTGAACGTATAGTAAATGTCTACCAAGCAGAAACGTGTGCTGACGAAATTCTTAATTTCGAACAGTGAAAAATTTAAAAATTACTGGCCACGAGCGGGATTTCAACCCTTCCATTGCTCTAACCCAACTGAACTACCGGGGGTCCGCTCGTCGCGACGAATCTTTCAACCTGTTTCTCTTCTTACACCTTACCCTTAGGGAGTGGGTTTTTGAACGAACGTTAGGAAAACTCAACAATCATTTTTGCAAACAAAAATAAATACATTTACAAGGAGATACTACCTGACGAACCATCAAAACGTTACGCGAGCGTTTTCCAAAAATAGTGTATTTTTTTAAGGTCGTGCGTGACGCACTCAAAGAAAAAACTTACATAGTACAATCTGGGACATTATTTTTATTGTTTAAGGACCGATAGTATCGAATCGACGATTCCGAATAAGAAGAATCCATAAAAAATACAATACTGAAAAAAGTTCATTTACTTACGCTTTTTTTGGAAAACGCTCACGAAATCGACCAGCCAGTTGTCAGCCAGTTAGTTGTTGCCAAGCAATTTCCCGGTTGTGTGCCAGAGAAGCCCGGAGTCCGCTTGTAACTTAAATAAATTTATGAAATCAAAATGCGAAATGTATGCGACCAATCGATCAGGATCCATTTTGAATCGCACAAAGGGGTTGCACGAGAAGGAGTCTTTGTTTTGCGTCACCGCCGGAGGCTACAGTGTGTTCGACAGCATTGATGGAGCTTTAGATCAATAGCAAAGATAAGCGCAATTACTGAATTAATATGGTTTAGCTAATGCTTTTCTTTGATAACACGATACACAAATTAGGCTTAACACACTCGAAAAGAGACGTGAACGGGGGCAACTGATTGAGACTTTAAAATCTTAAATGGCTGTTACGACTGTCCAGAACTGAGCGACCTGTTCACTCGAAATACAAACACACGCACGAGAGGACACAACTTTAAATTGTTAGCAAATAAATGTAAAACAAACATCGGCAAAAACTTCATCTCAAATCGAATAGTAAATACATGGAACAAATTACCTTCGGAAGTAGTGAACGCTAGAAATGTTAACCAGTTTAAAAACAGACTCGACAAACTATCTAAAGCAGTGGGAACCTGTGCCAAGTGAACTATGATTTAGACGTATCAGCGTAAGCTGCCTGTCTAAAATAGGATAATAATAATAATGTTATGACATCCTGTCAGTGGTACAAGCGTATGCGCTTGTTACACTGAGAGTTAGGGTAGGCAAGGTGCTCAGAGTAAGGACACACTAATTCAAAAGTTTGACTGTCTGTCGGTCTGCCTTTCCGTCTATCTGATTGTCTGTTATCTCTCCACGCTTAAACCGCTGAACCGATTTAGATGAAATGTGATATAAAGATATTTTGAGTCCCGGGAAAGGACAAGAATAGCTTTTTCCCGGAAATCATCCCCTAAGAGGGTAAAATAGTGGTGTGGCAGTTGGTATGAAGCTACGATATAAACGAGTTCCACGCGGACGGACTCGCGGGCAGAAGTAAAAGGAAAGGCAGAATTAATGTAGAATAAGTGGGGACTTACTCCATCGACAAGAAACTGGCTCTCAAATAAGGAGAAGAGGAATACGTTGCTAGAGGTATGACTTTCATGGCCCAGAGGCGAAAGCCTAGGGGCGACTCCTTGACGTCTTCAAATCTTCTTGTATTTATAGACTTTCAGACAGCTCGATTGAAATAAGAATAGTGCTATCCAGCCAGCAGTGTAAACGTTGAATAGACGAAGCCGCCTCTTTGGTCACTAGTGATATTAACTAGACGTTTCGCGATTTCCGCGGATAACTTATGCGCAGACCAAGGGTCTCGACGCCAAACGGTACAAAGTTGTACTCTCTGCCGAGGCCTCTATATTTACTACGTTTATGGAATGATTATGATTTTTCAATGGAATTTCCGTTTATTCTAAATTGGAACCGAGTTGCATTTTGTTTCGTTCCGTTCGATTTCAGAATAAAACAAACTAAACTTTTTTTTATTAAGAGGTTGATTCTTTCAATGGATATTTATCATGTGTGTGGTGGGCAGCTGGAGGTTAAGCCTTTTCCGCATTTGGCATAAAAAGCTGGCAACAGGCTTGACAACTTTAAGCCTCTCACAGACTGGTGCGGCCTGCACTTGTCATTAGGTTTGTTTACTATTGACTGCCACCGCAGGCCGCGCCAGTGTGATTCAGGCCTTAGTGTAAGGCCTGCGTGGACGCCCCGCTCAGAGTGGGATAAAACATTACGAACATAACTCGTTTACAAAGATGTGGACAAATGTACAATAGGTATAAAAAAGTAAAATTAAAATAAAAAAAACCCCCCGACACAAAAAATAAACTCCAAAAAGTAACAAATAATATTTTAAACCTATTATTATTATTATGGTCACATATATTATGCAAGTTCAAATATTTTTATTTTCCAAGCGTCGTCCAGTCGGGGGACCGCTTCATTCGCCCGACGGTCCCCCGACGCGACAACGCTTGGAAAATAAAAATATTTGAACTTACATAATATATGTGACGATAATAATTATAATAGGTTTAAAATATATTAATTTGTTACTTTATGGAGTTTATTTTTTGTTGGGGGGTTTTTAAAATTTAAAATTTAACTTTTATTTTGTCCTTTTTAAAGTGATGATCTTCAAACGGCTGATCAGATCATGATTACCTTATCATATAATTTCAATGTCATTGAAGTAACACGGTACCACGAATCGATCGGACATAAGGAAGTAGTTAGGAGCTGATGATCTTCAAACGGCTGAACAGATTTTCATGAAACATGGCTAAGAACACTCGGGTTAAAATTATCTATGACACAAAAAAAACCGCATGCAAATCGGTCCATCCGTTTGGGAGCTATGATACCACAGACAGATACACAGATACACATGCAGATACACAGACACGTTAAACTTATAACACCCCTCTCTTTGCGTCGGGGGTTAAAAATAGATTATCATTATTCCTAAAATGCATGTTAGTCGTACATCATGAAAAAGTCATCAGTTAGTAGACGTGGCACATAAAACAACTATCCGTGTGTTCCTATAATTGGCAATTTGTTTTGAGATAAATGTGTTATAAAAGTTCGTTTTCCAAATAAATGAATACGCAGTACTTTTATGGATTGTCAGATAGCGTGTCAAATTGATTGAAAGAAAATGGCAATCCAGGACTGGCTGCAATTTTTTGTTCACATCATTAAATTCTCGATATGACACCATACACGGATTATAATCATTTCACAATCTTAACTGTTCCGCGTATCATCATTCCTCTTATGCATGCCATTTTTAATTAAACTCTAAAATCAGTGATAAAGGATTCATTATCGCTTGTAATTTTTCTACTAGCGAGGGTACTTTTCCCCAAACAAGAATGGACTTTACAGCACCGATACACATAACGTAATCCTTTAACGATTCTCTAGCTTCGAGGGGCGTTTTTATTTAAAACTGAACCGTATTAAGCAGTAAACTGAGTGGTAATTAGCTTGATGATGGTGTAATGATATCTTAACCATATTTATAATCCAGTTGAATTCCGTATAAACCGCACTGCAGTTAAATATGGCGAGCGCATTCAATCATAATATTTCATAGAACCGCGTGAGATACTGTCAACATTTATAAAATGAGATTTATAATTAAACTTGTGCTGTTTTAAAACTTTTGAGACGATGAACGATAGCGCAGTTTAATTGACTGTAATAATAACAATTACAAAGAAAAACAGAACTTGTAACCGTTTTTGTGGAAATTATTAATTTTATTTTACTGCTCATGAACGAAGTAGGTGTGTAGACTTTTGTTTCGCAGATTACCCAATACGTACAAACTTGTCAAGCTACTGGTTTTCAAAAAAATACTTCTTTATCATTAGTATCGATAACTATTTTCAATTTTGTGACCCAACCGGGAGACAGTACTCAAGTAAATCATCTTCAACCCGCTAATTTCTAGAATTCAATGTACACATTCACTGCTGTTTTGAAAAGATTGTTTAACTGCACAAAGTCGTGCATTACATTAATACTTCAAATTCAAAGTAAGACGTAACTTCACAATCTTCGTAAGGCCCTATCTCAATAAAAGTACTATGTCACATACACCCTTGTTGCATTAAAAGTAAAATTTCTGTATTGTGTAACTATTTAACACTTCTTACAAACGTGAATCATCATTTGTCCCTGCGATGGTAATTTCTGTGCGCAATCTTTATTTGGGTTTTATCATACTACCAAAACCAAAATGCATTAAGTGTAATTACTTTATTCTGAAATCAGACTTACTCCACCGTAATAAAAGCAAGTATGGTGTAAGTTTACTATGAGGCTAGATGCTTTTCTGTTTTCAACGAAGCATGTGTGTACTTTCTGTTGACGAATATGTAATAGTTAAGTGCTAATTTGAACTGTATTGTAAAATGTTAGAGTTCATTGTCGTTTGAGAGTGTGATATTCTTTTATTACAAGGTTGTCACAGATCACTTTACAGCATCAAAGGAAAGTGCTTTCGACAGTTGAATGTAATGTGAACACTTTGTGTCGCTTTGTAAGTTATTTTGGTGTTTACTGAGTTATTAAAGACTTAATTTAAAAGGTTTCTTTCAAGGTATCTATAAGACTTATTTTAAAAGGTTTCTTTCAAGGTATCTATATATTATTATGTTTTATGTTAAAACAACAAAATAATGTTAAACTTGCGGATCTTGTGCCAAATGGTATTCTCTTCCAGTCAACTGTATGAAATTGTTTCTAGGTACGGTTTGTAACTCCAAGCATTGTGCAAAGTTTTATAATATGTTTTTTTTAAATGATTTTTATACATTTGAATCCTCCTTGTGGTGTCGGGTTAGAATTGCACAAGCCCCTTTCTTCTCGTGGGTGTAGCAAAAGTCGACTAAGGGAGCAGGGTTGAAGTGTGTTGTGGGTGATGTGACCTATCACTGCGATGTCACCATTTGTCGCTCTTTTATACCCACATTAATGCTACAAGTGGTCCTGGAATATAAGTTTCATGTGCTCTACTCACCTCGTTTAAGACGTGAATCTATGTATACATTAGGTACATTTGTAATATCTGAACACGTCTCTAATGCCTCAACAATAGAGACGTGTTTAGATATTTGTGAGCACTTTGGCCGCTCCGATATATCTGATGGCGGCTGTACTTATATAAATTCATGAAATTTGAACAGGAATCAAAATATCTTTGAATTTTGTAATTTTTGATCAGGCACTAGTTTTTGCGGAAGCGATTGTTATCTAACATTCTAACCCAAACACTTCTAGCTCCATCACTAACTAAGATTGTTAAAATTAAATAAACAAATTAAATTAAAATAAACAATATGCAATTTGCTCAAATTAACTAAACAAAGAAATGTATCAACCCTAACGATCTCGCTGAAGAATGCAGTAATTTGACAACCCTATTCAATCAACAGACATTGTTCGTCACCCTGTCATTCAATACAATGTGTCGGGGCTGTCACAAAAAAACTACACAGATGTGCGACATTACATTTTCTATGAAAATACTTGAAGCACAATATGGACTCAAATAAATATGAACCCTAAATTGTATACCTTAAGGTTTAGATTATGATAACGCAAAAGTTTGAATTGGGTTCTTTTTGTTCTTCAGCAGCGTTGAAATAAAGGATCCTCGAGAACCCTTGAGGTTCAAGATTAGGTGGATTTAGGCGTTCGAAAATGTTGAGCATTAGTGATCGGTCTTAATAAATGTCGCTACGTCAAATGCAAAGTTTTTCGTTTGAAATGTGACAGTTTTATGTATATTTATTTATGAAAACCCGTGACCCGTGTGGTGTCGGGTTAGAATTTCACCACCCCCTTTCTTCCCGTGGGTGTCGTAAAAGTGGACTAAGGGACCAGGGTTGAAGTGTGTTGTGGGCGATGGGCTAGCAACCTATCACTGCAATATCACATTTTGTCGATCTTTTATACCCACATTTATGCTAAAAGTGGCGCTGGAACATACGTTTCATGTGCTCTGCCTACCCCTTTTGGGAATAAAGGCGTGAATGTATGTATGTATGTTATTTATGAAAACTTTGTAGGCCTCGCTAGAATTGAGAACATTTCAAAATATGTAATGATGCCCAAGTTGAAAACCAAATTCGCTAAATATAATAAAGTAGTGTCACCTGACATGGCTGCCTCGTTTAACACTTTCACTGCCAGGGACCCGCTTAGGTATACGTAGGCGTTTTCCACTACATACGGGGAAAACTACGGGATCGTCTATGAGCGTAGCGCGTAGCGATTTTTGACAGTGAATGTGTTTAACCTCAAAGCTACACTCTGATTGTGCTGTAATTTCATGTTTTGCCAAAAGATAAAAAAAAATGTATAAACCGCGTGTGAAGTCATTACTGCGCCAGTAAAAGGTGTGTTTAGATGCCACACTGCCACCGTAATTAAGCCATCATTTAGGAACAAGACGTATTGAAATTCACTTCTTTAAAATTTGACGTTTCTGAATGAAAATTACAATTTAGGGAGACATAAAAAACGCGCGAATCTTAATTTATTTTTAATTTCACTTCAAAGATGTAGTTTTCCGATAAGTAATTGATGAGATTAAATGAATACAAGCAGTAATAAAAATGCATTTCCGAGACAAAAGTATTTTCATTATATGAACAAAATTAACACCTTAATGGTGCAACCCTATAAAAACAACCCTGAACTATGATTCATATATTGGCATCCACTTGACCAACACCTTATCAAATTTCAATACATCGTATTTACATGTCGATAAGGTTGAAATTCGTCCAAAAACTCTCAGCTGTCCAAAGGTTAACTAGACGCGACTCCTTCACCCCTAAATCGACCCCAAATCAAAAACGAAACATGAAACCTTTCCCTTCCCTGTCCCTCCATTTGCCTGGCGCCAAGTAAGAAAGAAACAAAAAGAGGTTTCAGATTTCTTTTCAAGGATTTTGTTGATGAAATAGTGAAGCCACAGAACATAATGAGAAGCCTCACTGAAATAACTCAAGGGGGAAATCACGGCACCAGTATCACTGTAAATTATTCAAAAAACATGACTGATATAGAAAATGCTGGATGTGACAAAGGTTTCAAACGGTAATTTGGTAAAAATGTCTTTACGACATTAACCAACCACTTTCGCTTTGGTAAATCTAGTCCCCACGTCAAATCTTGGGATTTGGTATTAAGAGTCCGCAGTAAGCTCGATTCTCCATACAAACGTAGTTATGCTCTCATTTAAAAACTACATGTTGGATTGTAACGAAACTTTGCATATACAATGACGTGAGGTATATCTATGTCTATAATTAGTTTAATTATGTAGCTTCCATAGTAATTAACTAGATACCATAGTAAAAAAAAATACAGCGAATTTAAGTTTTTTATACAAAACTTGTTTTTGCTGTATTTCATTTGTTTTATAAACTGGAACCATATAAACTAATTACAGACATAGGTATACCTCATGTCAATGTATATGCAAAGTTTCGTCACAATCCAACACGTGGTTTTAAAATGAGAGCGTAACTACGTTTGCATGTGAAGGTGAAATTCGGCCGAGCTTACTGCGGACTCTTAAAGAGGGTTTTTTTACAAAACTGGGAAAATGTAAACCGCATGATGATAGTTTGAATTCCGAGGAAGGACATTGTATAGTTTTTATCCCAGAAATTATTATCTAAGTGCGAGAATCCATCAAGAGTTGCGAGGCGGTGAGTGAGGAAAACGCTCTAATCGGAAGCGATGCGCGCGCACACTCAATAATGCTTAAAGTGTATTCTTTTCTTACGTCGCTTACCGCCTCGCAACCTCGCACAGGCTCTGCAGGATATTCTCCTAAAGGGGGTGAAATGGAGGCGGAAGTTTGTATAAAGGTTATTATTAACGAGTTTCACGCGGACGAAAGCTAGCAATGTTCAACCCCAAATGAATTGTGGTAACTACAGTTGCGAAGCGGAATATAGATTTTCAATTCATTTAAAATTAATTGTAGCAGCACACCATACCTCATTGATATACCAAAATGACGGCTACACGCCAACTATTTTCTGAAAGAATGTGTTTATGATATTATTTGCCTTACCTTACTTGAAAGCATGAAGGTGATTTTGACAAGGTAGGCCATAAGCTATAGCCGTTCTTGGCACCGAAGGTTCAACAAAATGCAACACCATTGGGCGTTTTTGGCATTTAAAGGGTTGAAATCCGAAAAAAAGTATCTTTTTAAAACCACTGCCACCTACATTTTCCTCGCTCAATTATCCCCAAGTGTTCCCCTCGGTTTTTTTTCACCCCCACCCCGCAAATTGGCTCGATATAATCTGATCTGTCTATCTGTGTATATGTTTCCTTTTCACAGTAAAACCGTAAAACTGATAGGAATTAAGTTAATATATGGGAGAGTATTTTTCCGAAAATCTTAACTTAAGGGGGGGAAAGAGGAGTAAAATTCTTCATTCACTGCGATAATTGTCATTGCGCCTGAGGGATGTCTAATATTATATTTGCTTTTGATTTTGATTTTGTTAGGTGTTTATCAATAAAGGCGGTTAGTATACGCGGACAAATTCGCGGGCAAAAACTAGTAATACTATAAATAACGACTTGCCACTTCTCACCACCTACATCTCCCTCGCTCAAATTGTCCCCAAGCGTTACTCGGATGTTTTTCACCCCCACCCCACAAATTGCCTCGATAAGAACTTCGCGAAACTTTATTACAGTATTTAATCTCGACGAGGAACTTCGAAATTATGAATGCAGGTTCAAATTCTGAGGTAAAAAGTTGGGTGTTTCGATACTTATCCGAACAAGATAATGGGTTATTTAGTCCCGTTTTTGTTTGTCGGCTTGTGGAGTTTTTGGATTGTTGTGACACAAGTAAGTACGTTGCTTTTGTTTTATGTTTGGCCGGTAGCTACTGTCGGTACCTTGTACTAAAAAACCGGTCAAGAGCGCAACGGATAGGGAATGCAAATCGGTTATAACCGAAACCAAAATAATCGGTTATAACCGATTATTCTGGCCAAATCGGATAACCGATTCCGGTTATTTCCGGTTATTTTTTCTATACATATATTATATGATATTTTGCCAATAACTTATAATGTCGATACTGACGGATCACATAAAATGAAGGGTTACTATATAAATAAATAAATAAAAGATCGTTTATGGCTCTTACGGCAGTTTTTTTTTTATATCTACCACTACCACCGGGTAAATCTCTCTCAATATGCGCAATCAAGGCAAACACGCTTCTCAAATGCTCAGATTGCCACAATTAACACCGGGAGCAAACAAACAAACACGAACAAACTTTTACTTCCAGGACGGACTGAAAAGCTGTCAAGCGAGGGTCTTTTCGTAAAAAACAAATCATGCCCAGGTGCCGGCAAATAACTTGCGCAGTGCGTGACGAAGGGGAGGGGCAGTTCGCAAGGCGAATTGTACGTGCGAGCTGTCCCCCCACTTCGTCCCGCGTTGCGCAAGTTATTTGCACGGCACCTGTATTAAGCTGCCTTCACACATCACAGACTTGATAGTGAAAACCGTAGTTTTCCAAAACCGTGCGTTCGTGCGTATTTCTAAATATTTATTACTTGAAAATGTGAACATTTAGAAATTGTATTTAGATGAGTATGTCATATTAACTGACATACCACTTAATGATCACGTTACAATACATTACTTGTGATATTATAAATACAAAAGTTTCGATGTTTGTTACTCAATCACGCTTAAACGGCTTTACCCGATTTGGATGAAATTTGCACGAAGATAGTTTATAGCCTGGATTAAAATACTGAATACTTTTTACCCCGGGTCTAGGCAGACGAAGCCACGGGCGGAAGCTAGTGGTTAATAAATGAAATTGAAATCCATATTTGTGCAAAACGGCCCCATCAAGGGCTTGATACCTAATTCCGCTTTCGCTCTACAAAGAACATGAAAGACAAATTCGAACCTACATCTGTAAGTCCTAAATATACACGTTAACTAGTCCCATTTCTCAGAACTAACATGCCTATTAGTTTAAGGCAAATTCCCAGCTCCCAAATGAACTCAAAGTAATAAAGTCGGGTGAAGAACGCGCCCCGCGGTCAAAGCAAACAAACCCACAAATTGTTCAGCCACTACTGCTCTGTTCGGGTACACGATTGGTGCAATGCAAGAGCGATTAGTATAATTTTTAACGCCTGACGCCAACCAGGAGTTAGTGAACCATTCATTCATTCATTCATTCAGGCATTCACTTAAGAGTCCGCAGTAAGCTCAGCCGATTTTCACCTTCCCATACAAACGTAGTTACGCTGTCATTTTAAAACTACAATACAATACAATACAAATACTCTTTACGACACACCTGGCCATAATGCAAGTTTTACTGCACGCTGCGCGTACGGTAAAACAACGGTAACGGTACAACACGGGCGGTAATTCGTAAAGCCCCAGATCGCATATTTATGGCCCTCACCTTCGGGCCATTCAAGTATTCACCGCCCTAGGTACGTAATGTACTATTATTGCACACCTCACACAAACAAAGCAGTTAAAAAGAGAAACAATACAACAACTACGTGTTGGATTGTGACGAAACTTTGCATATACATTGACATGAGGTATATATATGTCTGTAATTAGTTTATATGGTTCCAGATTATAAAACAAACGAAATACAGCAAAAACAAGTTTTGTATGAAAACTTAAATTCGCTATATTTTTTTACTATGGTATCTGAAGCTACATAAACTAATTATAGACATAGATATACCTCATGTCATTGTATATGCAAGGTTTCGTTACAATCCAACACGTAGTTTTAAAATGAGAGCGTAACTACGTTTGTATGGAGAATCCAGCTTACTGTAATCTCTGCGAGACGTGGATGCTTCTAAATAGATGGACGTATCTGATGCCATACTCCAGGAACTGGGCATCAAGCAGCTGTTTTTCCCACTGGGTTGGAAGGTCAGAAGGCAGTCGCTTTTGTAAAAATAGTGTCTATGCCAAATCTTGGGATTAGGTGTCAAAGCGGACCCTAATAACACTAGGAGGGTAATGAACATTACGTTATTTATTAATTTATTAAGCCACAACCGAAAGCTGTAAGGGCACACACTTGCGAGACATTTTACCCGACTGCCGAAGGAGAGGAGGGTTATGTTTTTCGAGCGTATGTATGTGACCTTATTGTTTGGCACGCCGTGCAGCCTAAACCGTTTGACAGATTTCAACATATGAGGTGTCGTTGGATTCCTCTTGATTGTGGGAGTGACATAGGCTATAAAATTTGAAAAAAGCTATTAGGTTTTTTGAAAAATCTTCTTATTTCACTTGTTATTGTCATAACAACTCCATAATAACACGCTATTTTGTATGCTTTGCACCACCCAAAAAGTAGAATTTAAACTGTGCGGCAGTGAGAACAACGAGGAAAAGTTGTGGCGCTTCGCGACACTGTCAACCGTTCTGTTGTGTCAGCTGCTAAAAGGCAGCGGATTTAACAGAAACGTCTATTTTGAAATGTTTGTGATGTTGGGAGCAAAAACTGTTTGAACCGGTATGCCTGCGAGCTTTACTCGTTTGAAATCGAGCCGACTGACTCTGGAGAGCGCTTTGGTTATAAGCACACATTCACTCATTCATTCTCGTGGTTTTCCTCCAACGTAGCGGAAAGCGATTACGGCGTAGGCGCCCACTAGGCGGGTTCCTGGCAATGAAACTCTGAGGTTTCGGAAATATGTTTTATCATTGTTTTGGGATGTTGTATAGACTTTTGTTTGGCGGAAAATGTTTCTTTTATTTAATTTCAAGGAAACATCATAATTAACATTACTTTTAGATCGCATACTGTTTTTCAAGCCCGAGCCAAAGGCGAGTCAGGATCAACTTCCTTTCATTACTAAGGCATATTACATGCACTTATGAATGTCAATAGACTACCGCCGGATAAATACATAAATCTCTGCAACGAGAAGAACCGGCATACAAGAAAGCGTGCACAGAAACAAGGGCGGCAAATATCGATCCCAGGCTTTCTTACCGCCTATGGTGAGCACAAAATGTCGCATCCCCCTCTGGCTAGGAAATGAGATGTTTCGCACGCGTATATAACGGGCGACAAATGCCACTTTATGGCCAGATGTGACGTAAAGTACCTTAAACTCTAGGTTTCAAGTGAACGGGACAACTCCTGTGACCATGGATTTTGTGACACATTCGAAACGTCGTTGGGACCACAGAGAGGTGAATAAATAAGTTAATTATAAGTACTCGATTAAAGCTGATTTTCCACCGGAGGGGCGAGACGAGACAAGGCGAGGCGAGAATTGAAATTCGTATGGCAAATTTTCAATGCTCGCCTCGCCTCGCCTCGTCTCATCTCGCCCCTCCGGTGGAAAATCAGCTTTAATTAGTCCCGTTTAGTAAAAATAACAGAAACAGAAAGATGTTGATTGCCACAAAAGAACCTTAAATATAGTACCTACCTACACATGGAGAATAAAAAAAGAAAAGAAAAAGAAAACTACTTATACAAAATAATTTAGGGAACTAGTCGGCAATGGGCCCCAGTCTCAGCATGTGCCGGGCAACGCGGCCCGGCACTCTCTTAGTATATGCCGGGCAACGCGGCTCGGCGCTGTCTCAGCATGTGCCGGGCAACGCGGCCCGGCTCTGTCTCAGCATGTGCCTGGCAACGCGGTCCGGCGCTGTCTCAGCGTGTGTCGGGCAACGCGGCCCGGCGCTGTCTCAGCGTGTGTCGAGCAACAGGCCCGGCGCTGTCTCAGCATAGTCAGCATGTGCCGGGCAACGCGGCCCGGCGCTGGTTTTCAGACTAGCTTGACCTCGGTCGGTAATAATGTTTGAGAATCGTCAAAGTTCAAATCAATATGTCCTTAAGATCTTCACGAGTTGAAACTACCCCCTTTTTTCACAGACACGCCTTGCCAAACTGCGACAGCAAAACACTGCTTACACAAAAAATAAAAACACAATCCGTAACTACAAACATTCGCCAATCAGACGAACAAATACTTGACAAAAAACCCGAATGCGCATTGAGCCGCCCGCGCCCCTCTCGTTTCGAGAGGCCCCGAGACCCATTTCAAAATAGTTTTTGACCTGTAAGATAGTTCCAATTTGGTTACAAGGAAGTTCCTTATTTTTTATACTGTGTGGCAAACAAGCACACGGACTGCCTGATGATAAACCTATGGACATATATTCTCCGCATGGACATCCAGCGTGCCTATTTCGCGTAAAAATGGGTATTGTTGACGTCTGTAATAAATATGTTCGGAGTTTACATATACGATGATAAGTCTACGGAAATTCTTATACAGAGGAGTCGCAAATCCGTTGTCGACCCTTTATTGTTTTCGGGATTCGTTTTGTTGACAGAAATAAATGTAGGTCTCTCACTCTTCATTATTAATTTTGTTGTTAAATAGAATTATTATTCAACGTTTACTTTCATCCACAATTATCATCCTTGTTACCAATGGCGTCACTGAAAATCAGCGTCATTAAGTGCACCACGGTTTGCTTCGCGACATTAAAGCTGATTGACGAGCTGCTCCAAATATGACGGATATGATTTCGCAGTTCTGTACCTGTCTACAACGAATTTAGCAGTTAAATAATAAGTAAAAAAGCCGCTGGCAAAACCCTATCAATTTCACGGTTTATAATACAGCCGTCCTGAAGGTCGATCCCGTATAGCAAAACGTATAGCCAAATATCACTTTTTATATGGAAAAATGACTTAAATTATTAAGATCTACCTGACCAACGCAAAAATATGATGCCACGTAACAAATTTCTAGATATTTTTTACAGAGTTTAAGGGTGTATATATCAACTTACCTACTAAATCATCAAAAAAGCCTTTAAAATCCCCGGTCAAAACACAGAAATCCAACAACCCGCATTGAAAACGAATCCCAACCAACTCCAAGAACTTCCAAAAATCCTAACTCACAAAATGTTGGCTTGTAAAGGAGAATTCTATAAAATCACCACCCTTTCACCCCTTTTAAGTATACAAAACTAACTTACCACTTAATTCCATTTCTATGTTAAATCCAAACTAAAAGCGTGTCCGACGGTCTAAAATATCATAACTGCTATCTTAAATAGATTAGGATGTAGGGGTGAGGATGACAGCAGGGCGAGTGTAAAAGCTTGGACGTTTTGCTTTTAGATTTAAATCGTGTGGAGTATTGGCAGTGCAGTGTAAGGGAGCGACCACACCGGTGCTTAACGCTGCGTATACGCGTTGACGTGTCGTATGCGTCTCGTATTCTTCATACATTTTGCTGCGTTTTACGGTGCGTTAGCGTATTTTGAGCAGCGGTGTGGTCGCACCTTAAAGTGGGTGACAGAAGTACGAGCAGCAAAATTGCCAATTTAAAATTCGCGATCTTGGCTCGATCACTCAACGCAGCGCCAAATGCCACAAGCGATCCACACCCACAGAATGCAGAAACAAAATGGCGGCTTGTGAGCAGTGACAGACCTACAAGACATAGCAGGCAAAGTTCAAACATGGATCGTCGACAAAATTACTCGGCAGCAGGCTAGTAAGGTCGTCGAGCTATAACTCCGCGAACTTACTCGCCCGTCTATTACCCCCTTAAAAAGTATCGTGTTCTAGTGTGGCACTTAGTACAGTCGACTACAAAGAGATGTATCAACTTTTTCACCTTATTGCATTGTAATAGGGTCCAGAAGTGGATACATCTCTTTTTAGTCGACTGTACGCGAAGCAAGCACATTAAAGGAGCGACCACACATACCGGTGTACGTAACGCTGCGTATAAGCGTTGACGTGGCGAATGCGTCACGTATTCTTCATACATTTTGCTGCGTTTACGGTGCGTTAGCGTATTTTGAGCAGCGGTGTGGTCGCTCCTTTAGAGAATGACAACTTTTTGTATCGATAAAGTTTTGAGACAAGAGGTGGACTGATGACCAGGTAACGTTCTTGGGAGACCGCTGGATGCGGGTGGCGCAGGACCAGTCACTTTGGCACTCTTTGAGGGAGGCCAATTTTTTCGAGCCACTGTAACCAAGCGGTAATGCACATGACTTGGAGAAAGTACAGAAAACCTTCCTGAGGTTTATGTATAAGAAACTGTACTCCCTCTACCCTTTGTTGTACCCAACCAAGTTCCTGCTAGGTTCTCTGGGCTTTAATTCTCTTGAAGTAAGGCGTAACTACAATCTTCTGGTGACCACGTGCAGTATCTTACGTGGTGACACCGACTGCCCGGATCTAGTGGCATGAGCCGTAAAACTCACTATACCTTTTGTGCCTAAAGCAGTCCTGCGACCGAGACGTCACACTCTCCTGGCAGTCCCATCAACTCGTACTGTAGCACACAGAAACTCCCCTGCTATTCGGGCACTAAAACTGTTGAACTCGCTTCTGTCACAAGCACCTGAATGTGATGTATTTGCTAGTCGATGGGCGAATGTATGTCACATTTGTCTGAGATACTGCGAGACGATGGATGTTTAAATATTATGGTTTTTTCTTTTTCTTTTTCGGTTTTTACATGTTAATAATTATAAATTGTACAGTGCTTTGGTTTCTTAATGTCAACTGTATAAATTTTGTATGATTACATAAATAAATAAAAATAAAAAATAAAATGACATCTGAAGGTAGTGGGCTCCAACCCCGGCTCGTACTTCAGGGTTTTTCAAAAACACTCAATACCGTAACAAGTTGAGACGCAGCGCAAGGGCTATATTAAATCAAACTTTATTGCACAAAAGAAACACTTATCGTACAAGAGGCGGTCATAATGCCATATTGCATTCTCTACCAATCAAACACTAAGGCAAAGTGGAAAAGATTGTGGGCAGTGCAAATAACAAATTATAAAACAATAATACGGTACAACTATATAATATATTTACACAAATATATTCATAAATAAAGTAAATTAATACAACACAAATAAATATAAACATAAATAGACAACACAAACATACTTGCAAGCGATCAAACCTATTGAATACTATAAAACTTTTCGGATCTGCCAGCAAAGAAATAACGCACAGATTTCTTAGACGAATTTGCTTAGGGTTTTCCTGATCGCGGCTTTATCCACAGTATCATGAAACCACAACCACTCTGTGTAGAGAGAATTATTGTATGTGCTGTTGCTATTTTTATCAACACTAATACAGGAAAGTCCTGTGAGATTGTACTCGTAGCCTTTGTATATAAAGCCCGACCAGATAAATAAAAAACTTCGCCATATTGCGGAAAACTACTGGAACTAATTTCTTCAACTGACAACAGTAACTTTGTCGACGTCATTAATGCCATCTGTCAATAGCTGTCAAAAAGAAGTGTCGATTGTATAGATGAATTATCGAGAACATGGAATTGCATTTGTAGTGGTTGTATCGTTTGCAACAAAAGGAGAATATTTTTTTCTTAATTTGATAAAATTACATCCCAAGAAAATGGAATAAGTAGTAGTCCTCTGTTGTTTGCTTTTAGTCGCTATCATGTTCTTCATCTGAGCTGTCACAAGTATTGATAATAAGATTGTTTGAAATTCGATCCATTTCCCCTTCCTGATATCGATATTTATAACAGTTAAAAATAATTTGCTTACTTTGACTCTCAATCGGACCAAAATTACTCACTGCCATATTTTTTGAAAATTATGTAACTTACACTTAGTCGTACAGGCTGACACAAAATTATTCCGATAATTGTGAGAATACAATAAAATCAGACGTAAAAGTATATGCACAACGTAAATAATATTCACAATTTGACACTGACATTATTTTGGTATTTACTTCTTCAATATATATAACAAACCTCTTTTTATGCTGATAGTATGAGAAAATAGAAAATTCAAATATAGAATGCCTGTAAACATACAATACTACATATGCAATTCCATGCTCTCGTTAATCTTTACGTCGTGTTTTTTAACCGACTTCAAAAAAAGGAGGAGGTTCTCAATTCGGTTGTATATATATATTTTTTTTTCAATGTTTGTTACCTCAGAACTCCGTCATTGATGAGCCGATTCATAATCTTTTTTTTTGTTGGTAAGTATACGCTTCCAGGTGGGTCCCATTTTTTTGAAAATTCAATTGGATGATGGGATCCATGAGGAATTGAGGGAACTCCTCAATTATATTAGGCACGCGTGTAGTGATTTTGGTATTTTCTATTATAACTCGTGTATTTAGATCCGGAAATCATAAATTGGTGGAGTGGAATTGATGATGAAGACCACAGATGACTTATGGAATTCCTCAATTATGTACTTAAAAGTACAAAAGTATATCACCGATTCTGATAAGATTCCGTTGAAATAGCAACTAATGAAGTGCCAAGGGTGATCCTTGTGGAATTGACGGAAGTCCTCAAATATTATCGGGTCACATACAGCGATTGGGTTTTTTCTATAATAATCAACGCATTTGGTCTCGGAAATCAGTTCATGAGGTAAATTGGAAAAGAAATGTTCTCGTGGCTTGGCGGAGTACTAAATTGAAGTCGGTTAAAACTTTGTTTTTAAAGTAAATTATCTTGGATATCGTGTATATACACACAACGTATATGTGCGTTAAAATACCCGAAAACTATTAAAACTGACTTAAGAAAAATGATATAAGAATAAGAATAAGAAAAAATAATTTACTTAAACAACCCTTGTTTTACAGCATTTTCTTCTGTCAAACTGCAAGACAGTTTGTTGGCAGAGGGACTCCCATACAAAAAAAAGATGGGTAGGCTTAAGTGTCTGCTACACGGTTGCCAACACTCCCGTCCGACCGAGCGACCTTGGTCGGCACCGACCGCTGTAGTATGAAATTTGGTTGCAAACCACTGTCTACACGGTCGGTGCGGCCCAAGGTCGCTCGGTCGGAGGGGCGTGTTGGCAACCGTGTACCACATGCTTTAGCTATTAGCTAGTTACTTTAGTTACATCATTTTGTTTTCTAATAGTACAGCTCACGTGATAACTTTACTTAGACTACATTTCCAGTTTAGATTTTATCTTTTTTAAGAAAAACTCCTTCACTTTAAACATTCTAAATGTGTTACTTTCCCTTATATCATACGGATATCATATGACGACGTATTTGTCGGAGAGAAAGTTTTAAGGATTACTCTATTTCTCTAAATAACATCACCGACCTTGTTGTGAACATGACACAAATTAGTGTTGCTATAATTATTGCTAATTTAGTGCCCCCAGAGCAGGTTTTTTATTTTCCTGGTCGGACTTTAATGGGTAATCTTCGGAACTACCGTAAAATGGGGTGAGTAGGGTTCGCGGGGAGAGTTGGGTTATGAATGGGGAGAGAAGGTATGAAAGGGGGGTGAGATGGTTTTTTAAGGCTACTGCTACAAAAATAATGTATTCCAATTTAAAATGGAGCTATAGTAATACTCATAATAAAAAAAACGATCCAACAATCTTCCAAAATCACCTTTGTATGAAAACCCATCTCACCCCAATTACGAGGGACTACGGGGTGAGGTGGGTTTTCCTGTTTATCATCAAAGTTATGAAATGGAACTACCCAAAATAAAATAAAAACTGAAATACAAACGTCCGGAACACTTATTATATACACCATTCAGTTTGTATAAGTAAAAATAAAATGTTATCGAGGTTTGAATGTCAGTTTTCACCCTACTCACCCCATTTT
This sequence comes from Epinotia bilunana, assembly GCA_947049275.1. Classification (NCBI taxonomy): domain Eukaryota; kingdom Metazoa; phylum Arthropoda; class Insecta; order Lepidoptera; family Tortricidae; genus Epinotia; species Epinotia bilunana. The sequence goes on from OX346274.1 coordinate 2,279,694, forward strand.
ACGGTACTGGACCAATTTCAAAAATTCCTTCACTTGTTCAGCGAACGAAAAAACAATAGGATGCGAGCTTCTTATAAATGTCTGCCCAAACACGTGCCTAAAACCCCGGTATGCGCATGATCCAACTAAACGGCTGCCTGGCATCGTTTTGACACCCCGCCCCCGTCCTCGCATAATGGCAATGGCACCCATTCCGTGGGGCCATTTTGCGGAGCTACTTAAACTTCTATGGTTTTTTCGTTCGCTGCTTGTGTATAGATTGGTATTTCTGGATGGACAAAGGGTATTTTTTATCCCGCGGGTTTGCCTGTTTTCTTAGCATTACGCGGAAGAAGCCGCGCTGGGAGCTACTGCTTATATTATAAATGCGAAAGTTTAGATGTTTAGATGTTTGTTTCTCAAACACACTTAAAACGGCTTAACCGATTTGGATAAAATTTTGCACGAGTATAGTTTAGAGCCTGGATAGTATAGAATAGTTTTTATATACCCCCGACGCAAAGAGAGGGGTGTTATAAGTTTAACGTGTCTGTGTATCTGTGTATCTGTCTGTGGTAATGTGGATGTGGATGGACCTATTTGAATGCGGTTTTTTATTCGAAAGTTGTGAGCCCGAGTGTTCTTAGCAAACTTTTCTAAGTTGTAGTTATCCCGGACAAAGTCGTGGGCGGAATCAGGTTCGTTTATAAACTGTAAATGACCTCTTCCTCCTTACCTGTTACATCACCATCAGTTCACCCTTGCCTATAAAAGGCCTTGTAAAAAGGTGTTTAACAAATATTATACACTCCTGCTGTACCTTGTAGCCGCTGTGTCAAGGGTGCGAACCCCAATATTTGGCTCCAACTGCTACGGATTTAAGGCGGGAAGTTTCCGAACTACACTTTAGTGGAATATGGTGCAGGATTTACTGTAGCGGGTATTTAGGAGGTTAAAATCGATTCGCAAGTGCCGCAATTATACCCGAGCACTGTATTGAGTTGGTTTTACAAGACTTATAATATTAACTCCACATCGCTGTGTCGCTTGGGTTAGGCTCGTAAAACACACTTTCCCGTAATATGCACTTTCTGTAAAGGTGCATTTTTTTAGAATGCACTGTCTCTAAAAGTTCACTTCCCGATATGTACCTACACTTTGTCAATAGGTGCACTTTCCCAGAATGTGCACTTTCGCAGAAGGTATATTTTCCCGGAAAGTACACTTTAGGAGTAGGGGTGTCCCTGTTTATAGTACTAAGGGTTTCTATGAAATAGTGCAAATGCAAACAGACGGACAGACGGACGGACGGACAAACGGACGGACAGAAAGACCGAAACTATAAGCGTTCCGTTTTTGCAATTTTGACTACGGGACCTTAAAAAGAAAATAATATTCATTTTTTACGAATACTTTTATTACTTTCTTAGTGTCTAAATAATAAATGTATACCTTTTGAGAAAGTGGCCTAAATGGGAAAGTATACATTTTGGGAAAGCGTGCGATTTGGAAAAGTGCGCTGTTTGAAAAAGTGCACATTTGGGAAAGTGTGTTTTTTGGGAGTGTACATTTTGCGGAAAGTGCACCTTTGCAGAGAGTGCACATTTCGGGAAAGTGTGTTTTACGAGCCTAACCCTGTCGTTGGTTCCTTCGTGACATTATGGGCACCAATGGGTCCTTTTTTTTGCCGATCTTTCATTGATTTGAGCATTCGTTGTGTTAACAGTTACAAATAAAATAATGTCAGCACAGCACATTCTCGCGGGAGCTCTGGCGACCTTCTTCACCACCAGGGCTGTTATTCGCTACGCGCTAAAGCGGCTCACCCCGCCGATCACCCGACACGAAACTACACCTCTAGCTACGCTTAATTAGTACGCATTGCGGTGTCAAGATATATTTGTGGGTGAGCGTTGAGGTGAGCTTAAAACAGGTTACAGAATAGGGGGGCTGGAACGCATCACCACATAGGTACAGTAGGCTTAATAAGTGCATGGACATGCTTGAACCGTATTGCCATAGTAATACGGTTCAAGAATGTCCATGCACTTATGAAGCTTTCTGTACCTCACGAGCAAATATTAGTCTTATTATGGCTGTGGCCTTCTGTTAGGAAATATCTCCAATTTCCCCAGCTGGGCAGTTCCAAATATGAGCTTGAAGATATTCCGCTGTGAACTACCTCTCTCTCAAATAAAAAATGATGTCTCTCTAATAGTATTAGATTGAAATCAAATTAAAATGTAATACGTGTGCTGTCCACATAACTATTAAATCGAGAGTGTGCGATAAAATGTAGATTTTAAATCTTGCCCCTGTTTTAGAAAGCGCTTTTTGGATGCACATAAGTATCATCCCGCGGCTTTGCCCACGACCCTGGTTGTATCCTAAAGGACTTCTTGACTGTTCGCTTAGGCACCTAATTCCAAGATTTGGCGTACGCACCAGTTTAACCCTAAAGCCATCCGACCTTCCAACCCGGCGAAAAGAACTTCTTAGGATTAGACCGGTTTCTTTACAATGTTTTCCAGCACCGAAAAGCGAGTGGTCAAATATCCAATGATATTTCGTGCAATACATTTTTAAACTACCACGCTATTATTTAACTAAAGTAGGCTTGATAGACATTTCTAACTATCTTATACCAGGTGAGGGCACCATCTGACGAATTCTCACACTAACGAGGCCCTCTAAAAACTACATCAAACATAACTCCCACGCAAAAGCATATTAAACTAAACATGCAACAAGCAAAAATCCGGTTCTAACCGGGTAAAATACGTTTAACCGGGTATGAACGTAAACTTTAAACCCCAAAAGTTATGAATCATTGACTTATGCTTTCACGCAAAAATACAGATGGGTCTAATAGTTTTAGATTTCGGGTTTTAAGGGAGGATTTATAGATTGGATTATAGGGACTTAGTATAAAACTATGAAGTTGATCGGTAGTGGTCTCTGGGTATATACGTGTTGTTAATAAAATAATAATACATTGGGTCGATGTAAGTGCCGTATTTGGGATTATGATGAAATTTATTGTGAAATGTGGGGTTTACTAGCTTTAGAGTGAACCCTTATGATTATTAAGGTATTTTTATTTTAGTAATGTAATTTCTATTATGTATTTTTAATAATGTAATTTAAATAATGCATTTTAACAATGTAATTTCTATAATTAATAAATATAGTGAGTATAATTTCTCTTAACACATAGTACATTACGTACCTAGGGCGGTGATGGATCTGGGGCTTTACGAATTACCGCCCGTGGTAAGTACACAATTCTACGTCTTCATCTGGCCACAATGCGAGTTTTACCGTACGCGCAGCGTGCAGTAAAACTCGCATTATGGCCAGGTGTGACGTAAATTGATTTTACAAATAAATGACTAGTGTGGGTATGAACTACTTAGAGTTATAAATCACAGCATGCATTAATACTTATATGATATCATTGCGGGACGTTGACGATATGGATTCAATTAAAATGCAAAACGTAAGTGCCAGATAGACCTCCAAGTGCCGATAAAAAAGCGAATTAAAAAACCTGCCATTGGTTTTTTTCTATACCAAGTCGGTGGCAAACAAGCTTACAGCCCACCTGTGTGTGTGATGGCTCTTAACACTTTTGAGGCCCGAAATCCATTAGTAGGGTTAGGGTTGCCTGCTCGTATTCAAGAGTTTTCGCAACATATCGGGAAACAATGCTTTTGCCTACACGCGTAGCACTATAACATTTTCGGCACTGAATATGTAAACACGAATATACTTTTGTATGTTGATACACTGCGTAATTGCTCCCTTATTTGCATATCTATATAATGTAAAACTTATTAAAGCTCCGTACACATTGCCCGACATAAAACTATCCATAAAAACGCAAAATTATCGTACCCCACCGTCACCTTAATAATAATTAAACACACATTATCCTAATAAAGCTGCGCTGTAGAATTCCCGATTTCCACCTGTTTCGGTGCAATGAGGGTAAATAAAGCCAGTTAAAGCCGGTCGGAACCAGCTCAAACCGGCCGAAACCAGTTTCGGCGAAGAATAATTGGACAATCCGCATTAACGTCACACGCAGTATCTGGTCAATAATAATGAAAATAACAATTCGGTTTTGTAGCTATTAAAGTCGGTGCCTTCAAACACAGGGAGTTATGGCAGTTGGTATGATAAATTGAAAATAGTTATTGGTGTCCTTTGGAGCAGTGCAATGAGAACTCGTGATATCGAATTTATAACGTCTATTTCATCACCATATAATACTTTCAACCTGCGTTACTGGCGGCCGAGCGGTAAAAAAAAGACCGGGTTGCACTCCGGGAGTGCCGGCTGAAGTGAAAACTCAATGACATTGTAACAGTTTTTCGATCAGTTCACGTGTCCGTCTTACGAATTTTCAATCTCTCGAATCTCAAGGTCACGTGACATCTTACGGCCACGTGACCTGTGGCAAGATTAACAATTTTTCTCTACCACAGAAAGTGCACAGCGCCGCTAAAGAAGTTTTCACTTCAAAAATTGCTACACGCTACGCTCATAGCCGATCCCGTGGTTTTTCTCGTACGTAGCGGAAAGTGACTGAGGAGTACGCACCCGCTAGGCGGGTTCCTGTCAGTGAAAGTGGTAAGCAAGGTTAAGCAAAGTAAAATCTGTGAGGGGTCACTAAATAAATTCTTCTGTTCTTTAGAATGCACCTTTTTGATCAATTGACTTGGTATTGTCTATTTTCTTTAAAGTGAGCCTTATTTCTTATCGTCAAAGCAAAGCTTTTGAATTTAAATAATGACACTTCGGGCGGCTTGAGAACTTCCAACAGTCACGTTACGCACTGATTTTGACAAAAATCGGCCAAGTGCGCGACTCGCGCACAAAGGGTTCCGTACCATTATCCGTTGATTGAAAGGTAAATTGCGGTTTAAAATCAAAATCAAAATCAAAATCAATTTAGCACTTTGGAAGTGTCCCTCGAGCAAACTATTCAGTTTAGAAAAAAAATATGATAGAAACCTCAATATCATTTTTGAAGACCTATCCATACATAACCCACACGTACGGTTTAATGAAAAAAAAATGATTTTTCAGTTCTAAGTATGGGGAACCCGCAAAACTTTTTTTTTTCTATTTTTCTGTGAAAATCTTAACGCGGTTCACAGAATACATCTACTTACCAAGTTTTAGCAGTATAGTTCTAATAGTTTCGGAAAAAAGAGGCTGTGACATACGGACGGACAGACAGAGAGACAGAGATGATGAATCCATAAGGGTTCCGTTTTTTGCCATTTGGCTACGGAACCGTAAAAAACCCAACTTAGTAGGAAATACAGTGTATTACCAATGTCATCAAATCATCATCCTCATCGTCCTCCTTGCGTTTTTACCGGTTGTGCCTAAACGATCCCGGGGTCCACATTGGCACCTAATCCCGCGACTGTCGCCTGACCTTCCGACTCAAGAGGAAAAACTAGACATTCTTGGGATAAGAACGGTTCGCTCACGAGGGTTTCCTTCACCGAAAAGCCACTGTTTGTTATTTATTAGGCACCAGTTTTTTTTTTTTTTTTTTTTTTATGATATAGGAGGCAAACGAGCAGTCGAATCACCTGATGGTAAGCGATAATCGACGCCCATGGACACTTACAACACCAGAAGAGTTGTAGGTGCGTTGCCGGCCTTTAAGATGGGAGAACGCTCTTTTCTTGAAGGCTTGAAGGTTATAACGGTCCGGAAATACCGCAGGCGACAGTTCATTCCAGAGTTTGGCTGTGCGAGGCAGAAAGTTTCGGGAGAAACGCACAGTTGAGGACTGCCAACCATCTACGTGGTGAGAATGGAAAAGCTGTCGCGTAGGGCGATGGCGGAAGGAAGCGGCGGGGATTAATCCGAACAATTCATCGGAACACTCCCCATTGTACATGCGGTAGAAAATGCAAAGCGAGGCTACATCTCTACGCAGTGCTAAGGGATCAAGCCGATCGGAAACACGCTGGCAGCCGACAATTCGAATCGCTCTCCGTTGAATGCGGTCTAGAGGGAGGAGTTGGTACTGAGGAGCCCCTGCCCACAGATGACAACAGTATTCCATATGTGGACGGACCTGCGCCTTATAGAGCTGTAGGCGGTGAGCCGGCGTGAAATACTGTCTCGATCTGTTGAGCACACCGAGCTTCATCGAGGCTAATTTGGCCTTACCCTCCAAGTGGCCGCGGAACTGGACTTCTTTCGAAATGTCGACGCCAGGGATTCCAATGCTGGCTGTGGCTGCTAGGGGAGTGCTCTCAAATCGTGGAGATGCCGGAAACGCTAACTTTTTTGCGGTGAATGCACAAACTTGTGTCTTCGTGGGGTTAAAACGGACTAGATTAAGTCGGCCCCATTCTGAGACTTCTTTTAGGGAAGACTCAATTTCAGACACAAGTTTGTTTCGACTCTCAATGACGTTTTCCCGAGAAATATTGGCACGGCCGGTGTAAAAGGCATCACCCGTACTATCATCCGCATAACAATGAATGCCGCTGATTTGCAACATGTCATTAATATGCAGGAGGAACAGCGTGGGTGATAGCACACAGCCTTGGGGGACACCAGCATTTACAGACATGGAGTCAGAGCATTCACCGTCGACTACGACTTTGGTGACTTTGGGACTACGAGCAGTGGTGTCCCACTGCTTTGCAAAGGCCTCCTTCTCCGGTTCCAGACTTCTGGCCTTTACTTTAAAACCCGCCATCGCTGGCGAGGTCTGCCGCGTCTCCGTTTTGAGCCGCCGGGCAATGGCAGCCGTGTTCACTGTTAAAAGATATCAAATGATATTTCGATCATCAGTTTTTGATAAAACCCAGTGGTACGACCCGGGGTTTGAGCCCGCGACCTCAAGACTGAAAATCGCATGCCTTACCACTCGGCTACCTATGTTATCTGAAATTAACGACAACACTTGTCCACAGGAGAACCACCAATCCGGTCACGTTACGCCCGCTTGGTGGTCCTGGTGCCCCCAGAGCCTCCGAAGATACTGCAGGGCTCCAGTCTCGTGGCTGTTGAGGATAGAGAGATCAATTTGGAGTGTGTGTCGACTGGAGGGAAGCCTGCTGCTGAGGTAAGCATTTAAAATACTTACATTACTGACCATTCAGTGGTAATTGGATGAAGGCCTTCATTTCATTTACGCTGGCCAGGCGGGAAAAAATTATCTGACACATTTTCTAAATAATTCACCTTATTTTTACCTTGCCTACCTACTATTGAAGTAGTAGTTACATGGTATAAAAATCGGCCAAGTGCGTGTAGGGCCACGCGCAGTGTAGGGTTCCGTAGTTGCCTGTCTGTATTTTTTACATCGACACGCGCCAAGTAAATGGTGCGGTTGCGTCGGCCGAATTTGTACGAAAGCTGGCCTTTTAAGTTGGTCGACTATTACTCGGTAACTAGTTATACCTACGTAGCCGTAATAGTTTTCGTTTTAAATTCATTTTATAATGTACTACTGCCCCGAATTTTTTCACATCCCCAATAGTAGCCATTTAGCCGCGGGGGGGAGGGACATGACTCGAACAAAAATTAGGGCTTTAAACGAATCACTGAATTGAAAAAAAAACCATAACATTTTTGAACAAGCTGTCCAAGGATACCCCACAATATGGGTTTAACGGGAAAAAAAACCACTTTAGGTGCAGGCAATTATCTATTCTGTGGTGCAGGGTAGAAAAGAAGAAGATTTTATTTCAGTATTTAGTAGTTTTTTTAGTATTTATTAGTATTTATACTAATTTTACTAACTTTTTTAGTATTTATACTAATAATAAATCAACTCGTCAACAATTTATTTATTTCAATTTTAAATGTAATATTTTAATGTAATCTTCTAATGACTATTATGACTTGTAATTATGTTACCAATAAACTTTCATATTAATTTATTGAAATTCATATATTTTTCTCAATCTGTTTCCAACAAAGGCAGATAAATATTTGTATGACCCTAGTTGAAAACAATACGTATTAAACTAATTCACTTTTGTAATGGTGCCAATAGACGTTAAACTAAAAAATCCACCTACGAATGACACTTTTATATATAATATATGTACCATCGTTAAGTCTATTTTCAGCATTCGCCTACCTTCATGACATGATTATCCACACTATACACTGTATTGAGACCGCTTAGCGTCAGCTTAGTTTTTCAACGCCGTCCATATCATCATCATCATCATCATATCAGTCGAAAGACGTCCACTGCTGGACATAGGCCTCCCTCAAAAAGTGCCAAAGTGACCGGTCCTGCGCCACCCGCATCCAGCGGACTCCAGCAACCTTTACCAGGTCATCGGTCCACCTTGCGGGGGGCCTACCCACGCCGCGCCTTCCGGTACGTGGAAAACTTAAGTGTGGCAGCGGGCGGGGCACATAGCACGTAGAACCGATGGCCGTTGGGGCGGAAAGGTTCTCAAAGAGTGACGTCCATATAAATAATGACATTTCCTTAGATAACGTGGGTGGATCACGAAGGTGGAGTCTTGGCGCAGGGTGTGACGTCCACGACGGAACAGATGTCGGATGGGAGCAGACATACAACCAGGTAGTGTGAACTTCCATCATTATTTAACCACTGAAGCCGAGTGGTAAGGCGCTCGACTTTCAAACAGGAAGTCACGGGTTCCAACACCGGCTCTTACCACTTAGGTATTTCAAAGAATCTATGTATAACGCGCGCAGATAAAGAATGGATCTGAAAATGGCGTCCGCTCACACACATAAAACACACACACATAAGTGTGAGTATAGACAGCGATAGGGTGGTGAGCGAGATAGCATGCGAGCGGACGCCATTTTCAGATCCATTATCTGCGCGCGTTATACGAAATATTATTTGATATTTAAGAGTGGCTTATCGGTGAAGGAAAACATGGTAAGAAAACCGGTCTAATCCCAATAAGGTCTATTTTTCTGTCAGGGTTGGGAGGTCAGATGGCAGACGCTTTCGTAAAACTTGTGCCAGATCTAGGTGCCAGCGGACCTCGGGTTCCTTTGAGCACTTGCCGGGGAAAACGCTAGGAAGATCATGATTAGTATTATGGGTGTTTTTATAACACGATTGGGGCAATTAAGCATGAAGTAAGCCTCTTGGTAACCCAAACACGCCAAAGCGTCACAATAGGGGTGTGGACTTAAAAATTATATATCCAAATAAAGAAGGCAAAAAAACATCCCTAGTGATGAAAATCCCATTCAGATATCTCAAAGAATTACGAAGCTACAACCGTTTTAATATTGCTTGTTAGAAAGAGAAAACGCAAACAGTGTGCGAAGCTACCGGGGGGCCGCGTCGACGGCGGCGCCGCACGCAGCACGTTTCCGTCTGTAGTGACGTCATAATCTACAAGCGTCATCGTTTCATAAGAAGTTACGTTCTGCAAAAAAGGGACAGAACCTACCCCTTCTTAAAACTTTGGACACATAACTTCGTGATTATTTAACGTTTTGCGTTGATTTTTTCTCCATTTGACTTAATTTTTAGCCCTTTTTCGAGAAAATTTGACATTATTGATTATTTTATTAAGTGTCTACACCCTTATTGCGTTGCCCTTTATTGATTTAAGTAAGGAATTAACTGTGTTAAGAGCTAGAGATCCCTTACTCAGGCGACAGAGTCACGATTCTCTGCACTGCCGTGTCATGACAAACTGATGTATAGTTTAGATTATTTGAACTGAGCTCATGAATAGCCATTGTACTGAACTCATGAATAGCCTTTGTTTGCCTTTTTTCCTTTGTAAAAAAATGTTGCCGCCACGTAAAATGTTCATTGAATAATTAACTATCTTCTTAAACAATAGATTCCAAATTAGCTACCAGATAAAATACCACACACAGCGCCTTGTACGTGGCTCGCTGGGAGCGGGTTTTTTACCATTTGGTCCATTTTGAATCTATTGAATAAGACGATAGAGTTCATTATACAATGAACATTTTATGTGGCGCTAACCTTTTTCTTGCAAAAAATGGCACGCGACCACACAGTATTGTTGGACTTAAATGCTATTGTTCTGAAGATAAGAAGATCAGTCCAGTTCAGAAAATCTCAACTATAACTATAGTTATTGGTAACACCGTTCTACGGTATTTACGGTAAAATCTTCTTATTTATAAGAAACATGAAGTGCCCAAAACACGTAACTCAAACTTTTGTTTCTGATGTTTTGACTAACTACTGTATCCCCAAGTGCCTGAGATGGTCTAACGATCATCAGTGTTAAGTAACCTTCATGCTCATAAAATAAGTGTGCCAATCTGCTGTATCTTGCAGTTACATGAGTTGGACGCTCACCTACGTTCTACCCCGCTACTGCTGCAGTATGGAACCAACTTAGGAGAGCCGGAAAACTTTGGCACTATATTTATGTTTTGCGATGACTTTATTTAAAGTTTCTCATTTGAAAATGTCTTCCAGATCGGTCCTTCGTCTTCGCCCGAGGAGATTCCACCACAACCAGACGTTCACCTGCCAAGCGCAGAATACCGCTGACAGGGCATACAGAGCTGCCTCCATCAGGCTACAGGTCAGTTTATCTGTATTATTGAACGATCGAGCGAAGCGTACGAAGCTCTCCGTTTCGGTTTGGGCCAAAAATATCTCGTCTCCTTTACAGGTCTCATCTGTCTATCGATTCTCGTGAAATTTAGTAAACATAGGGTTACCCCTGTGTTCACTAAATTTCACAAACGTCACAGTGATTACTCACGTAACGTTTCAAACGCGCGTTCCATTTAAAATGTGACATTCAGATCTACCTAACGTATGTACAATACCGTTAATTAATACCGTTGATTTTGACATTCGACTTGTGATACTGCGTCCTCTTAATATATCTCCTGCAGTAATTGAATGGTTTCGTAGTTATTTAAACGGAGCCACGTATCTTTTCAATCGGGAATTACTAAACACAACTAAATGATATGACACACTGTCGTTATATAAGCCTATTGTTACGGACACGGTAAACCGTTTCAAATGGTTATCGTCTTAAATAGGGTGTAGAAGAGTTCGAAATGCAACCGCTTACTTAGGTTAACACTATTGAAAGCAATAGTGTTAACCCTTTCCGCTGGTTTTTGTCGCCGTGTGTTAAATATCGTCATAAGTCCAAAATTTTGAGCGTAGAGATTGTACAGTGTACACACGATAAAAGTTAGCCGGTAAGCCTAGTGTGGTTAGTGACGCAACCTACGGAGCGGATGGTCCTGAGTTCGAATCCCGGTAAAGGTAAATATTGTGTGACGTGCATTTATGGCATAAACACTTATCGGTTCTTCAATCCTTTATCTCCATATCCACTAGAGTTTTTTTTTATAATTAATATATTTTTTATGATTTATTCAAACATGGTGCAAGAAAGCTCTGTTTTTGATATTAGTATGTTGTTTATGCACTTGTATATATGAAATCTACATATAAATGTTCCTTATTGACGTCTCTAATAACCCACGAGAGATTTTTATGTTGAACTCATTATCACAAAAGTTACGTCCAAAAAACTGATTTATTGGCATGAAATTGCCAACGTTTAATGCCATATATATCCCGAAAACTGTAGGTTTTGAAGTAAATATGAAATACTATTTCGGTAAACCTCGTTGTTGTTAATACGATAAGCCATAAAAACACGCAAAAACCGACAGTTGCAGGTCGAAGGTCATTGAGGGCTAGGAGCACCTTAAGGATTTTTGTTTTGTTTTTTATAAACGCTTACCCGAATGAAATCTATCAGTTTGGTTAAATCTTTCGTTTGGGTAAGTCGATGATATGCTTGCTGAATTGATTCCTTTAGGTTAAGTATTTGGTTGGTAACGGGTTCCTGTCCCCAAGTCTTAAAGTCAGTAATTACTAAAATAATCAACCACCCTCTCTTTCTCGTCACGGGATCTTTATTTCTATAACCGCCCCCTGAAAATGAGATAATTTGATAAGGAGATTAGCCCAGCGTTCATTTTATGGGCGAAGTTAACGCTTTCGTATCCTGGCTTACATAATTTTTGTATAAAGGTGGGGGAAAAATTAAAATTTGTGCCATACAACGTTCGCTAAATGTCTTCTTTCGTTTTTAAAACGGTTTTATCGTTGTGAAGAACGTTGGCTTGCTTTAATTATTATTGTGTTTTTGAGTTGGTTCATACTGTTTTATTTTAACGGTTACAGAAGATACAGGGGTAACTTATCATCAGTGTTAATTAGTAAGCTTTTAAAGGTAAAGTCCAACATTGTCATGGGACTTTGTAAAATTAATATATTATGTTTGACCTACTAGGTACCTAATAGGGAAGCAACTCTTAATTTCGTTCATTCAGTCATTTATGTGTTAATGAATATGCTCGAAAGCCGGCTAATCCGCGGGATGAAATAGATCAATAATAATTTATTCTTTACTCAAGGTAAACATCGTTATAGCCTAAAATTATTTATTGAAATCCAATGAGTAAGTTCTAGTAATTATCCTTTGCATGCAAACGTAAAACTTACAGATTACTATCGACAACACAGCTAACTGACCATCGGTGCACCTTAAGTGCATTGTAATAAGGTTCTATATAAACACAGGATGGTCAGTTAACATCAGTGTTGTCGTTTGTACAAACCATGCCTCCTCTTTATAATATAGTGAAAGCATCTACGTATTGCACTAGGTTTTTATTATACGTCTACTATGCATGGTCTCGCAAGTGAAGCTGGGCCGCGCATGTTTTGCAATCCGTCGGCTCGCTAACACCGCTTCTCGTGGCGTAGTATTATCGTGCTATTTCGCGACCGTCCACAGTCTCCTTACCTACGGCGTGGAGCTGTGGGCGCGAGCAGCGGACGCCGAGCGAGCCTTCAGAATGCAAAAGCGCGCTGTACGCGCTATACTGAGCGTACCCGAGGATATGTCATGCAGAGGACTTTTTAAAGAAAATAAATATCATGCCCCTTCCCTGTGAACTCATCTACCACGTAGCTCTCTTCACATACATTAACTTGGATGTGTTTCGTCCGCGAGGCGTCAACGCATCCCGCATGATGCGCAGCAACAAGCTCGCGCACCTCAGAGCCTGCGCAAGTCAGAGCGGTCGGTGTACATCATGGGTCCGTCGGTCTATAACATACTGTCAGATAATATTAAAAAAGACGCAACTTCCACGGTGGCATTTAAGTTGAGATTGCGTAAGTGGCTTCTCGACCATACTTTTTATTCCATAGACGAGTTTTACGAGCTCCCTACTCAGTGAATCATAAAAATACCCATATATCGTAACTAGTATAAAATGTAATTAATGAATAGATAATGACGAAATGAATTTAATGATGCATAATGTACCAACGAATTAAGTATGCGTATCTATGTAAAAATCTTGACATGTAACTTGGTGTTATTAATAAAGTATTTGTATTTGTATTTATTTGAGCATATATATATGAAGAAAAATTGAGGCTAAATGCTTTTAGGTTAGAAAACGTTCCCATAATACTGTTACATAAACTGTGTTTCATCTATTGTACAAGAAATCTGGTTCGGAGTACGGACTCGGAGTGCACTGGTTATCTTTATGATCATCTGAATAGAATCAAAAGAATCCCGAGTGATCAAAATGTTAAACAAATGAACTTGATTTTAGATTAAATAAAAATGCAGGTAGAACACGATTTCTCTGTCTGTATATGTAAAACTAAGTGCCCACACGCCTCCTTCCGTGTACTTCAAAAATCCCAGGCGAAGTTACGGGATAAAATACAGCATAATATACATCCTGAAAGTCCATTATATACCGGTGAATAAGTTTTTAAGAGAAGGTGAGAAATAGTAGTTCCGGAGACTACCCCCACATACAAACTTACAAACTCGTAAGTGTTTCCTTTTTATTTTTGGTGCAAAAAATCTACGCATGAGCATTTTCGCTAGTGGGCGAATATTCAGCGTTTTTAAGGCGTTTCTTTTTCATCATTGTCGTAGACAGCAAATACTATTAAAAAATACGAGTATCAGAGTCTACTTTTGATGAAGATGTTAGCCAATACCAGTACTGAATCTTTTTTGATTAAAGGTCCTGCGGTACGTTTTACCTCTGATGAAATAATCTTGAGCCGACAATGACGTTAAAACCGAGCGGTTCCAACGCTCGGAGATTCGCCCTATTGCTTTTCATGTTAGCTGTCGTATTGTTACAGTTGTGTAAAAATATGGGTGCATACAAATTACTCATAAATATGTCCCATCGCTCTTATGTCAGCGTATTAAGGTTTCGGTACATATTTATGAGAGGATTAAATCTACACATATTTGTGCACTTGACTGTACCTGGTTGAATCAACAAACATTATCTTTTTTCAATAAGGGACTCAGCAGAAAAACACAGAAGTAGGTACGAATCGGAAAATCCTCCATGATCTGCTGATATACAAAATTTTCGCCACTTCGGCGTCACAAAATTAAAGCTTTTTATACTTCTCTTAGTTTCACTTTTCCACCTACACGCCCACTTTAACCTGGTCTCCCCTGTCCCGACAATGTAACATTTACCCTTTAAAACGGGGGTAATAGAATACGTTTGGTGGGTCAGCTTATATTTGGCAGTCCGGAAAATCGAATCTGCGAGTTTCTACGGGTGGGCGAGATTGTGGGTAGGTAGTTTTTTTGTTTCGGCCGTTTTCTTTCGTTTATTGGTTGGCTTAGGGCTTTTAGGGATAAATTATGGCATGCGTGTAAATTAAATGTGCTCGTAATTAAAGTGCGTAAAGGTTTACGTAAGAAAGAAGGAAAAATATAAAATGGTACGATTGCGCTTCTAAGGGTTATTAATTACGTATACTATTGCATAGTTTTTCCAAGTCGATTTAACGTGTTTTGTGATAGACTTTTTTTTTATGTACTGATAGATTAAATGGAAGGCGGAGATCAAGTTATCCTTGGCTTTCAGATGATACAAATTTAAAGAAAAATAGCAGTTATCCGTGTCCATACTAATAATTATAAATGCGAAAGTGTGTCTGTCTGTTTGTTACCTCTTCATGCTTAAACCGCTAAACCGATTGAGATGAAATTTCATATGCATATAGCTTGAATCCCGGGGAAGGATATATGGTAGTTTTTATCCCGGAAATCATCCCCTGAGGGGGTGAAATGGGGGATGAAAGTTTGTATCGAGCTACGATATAAACGAGTTCCACGCGGACGGAGTCGCGGGCAGAAGCTAGTAATGAAATAAAGTAAAGCTTTACATAGGGTCAGAGGGGACGAACTGCTTCATAAGCCAGACCGACAAGAGTTTATTAACTACTAGCTTCCGCCCGCGACTTCGTCCGCGTGGACCCGGGATAAAAACTAATTTTAATCCAGGCTATAAACTATCTTCGTGCAAAATTTCATTCAAATCGGTTCAGCCGTTTAAGCGTGATTGAGTAACAAACATCCAAACATCTAAACTTTCGCATTTATAATATTAGTAGGGTTAAAGTTTTGATGATAATCGGAGCGCAGTTTAAATTATTGAGATTATGATGTAGTTATCAACCACATTGTACAGTCGAGGTCAAAGATATGTTTACACTTTTGACCTCGACTGTACGTCACGGCGGGTAACGGTGCATGGAGCATAAGGCTGCATGAAAACGCGCACTTTTTATACATATTTTTTACTCACGAGTGTTGTATTCTGTATTGTAGTTTTATTGATTTTTGTACGATGGAAATAAAGTAAAATTGCAAGCGAACGTTTTTTTATATGCTCTAAGTACTTTTGTATGTTAAATTTAACATTGCGGGCCCTGTTGGTCCTTAGGAGGCCGCTAGAAGGTGGAACTATTCCACGGCTTGTAGTGAGCTCTTGACACAAACCCCAAATTAGTCATGCGCAAAAAATAAAAGATTGATATGCATCATTCGCTCGCTGTGAAGTATATCACTCGTTTAGTTCACTAGTTCAATTCAGTTCAGTAGCTCTATGGGTGCATCTACATCAGTTCATATAGATAGATAGATTAGATTGAGTATATCATATCAGTCAGAACGCGTGTCTTTCAATGAACTATTGAGTTACTTGCCGTATTTTAAATTAAAATAACATTAAATCACTCGTATCATCGAATCGAATCATATTCAATGATCAATAGGCAGAATTAACTACCAATTTTCTAAATTATATACTGAAGTATTGAAGTATATGAATCCGAGCTGAACTAGTGAACGAAAAAGTGACACCAAGTGAAGTACTTCATTTGAATCACTCATTCGCGAACTACTCATGACTACCCCAAATACGCACGGATTGACAGCAGTGTCAAACAGTTTTGTTTTTCTAATGATGTGCTTAACTTCATTACCTGATAAAAAAAAACAGAAATGGAACACCCGCGTTACTTACTCAACAAGGACCCTCTATCGTCGGCTTTTCGTAATTCGACAAGTACGGCTTCGTCTAGACAGCAAGCTCCATTGGACGCGGATTACCGTCCTTGTGAACGCTTTCAATATTCAATACTTGAATTAAAAATGGCAACTCCATTCAATTTGATTCGAGAATAGGTTTCTCCCAAAAAAACTACTGTTATTGCCTACATTTTACACTTATTTTTAGGGATCCAATTTAGCCATAGGGTTCGAAACCCGGCTTAAAAAAAACACATTAGTCCGACATAAAACTTAGTGTGCTAGGGGGTCAGATGCTGGAATATACGTTTCATGTGCTCTGCCTACCCCTTTTGGGAATAAAGGCGTGAAAGTATGTATGTATGTACATCAGATGGTAGATCATTAAGGATAGTGGATAACAAGTATTCCCACCTTCGTTTTCCATATATATTGGTACATTTTGGTAAAACATATAGTGGCAAGTATACAAATTTTCTGAGATTTTAATAATTTAATATCGTTTAATATGAATGCATTTCATAGTGTCTTTTCGGTGAAGGAAAACATCGTGAGGTAACCGGTTGAATCCTAATGAGGTCGACTTTTCTCTCTGAGTTTAAAGAAGATTACAAAGTAGACCCCGGGCTTCTTTAGGGCACAACCGGGAATAAACGCTAGAAGGATGATGGTGACTTTTTTGGCATTCATTAAATCGTTGACAGGGTACGATGGGTTTATCTTATGTAGTTTTGGTTCCTATGACTACCTCCCGGCGTCATCACCAGACCGGCTCTATGGTTCCACATTATTGCATCATTACGCAAGTATACCCAATTTGAGCCCAACGGAACACCCAAAAAGTGATTTTAATTTAGCTTCCAGACCAAAACAAACACTGCAAATAAATAAACTAAGTAGGTATTTTAAAATAAAAAATGCTCGAATTAAATGGTCAGGACAAGGGCGGACCGTGGTAATGGCGTACCAGTCTAATTTTTAACGAAATAAATAAAATCAGTCGATTAATGAAATGTGCAGGTACAAGCTGTTAAATTTCTTTTAAAGTCTGTTGAAAATGAAGATCAGGACAATTTATTCGAGCAACAGCCGTGCCAGACACGTTAAATTTGACAGTTAAATTACTAACTATGTTACCTTTTACGACTTCTCTTATCCAATTTCCTTTGCTCGAGTCGATTTAAATTTGATATCTCTCAATGTTTTACTGCTGAAACTCAGGTGTTGGCAATTAAGATATTAGAAGATATATTATAATACTAGCTTCCGCCCGCGACTTCGTCCGCGCGGACCCGGGATAAAAACTATCCTAAATTTTGATCCAGGCTATAAACTATCTTCGTGCAAAATTTCATTCAAATCGGTTCAGCTGTTTAAGCGTGATTGAGTAACAAACATCTAAACATCGAAACTTTCGCATTTATAATATTAGTAGGATGTATTTTTGTTGCCTTTTTAAACTTATTCTAAATATTTGTTTGCTTTGAAAAATAAAGATAATTGAACATTCATTGTTCACATTAAATTTTGATAACCATCTTAAAAACTAATTACAAAGTGGCAAAATCAAGGGGCAAAGTTGGACTATATTGCTGTCTATCATACATTTTTTTAATTTTATTCTCACTTTGACTTACTAGTGCAATTATGTTTTCTTCTCACACAAGTCCAGCAAGAACAATTATTTGATCTAGATTTCTGCAAAAGAGGTTCGGAAACGACAAGTTATCCCAGATCTCAAATGGGAACAATTTCAAACACAACGTACGATGGTGAACTGTTTAAAAGAGTTTATTTCAAAGGAACAGACAACTTGTTGAACGTAGTTTTGTAGATGCACTGAACACCGAGTGCTGAGTAATATATAGACATTTTGTTTATTTTTATTGTATTTATAATTCAATATAATTGTTCTAAAATGAAATACCAAGAAGTAAAGACGAGAGCCCAAGATAGACTAGAATGGAGAATGCTGCAACGACAGAGGGCCAGGCCTCTTAATATTGATGATGATGAGAGTGAAGAAAGAAAGAAAGAAAGAAGACATTTATTCACTACACAAAAGACACAGTGAGAGAGTGCGTCTACGTTCACTCTAAAAATAAATAATTTGCTAATACTTTTTGATAATTCAGATGGTGTTGCCAAATAATTGTAATGGAAAGGTAGTAATGGACCATGTACGCACCTACACATCGATTTTTTCACAAACATTGCTCTTTGGAGCTTTATCCACGGATACGCGAGTAACTTTCCAATTTTAAAAATGGGAATCACGTTCTAATTGTTTGGTCGAATCCTAAATACAAGTCATTGGTTCGACGTTACGTACGGTTTGCATAAAAGCTAAGTAAAATCTTAGGCATTTGTTTAAGACCCGATCAGATGGCGTTGACGGCTTTCAGAGAACAGTGTTAAATATATAGGTGTCAATAAAAAATTAAAATAATAATAATAATAATTTCAGATTATTATTACAATATCCATATAATGTTAGTAAGTCTTAATCTAAGTTAGTTAATATGTGCATAGACACGTAATAATAATATGTTAGTATGTGCATAATATTATGAAGAAGTAATTTTCTGACCCTGTAGGTTTTTTTTATATGTTACTAGCTTCCGTCCGCGACTTCGTCCGCGTGGACCCGGGATAAAAACTATCTTATATTTTAATCCAGATTATAAACTATCTACGTGCAAAATTTCATTCAAATCGGTTCAGCCGTTTAAGCGTGATTGAGTAACAAACATCCAAACATCTAAACTTTTTTTTTTTTTTTTTTTTTATGATATAGGAGGCAAACGAGCAGTCGAATCACCTGATGGTAAGCGATAATCGACGCCCATGGACACTTACAATACCAGAAGAGTTGTAGGTGCGTTGCCGGCCTTTAAGATGAGAGTTCGCATTTATAATTATTAGTAGGATGGTCGCTGGATTTTATTCTGTGGGTCTACGTATTTTTTGTGATACGGTAAAAAATTGCGACTTGATGACTTGCGCTTCCGGCAATTCAATCAACAAAAATATAATGTATTCCAAGATAACTAAGTACTCTACATCATTTTATAATTTAAATTATTCATTCATTTATTCTTCATAAACATAGTTTTACATGTATGGTCTATCTCAGAAAAATGTTGTTCCATTTAAGACAAAATGGGCCAAGGGGGCCTTTAAACTTGTACCCAAGATTTTTTCATTTTCATTTAAATCTTAATTGTTAGTGTAAACTGGCGTTCCATTCAATTTAAGAGGATTTTTTCTAAAATCTGCATCATTTTCATTTCCCATATTACCAGAAAAAATAGTGTCGATGTTAAAGGTGACTGTGTCTCAAAACTATGCTCCTTCTGTCCTTATTAACATCTTCCGACGTAAACTTATTAACACCTTCCGACGTGAACTTATTAACACCTTCCGACGTAAACTTATTAACACCTTCCGACGTAAACTTTGCAATATCCCTATCATCCCATCTAAAGCAGGAATATGAAGACATAACGTCGTACAATATTGTATTTGGGTGCCGACAGTACCTTGTCAGGATTACGGGCACTTTTCTCCCTTGAAAGGGAAACGTTATGAATATTAAGAGCGGGTTCCAGCAACGGCTACCACATAACCGTTAGAGATACAGATCTGGGGCGCTGTTATAGTCTTTAAGCAAACTGGAATGTAGCCGATTATAAATAAGCCTTTGCCCGCGACTTTGTCTGAATATATTTTTATTCGCTTTCACCACTTACTTGTTTGGCTACCAGAGTTGCCAACTTTGCACAGCCCCAAATAATTGTGACAACAGTGGGAGTGGACCCCAACCAATGTATTGGCGGTTTTGAAATATAAAAAAGTTGGTTACTATTTTTATTTCCGGAATAAAGTTAACGGATGACGGATTTTTACTATCTGTACACAATCTAATTACTCCAGGAAAAATACGGTTTTGATAAACATTAATATATACTTAATAGCATTTTTTTGATATTTTATTTTAAAACGTTATTCTAAGATGCTTTATTCAAGAATCCAACAAACTTCCCGCCCGGAAGTAATTATATAGATTTAAATGAACCATTGTCTATTTTTGTATATTTTTTCTTGAATATTATAGACCAAATGTGAATGAACCAAAATAAAGATAAACACATTTACTTATTCATATTTTTCTGACTTTTTAGAAGATCGTTAATTTATCATTTTTTGATTTCTGAAATTTTGTTGGATTTTGTCTCGAGGTAACTATCTAATTGATAATATATCCGTTACATAGAAGAAACCTGCTATTATAAATTATTTCCAAAACTGTATTTTTTTTCCATACAATTTATCAGTTAATTGACTGGACTAAATAGCAAATATGCTATTCAACTTCCCAAAGGCGTATTATCAGTTAGTGTAAGGCCTGAGTGGACGCAGAGCGGGGCGTGCAGCGTCCATATAAAAGAAATCCAATTTATATGGACGCTCGACGCCCCGCTCCGAGCGGGGCGTCCACTCAGGTCTTACACTACGGCATATTATATTATATTATAGGCATATATGTATAGTTAGTCACTTCCATATAAAGTTTTACTTACCTCTTCAGATATGATAAAATAAGGGATGATTCACGGAACAAAAGCTATATAATGTCCTTTCCAGGGTTGGAGACTATCTTTGTACAAAATTACATCTACATCGGTTCAGCAATTTAAGTGAGAAAAAGTTAAAGACAAGCAGTTACATTCGCATATTAGTAGTCATATGGACAAATGTTCGGAGACAATGTGGTTCAAATCATCAATATAAACCTCCATACTTGTATAGAAACACAAGTACGTACTTGAGTAATTGAATAAATTATGATTGGAACATCTTTTGTTTACAAGTAATGAAATATCCTTTGTTCAAGACAACGAAAAGAAAAGAACATACGTAATGTTATTACGAGGGTTATGCCAAAAGAAATTAGATACTCAAAAGTTACAGAGTTTATTCTTTGTTACAGTTATTTATGTTTTCTAAGTATTCACCGTGAACACGTATACACTTTTCCATCCGTCTAACTAAACCACTTGGAAAATACTGATGACCACTCTTCTTTGGACACCTCTGAAATTTCATAATTATACGCAGCCAGGGCATCTTCCTTGTTCTCAAATAGCTTTCATTTTAATTTTTCTTAATTTATTGGAAAAAGGTAAAAATCACGGGGTGCTAAATCACGAGAATATGGCGGGTGGGGCAAAATAGTAACGTTTTTTGAACTGAGTTTTTAAACCTTTTTTAAAGTCATAATAAATCATAACACGAAAATCAAGTTGAGTGAGCTTGTTGCGGCAAATTCCCCCTAAACTCAACCAGAAAAAAAATAATGATACTAAGATTTTCCGAGTGTTCTATTTTTGAATTTGTAAGCAAATAACCAGCCTTTACTATGGTGTAGAACTTGCCAGTATCAATCAAATGACCATGGAGTATCTCACTTCTTTTGGCATGACCCTCGTATCATATCATTAACACAAAATCCAACTGATTTGTCTGGCTGACGGTCCCGCTACTAAACGAGCTATCACAATATCGAAGAAAAGCCTTTTCTCCGAAAGGAGTTTAAAATGTATTCCTATTTATTATTTTTTTGAGGAAATTATCGGAGTTTGACAGCATTATGGTTTCAAATATCAGACATAATTATTGGAAAATTTTATCCTTAAGAATTTTTAAAAGCAATTCAGTGAAACGAGTTTCTAAAGGTTCTTATAAACTGTGTAACTTTGGCCGATTTTCTATTTCTGTGTAGTTTATAAGGCTGCTTATATAATTCTAAGTAGGTAACTTTGCCCACATTTCAATATGTTTTGTTTTCTGAACGGAAATTAGTCATTGACATTTGCTCATTAGAGCATTACTCAATAATGCTTTGTTCCCATTAACTAAACTGTCTGTCTAAGGATATTAATATATTTTGCCAACACTCAAAAAGTCTGAATCTCATAAAAAAATCGTTTTGTTTTATGATCTGACTGAAGTTGATGGTCCTAAGTCTAACTCATACTCAATTGAACACTTAAATAATTTCGTGAAAGGTTAGGTAGTTTTATATGAATTTTATTGGAATTATGAGGATTCCAATAAAACTCAAATAAAACTACATAACCAACATAAATCCTACACAAATCACTTAACCCGTCATCTGCCTCACTCGTATAAAATTAAAGGATTAAAACTATCCCTAAACTTGCTTAAGCCGAAGCCACAATCCACTTAACATTCTAACTAATCCAGCTAAAACGAGAAACTATAATTTAAGGGGCTACTTTTTCAACTTCTCCCGCTTCTCCCGCAAATTGCAACGAACGCAAGAAAACTCGTGGGAACAACTATAGCATATTATGTCCATTCAGAAAGCCAATTCTATGCACAGGCACAGAATACGTAATAGTACTACGTACAGAAGGTTCACTGTTAAGAAATTCCCTGTTTAGGTACGCCAAACGTGCCTAAATGTGGCCATCTTTTTCTATCGCGTACAACGCGCTCTTTCGGAGGCGGAGCCTTAAAGCTAGGGTTGCCGCCAGCTCGACGTATTGATATTATGACTGTACTTGTATCTACCTATGAAATTTTTGCCAATTATGGCTCTTCATTCATTGAAATTTTTTAAATTGAGCGTGAACAATGTTTTAATCCAAACTAAATTGATAGATACCTATGCAAATATAGAATTCAATGTTCATCTGAAGTCTTTACCTAAGTATATTGTTTGCATCGCGATTAATTTAATAGGGTAAGAGTACAGTTATAAAAGAATGATACGTTTGAATACCTAGCTGTTAATTTTTTTAAGTATGTTAAGAATAGAAACGTTTCGCCCTTCTTCTTTAAGTTGGTAGTAATTTACCTACTACCTTGGGGACAAAAGATTTAAAGGTATCGAGTAGGTACCTGCTTCGGTATCCTTCTCCGACCGTCTGGTAGTCGAGCAGCAAGAAAAACGAATGTTCCAAATTTTTGTTGTTATTCTTACAACCCGCTGCGATACCTTTAGCTTTTTTGGTTTAGGCATATTTACGAAACGAATGACGATGCAAAGCGCGAACGCGTGCGTTCCGTAGCGGCGCACGGTAACCACTAATGCCTAGAGACGGCCTGCCGGCATGGACTTTTAGCGGCACAACGAAATCTCAGAGTAAACCGCCCCTGGCACAGATTAACGATTTTTTGAAATCTGTTAATGAGTTTAGGGATTACCCCCTAACATATAAACTTACCTTAGTACGAATTCTCCTCTTTATAATATCAGGAGGTATAGATTGAGTGAGTCTATTGGTGGCCGTGCTGTTAAAATGCGGTTGTGAGTTCGAATCAAGAATTGATCGACCAGCTGAAGCTGCCTCAATTGAGATACATAAATTTCACAGAAGCAGGTATTTTTTTTATTTGACGCAGCGGCAAACCAATTTTTAAACAAAAAGAAATGGTGGTTGAATTACAAAACCTCAATTTATTGTGTGCAAACGAAACATTTCGATATACAGCAGAATTTTCGTTTGGGTGCAATATTTGTTAAACTGTGTATTTTAGAGTAACCCCCTTAACCGAAGCCAACCACAATACATTTCACGTTCTCGCTAATTCCGCCAGAGCTCGAATCGACTCTTTTTAAACACATAAACACTAGCTTTGTGGAACTAACATCTGCGTCCCAACAGCAGTACAGACTATAGTTATATTATTCTTCAGATCTAATTTTTTATTACTGTGGCACATGCACTTTAAAGTTATAAAAACAGTGTATAATATGTAATAAAAAAAATCAGTAATGGATTATTGTAGACATTACTCAAAATCGCGTCATGTGTGATTTATATAGATTCATACCAAAGGGCTAGTTCCCAATCTTTTTAGATAAGATAAGATGAGCGTTTCTCAAAAAAAAATGCCACTACATTTTTTCGGAGATTTTCTGCAACTTTTATGTTATTTCTACTCAAAATCACGATGTCTTTCCATCCCAATAGGAGAAAAAAGGTGTCCCAAAATGTTCATACATTTTTGAAGTTTCCTATTGTGTTACCACCATACAAAGTGTATGGTAAATGGTAACACAATAGGAAAAATATCTTTGGGACAGTTTTTTGTCCTACCAGGGTCGAAAGAGCTCCTGATTCTGAGTGATAAAATTCCTGGAAGTACAATTAATAATAGTGGCATTTTTTTTGAGAAACGCTTAGATAAGATAATATAAGATAATTCTTTATTAACGCCACAATAAACGATTACACAAAACATATCAATGCAACAACAAGTGACGCTAAAAGGAGCCCCACTCAGCATATTGCCACGACAAGCCGTGGCGCTGATTTTCAGTAGGGCCCTAGCTAAAAAACTACTATACTATAATTAAATCTAAAACTAGACGGATGACGAATCAACTAAACGATTAACCAAACTTTTCAAACATACCGTCATGTTGCTAGTTTCCGGCCACTACCCAACCAATTACACGGGAAAAAAAGGATCAAAAAAGTACAAAGGAAAAGGAGATTACATGTAGGTATTGAATAATGATCAACAGGTAAGAATTTTTTAACGCTTTTATTAAACTGGCACTCTAAGGAGCTAAGTTAGCGTAGTGGTTCCCGCGGCTGTCAAGCGGCGGTCGTGGGTTCGAATCCCAGCTCGTACCAATGAGTATTTCGGAACTTATGTACGGAATATTTACAGTTAGCTTTTCGGTGAAGGAAAATATCGTGAAGAATCCGGTCTAATCCCAATAAGGTCTAGTTTTCTAGTGCTGCTGTGTGTTCTAGTGCTTCTGCTAAATCTTGGGTTAAGGTGTCAAAGCGGACCCGGGGCTCCAAGAGCACAACCGGGAATAACACTAGGTGAATGATGATGATTAAACTGGCACTCACATTTGAGTGCCTAAGTTGTCTTCCGAAATTACGAACCATTTTTCAACCAAATATCGGTATCTGAATGTAAATTCAAAGAATGCGATATTATAATATAACTACTAACTAGCTGACCTGAGGATGAAGATAGAAGATAGCCGTTGTAATTTCTAAACTACACAAGAAACACGTCTTTTTTGGGCTCATTGGCACTCCCACTAAGTCAGTTTATGCAGTCATCAATTACTCGTTTAGGGGTTCACAAAAAGGGTGCAAAAATCACAGTAAGCAATAGAAGCTTGTTTGTAGCAAAAAATTTAAAATTGATATAAACATATTTTATGATCATTCAAACCAGGTTTTAGAACTTGCAATAAAGAATCTCGTTTGTGTAGAATTGCGAATAGTAACGCTTTTGTATGCCGAGCATACTTATCGCTAAGCAAAAATGAATAAACATTAGAAACTTGCGACTAAAACTAATAGGGGTAGCGGTCCAACTGGAGTTATTTTATTACAGTACAGTTGTTTACTCTGCGGACGCGGGAAATTCATGATTATGACGTGATTATGTTGTTACCTACACATTGCCACTAAAATACTGAACTGACACTTGTTACACGTAGAAAATGTACGTACAATGTACATATCAGCCGAAAGACGTCCACTGCTGGACATAGGCCTCCCCCAAAGAGTGCCAAAGTGACCGGTCCTGCGCCACCCGCATCCAGCTGACTCCAGTAACCTTTACCAGGTCATCACCTTGCGGGGGGCCTACCAACGCCGCGCCTTCGTGTCGCCACTCGAGAACCTTTCCGCCCCAACGGCCACCGGTTCTACGTGCTATGTGCCCCGCCCGCTGCCACTTAAGTTTAGCGATTCGGAGGGCTATATCGGTTACCTTGGTTCTGCCTGCCTATTGGCTACAGTAATTTAATCAGCGAAGAAAAAAGTATCTTTAGTAAAAATGAAAACCACCTTTGAATCCCGTCGTGTGGCCCTTGATTTCAAACGGTACGAGCTTAAAACCCGACCTGCGGCGATCGGCTATAATTTTGTTAATGGTGCTCACGTGCCTGTTTTGTGCACTCGGGTTTTCGTAAATAAGATCGTCTACGTGAGCCACACCGGACCACACGAACGACAACAACGCCGGAGTTGAAGGAGTCGCCGTGGCCGAAATCGGTCAGGAGAATATATACACGGTGTTCCCGGGAATTTCCGTTAACTTCGGCATATTGCAGAGTACATTCACAGAAACAAATAAGCATAATTATTACATAAGGTAAGGTGGGGGAAGATTGAATGGTTTTTTGATGAGTTGGATAGTGTTGTGGTAAAACCATTGTAAAATAAAAAACTATTGACTTCCTTTCAATTGTATAAATTGGAAGTTATGAGCAAGGACTATATTTTTCTAAGCTGTCGACAAAACTCGGCTACGCCTATTCTACCGTATGAAGATAATAAAATAAAATATATTTTTGTCTTAAAATACACGGGTTAAGATGGAATGGTCGAGGGGTAAGATTGACATAGTATCTAAAAGCTTTTGAATGAATGCAAACGGTTACTGTTGCTCGTTATTCTATAGAATTCCTTACGCCTAACAGATACAGATGATTTTTGTTTAAATATTCCTGATAGGTAACGAAAAAACTGCATTTAAAAAAAAAAATATTTTACTCTTACCCCGCTTTACAGGGAGAAGGACAGTGGTACTCAAACTTTTTATTAAATATTCTTCGTATAAAAAACCAAACATATGTTTTTATATTAAGAAGATCATTATGAATATACGTTTAAGACTTATATGAGTACCGAAATAAACAAATTTATACTTATATAATTACCTCCCTATTCAAAAAAATTAAAAGTTTACTACTTACACGAGTACCTAAATAAACAGATATATAGATTTATACTTACAGCCCCACTCATAAATTGTATAAGCTTAGGACTTATATGAGTACCTAAACCAGCAGATATACATAATATATGTCCCTGGGCGACAATAATGGTCGCCAAGGGACTTTTACTGTACTTAACAGGTTTAATCTATACTTCTTAGTTACTATTTACATATCTTATCGTCATTAGGTCAGTAAATAAACCTTACGTTAAGTATTTTTTTTAATGCAAAGTTTGAGAATATGTCTGTTTTTCTATGACTTTCAAAAAGGGGGAAGATTGAAACATTACTATTTCAATGTTACCCCATCGAAATTGGCTGGGTAAAGATGGAAACTTCTCGTAAATCTCAATATATGATTAATAGCTACACCTAGCACTAGTAAATAAAATAAAAATCTCAAATAACGCATAAATAGTCAATCCGAACATTTATTCTCCGCTTATTGATCAAGTTATGAAACACGGGGTAAGATTGAAAATCGACGAATTCACCACGAAATGCTGACCTTCACAAAACAGCACAACACACGCGTCTACTTACTCCAAGCGGTCACTGGCGACTGAGCGGCGGATCTTAACAAAATGGCGGCTTAAAGGATGATACCAGCACTAAAAAAAATTAACCAAATAGGGAGTTATGTGAGACTTTTAGTCTTTCCCCTTTTTTTATCTTCCCCCACCTTACCTTACTTGAGAAAAAATCTATTAACAGTGGTTAAAACTGCAAATCTGATTAAATTAAAATATTGAATATCTTGATAACAGTAAGAGTAAGATATTACTGTCTTGGAGAAATTAATTTTATTTGATCTAACCTATGCCCCCTTACAATTAACGGAAATTGACAAAAACACGTAGTATGCATGGACTGCAGCCATTTTACATTCACCGCAGGGTGAAAATATGTGACAGGTTTGAGGTGGATCATCATCAGAGGCTCTAGTATGTTTTACCGAAACAAAACGTTACGACCGCGTTTGCGTTTAGCTGTCAAATCCCATACAAATTGAGGGTAAAACGCAATCGCGATCGTAAAGTTTAGTTTCGGTAAAACTTATACTAGAGCCTCTGCTCACACAATTATGGGTCACATGTGTCTGTGAGTTACGAAATGCTCTTCTTTTTGTACTTGTGCGCTACCTGACACGTTATTTAAATTAGTTTTTTGAGTAGATGCATGCATGCAATATCTGGATTACAATATTTGTATGCCGAACGGCAAAACATAGCGATACCTACCCAGAATTAATGTAACACCCTTACAACCTATGTTTACAAATAAACATTTTGAATTTGAATTTGTATTTGTTCTAATAAGGGAGAGACGGATAGTGCGAGAAAAATCGAGAGAACTCGCGAGCCGTCGCGTGATTTATTTATTTATAATAATATTTATTTACACAGCATTACAGTTGTAACTTAAACAATGCACTGGTAAACATAGGTACATAAAAGAAACTATAATTTATATTGGAACACTGGATTGCCTGCTATTCATCATCTCGCAAAACTTTAAACATGCACAACGGACAGGCGCCCATCGCCATGCAAATAAGTCGCAGTGATAACCGTGCAGGGGAGACAAACGGTATACAGTTGTGTGCATAAATGTACTCATCAATTTTTTATCGTCTGCTTTAAAGCGCCTTCCAGACAATTTGTGGGTAGCAGGGAAACATTGGTAAAAAAGTAGTGGTCAGACCCCGTAGCATGGACGGCCGTATCACATGATAAGTGATAAGATAGAGCGTCCGTCACTGGCTGACACCGTTCAATAGAACGAGACCTACGGAATAATATGCTTTTTCTACCAGGAATTTATACAAACTCTTTTGACAGTCTGATAAATCATATAGTCTTGTTATTTTTTTACGTAATTTATTATACATTTTTGGTGCCATTCCAAAAATACTTTTGCAAAGAAGAGCAGTTTTGAATGGCTCTGTATAAATTTTATCCTTCTGCCTACAGCTGTTAAAAGCGGAAAATTGGCTGATGTTGCTGTTGACATATATTCCTACCTCGTATATGTCAAGGCATGGAAGCGTTAATATGTTGAGCTTAATAAAATGAGTTCTACAGGTTTCTGTTGGTGCCATTCCACATACCGATCGTAAACATTTTTTTTGTGCCCTGAATGCCATTTCACGGTCTGTGGAATTATCCCAGAATATGACGCCATATCTCAAAGTCGAAGTTACATAAGCATGATATGCAGTTAATACTGACGACTTATTCACTCTTTTGCTTAGGTTATATTATAATGCATAAGAAAATCTGCTAAGTTTTTTACACACAATGTCAATATGATTATTCCATGTCAACTTACTATCTAAATGTAATCCTAAAAATTTCGTAATCTCAGTTACGTCAATTTTATGTTCTTTATATTCGACAGTAATATTTGGAGAGAAGACATAGAACAAGAGGTATAGTGCGAGAAAAATCGAGAGTATGTCGCGACCGTCCCATGATAGACGTGCTGAAGCAGCGACGTATCTCCATATCTCTTTTCACAATCAGCAAAGCAAAGTCAATTAACGATTCGAACCGAGAACCACTCGGCCATTTTGCAATAAAATACTGCAAATTTAAATGGTATCCCAAAATCCATTGAATCTGCTCTTATAACTCAATTTGCAACTTTGCCACAACAAAATCGGTTTAGGTTTAACTGAGTGGAGGGGCCATTTTGGAGCGCCGGCCCGAGACGAAACTGGCCGAACTATGTAATTAGATTAATACGGCGGTACGATTGTAACTCGTGCAGTTTACAGCAGCAACTCGGTTTCACAGCCGGGTTTCATTTGGGCAGTGGCAACTTTGCCCGATATTAATTTAATTTGAATTAAATGTTTTATATTATTTGATTATTTTATAATATGACGTTAAAATGTTTCATGGATAATCATGAATAAGGCATTATTATAACAAAATTATTTCTCATTATAACTATTATTATAAGGCAAATATTAACCGAAACACGTAAAAAAGCGTAATATTCAAAGTTGCGACCTTCCGCCAGAATAGGTTAATGTATATGTATGTAACTACATACCATGTTCCTGAGTCATGGATGTTTTCTTATTTATTTATCTATATAAGTATGTATTATCGTCGTCTAGTACGCATACTACTAGCATAGCAGCACTTATTTCGGATGTCACGTGGACGGGGTCTGTGTAAATAACCTCAGCTACGCGGATGACATGGTGCTGTTGAGCCCCTCAGTAGGTGCACTTCAGCGACTGGTGTATATATGTGAGACGTATGCCGGTGCCCATGGGCTAAAGTATAATACTTTAAAAAGTGAGCTACTTCAATTTAAAGGGTCGAACAGCCTGCCAGCGGGACGGTAGCGGGGCTTGACGAGCGCGTGATGCGCGCGGGACGGCCGGTCACACAGAGCACGCGCGCATCGCGCCATCAACCAGCCAGCAACGCGCGCGCGTCCCGCGCGCCTCGCGCTGGCCTCGCGCCATTTACCAGCCAGCATTACAGACGCACCGCACGCTCCGCTGTCTGGCGTCACACTGACGCGCCGCGCACCGCACCCGTCGCGGGCGCGCGGCGGGAGGCTGGCGGGGCGCGACAGAAGCGGGGCGCGTTGCCGACGGGGCGCAGCCTGTTTGACCGTGCTAGCCGTTTTTAGGGAAATATCGCGCTGCTCGCCCGCGACGGTGCTGTGTGTTCGACCCTTAAAGCTGGTAAAAAATCATATAAAATGACAGCCGTCACGCTTTGCGGTACCGCCTTAAAAGTGGTACAGAAGTTTAAGTACCTACCTGCTACTGGGTATCGGAAAGTATGTCAGATAACGATGACATAGAGAGGGAACGTAGGGCGTTGTGTGTTCGTTGTAACATGCTGGCCCGCAGATTTGCACGCTGTGGTAATGAAGTAAAGCTAACGCTTTTCAAAGCTTATTGTCAAACATTCTACACGTGCAATCTGTGGTCCAGTTTTACGCAGCGGGCATATGCTCTGCGTGTGCAATACAATAACGCGTTTAGAGTGCTGTTTGGCCTGCCGCGTTACTGCAGCGCATCGACAATGTTTGCCGAGGCGCGCACCGATAGCTTCGACGCAATAATAAGAAAGCGGTGCGCGTCTCTACAGAACCGTCTTTGCCACAGCTCAAACAGCATTCTGAACGTGCTGGCGCAGCGCTGGGACTCGCCGCTGCTCGCGCGCTGCGTGCGGCTGCACGCGCCTGTAGTTGCCGCGCCACGCCGCTATTAACCCGCCACCGTTATTTAGTTTAAGTTTAGTTTTAGTAATTATTTTGATTGTCACTAACATAGCATATTAGTTTCATTGTTACTAACATTTTATATGGATAACTATCCGAAATAATTTTTTTGAATTTGAATAGTACATACAAGCTTTGCTTAGTTTGAGACTAGGTCGATTATGTAAGATTGTCCCCAAATACATAATCATAATTAGTTTGTTACCTAAGGTTTATTGACCACTTTTTAGTGTGGAAGGGCGGTGTCTCCTGACACAAGCAAAATTACTTGCATAATAGGAGTGTTGACTATTGTTAAATTTTTTAAGAACCTAAAGGAATATTTTTCATTATAAAAATGTATTGCATATTTATTATTATTATTTATTCATCATCATCATTAATTTAAGAGTTATCCTCTTGTCGGTGGAGTATTTTCCATTATTTATTAAGACAGGTAAAAACACAGAAAAAACAGGTTAAATCGGTACAAATGCCAACTAAACCACGTTGCAAATCCCCTCTTCCAGTTGACCCTTGAGCAATGGAGTGGTTACCTAATCAATGTTAACCAACTATTTGCCGGAAATATGGAGCATTAACCACCACCTTTTAGCTCTTTGGGGTAGGCCTACGTCCAGCAGGGTATGTCTTTCGGCTGATATGAATGAATGAATGAATTAAACAATTTATGTCGTTAAAGAATCTTTATTCTCATAAGAATTACAATAAGTAGGCGTTTATTCAATATAAACATAATATTATTATAGTATACAGGTATAAACAGTTTTTACAGAATGATATAGTGTTCCTAATATTTTTAGCCTTCATGGGCATGTGAAAATTATAACAAATAAAACTGTCTAATAGAATTTAACACAAATAGAAAGTCCAAGTCAAATTAAATAATATGTCAAGTCAATGGAAATCAGTAAGTAAGTATTTTATAATATACAATTTAAAGCATTCAAATCAAGTTAAGACTATGTCATTTAAATATTATACATTTCATCATTGTTAGTCATTATTAAAATTTAAATAAGAGTGCAAAAATAGGTCACAATAAAAATTTGCTGTGGAATAACCTAACAAAAAGAAATTATAAATTATCATCTTAATTACAACAAAATTGGTGGTCCAAATATTCCCTGACAGTATAAAGACCGAGGGCACATAATAATTTCAATAGTTTTGTTTTAAACTCATGGTCAGATAAAGATTACAATGATGCCGGTATGGGCGCTTTTGTTTCTAAGGGCTAGTTGGTTATTTTCTGGCAATGCTAGACAATATCTTCTCTGCGATCTAGTAGTTTCTATCCATTATGTTAAAAAGCTTTAAGTGTTTCTTGAGAAAATTTGCTGTTTCAAAGATATAAAGGCAAGGGAGGGAAAGTAAATTACGTTTACAAAGTGCTCCTTTATATGAGCCAACATGAACACGGGAAGCCCTCCATGCCCACACGGCGGGGCGGGTCGGGGGGCGGCTGTGCGGGAATGGATTTCGGGCCAATATTCCCACACACGTGCGAGAATGAGATTTCATGACAATTCAAATTTCACTTTTTATGTATAATTTTTAATTTCTTCGCATGATGCATTGTAAAATGTTGTATGATACGCGTGCGGATTGGTAATTCACAATTCGTGTCGATCAAAAACACTCCCAGACGGTCGTGTTTTTGGTCATCGTCACTCGTTGGGAATTACCTACTTTCCGCACTTGTATCATAAATAGCTATTTTTAATCAAGGGTCTATATGGTTCTCGTTAATTAATACCACACAGGGTCCGGACGCATTTTTTATGGGCTATGAACGCACGATCAGCAACAACAGAGTTTCCCCACATGAGGGTTCCATATCTAAGGATGGGCATGATATACGCATGGTATGTCGTTAGGGCAGTTTGTGAAGAAACAGTTTGTTAGAGACGCCATAGAGCAAAAATAAATTCATTAACTTTTTTGCGAACAACGTCAACGTGTTCCTTCCAATTGCAATGCGCGTCTAGGGCAAGAAATGTCATACTTTTTACTTCTTCAACGGTGTCGGCGTTTTGTTTGATCTGAATGTGATGTATTTTCGACTTGAGTGATTTAAATTGAATAGGATCGTAACTTAACGTCGCGTAGACCTTCATTAATGTCACTTTTTTATACAACGACGGTAGCAAACAAGCGTACGGCCCGGATGGTAAGCGGACAGCTCAGCCTATAGACGCATGCAACTCCAAAGGAGTTACATGGGCGTTGCCGACTCTCGATATGTTTGAGGATTCGCCGTGTTGACGGCTGAAGGAAAAAATTCTCGCTCTCAACACAACGCATCCTCAGGAGCTCTGGCGACTTTCAAACGTTTCCACACCACATAATATACGATGATGATGAAATTGATGAAGTAGCTCAAACTATGAGACTTCGTCACAACTTAAATTCGTTTCGTTTTCACTTTTTTTTTAATACAACGTCGGTGGCAAACAAGTGTACCGTGTAAGTGGCCCGCCTGATGGTAAGCGGAAACCGCAGCCTATAGACGCATGCAACTCCAAAGGAGTAACGCTACCCAGCATACTACCCCAGGATACCAGCATACTAGCTCTATTTTAGTTATTTCAATATGAAAGCGGAATATACATAATATACCTAATTTATATGTCTATCACCGATGTAATAATAAAACTGACCAAAAGGGCCTCTACGTGTTGGCTCAGTTGGTACTTTGTAGGTACCAGCTCCACGCACGCCTCCCAAAGGTCCGGGACGTCATTGGCCCGTGAGCGGGAAAAACTGACCATACATTTTTGTTACAGGTTCAATATGCTCCAAAAGTACGTGTTTTTATCAAATCCGGAGCAGCCAGCGGAAGAATACAGGAAGGGGATACCTTAGCTGTGGGTGAGTTCATGGGCCAATTCTGGCACATATTTTTCCTTGGTCTGATTGGTTATTCCCGTCTGCTCCCACCAAAGTTGTTACCATTGGTAACGGATGCCGATTTTCCTAGACAGTTCCCAGCAGCTACAGTAACCTAGTGGTTCAGGCATGCGGCTGTCAAGCGGCGGTCGTGGGTTCGAATCCCGGGTCGTACCAATGAGTTTTTCGGAACTTATGTACGGAATATTTACCGTTAGCTTTTCGGTGAAGGAAAACATCGTGCGGAAACCGGTCTATTCCTAATAAGGTCTAGTTTTCCCTCTGGATTGGAAGGTCAGATGGCAGTCGCTTTCGTAAGACTAGTGCCTAGGCCATTGGGATTAGGTGTCAAAGCGGACCCCGGGCTCCTTTAGGGGCACAACCGGGAACAACGCTAGGAGGATGATGAGTTCCCAGCAGCTACCGCTAAACTGTTGATGGTAATTTCCGTGGGTGGTAATAGCTAGAATATACCCGTTCTGATGATGGGGCTGGAACGTGAAGCTCTTCATTGGCTAATAGGAAGTAAACCCTCGAATGCGCTTTACGAACTTTGTCACAAAACGGACAACTTTATTTTTAGTACATACTAAAAAAATATGTATTTAAATATACTAGCGACCCGCCGAAGGTCTAGTTTTCCCTCTGGGTTGGAAGGTCAGATGGCAGTCGCTTTCGTAAAACTAGTGCCTATGCCAAATCTTGGGATTAGGTGTCAAAGCGGACCCCGGGCTCCTTTAGGGGCACAACCGGGAACAACGCTAGGAGGAGGAGAAGCGACCCGCCCCGTCTTCGCACGGGTGCTATATTATTCATATAAACTTTCCTCTTGAATCACTCTATCTATAAAAAAAGACCGCATCAAAATCCATTGCGTAGTTTTAGAGATCTTAGCATACATAGGGACAAACAGCGGGAAGCGACTTTATTTTATACTATGTAGTGATGTATGATATTATATTTATTATTTAAGTCTCATATCGATATTTGTTCCAGGCTGCCAAGCGAGTGCTAACCCTAACAACCTGACATACAGGTGGTTTCTCAACAACGAACAAATTGCTGGCGCTGTGAGAAATGAACTGGTAAGGCTTTTACAATTCACTTGCTCTGAAAGTACGCCTTTATTTGGGTCAACATAAACACGGGAAGCCCTCCATGCCTGCACGGCGGGGCGTGCCGGGGGGCGGTCGTGCGGGAATGATTTCGGGCCAATATTCCCACACACGTGCGAGAATGAGATTTGAGGACAATTCAAATATT
This sequence comes from Epinotia bilunana, assembly GCA_947049275.1. Classification (NCBI taxonomy): domain Eukaryota; kingdom Metazoa; phylum Arthropoda; class Insecta; order Lepidoptera; family Tortricidae; genus Epinotia; species Epinotia bilunana. Next base: position 2,315,282 of record OX346274.1, read on the forward strand.
ACCTTTTATGTATATTTTTTAATTTCCTCGCATGATGCATTGTAAAATGTTGTATGATACACGTGCGGATTGGTAATTCCCAACTCGTGTCGATCCTCTCTCCCTCACGGTCGTGTTTTTGGTCATCGTCACTCGTTGGGAATTACCTACTTTCCGCACTTGTATCATAAATAACTATTTTACTCCTATATGTCTGTTACATCGTAATTTCCAAACAGATGAATAAATTTGAGTGTGGTTTAATTAGAGTGGAGGTTTTGTCTGTAGAGATGGTTCTTACTCTTAGCTGTGATTGTTGTATGCATGTATACAGGGTGTTTCGGAACTCAACGATAAAGTTTTTTTTTCATTACTGGCATACCTGGTACCGGGTGAGAGGCCAAGGTATACCAGGTTATCGTTGAGTTCCGGGACACCCTGTAGAAGTAAATGCTTTATTGGCACAAGAAACAGGTAAAAATAGAGACAAAATAGGTTCAATCGGTACAAAGGCGAACTATCACTGTAAGGTATCTCTTAGCCACTCACTTGCTTTCGGATTTTAAAAAAGGTAGCCTAAATTGCTTTCAATTTTTCTTTATCAAAGAAGTCCATACTTCACTTGGCAACAACAGTTGCCACCATCAGTTTAGGGGTGCGCGTAATTGGCAACTGTGGTTAACACAAGCAAGTGAGTGGTTAGTTAACCTTTGAGTGATTGAATGGAGATCAGGAGGTCGGTGACGTAACGCATTGTACGTACGTTACGTAGATCTAAATGTCAATTTTTATATGGACAAATAAAAGTAAAAGTAAAAGTAAAAGTATTTTTATTGCCACAACATTACATGATCTTGAATTACACTAACTAATATAAAAATAAAATAAAATAAAATAACAGGAAATGGAAAAACAAATTGAGGCAATGGGCCCCAGTCTCAGCATGTGCTGGGCAAGCGAGTATGCCCAGCGCTGATTTTCAGACTGGTCCCTTGTTACATACTATTATTATTGTATAAATGACAGTTGGATCTACCTAACGCGCTTTCAAAACGTTACGTGATTACCCCTCAAGAACAAAAAGATAGACACTAAAACGTACACCTACAGTATATTTATGTAGTACTTTTCGGTTTTCTGACACTCTTAAACTAGGAGCTTCCTATAATTAGTCACGTCGTCAACGTAAATGTAATTTTTCTCGTTCTTGGATTACAAATGTCAATGTGAGAGATAAAACAAACAAATAACATAGCGACGTAAATAAAAAGTTTTACGGACAATTTGTAAAGTCACTATAAAACAGATTATAAGACCTCTTAATAATACTTTCTCTTCAACAAAAACTTTGTGGCCTGTCCTGAAGGCAAACTATATAACCGCCCATAAAACGCCAGTTTACTACAACGACCGTAATTTACCACTAGGTATGCCTTGTAAATTTCCATTACGAAAATATTATGCGGCTTAAAATAAACCACAATTTATACAGCTCCCAGACACCCCTCACAGCATCTCATCTGCAAAGCAAGGCATGTCGGTAAAGGTGAAATACAGCCTCGCAAGTTTTGAATTTGTGGTACTTAAGAGTCCGCAGTAAGCTCGATTCTCCATACAAACGTAGTTACGCTCTCATTTAAAAACTACGTGTTGGATTGAACGAAACTATGCATATAAAATGACATGAGGTATATCTATGTCTATAATTAGTTTATGTAGCTTCAGATACCAAAGTAAAAGAAAATACAGCGAATTTAAGTTTTTCATACAAAACTTGTTTTTGCTGTATTTCATTTGTTTTATAAACTGGATCCATATAAACTAATTACAGACATAGATATACCTCATGTCAATGTATATGCAAAGTTTCGTCACAATCCAACACGTGGTTTTAAAATGAGAGCGTAACTACGTTTGTATGTGAAGGTGAAATTCGGCCGAGCTTACTGCGGACTCTTAATATTGCTTTAAAATGCTAGCTTGCTCTATTTATTAACCGACTTAAAAAATAAAGAAGGAGGTTCTCAATTCGGTTGTTTTTTTTTTTTTTTTTTTAATTGTACGCGACACCAACAGAGTACATGTAAACAGTCTTAAGTTTACTTATACTTGGGTTTACTTGCACTCCAATTACGGGAGAACACATCTTTCACAGTTAATAATAATCATCCATAATTTAAGCTGGTTATTCTTATGGGGCTTCTAAACGGGCATTTTTACGGCAACGTGTGGCCGGCAAGTATGTGCATCTTGCTCTAGCGTACAAAGTAAGTGTAAGACAGCAATGGTTGCCGGCCAGAAATTGCCGGAAAATGTGGCCCGTTTAGAAGCCCCATTCAACAATCATAACGCTTAAAAAGCTAAGCTATGGGGCTAATCATAGAGAAGATTGGATATGAATTTTAAATAAACCTTAACACGTAGTCATATAGGTAAAAAGGTCTTGTATTTTCGAATATGCTTTTGTTTTGCTTGTGTTTCAAATTAAAAATATTGAATGTCTGGGAAGACGCCTGTGGCCAGGCGTGGGATGTAGATAATGATACTAAATGTCTATTTGAACAGGTCACAATATATAATATGAGGAGGGCTTTTCTTAAACCTGTCAAAACCTAATCATAAACCTGAAGGGTAGAGACCATACTGAGCTATATGTCTAAACAATAGCAAACACGATATGAATGCTACCCATAAATACGTGACCATGTACTCGCATTCACACCAAGAATTACAGCCGATCTCGTGGCTTTTCTCGTATGTAGCGAAAAGTTACTACGGCGTAGGCGCCCGCTAAGCGGGTTCCTGGCATTGAAAGTGTTAATGAGTCACTAGGGGGTGTAGACACCAAATAAAATAACCAATAATGTTGAATTTTCTCAAAAAAGGATTAAAAATATTGTCAAATGGAGAGAAAAGTACCCTTTCCGCAAAACGCACCTTCATATGAAACGATTGTCATTTACTATGACGCTCGCAGATCGTAACGTCACGATTTGCTAGCGTTTTCTCTCTCTAAAGGTGGTTTTCCACCGGCGAGGCGAGGCGGGGCGTGGATGCGCGCGAGCTCAGTGCAAATAGGTAGTAGTAAGTCCCATACGAATTTCAATTCTCGCCCATCCACGCCCCGCCTCGCCGGTGGAAAACCACCTTGACAAGCAATATTAAAACGGTTGCAGCTTCGTAATTCTTTGAGATATCTGAATGGGATTTCCGTCACTAGGCATATTTGTTTGCCTTCTTTCTTTTGGAGTAATAAAACATTTTGAGTTTACTCTAGTATTATTGGTAGCCAAGTGGCAAACAAATTATAATTGCGAACAAAGCGAATGTAGCTCCATTTTAGCTTTGTCCAAAATTCTTTTGTCATGTCTCTGAATTATCGTAAGATTTTGCGAACAGGTTCAATAATTGTATAGATATTTTTTTGTCGATTCAGTTTTTCGAAATGTCAAATGAATAAAAAAAAACCGGCTCGCGTGTTTTGCTGCTACCAGAGCTAGTATAATTGTTTGCTACCTTGCAAAAGCTATCAAAATATATTTTCACTGAATAAACAACGTAAATAAAAAGTGTGGGCGAAGTAATGAACATGTTGTAATAAAAACTAAGAGCCACTTTAAATAAAATTTCTCACGTACGGTAAAGGCCAGGATAAAGCTACAACTTTAAAATTTCCCTTCTTGGCACACCAAAAACCTGCAATATGCATTTTACATAAGCCACGACTCATACGCTGCGATGTCATGATATAAATATTTTTTGATATTAAAATTCTTGCCGTGTAGCGTTTGAAAAATTGTTTTAAGTATACACGCCTGGATTGTAATACACAGATAGTGGAGTGGAATTAAAATTTAATCAGTTTTAGTTACTTGATTATAATGAAACGGGTGACTCACGTCTTATATATAGGTCGAATGTCGCTCGACATAGTTCGAATCGATTCGCGATTCTTAATCATGAGCGTTCGCGGCGCCTGCACGTCGATCACTCGAATGTTTTATTTTTATATAGATATCCAATATTAGAGGCACTTAAGCTGTTTTAAGTTTAAATTATTAGTGGAAATAGAGTATTGACTCAACTAATTGGTAAGCTCGCAAGGCCATAATATGGCATGTGGGTTCAAGTTAATTCTGTTCATTTGTATTTTAAAAATGGCGGTTTCTTTGTTTCAGATATTGCCAAATATTTCGAGAAAATTCAACGAGGCGACAGTCAAATGCGAGGTACACAATCCTGTCGGCAAAAGCGGCGATACCAAGTCATTAGAAATTGCATGTAAGTGATAAGTTTTTATACCAATCTTAGGGTGACTAACTACCAGCGTTGTGTAGGGCAGCGAGCGGAGAGATAACTAGAAAAAAACACCATTAGCATTGATAGCCTCACGCACGCTACTCTTCCTTAGTACAGGTAGGTTTTTGCCTCGCACACCACCTAAAGCTGGGTCCACATTTGTATCATTTTGTCGTATCGTATCTCCGTCGCGTTGCACCGACGCGTATCAAGATCGCTAGTGTGGGCGGAAAAACAGCGCGATCATGCGGCGCGCCATATCTGAACGCTCGGGATCGATGTTGACACGCGTTTATTATATACTCCGCACACTCGCTGTCGGATACGCGTATCAAGATCGGTAAGTATGGACCCGGTAAGGTATGATTTGATACGCGATACGCCGTGATCGCTCTCGAGGCGGTTTTTCCCCGATCATCAAAGGGGATACGGATACGGCGTTATAATACGATGCGCTGCTACGCTACGGTTAGTATGGACGCATATTATCACGCGACGATGGTAGTGATACGGTGTGCCCAAAGTGAGCGTTCATACTTAGAATACGCGAGCTCGATACGATACGTTAACACGTATCGTATCGAGCTCGCGTATTCTAAGTATGAACGCTTGGCGATCATGATCACTCATGATCGCCAAATGATACAAATGTGGACCCAGCTTTAGTGGAAACTTACCATTATATGGGTAGTCGAATTTCGCAATACAAACTTTAATTTATCAAACCTCGTCGTATTTAAAAATACTTATTTTTTATTCTGAACTGAATATAACTATTCATATTTTTGGGCAAAGTTGCCACTACCAATATGTTTGAAAATTTTATAAGTACCGTATGACAAAAGCAGCAACGCAACAATAGTAGTTTCATTCCGATTTATATAAAAAAATAAATTGAACTGTTTATTTCAATAAAAAAAATGGTTTAATCACAAACTTAACTGCTAATCTTCAATATAAAAAAAATTGAGTTAAAAAGCCTGCCTTATTGAAATCCGCTATTTGTCATCTGCAAAAAATCATCATCAAGACGTCCACTGCTGGACATAGGCCTCCCCCAAAGGGTGCCAAAGTGACCGGTCCTGCGCCACCCGCATATTACTGAAAAAAAGTATTGTTAGCAGTAGCTCAAGTTTTAGCTACCAGTAACATAAATCGGGGGACTGGCAAACTGAGTGCTACTAGTTGCCAAAATTGTGGTACTAGTTACCAAAATTGTGCTACTAGTTGCCAAAATTCGTTTTGTTAATTTAGCATAACTTTGGTTACTACTTAGCACGGTTTGGCTACTACTAAGCACAGTTTGGCTACTACTAAGCACGGTTTGGCTACTACTAAGCACAGTTTGGCTACTACTAAGCACGGTTTGGCTACTACTAAGCACAGTTTGGCTACTACTAAGCACGGTTTGGCTATTCCTCAAGTAGTTAGTTCAGCTATTGGTTTTTTTGAGTCCAGCGGACCTTTAGCAGGTCATTAGTCCACCTTGTCTTTGGTCCATTGGGCCTACCCACGCCGCGCCTTCCGGTACGTGGTCGCCACCCGAGAACCTTTCCGCCCCAACGGCCATCGGTTCAACGTGCTATGTGCCTCGCCCGCTGCCACTTAAGTTAAGCGATCCGGAGGGTTATATCGGTTACCTTGATTCTGCTGCGGATAGCCTGTAAAAATTATACCAACTAATTAAATAAATACATATTTACGGAAAACCTTATACAACTCAACCTAGTCCCAATCTCAGCAAAGCTTGTATAATGGGTATGAGACGACGATAAACATATTAAATACATATATCCATCCATGAGTAGGGAACAAATAGTCGTGTTCATCACACAAATATGTGCCCTTACCGGGATTCGAACCCTGGACCTCTAGCTTCGCAGGCAGGGCCACTACCAACTAGGGTAAACAGCTCTTTAATGAGTTAACCACATTCCAAAAATAATTATTTTCGCTCAGGTCCAAGAATTCAACTAACTTTGTGTTGTTATAAGCTAATAAAATAATTTAGCTAAACAAAGATTCTACTCTTTTGAAGTAAGCAAGTTATTACGAAATAAAATCCTCAGAAGACTAAACTTTGTACTTAGTTACGTTACGTTTTATCTTAATCATAATTCAATCTTAGTTCTGGTTTTGTCAGAAAGATTCGTAGAAAAGTTTTTGTATGTTGACTATAACTATATTGACTATACAAAGTTAAATCCATACTAATATTTTAAATACGAAAGTGTGTCTGTCTTTCTGTTTGTCTATCTGTGTGTTATCTGTTACTTCGTCGCGTTTAAACCGCTGAACTGATTTAGTTGAAAAGTATAGAGATAGTTTGAGTCCCGGACAAGGGCATAGAATAGTTTTTATCCCAGAAATCATCCCCTAAGGAGGTGAAATAGGGCTAAGAATTTGTATGTAGCTACGATATAAACCAGTACCACGCGGGCGAAGTCGCGGGCAGTAGCTAGTGGTTTATAAATGTGAAAAATAATTGCCTACAAACCTAATGGTCCTACATATTCTCGCCTCGCGTCGCTTCGCGACGTCAGTGGTGCTAGTCTCACTGCTTACCCTTTTTGGGGAAACAGGCGTGATTCTAGTAACCTCGGTATAATGGATTACCTATTTGACTTGCTCCGCCATTAGACTTGCGTAGGGTAAAATATCCAATATAGCAAACTGTACCACGATGCCCTATTTGTACGCGTTATAAGCTATTTGCTACGTCTACATTCACTCTAAAAATGTCTTATGTTACTGGCATACAGGGTGGGATGGAACCAGGGACCTACATACATACATACATACATTCACGCCTTTATTCCCAAAAGGGGTAGGCAGAGCACGTGAAACTTATGTTCCAGCGCCACTTTTAGCATAACTGTGGGTATACCAGGGACCTTGCCAAAAATATTTGAAAGTAGCAATATCGCGAAATGAGGTAAAGATATGTAAAACTTAAATAAAATGGTTTTTGAGAGAAGAAGTGGTTTTTTATATTTTTACAATATTATACTTAATATGATTTTCTCTTCTGTTTTCAATGGTATTGGGCAGGACCTCTTTTCTTTTACCATGTTAATTTTCGTTAAATATCTCATTCCAACTAATCAGGAAAATGGTGATAAAAGTCTACACCTGGATTATAGCTTTATGCGGGTGTAAAATGACGATAATATAATAACACAGAGTGATAGAGGGGTAAGGCCGTAGATTTTGCCACTTTTTGAAATTAAAAAGTGTCTCAAAGTTTGACTGCACATTTGTGATAAAATAACTTATTATGTTTTGTAGCTTTCTACGTGATACAATTTTATCTCAAAGTTAAAAAACTTCACATAGTTATAATAACTAGAGTAAAATCAATTCGTCTAGTCCTCCAAATTTAGCAAAAAACAGCGTCTTCTTGATGCATCCAAATATTCGGAACTACAAAATTTGTATTTTTTTCTGTGGAAAGTCAAATTCACTAGAACCAACATAAACAATATAAATTTAAACAACTAAATAGTCATTGTGATATTTTAAATAAGCTGATTTCATGAATTTATTGCAGTTTGAAATGTTGTCTCCGTATTTTTGCTTCTACGTTACAATTTTGTACGTTTCCAAAATTCCACCTGTAAATAATATTAAGCTCTTACGTACTATTTTGTATTGACAATGGCAACACCAAGCATCCAGGCGCACCAATAAAAAAGACGCCATTTTGTTGTCTGTGGATGCAATTGAAGATGCGTTGTGTGGTTCGAAAATTTGTGAAGGTGATTTGGACGATTTGAAAGGTAAATAACAGTTTTTATGACACCTATTCCATATAAATATACATAAGTGTATTTGTTTCTAACTTAGCTCAAATTATTTTTTGTTGTATTAATAAAATTTTGGTCAACAAACTGTTCCAACTGTATGCAACACACGCCAGCAACAATAAGGTACTGCTTTAAAAAATAAGTACAAACCACATTTGGTCGATATCTTTTAAAGTGTTGATTCAAATTCATAATTCAATTTATATTTCGGACATATACAAAGTATCCATTGAGTAATTACTGTTTTTTACGGGTCTAAGGCGAATAATTAAAAGTAATTTATGAAATACAGTCATTTTAAATACGTGTACAAAGTTTAAAGTGTTATATCTTTTGCCGTTATATTATGAACTCCATCAGTTTAGAATCTCACTCGCTATATTATAAACTGTCGAAAACTCATTTATTTTTCGTTAGTTTATAATCTATCAATGTCAAATCGTCAAATTGTGAACTGAGATAAAATTTGCATGCCACAGAACGCACCTTATTAACTTAGTTTTGTTTAATAACTAATTTTGATGTTTTTTATCCGTTTTTCGTACAACATTGTGTTTTTGTTTACTTAGTTTTGATAAAGGATTAATTTTTGATTGTTGTGGTGTGCAATTGATTACTAAAAATAAATGTAATTAGAAAGAGGTTTTATTCTGTTTATTCTTTAGTTGCTGCTAACACTATCACTATGTAACAAGACTGTTTGTTATCCATGTATATGATACGGCATAAAGCTTTAAACCAAAAATGTGCACTATGAAATCGGCCTTACATACTGTTCCCGTTACTTTCGCGTTACTTCTACGTTATCGTAACATAGAAATGTCTATGTTTCTCTATGTTACTAAGTGGCAAAATCTGCGGCCTTACCCAGAGACCGACTGATCTCTATCACTACTAACTTTAGAACAACGACGACGGACGGAGAAGGTTAATTGAACTATAATTTACCGTTGTGTGTTGTAAATTTATTATACTTGTCCTTATCTAAACTACCCTTAAATATTAGGAAAGACACTAGACTTAAGCGGTCGTCAAAAATATTACAGGAATGTCCTTCGTCCCGTTCCACCCCGTATACACAACAGTAACGCCGTTCTGATCAGCTGTATAACCTAGCTAAGCTACAAAGTGGCTTCTCCACATGAGCTTCATAATGATATACGTCTTCTAACTTTGCAGCGTTGCACGGTGTATAATTAACAAGTAACGTTGCGCGTGAACTTTGCAGTAACGGGTTGACCTTTGCGTGGACTTAGTAAGAAACGATCTGTTATGGGGAATAATGTGGGGTGTTGAGAGGTATGTGCTATGTTATTATTTGACAGATGCTCATTAATTTGTTTAATCGGCGCTTGTAGCCAGGGTACATTGGCAAGGTATTATATTATAATGTAAACTGACGAACTGTTAAGTTAGCTCCGCAAATGATGTATTTACGGTACACATATTTTATATTTTCATGTTAAAAAAAAAAAAAAGTATGGAAATACACCCAACAAAATAAGAATTGAAATATTTCAAACAAGCTTATCTTCGCACAGCTCTTACAAATAATAAAATATAAAGTTATTTTCCAGGAATCTTTGTGACGGAGGGAAACTAATTTATTGAATTATGAATAAGATAAAACAGGCATTTCATGGAATTGAATAACCTTTACGAAGTTTAGTCTTCTTGGGATTTTATATCTCAACTTGCTCACTGTCAAAGAGCAAAAATGTATACGATAATTTTACGAAACAAAATCATTTTGCAGCTTATAACAACATGAAGTTTTATGAATACTGGACATAAAAGGTGTTTTTTTTCTTTTAATGTTGTTTACTAATTGAAGACCGGTTTTGCCTATTTAGTAGTGACCCTGTCTACGAAGCTAGAGGTCCTGGGTTCGTATCCAGCTAAGAAAGAAAGAAAGAAAGAAAGAAGACATTTATTCACTACACAAAAGACACACAGAGACAAAGGGAGTACAAATACAATACAATTGACACATAATGTGTGTGTCTTCGCGGCAGTGAATTGGTCGCTGTCTCAGCATTATGCCGAGGTGTCAGACAGACACCTACAGCGCTGATTTTCAGAGCACCGTACGTGACCCACGGAACGCAACACAACATACTGCCGATACAAACGTATACACATAATAAATAAATAATTAATATACTAAATCTGTTAAATATGTGACACAAGCACAATGGGATGAGAAACAATGTGAGAAACGCGAAACGGTTGGGATGTTTAAAAAATAAAATGGATAAAAATTAAATAAAGTGCTGGATGGGCTAAGGGCATTTATTTCTGCAATGAGCACGAATATATGTTCCTGACTCGTCGATATCTTCTATGTATTTATTTATCGATGTAAGTAGGTTTGTATATCTAACATTAAAGAGATATTACGGTAGCCGCTCATTGTGGCACTCTTTGGGGGAGGCCTATGTCCAGCAGTGGACGTCTTTCGGCTGATATGATGATGATGATGATGATTACGGTAGCCTAGTAGTCTAGGCATGCGACCGCGGTCGTGGGTTCGAATCCCGGCTCGTACCAATGAGTTTTTCGGAACTTATGTACGGAATATATTTACCGTTAGCTTTTCGGTGATGGAAAACATCGTGAGGAAACCGGTCTAATCATGGGATTAGACCGGTTTCCTCACGAAGAGGGAAAACTAGACCTTATTGAGATGGCTCAATAAGGTCTAGTTTTCCCTCTGGGTTCGAAGGTCAGATGGCTATCGCTTTCGTAAAACTAGTGCCTTAGCCAAATCTTGGGGTTAGATGTCAAAGCGGACCCCCTAAGGGCCACAACCGTGAATAACGATAGGAGGACGATGATGTAAGTTGGCTTTTATATCGTCGCCTAGTGCCCGTTGTGTGCTTTGCTTAGTTTGAGACTAGGTTGATTTTTGTAAGTGGCCGAAAAAAAATTTTTTTTTTTTATACGAAATTGCTTGAGTTTCATTGACTAATTATTTTGATTTTCTCTAAACTTACGAAGCTCCATCTCGTGACCAACATCAGCCAACTTTACGCGACCGATGTATACTATAATGCAAGCTCTGCTCCTGCGGAACACTCATGCACAAAAGAAGTATCTACCTAGGCCGGCACATAGTGCACCCGGAAGAGGTACAACATATCACCGCCCAAAGAATCTGGAACTTCCTAGAGGCAACGGGTACCTGTATGTATGTATGTATGTATGTATGTATGTAAATGTATACGCATTTTATTGTACACAATAACAGGTTAAAGAATATACATGTCACACAATAGAACAAAGTACAAAGGCGAACTTATCCCTACAAGGGATCTCTATATCCTGTATATGCAATCGATGACCTGTAGGCAGTGCAATTATTTGGCAGATGATTTTAATCACTTTGCATGATTCGCTCACAGCCTAGCAAAATGCCCGTGGATTTCACTGATCCATCTAATCATCTTAGCGAGCATAAAGTTTATTCCAAGATCAGTTCACATTCTATACGACTCAAAATCAAATGCTAATTCGATGAAATCACGAAATGTATCGTTGTCTAAATGGCGTCATTTGGATTCAGCCATTAATCCTAAATAATCTTAATAACGCTTTGAGACGCCTTAGGGCTTATAGCCCAGGCCTTCAGCCAAGAATTATAAGTAACAAAATGGTCGCTACAGATAACGGATAGTGTAGTATCAATAATTAAGTCGGCTTTAAATCGGTACCAATTTGACTATTCGGTCTTAATCTTCAGCATCGGCCCATTCATATCTCTTTATATGGAAACGCAAACGAAGCTGCGGGATAAAATAAAGCCTATGTCTAACCAGAAAGTTCATTCTATAAACTGGTAAACATTTAGAAATCAGACCCCGTATCATGGCCGGCCTTATCACACGATAAGTGACAGGATAGAGCGTCCGTCACTCGCTGACACCGTTCGATAAACCGAGATGACGCGCCTTTCTTGTCACTTATCGCGTGATAAGGCCGATCGTGATACGGGGTCATGTGAGTGGTTCTAAAAATTACCACCTTTATGCAAACCTAAGCTTCTAGTACCCTAACATCATATCTCACGAGATCGTCGCTTAAAATGACTTTTTTTTAATTTCGAAAAGTGACGATAAAAAATACTACTTAATTAACGAACCTGCTCACAAAATTTCACGAGAATCGGTTGAGAAATACGACCTGGGCTGTTATTCGCTAAGCGTTAATGCGGCTCACCCCGCCGTTCACCCGTCACGAAACTAGACCTCTACCTACGCTTGGTTACTACGCATCGCGGTGTCAAGATATATTTGTGGGTGAGCATGGAGGTGAGCTTAAAACAAGTTACAGAATAGGGGGGCTGTGGAGGAGAACAGCGGGACAGACACCGGTCATACAAACGATTTTCGGCTCAAGCTGATGCATAGAACTTCGTTCGCTTCACTCGCTCGTTTGATTACAAACTTTTTCTTTTTATAATATCAGCAGCATATATTAGTATAGAGAATAGAAGCCCTTATTCTACAGACAAAAGAAATGATAAAACCTTAACGCTCAAGTTTCCTGGGTTATATAGATATAGCGGTGCCGTCATATAGATATAGACTAGCGAGATATTCTAATTTGAAAGAGACGAATAGTCCCGTTTCTAAGAGACGGATAGTCCCGTCTCTTTCTAATTAGAACACTTAGAAAGAGACGGATAGTCTCTTGCCGGCACATGACGGCACCGCTAACCTACGAAACCAGTGTTTAAGCTAATCCAGTGCGGATCGAAACTTCGCAAAAGTTTGAATCTATTTTCAGTTGTACAATAACAATTTATACAGTGTTCCACTAAGAAGTTACTAGTGAAAATCAAATGGTATTCTATATAATTCCGAGAAAGTATTTGATATTGATACGAACTGAGTTTCCACGAACTCTGCTCTGCGAGCTGACTCTTGCTTACTGTCCAATAACTGTTATGAAATGAAAATATGCACTTTTGCGTAACCTATGCAATGCAGCGCGACTGCCCCGTAACAAAACCTAAAGTGGCATTTATTGGAAAACTAGCTTTTGCTTGCGACTCCGTCCATGTGTAACTCCTTTATATCGTAGTTCCATACAAACTTTCACCCCCATTACTCACCCCCTTAGGTGATGACTTCCGGGATAAGAAGAATAGAGAAGAATAAGAATAATTTATAGATCATAACTTAAAATAACAATTTTCTTTAGATACAGTCGCTTCCAGACTAGGCACAGCCTGTATCGTGGTAGTCAGATCGAACACGTGAGTTACAAATATCATGCGGCTATTAGGCACTGGTCCCACCGCCGGCTAGTAAGCTAAAAAAGTTGAGCGAGTAGCATTACATTGCGGATCTGTAAAGGTCGATTGATCACACTGTGCCTGGTCAGCACGCAATGAACCGTTACTCGCCCAACTTTTCTAGCTTACTAGCCGGCGGTGGGACCAGTGCCTTAAAGGGAATGCGAAAAGGTTTTTTTTTACACGAATCGGGCAAAAACATGCAATTTATTGAATGTGTGCGTAGTGTGGTGTGAATATTGAGTGAATAAGTGTAGGAGAGCGTGAGTAGTGTTAATGTAGGAGAGGGAAGGATGCAAATGGCTCTTTACTTCAGGGCTTCTTCAGCCTGTTCCTAAGTCCAGGACAAAAACAGCTCCCGTATTAAGAGTCCGCAGTAAGCTCGTTTCTCCATACAAACGTAGTTACGCTCTCATTTTAAAACTACGTGTTGGATTGTAACGAAACTTTGCATATCCAATGACATGAGGTATATCTATAGCTGTAATTAGTTTATGTAGCTTCAGGTGCCATAGTAAAAAATACAGCAAATTTAAGTTTGTCATACTAAACTTGTTTTTGCTGTATTTCGTTTGTTTTATTAGCTGGAACCATATAAACTAATTACAGACATATATATACCTCATGTCAATGTATTTATATGCAAAGTTTCGTCACAATCCAATCCTTAGTTTCAAAATGAAAGCGTTTGTATGGGAAGGTGAAATTCGGCCGAGCTTACTGCGGACTCTTAATGTCTTAGAACTACAATGATAAAAACTTTCATATGTCCTTTCTCGGGACTCAAACTATCCGTTTACCTAATTTTATCTTAATCGGTTCATCGGTTTTAGCGTGAAGAGGTAACAGACAGACACTTTCGCATTTTCTTTGCCATTACAACCACACTTACCAGGACAACACTTTGCCTGTTTAAAAATTGATTTTGACAAACAAAAACAGTTTTGGTACAGTTGTTTGGTACAGACCACCTTTCAAAAATATATATACAGAGACGTTAATGTTACTGACATAAGACACATGTGTAGATATTTTTGAAAGGTTGTGTATAGATATTGGAGAATTCGACTGTACTTGAAGCTATTGTTGTGCCAACTGTACTTTTCTACTAACCCAAAAAATTTAACTCAATCGGTTAAAGATATCTGGTTCAAAATTGAGTTGCAAGATTACACCCGAACAAATATAGTTGCATACATGGATTATGAAGTCCGAAATAAAAGAATTTTTTTTTTTTTGAATTGCAAGTTAAATAAAAGCTTTTAAAAAATAACTCGTCAGTGCCATTTCAAAACCTAGCAAGTGTCTGAGACTAAAAGCGTTACTAGGTTTTTTAATTGGGTGCCCGGGGTATGACACGGAGTAAACCATTTTTTTTTCTTTTTTTTTGGGGACAATCGTACCTACACATATCAATCTAGTCTCAAACTAAGCAAATCTTGTACTATTTGTACAAGACGATGATATACATACTTATATAGATAAATAAATACTTAAATACATAGAAAACATCCATGACTCAGGAACAAATGTTCATGATCATTACACAAATAAATGCCCTTACCGGGATTCGAACCCGGGACCTCCAGCGTAGTAGGCAGGGTCACTACCAGTACCAACTATTAGGCTACAAAGGTCGTCAGATTTATATCCTTTGTAAGTAGGGCGGGAGTTTGAAATTAGGTAAGCGGTATAAAGGAGCGACCACACCGGTGCGTAACGCTGCGTATACGCATTGACGTGTCGAATGCGTCACGTATTCTTCATACATTTGGCTGCGTTTACGGTACGTTAGCGTATTTTGAGCAGCGGTGTGGTCTCTCCTTAATACGTGATTAAACAGATTAGGTATATCATTAATATTCGGGTATTTATTAGTATTGTACTTCATCATCCTCCTAGCGTTATTCCCGGTTGTGCCCCTAAAGGAGCCCGGGGTCCGCTTTGACACCTAATCCCAAGATTTGGCATAGGCACTAGTTTGACGAAAGCGACTGCCATCTGACCTTCCAACCCAGAGGGAAAACTAGACCTTATTCGGATTAGACCGGTTTCCGGATTAGATCGAAAAGGTAACGGTAAATATTCCGTACATAAGTTCCGAAAAACTCATTGGTACGAGCCGGGATTCGAATGCACGACCGCCGCTTGACAGCGGCATGCCTGAACCACTAGGCTACCGTAGCTCTATTCGTATTCTACTTATTTACTATAAATAAAATACCCAAATCGCTTTAAGTATGCCTATAAAAATTGAAGAATTCCCTCGAGTTCCCCATGATACCATCATCAGATCCTGACTGGTTGACCACGGAACCATTCTGGGAACGAAAATTAAAAAAAAAACAACCGAATTGAGAAACTCCTCCTTTTTTTCAAGCCGGTTAATTACAAGATTTCTCCAAATTAGTTCAGGCGACTTCGAATAATCGGGGAACATAATATAAGATTCCGACGAATTGAAAACCTCCTCCTTTTTTAAAGCGGGTTATTAGTGCTTCCTAACCTTCATAATATTCATACCGTTTTGACCCATGAAGGCCTGACCCATTCATCAATTTTACCCCTAACGTAGCTGTTTTAAACCCAGGGGGTAGTTACTCCCAGGCTAGGAAACGATCACTTAAATTGTGCTTTTTTCCCCAGACGGCCCCACATTTCGCCAAAGACCGAGGGACGTAGAAGCCGAGACGGGGTCCTCAGCTACATTAACCTGCCTGGTGGACGGCTATCCGACTCCGGAGATCGAGTGGGTGTTGTACCGCGGACAGGGTGTTGTGGTAAGTACCTCGTCATCGCCTTCATCATCGTATCAGCCGAAAGACGTTCACTGCTGAATATATGCCGCACAAACACTGCCACAATGAATGGTCCAGTGTTATTAGCTGCAGTTCAACCAGAAAAAAAAAGTACCAACATTGTTCTAGTGTTCCATTTTTGAATTTATAAGCAAATAACCAGCCTTTAAAATGGTGTAGGTATAACTTGCCAGTATCAATCAAATGGCCATGGAGTTTCTAACTTCTTTTGGCATGACCCTCGTATTACTTTTGCCCTGTAGGTATATGGCCTTATGTGTTCCTGGTGGTGAGTAATGTCGCAAGAGCTGCCTTGACTCTAATTGTCAACACTGCGAATCCTCAAATCAATAAAGGGTCGGCAACGTACTTGTCGTGAAAAAAAAAACACATCATGCTAAGCAGCATCTGTTTTGACTAAAGTGCAAGAACATTTCCCAAATCCTCAACTTTTGCCTGAGACACACAAAACTTCATTCAAAAACTTCTTACCTAACTACAGTGTCTCTAATATCCCTTCCCTAAACTATCAACAAAAGGAGGGTTTTGTGTTTAATCTATAGTATTTTCCTTTCAGGACGTGGGTAAATCGTCTAATCTCACGGTCACAGTGAACTCTGCTACAGCGGGCCAGTACTGGTGTCGTGCTAGTACGGAAGGTTATCAGAGTATTGACGCGCCTGCTATGGTATATGTGAGAGGTAAGTTTATCTACTGTATGTAATACACGAATAGGCTCTAATATGTTATTGTAATAAAAAAAATTAAAAAAAAATCGTTTATTTGGACATCTTAAATTAGTTTTACAATAGTGGTTGAGGCCTCCTAGTAGGTTTTCATTTACCTGTATCAGGAGGTCTCGCTCTTCTCGTTAAATAATATATTTTGGCAGTGTCTTGGGCTATTTTAAGTAATTATAAACGATTTTGTAAATTACGATCATAATTATAATTATAGTTTAAGTTAATAGTTTACAGTTTAATTTTGAATCTACAACTAGTGCTAGTTGCTTTAAAAACATTTAGTATACTTAATCTATCGTGCAGCGCGTGACTGCATGTGTGTGTGTGTGTGTGTGTGTGTGTGTGTGTGTGTGTGTGTGTGTGTGTGTGTGTGTGTGTGTGTGTGTGTGTGTGTGTGTGTGTGTGTGTGTGTGTGTGTGTGTTTGCGCGCGTGTTTGCGCGCGTGTTTGCGTGTAATGGATGAATTTAAAAGTTAAATAAGAATCGTTCGAAAGATATTGCGTGGATTTCAGTTTTAGACACTGTTAGACATCATTTGAAAGGGAATTCGCACAAAACAAACATAGATATGCGGTGAGGTGATAATAGTACATTACGTACCTAGGGCGGTGAATTCGTGAACGGCCCAGATCGCAGTTGTTTGTGGCCCGAACCGAAGGTCATCATCCTCCTAGCGTTATTCCCGGTAATGCCCCTAAAGGAGCTCGGAGTCTGCTTTGACACCTAATCCCAAGATTTGGCATAGGCACTAGTTTTACGAAAGCGACTGCCATCTGACCTTCCAACCCGGAGGGAAAACTAGACCTTATTGGGATTAGACCGGTTTCCTCACGATGTTTTCCTTCACCGAAAAGCTAACGGTAAATATTCCGTACATAAGTTCCGAAAAACTCATTGGTATGAGCCGGGATTCGAACCCACGACCGCCGCTTGACAGCCGCATGCCTGAACCACTAGGCTACCGTAGCTCTCGCCCGAACCGAAGGTGAGGGCCATAAATATGCGATCTGGGGCTTTACGAATTACCGCCCGTGGTAAGTACACAATTTAACGTCTTCACCTGGCCACAATGCGAGTTTTACCGTACGCACAGCGTGCAGTAAAACTCGCATTATGGCCCGGTGTGACGTAAAGTATTTTTTTATCGCTAATGCCTAAGAAATATTTTTTGAGCATCAAAGTTTCCAAACTGCGTCATTGTCTCAACTATCTGGGATATTAATTCCCCTACCGTTATTCCCGGTTGTGCCCTATAGGAGCCCGGGGTCCGTTTTGACACCTTATCTCATGATTTGGCATAGGCACTAGTTTTACGAAAGCGATTGCCATCTGGCCTTCCAATCCCGAGGGAAAACTAGACCTTATTGGGATAAGACCGGTTTCCTCACGACGATTTCCTTAACCGAAATACATAGGTACGTTCCGAAAAACTCTTTGGTACGAGACCAGTAGTAAGGGTTACTGAGCTAAGCAGAAGATGGAAAGACGGACGGAAGGACATGGCGATACTATAAGGGTTCCTTGTTGACTACGGAACCCTAAAAATTACTTATGAAATATATTTCAAACAGCAGTATTAATATAGCAGCAGCATATTGCTCTCAATTGATCTTTTGAACAATTGAATCTCAAGTAACCCCACACAGGATGCACCGTACAACCAATAATAGCTTATCTAAGTCTCATATTTCCTTTGAGAGCGTATCGAGCGATCAATTTGCCATAATTTAGTATTCCACACGACCCCGAGTATGCGTTAGCATGCATGGAGTTTCAGACTTGGGCGAGTTTGAAAACTCGGAAAAGTTTGTCATACTAGTTTTAATATTAAAATGGGTAATAGGATAGTTTCGAGCTTATTTTTTTATGAGTTTTTGAAGTTATTTATGATTAAATCGGCGTTCGAGCTGTTTAGTGAAAGTGAAAATATACAGAACTGGGCTCGTATTTGACGGATTCTACAACCGAAATAACTACTTCAAGTGGCCACAAGCCTTCTCGTTAGTCTTACAAAATATGAGTTTTTGAAAGTTACATACATTCACGCCTTGAGTCCCAAAAGGGGTAGGCAGAGCACATGAAACTTATGTTCCAGCGCCACTTTTAGCATAGATGTGGGTATAAAAGATCGACAAAATGTTATCACCATTCTTTTCTTCTTATTACTGACAATCATGAGAAAGAGCAGATTTGGCCACTTGAAGTGGTTATTTCGGTAATAACCACTTCAAGTTTTTATTTGCTTCGCTGCTTTGATCTACATATCAATCTTAATAAAGGATTGACTACCTTGAAGCTTAAAATACGCTAAGCCTTTTCGCAGCAAAATGGATGACAAAATCGTGATGCATACGGCCTCTTTTTGGCTAAGCATTTGACGAGCTGTCGATCAAAAATTTAAACGCCGCGAGCAATATAAATACTTCTAGGACACGCCATATGTTACGTTTGTGCGCGTTCCAACTGGCCCTGCGTCACCGATTGTCCTGATTTTCTAGAAACACAGTCTAAGGGCGGGGTAGCGAGCTTGGGAGTAGGCATAAAGGAGAGGGCAAATACACAAAAGATCCCACTGGGTCGAAGTGCATCAGAAAGGACCGTCATCTAGATAAGATAAGGGCCGGTTGCACCAACTTACGATTACAAACCAATCAACGCGTTGATTACGCGCAACGCGTTGATTACGCGCAACGCGTTGATTACGCGCAACGCGTTGATTACGCGCAACGCGTTGGTTGCAACGCTAAATATGACACCGGCAGCTGTCAATTCACATAAACTTGTCAAACATTCCAAACTATCAGATTTTAATGACACGGCTTACGAAGACGGTTTGGTGCAACCCACTAAGACACGACACGCTCCTTGAAAATTGTGATGACTATGTTATATTATTATGAATGCATACTGCAATTTTAACGACTATGTTTCCCAAAGGTCCACCCAAAATAATGTCAAACCAAACACAATACGGCGTAGAGGGAGACAGCGTGAGGATAGAGTGTATATCCTTCTCTGTCCCCAAGCCCGACTACGTGCTGTGGACGTTCGCGGGAAACGAGATTAACTCCTTCTATAACCAGGTATGTGGCAAAGGTTTATTCAATTGTGAGTGATTCGGTTGCGTGGTTTGGCTGGTAACTGGTCAGTATAAATGATTAGCTGTTAACGCTTTCAGAAATAAGTAGAATAGAGAACTGTTAAAATTCATACAATTTTTTATGGATACACTAATGAAGCAGAAATGATTACAGAGTTATATGTGTAGAACCGTGTTTTTCAACCTTTTTCAAGGCACGACCCCTTTTGTTCGGAAATATATTTTGCGACAACCCTGTCTCTCGTGTTTTTAACTTTCTTTTTTATTTTATAAATATTAAATCATGACAATTTGGCAGGGCCGCGATTCCATTTCTCTTATTAAAAAAAAGTAATGTCCCTAGAATAGGTATTGCTTTTGTTTCAACTCCGTGTCACTAATCTCGGATTCATAATTAGGCGAACTAACTTGACAGTTCATTGCACACGAATGATGCCATAGTTTCGTTAGTTCTGGTAATATCGATATTGAAAAATCCTGTTCATTCAGGAAGGTTTACTGATTACATCAGTCAGAGAGGCCGATTGTCATCAAGACATGAATGGTGATTGCTTACAGAAATAGTTTAGGGGTATACTCCCGAAATAAGACCCAGGTTCGGTTATACATAGTAATAGACAATGCCCCGTTCCAATCCAGAAAATTTAAATATTTTCAAACATGTCTTGGGACAAATCAAAAATAGTGGTGTTTGAATACAAGAAATTTAAGTTTCGCAAGAAGTGATATGATAGACATATCACTGCCAACAAAACCTCAATAACAACAATATGGCATTGACTAAATTTATGTTCTTTACGTCACACCTGGCCATAATGCGAGTTTTACCGCACGTTGCGCGTACGGTGAAACTCGCATTGTAGCCAGGTGAAGACGTAAAATTGTGTACTCACCACGGGTATTAAAAATGATAGCCCTCTATCGCATATTTACAACCCTCGCCTGCTTGCCATTTCGAGCTTTTTTTCTTTTCCAGCCCTTGGTAATATTATTTTCAATTACAATAAACTATTACATGTTTTAGGAATACGCGTTCCTAGAAGAAACCTTAGCAGATGGAAAGACGAAATCCACTCTGATAATAAGAGAGAGCGAAGCAAGACATTTCGGTACTTACAACTGCAGTGTATCCAACCTGTATGGCTCTGATAGTATCGAGATACGACTTATACCTGACAGTAAGTATAACTGGTGAACCCATACATACCCATACTAATATTAATAGATGCTCTGTGAGCCTGTTCTTAATTTTTTTTCGATGTCTGTATCAAAAAAATCTATATAATTATTGAATCTGCTCACAAAGAATAGCTGGACATCCTGGAAACCGGACATAATTACGAGAGAATTTTGGCCTATGCGGAAACCGATAACGTCGATCGTTACGCTCGTTCGTTCAATAAATGTAAATGTAACTGTCTGTTACCTTTAGTTAAGCGTGACTAAGGGTAACAGACAGTTACATTCACATTTATTGGCTCGTTCGTTCAATAAATGTGAATGTACCTAACTCTGTTACCTTTAGTCACGCTTAAAGCACATACTCCATCTTTATCGGTGCCTTAAGCGTGACTAAAGGTAACAGAGTTACATTCACAATTATTGAACGAACGAGCCAATAAATAATGTCAAGTGATAAAGTCCCCGGGAAAGGATAATTATGAAACAAACACTTATTGATTTTCAAAACCTGAATGACAAACCTTTATATCAATGCGTTATTTATAGAGTTGACCAAACTCGATCGAATCAATAGATTTCAAAAACGAACAGGCCCTAAATGATACAAAAAACTTTATAAGTCTTCCAAGGAAATTGTGCTGCTTATCTATAAGAACTTCTACAACTATCATTTTATGTTTGTTGAGAAAAAAATTACGTACATTCAACAAAAAAACGAATATGTAGCTATTGTGTAAATATTTATAGCAAAAAGGTGACATAATTATTAAAAAAACTGTTTTATTTTTTTCCAGAATCCCTTCCCCTAATCCTCATCATCAGCAGCGGTTGTTCAGCAATCATAGTGATACTTATCATCATGCTTATCGTCATGCTTTGCCATCGCAAGAACAGATCAGATGTGGATAAAAAACCTGACATTACTAACGTGGGGAAGGCAAGCCTGGATCAGTTTAAGGATAGCGATCGAAGCTCGAATATAAGCGATTTGAAGTTGGAACTGAGGCAGGTTGAGGGGAGCTGTGAAATGGTAAGTGACAACGTACTGCTATTTTATATTCACAAATCATATAGATTAGATTTCTTTATTTCATAGCATACAAATACAATATAAATTACCCTACCATTATGATCGTCAACTAAAGATAAAAACTTAAACTAAAATAATTTTCTTAAATTAAAAAAAAAAAATTAATTACTAGCTACCCGCTTCCCTTTCAATCACTCTATCTATTAAAAAAACCGCATCAGAAGCCGTTGCGTAGTTTTAAAGATCTAAGCATACATAGGGACAGACAGCGGGAAGCGACTTTGTTTTATACTATGTAGTAATGAAATGTCAATATAGAAGTGAATTTTAACAAAAATAGATAAGGCATCTCAAAAAAGATCAAATTGTACATTACAATCACACTAAGTTAAAATATGTCAAATACAAAATACAAATCAATATACATTGTCAAACATATTTCATTTTCATTATGTCATTGACAGAATAAAAACTTAATTACAAGCGCTCGCATTTGAAAGGAGCAAAATCATCGTATCATAAAGAAAATCATATTTTAATATTGTCTTTTGGGTAGGTCGAATATGACCCTAGATAAAATCTCTTAAGGGTGAGTATCCAGCAGCCCTGTGCAATATAGCGGAGCGGTGTGCGAGGAAAAATTCCACCAACAGGAAAAACTGCTTGAGTGAGGGAACATTGCTAGTGGAGGTTTTTAGGGTTCCGTACCTGAAAAGGAAAAAAACGGAACTCTTATAGGATCAATTTGTTGTCCGTCCGTCTCTGTCTGTTAAGACCCTTTATCTCGAGAACGCGTGGAGGTCTCGAGTTCAAATTAAAACCATATACTCAAGTCTACAGTCCTTTGAAGCTGTGAAAAATTCAAACTTCTAAGTTAACGTGAAAAAGATACGGCCGTTTATGCCGCAAAAAACGTTTATTTCGACACTCATGGGAATCACAATTTAAAGGGTACTTTCCGTTGACCTAGGACTGGGGTCGGCAAACAGCGGCTCGCGAGCCGCATGCGGTTCTTTAGGGTCCCAAAAAAAATAGTTTTTTTTTTAATGAAAATCAGAGAAAAAAACTCGTAAATAGCAAAATAATTATATTTATCGAACTCAAACACAGCATATCCACTTTGCAGACTCACCCGAAATTATTATTTTCCCTAAAATTTGGTACTGTGGCTCTTTGAGTTTCCGAAAAATCGTAATTTTTCCGGGATCTGGCTTTTTGTCTAAAAAGTTTGCTGCCCCAGGGGTCAGCAAACTTTTGCGCGGATATTGCTTGACAAATTCATAGTCCTAGGTCAGGACCTAGGACTATGAATTTGTCAAGTAATATCCGTCTTATACTACAAGTACAGGAAAAAATCTGAAACTAGCCATTTGATATTTTGGATGGAACCCCGGCTTTTTTCTTCTCACACCGCTCCGCTACCTCCACAGCTCTGGTGGATACTCACCCTTAAAGACGCACATTGAAAGAACTTCGTGATTCAACCTTTCGAATCTTTGTCAATCGAGGAGCAAATGATTCCACAAGTGTTTCGTATAAGTGTCTATTTTGCCAGTGCTAACACTTAAAATGGCCTTTGTCTATTGAACCAAGTAAACAACTCTTTTCATCTCATCAATTCTCATCTCACCTTCATAGGATGCATCAAACGGCTCAGACACAGAGTTCCACTCAAACCTCCAACTGACCACAAACCTGGGTCTACCGCTGGCCGGACCAGTCTCCATCGCTGATGCAGGACGCGAAAATGAGCTGATGAAGTACCAGCGATACAGCGGGGACTTCAATCAGGCCATCGGCCATTTGAACTTTAAGGTATGACTTTAAGTTTATTTTTAATAACCTTCGAAACTTTTTCAGATGCTCAATCCCGCGGTGATAAAATCGCGCTTACCATAGAATCTACTAAAGCACAATTGCGTTTTAGCAACTACCGTCAGGGTCAGAGGCGATCCTCTGACCCTGACGGTAGTTGCTAAAAGCGGTTAAGCAAAAAAAGCGGTATCGATATACCGCTTTTTTGCTTAATAGAAAACTGATCAGTGATTAACACCAATCTCACCTGATCAGCGACAGTGGAAATGAGATTCCCTTTGGGAGCGTAGCTTCGTATCCTACCGGCTGCAACATGTTAGGGTGCAGGGTGTTCCCCCAATTAAACACAGAGATCAAGCAATGACTGACTCATCTTTATTCACCACTGAATCAGGGTAGACATGGATTCGCACGTCATACAACTAGGTACCCACATTAATAATATGACACCTAAGATGAGACTCATTGGTTCAGTAATAAGAATAAGAATAAGAATGTGTTTATTGCCATCACCTTAAAATATGAAACAAAAGAAAAAGTACATGAAAAAAAGAAAAAGTACAATCACATTACTTAAATCTATAGTTAACATAAGGTGGTGTGACAATGGGAGCCGATCTCGGCATGGCAGGCTTAAGTGGCCAGCGCTGGTTTTCAGATTGGTCCCTCAGAAGAGGAGGACGGTGTTATTTGAATTCAGTTACCATATCCATAAAAATATCTTGCCATTTCTGCCACTATTTATATATTGTTTTTAATCGCTTGCCAACGGAACCTTAAAAAATGTAACTAAAAAAAAAAGTTAACAGGACTAATAAACCATTAAAATAAATAAATATAATGGAATAAATATAATAAGAACAAAAGTAAAAATAGGCGCAATATATTGATTATGTGTGTGTTAGTGCACGTGAGTATGAGTGTGCGTGTGTGTGGATGTGTGTCTGCGTTTCATCGTCTCGCCATATGTTTTATTGTTGAGGAGGAGTAAAGCTTGCTTTGTACATTAAGTAAGTGTGTTTTTACTGAGCATTGATAAATAGGCTCTTCACTCTTGTTTTGAAGGAACCTAGACAATTGGCATGAAATACAGATGACGGGAGCGAATTCCATTTCTTAGCATTATTCCTTAGGACCACTCCTTAGAATTAACAGAACTTTAAGTCAAGTTCCCCATTCCTAAGAGGTGAACTACAGGAAACCAGCTAGTAAAATATTACAGATAGATTAAAGTACATCTAATTTGACATTCTAATCGTCCCAGGAAAGCTAAGACTCTAGAATTCATGTATGAAGCTAAGATTTGAAATAAAAACATATGAGTTTCTTCTCTCTATTTAGTAGGTAAACTGCAAGCGAACGAAAAATCAAAAATAGCTTTAAAGTTATATTTTTAGAAGCATCTCTCAGCAATTTGGGCCTGCCTGGTGCCCTTGTGTCATTTTGGGCTTCCTTCCCGTAGATGTATTTTGGTGGTCAAATCATAAAATGTCCCTCAAATGATCATAATCGATCACAACTGAGTGGTTTAGTAAAAGCGTTATCAACACTATTTTCCTTCCAGGGCGGTCAAAGCAACGGCTACGTACCGTACGTCGACTATTCCCGCGATTACGCCCCCCCTCAGCCAGACAGTCTGACTGGCTCGTTTTCGAGAAGCACAGACTATCCGGCTCATTGTGGATCGTTACATCGTCAGACCAGTTGTGGGAGACTTGGAGGACTGATAGGACCTGATGGTAAGTAGACATAGTAGAGTAGTATTTTTATTTGACTCTAGACACCGTGACATTGTGTCGTAAGTGAGTGGTTATGAGTTTCCTGAAGAAATAGATTGTTATTTATTGTTGAACGGCTCAAAAAGTGTTCTTTTTAACAGTTATCCCAATGGCTAATCAAGCAGCGCTCGGTGGCGGGGTCGACGTGCGATACGCGGCGACCTACGGCAATCCCTACTTACGGGGAAGCGGGCCGATCAGTAAGTGCCTTTACCATAGTTACTAACTCCAATGTAAACGTGAAATAACCCATGGATTTATAATGGTTTACCCCTTACTGCGCTAGTCTGTGCTATTGCTACATCGTAGCAAGTATATTAGGCCTACCATTTAACAGTCAGTACCGTAACCCGCTATGTGACCGTTCTGTTCTTTGACGCTTACCTCTACAAATGGATTTTTCCATGTTATCGGCTACGAGCGCAGCGCTACGAAATAGCTGACAGTAACTGAGACGGTGCCTGTGACGGGAGGCAAAAGGGGAGACGCCAAAGGGTTTTGAGGAATCCATCCCGCATTGTCTCAATTAATCCGACGACCGATTTTGAAAAGATCACAGATACAATACAATACAAATACTCTTTATTGCACACCTCACACAAACAAAGCAGTTAAAAAGAAAAACAATACAATAGACAACAGGCGGTCTTATCGCTGAAGAGCGATCTCTTCACACAGATATTTTAAATAGATCTAAAATTGCTCATATTTGTTCGGCGATTGCAATAAAATAATTAATTCAACCTAATTATCTCAATTAGGAGAGCTGCCGCTCCAATGCAACAGTAAGTTAAATCAAAAAATGTAATCAGTTTAAAGTGTAATTAGGGCGAAAACATGTTTCCGAGGCCAAGACCCGCTTTGGGTAGAGACTTATAATAACAGACTTATAATAACAGCTTAATAGTGTATTGTTTTAGACAAAATTTGACCAACATTGCTAAGTAGTAATTTTTAATGTGGGCCTTCAATAAAAGAAATAAAGCTCTCTTTTTAACCCTGGCAATATTTTCTTCAAAACTTGACAATTATATTTAAATCACTGTCAGTCGAGTCTGAAAATAATAAGGATCGTGCATGTAGACATTTAAAAACGGCCATTATTGAAATTGCTACGTTCCAATATTTGCCGTTCTCTTGCAAGTGATTGGACTGAATTGTTTTCCAATTAATTTAATGTCTCAAACAATACCAGTTCAGTTCAATATGAAATAATATTCTTTATACGAGATCTGGATGTATTTTTACAGACTTTTATTTAACTTAATCTGTTCGTACTACGTATGTAAGTTGTTATCAGAATTTGCTAACCGGTTTCCGACTGAGCTGAAATTGGGCATTCTCTTTTCTGACTTTCCTCTTTTGCGGAATAGGAGTGCCAGTGAGCTCAAACTCGACGGGTTTCTTTTGTGATGTTGAATCGATATGGCTACCTTCTTTCTTCATCATCAGGCCTGCTCAGTAGTGCCATAACGGTGCGGATTTCCTTTCTACCCATCGGTTAAACAAAACAATCACTTACTCACAATGGCCACGTGTCACCAAAGCTTTGAATAGAGAAAGACATTTAATACTAAATTTAATACTTTACTCGAATAGCGACTCTATTCATATTCATAGTTTATTGATCATATAAAATTACATGTCAAATAATAACTAACACACAATAATAGCTATGTGGAAATATAAAAAACAACATGATAATTAAATTATAAACCAAAAGTACTCTTTTAGATATTGTTAAAATAGTGTATTGTTTTAGACGCAAAATGGTCAACATTGCTAAGTAGTACTTTTTAATGTGGACCTTCTTTCCTTAGCCTTAAGACGCCTTTTGGTTGAAAAAGTGTTGATGAATACTACGTTCATTTTACAGTATCAACTAGCGGTAACACTTAAGTAATAATAAAAGACAAACGCTTAGTTTCCCACTTAACAATGAAAGACAATCGCATTGTTTACTGGACACAAGGAGAAGTAAATTCGGTCTAGAAAATTAATCCGCACTATATAATACATGGGTATACGCAGCTTAATCGCTTAATGATAAATGTTTAAACGGCCTCCTGCAAAAATATAACTCGTTTTAAAATACTAACGAACGAACTAACAGGCCAGTTAAAATAAAGTAACAGGCCGATTAAAAAGTATATTTAAAAAGATTTATTTTTATTAATTTAAACTTACCCAACAGCGTACGCGCCGCAAGTGAACACAGCCAATCCGGCCGCCACACCGGCGCCGCCACCGTATTACTCCGTGAGGGCTAATTTACCCCTACCTGGTAAGTTCGCAACTTAGATTGGGGTCAATTGGGGGTAAGTGGTAACCTTGGTCAAGATGATGTATGTTAGTGGGGAACTTTGTAGGGACATAGTGCGGGTATAGATGGGTTAATATACGAAGAAGTGCCTTTATTTGGGGAATATTTAGTTTTCCCTGCGCAAAATCGCAAACGGGCTTACAGCCTAATTTCAAAAGCTAAAAATCAAGGACTCCTTCGGGACCCGACTTGGGAAATCATGTTTTAAAAAACCCCTAGATAACAGTAGATTGTACAACAATAGGGATGATGACTAAGATTTTTTATGATGTCATTCGAACCAGTTTTTTGAGAGGAACAAATGTTTGCATGGGAGCAACTACAATTAAAGAACATAAATACCCAAAAAATCGAGACAAAGATCGACCTCGCTGGCGCCAGCGCAAAACGCTTCATACTGGATAGACAGACAGGTATGACGTCACAACCGACATTTGTCAGTACAAAGTACATGTATCGTTGTATGGACAATCAGGTAAATTGTTGTTTCGGTCGTGAAATACTGCGTTTAAGTAAATAATTGTCTACAATTTTGTTTCTATAAAAGCGCTAGTATTCTATTGGTACTTAGCTTTAAATTTAATCTTGGGCAAACAAAACAATGCATATTTTCTATACTTTCATGGTTTATATCTTTTTATGATTTAAATTATATTTTATAATTATAAATAAATAAATAAATTAAATTAAATATTAGGGAACAATCTTACACAAATCGAGCTAGTCCTAAACTATAAGCAAAGCTTGTACTATGTGTAGACGACGAATGGTGACGAATTTATACTCTATTACGATAATTTGATGGTTTACTATCCATTTAGCATCACTACGTTATCAATTTGGACATGAGGCATCATGCCTATTGGATAAAATAAGCCATACGCAAAAAGAGGAGTGTTATAAGATTGACGTGTCTGTGGCATATGGGCCTAAATTGAATGAACCGATTTTAATGTGGATTTATCCGAAAGCTGACGTGATCAAGATGGTTCTTAGTTACGTATCAACAAAATCGATTCAGCCGGTTGAACTTTGAAATGAAAATATCGAGGGTTTTCAACTTTTCTAAGCTTTAGGTGGATGTCACACTGCGCCGCATCTCCGGACGGAGATGCGGAGCTCATTGTATGCAAGTACCTCAGTTCATATTATATAAATTCCGTGTGGTACGACACACTGCACCGCACCTCCGTCCGGCGAAATTTGTAGGCAGCTCCGCACCTCCGTCCGGAGATCCGGCGCAGTGTGACATCCGCCTTAATTTTATTATGTCCGAGAAAATCGTCGACAAGACAGCTTAGATACGAGTTAAACACACTTCTTTCCACATCGTTTTCGAGAAAATTAAACCGGTGATGCTTTTTGAATGATTCATATTACATATCCATTCATATAGAACAGTGTTTTTCAAACTGTGGGTCGCGACCCCCCGGGGGGTGTCGAGGCCTTTTAAAGGGGTCGAGGATACTCGTATTTTTAAAGTTAAAGTGCTGCAAGTATTTGTCTAAGTACAATAAACAATATGTCGGTACAGTAGGTCGGGATAATTCTTTCGTGTCGCGGCATGAAAATGATTGAAAACACTTCAAATTCAAAAATTCAAAATTCAAAATTTCTTTATTTGCCGGAATATGGTTACAGGTAAGGTCTTAAAGCTATTTTTGTTTCTCATATCCTACCTGCATGCAGGTGTGCAAAGTATTACTATGTCATAAAACTAAATTTTCGTACATGTCATTTCATCAGATTATTCTATAATTAATAATTCCCTAAATTTCTATGTCAGTATGTCAAAGAAATAACTTAATTACTTATGTCAGTTGCTAAATACTCATTTACACTATAAAAACTCTTCTCCTGCAGCCATTTTGTCAACTTACTTTTAAAAGAATTCTTATTTTCTAATTTAAGGTCATCAGGCAAGTTGTTATAAATGACTATACACATATTGTAGCAGTTTTTTTTATAGATAACTGTTTGGCAGCGAGGTTGGTATAACAGGTTTTGGTACTGGGCCCTTGTATGTCTAGCACTGGTGTCATACCGATTTATAAAGTGACTAGGGTTGTCCTTGACGAAGAGACATGCGTCTCTAATGTACAGGCAAGGCAGCGGGAGTATATTAAGTTTCACAAATAAAGGCTTACAGCTTTGCAAAAACCACGCGTTGTCCAAGGCCCTAATGCACCGTTTCTGAAGTTTAAATGCTTTATCCGACTCTACGGAATTTCCCCACAGTAATATTCCATAGTTTAGGACCGAGGAGACGTAACCGTGGTACGCAGTTAGAGCTGCATCTAATGACACTGTTTGTCTCACTCTTCTGAGTGCAAAGACAAACCTGTCTAGTTTTTAGCAAACAGTGTCAACATGAAGCTTCCAATTTAAATTGATGTCAATATTAAAACCTAAAAATTTTACAAAGTCAACTAATTCTACATTTAAATTGCCATAATTAATTTGTACAGGCAGTGGGTTTGAATTGTATGAACAGAATTGCATTGCTTTAGTTTTTGTCATGTTTATTTTCAATTTGTTATTTTCGAACCATTCAACCGCTTCTGCTAATGTAATGTTAACTTTTGATTCAAAGGCAGCATGACAATTGCCATCCCCTTGTATTATAAGTGTTGTGTCGTCTGCGAAAATAATGCAATCCTGTTTTTCTTTTAGACAATGTGGGAAATCATTGATTGCTATTAAAAATAGCAATGGTCCCAGTATGCTTCCTTGTGGAACGCCGGTTTTATTAACTAATAGATCGGACATATTTTTCTTTTAAAACGGTGTTATTTTTTCTTTTTACAATTTTTTCAATTTCTGTATACTGCGTTCTTTCCGTTAGATAACTTTGCACCCAGTCACATGCTTTACCTCTTATTCCATACATTTCCAATTTTTTCAAAAGGATTGAATGGTCGATAAGATCAAATGCTTTACTCAAGTCTAAATAAATTGCCAAGAGAGGATTTCTCCTATTTAAACCCTCTGTGACTGTTTTTACTAAGTGAAAGCCGGCTAGTGTAGTAGATCTTCCTTTGCGAAACCCAAATTGTTTTGATGTTAAGATGTTATACTTATCTAAGAACTCATTTATTCTACATAATATAGATTTTTCAAATACTTTTGACAAAATTGGGATTATGGTTATGGGCCGGTAATTACCTGGGTCTGTTTTTTCCCCTTTTTTGAAGAGTGGTTTGACAATAGAGAGCTTCAGTTCAGTTGGAAAGACTCCATCCATAAAGGATAGGTTGATTATGTGAGAAAGGGGGCGACAGATAATATTAGCACATAACTTAAGAACCGTTGTTGTGATTTCGTCATGTCCAGCTGTTCTGGTATTGTTTAATGACATGAGTATTTTATACGTTTCGTGTTCGTCTGTAGGTTTCAAAAAGATCGACTGAGTGTTGTATAATGATCTCTCCAGTTTTATAACTGGCGGTTTGGATATATTGTCATGAATGGCTTGACTTATCAGATACTTATTCAAAAAATTACATATTTCATTAGGATCTGTATAGGGTTTATTTTCAAAAATTAAATGATCAATATCTTGTTTGAGAAACTCATTGGATAATGTTGTTGAAATAGTTTTCCAAGTGGCTTTACATACATTTTTACTACATTTGATAAACTTATTGTTGGTTATTTGCTGGGCTTTTTGTAGGCACGATTTAAAAACACGGTTATACCGCTTATATTTAGTTTTGCTTCTTATACTGTTTGCACCAGATGACCTATATTTAAAATACAAGTTGCGTTTTGTTTTGCTAGATTTTTTTAACCCAAATGATAGCCACTTGACTTTCTTAGGTCGATTATTTCTTTTGACTTTAATAATGGGAAAGCATAATTTGACTGATATAGAACGCACCATCAGCATCAGCAGCATAAATGTTAAGTCGAGCTCATCTATATATATCTATCAATTATATAATTGTAATTATTAATCGTTAACCTTCATAAAGAAGGGTGGGGTGTCGAATTAAAGTCAGAGGTTCCGAAGCTCGCGCGGGTTCGTACCTGCACGGCTAGCACGCGACGGCCCGCGAGCTCTCTCGATTTTTCTCGCACTATTCGTCTCTCTCTTATTAGAACACTTAGAAGAAGAGGTATAGTGCGATAAAAATCGAGAGTATGTCGCGGCCGTCGTGTGCTAGACGTGCTGGTGCAAAGATTGTCAATCGCCATCCAACGAGGTAACGCGGCCAGCGTGATGGGTTTTGAACCGGGTACAACTCGCGAGGGCTTTTTGACTAGACTTGGGCTAGGAATGTTATAAGTGTATGTTTTTAACCCCCGACGCAGAGAGGGGTGTTATAAGTTTAACGTGTCTGTGTATCTGTCTGTGGTATCGTAGCTCCCAAACGGATGGACCGATTTGCATGCGGTTTTTTGTGTCATAGATAATTTTAACTCGAGTGTTCTTAGCCATGTTTCATGAAAATCTATTCAGCCGTTTGAAGATCATCAGCTCTTTTCTAGTTGATGAGGGGATCTGACTAACTTCCTTATGTCCGATCGATTCGAAATTTGGTACCGTGTTACTTCAATGACATTGAAAGTATATGGTAAGGTAACCATAACCTGATCAGCCGTTTGAAGATCATCACTTTAAAAAGGACAAAATAAAAGTAAAATTAAAAAATTAAAAAACCCCCCGACATACAGTTTAAAAAAATAAAAAAACTTTTTTGTTTTTGTGTTTTTATTTTTTATGTGGTTTGTGTGATTCTTGTTATTGTTTTTTCTAATAAAAGAATTGTAATTATAATTGCCCACATAACTACTTAAATATAATATTTGTATTTGTATTTGAAAAAATGGATTCTTGACATCGTAATGTTTTGACAGTTACATCAGTGACCTCTCCGTCAACGTCATCGTCGTCCAAGCCGCTGACGAGTCCTCTGGCCTCGTCATCATCGGTGAATAGTGCTCAGCCTCAGGTATGCTCCCGAGGATGCGTTGCGTTGAGAGCGAGGGAATTTGTTCCTTCAGCTGTCAACACGGCGAATCCTCAAACATATCAAGGGTCAGCAACGCCCATGTTACTATGTGTGTATGACGTTTATACCATATTCAAGACTACGTTCCGTCCGTGACTTCGTGAAGGAACTCGCTAGCGGCTCGGTGTCGGCACGGCCCGGCTGTGTTTGGGTATGGCTCGGCCGCGCAAAAACGCCGTCGCTTATCTTAGAAAACGGCCCGGGCCGTCTCCGGCCTAGCGTGAGTCATCCTCAAGTCTCAGTTCAACGCAAAATGAACCTTGAAACTGCCTTGTTTAAGTAAAAACCGTCCTTAATTGTATCACAATAGAGTTCGTAATGTCTTAAAGGTCGGTTTGATGAGGTCCTTGCCTCGCCACATTAAATTATAAAAGAATAGTTAAAATCACAAGGAAAAAGGAGAAGAATGCGGAAACATTATTTCTTTAGGTCCTTTGAGTTTAGCATTGTGATTAATTTCTTTATAACAGCATTTTTAATAGAGTTAATTCTTATTTTCCTTCACCGGCTTGTTTTAACTGTTTGAAGTTAATTACTTATAAAGCTTTTTTTTAGTGTAAATAGACGAACCAACTTTTTGTCTCTAGTTACAAATGGTATATTCTCCGGGGTCACTTAACAAAATTGTGATTTTTGAAAAACCTCGGATTATAGAGGTTTGTTGAAATTTGTAACCCATTCATTTATGGAACATCTTCCAATCATAAAAAAATAGAAAAATAAATAAATAATAAGTATATAAACATATTCTCTTGTTTTACTAACTAGCTATGTTTGTTAGGGACTATATCACGCAAAAACGGTTAAAAGGATTCATTTGAAATGGCATAGAGAATAAAACTTTGTAGTGAAAATTATACTTTACCTCGAATTAATAATAATAATAACTAGCCCCCTATAATAAGCTCAATAAGGCTTGTGTTAATAATCCACCAAAAAGATTAATTTGGGGATACAATTTCAAACGAGTGTGCTTGGACAAAATCGCTGTCTATGCTAGTCATAGCAGCATAATTATAAAATAATTTTGAAGTTTTTTTTTACAGGTATCACGATTATCGCCCCAGACTGCTGGTGCATTGTACATCCTCCCACCAACGAGTCAGGGCAACTTCCAGTCAAATCAAATTACCACCAAAGGTATTATTAAAAAGCGAATTATAAAACGATCGAATAAAAAAAAAACTTAGCGACTGATGATGGACATACTGTCCATAACTTGAGCGGTATGAATTTGAGTAAGCGCAAAATTAACTAAACTAACGACAAAAATTTATTAATAATAAAATCAAGAACGAGCTTACAAAAAGTGTGTTGTGATAAATCCATTTCATATATTAGAATTCTATCCGTGCGAATACATTACTAAGTGAGCGACTAGAAAATAGCTCTCTCTTTTTATATATAAAAGCAGAAAAATCTCTGCTCATTATAGTATTTTTCAAAGTGGTTTTTGTATTTGAAACACTTCATTTAAGACAAAATGCCGCTCAGTATAAAAAAAACCTTTGCCAAATATTGAAAAGAATGCAGGACGTAACGTTGACACTCAAACAAATATTAGGTCGCTCAAATATTAAGAAGCTCCTCATTTTGTATTTTATGTCAATAAAATTAATGTTTGTAAGTTGCTGTTCTGTTGATTTCTCGTCACTCGCAGTCAGTCGCTCACTTAGTAATACTATAACGTAAATTATTAATTACTTAATTATTTTTGACACTTAAAACTTTAATTTACAGTTACTCGTTTAAATACTACCCTTATTAAAATTATAATGCAGTCGCCCACCATACAAGACAAAGTGACAAAGAAATTCGTGACAACCATAGAGGAGACTTTTGGAATGGAATGAAACAAAACAAATCCTAGAGGTAACCCGATGGCTCGCGGTATTTGAGCTCCCGAAGTGTTGTGGAACAGCCCTGTGCAACCCGAACTGAGCCAACTTGGACTGGGGCCGAAACAGGAGAGGGTATAAAAAAAAACGTCCCGAGGCAGCCGAATGAAACAGCATTTTATTATACAGAGTTTACCAAAAATGGGGTGTGAACCGATTAAGGGCATAACAGGTATCGTGTTCTGATTAAGAAAAAACTAAGTTTTTTTTTGACGCGATTACATTTGTATGAAGCGTTGGTCGACTGGGCGACCTGCTACATACAAATGTAAAAAAAAAACTCGTCAATATTTTTTTCTTTCAGTTTTTTGTTATCAGAACACGATACCTGTTATGCCCTTGATCGGTTCACAGACCATTTTTGGTACACCCTGTCTAAACACACACACTTTCATGCAACCGGCTTTTTTCATATATTTATAACTATATAATAATAGAACAAAACTATGTTCCAATTTAGAATTGTAATAATTCCATTGAAGATAAAGATTTTTCATAGGCTGGCTCTGAGCACTGGCAAGCTGCACTCTTCATACATCGTCGCTGATCCCTCTGTCTCGAAGGAGGGCTGATGTGGCGTTACTCCTGTCAGCTGTCGAATCTGACGCGTTCAGCATCGCGCTATAGAAGTTTCATAGATCCCTTAGCATATATATAAAATCTAAACAACACTCATTGGAACTTCGGTCCTGAGAGATTTCTCTGTTGCAGTGACTTCTACAGCGGCTAAATTGAGAGCCAATCGCCTTGCGTGGTATGGGCACGTAGTGCGAAGGGTTGAAAGTCATTTGACTAAAAGAGTATTAGGTATGAATGTGGATGGATGTAAAAGACGAGGTAGGCCAAGGAAAAGATGTATGGACAGTGTGAGAGGATATAAAGAGAAAAGAAGTGAGTGAGATAAGATGAAGATTGACAGAGAAGTATGGAAGAAAAAGACATGCTGCGCTGCCAATGGGATAAGAGTTATTACTAGGGTGTTTGGTATTGATCAAGGAGAAAAAGAAAATGCTAAATAAAATGCACAAAACACGGATTACTTACGCAATTTTTATTGTACTTTTCAGATTACTTAAATAGAAAACCAAAACACTTAATTGCGCACTTAAAAATAAAACACAACACAAAATAACAACGGCTTAAAGGAGAGGTATACACGGTTTTATAGCTAAAGAGCAATCTCTTCCAGAAAACGTTTGAATATCCTGGATAACCCGATATATTGATCAATTTGAGAATTGACATTGTAAAAAAATAATAAAAAGTAATGTTTTTGTTAAAATTGTATGTCACAGTGCTAAAATTTTATTCTTTTTAATTAAACAACATATACGCCACGAATTTAATAAGAAATGCAATAAAGGCTAGACTGCTATAAAACATTTTTATTGGCTGTTAAAATCATTTACATGCTTATATTTTTATGATTATTGCTTAGTTTTATTTTTAATTTTTTTTTTCGTTACAGGTAATGGCCAAGGAACAGGCACTCACGTTTAGAATAAGTCAAAATAGTAGCTAGGTGAAAAATTAAACTGTTAATACATAATGGTGTATAGAACAAACACTTCCTTACACCGTGTATAAATGAACTCTGTACGCTGACTGCCTGTTTACCCTAGTTGTCATGTCTAGACAGCGAGAGGTAATTTTACTTCAGTCATTGTAAGTAAAACTATTATATTCTAGGGTTGTACTTAATTAAATAACTCATGGTCGAAAAAACAACTCTGTATAAGAAAATTGTTATGAATTTCCGGCCTTCATCACTTTGTATTTATATTATTATGAAAAAGCTTAAAGAAGGCTTAAGTTTTAAAAAAATATAAAAATGATTGTGAAGTTTGAAAGAATTAATAATAGTTAAAAAAAACTGTTGTTAAGTAAGCATTCGTAGCTAGACAGTCTTAGTCGATATCTAGAATTTAAAAAAAACTATGAATCTTTTTATATTTATAATTTTAATGGCTTTATTGTATACAATTGAACGTTTCTAAGCCTAAAATTAAAAGCTTTAAGTGTCAATGTCAAAGAAAATTAGTTAAGTAAATAAGTTTATGTAATTTCATACAATGATTATTTTATTATACTAATAGATTATAAATTACTATTATTTAAGTTTAAATTTAAAGTAAAGGCCAGCGTTTGGAATTATCTTCTACTGGGCATTAATGTTAATGTATCTGTTAACATGAGTAATTTTGTTAAATGCGTATATACAAAACATTATTAGAATTTTTTAAAAAATAGTGTAGGTACTCATGCCAAACAAAAGTGAACTTGTATGTACGTTGATTTGAAAGACCAGTTGACTTCAAAAATATGTATTAGTTTTTGACCATATTAATGACAGCACAAGAAAGTGTCAACATCTCTTGGCGTCGATTACCTATAATATCATCTAGTGTAGGACACTTGATTATGCACTCAGGGGGCACAACAGACACCGCGAGCGCGGCACGGGACGAGATAATCTACTTTCCTCTTTCTATTTTGCACAGCACGAGTGAGACAGGAGTCGCGGCGCTACTTTGGCAGAAAGTTATGCTAGAAAACAGAAACTTCATATTTGAAAAAAATATGAAATGACAAGTGGCTTTTAATTCTTGTCTTGTAATAATGTATAATAATTGTTCAGTTATCTAGGCCTGGAAGAAGTGTCATAGAAATGTATAATTCTTAGCTAGTTTCACATTGAGACTGAACTTATTGTAAAATATATCCATAACAGTATGAAATAAGCCTATACTTTAATTAATGAAATAAACTTTCCGCCCACATTCGCTACACAATGCATTAAAACTCAATTTGACTGATTTGAATTGTATTCCGGAAGTTTATCATGCAAAATATTAATTTGCCTTATTTGACTATATGAACATAAATGTCAATGGCATTTTAAAACATTACCGTATACAAAGGTGGCTTTTGGAAAAAGTGGGGCTACTTTGATTATTAAAAAAAATCACATTCTTAATGTCCTCCAAAGTTTGGGTAATTAGTTAGAAAACTGCGGAACTGATTTACTAAAGCTATTTAAAAAATTAACAATAATTGCAACTGTTAGTACAGCAGATCAAAGTCACCCCGATTTACAGTACCTAGTGTCAATTTGTGAACCCATGAACTTTAAAATAGATTCAAAATCTATAGCAGACCCCGATTTGATATCAAACTTCACATACATTCCTTAAAGGGTGGTTGTGTCGAATTGTATGGAAATGGTTTTCAGACAACCTATTGCTTGATTACAAAATGTTACCTATCATGATGTGTACCTGTAATACAATTATCATTTCTTTTACCTATGGCCAATTAGTCTGCAATTAAGTTCAAAATATTATGACAATGACTCAAAAGGGATTTTGTGATTGGCGTCTGTCATCCCATTTTAGGACACATTTAATGAGGAATGGCCCACTGGCCACTCCTCATTAAAACGCCACTGCGTTTTTAAATCGTTCAAAGCTCTGAAAATTTGTTCTATTTTATTGGTGTATTTGTAATTCAGATAAATAAAAAGAATTCTCCCCGAAAACCATACGGGAGTGAAGTATGCCAAATACGATTTTCAGACAATGTCAGGTTATATAGACATAAAATACTGTTAATTCAGCAGAAAAAATGTACTTACTTATCTGCATATCTGTTTTAAGGAGTGTTGGGAAAAATCATATGTGGTATACACATTTGTTTAGTAAACAATTACCTGTTTTTTAAACACATCGAAATCACCCTGTTTTTAAAAAGGTTGTAATCGCCACGTTAAAGCCCCTTTAGTTGTAGATCTCAACATTATTTTAATATTTCATAGTATTGAAAGGTGTGCTAGGTAAAAGTTTTACAAATATGTTGATCGTGCTATAAAATAAAATATAAGGAATTTTTATATGTTCTCTCGTTTCATTTATGACAACCTTATAACCCGTTAAACGTTCATGATCTAAATCGGTTTAAGTTGCTGTGTTTCATCGCTGACTACTATATATTACCATGGTATACACCAATACGGGTGTATACACTAAATAAAATAATCAATAATGTCATATTTTCTCGAAAAAGGATTAAAATGTAGTCAAATGGAGAAAAAATCAATGCAAAAGGTTAAATAATCACGAAGTAATACGTGTCCAAAAGTTTTAAGAAGGGGTATGTTCTGTCCCTTTTTCGCTAAACGCAACTTCAAATAAAACGATGACGCTGGAAGATTGTGACGTCACACTAATAAACGGCAACGTGCCGCGCCCCATCGTGTTCGACGCGGCCCCCCGGCAGCATCTTGTAATGTGACGTCAGACACTGTTTTCGTTTTCTCTCTCTAACAAGCAATATTAAAACGGTTGTACCTTCGTTATTTTATGAGAAATCTGAATGGGATTTTCGTCACTAGGCATATTTTTTTGCCTTCTTTCATTTGGAGTAATAGTCATTTTCGAGTCTACACCACTATTATGGACCTTTGTAAAAAACTTAGTACAAGGATTAGGTGAAAAGGACTCCGACTGTCGGTCATTATCATCCTTCTACCGTTATTCCCGGTTGTGCCCCTAAAGGAGCTCGGGGTCTACTTTGACACCTAATCCCAAGATTTACATAGGCACTAGTTTAATGAAAGTGACTGCCATCTAACCTCCAACCCGGAGGGAAAACAAGATCTTATTGCAATTAGACCGGTTTCCTTACGATGTTTTCCTTCACCGAAAAGCTAGCGGTAAATATTCCGCAAATAAGTTCCGAAAACGAATTGGTACTATCCAGGATTCGAACCCACGACCGCCGCTTGACAGCCGCATGCCTGAACCACTAAGCTACCGTAGCGTAGAAAAATCACCGACCCTTTTTTCCATTCTAGGTGTACAGCGGACAGTGAACATTTATATTATTATTTATTTATATATACCTCCGTCAGATTTCAGATGACGTACAATTATTCATCATTTTAAATTGATTGTACCGTTCAAGTTTGCTTACATAAAATCAATAAAAAAAAAATCGCAACAGATAAATAAATTTCATATCCGAAAATAAATTCACTTTTCTTGCTAATTCTGGCAAGCTTTTGAAACACCTCATATTATCCAATTCATGCCCTTAAAAAAGGTGCTACGAGCTGCCAATTTCTCCGTCCTAATTGACAGCTCGATTTCCATTTATTTTACTCGTTTAGCTTTTAGTCACAAGCACTAACAAGCAGAATCCAATATAAAACAATTACGAAACCAAATATGACAAAGTGAACTTCTAAATTTACATACAGCCATGAACGAAAATGTTTTACACGAACGAAATATGGTTGCGGGCTTAAAAAATTGCTCGTGCCATTAATCAAATTGAAATATTTTTTAAAACAGGCACGTTTGTTATCTTTTTTTTAATTTGCAGTAATAATTTGCACGTAGCTAGATATTTTAGGCCAAGTTTATGGATAAGCGTTGGCCACGCGTCAGGAGTCGGCAAAATATAGACATTATGGCGCTGCCTCAGGCGAGTAATGCAAAATATTACGTATAAAACGTAATTTTACGTTTGAAGGTTATAAATTGTACGGTGATGACAGCTGTCATACGATTCGCCGCGAAGATGCTAATGACGTAGACAAGATACGCTGACGTCACGAGCGGTCACCGGAATGACATACCTTGTTTTTTTCTACCAAGTTAGCAGCAACATAAAAGCCTTAGTTCCACGGAGGTTCAAGTTTCCATTTGGCTTAGTACATACAAAGGTATACCTAGTTTCTCTAGAATTATTCAGGTTTATGAATAATATTGATGGCTAGCTGGATGTTCAGGAAGCAATCCATCGATATTGTTTACTTTCTATCACTGGCGGTCGCCTGGGCCTTTGTGGCCACTAACAAGTATGGCACAGTGTACGAATACAGTACTGTAAGCCTGCACTGGACACAAATTGAACCACCTGAAGTTTCTAACCCATCAACATAGTCATTTAACCGAAATACGCCCACTGCTGGAGATATGCCACCCACAAACAGTGCCATGACTTTTCCTGCGCCCCCACGCATACAGCGAACTCCTGCGACCATTACCAGATCATAATATTAGCTTTCTTTGTGGGGTTCTACGCACGCTCCGCCTTCCGGTACGTGGTCATTTGACATCGGTTCTACGTGCAACCAGAAGTATCTGACCCGTCCTTACTTGGGTAATTCTCAAAGCGTTTCAATTTGCGTGTTGGTGATTTAGTAGGAACAGGGACCACTACCAAATAGCCAAAAATGCACAGAAAATCTACAGCGACTTTGTCAAAAATCTATAGCGACTTTGTCAACAATTCTGACCATTACCGCGGGTTATATATACTTTTGAGAGCGGTCGGACGCAGTGGAATGTCATCTTGTTCATATTTGGAGCTAAACTGGGGAAGTATATCCACCACCCTCCACCTTACAGAAGGGCAGACATAACATCACTACTTGCTCGGCAGTGTTGTGTAATGTTTGTGTAATAAAGTGAAATTATATTTCACCGTTCAGATTTGGTAAGCCGCGAACGAAAAAACCTTAGAAGTCTAATTAGCGTCGCAAAATGGCTCCACAGAATGGAATCCAGGCAGCCATTTAGTTCGAACATGCGCATACCGGGTTTTAGGCACGTGTTTGGGTAGACATTTGTAAGGAGCTCGCATTCTATGGTTCTTTCGTTCGCTATAGGTAAGCGTTTATTTCCGTGGTTGTAGCTCAAGGTTGCTCGATTGGTTTCATACAAATCCGTCAACCCGAGCCTTCACTGCTAGCTTTTTTATTGCTAGGTATGCCCTGTCCGATAAGTAAGTGAATGAGTAAGTACCGTTAACTCGGGTAACATTTACCCAATCGAGGGTTACTTTGACCCGCATGAAAGGCACTCATAGCAATGTCACATAAAAAGTAACAACATGAGCAGTTAGCTGAAACAAAAAATGAGATGATATGACCCTGTTCAAATTCATAAAAAAGCTGTGGACAGAGTAATTCGCGAAAGCCAAAGTTACCCTCCAGGGTCAAATTAACACGAGTTTACCCTAATTGTTTTATTAGTGTTTAAAGTACTGGCTAAACAATATTAGCTGTGAGTCCGACTTAGTGCGCGGCTCAGAACTATCTCCGACCAGCCACCGTGAATGCCTGTCTTATCCCGCGATACCCAGGGACCAAAAACAGTCTTAGAACTAGCGAAGATTTTGTATAGGTAGTATAGCACAGCTCTATTGACCACTTGAAAACTACATTTCGCATTCTATTTTGATAACAAGTTAGACGCCTACGTCTCAATGTTCGACATCATCATGCGTTCATATGCATCCACAGAAACCTCGTCTATTTTTAGATTTTTGTGTGTTGATAGCTAACCCAATAAGCGATGTCGATGTTTTAAAGTACTGTCCGGAACCGCGTACTATCAATAGTACGCGGTTCCGGACAGTACCAATCTCAAGATTGGGGTCTGTCTGACACTTACATTTAGCACTGTACAGAGGATAAAATCTCAGCGGATAAGCTACAGGGATGTCGCCTTCGTTGGTTCGGTCACGTCTCTTGCAGGCCATCTGACTACGTAGGGAGCAAATGCCTTGGCTTAGTCCTTGACGGCCCTCGACCCCGGGACAAACCTAAGAATCGAAACTTGGATGTCGTGAAGGCCGATATGAGCGAAAACTGGCTCACAAAAGAATACGCCCAAGATCGTGCAAAGTGCAGGAAAGCGAGTAGGAAAGCGGGCCCTGGCAAAGGCCGGGATATCGCTAGGTAGAAGATGAGAGGATACAATCTTGAATATGATGAATTCTAATCAACATCCTCGGAAGCTCGGGTGAATTATTCTACATTTTTACCTGTTGTACCTGCAGGGTGGTCAGTAACTGGCGAGGTTGCGGAAGTGTGCCCAGGGCGTTCCCGTGGCCTCGCCTTATAGCGCAGAGGCGGCACATAGAGGGGTTTTTAGTGGGTAAACCATTGGCCTCATTAGCCGACATGGGAGTCCCACATAACCACCAGGGTCCGTCCCCGCGCCCTGGTGGTATGTGTAAAGCATTTTCCCCTCTTAAAAAAAAAAAAAAAAAAAAAAGGTGGTCAGTAACGGATGCGTTATGGTACAACCCTTTTGATTGATCTTAAGGGTCGACCCAGGGGGACAGCGACTTACCTACTCAACAGGAACAGCAAACAATACTAGTTTACCTACAAAGTAAATGATAGTTTTGTCACGCCTTGCTTTGGTATGGGTGAATCTAATTTTTAGTTTCCTCCCCGTTTCTACTATTCGCTGTTTAAAAGGAGGTTACAGGAAAATACGATGTATGCTGTTGTTAATTGATGTTGCATTCCTGACTAAATTAATTATAGCGTGAAACTACATGGCAACTGTATTAAAAAAAAAACATCGGTTGACTAAATATTCACCCAGAATGCCTAGCGGAATGTCCCCCGATTTGTATAAAAATAGTGGTTTGTCCCCTGGACATGTTTTCTACTAGGTTACATTTTTAGGCGAGATGCATCATATAGCCTATTTATCTGGCTATAAAAACTAACAGATTTTATCAAATAAGCATACTGTGGCAAAGAAAGAATAAAAAACTAAGGGACAAGAAAAAGTTGATTGACCCATTTCCAAACTAAAAATTAAAAATCTCTCATAACTGAAGAAACCCGAAATCCCCACAACCATGTCTTTCTAACCACCTTCATTCAACACCTCCCTCGTATCCATCATAGATACAGCGATATGGTTGCATATATAGCCCTGCTCGAACTGAGAGCTCTCCACAATCCGCACAATAGCCACACAAACGGCTGTGAATCCAAAACGTAATACTAAACTATGGAAGCCTTTTGTGCTTATTACGTTTTGGAATTGAGGTGTTGTAGCGCCTCAGGATTTCAAAGGCATTGTCTTTTGACGTAAATATGCTTGTTTTAAAATTGACTGCCATGTTCACTTCCATCCATGGAGTTATTAAACAAGTGCTTTATTTTAATTTTGAACTATTTCCGGGGTTTGAAATCTACACTAATAATTATTAAAGAGGAAGTCTGTGAGATTGTAGCTTTGTCAGCGTGTATATTTTGGGTAATCTCGGGATTCGCCTATCCGATTTCAAAAACTCTTTCAAGTGCGTGCAGAATGGACTTTCTGGACAGTGCAATGATATATATTATTCCACGGATTTGCCTGCTTTCTTTGCAATACGCGGAGGGAGCCTTGCGGGCAGCTGCTTTATATCATAATGAGTAAGTCTGTCAGATTGTAGTTTTGCTTTGTGAGTTTGTATGTAGGGGTAAATCTCCGGAGCCACTTATCCGATTTCAATAAATATTTCTCCAGTGTATAGATTAGTCGTTCTGGCATCTTATTAGGGGTTATTATGAGGGGTTTTCCTTTGTGCTTTGCAATACGCGGATGAAGCGGGCACCTAGTGCAGCATATTTTTTATAAGGCTTCGGTAAGGAAGAAACAGAAACAGTTGGTGAGGTAGGGCACAGCGAAATGTCATCCCGCTCGAATTTGGAGCAGCCCAACTGGGGAAGTACCTCCGCCTTGCAGAAGACCACAGCCATAATAACACTACTACTTGCTCTGTAGTAGTGTTGTGTTCCTGGAGGTGAGCAAGG
Organism: Epinotia bilunana; assembly: GCA_947049275.1. Classification (NCBI taxonomy): domain Eukaryota; kingdom Metazoa; phylum Arthropoda; class Insecta; order Lepidoptera; family Tortricidae; genus Epinotia; species Epinotia bilunana. Next base: position 2,359,960 of record OX346274.1, read on the forward strand.
TCGCCAGAGCTCCCGAGGATGCGTTGTGTTGAGAGCGAGGGAATTTGTTCCTTCAGCTGTCAACACGGCGAATCCTCAAACATATCAAGGGTCGGCAACGCCCATGTTACTCCTTTGGAGTTGCATGCGCCTATAGGCTGCGGTGTCCGCTTACCATCAGGCAGGCCGTACGCTTGTTTGCCACCGTCGTTGTGTTAAAAAAACACAGAACACGTCCTCCTATTCCGTAATGTACTCATTTGAATTTGTGATGTTCTGTGAGCTAAAAGTTACGAACCTGTTTTTTTAATTCTTTTATCATTTCGAAAAACTGAATCGACAAAAAGATCTCTATACTTAACGACCTGCTCACTAAATTCCACGAGAATCGGTCGAGAAAAGTGTGACCAGGCCCCGTATCATGGTCGGCCTTATCACGCGATAAGTGATAAGATAGAGCGTTCGTCTCGTTCCATCGAACGGTGTCAGCCAGTGACGGAAGCTCTCTCTTGTCACTTATCGCGTAATAAGGCCGACTATGATACGGGGTCTGAGGAGGAGAACAGCTGGACATCTGAGCATATGAAATACTTTTGGCCCAAGCTGAAGAAGAAGAGAGAGCAAATTGCTCTCTTGTTCAAATGTGAGAGCGAAGTGGAGATGAATAAAACGGAAAGCTGATCCCACCACCACGTGGGATTTATAGGACAGACTCACCAACTTTAACTCTTGAAAATATGCAAAACTTTTCAAGGCAGCACTTCCATTGAAATATAACATTGCATTTGATATATTGCATTGCACCTTCGACTAAGCAAAAAGCGTTGTAGGTATTGAAAAGCATCGAGTGTTTATGATGTCAAACAAAGGCAAGGGCGTAATTGGAACGTAACAATGTCTTGTTTGCTGGGATGGGGCTATTTACAGGAGGGAGCGATTCCTTGCCTTAAGAGTTCCCAGCCCGGTCGACTCAAGTCGCTTCATACAAAAGTAGTTTAGTTCTCAGTAACGGCATACTGAAATAACATTAAACTTTTTGTACATAATGGGATCCGATATATTCAGACCCTGTAGCATGGACGGCCTTATCACACGATAAAAAACAAGATAGAGCGTCCGTCACTGGCTGACACCGTTCAACAGAACGAGACGGACGCTCTATCTTGTCACTTATCACGTGATAAGGCCGACCATAATACGGGGTCAGATCGAAAACTGGTTTTTTATTTATAAACTATATTGCTAGAAATACAATACCAAATAATGAAACGATAGAAATTATGTGTGAAAAGCATTCTACTCGCTCTATTTTATTCCCTAACTCAATTTCTAGTAAGAGAAAAAATTCCGACCTAGATATGGTGGATCTCATTGTGTATACAAAGTTTCATGTTATTCTAGCATGACGTTTTAAAATGAGAGCCAAACTACGTTTGTATGGAGAGTCGGGCGTCCGGGCTACAATTAAGTATATTCAGTACCAAAGGTGATTGGCGAATCGCTAAACTTAAGTGGCAGTGGGCGGGGCACATTGCACGTAGAACCGATGGCCGTTGGGGCGGAAAGGTTATCGAGTGGCGACCACGTACCGGAAGGCGCAGCGTGGGTAGGCCCCCCACAAGGTGGACTGATGACCTGGTAAAGGTCGCGGGAGTCCGCTGGATGCGGGTGGCGCAGGACCGGTCATTGTGGCACTCTTTGGGGGAGGCCTATGTCCAGCAGTGGACGTCTTTCGGCTGATATGATGAGTACCAAAGGTTGCGTAACGCTACTTTCGTAGTCGACACGGGGAACTCCGTATGCAGAGGAAATCGTCTACGAGCAAAGCGCCCACCGGCTGGCACAGAATGACTTAAAACATTCACTGCCAAGAATCGCTATGCGCTACGCTCGTAGGCAATCCCGTGTTTTCCTTGTATGTAGCAGAAAGTGAGGACGTAGGCATCCGCTAGGTGGGTTTCTGGCAGTGAAAATGTTAGGACATTCAGTATCAAAGGTTGCGGAGCGGCGAACTCGGTATGTAGAGAAAAGCATCTATAAGCAGAGCGCCCTTAGCAGGTTCCTTTCCGGGATTATTAAAGCGCGGTGTTAGCAGTCAGCATTCTGTTCCGCTTGAAGCCAAGGTTTCCAATGTAAAAAAAAAGATTTTTTGTCGCAAAAAAAAACACAAAATTGAACAGAAAATAAAAAAATAGAAATAAATATAAGTACTTAGGTTAGGTGCGACAATATGCTCGGGGCTCAGCGTTTGCTGCTAGCCTATAGCTATAAAGCGCTGTTTTTAAGCTCGCACTGCATCACGGGATACAAAAAATAGCTAGTTGCGAGGGGAACATTCGCAGTAGGTACTCATAATGAACTTAAATAATTGAAGTAAATTAAAAAAAATGCAATAAAGATGGGAGGTAAATTTTACATATTTTTAAGGCCCCTATTTATTACTGCCTCGCAAACCTAATAAAATCAAAATGGCAGTAGGTACAATTTCTTTCGTCTTTATCTGTTACTCTGACAATAAATAACATTTGGTATGGTATACTCAACTGGAGCTGGGCAGTCACGTTGTCAGGCAGAACGATGGCAGGTGATCCACAAAGGTGTCAGATTGGTGACCACTTCTAGGTAAAAGTAGCGTCGGCCGTCCACCAGCTCTATGGGGAGCATATTGGGAAGACCGCGGGTCACTTTTGGATTAGACTAGCTCAGCAGGTCGATCACGTATGAATAAATGAATGTATATTTTATTTGTTAATAGTGGGTTTACAAAACGGTCTTAAAAGTATACATCACTGATCTCCACATTATGCCTACAAACTAGCGCGTACAAATACGTATGGATTAATGACAGTTAGACTGTCCTAACGCGCGTTGGAAACGTAACGTAATTACTCCTCACTGTAGGGACGGTTGGGGCCTATATTTTTTTTTAATATACAACGACGGTGGCAAACAAGCGTACGGCCCGCCTGATGGTAAGCGGACACCGCAGCCTATAGACGCATGGAACTCCAAAGGAGTAACATGGGCGTTGCCGACCCTTAATATGTTTGAGGATTCGCCGTGTTGACAGCTGAAGGAACAAATTTCCTCGCTCTCAACACAACGCATCCTCGGGAGCTCTGGCGACCTTGCTCACCACCAGGAACACAACACTACTACAGAGCAAGTAGTAGTGTTATTATGGCTGTGGTCTTCTGCAAGGCGGAGGTACTTCCCCAGTTGGGCTGCTGCGAATTCGAGCGGGATGACATATAACAGCAGTGGACGCTTACGGGCTGAAAATGATTATGATGAAGACGCTCGTCGCTTGTGACTTAACCCGCCGGATCCCCGTGAGAAGCACGACATTGTTTACGATTGCTTCCACGAACACTGCGCCATTTGGATGCACCGGGCTTTATCAGTTAGACGTTTCTCCGCCTTATTGTTCCAAATATTGACTGGAAGGTAAAATCTATAAAAAAATGTTCAATTCTTTCTGCTTCTGCGCCACCCGCATCCAGCGGACTCCCGCGACTTTTACCAGGTTATCAGTTCACCTTTTCGGTCTACCCACGCCTTGAGGTGGACTGATGACCAGACCCCGTAACATGGTCGGCCTTATCACGCGACGATAAGTGACAAGATAGAGCGTCCGTCTCGTTCTATTGAACGGTGTCAGCCAGTGACGGACGCTCCATATTGTCACTTATCGAGTGATAAGGCCGTCCATGCTACGGGGTGTGGTAAAGGTTGCGGTTATTGTGGCACTCTTTGGGGGAGGCCTATGTGCAGCAGTCGAACTCTTTCGGCAGATATGAAATCACAGCTTCGCATATATTTGGTGCACCCTTACGAAGCTAAGGTAAAGGTCCCAATGTTTGAAATCTCAATTCCAATCATTGACACTCGGTTGTCACTTTCATTGTTATTGGGCCGGGCCTGTAACGAGTAAATACCAAATAATTGGTACCAAATATTGTATTATCTATGTAATGCATACTTGCAAAGTTTCAAAGGGATAAGACTAATTAACATCAGTGAAAATCGCCTAGAAAGATTGAATCCAATTTTTATTTATTAAATGTATGTATGATGCAGACATTCGAATCCGCATCCGCAACCGCGGATGTTCCGCATGATTTTCAACATCCGCATCCGCAAAAATGGATGTGTTGTACAGTTCGCGCCCAGATAGGGGCCAACACGGCGCATGCCGCGCGCGTGTTCAATATTTTGGTGATTAGTCAAAAATCTTCATTTCATTTCTGTAATCTGACGATTCGCCGTATTCGCTATCGGTGATGCGTTAGGTTTACAACGGTAAATCAGTCGCGTGTTCGAGTACTGCGTGATACTATAGACTTTTGAGTCTTTTCCTTAAATCCGCATCCGCATCCGCATTCGCGGATTTCTAAAAAGTCGCATCCGCGGCATCCCTGGTATGTTATGTAAGTGTGCGTTCCCTCTCATCCATCCATGAGAGGAGGCCTGTTCCCAGCAGTGGGACGTCAATATTTAGGATGAGTTAGTATTATTATTATTATTTATGTTGTGTAATGTATGTATGTTATTTGACTGGGAGAGAAATGACATTGACATATTAAGTCCTCCTTTTGTACGATAAGTTTTTCTTTTGTGCAATAAAGTTTAAATTCGGTTTCGCCCGCATATTGCAAAGAACACAACCCGCGCGATAAGTCCGTCAATGTCCATTCGGAAAGTACATTCTAAACGCAGGAGAAATATTTTTTTAATTGCATGAGTAGATTCGGAGCTTACCCCATTATACACAAACTTACAAAGCGACAGAATTTCCACATATAACTCTTACAAAATGTGAAACTTAAGTACCCCTGTCATACTAATTCAATAACCCAATCAATTTCATAATCGACAAAGTGCAAACGCTGCATTTCCGGCGGCAACCGGAAGCGCTCACCGCTTCCGCATTTGGAAATGGCGGCGTCAGCATATCCGGTGTTAATGTTGAATTACTTAATGGCTTTGGAATGGTTCCTGACTGGGCTGTTTGGGATCAATGCGTTAGTTAGCGAAGATACAATGAATCATTATTGCATTAACAGTCAAATAGTACATTGTGATACAAGTGAGGTATGTTGATAATTACATCAGAGGCGTAATTATCAAGCGTGATAAGAGAGCCGATGATTGTCATTATCAAAGCTCACGCGTTTCATACGACGTTTTTCAACACATTTTGCGAGGAAAAAATCCTTTTCATAAGATGAAAATTTGATAGGCCTGTCAAGTTATTTTCTTTACTTATTGATGTCAACAGGTTTTTACTCACATGTTGTATACATCGTCAAGAATTTCTAGTGGCGTCCATTCTTTTTATCACTTTTCTAGTCACCACGAATCAACATTTTTGTTAATAACCAAACACGCATTAACAATGTTTACAAATATCTGTGAAATAACCTATAATGGCGCGCATCAATTTTTTTTGTGAAGTTTGCGCAGTGCGCGCGCATTAGATGAAATCTCTAAACAGCCAATACAAAATAAAATAAATAATTTCGTTTTAAAATGTTATCTTTATTAATTCATGTAAAATGTTATCAAAATTGAATAGTTTTACTAAATGAACCGTTTCTATATTATATCCAAAAAGAAATAGTCAATTAATTAACAAAAAGGATTTAATTTGTTTAGTCGGGTAAGAATCCATTTGCCGAGAATTAAAAAAAAAGCTGTACATTCTGTACAACCCGGTTAGTTTAAGAATGCACCGTGTGACGTGACGACGACAACGTGACTTAATCGGGATATAACCATAACACACAAGTATCGTAATATTATTAAACACGCGTGTTTAATATCCAGGATTATGAGCCTAAAAGCGACACAATAAGAGGTACGTTACGAGCAATTGTGTTGAAAAATAACTTACTTACGAACTTACTCGGAAAACATCGCCTCAACTTATTTTTTACTAGCTTTTGCCCGCGACCCCGTCCGCGTGGAACTCGTTTATATCGTAGCTCGATACAAACTTTCAACCCCATTTCACCCCCTCTAGGAGATGATTTGTGGTTAAAAAAACTATCCAATGTCCTTCCCAGGGATTCAAACTATCTCCATACCAAATTTCATCCCAATCGGTTCCGCGGTTTAAGCGTGAAGAGGTAACAGACAGCCAGACACACTTTATAATAATAGTATGGATTTGACAACAGTGAAAATAAATAGTTTCTTTATTGGCAACAGATAAACATTATAAATAGAAACGAGATGATTCAAAAAAAAACAGAGAACAAATAAAATCCATACTAATATTATAAATACGAAAGTGTGTCTGTCACGCTTAAACCGCTTAACCGATTTGGATGAAATTTGGTATGGAGATATTTTAAATCCCGGGGAAGGACATAGAATAGATTTTATCCCGGAAATCATCCCCTGAGGGGATGAAATGGGGGATGAAAGTTTGTATCTCTATAACAAATTTGATCTGAATCGGTTCAGCGGTTTAAGCATGAAGAGGTAACAGACAGACAGATATATAGACAGACAGATAGATAGATAGACAGACAGACAGACACTAATAAAGATCGTATCGATAAGACCTAGAGGCCAATCTAAGATTAACATTCATGTAATTTCAATGTTCGGTGGTTCCACACACAAAGACGACCTGCGCAACTTAATTGTTCCGACCGGCGTCAAATTGAAATGCGAAGTATATCGGCAGATTGACCACTTCATACTACGTTCAGTTAGGATGTTTGCCGCTAACCAAAGCATTGTGACGCAAACAATGCCTGTCCGCCTATGGAACGACACAGCAAAACACAGCGCAGTCACTTGGATACATCAACGCTTTTCTATATTTCTGTTTCGGGTCGGGTTGGCGAATGGGAAGGACCTATACACACCGCGTTTTTTAACGCATTTGTGTCAATAAACTGGTGGTTTGATATAACGCGCGTTTAAAAAATGCGGTGTGCATTGGCCCTAAAAGTTAGCGAAGAATCGCGAAATAAGTGATGCAAGTAAGTATGCCTTATCTTTTGGACATCAGATATGATGTTTAGCTGCGAATTTACGGTTTAGCCTGGTGCCTACGAAGCTGAAGGTCCTGGGTTCAAATTACGGGAAGGGCAAATATATCTGTGATGAGCATGAATATTTGTTTTGTCTTTCTGTTTTCTATGTATTTGTATCTTTAAAATATAAACCCTGTATATTCCCATAACAGAAGCTTTATTGACCTTACAATGGGGCTAGGACGATGATTTATCGTGTGTCGTCGCCTCATACAAATTGGTGTCCGACAAGTGTGAACAGCTTCATATAAAATGTTCTGCCACTACGACACACGATAAAAAATCGTCCCGACAGACGACATAGTGGGAAACAGGGCTTAGATTGCTTCCTTTTATTTATATAATTAAAAATCATTCCCGATCACACAGCGGCAGGGTAGCGTCAAAAGCCAAAGGATACCACACTACACTTCCCTAAATTTAAATATATGATGGTTATTATCAACATGGACCCGGATATGTTCAAAAAATACGACCAGGACCACCGGGGGATGAGCAGCAGCATCCCCGGAGTTCGGTGTAAACACTGCGATCGCCAACCCGCATGCCAAGCGTGGCGATTATGGCATATACCCCCCATGCAGAATACAACAAAGCCACGGCCTCGAGGTTCCGGCGACCCCCGGTACCCTGGTTATGGTAGCGGCCGGGTTCCAGGTGCCAAGAATCTCCGCCGAAGAACCGGCTACCACCACCGACGACCCCTGGCCCTGGCAACATACAACACGCGCACACTGCGGACCGACGAAAAGATAACGGAACTGGAGGAACGATTGAGCAAGTTGCGGTGGGACGTCATAGGGTTATCGGAAGTCCGAAGAGAGGGGGAGGACACGATAACCCTTAAATCGGGCAACTTGGTCTATTTCCGGGAAGGCGACCAATAGTCCCAGGGAGGTGTCGGGTTCATCGTCCACAAGTCCCTAGTGAACAACGTGGTGAAGATCGAGAGTGTGTCGACTAGGGTGGCGTACCTTATACTCAGAGTATCCGACAGGTACTCGTTGAAGGTCATACAGGTTTACGCGCCGACCCCGACACATTCCGACGACGAGGTGGAGGCTATGTATGAAGATATATCTAAGGCCATGCATAGTTCCAAAACCTATAGCTGATAGTGGGGCAATTCGGAGTCGGAAGTCGGAACCACCGGGGCCGGACCGGGGCAGGAGGGGGGGGGGGGGCTGGTTTCTTGGAGAAGGAGGGACTCTACATGATGAATTCCTTCTTCAGCATAGAAAGTGGACCTGGATGAGTCCTGATGGTGTAACTAAAAACGAGATTGACTTCATCATGTGAGGAAGCATGTATTCAATGATGTCTCTGTGATCAATACGTTTAAAACCGGGAGTGATCACCGCCTGGTAAGAGGCATATTGAATATATGTGTCAAGCGAGAGCGTATTAGTATTTAAAGAAATAAGCAACACAGGCGCAGTGGAAATAACGTAAATATTGTAATATATTATTTTAAAAACTTTGTATGACATCTGTTTAATACAAAAGTTGATTGACAGACAGAGCTGACAGACTTTTCCTAATTCGAAATACAAACCGCCAGTCCTCACAAAGATGGCCAGCGTTATACTCCAACACCCTCACATAACGTGGGCATCATGGCTTCAAGCCACTCCAAGCTGACGAGTAAACATATCGTGCTTGACACAGCCCAGGGACTTGGTGAACACGTCTGCTATCATCTCATCCGTAGGGATGTATATAATTTCAACGTTAAATCTATCAATCATATCTCTAACGTAATGAAATCTAATTTCGATATGCTTGCTCCTTCTATGTAGAGTGTGATTGGTAGCAAGCTGAATAGCAGATTGGTTATCGCAATACATTACTATTTTACAACGAGTCGTCACTAACAATTCCTTAATTAAAGCTTGCAGGAACACCGCTTCTCTGCTCGCTTCGCTCAAGCTACAATACTCCGCCTGGCCTATTAGTATTTAAAGAAATAAGCAACACAGGCGCAGTGGAAATAACGTAAATATTGTAATATATTATTTTAAAAACTTTGTATGACATCTGTTTTAATACAAAAGTTGATTGACAGTCAGAGCTGACAGACTTTTCCTAATTCGAAATACAAACCGCCAGTCCTCACAAAGATGGCCAGCGTTATACTCCAACAGAGCGCTCTCGCCTGATGAAGTCTACGCTCCGTCCAGTATCCACCCAAATCCAAACCCCCGAGAGCTTTCAGCTGGAACTCCAAAACCGTTTCGATTGCCTAGGTGGCGATGTGGACGAACTCAACGACGGGTTTGTGGAAGCTGTCCGTGCCACTGGGTCTAAGTTCTTCAAGGCCCAGCGGCCCAACAGAACTAAAAGGGTATCTAGCTCCTCTCAGAAACTCATGAAGGAAAGGAGTGAAATGATTGTGCAGTCTTCAGCTGATGCGACTTTATACCGGCGGCTCAATAAACAGATCTCCAAGTCCCTTACCCGCGATCTGCGCCAATTCGATACGAACCGTATCGAAGAGGCCATCAAGCGAAATAAGGGCTCAAACGTATTCGCACGAGATCTGTCTATGCGGCAGAGCCAGCTCGCAAGGTTGAAAACTGAAGACGGGAGAGTCGTTTCTTCCAAACCTGAGCTTTTGAGAGAGATAGAGCGTTTTTACGGACAGCTATACACGTCAACTCGCTAACCCGAAGTTGGTCCGGCAGAAGACCCTAGAGCTAGACTTCCCGACACTACACCGACGACATGCCGGACATCAGCCTGTACGAGATTAGAATGGCTCTGAAACAGCTTAAGAATAGCAAGGCACCCGGTGAAGACGGAATTACAGCCGAACTCCTGAAGGCGGGTGGAAAACCGATCCTTACGGCCCTTCAGAAGTATATTCAACACCGTCCTACTGGAAGGGAGAACGCCAAAGGCGTGGAACAGAGGTGAGGTGGTGCTGTTCTTCAAAAAGGGTGACAACACTCTGCTGAAGAACTACCGACCCATCTCACTTCTGAGCCATGTCTATAAGCTGTTTTCAAGGGTCATTACGAATCGTCTCGCACGCAGGCTTGATGACTTCCAGCCTCCCGAACAAGCCGGTTTCCGAAGTGGTTTTAGTACCGTAGACCACATTCATACGCTCCGCCAGGTTATACAGAAGACTGAGGAGTATAACCTGCCTCTCTGCTTGGCGTTCGTGGACTACGAGAAAGCCTTCGATTCGATCGAAACCTGGGCTGTACTACAGTCTCTCCAACGGTGCCAAGTAGACTGCCGCTACATCGAAGTGCTGAAGTGTTTGTACAAGAACGCCACTATGTCAGTCCGACTCCAGGATCAGAGTTCGAAGCCTATTCCGCTGCAGCGGAGTGTCAGACAAGGGGATGTTATTTCCCCAAAACTGTTCACTGCTGCACTGGAGGACGTGTTTAAGACTCTAGACTGGAGAAGGCTAGGCATCAACATCAACGGCGAGTACATCACTCACCTTCGGTTTGCTGACGATATTAGTCTTGACTGAGACCATGGAGGACTTAAGCACGATGCTCGATGACCTCAGTAAAGCCTCCGAGCGAGTTGGTGTAAGGATGAACATGGATAAGACAGAGATCATGTCAAACCTCCATGTAGTACCAACCCCCATTTCAATCGGACACTTTACGCTCGAAGTTGTAGACGATTATATATACTTAGTTCAGTTAGGTAGGTCCAACTTTGAGAAAGAGGTCAATCGTTGAATCCGACTCGGCTGGGCAGCATTCGGGAGGCTACGACACATCTTTTCGTCCAATATTCCGCAGTGTCTCAAGACGAGAGTCTTTGACCAGTGTGTGTTGCCAGTGATGACGTATGGCACGGAAACGTGGTCGCTTACTATGGGCCTCATAAGAAGACTGAAAGTCACCCAAAGGGCAATGGAGAGAGCTATGTTGAGAGTTTCTCTGCGCGATCGCATCAGAAATGAGGCTATCCGCAGCAGAACCAAGGTAACCGATATAGCCCTCCGAATCGCTAAACTTAAGTGGCAGTGGGCGGGGCACATTGCACGTAGAACCGATGGCCGTTGGGGCGGAAAGGTTCTCGAGTGGCGACCACGTACCGGAAGGCGCAGCGTGGGTAGGCCCCCCACAAGGTGGACTGATGACCTGGTAAAGGTCGCGGGAGTCCGCTGGATGCGGGTGGCGCAGGACCGGTCATTGTGGCACTCTTTGGGGGAGGCCTATGTCCAGCAGTGGACGTCTTTCGGCTGATATGATGATGATGATGATGATTATCAACATAACCTCGTTATCATGAGGCCGTCAATACTTACTATTCACCCACCATTTCTTGTCATGGGGAAAACAATACTACATCGAAGTTTAACACAGTAGCTCTTTAAATAAGGCGGTCGAATACGTGGGTGAAAATTTACGTTGGTCGTCTTAGGTACCGGTGCGGTGACGAAGACAAAAAAGACATGAACGAACTCCGGGCCGTTGACTGAACAGATACGGCATTGGACAGAGAAGTTTGGAGGTATGTAGTGTCAGAGGCCAAGCTCCGCTTTAGTTAATTGCGCCTCAACAATAAGTGTAATATCCGCTCACTTAATTTCTTCTTTTTTAAAAAAGGTAGCCTAAACTGCTTCAAATGTTTTATTACCAAAGCAGCCTATACTTCAATTGGCAACCACAGTTCAACCACCATCAGTTAGGCGTCCGCGAAATTGGCAACTGTGTGTGCCACAAACAAGTCAGTGGATAAGTAATAATTAATAATTCCAGATAACATTTGATTTTTATCGAACTTTGTCTGCGTTACTTCGTATATCTAGGATATCAAAGGGAAATAAATATTGTACTATTTTTATATATTTAGATCATTTAGTGCTTTTCAAACATTTTATTACGTTTCACAATGTTTTTCCTTGAAATCACATGGCGATTAATGCACGATTTTTCCTATCTTATGTGGAACAGGGGTATAGGTAGGTAAGTTTTAAACAGACAGGGTCTGGATTTGGGATTACATTTGAATATGTATCTTCCAGACACGTAAGATACTTATACGATCTGAGGCGAGAATAAGATCTTTAGTTCCAGCGTTTGTTCACAAACTGACTCCTCTGTATTCCGTCTACGTCCCTATTCACAAACCACTTGATATACTGTATTAATTATGAAACCCTGCAATAGCATGCCTACGATGATGGAAATCTAGGCATTAGATTCTGATCTGCATAACATAACTGATGTGAGTATTTCCAACACAAGCTTTAGACCAAAGCGTATTAAAACTTTATTAATGTTACCAGGAAAACCAAAGCGTATAAAGACATTTACGTCACACCTGGCCATAATGCGAGTTTCACTGCACGCTGCGCGTACGGTAGAACTCGCATTGTGGCCAGATGAAGACGTAAAATTGTGTACTTACCACGGGCGGTAATTCATAAAGCCCCAGATCGCATATTTATGGCCCTCACCTTCGGTTCGGGCCACAAACACCTGCGATCTGGGCCATTCACGAATTGACCGCCCTAGGTACGTAATGTATTATTTCATTACACTTGCTCGTAAAGGGTTTCGTAACACGCAGATATACAGCGCTACTATGGCCTATATTACAAGGAGGTTTTAACGCAAAGGCGATGTTAAATGTTGTGATTTAGTGTTCTGTGTAAAATATTTTTAACAATGATTTAAATCGTGGCTGTAATAATGTAATATAATTGTGCTGAAGGGTCTTGGGCACCGGTCTCACGTCAAAATCAACAAAATGGACAAATGACGTTTTGTACATTTTATTGTTTTTTTTTTCTGTATTTGTTACCTAGCAAATGTGATGAAAAACATTGTCAAAGCCTAATAGACTCTCGTTCGTACTTATGGCACAATGTGCTATATTCATGTTGTACTAGGAACTTAATTATGTTTAGATCAAATGATTAACTTTTGGACGGTGACAAACAAGCATACGGCCTACTTGATAGTACGCATGCTTACTATCAGGCAGGCCGTGTCTGCAGACACCGTAATAACAGAGGAGCGTTAGTAGTTAGTTGCTGTAGCTCTGGCTACAAAGGAGGGTAGGTGCAATAAAAGGTCAGCAACGCGCTTCTTTTCGATTCTGCTGGAGCAGCTAATGTCCATAGGATACGGTATCTTTCTAGGATCAGGCAGGTCGCTTGTTTGTCCAGCAAAACCAGCAATCGTAATTCGTAAGCAACAGAGGTGACCCTTTCATTAATTAGAATCGAGATGTCAAACATTGTGGCTACAACCTTTAGACTTTATTACACAAAAAAAAGAAGCGCCTGTAATTAACCAAAAATTACGACAAAAATGCTACAGCCAAATTACTAATTTTGCTCGCGAATGTACGCAATAAAAACCGGGATAAAACATGGGCTTGTTAATGAAACCGCTAATGTTTTGGTTAAAACATTTGTTTTCGACGGTACTGCTGCCTTATTTGGATATATTCTAGGCCCATAGTAAGCGACCACGCTTCTGTGCCATACGTCATCACTGGCAACACACGTAGCACATACTATTATTTATTTTGTGCCTTTAGTGTTTTTACTCAAGGCCCAAAATAAATGTGTGTTGCCAGTGATGACGTATGGCACGGAAGCGTGGTCGCTTACTATGGGCCTCATAAAATGGCCGTTGCGAAAAGGTTCTCGAGTGGCGACCACGTATCGGTGAAAGTGCCATTACGGCCTACTTGCAGAATAAAATTCATTTATTCAATTTTTTTTATTTATGCGCAGGCAAAGCCGCGCGGACCACTTGACTATATTATATCTTGGAATGTTATCATCTAGAAGGTCATCATCGTATCAGCCGAAAGACGCTGATCTTGTAATTTACTGGTCACATTCCACTTATTCTACACTGTGTTGTACATACATACGTAACCCAGTCGATAGCAATAAAATCGACACCAATTCGGACCGGTCCATTAATCGAATGTAAATCGTAATAAACTACTAAACTTTAATCGTAAATTAAGCTATGTCCGAATCGTAAATTAAGTCGTAAAATCGATTAGGCTAGGAGGCGGACGGCAAATGTTCTTTAGTTTTATCCCCTCTTAAGGCGGTGCACTGGAAATTATCGCGTGCTTTGAAACGCCGTTCTGACTAGATTACGAAACAAAAAGGTCTGATTTTCAGATATATGATTCTTGACTATATGATTGTTTTTCTGATTTTACCGATAGATGATTGCTTAAAATTTCCTCGATAGAAAAAAGTTGGGTCTGTATTTTTCTTTTTTTACTCAGCCTGCTCAAACGATACATTATTTTACGACACAATCAAGTTAATATAGTTAGTATTTTATCTCATCTAAAATCTTACTCTATGAAATTTGAATAAAACTTCTCTAAGTTAGGTATTTATCGAAATTTGTTCAAAAAGCCATTCCCGAAGAGTGTTTCATCTCTTTTTCTCGTGCACGGAAGGCATACGCGTGTCTTTGTCTAGGGGGCGTGTTCGAGTCGAATCAAGGCATCCCCATAAAACTTACACCATGAGGACCATCAATATACCTATGTAAAGACTTGATTATAAGCATTTCAATGCGCAATTGATGTCCGCAAATTTCTCCGACTACCTAACGAACGAAGCTGACGTTTCATGGTAGCTCCTCTATTGTCAGACAAAACGAATAATCCTTAACGTATAACTATTAACTATGGCATTATTTTATTAAGGAATTACGAGCACACCTATAAATCCTAACTTATTAACACTAATATTTGTTCCTGCCTGAGTCATGGATGTTTTCTTTGTATTTAAGTATTTATTTATATATATAAGTATGTATATCGTCGTCTAGAACCCATAGTACAAGCTTTGCTTCGTTTGGGAGGGGTGTAAGGTTGTCCAAAAATATTTGTTTATTTATTTAAATAGTCTAAAAATGCAGTTACCTACATTTATTTTGACATCATGACCTGACAGCCTCACTTTAGTACCCTGGCAAAGAGGTAAATGCCTATTGTGGGACGCAGCATGCGTCAGCACGTTTGCCGCACGATGCGAGTGGCAGGTGCTGCTGCAGAGTGGGCGGCTACACGTAAGGGGGACAAATACGCAGTGCTCTCACACTACTTATTTGTCCCTCTTGCCGCAGAGCCCAAGGGATGCTGGTGCTCCGAGGGAAAGTTTTTTCTTAAGGAAGTGGGGCGCCGCCTGCGGGAAAAAGACCTCGACCCCCGCTCCGGGTCATTATTGCAAAGGTTGTCCATCGCAATCCAACGTGGCAATGCGTGAGCATGATGGGCACATTTGCATCGGGAGTGACACGGGGTGGGTTACTTATTTGAGTAGTTTTGATTTGATTTAATTTCTTTTTCTGCCTTGTACCTATATTTAATGTCATTTATATATAAATATGTAGGTATTAGGTATCATCGTCTCAGGTGTCCACAATTGCGCGGGACGACGAAGAAGAAAAAATGTTTTCCCCTAAGATAGTCAGCTGGTTCTCTGCCTACGTTCAAATTGAGCACGGCTCTAAGCGATAGGCTTAACTTTTACGGGAAACGTTTTAAATTTCAGTCGACAATGCGATTTATGGCCTGAGAGAGATCATTGCCGGTCTTGGCCATATGTTCTCGTTCATTAAAAAAACTTAATTTTGCTATTTTACCGATGCGGTTAGGGGCCTTAAGACTATTCAAGAAACCAGGTATTTCTAATGCATTTTTTGCCTCTAACTACATTTTGAACTGCCCTATATTATAATAAATGTGGGGTGATATACAGAAAAAGTTACGCGCGCTCCTATTGGTAATAGTGCGAATTTTAGTTATAGAAAAACACATACATTTTATCAGACTTTAAGTAATGGCTCATTTCTTGAATCTCGTTTTAAGTTGTCTCCTCCGGTACGTAACTCAACGATTTCATTAATAAATTCCTATAAAATCACGAGTCGTGTTCGTACATTAGCTAGATATTGCGCAGGCACGATACAGGGCTCGGTGAATAAACACAAACAAAGTTGATTACACCAGCTATTGGAACGGGGCATGCAGTAGCGCGCCATTCAGTGTTATTCTTGGTTTATCAGTTAATAGAAGAATTAATGAAATCAAGTGATACACATTGTGGTCTGCTTTTCATAATTATATTCTAGCTGCCGTTAACATTATTTTCGTCTTCCTCTGACAATTTGTCTTGTTTATAGGGATAAACATACTTTAGTTCACAGAGGTATCACTTAGACATTTGTGTATGTGAGATAGGAAGAAAATACATTTACTACACTAGAAAGTTATCTTACTAATTTATTTGAAATCTGAAAGTAGCTTATTCTTAAATAATTAATCGTATTAAAAAAGTTTTTTTTTCATTTGTGTCAAGTTAGTCCGTCCTAGCGAAGAACATATAATATCGATCTAAAATTGTCGCTAGGGAGTAAGCGAGATTACATTTTGAGGTTTACTTAATTATTAAGTCGTCTTGAGGGGCGCCTAAATCGACTTTAGAGACAACACGCATGCGCTCATTGAGAGGGGCACTTTCGTTTTTTTTTAAGTCTAAAGTGGTTGAATAATTATGCTTTTCAAGTATAAACGTAAAAATCAAAACAGATTTATGCCCTTATTCATAATCACTTATGAAACCCATTTCAACAAAAATGCCTGTGACATTCGTTTCACTTTATCTGTTATCTTGACATTTCTGTATGTGAGAAGGAGAGAGAAAACATTTTTGCTCGCTGAAGATTCTAAAGTTTAATTGATGACGATAGATTATTTAAAAATAAACTTTAAACGCTATTAATTAACCGTGCATAAATTATAGCATCGATGAGTTTGTCGGATAGGGTTCCTGACTAATAAATAAGACATAAATGAATTTGTATTCTGCAAGTAGGCCGTGGAAGAGTATGACCGCAACCCTCTCATCATCGGGCAACAACCTACAACATATCATGAAAAGAAAAATCATCAACTATCAACAAATCACAAGTATCAAACAACATATAATCACAAGAATCTACTGCAGAACCCAGTGTCACGGCGGATACAAAACAATAACAATCTTTTTATCCTCACCTATAACGTCAGATCCCTAGTAGAAGAAACAAGAATTATACAACTAGAGCACAGCCTAAAAAGCATAAAATGGGATATAATAGGTCTATATGAGGTAAAAAATATAGGCCAACATATAGAAGAACATGAAGAATACATACTGTTCTATAACGGTCAAAGGAGAGGACGAAACGGCGTCGGCTTCATGGTAAAAAAATATCTAAAGCAAAATGTGGAGCTTCGTAACTTTTTCAGATAGAGTCGCACTTAGCTGTCATCCAAGTTTACGCACCAACCGAAAATGCACCAGACTACGAAATTAATGTCTTTTATGAAGACCTCAGTTTGGCACTAAACAATACAAAGAAATATCCCTTGGTTATAGGTGACTATAATGCAAAAATTGGAAAACCGACCAAAGACGAGAACCTAATAATGGGGAAGTTTGGATACGGGAACAGACACGAACGAGGTTCTAAACTGATTTAATTCTGCTTCGAGACAAGACTACGATTCGCAAACACTTTTTTCAAGAAATCAGACAAACGAAAATGGACGTGGCAATCTCCAGACGGAAAAACTAGAAACGAGATTGATTACATCTTGACAAAAAATACGAACATTATAAAAAATCTACAAGTCTAAACCATACATTCTCATCGGACCACCGCCCAGTGAGATGCGAAATAATTCTAACTGGTGTCTCTAAAACAACCAGAAAACACATCAATAAACCTAAAAATAGTTCTTTCACTCCAATAGAGCAAGAGTTAAAAATATATTACTGAATGAGAAATATCCATTGGGGCTCGGTCCAGATGAAACCTTCCAAAACTTAGTGTGCACTATACATAAATGTGTCAGAAAACTACCGAGTGGTAAAGACAATAAAAAGAAACCATACGATTTTATAATAAACAAAAGTATTACCAAGCTTATTGAAGAAAGATTAACAAACTCCCAAAAAGGACATTCAAAGAAAGAAAAATGTTAAGAATATTACATAAAAAGATTAGAAAGAAAATCAAGTACAGACAGAAAAAATATAAATTAAACATCCTATTGGAAGAACTAGAGTCATCAGGATCAAGCAAAAAAGCTTTCAAGAAACTAAATCGCACTAAGAGCTGGGTCATGGAGTTGAAAGATAAAAACAACACACATGTTATAACAAGACAAGGCTTATTAAGAGCGGCAACAGAGTTCTATCAAGATCTTTATAAGAACAACGATATACAGACTCATGGGGAAGACTTTCATCAAACTGACACAAACACAGAATTCATGCCATTCTTACATTCTGAAATTAGAGTAGCGGTTACTAAATTGAAAAAGAACAAATGTCTCGGGGAAGATGGCATCACTAACGACATAATCAAATCAAAGTAGATCTGTTTAACCATCACATGAAATAATCCCACAACCATGGAAAAGCTGCATAATCTCACTGCTCTACAAAAAGGGAGATCCTAAAAATATCGGAAATTATTGACCCATAAGTCTACTTCCCACAGTCTATAAAATATTCACGAATGTCATATTAAACCGCATTACTAAAGAAATAGATGAAAACCAAAGCAGAGACCAAGCCGGTTTTAGAAAGAACCACTCTACAATTGATCATTTATTTACTGTGACGCAGGTAATGGAAAAGTATTCAGAATATAAGAAAACACTCTACATTGTCTTTATAGATTACAGCAAGGCATTCGACTCTATTAAACATAAGAAACTTTGGGAAGCTCTGGAAGACCAGGGTATAGATAGTAAATATATGACTATTTTGAAAACCATTTACTCACATTGCTATGCAAGAGTAAAACTAGAGAAACCTGGAGAACTGTTCAATATAGAGAAAGGCGTCAGGCAAGGGGACACGATATCACCAAAGCTATTTATTGCTCTACTTGAATCTATATATAGAAATTGCAGTGGAAGGACAAGGGCATAAATATAAATGGAGAATATCTCTCTAACCTACGTTTCGCCAACGATATAATCCTCATGTCTGAGAAACACGAAGAGCTACAAGAAATGATCTACTCCCTAAACGAAGAAAGTAAAAATTGTGGACTGAGTATGAACACGGAAAAAACGAAAGCCATGACTAACGGATTAAAAAAGCCACTCTTTGCAAATAACCAGAACATAGAATGCATCGATGACTACATTTATTTAGGACAAAATATACTTATATATTTTGTCCTAAATAAATGTAGTCACGTAGTAGTATTGAAACTTTTCAAGGACAGGACAGGGAAAGAAATTTCAAGACACATATCCCTTAGCTGGAATAAATTTTGGGCGCTTAACGACATATTTAAGGGCAGCTTTCCATTACATATAAAAAAAAAAAATGGACTAATGTCTTACCCACCCTTACATATGGCTGTCAAACATGGGCCCCTAATGCGAAACACATGGCGAAGATCAGATCCTTCCAAAGGGCGGCAGAGAGAAGCATGATGAACATCAAACTGAGAGACCGGATCAGATGTAGCCATATTAGATCCCGAACTAAAATCATTGATGCCCTAGAAATGATCGCAAAGCTTAAATGGAAATGGGCTGGTCACGTCGCCAGATTAAACGACAGCAGATGGAGCCAACTCATACTGCACTGGTGCGTTATTGGAGAAGGCAATAGAGAGCGGGGTCGTCCCGTCCGCTGATGGAGAGACGACGTCGTGGCAATAGCCGGGAATCTCTGGGTCCGTGAGGTCTCTGAGGCGGAGGAGGCCTTCGTCCAGAAATGGACGGTCTCCACATAGGAGCATAAAGCTCTAACATAGTTATATATAGGTATACTAAGATATTTATTTTGTATTTAATTCCTTTTTCAGATTATATACCTGTTTTGTTTATTTTACTAAGTATTGGGGAAATAAAGGCTTCTTTATTTTTATTTTATTTAATTTATTTAAGTAGGCTGTAATGGCACCTTTATAAGTCGAAATTGTACCAGCGTTTCCAAAAATGAAGACCAATGTTAAGAAGAAACGCCGAAACCAACTCAAGAGTCAGTAATGCCAAAAAAGCTTATTACAATGATAGTTTTTAACCTAAATACTTAAAATAAGTCAAACTGAAATAATAATATATAAGCGAACTAGAATAAGTATGTAGGTACTTAATGAAATATCGCATGATTATAAATATTGAATGTAATGAAATTAACATTATTTTAATTAAAATGAAAATAATAATGATTTAAGTTGGAATTGTAAAATGCAATATTTTATCAAAAAATAAATGAATGAATGAATTAATGATAATGGGCTAAACCATTTTTAGTGAATTTACTACCAGCAACCCACCTAGCGGGCTCACCTAAGAGCGTAGCGCTATAAATACGCTCGCTGTCCTCTACTTAGTGGTTTCACCGCGGTGCTACAAGTTCATTGGTAGTAATTTACTGCATAACGCCATCCCCGCGATTTATCTGCCCCGGACCGCAGACGCATCGGAACAATAAATATTAATTGCATTAAACCAACACGTACGGAGGTAGCCACACGGTGCATGCGACTAATAAACGCGGCACGTGCTCTGTAACTTCTACTTATGCTTTAAATAAGGTTGGAACACTTTAAAAATATGTAGCTTTTGCCCGCGACTTCGTCTGCTAATACTCTCTATCTTACGACATCATTTTGTGGGTTCACCTGTGTATAAGAGCACCCGCACACTAAAGCTACTAGTGGCCGCCTCTAAACGCGGCTACTACCGTACATTAAGCCACTAAACGCGGCTATTACCGCAAATTAAGCCCCTAACCGCGGCTACTACCGCACATTAAGCCACTAGACGCGGCTACTACCGCACATTAAGCCACTAGACGCGGCTACTACCGCACATTAAGCCACTAGACGCGGCTACTACCGCACATTAAGCCACTAGACGCGGCTACTACTGCACATTAAGCCACTAGACGCGGCTACTACCGCACATTAAGCCACTAGACGCGGCTACTACCGCACATTAAGCCACTAGACGCGGCTACTACCGCACATTAAGCCACTAGACGCGGCTACTACTGCACATTAAGCCACTAGACGCGGCTACTACCGCACGCTAAGCCACTAGACGCGGCTACTACTGCACATTAAGCCACTAGACGCGGCTACTACCGCACATTAAGCCACTAGACGCGGCTACTACCGCAGATTAAGCCACTAGACGCGGCTACTACTGCACATTAAGCCACAAGACGCGGCTACTACCGCACATTAAGCCACTAGACGCGGCTACTACTGCACATTAAGCCACTAGACGCGGCTACTACTGCACATTAAGCCACTAGACGCGGCTACTACCGCACATTAAGCCACTAGACGCGGCTACTACCGCACATTAAGCCACTAGACGCGGCTACTACCGCACATTAAGCCACTAGACGCGGCTACTACCGCACATTAAGCCACTAGACGCGGCTACTACCGCACATTAAGCCACTAGACGCGGCTACTACTGCACATTAAGCCACTAGACGCGGCTACTCCCGCACATTAAGCCACTAGACGCGGCTACTACCGCAGATTAAGCCACTAGACGCGGCTACTACTGCACATTAAGCCACTAGACGCGGCTACTACCGCACATTAAGCCACTAGACGCGGCTACTACCGCACATTAAGCCACTAGACGCGGCTACTACCGCAGATTAAGCCACTAGACGCGGCTACTACTGCACATTAAGCCACTAGACGCGGCTACTACCGCACATTAAGCCACTAGACGCGGCTACTACCGCACATTAAGCCACTAGACGCGGCTACTACCGCACATTAAGCCACTAGACGCGGCTACTACTGCACATTAAGCCACTAGACGCGGCTACTACCGCACATTAAGCCACTAGACGCGGCTACTACCGCAGATTAAGCCACTAGACGCGGCTACTACTGCACATTAAGCCACTAGACGCGGCTACTACCGCAGATTAAGCCACTAGACGCGGCTACTACCGCACATTAAGCCACTAGACGCGGCTACTACCGCAGATTAAGCCACTAGACGCGGCTACTACTGCACATTAAGCCACTAGACGCGGCTACTACCGCACATTAAGCCACTAGACGCGGCTACTACCGCACATTAAGCCACTAGACGCGGCTACTACCGCACATTAAGCCACTAGACGCGGCTACTACCGCACATTAAGCCACTAGACGCCGACGAGTTCTTTCATATGTTCTGAATAGCGTCGGCGCACACTGGGCGTTTAGTGGCCACTACACGCGGCAACTAGTAGCGATGTGTGAGCCACTCGTGGCCGCCACTAGACGCAGCCACTATAATTTTATTAAAGCAATGACGCGTAGTTTCAGTGTCCGAGAGGCAACCGGATGGCTCACGGTATTTGAGCCCCCGAAGCGTTGTGGAACCACCCTGTGCAACCGGAACTGAGCCAACTTAGACTGGAGCGGAATTCGGAGGTGGGTGAAAAAAAAATCGTCGCCATGTGTTCGATTGAAAGAGCATTTGATTATATAAACTGCGTACACACTTTCAGGCAGCCGTTGTTTTAATCGGATGCTTCACGACACATATAATTCGCTCCTTGAAAAACATAGTGTCACTACGCAACAGATGACGTTTTCGAGTTAGCAACGCCATTTAGCTCGTCTAATCGTAACGCACGCAATACGAAGACACCTATCGCTCTAATTCTTAAAGAAGCGACAGAGGGCGCTAATGTCGTTATGGCAAATAGTGGGTATAAGTGCGTGCCTTAATGGAACAATGTCATGTTCGTATTAGATCCCGGGATGTAGACCGAAATACAGCCGATTCTTTGAAGAAGGTTCTAATTTTTTGCTTAGTGACGGAGTTCCGCGAGATTAAATGGTAAGTACGACAATTTTCTTACGGAATATTGTATCTATCCGTATAATGTCACTTTGTACTTATAATGTGGTATCAATATCGGGACTCAATTTAAAGCAAGAATATACTTTTCGCTTTAATGACACTTCTACTTTAGCACTTTTTAACTTTTGGAATGAGTAAAATGACGGCATATCTGTAATGACTATATTGCTTAAAACTCTAAGGCTTAATGCAGGTTGAAAATAAGGCTACACTGTATTTTTTCTTTAAATGGCATTGTGGTTTTAATAAGCCGAAAGGAGTTTACTGAGGTCAATCGTCATTATCTGTTTAGTGTCAATTTTGCTAGTTTAATTTACTATAACTATACTATAACTACAATGTAACCTACTCACACGAAAGCCAACATCGTTTGTATGTCCAGATGTCCGGTTGTCCCGCTTTCCCGCTTATGTCCTCTACAAACCCCGTAGCATGGATGGCCTTATCTCACGATAAGTGACAAGATAGAGCGTCCGTCACTGGCTGACACAGTTCAATAGGATGAGACAGACTCTATCTTGTCACTTATCGCGTGATAAGGCCGACCATGATACGGGGTCTGATCGCATTTCTCAACCGATTGTCGTGAAATTTTGTGAGACAGATTTTTTCTGAATTCAGTATTTCTAAATTAAAGAAAAATATAAAAAAAAAGAGAGGCTTGGGAGTTTTGCAGCTCACAGAGCCAGTAGTATTACAACTTTTACATAATTATATTAAACTTTTACATACAATCTAGTTCCATATATAGAAACATAATATTATACTCGTCCTCTATTATATCAAAATGTTTTTTTCTTCGCATTTCCTCTCATTTCTAGCAGATTTTTTGAGCTACGCAATTACCTACAATCTAGGTTAAATCAAATTTATAAAACCCGAAAAAAACTAATTCCTCCTCCGTAAAGACGCCATAACCAGCCAATAAGCGCTAATTGGTGTGAAACGTCGCCGAGGAAATTCGACTGAGTGACTTTCCTTGTAATTGTTGGGACGCCCTGAGTGAGCACACTATTGCGTGTGTTGTTCGATGGGCTTTGGGATGAGAGGGAGCGGTGGCTTAAGAGGAGCGGTGAGCGATAAGATAAGACCATTTATTCCATGATAAGAAATAACAGTATACATTCGCATGTACATTATAAAATTGTAATAATTGATATCATCATCATCATCCTTCTAGCTATCCCGGTTCTGCCCCAAAGGAGCCAAGGGTCCGCTTTGGCACCTAATCCCAAGATTTGACGTAGGCACTAGTTCTACGAAAGGAAAACTAGACCTCATTGGGATTAGACCGGTTTCCTCACGATGTTTTCCTTCACTGAAAAGCCATTGTTATAATACAGCATCATCACCATATCAGCTGAAAGACGTCCACTGCTGGACATAGGCCTCCCCCAAAGAGTGCTACAATAATAATACATACCTGATATTTCGTGCATCATATACATAAATGATATTTCATGCATAAGTTTTTTGAAAAAACCCAGTGGTACGAACCGGGCCAGATTTCAAGTCGCGTGCCTCACCGCTCGGCTATAGTGGGTCTTAAATATATAATAGACAATAATATATAGCGGATAATTTTACATTGTTACAGGGTATATTGATTGTCTTAGGTTTTAGATCTCTTTATTTATCATATCAGTCAAAAGACGTCCACTGCTGGACATAGGCCTCCCCCAAAAAGTGTCACAATGACCGGTCCTGCACCCGCATCCAGAGGACTCCCGCAATCTTTACCCCTTTAGGATACGACAAGGTTAGACTGATGACCTATCAGTGTACCTTGTGGTATCCTCATTAATTAAAGCAATTTAAACAAAACTCAAATCTATGAGATTGTAGTTTTGCAGGTTGTATTTAGGAGGTTATCTCCAAAATAACGTAGGCACATATTATTATATTAGTATATATTAAAACGCGACCAAATCCATTCAAATCATTTTACTTATGTTATACTTATTTCATTTGCAGTAAAATGTGACATCGCATGGAAAATGGAAACGTTTGAGTGTTGATTCTAGCAACTCAAAATGATAAATAATATCTGAGATAAGCCTAAATTACATTGAATTTTGACTATAGATGAAGTTATTATTCCATTGTCGCCTCAAACTTTTAACTTACACCACACACTTAATGTTATCAATCTATACATTTTTGTCTCAAAATCGACCGAAAATCACGAAATGTCTCGATAAAACAACAGTTATTATAGTTCAATGACGTTGGTTCTTAAACCGATTGGTAATAGTTTTCTTGGATAAATACTTTGACCTTCATGTTCGTTTCCGTGCCGGATAGTTTCAAGTAAAGTTGATAATTATGTTTCAAAACCCCGATTTCCATAAATGTATTTAACCCTTTAATTCGCAAAAAATAGCTCAGGTCCATAGGTCAAGTCCTGGTGTCGCTAAATAGCCCAAACGATACTGGTCAGGAAAAAAATTAAAAAAGACGGTCAACGGGTATGTGTAGCCGGCTGGACAATGCGAATTAAAGGGTTAACCTATAATATTACGTTCAAAGTGAGGAAAATTAAACATTGTCATGTGCAAACCATCCACAAAAAAATACCACACACTATACGTATCGCGGCGAATCTTGACAAATCAGGACTAGGATTCGCCGCGATACGCATAACACTAAAAGTTTGCCATTTTTGTTTATGGATGATATGGCGCCATTTTTAAACTAACTAGATTGCAATTATTATAACGCCACTACTCATAGCAGTCTAATTGCCAAAGATCTCCACAGATATCAGTCTTATTTAAGAGGAATGCCTACCTGCGATTTTCCCTTACAAACGCTCTTGGCTGTTTCCTCTCTGGTTTTTGAACAGAGCAATGAATTTTTCAAATATGATCAATATCATCAATATCTATGCCGCTATGTTTTGCTTTTTTGGATATTTTTATTTTAAAGAAACTTACAGCGCCTTGAAAATCACAAAAACGGCTTTATTGAAGTGGCTGCCAAAAAAGACGCAGTAGGTATACAAATATGACAACAAATATCAAAAAAATCAAATCATAGCGGCGTAGATTATTTCTTTTCTTGCAGTTCCCAAAATTTTATAATGATTGGTTGCGTTACGGAGGAGGAATCAGTCGAGAGCGAAACCTCAATTTTTGAGTTTTTTCGTGGGATTTTTAGTCCGAGCTGCAGTTGTCCTTATCGCACGAATTGGAGCTCCCACCCACGGCAGCGCGACAGAAACATTGCGTCAAAAATTCGAGATTTGAAAAGTTGCTTAGCTAGCCACATGCTACATACTTAAGGCACTGGTCCCACCGCCGGCTAGTAAGCTAGAAAAGTTGGGCGAGTAACGGTTCATTGCGTGCTGACCAGGCACAGTGTGATCAATCGACCTTTACAGATCCGCAATGTAATGCTCGCCCAACTTTTCTAGCTTACTAGCCGGCGGTGGGACCAGTGCCTTAAGTATGTACAGTCCCTGGGTAATCGAGCTCTGCTCGGGTGAAAATTTAAAAATTACGGAGAATTATTTTCCAGATCAGAAATCGATTTTTCGCCCCCGTAGAACCCTATCTTCGCAATTTCATTGACATTGTCAGAACCGTTTCCGAGAACGTGATTTCAAATAATATATAGTACGTATATTGCTCGTTTAATAGTGTAGGACCGATATATCTTCGGTTAATGAATTATCGAGTTAACTATGAGACTACATCGATTCGTGTAAGATTTTTCTATAATATCTATTTTATATAGAAAACTCCCGCGAGAATCACCGTATTAAAATATAATGAAAACGGGTCACTCACGTCAATCACTCACAGAAACGCTCGACATGTGTCGAACCGACTTGCGGTTTCTAGTTATGAGCACACGCGTTGCCGGCGCGTTTAGCACTGCGGGCCAGCACAACAACAAAACAAATGCAATGCAATGAACAATGCTGAATAAAACGAGGGCAGATTCTCGCCTCCGTCGCTGCGCCCGCGCAAACCAGCCGAGCGAGCAGGGCGCGGGCCCGCAGTGCTAAACGCGCAACGCGTGCGCTCATGACTAGGGACCGCGTATCGGTTCGAAACATGTCGAGCGTTTCTCGATATAAAATACAAGTGTCCCGTTTTCATTATATTTTGATATATCTATTTTAATTTTAAAAGTAACACAACCAAATTGCCGGTACCTCAATAACACTTCCATAAACAAACATGATCTCAACATCTTAAAATGTATAGCAAACTCCACAGCAAAGCGAAATTTACCCCACGTCATCTGAAAGCTTTCTAAAAATAATCCGCAGAATCTGAACGTTCAAGATAGCCGCACCTGCTCGTAAAAAATAATTGAATTGCTTACACCATTGGTACGGGGGCGGTGCGACATAATTAGATTGATACGGGGGTAGAACTATGTCTTGTTATCTGGATATTTTTAAAGCTGAGTTTTTTCACGCCTTGTTGAGTTAAAGTCGCTGTAGCGGTTCGACACGCGACTTTACATTGAGGTCGTGAGTTCGGACCTGTGCATGTACAAAGGGGGTTTAAAAAAAACAAATGTTTGAAATATCATTTCATTTAACACCTTTCGATGAAGGAAAACATTGTGAGGAACCCGATCTAATTCCAATAAGGTTTAGTTTTCCCTCTGGGTTGAAAGGTCAAACTAGTGCCTACGCCAAATCTTGGGATTAGGTGCCAAAACGGACCTCGGGCTCCTCTAAGGAAAAACCTTCCTCTCAAGCGGGAAAAAACGTTACAAAGATAATGATGTCTTGAGTGCAAATATGTTATCCGAGGCAAACAAGATATCCAGTTTTTAACCGACTTCAAAAAAAGGAGGAGGTTCTCAAATCGGTTGTATTTTTATTTCTTTTATCTTTTTTTTTTCAATGTTTGTTACCTCAGAACTCCGTCATTGATGACCAGATTTGTATTTTTTTTGTTGGTTAGTATATGCTTCCAGGTGGGTTAATTTTTTTTCAAAAATATAGTTGGATGAAATGATGATTAATAATTTAATGATCCATGAGGAATTGAGGGAACTCCTCAATTATATTAGGCACGCGTGTAGTGATTTTGGTATTTTCTATTATAACTCGTGTATTTTACACCCGTAAATCATAAATTTGGTGCAGTGGAATTGATGATGACCACAGATGACTTATGGAATTCCGCAATTTTATTATGTATTTAAAAGTACAAAAGTATATCACAGATTCTGATAAGATTCAGTTGAAATAGCAACTATTTGAAGTGCCAAAGGTGATCCTTGTGGAATCGACGGAAGTCCTCAAATATTATCAGCCCACATACAGCGATTCGGTTTTTTTCTCTAATAATCAACGCATTTGCTCTCGGAAATCAATTCATGTGGTAAATTGAAAAAGAAATGTGGAAATGTTTTCGTGGCTTGGCGGAGTACTAAATTGAAGTCGGTTAAAACTTTGTTTTTAAAGTAAATTATACTTTAGTTAGTCATCGGAGCTGGCGGTCCTGGGTTAAATCCCCGGTAGGGCTATTTATTTGTGTGATAAGCCATATTTGTTATCGAGTCTTGGATATTATCTATGTTAAAGTTAAAGTACGTATCTATGTATACAGTCTTCTAGCAGCCACGGTAGCTTAAATTGCCTTAAAAAATATTCAGAGCCGCCTATACTTCGATTGGCAACTACAGTAGCCACAATCGATTTAGGGGGTGTGCGAAGTTGGCAACTAAGGCTGGCAAAAGCTAGTGAGTGGATACGGTTGTGTACACATATTTTTGGTCACTTTGTGTGTGCGCATATTTCCAGACTTGACCATTTTCTTATTCTGTACCCGGGGGGTTACTCGGAACGTATAACCTTATAAACTATAACTTTTCTTTTTCACAACCGTTTAATAATTTCCCCAGTAAAATACTAAAGTCACTCGGAAACTTCTGTTTTTAATTACCAAGTGAGACTGGGAAAATGTAAGGGAAACTTTCAACTTGTAAGTTTTAGAAAAGTGCCGCCTTGGGTGCAAAGCTCATTTCTTGGGGGAAAATTAATGTTTGTCTTGTGAAATTAAAAACGAGGGCGTGTGCGTGCGGAGTCGTGTACGGACATATTCCAGTAGGTAAGACGTAGAACGTGTGATTTAATAAGTGTAAAATTAC
Organism: Epinotia bilunana; assembly: GCA_947049275.1. Lineage (NCBI taxonomy): Eukaryota > Metazoa > Arthropoda > Insecta > Lepidoptera > Tortricidae > Epinotia > Epinotia bilunana. The sequence goes on from OX346274.1 coordinate 2,388,993, forward strand.
ACAATGACTACAGAAATGAAAAGTCTAAAACAACCCGAACACCAAACACGGCTAAAAACTACCACAAGACAGGACTTCAAATTGGTTCATCCGTTTGGGAGTTATGATGCCATCGACAGACACACAGATACACATGGTATAGTAATAAAACACTTCGTTTGCGTCGAGGGCTTGAAAGGTTTTTGTGCATAATGATAAAAATGATTATTAATTTCGTATTAACATTTTGCCGGCGACTTCGTTCGCATGGACTCGTTTATCGCTTGAAATGATATTTGCTATAAGATTCCCACAGGCGTAATATTTAACGCAATCCTAAGGAAAAATGTACCCCAAAATTCCACTGACAAGTATTTGAAATATGTTTTGCATGGTGGACAACTGACATACAGACTATTTTTCAAAATCATTTTTTTTTATTTTGGAAAACTGAAACGACAAAACAATCTACATATATTGCTAACTGGCACCAAAAAATTTCACAAGAATCGGTAGTGAAATGCGACCTGTAGAGGAGAACAGCCAAACAAACGCCAGATACGACTTTTTTTCCTAGTTGTAACGGAAAATTTCGTTCACTTCGCTCGCTCGTTCAATAATTATTACTCGGATACAAACGGTGGAAGTTAAACAAAAGCTTACCAAAGACAAAGCCTTGAAAACATTACATTCGTCTCCGTTTCTACACATTTAACTCAATATAACTCTCCGGCTATTCTCGGATACAGTCTTCACGTCCCTCCAACGCCTTATTAACGTTAAATTAACGTCAGAACGCTGAATCGTCGGAATACGGCTGCCAGGTTAAAATGAAGGATTCTTGTTTATATTTCGGGATTGAATTCAGAGTGGTTTTCTGGAAAATAGCGTTGTGATTGTTATTTTATGATACGTACCGTTATTTATTGCTGGAAATTGCTTTGATAGGATATTCATGATTAATTTATACCCAGTCATTACAATAATATTATGGCAATATTGTTGCTTTATTTCAGATATTGCCTCAGATACTAACTGGAAAGGTAATAATGTTTAAAAAAAAACGCATTTACAAAATCTCATATTTTCCTAGTGTTAAATGCATAAAAAAGTAGTCATAAACACTATAGAATTAACATTATTACTCTTCCAACTGATAGTAAGTATGCTAGAACAGTTTTTTTTAAAAAGTATTATGGGCGTAATAATAAACGATTCTAAATATTGAACCCGATATCCATTTTTTTTTCAGCAATCTCCCTCGTTATCGAATTAAGATACCACATAAATAATCTTCCAGGTCAAATCTCACGAGGTTGGCAAAAAATTTCATTCTGTTGATCTTTGTGTCAATTATAATACATTTATTTGTTTATTTGAATAAATTAAAAATACAATTAAACGTTAAAAAAGAAAACAAAAAATCAAAAAAACAAATATTTTGTAATGTTAATATAGTTCATATGTTATAATTAAGCAAGCTGAACTGACTGCAGGGGGCACTCCCCTCCGCATTCCTTAGTTAAGCAAAATCTAAAAATGTAAAGATTACTATAACTAAGCAAAAGTTTGTAAACATTATTATTTTATGAAATTAAACAGTTTTTTTTGTTACTTATAATTTTCATAGCATGCATACCAGACTGAAATATGATTCAAACCGGAAACAACGGATAAAAATATACCTCCAGTTTACGAAGGATAAAGCAATCATCTTGACAATAAACTCGGCAAACCCAGTAATTCAAACCACGCAATTTTCGAGCAACAATAAAAAATTTAACCCATAAAATTATTCCTACCTCCCTTGGGACTCCTCTGCATTTTTAAAAGCCAGATTCAACCTAAGTACATTAAGTTGTCAAAAGGGAAATTTGGACGTGCAATTACCTAAGTTAGGTAGCATAAGAAAACAAAGTTCCCAAAGGTAATTTATTGGGTCTTTCAGAAGTTTTACATCAAAAAGGCTTCGGGAGCCTCGTTGAGAATGGAGGGACAATGTTTCTGGATAACAGAAGAGTGAATATAATTTTGACGGGATTTTGTCGGGGGTCATTGGTTTATGTGGGGACAATTTATTTTTTCAAGTTTGGAATCAACCAAACAGAAAACAGTCATAGACATCAGTCTATGACTGTTTTCTGTTTGGTTGATTCCCAGTGTAAAGTACGATTTTCACGTTTAACATCAGTTAAACGTGAAAATCGTACTTTACTCTGGGTTGGTTGTATACGATAAATAACAGTAAAATTATAATTATACTAGCTTCTGCCCGCGACTCCGTCCGCGTGGAACTCGTTTATATCGTAGCTCGATACAAACTTTCATCCCCCATTTTACCGCCTCAGGGGGTGATTTCCGGAATAAAAACTATCCTATGTCCTTCCCCGGGATTCAAACAATCTCCATACCCATCACAATTGGTTCAGCGGTATAAGCGTGAAGAGGTAACAGACAGACAGACAGACAGACAGACAGACACACTTTCGCATTTATAATATTATTATGGATTACACGCTAGTGTCAGCTATGACATCGCGACGCCACCCGAAAAATACAAGGAAATCAGGAGAAACCGCGGAATTACATATAGCCCGGATATCAAACCTCAAAGTCTACCTATTCTACATATATGCTGGTGAAAATATACTGGAAATCGGAGATGGTTGGTTGATGGTGCTGGTGGTGAAAATAAACAATATATTTACGTCTTTATAATTTTAGTACTGTTTACCAACAAATAAAACTTATTAAAATACTAAGAAGAAATCAATCAAATCTTAACGAACTTGTTATCTTCCTATTGTTATTCCTGGTTGTACACTAAAGGAGCCCGGAGTCCGCTTTGGCACCTAGTCCCAAGATTTGGCATAGGCACTTGTTTTATGAAAGCGACAGCCATCCGACCTTCTAACCCAAAGGGATAGCTATTAGATTAGACCGGTTCCCTCACGATGTTTTCCTTCACCGAAAAGCTAACGATAAAGAATCCGTACTTAAGGCTGTGCATTGGAAATTATCGCGTGTTTATAAGGTCTGATTTTCAGATATATGATTTTTGATTATATGATTGTTTTTCTGATTTTACCGATACGTGATTGCTTAAAATTTTCTCGATAGAAAAAATTCCAAAGTTGGGTCTGTATTTTCCTTTTTTTACTCAGCCTACTCAAACGATACATTATTTTACGACACAATCAAGTTAATACTATAGTATTTTATCTCGTCTAAAATCTCACTTTATGAAATTTAAATAAAACGTCTCGAAGTTAGGTATTTATCGAAATTTGTCCAAAAAAGCCATTCTCGAAGAGTGTTACATCTCTTTTCCTCGTGCGCGCAAGGCATCAGCATGTCTCTGTCTAGGGGGCGTGTTCGACTCAAATCAAGGCATCGTACGCACGAGCCGGAATTCGAACCCACGACCGCCGCGTGACAGCCGCATGCCTGAACCACTATGCTACCGTAGTTTCCTATGTTAACGAACTTGTAAATATGATTACACCTATAAAGTTCAAAAAAATTACGTGGTTTATGCGGACGAATGTCGACCAAAGCTTAGGTGGTGCAGTCCTTAACTTTAGCAAACTCCACAGATAATAGGAATCCCATAAAAAACATTCCATGTAAAAAAGAGGCCGTCTCGAAACTCTTCCACCGTAAAAAGTTGTGAGGTATTTCGTAGAGCCATGGAATGTTTTTTATGGGATCTCACTTCTTTTTGTACGTTATTGTGTTATCAATACATACGAATTATGGATGCAGTCCCATTCTTGCTTTTTCATGTTTTGACTAATTCACTGCAAATATAACGTTGTAATCCTATATGTTTATATCGGATTACAAAGTTATTTATGCAGTTGGTGTATCTAGAGAACTGGAGTGAAATTGCATTTTTTTTGTCTTGATTTATTTATACACTAAACACTAATTGTATTCTAAATTTGAAGCTTCTATATCTGCTAGAAGTGCCTTAGACTTTTGATGATCGGTGAGTCAGTGAGTGACAAAATTAAGAAACTTTGAGTAGTTCTAATTTTTATACCACTGGTTCAAATTGGATGAAATTTGAAATATATCGTGATTTTACAATGCGTACTTGGTTACTGAAAATTCAGGCTTCTAGTTTTATCCACAACGAAGTTATAGGGAGGTCGAAAATGGCCTGAACTGCTTCGAGAAAAGGATGGTACGGCCGTGCCGCTCGCTGTTTTGCTCGACTTGGCGGGGGCACTGCCGTGCCCCCAGATATATATGTATATATGTGTATGGCATATTTATGTATATGTATTTGTGTAAATATGTTGTAAATAGGACTACCGTAATGTTATTATTCTATTTAGTTTTTATTTGCACTGCCCACAATCTTTTCCGCTTTGCCTTAAGGTTTGACTGGTAGAGAATGCCATTTGGCATTAAGTCCGCCTTTTCTACGATAAGTTTTCTTTTGTGCAATAAAGTTTAAATAAATTAATAAATAAATAAATAGGCGAAACAATATCTATCTATAACCCAGGCGTGTATCATTGTCTCGTACCTAGAATACAAGCTTCGCTTAATTTAGTACTAGGTCGATTTCTGTGCGACAGGCATCATTCATTTCTTTTTATTGAGTAAGCGCAAAACACTTTACTTGAAGAATCCCCAGACGTAAAAAGTCCAGTGGTATTACCTCCGAACGTTTTTTCACTACAACTTTCTACATGAATACACTAGTACTTCGGCCTACTTCCACAACACTCGAAAACGGACCAAGCAATCTACGCTATCCAATATTACTAAACCAAAGCGCCAATTTAATTGAAAAGTACAACAAAAGACGTATTAATCGCTAAGCAGATTTCTCGATTGTCGCCGAAGAATCCGAATTCCTTTTGTACCCGGCAATTATCATAGAGATTTATTATACGGGTGCTAAAGAGATCGCGGATTTGATCCCGGGTTATCTTATTGTGACCCAAATGGATATAAAGAGGGCCAATTATCGTTTTGGATTTTCGGTGGAATTGTATTTTCTTCTAGATCTGTTTTGTCTACGAGTATCAAGTTTCTTGTTTACGTTCTTTAACCGTGGAGAGAAAAGCGTTATTATTAATATACTTATTCATTTATTTTATGCTCATTTAATGCGAACTTTAGGAGTAGGTTTGAGACAGGTTTCGTATTCAAATGTGTTTCCCTTTTACGTTTGCCCAGCCAATGTGAGAACGAACTTGTGAATCCCTTTGAAAAAAAAACAATAAAATATGGCCAACTTATGCGAATGTCTCAAGTTAACCTCCTTGACTTTATCTACTCGTATATACATATACTTTTTACGATAGGAATCTGTAAATCAAATCAAATAATTTATTTCAGGTTTGCACCCATAAGTGTTAGTAATATACAATAAAATCTTAATCTATAGTTAGCGACAAAAAATAAATGTTGACGATATTAAGACGTGTCATTTAATACTCTACGTATTTTGATTATGGAGTCCATGAAGCAAAGAGTACAGGAAAAGTAGAGATTGAGATTTCATGCGTCCAGTCAACACATGTTTAAAAATCTTTTCTCAAACATGCAATGAAATATTGATGTTGTGTTCTTCATAATGGGCTTCGAGGTGTCACGTTTCGGGCGCAGCGAGACGAGAGACCCGTAATGGCATTTCATACAAAATTGGAGGCCTGCAAGATGGTCTTTTTTAATTTTTAATTCAAAGGATCACGGCGTTCAGCCGTGAAAGTTAAAGTTTAATTTATTGGAGTTTTTTTTAATTTATTTCAATGCATGTTTGAGAAAACCATCGGTTATTACTACAGAGGCCGGGAAGTAAAGGGTTGCCAGCCTCATAACTATTCGACGTCGCTACGCTCGGCCATCTATATGTTCTCGGCTGGCAACCCCTTACTTCCCGGCCTCTGTAGTAATAACCGACTTCAAAATAGGAGGAGGAATCAATCCAATTGGTCTGAATCTTTTATTTATTAGTACGGACAGTTCATGCCTGGAAGGGCATAGTGCCTAACTATATAAATACTAGTGTTATTATTATTATTATTATCGTGCTGACGAGAGACATCATTCTAATCTTGACACGTTTTATTGTTATTGACCCTGTACATATCTGACAATGTTGGACGCTCAGAGACCTTATACATCTCTGGAATACTGAATTAATATCATTAACTTCTTGTTAAGGCTAACATAGACCTTATATATGTAATGGTCATATTTTGCAAGTGTCATTTAGTTTGTTAACCGTTTATATAGGTCCTTAATCTGCAATTTTAAATTATTATTGTGTAAGATTTTTATTATTTGACTGTAAATTACCGCTTTACATGTAAAAGTGCCCTTATGGCCTATTTGCAGAATAAATAATTGTTTTTGTTTATTTTTTATTGTATCTTTCCCGATTACTCGTAGACACCTAGACTAAGATTTGAAAATTTCCTGTTTTGTTTGAAAGGGTATCTTTCCCAAGTGGTGCCATGGTCATCAAGTCACGATCTGATTATGTGATATTGGAGAAATTAAGGGAACTTTTCAAATTCTAGGCACACTTATAGCGATTTGGATACCGATTTAAAGTCGGATAAAACTTTCACTTTGAAGTAAATTATTATGAGACTACAACTGCGACCAAAATATGGTAAACTTATGTCGTAAAAACCCCGACATTTTCATTTCAAAGTCCAATATCTCAAAAATGGCTAAACAGATTTTCATGAAACATAGCTAAGAACACTCGGGATCACATCAGATTTTGAATGAACAAAACCGCATTCAAATCGGTCCATCCGTTTGGGAGCTACGATACCACAGACAGATACACAGATACACAGACACGAGTACACAGACACGTTAAACTTATAACACCCCTCTCTTTACGTCGGTAGTTAAAAATGACGGGGAAGATGAATTTTAGTCTCAGGAACCCTTTAGGTGATGGGCGTTCTTCTTATAGATGTTCCGTAGCCTAGTTGGTAGTGATCCTGCCTACGAAGCCGGAGGTCCCGGGTTCGAATACCTGTAAGGTCATTGATTTGTGTAATGAGCACGAATATTTCTTCCTGGGTTGTCTATGTAATTTAAGTATTTATTTATCATTAGGAGTATGTTAATCATCGTCTAGTACCCATAGGACCTTTGCTTAGTTTGGGACTAGGTCGATTTGTGTAAGATTGTCCCAACCTTTTTTTCATCGGCTACGAGCGCAGCCCTTCGACAATTGACTGTCAATGTGTTAAGTATGCAGCCATAAGCTAGTGGTATATAATAATCGTTTCTTATTCTGCACACAATTGTTCAAAGGTTACTTGGTAGAGATCCCTAGCAAGTTCGCCTTTGTACCTATATAACAAGTTCTGTCTGTATTTTTTGCTATTTGTGTCAGGCAACAGAGGCCCTTTTGACATATATCTTACGGACTAACATACATTATCAATATAAACTTATTTTAAAACTAAAAGAACACACTAAGTTGTTGAAATTGACGCTGTTACTGTCTAAGTGTCAGGTAACCGACCGCGAAAATCCCGGAACTCCCTTCGGCCAAAATTCTTCCTTACTGAAGGTTGAAAGTTTTTACATTTCTTAAGTACAATAATGGATTTACATACATACATACATACATACATAACCCATAACCTGCTTACACGTTGTTAATATTGTGGCTAATATAAAATACCCCGATACCAACAACGAGCTAATGTTAAATTAATTTACGTTTCTTGCCAAAATATGTTTTAAAGGAACAAAAATAATTAATTAAATCACTTTGCGCAGAGTACAAATATTTGTTTGTAACATTTAGTGGTTGCCTTGTTTAATATTTCAGACTTTATTAGCTTTGGCTTTGTTTATTTTTGTTTTATTACAATGTTTATTGCTCAGTTATTATTGCTAATTAACTACCTACACGACTCCTCTTAATTTGTCTCTAATTCCATATCTATTTAAGGCTTTGTATCTCAGGGTCCACTTTCACCATCATCATCATTATATCAGCCGAAAGTAGTCCACTACTGGACATAGGCCTCCCCCAAAGAGTGCCAAAGTGTTCGCTACTGGGCCACCCCCAGGTGACTCCCACGATCTTTGCCAGGTCCACTTCATAATCCAGAAAATGTGCCTGTACCTATACACTAATTCATACGGAAGCGACTGCCATCAGACTGAACTGTGATGAGATTGAGGATGTTCGGTTTGGGCAGCGTTACTGGGATATGAATTTAATACGCCAAGACTCTGTAGTATAATGCACCTTTATTTAAGGAATCACCCTATTTTATACATGTTGGATTATCGCTGATACAAGCAATATGCGTTTATGTAGCAGTAAACTATTGTGTTACTGCTAAACACTAAATGTGGCCAATTGCCTTACTACAAGACCTTCCAAATCAGACAAGAATCTGGACCCTTTCCTACTTACACGACAATGGTATCCCGGACCTTCAAGAGGCGCGCGTGGGGCCGTAGTACCAAACACTACACAACCAACACAAGAGACCGTTTCGCCAATTTAATAAGGGCAACACTGAGCGCACGCTGTCCTTGCCCGTAAAACTAGTCTTTATTATTGGGATTTTGTACTTAAGGGATTAGGAAATTGGACTGTGAGAAATTCCAAGATCAACGGCAGCGGCACGGAAATGTGCAGTAATGACTTATTTAAACGGCCATTTATGAAGCATGGTACGCAATGCAATAAAATACCTCCTAAGATTAACTCCAAATATATAAAACCAATTTAATAAAAATGCTTCCATAAAACGCCTAAACCCCAAACTAATAGGGCATAATAATCCACCATTTTAACCGTTTAATATTCCGGACGGGCGATATTTCAATAATGAAGAAGAAATACCGGAAAATTTTGCGTGTTATTAAAATTGGGATATTTTTTCAATATTTTATTTCACCCCTGAAAACTTTTCCCTGTAATAAGATTCGGGGCATCTTATCTGTATTAGAGATATAATTGGAAAAGTAATTTGCTGGGATTGTACGGAATCAGCATTGGATGTCGTTTCAGAGCGAATGGAATAATTATAGCGATTTGAATATTAGAACATTAGCTACCTAAATATCTAAGGCGTACAGTCAGAGTACAGTCAGCGTCATATTAGCCTCGATGAAGCTCGGTGTGCTCAACAGATCGAGACAGTATTTCACGCCGGCTCACCACCTACAGCTCTATAAGGCGCAGGTCCGTCCACATATGGAATACTGTTGTCATCTGTGGGCAGGGGCTCCTCAGTACCAACTCCTCCCTCTAGACCGCATTCAACGGAGAGCGATTCGAATTGTCGGCTGCCAGCGTGTTTCCGATCGGCTTGATCCCTTAGCACTGCGTAGAGATGTAGCCTCGCTTTGCATTTTCTACCGCATGTACAATTGGGAGTGTTCCGAAGAATTGTTCGGATTAATCCCCGCCGCTTCCTTCCGCCATCGCCCTACGCGACAGCTTTTCCATTCTCACCACGTAGATGGTTGGCAGTCCTCAACTGCGCGTATCTCCCGAAACTTTCTGCCTCGCACAGCCAAACTCTGGAATGAATTGTCGCCTGCGGTGTTTCCGGACCGTTATAACCTTCAAGCCTTGAAGAATCCATCTTAAAGGCCGGCAACGCACCTACAAATCCTCTGGTGTTGTAAGTGTCCATGGGCGTCGATTATCGTTACCATCAGGTGATTCGACTGCTCGTTTGCCTCCTATATAATTAAAAAAAAATATAGTTGGTAGCAGCCAAAGTAGCCAAATATATCGCAACAAGTCTTTATTACTATAAATAGGAGTAAGGATGTGTTAACGCTATATTTGGCTACTTTGGTTTCTACTAACTATACTATGAAGCTGACGGTACAACAATGACTGTTTGATTTTCAAACATAAATAATTTTAATAATTTTAAACATATCGTCAGTAAAATAAAATCATGAAAAAAAAAAGTCTTTAGGGTACCGCCCTGCCACGTCTCCCCCAAGCCAGCAAAATGACTACTACAGGGAAGTGAAAAAAATCGTGGCAGTAGTATATAGGTACATAATGAATTTAAAAGGAAAACTGTCACGGCTAAGCACGCATAAGTAGTTAGGTAGTGAGTCGTTGCACACTCCTTAGCGGATTCCGACTTCCATGGCCACCGTCCTGCTGTCATGAGCGACCAACGCCTTTCATGGTGTCCCATGAGCGTTTTTTAGGCGCCTTAACACCACGTTTGGTTCATCCCTACCGAGTAATAGTCGACAAACTTAATGTGTACTTGGAAAGGCCAATTTTCGTACAAATTCGGCCGACGCAACCGCACCGCACGTCGATGTAACTAGGACCGGCAACTACGGAACCCTACACTGCGCGTGGCCCGACACGCACTTGGCTGGTTTTATTTATATGGAAAAATGACGGTTAAATTGTCCTTCGAAACGTTACGTGATTGATTATCCGTCAAGGTCGCGAATAATTAATTGCCTTTGACTTTATTTTACATTCTCAATTTGGGCCCGCCTTTCACATCACAAACAACCGAGCAGTTTGTTTTTAAACCCTCAATGACAATTGAAGACTACATTTACCCCACGACAATGTTATAATAAACCACCGTCACGCGCAAGAAACTCATGGCAGCCCTCAAATTTTCTTGTGAATTTTCCGACAAAACGAGTAAAAATCCTTTTACTGGCAAAATTAAGTGCACACCCACAATATAGGGGTGATTTTTCCATGCCTCTCTTGCTCAGACAAGAGCCCTCCGGGCATCTTCGTCAAGAACTTTCAAGTACTTCATTGTTCCCGCCATAATAGGAGGTCGCCATTTTGTGTTTTGCAGCGTGCGCAGTGTAGTGAGATAACAGTAAATTAATCTTAGAGTATAGATTTCTACAGAGGAGACAGCTATTACGCGTGTAATAAGGGGCAGAAAGGCTCCTATGCAGCTGAATTAAGAACTGGTCTAAAAATGGCTGATGGCTTACCATAAACTACCTACTTAATTTGGGCGGGTAATGGTGTATTTGCTGCGACATCATACTGACTCAGTTGCGGCAAATAAAAAGTGGAATTATGACAAGGACAACGAATGATTTTATAATCATGGGTGGTTCTCTGAAATTCAGTTAACTTTTAAACAAAAAATTGACTGAGTTAGTTTTAAATGCTAGTTACAAAACTCTACCCTTTTCACGACAGGTAAGGCACCTACTGTAATGTATCCAAAAGGGCCGGTTACTTTAACAGCTATTTAAAGAGAAAAATATGATTTTTAGAAATTTGTTTTCTAGGGACTGACGCTATAGTTAGTTTTTTCAAAATATATATAATATTTTTTTTCGTCAATTTTTCGTTGTTGGTAAAATTATGTTTTTATTGCAAAACTAAAAATAAAAGTTCGCTAAACTAGAAGGGCTGGTCCTTTGTTGTTGGGCTGGAAATTTGCTCTTTTGAATTCAGTGTGCTAGGGACAGACGCCGAATATAGTTTTCTCAATAAAACCGTGTAAACTTTTTTAAAATCACATATAATTGCAAAGCATAAAGGAAAGGTTCCATTATAACTGTTTATTGGCTGCTCAGTTTGTAATAAGTATTACTTTTAATATATATGACAACTCAGTCACTTAAATGACGAAGGACTGACAGTCTAGGGATAGGGACTGACAAATGAAGAAAAAATCGCACGAACTTTATATTAAAAAAATATCCAAAACCACTGAAACAAAATAGCAGAAAAAGCACAAATATACAATAAGTTACAATATGAATTACTTATTTAGTTTATAATAAATCACGCATCTAATAATGGGACTGACAAAGTTACGGGTACAATTCGTGTTTCTGAAAACGGCCTTGTTCTTGGCCTGAGGCCAAACGCGCTTACCGCGCTAACAACAAACCGACCGACATGTTACGATTTGTATGTTCGGCTACAGCTCTCAGAGTCACTAGTTAATAACAGTTTTGACATTTTATGAACCGATTCTGGCGCTCCATCAGCAGATCGTGACGTCACGTTCTACGAGCGTCATAGTAAATGACAGAATATACCCCCTCTTAAAACTTTGGACACTTATTACACAAAGTTTGTGATTATTTAATCCCCTGCTTTACTTTTTTCTTCATTTGAGCTACCGAGTCCGCCGTATAACACATTAACACATTCCAGCGGATTTTCATTCAGCGGTATTCAATTTACCTGATCTTCAACCCGATCGAAAACAGCGCCGTTTTGTGAAACAGCTGGCTGTTATGTAAAAGGCGGATTATACTATTCCACTGCGACATAGACACCAAATAAAATAAACCAATAATGTAGAATTTTCCCGATAAAGGATTAAAACTTTGGACAAATGAAGAAAAAATTAAAGCAGGGGATTAAATAATCACAAACTTAACAGAGTGTACAGAGTTTTAAGGGGTGCGTAACGATGCCTATAATTTTTTTTGAAATAATATTAGTCGCAGTAACACTCTTTTCATATAATTTTTGAGTCATATAACAACACTTAATATATTTACATACAATACAATTAACATTTTATATAATGATCATTTGATGTAGTAACATTTAATAAAACATACTTAAAATAATTATAATGCATATTTCCTATAATGAACAGATGATATAACGCTAATTTCTTCTAATGCATAGTTAGCATAATATTTATTGGTAGACTCTAAGGCAGGTCGGTGTAAGTACGACGACGAGCGAAGCGAGGAGGAGTGTTAGGTTGAACTGCGACCCTACAGCGCGCGAGCCGAGCGAGCGAAGCGAGCGTGCCGCGGCAGCGGCCGGCGAAGCGCCAGACCCAAACACTTTTTTACTACCTAATATATGCTTACATAATACATTTTCTTTTGATAATAAAATATTATTTTACTTGAGTGATGAGATATAACTTGTATATAACATGAGCATTATACCATATAATGATTATACAAAATAAGTGTTATACCCTATAAAAGTTGTACAAAATAAACATATATATTTTGAAATTATAATCAACGTTTATTATATACAATGAGTGATTATGTAACTTGAAAATATATCAAATGTTGTTATAGCGAATGAAATTATATTATTTATTTTTATACCCATCATTACACACCCAGTTTTAAGAGGGTGTATGTTAAAACGGCGGATTATACAACATGCATACACTACACCCCTATTTAAGCGTTTGTTAATGGCCAGTATTACTGTTCCTTCTAATACACTGTGCCTTTATGAAACGTGTTTTTTCACCGTAATACGGTTTTTATGAGCTAGTTGGTGATCGTGCGTGATACAAGGTTCGGCCATTATGGTGGAATGTTTAGTAACCTCTTTGTAAGGTTTAAATGAGAACTTTAGCGCGAATCCTGAGAACCTACTACTCATTACCCGTAAGGGTCGATTTGAGTTGACGTATTAAATTGGACAGGTGAAGAGAGTGTCCTGCCGTACTCAGTATGCAAAACATTGCATTTTTATAAGGGCAAATTTACAGAAATCGCAATAAAATGGTATTTTTGTGTGAAAATCTTAATGCGGTTCACGGAATACATCTACTTACCAAGTTTCAACAGTATAGTTCTTATAGTTTCGGAAAAAAGTGGCTGTGACATACGGACAGACAGACAGACAGACAGACATGACGAATCCATAAGGGTTCCGTTTTTTGCCATTTGGCTACGGAACCATAAAAACAGTAAAAGCAGGTATGGAAAAAAGGGTGTTGCACGAAATGGTTCCATCTCAGCGTGGTGTGTGGTGGTGGTAATATTGCACTTATTTATTATCAAACTACATAAAACATTTATCTTTTTTTTTTCATACGTTTATTAATTAGAAAGTAAGTTGTCACGACGTATTTTGTCAATGCAGACAAGTTAGAGGAAACACGGTATAACTTATGGCTGAGATTATTTAAGTGTGGCAGACTTTTTATACAACTGTCATTGGAATTATTCTGCCAACTCGCATAATCGCAAGTTATACAGTGGTTTGTCGGTTTTTCGTTTGGAATTGTTACGTCAAAACATTGTATCCTAATGCTCTACAAAAATCCTTCAAGAAGGTATACTCGTTACATATACAGGGCGTCCCAAACTTATGGGACATGAAGGGGAAGTACCTTAAATATCGTAGATAGTGAATTTTGCTCAAAGAAGACTTTATGTTATTTTTAAAAGTTAGTAATTCTGCATTCATAGATTTTCTAAAAATTACTTGCTTCGTCTGGGAATCGAACCGACTAAAATGTGAAAAAAAAATCACCCTTTTTTATGATGCCAATCGAAAGAACAGCTAAAAAATAATAACTCAGCTTAAGTAACATAGTATTTTAAAATAAAGGAACACCATAAAATGATTGAGTCAAATTTCAAGAAAGTTATTTATTGCCGAAGACGACGTTCGAAAAGTAGCAATATTATCATTCCAAAGATAGCATTGATTATTCGTAAATAAGTACCCACTTCATAAAATAGGTACTGGCATAAGTTTTCCTTATTATAAGTGCACGTGTGGATAAAATGATAATTTGATAAAACTTAGTATTTCAATACGTCCTCTGTAAGCTAGACAGAAGGCAAATTTAAAACAAAAATAAATAATTGTTAAAAAAAAAAAAATTTTTTTAGAAAATCTATGAATGTAGAATTACTAACTTTTAAAAATAACATAAAGTCTTCTTTGAGCAAAATTCACTATCTACGATATTTAAGGTACTTCCCCTTCATGTCCCATAAGTTTGGGACGCCCTGTATACTATTCGCCGAACGACGTCGAACATATTAAAGAATATGAGTCGCACCATACTTTGCTTTAAAGATCCGGTCACACGGTACGCAATAAAGTTGTCCAGCTTGGTTATAGATATAGGCATTTGAAAAAATAGTAGGCTACTGTACAACCTCTTCCTGTTACCATTAGGCGGACCGGCGGCTTATTTGCCACGATGCAGGGAAAAAGAAAACAAAGGTAATATGAAAAATAATACAAAATAACAGGTACCGTATTACCAGTGACGTGGAGTATAAATCACCGCGACCAGACAGCCGCGACTGATGTGGGAGTGACGTTTGCGAAATTAAATCTGTACAAAATCGCAAATAGTTTCTGAATTTTTGTAACAGTGAGTCTATGCCCTTGCCAGACAAAGAATGAATTACTTTGGTAATGGCTATCCCCAACCAAAGGAAGACAAGGCGCTCCCGCTGAACTGCGTCATCCGTTTTGTGGAAATGATGGAGCGAGCTTGGGAGTAGGCATACCTAAACGGGAGGGCAAATGCACAAAAGATCCCATTGTGTCGAAGTGTATCCGAAAGGGCCCCTGCACGTCTATCATGAGACGGCCGCGACATACTCTCGATTTGTCTCGCACTATCCGTCTCTTTCTTATTAGAACACTTAGAACAAGAGGTATAAGGAAAATCGAGAGTAGGTATGTCGCGGCCGTCTCATGATAGACGTGCAGATAAGATATGATAAGAGTCTAGATACTTTTTTTACATTACGACAATGGAAAACAAGTGTCATACGGGTACGCGTGCCCAAGCCGCGTAAACCAACTCAAATGGATATGGACAGGACAGCATATTCACATCAAAACGTTAACGAATGAGGGTTTCCAGAATGTATTATGGCACCAGCTGGCAGCACCGTGGCGAGAGGTCTAGGTGTCAAAATCCACCAATCATATTTAATCATCATCAACTTGATTGGTGAATTTTTGACACCTAGACCTCTCGCCACGGTGCTGCCAGCTGGTGACATAATACATTCTGGAAACCCTCATTGGTGGCCACTTACGGGAAAAAGAAGCGTTGGTCGTCCACCAGCCCAATGGGTTGGAGACTTAAAAAAGACCGCTTGTCATTTCTGGATGAGAATAGCACGGATAGATAGATAGAAACAGGACTACTCTTTCTTATGCTTATGCTCACTGCTTTGTTATGTGCATGACAAGACAATATTTAATAAGTTACCGAAATATTTGAAAGCGCTACCTCTAAATAGATTATCTTCAATTAATCAAGCTATTAACTGTAAAGAACTGTAATATAAAAGATTTTGTAAGACATTTAACAATAATCATCATCATCATATTAGCCGAAAGACGTCCACTGCTGGACATAGGCCTCCCCCAAAGAGTGCCAAAGTGACCGGTCCTGCGCCACCCGCATCCAGCGGACTCCAGCAACCTTTACAACCTTTACAATAATATAACAATAATATTTAATATATATTGCGTGCTAGTATTACACAATACAAATAGCAAAATAAGATACTTATTGTCACATAACAACTAAGGACACTGATGTACCTGCTTATTCTAAGCAAATAAAGATTCTATTCTATTCTATTCTATGAATAAATTATCATACTCCTAGCGTTATTCCCAGTTGGAGTCCGGGGTCCCCTTTTAAACCCAATCCCAAGATTTATCAAACACACTAGTTGTACGAAAGCGACTGCCATCTGACCTTCCAACGCAGCGGGAAAACTAGACCAAATTGGCATTAGGCCGGTTTCCTCCTGCTTTCCTTCACCGAAAAGCTAAATAAATATTAAGGGACAATCTTACACAAATCGAACTAGTCCCAAGGTGAGGTTAATAATGCTTGTGTTATAGGTATGTACTAGTCATTTGTCCTTACCTGGATTCAAGTTCACTCCGTTTATTTATGTAACTTCCTGGTGGTGCAGTTAGCACAAATACAAGACCCTAAGCGCTGAAAGCGCAAACTGATAAGATGGCTGTCAGTGCGCCGCGCCCGCTACCCGCCCGCACCCGGAACGGACACTCACTCATCCACCTTACTTAGCTTACTCAACACTTCCTTATTATAGTTTTGCTCGTGGCTATCCTAAAGCTATACTCCGTATTACAAGGTCGCACATTTATTTTATTTGGTCACGTGTGTCTTGGATGAATCAACTTTTTAGTGTCCTCCCCCTTTCTACTTGGTGTTTAAAAGTGGATGAGAAGAAAATGCGATGAAAGCGTGAAAATAAATGACAACTGTATCAAAAAATATTCGCGTGCCCTCAATTTTACCGGTTGCCCAAAGGACGAAAAATGTCCACCGATTTGTATGAAAATAGTGGTTTGTCCCCTCGACAACGATGTTTTCTCCTAGAATACGTTATTTGCGAGATGCAATGCTACATTATATATGGGCAAATAGACGGTTTATCTGGGTACAATACAAACTTATGGATTTTATAAAATACACATGTTGTGGTAACCGACAATGAAGAAATAACTAAGGGACAGAAGAAAGAGTTCATTGACCGCTAGACGCAATAATATACGATTCTCACCAACCGGGCCGGGCCGGAGCGCGCATGAGCGCATTTTATAAGTTGCCAAAGGAATTTGAAGCTTAATGTACGATTCCCACTGAACGTGCCGGGCCGGGTCGCGTGGCAACGCATCGTAACGGATGCGCGAGCATCCGGCAGAAGCCGACTGCGTTTTAATACAGTTCAGTAATGAGTGCAGTAGGCAAAATTCGGACGGAGCCGGTCAGACGCGATGGCAGCCGAGCGCAGCCGTGCACGTCCGAGCGGAGGCGACCGGCTGCACTTACATTCAAATATGAAATGTAACGTCTGAAAAAAATTGCGAATACCGTAACGGAAACCTTGGTGTGCGAGTCCGACTCGTACTTGGCCGGTTTTTTTATAGATAAATCATAGCAGAATTTACCGAAAGACCACACCCCCATACCAGACACTGCTCACTGTTATTAGCATGGTTCATGCGCTCTCACTGAGCGCATCGAAATGTGTGCTCGATACCAATCAGAACCAACATGAAGTGAATGCTACAAAGCAACATAGAAACCCTAAGTACATTGAAAAGAAACTTAAAACCTGAGTTGCCTGCTCTAAAGCTGCCAAAAATCGACCTGCCCAATTTCGCTGGAAAGTCACTAATTTGCCAACCGTACCTTTTCCGCTATTATCAGAGTTACCTTTACCGGGTTACCGCCTCCCTCGGCGCTACGGGGCACCACTTAGCGCGGTCACAGTGGAGGCAGACACAGAAGAATGCTTTATTTACTTCATCGGTTCCAAACCTAAAACGGCTATTTTTGGGGGTAAAAGATTTGGTACCTTTCTAACGAAACAAATTATTTTGATTAAATATTTTGTTTCGTGTTATTTTAACGAGGAAGTTACCCCGATATTTTTTTTAGACGATATGTTACATGAGAGAAAGAATATAATGGAAAAATTAAACGAAGATGGTTTATTTTCATCCATTCTTTCTCTCTGTATCATATCGTCTAAAAGATTTGATGTTTAAAATGGATGAATTCATAAGAGGTTACGATTAAAAAGGTTAGAGGTCACTGGTTTATTTGGAAAAAATATAGTATTATACTTGGTAAAATAAAAATAAAAAACAAAGAAGGAAGATATAATAAAGGCGATCCACCACCCAAAGGTGGTCTGGAAGAGATCGCTCTTTAGCGATAAGACCGCCTGTTGTCTACCATTGTTTATATTTAAATTACCTCTATTTTTCTATTGCCTACTATGTGTGGTGAGCAATAAAGAATATTTGTATTGTATAAAGGAGACTATTTATTTATTCATTTTTGCCATTTCTTTGTTTGGAAAGTGAGCAGATTATATATGAAATTTAAACTGTCGTAAGTCATGTTTTAAATTACAGAAATATAATAACGGTTAGTCACGTGTTAATTTTGTAGCTATAGGGCGATAAGGCCTCTGAGAACACTCATCCTGAAAAAGAACTCCCGAAGGGTTCAAAACATGTCACTCGAAGTGACGATTAAATTTTAATAACAGAGTAACTGCGATGTCATCAACCAATCAATTACTAGAGAAGAAACTAAAAGTTCAGTCTCAGGGTGGGTAAATAGCATCGAAGGAACATAATTTTACCCCCTCGCTTTTTATATATTATTGCATCTGAGACCCTATCTGACCTTCAAATGGGCTATTATTTCTATTACTTCGTCCTCGTGTATAGTTGAGATTTTCTGACCAGGACTGATCTTCTATAGTCAGAACAATAGCATTCAACTCTAACAATATGACTGTGTGGTCAGACGCGTGCCTTTTTTTTCAAGAAAAAGGTTAGCGCCATATAAAATGTTTATTGTATAACGAACTCTATCGTCTTATTCACTAGATTCAAAATGGACTAAAAGATAAAAAAACCCGCTTTCTGCGAGCCAGGTACAAGACGCTGTGTGTGATATTTTATCTCGTTGCTAATTTGGAATCTATTGTCAAAGATGATAGAGTTCATTATTCAATGAACATTTTACGTAGTGGTAATTTTTTCTTGCAAAATTGGCACGCGCTTGCCGCAAACAAAGGCTTATTCATGAGCTCAGTTCAAATAATCTAAACTATACTCGTTCATCGCTTGATACTTAACCCCTGTACATAATCTAACACCAATTATGCTAATATACTTCACACATGTGCATGGCACTCGCATAACAATTTTTAATCCCCTTTTCACTCATTAAGGTTTTGATTTCCGTAATAAAACTATTACATATTCTTCCCAGGATCTCAAACTATCTCCGTGGGTAAGTTTCATGGTAATCGGTTCAGCGGTTTAGGCGTCACAAGGTAACGGACAATATAATTTTTTTGCCAGAAACATTTTTATGATATTATTTTATATATGATGTATTATTTTAACGTGGTACAATTAATTAGAAACAGAAAATTAAATTTGTTTTAGCCATTTACTCCCGCAGTGTTGAGTTTATTTATTCTAGGTAAACTTGTGTAAGTTTCTGCTGTGTTGTTTTCCAGTCCCTACTGTGAGTTGTTACCTGGCCTTGGCCGGGTACAAGGGTTAAGTTGCGGCGCGCCAAGGGACTGTCGCCAACATTACGAGCGGTGCACTTGTTTGATTTCCTTTGCTTATTTTTAGTATCTTTACCTATGTTTCCGTAAGGTAATTTCGATGAAATTGGCTTTCATCTAGATTTTATCAAGCCATTCGTGGCAAAGCAACGCTACGTGTGCCGGAGCACGTAGCAGTATTCTTCGCTCGTAGAGGAATGACTCATAAGTGAGACATTGATTTTCAAGCGCAAGTTACGCAAGTATCTTTCTGATAAGCGCGTAGGATAGTTTTTAACCCGAGCCCACTGAAGTATCACACATGAAGAATCTTATCAATTTGGATTTTATTGCTTGTATGCTATCACAAAATATGTCTATATCTAATTTAACTACAACTTTGTTTAAACTCCTGCCTGCTCTGCACAAAAAACTATTCTTTCTATATTTAGTGGAAACATGGTACGATGTCTACTTACCATCAGGAAGCGCCGTATGCTTTGCCACTTGGTAAAGAAAATCTTCTAATTTCGAACACCTGGACCATAACGTTCAATACCTGACCAATCATCTTTTATGTATAACATCAACGCCATCTTTTATTGAGCGTCGTACAACGCCGCCAACGTGAGGGAAATAAAAATGGCGGTTATCATAGATAATGCAACGCTCACTGAATTTAAGTGTTGCATTATCTGTGCCAGAATTTTATTGTGAGTTAAGATGACAGGGAGTAGTAGAGAAAATTGCGGTCTTCGTAATTTTATAGGTTATTTCAAATGTAATTTCAAAATGGCGGTCATGTTGGGAAAACTATTTAAGTTTATTTGATGGAATATAAGTGAGTTTGTTTTCCAGCGGATTATAATCATAAGTTTGAATTTTTCAATTACGTAACTGGGCATAGACAAATCATTTTATTTAGGCTGATGTCGCACTGCGCCGCATCTCCGGACGGAGGTGCGGAGCTGCATACAAATTTCGCTGGGCGGAGGTGCGGTGCAGTGTGTCGTACCACACGGAATTTATATACAAACTGAGGTACTTGAATACAACGAGCTCCGCATCTCCGTCCGGAGATGCGGCGCAGTGAGACATCCACCTTATTGCAAGTATTTTTGTGTATAGAGCTGTATTTGTCTTACCATTTGAAAATGTCACATATTCACTCATAAAAATCTGAAAGATATTTGAGCGTAAATTATTGTTAAGTCACACCTGCTGTAAAGTGGCAATTGCCGCCCGCAAGCGTATGAAACATCCCACTTACTGGTTCGGGAAATGTAAAACCTTGTAATCATCACGGGTGGCAATTAAAAATGTGTCAGATCGCAGATACTTGACGTCCGAGCCAAAAGCAAGTTATTACCGCTCTTGGTGTGTAATATTAATCCATATAGTACATTGTTTAACGAGGGGCGTAACTGGAATATTGCGAACAAGAGTTTATCAGAAGCCCGACGCCGGAGGCGGAGGGATTTTGATGACTCGAGTTTGCAATATTCTTACGCCCGTGTTATACACAATGTTTTTCATCACATTTGCGAGGAAACAAATACATTTTAGATGAAATTAATACAAATCGTAATAAAAACTGCGAAATGACAGTTGTCCATTTTGTTGAATTTGACGTGAGGCGCGTATGGCAAAGACCCTCCGGTATACAGCCACGATTTGAAAACACTTAAAAACATTTTACATAGACACTAAATAACTACATATTAAATCTGTAAATAATTCTGTTAAACATGTTTTAGTAGTTTTTTTAAGTTTAAATTTATTTATAAATACGTTTTCAGACATCGTATTTGATATAAAACCTCTGCTTTGTAACGGCCGCATGAGTGACAGATACAATTTAAGAAAAAAACCATTACGCCCGTGGGCGTAACATAGGCTATTACAGCTCTGTATATCTGCGCATTATGAAGCCGGTTTCGAGCAGGCGGAATTATCACGCGAGCCGCAGGTGAGCGTGATAAGAGAGCCGAGGATTGTAATTATCAAAGCTCACGCGTTTCATACGACGTTTTTCAACACATTTTGCGAGGAAAAAATCCTTTTCATAAGATGAAAATTTGATAGGCCTGTCAAGTTATTTTCTTTACTTATTGATGTCAACAGGTTTTTACTCACATGTTGTATACATCGTCAAGAATTTCTAGTGGCGTCCATTCTTTTTATCACTTTTCTAGTCACCACGAATCAACATTTTTGTTAATAACCAAACACGCATTAACAATGTTTACAAATATCTGTGAAATAACCTATAATGGCGCGCATCAAATTTTTTTTGTGAAGTTTGCGCAGTGCGCGCGCATTAGATGAAATCTCTAAACAGCCAATACAAAATAAAATAAATAATTTCGTTTTAAAATGTTATCTTTATTAATTCATGTAAAATGTTATCAAAATTGAATAGTTTTACTAAATGAACCGTTTCTATATCATATCCAAAAAGATATAGTCAATTAATTAATAAAAAGGATTTCATTTGTTTAGTCGGGTAAGAATCCATTTGCCGAGAATTAAAAAAAAAGCTGTACATTCTGTACAACCCGGTTAGTTTAAGAATGCACCGTGTGCATGCATACATCTTGCTGCAAGGTGCCAACGTGACTTAATCGGGATATAACCATAACAAACAAGTATCGTAATGTTATTAACCACGCGTGTTTAATATCCAGGATTATGAGCCTAAAAGCGACACAATAAGAGGTACGTTACGAGCAATTGTGTTGAAAATATTATTACTTACATGAGCCACTGTCGCCGAGCGGTAAGGCACGCGACTTTCAATCAGGAGATCACGATTTTGAACCCCGGCTCGTACACTTGTGAGCACTTTGACCGCTCCGATATATCTGATGGCAACTGTACCACTGGGTTCTTTTCAAGAACGTACGTACGTACGAAGTATAATTGATTTAACAGTGGCTTTCTGTGAAGGAAAACATCGTGAGGAACCGGTCTAATCCCAATAAGGTCTACTTTTCCCTCTAGGTTGGAAGGTCAGATTGGCAGTCGCTTTCGTAAAACTTAGGGTCTACTGTTGGTCGGTTAGGTATTTTGTTGATTGCAATTACATAAATAATACAATACAAAATACTAAAAAACAGCATCATAAAGTTTCAATACGACTCCTAAAGACACTTTTATATAGTTCGATTTTTTTTAGGTGCCAAAGCGGACTCCGGGTCATTTTAGGGCACAACCGGGAATAACACTATGATGATAAGTTATTACTTACACGTACTCTCAATAATCAATTATGTTAAACCACTTTACAAAACCTGAATCCAAACTTTCCCCATAACAACGGCGGAATTGGGTCACTATTTGTATGAACCTCCTTTAATCAAAATGACACACAATCCATCACCTTAAAGAACCTCCCTTTAATTCATTATGCCCTCCATGCTGTAAAGACGTAATTTTTCAAGCCCGATAATGGGGCCGGCAAAATATTTTTCAGCCCGTAGACAATTATGCGTTTTCATCGAAAATGAAACCGTTTAGAATGGAATTTGGAAACAATTAGAGCGATTTGAGAAGTGTATGGTTAAGTCTTGTTAACACAGGCTTCTGTTTTTATCTGCTTCGGTATTTTTATACGAAAAAATTTAAGAAATTTTTCATTTATAATGGGTTACTTGACTTAATAAAAATACCTACTACACTGTTCTTTAATTATATAAACCGCCTGTTTTTCTACATCATCATCATCATTATATCAGCCGAAAAAGTCCACTGCTGGACACAGGCCTCCCCCAAAGAGTGTCAAAGGGACCAGTTCTGCGCTAGTCGCATCCAGCAGACTCCCGCGACCTTTACCAGATCATCAGTCCACCTTGTGGCGGGACTACCCGCGCCGCGCCTTCCGGTACTTGGTCGCCACCCGAGAAGCTTTCCGTTTTACTTAGTACATTTTTTTGTTTGTTTTATTTTATTTTATTTTGCGGTGTCTGTACACATACGAGTATGTACTTAAACTATACATATATATTATGTATTTTTTGCTTCGCGATTCGCGGCGGCAGCGAGAAAAACG
Organism: Epinotia bilunana; assembly: GCA_947049275.1. Classification (NCBI taxonomy): domain Eukaryota; kingdom Metazoa; phylum Arthropoda; class Insecta; order Lepidoptera; family Tortricidae; genus Epinotia; species Epinotia bilunana. The sequence goes on from OX346274.1 coordinate 2,412,844, forward strand.
AATGTTCCGAATTTTGTGGCTATTCTTACAATCCGCTGCGATACATGTGAAGCGAATGACGATGCAATGCGCGAACGCGTGCCCTCAGTAGCAGCGCGCGGCAACCACTAATCAGACCGTCTGACGGCCGGCCAGCATGTACTTGCAGCCGCGCGACGAAATCACAGAGTGAACCGTCCCTGGTCGCGGCGACACAGCTTGCGTCCTGCCTGTAAACGGTCCTGCGTCACGCGCATCCAGCGGACTCCCGCGACCTTTACCAAAGGTAAACACGTAACGTTTCGAACGAGCTTTAGGACAATTCAACTGTCATTATCCCCTACAAAAATTACTTTTTGATCTACCTGAGACGCGTACAATCCATTACGTAATCGACTAGCAGGTCATTTGACTGGTAAGTACTGCAATTTTTTTTTTAATTTCCTTTCAATCTCAAACGCGTGTAATAAAACATGGGGGATCCATAACAAGCGGCTAAAGCGATCCGTCTCGATCGGCGATAAACATTGTAAAGCCTTTATAATTAATCAACCAGCAATCCTTTCTACATCGGACCTTAATGAAGTCGCTTGTGGGAACACAGGGGAGGGAGTTACGGCGAGCAAAATATGCGAAATGTAGAGAATTTGCGACATTTCTAGGGAGCCTCGTATAAGGACGTGTGTAGCGATATTAACCTAGAAGACTCAGATTTCTTAACGCCTCCAACGTCTCAATTTACATTAAGAAATCGTCTTCAATGATGCGCTACCTAGCTAGTATATTTTAAATAGTTTTTGTATTAGACAGTAACGTCTGCTAACGACGTATAAATTTTAATTTAAACAGACAAACACATCATTCAAGGCTGCCCGTTAATTCGGTATACCGGAAAACCTGTAGAGGACCTGATCAATTTGAACGACGAAGCCCTTAAGTGGATCAATGCTCCGGAGATTAATTTATGATTTTGTATCTGACATTTGACTTGCCATTACGAATAAATAAATAAATAAGGTGAACATCCCAGTTGCCGACGTTGCAATAGTGCATGACACGAACACCGTATGTCAAAGCAATATGGGTTCAATTCGAACTAAGAGGACTTTTCTTCATAAAGTGCCCGTGTCATATAATAATAGTGTAATGCGTATAATAATAACCCTCGACTTAATTTACTAGGCCGTTTACTTTATTGCCCCGAGCAGGATTCGAAACCCTTTTTATGTTGAGTGTTAACTTTCACTGCCAGGAACCCGCCTAGCGGGCGCGTACGCCGTAGTCGCTTTCCGCTACATACGGGAAAAACCACGGGATCGGCTCGAGCGTAGCGAGTCTTAATAGTCAATGTGTTAAAAGCCGTAACAGACGGATCATTTTGGTACAGCAATTTGGCTTCTGACCTTTATCAAATCCTTTGGCTGAGAGCGTTTGCGATCTAAAATAAATAAATAGATAAAATTTACAAAATCAGTCCAGGCACAGTAATACAAGAAACGGAGGCTTAATGCCTCATGATGGCTGAAAGGTGTCGGAGTTTTATGGCAGTTAATGCAGCCCGCCCGTAGGATAGATATCTAAATCTGTCACTTTTTTATGGAAAAATGACAGTTGAGTTGTCCTAACGTACGTTCGTAAAGTCGTAGAATAGGTCCACAAAGCCACATGCAGTTACCATGACTGCGGCCTTTAGTAATTAACTTTGAAAGAACAAAAAAACACTATAAGTAAAACGGTAAATAAATTCTTGTTTGATAAGCAATTACGAAATAGCGAAAATATAATTCCCCTCACATTGCTACTTATGAAAAAGATATTACGAAAACTAAAGGCTAGTGTAAACATCAAAGTATATATCCAGATTTCAATGAATTTTATTCTTAGTTCAAGCAGTATACCGAAAATTCTCAAATTTTACTTTGTCGACTACCTACTTGAACTCTGTACTATTATATACTAGCTCCAGTCCGCGACTCCATCCGCGTGGAACTCGTTTATATCTTAGCGCGATACAAACTTTCATCTCTCAGGGGATGATTTCCGGGATAAAAACTATCCTATGTCCTTCCCCGGGATTCAAACTATCTCCATACTAAATTCCATCTCAATCGGTTCAGCCGTTTTAGCGTGAAGAGGTAACAGACAGACAGACAGACGGACACACTTCCCCATTTATAATATAGCTTCTGCCCGCGACTCCGTCCGCGTGGAACTCGTTTATATCGTAGCTCCATACAAACTGTCATCCCCCACTTCACCCCCTCAGGGGATGATTTTCGGGATAAAAACTATCCTATGTCCTTTCCCGGGATCCAAACTATCTTCATACCAAATTTCATCTCAATCGGTTCAGCGGTTTAAGCGTGAAGAGGTAACAGACAGACAGACACACTTTCGCATTTATAATACTAGGTTCTGCCCGCGACTCCGTCCGCGTGGAACTCGTTTATATCGTAGCTTCATACAAACTTTCACCCCCCACTTCTTCCCCTTAGGGGATGATTTCCGGGATAAAAACTATCCTATGTCCTTTCCCAGGATTCAAACTATCTCTATACCAAATTTCATCAAAATCGATTCAGCGGTTTAAGCGTGAAGAGGTAACAGACATACAGACAGACAGATACACTTTCGCATTTATTATTTTAGTTTAGATTACTATGGATTTGCTACGGTACAAAGGTAAAAGATTGCTTCACGTTTTATCATCCCGTGTGTCAACCAGGATAGATCCCGCCACTCTTCGGATTGATTTACGCGGGCTTCTAATTATCGCTCGAGATTGAAAGTAATTTACTGAGATGTCGAACGGCACTGTCCTTCGGCCGTGACGCGTTTATGCGTCATTACACGCTTTTATTTCACACATTCACGGGGAGGGGGGCCAAGTCCAGCAGTAGACGTCTTTCGGCATATATGATGATGTTGATGAGGTTGTTAGTACATAACTAACTGCTCAACCCTATTACTATCTAACTTAACCCGGGAAAATGGGGTGGTTATTCTAACTCGACGCCACTCTCGGATTCGGGGTCGAGAGAGATTAACGATACTCAAAACTTGGGAGCAATTTAAATCACCGAGTTGGTGACTTTATTGCAAGCAAGTGTAATAGCAAAATAGACGCTGATAAAATTCAATTACTGGAGTGCAGGTTGCATTGCAGTACAGAAATAATTAATTGGCTACTGTAGGTACTGAACAATAAGAAACAGTTTTTAGAGAGAGGATCAAATAGTTTTAGGGCACCAATTACAATAGCAGATAGCACGTATGGCCGATGGCCGTTGGGGAGGAAAGGTTCTCGAGTGGCGACCACGTACCGGAAGGCGCGGCGTGGGTAGGCCCCCCACAAGGTGGACTGATGACCTGGTAAAGGTTGCTGGAGTCCGGACCGGTCACTTTGGCACTCTTTGGGGGAGGCCTGTGTCCAGCAGTGGACGTCTTTCAGCTGATATGATGAATTACAATAAAAGCCAAAATCAGAAGTCACTAGCGAACGTAAAAACGGCTCATAGATGACGTAGCATTATGATGGCACAGCTTGTTTTTGTGAATAACCTTTCAATACACAATTTAATGTTCTCTGCCTACCTCTTCTATAGGGCCACATGCGGTTATATATACCTCCGATAGCTTCAGTACTTAACACTTTGACTGCCAGGAATCCGCTCCGCGGGCGCCTACGCCGTAGTCGCTTTCCGCTACATACGAGGAAAACCACGGGATCGGCTACGAGCTTAGCGCGTAGCGATTTTTGGCAGTGTAACTATTAACATTCAACAATTTCGTTGCGATCGATCGATCGTAAGTGAGCTTCGAAAAACTGTTTGTTGTAGAAATCATTAACGAACTCACTATTATGATCATTATATCAGCCGAAAGACGTCCACTGATGAACATAGGCCTTCCAAAAGAGTGCCACACTGACCGGTCCTGCACCACCCGTATTCAGCAGACTCGAGCGCGACCATTACCACACTACACCTTTTCTATAGCGGGTTCCTAAAGTGTCAAAAAGATACAATGTTGAATTATCTCGCGTATTTCCTCAGTGTAACCCCAATCCCGTAAGATATAAAAGCGGGGCGCATCGCGAGGAATGAATTAAACTTGCGCCGTAATGTCTGTCTACACGCTGACGAAGAAAATAAGAGGCAACGCCCACCTAGCGGGTTTCCAAAGTGATAAAAAATTTGAATGATGAATTGTCTCCCGTTTTTCGCCAGTGTAACCCCAAGCCCGTAGGCAGGGGTTATAAAAGAGCATCGCGAGGAATGAAATAAACTTGCGCCGTATGTCTGTCTGTCGACACGCTAACGAAGAAAATAAGAGGCAACGCCCACCTAGCGGGTTTCCAAAGTGATAAAAAATTTGAATGATGAATTGTCTCCCGTTTTTCGCCAGTGTAACCCCAAGCCCGTAGGCAGGGGTTATAAAAGAGCATCGCGAGGAATGAAATAAACTTGCGCCGTATGTCTGTCTGTCGACACGCTAACGAAGGAAATAAGAGCCAGCGCCCACCTAGCGGGTTTCTAAAGTGATAAAATGTTGGAATGATGAATTGTCTCCCGTATTTCCCCAAAGTAACCCCAAGCCCGTAAGCAAATGTCATAAAAGAGCATCGCGAGGAATTTATTAAACTTGCGCCGTATGTCTGTCTGTCGACACGCTGACGAAGAAAATAAGAGCCAGCGCCCACCTAGCGGGTTTCCAAAGTGATAAAAAGATAGAATGATGAATTGTCTCCCGTATTTACCCAGTGTAACCCCGAGCCCGTAGGCAGGGGTAATAAAAGAGCATCGCGAGGAATGAAATAAACTTGCGCCGTATGTCTGTCTGTCTACACGCTGACGAAGAAAATAAGAGGCAACGCCCATCTAGCGGGTTTCCAAAGTGATAAAAAATTTGAATGATGAATTGTCTCCCGTTTTTCGCCAGTGTAACCCCAAGCCCGTAGGCAGGGGTTATAAAAGAGCATCGCGAGGAATGAAATAAACTTGCGCCGTATGTCTGTCTGTCGACACGCTAACGAAGAAAATAAGAGGCAACGCCCACCTAGCGGGTTTCCAAAGTGATAAAAAATTTGAATGATGAATTGTCTCCCGTTTTTCGCCAGTGTAACCCCAAGCCCGTAGGCAGGGGTTATAAAAGAGCATCGCGAGGAATGAAATAAACTTGCGCCGTATGTCTGTCTGTCGACACGCTAACGAAGGAAATAAGAGCCAGCGCCCACCTAGCGGGTTTCTAAAGTGATAAAATGTTGGAATGATGAATTGTCTCCCGTATTTCCCCAAAGTAACCCCAAGCCCGTAAGCAAATGTCATAAAAGAGCATCGCGAGGAATTTATTAAACTTGCGCCGTATGTCTGTCTGTCGACACGCTGACGAAGAAAATAAGAGCCAGCGCCCACCTAGCGGGTATCCAAAGTGATAAAAAGTTAGAATGATGAATTATCTCCCGTATCTCCCCAGTGTAACTCCAAGCCCGTAGACAGGGGTAATGAATGAAACAAATTTGCGCCGTATGTCTGTCTGTCGACACGCTACCGAAGGAAATAAGAGCCAGCGCCCACCTAGCGGGTATCCAAAGTGATAAAAAGTTAGAATGATGAATTATCTCCCGTATTTCCCCAGTGTAACCCTGAGCCCGTAGGCAGGGGTTAAAAAAGAGCATCGCGAGGAATGAAATAAACTTGCGCCGTATGTCTGTCTGTCGACACGCTAACGAAGAAAATAAGAGGCAACGCCCACCTAGCGGGTTTCCAAAGTGATAAAAAATTTGAATGATGAATTGTCTCCCGTTTTTCGCCAGTGTAACCCCAAGCCCGTAGGCAGGGGTTATAAAAGAGCATCGCGAGGAATGAAATAAACTTGCGCCGTATGTCTGTCTGTCGACACGCTAACGAAGGAAATAAGAGCCAGCGCCCACCTAGCGGGTATCCAAAGTGATAAAAAGTTAGAATGATGAATTATCTCCCGTATCTCCCCAGTGTAACTCCAAGCCCGTAGACAGGGGTAATGAATGAAACAAATTTGCGCCGTATGTCTGTCTGTCGACACGCTAACGAAGGAAATAAGAGCCAGCGCCCACCTAGCGGGTATCCAAAGTGATAAAAAGTTAGAATGATGAATTATCTCCCGTATTTCCCCAGTGTAACCCTGAGCCCGTAGGCAGGGGTTATAAAAGAGCATCGCGAGGAATGAAATAAACTTGCGCCGTATGTCTGTCTGTCGACACGCTAACGAAGAAAATAAGAGGCAACGCCCACCTAGCGGGTTTCCAGTGATAAAAAATTTGAATGATGAATTGTCTCCCGTTTTTCGCCAGTGTAACCCCAAGCCCGTAGGCAGGGGTTATAAAAGAGCATCGCGAGGAATGAAATAAACTTGCGCCGTATGTCTGTCTGTCGACACGCTTACGAAGGAAATAAGAGCCAGCGCCCACCTAGCGGGTTTCTAAAGTGATAAAATGTTTGAATGATGAATTGTCTCCCGTATTTCCCCAAAGTAACTCCAAGCCCGTAAGCAAATGTCATAAAAGAGCATCGCGAGGAATTTATTAAACTTGCGCCGTATGTCTGTCTGTCGACACGCTGACGAAGAAAATAAGAGCCAGCGCCCACCTAGCGGGTTTCCAAAGTGATAAAAAGATAGAATGATGAATTGTCTCCCGTATTTACCCAGTGTAACCCCGAGCCCGTAGGCAGGGGTAATGAAAGAGCATCGCGAGGAATGAAATAAACTTGCGCCGTATGTCTGTCTGTCGACACGCTAACGAAGAAAATAAAAGGCAACGCCCACCTAGCGGGTTTCCAAAGTGATAAAAAATATGAATGATGAATTGTCTCCCGTTTTTCGCCAGTGTAACCCCAAGCCCGTAGGCAGGGGTTATAAAAGAGCATCGCGAGGAATGAAATAAACTTGCGCCGTATGTCTGTCTGTCGACACGCTAACGAAGGAAATAAGAGCCAGCGCCCATCCAGCGGGTATCCAAAGTGATAAAATGTTATAATGATGAATTATCTCCCGTATTTCCCCAAAGTAACCCCAAGCCCCTAAGCAGATGTAATAAAAGAGCATCGCGAGGAATGAATTACACTTGCGTCGTATGTCTGTCTGTCGACACGCTGACGAAGAAAATAAGAGCGAGCGCCCACCTAGCGGGTATCCAAAGTGATAAAATGTTAGAATGATGAATTATCTCCCGTATTTCCCCAGTGTAACCCTGAGCCCGTAGGCAAGGGTAATAAAAGAGCATCGCGAGGAATGGATTAAACGTGTTGCGCCCCTTACACTGACTCTAAATTTTACTTAGTCTATTTAATGGCTGAAGCGGATTCTGGGGTACTGGAAGTGACAGATATTTAGACCTTTATTCATAAAACTGTTAATGCCTCTGTGATAAATATAATGTGTTTTGTCCCTTTCTTACGGACACAGATGTCATGAGATAAAGACAAACGAATATTAACGGCATTTCAGCTAATTTAGGTTGAATTTTTGATGGGTCAATCTTACACAAATCAACCTAGTCCCAAACTCAGCAAAGCGCGTACTATGGGTACTAGACGACGATATACATACTTATATAGATAAATACTTACACATAGAAAACATCCATGACTCAGGAGCACATATTCACGCTCATCACACAAATGAATGCCCTTGCCGGGATTTGAACCCGGGACCTCCGGCTTTGTAGGCAGGGTCACTACCAACTAGGCTACAAAGGTCGTCAAAATGGTCGTCGGTTAGTTGAACGTTTATGAATTAGAGCATAGGTTTTGAATTAGAACGTTTATGAATTAGAGCAATTATCAGGCTAACCCATCCAAGGAATCGTGTTAGCCATGACTCCTCCAAAACAATATCCTTTACAAAGCGGAAAAGCGGCTACGAGCTACGAATGTAGGAGACGTAGCGTTGCTAGACTTCGAATGGGTAAAGGTGTGAATATTATAAGGCTTCTAAGAGACGTTCCCATAATTACCGCCATTTATAATTTGTATAGTGTGGAACAATATAATAATAAAATTCTGAGTATGATAATATTTTGTAGGGCCGAAACATACAGAGTCAAAAAACAGAAGTTTAGTTTCCTGTGGTCAATAGTTATGTTATAGGCATGTTAAATTTTATTATCGCATCAAATTATATGAGAGGAAAACACATAGCAGGGGATTAAGAGTCCAACATAAAAAAAATATTTCAAAGCCCTTAACTTTGGCAATGTCCACTTTAAATCTACAATACAAACCTCGCTGAGCTCTGTCGTCGCTTACCATCAGGTGAGGACTGAGGTCAATCACTGGACAGTCTATTATAAAAAAAAATATGTCTGTATTTTTTTTCTCGGCGTATTGGTTTATCCGCAATGCCGATGTAAATATACTTTATGACAAATATATAAAAAAACACCGGGTTGTACTCCGGGAGTGCCGGCAGAAGTGAAATCTCAATGACATTGTAACAGATTTTCGATTAGGTCACGTGTCCGTCGTACGAATTATCAATCTCTCGAATCTTCAGGTCACGTGACATCTTACGGTCACGTGACCTGTGGCGAGTTTCACAATTTTTCCCCATCACAAAAGTGCACAGCGCCGCTAAAGAAGTTTTCACTTCATAAAATATATATTCACCGAAAAGCTAGTTTTCGTCGAGAACACAGAGGGCAAAAGGGCCAGAGACCGCCGGCCAACTTGTGCACTGTCACCAACATTGCAACTGACAGAAGCCGAGGGAGACAATTCGTTCGTCCCAGACTTGCATCTTACCATGACCAACATCTTCAACTTCATACTCATTTAATTTGAGTATACAAAAGATGTTAAGAGTCCGCAGTAAGCTCGATTCTCCATAAAACGTAGTTACGCTCTCATTTTAAAACTACGTGTCGGATTGTAACCAAACTTTGCATGTACAAGGACATGAGGTATCCAGGTCTGTAATTAGTTTATGTAGCTTCAGATACCAAAGTGAAAAAATACAGCGAATTTTACTTTTTCATACAAAACGTGTTTTTGCGGTATTTCGTGTGTTTTATAAACTGGACCATATAAACTAATTACAGACATAGATATACCTCATGTCATTGTATATGCAAAGAGACGTAGTTTTTAAATGAGAACGAAACTCCGTTTGTATGGGAAGGTGAAATTCGGCCGAGCTTACTGCCGACTCTTAAAGGTATTAATGTTTCAACACAACCCTGTGAAGGCACTGCAACATAATATAACAAAGAAAATATAGAGACAAAAAGAATTTCAATAAACAATTTTAAATAATATCATCATGCATTTAGATTTATTATATATCCGCAAAATTCAATAATACTATACTAATTATATTTTATCAACAGTATCAGACATGGTACAGGAAGTCGTCAGAACGGTAGAAAAGTCGACGTTTGGTTTATCTTCAGCACGGCTAGCATGCGACGGCGCGCGAGCTCTCTCGATTTTTCTCGCACTATCCGTCTCTTTCTTATTAGAACACTGAGAACAAGAAATATAATGAAAGAGTGAGAGCATGTCGCGGCCGTCGCATGCTAGACGTGCTGGCATGTAGGTCCGACCAGAGAGAGAGAGCAATCTCTGTATAACCCACTACTGATTCTTCTAGCCAATCAACATCCTTGTACATGTCTAATAACGAAAGCGTGTTTGTTGTTTTACGCTGGAAAATATCTCAGGAATCAGGCCTGTTCACTGTTTGGGCGGGTTGTATGTACATACATTTATCCAAACGTAAATTCTGAACTAAAGTCATTCAAAAACGTGTGTTCAACAACGTACACAGATTTGAGTACGCGTCTTGTTTGTGGGCATTGTCAAAGTTAAGGGCTACAAAGACTAATTTTTGGTTGGACTCTTAATCCAAATAAACGGCGTCTCTTACACAGGATGGGCACTGTAGCAGGAGCAAAACATGAAACGGTAGACTGTTGAGCTTGTGAGCAATTATTTCCAAGTGATTTTAATTGAAAAAAAGAAAGAATTAAGTTTACGTGTATTTTTAGGCTTCTGAGGTGACATAAGTAGTTTTATATTAAAAAAATCGGCCAAGTGCGTGTCGGGCCACGCGTAGTGTAGGGTTCCGTAGTTGCCTGTCTTTCTTAGTTACATCGACACGTGCGCCAACGAAATGTTTGTGTCGGCCGAATTCGTAGGAAAGTTGACCTTTCTAAGTACACTTTAGGTGTAGGGGAAGTACCCCGAAATTTTGTTTTTCAAGATTTTGTTCGTCTGTTATGTCGGCGTGCTTGATTTATATATGTATATACCTAAACTATAAAGAAAGAAAAAAGAAAGAAAGAAGACGTTTATTCACTACACAAAAGACACACAGAGACAAAGGGAGTACAAATACAATACAATTGACACATAATGTGTGTGTCTTCGCGGCAGTGAATCGGTCGTTGTCTCAGCATTATGCCGAGGTGTCAGACAGACACCTACAGCGCTGATTTTCAGACAGCACCGTACGTGACCCACGGAACGCAACACAACATACTGCCGATACAAACGTATACACATAATAATGAATATAAGCGGATTTAGTATATTAATTATATACTAAATCCGTTAAATATGTGACACAAGCACAATGGGATGAGAAACAATGTGAAAAACACGAAACGGTTGGGATGTTTAAAAAATAAAATGGATAAAAATTAAATAGTGCTGGATGGGTTAGGGTTGGGATTTTTGCAGCGTCAACAAATAGCCCTTAAGCTGGCGCCTAAAGGTATACCTGCTAGACGCTGCTATAAGGGTTCCTTGTTGACTAAGGAACCCTAAAAATGGAAAAAGAATATTAACAATTAGAGTATAAAACATTATAAATATCAGGGTTTCACAAAACTGTCGGAATTTGCCACCGACATGGTTTAGGAAAACTGCAATGCCTATGACCAAAGAGAATATAACCACTACGTTTTAAGAGGCGGAACTTCATAAATTGTTTTAAGATTATCTTGTGTCTACTACCAACGTAAAGAAAATATTGCCAATGTATTATATGAAATGGTTCCAGTAAAGGATGGTACGGCAGTGTTTGCTTCGCGCTCGACTTGGCGGGGGCACTGCCGTGCCCCCAGATTCTGTATTAGAGTATATTATTAGATCCATGTATTCTGTGTTTTGTTAGGTTGGCTGCAATGGGACTTCGTCCCCGTACATTTTTTCATTATAAGAGAGTTTACAAAGGATGCCTATGACATTCAAAGACTTACTAGGCTCCACACGGCCTACTGAATGTCCTATTCCTAGGCCTAGCTTATCTTTTATTAGGCAATCAGCCTGGACTGGGCTGGAGCAGAAGTGAGCCGTTCCCGAGTGTGAGCTTAATTGGGCCGTGTAGCGCGCAGCTTAGGGTTGTCACTTTTTATCGTTTTATTATTTATTTATTTTTTACTCATTTAGTCTTTCCAGCAAGTCGCGTCAGATGCATTTATTTATTTTATTTATTTGTTTAAACTTTTTTGCACAAAATATAAAAATGTACAAACGGAGAGCTTAATGCCAGATGGCATTCTCTACCAGCTAACGATTGGATTCAACAGAGAATAATACCTTATCTGTCTTTATTATGGCAACAATATATCCCCTATAAAATAAACCGTCAGTTAAGTACCTGTTACGTCACTATGCCTATAGTATTACTCACGTGCGTTTATTTTAATTTGTCGCCTTTTTTCGTGACTCTTCTTACCGTTGTATTTTTTATTGTACACTGCTCTTTGACTTGTAAATGTGCCCTTAGTATTCAAGTCGAAGATTTAATGTTAATTGTGTTTTTGATTTAGGTACCTGTGAAACAAATAGGTATATTTAACGTTTAATAAATAATATTCATAGAGCGAATTAACTATGCATTTGCAACCAAAAGGTTTCCGATTTGTACACTACAACTGGACACATTATTAATAATTCAAACAAGATTTACGTAATAGACACTTAGCGAAGATAAAATTTAAATTAAGCAAAAGCAAAGTCATCTACAATCTAAACCAAACCGGAATAAATTGTTTAATATGTAGGTATGAGAAAGAACGTCTCATGAAAATACACTGACCGGCAGAAAATTTGGCCCAAAAACTTTTCGTGATTTCAAACTATAAATTGAATAGATTAAATAATGTTTGAAATAATTAAATGCATTTTTCTAATTTGGGCCAAATTTATTGCCGGTGAGTATATTTTACTTAGATCGACAACCCTAGCGCTGAAACTGAGCGTCTCACACGAGGCATTAATTTGCATTATACTCCACAGTGCATAACCCTATAAAATGTGGTGTAATAGACAAGCTTATGCAATAGAGGCCAATTTCCCTTGAATCGGTACGCTCTCTAAAAGTTAATTTTAATGAAACGATTAACGGAGCGCAAGGGAGTTTGTACCTTCAACGTTTCGGGTAATTCAATTGTACTTGACATTTATCTTGAGTTATTTTAACCGTGGATGGATTCGCTCAAGTATAATTTTATTAATATAATCTAATTACACCCGTACAGCTACTGAAGCCAAGCTCCAGCTCCTACCACTAAGTTTAAAAAAAAGACTGATGTACTTACGAGATACCTTAAAAACTGGCGACGTTGCCTATTGCACATACTTTTGCCCACCACTTCACATTTTAATAAAAATGGCCTTTCACAAAAATGGTTGCAGATGCATTATTATTTTATGCTGCGGGTTTAAGTAAAACTTATTGCTGACAACATTAACCTATGACCCGAAGCTGGCGTTAGTCACATGTGAGACAGCGTTGAATATGGGTCTAATTTTTTGGTGGACCAAAAAATTCACAAGAATTTTAGAACCATGTCAGTCTACGAACGGCCTAACTGTGATAAGTTTCTAGGCCGTAAAAAATGTTCCCAAAAACTCAACGCAGCATCTCTATTCTTTTTCTAATTATGGCGATGGGCAATTTTATAAACGAATTCCCAACACAATTTTTCCAATATGGCCCGGTAGATTTTAACCCTAAAGGTTGTCACCTTGATGTAATAAGGACTCGAATAAAAACCTTCTATCGGTTACCACAATAATAAATATTTAGTTCATATTTAGTCGTGTATCTGAGTTACCATGATGAATTATTTTTTAAACTTATGTTTAGTGTTTATGAACGGTTTTATCAGTATAACTTAGTAGCAACTGTGTCATTTTTATCAATTTGGCACTAATACGTATAGCATAATGCATAATTCACATCTAGAGCAACTAAATTTCAAATTAATAAATTTATTCGTTTTATTATTATTTGACAATCATGTTTCCATTAAAAACATTACCCTACCTTCACATTTATAAAAGTGGGCAAACTTGATTTTTATCCATTTTTTAGACCCGGTCGTTTGATTGATAATTTCTAAGGTAAAAAACACGATTTAACGCTGCGCACTGCTAACACACACAAAGAAAAGTATATGAACTTACATGCGTTTTATGAATAAGTAATCCAAAACAATTGATACATATGAAATAAATAAAAAAGTATGCAAAAACTTTATTACTAAGTTCTTAAATAATGTAAGTGTACCTAAGTAATTTTGAGTCAGCGCCAAACAATCAATGAACAAAGATTTTGGTTTGGTGTAACTTGTACTTGTTTGGAGTAATCTCTGTTCATTGATTATTTGGCGCCGACTCAAAATTACTTAGGTACACTTACATTCATTTAAGAACGTAGTTATTAAGGTCAGAAAATTAAAAACTCAAAATAATTACAAAAAATATATACTTAGGTATACTTACAATAGTTTAAAAATAAACAAGGTTTATTATTTTTTGCTTTTCAGTATTTTTTCGGCGGTTTAATTTTTTTGTTAAAAAGTTTTTATTTTTCAAATTTCTGTGGCTTACTTTAGTTAATTACTAACTTATGTTACTTGTGTGTCTGTGTTGTCGTGTGTGTGTGTGTGTGTGTGTGTGTGTGTGTGTGTGTGTGTGTGTGTGTGTGTGTGTGTGTGTGTTGTCGTGTGAAAAACTCACGATGAACGAGCTTTAGCAGAAATGCAGAGACTGAGAGGTCTACACACGAGAGACTGACAGGTATAAAGCTCATTCATCGTGAGGTTTTCACACGACAACGCACACACACACACACACACACACACACACACACACACACACACACACACACACACATGCGTGGTCATACATTTCAACCAGTAAGTGAACAATCAATCATCCCCTGTTTTCCTACCCTTAGGGTTGAAATTTTTATTTAAAATTTATGTGGGACCAACTTCGAAGTATACCCTGTCTAATAAAAACAAATTTATCAAAATCGGACTACTCTGTGAAAAGTTATGCGTGGTCATACATAAAAAAATAATTTACGCGTTGACTTGAGAACCTCCTCCGTTTTTTTCGTCGGTTAAAAAGCGGGCAGTTGCCTGGTTTTACGGTACATACATACATAGATTGACGTCTTTATCCCCCCCCCCCCCCCCCCACATTAAACTTATGTTCCAGTGCAACTTTTAGCACAAATGTGGGTATAAAAGATCGACAAAATGTGATATCGCAGTTATAGGTTGCTGGCCCATCGCCCATAACACACTTCAACCCTGCTACGTTAGGTAGTCGACTTATACGACACCCACGGTAGGGAAAGGGGGGTAAAATTCTAACCCGACAATTCATGGGGTACGAAATATCACTTTGATATTTAACAGTAGTTCGGTTAAGTATAACATCATGAGGAATCCGGTCGAATCCAAAACAAGGTATTTCCCTCTAGGTTGGAAGGTCAGATGGCAGTCGGTTTCGTGAAACTACCTACGCCGAATCTCGGGATAAAAAAACGCTTGGATGATTTTACCAAATTTTGCCGATTTTCTCTTCAGCAAACTAGAGTTCTACTTGTCAGTCGCTTCCAATCCCCATCCACTTTTTATTTAATACAACGACGGTGGCAAACAAGCGTACGGCCCGCCTGATGGTAAGCGGACAGCGAAGCCTATAGACGCATGCAAATCCAAAGGAGCAACATGGGCGTTGCCGACCCTTGATATGTTTGAGGATTTGCCGTGTTGACAGCTGAAGGAACAAATTCCCTCGCTCTCAACACAACGCATCCTCGGGGGCTCTGGCGATCTTGCTCACCTCCAGGAACACAACACTACTACAGAGCAAGTAGTAGTGTTATTATGGCTTGTTATTATACTTCCCCAGTTGGGCTGCTCCACATTGGAGCGGGATGACATTTCGCTGTGCCCTACCTCACCATGACCACCACTACTTGCTCTGTAGGTATGTAAGAGAAAGAAGAAAGAAAGAAAAACATTTATTCATGACAAGTATGATTAAAATTAAAAATAAAACTAAATCTAAAACATTGTGTGGAATCAATCAATTCGTGTCACGAAAAGGTCTCGCCTCAGCATAATGCCGACTCAAAAGCCGGCGCTGATCTTCCGGCGGGACCTGAAGTGTGTCACGGTGTCTGCAGTACGCACGGCTTAAGCTGAACGCGACCAGTTTGACAGCGCTGTATATGTGGTGTTGTGTTCCTGCTGGTAAGTTCGCCAGAGCACCCGAGGATATGCTCTATTGAGGAGTGATATGCATTACACTCCTGCTGTCGTCACAAAAAAAATTAAGGATCGGCCACTTGGAGTCCTCTGGAGAAGCCTCCAGTATCTGATTGCCATCAGACAGGCTGCAAGCCACCTTGTGTGGGGCCTACCCACGCTGCGCCTTGCGGTACGTGGTCGCCACTCGAGAACCTTTCCGACCTAACGGCTATCGGTTCTACGTGCAATGTGCCGAGCCCACTGCCACTTAAGCCACAAGGTGGACTGATGACCTGGTAAAAGTCGCGAGAGTCCGCTGGACGCGGGTGGCGCAGGACCGGTCATTGTGGCACTGTTTGGGGGAGGCCTATGTCCAGAAGTGGTGATGATGATGAGGCTGTAAGCTTGTTGGGCACTGTCCTGGAATATAAAGTCACATTACGACTGGTGACATTGTCACTCCCAAACAAGTGCTTATGTGTTCGCCATGTCACCAGTCATTAACATAAGTTGAATGCTGCCCCAGTTACACAAATGACATTGTCAATGACAGAACATGGTCTCACGATATGTTGTTTTTTTTACATTCTACGATACGTCATAATGTCGTCGAGTTACTAGAAGAGGCAAGTGGAGAAAATACTTTAAGCTAATAAAATAGGTAGTACAGTCGGCCTCATAAGTTGCTGAACACCTCAAGTACTTTGTCGTTTTCACTCGTTTGACAACTTCATATGGCAGTTTAAAAAACATATCGTTTAATGCGACAAGGTACAAAGGTGTCAAGCCCCTTATGAGGCTGACCGTACTAGCTTCCGCCCGCGACTTCGTCTGCGTGGACCCGGGATAAAAACTATCCTATATTTTCATCCAGGCTATAGACTGTCTTCATGTATAATCCAAATCGGTTGAGCCGACCGCTACCGTACGCTGAGTACGCTTGAACAAGCGTAATCCAAATATCCAAACATCCAAACTTTCGCATTTATAATATTAGTAGGATGTTGAGCATTTTGTGCTAAATCTTCTTTGTGATATTGGATATGCTACTTATATGCTACTTAACATAACTTTAACATTAAGGCGTCTTTAGGCTCAAACCGCTTGCAGGAATTTAGATTCCTTTTTTATGGAATAAACTTTATAACAACCATCTCGTCATCATATCAGCCGAAATACACACTGCTGGGCATAGGCCTCCCCCAAAGAGTGCCAAAGTGACCGGTCCTGCGCCACCTTGTTTGCACCCACGCTGCGACATCCGGTATGTGGTTTCCACTCGAGAACCTTTCCGCCCCAACGGCCATCGGCTACCTTAGTTCTGCTGCGGATAGCCTCATTTCTGATGCGATCACGCAGAGAAGCTCCCAGCCTAGCCCTCTCCATTGTTCTTTGGATGGCCATTTTCTATAGAACGAACTTTATGATTACCATCTAGCAATTTATTATTCTCGACTGGAATCGCAGGCGTCCATAGACTAAGGTGCTTACCATCAAACACACCGTATGCTTATTTTTCCCCGTCACGGTAAAAAGCCATTACCGTTATATTATTTTTCTTTGTATTTAATCTCAGTCTCACATATAAGTATATAGATACTCTACGGTACACAGGACACTAGTAACTATAGCGAACAAAAAAAGATTTTTCCAAGTATCCAACTGGTTTTTTGCAAAAATTATAGCCTGTCCATCCAACGACATGCCATACATTAAAACTCATCAAGACGTATTGATTGTAATGTAGCCCGTGAAATTGAATTTGCTTGTTCTCGTACATACAGACATACTACATACATTAATACCTCCTTATGAGGCAGTCGGTTAATAACTACAACTTAGAAAAGTTGAAAAACCCCCGACATTTTCATTTCAAAGTCCAATATCTCAAAAAAGGCTAAACAGATTTTCATAAAACATAGCTAAGAACATTCGGGATCACATCAGCTTTCGAATAAAAAAAACTGCATTCATATCGGTCCATCCGTTTGTGAGCTACGATACCACAGACAGATACACAGATACACAGACACACAGACACGTTAAACTCATAACACCCCTCTCTGCGTCGGGGGTTAAAAATACAGACAAAAGAGGTATGTCTAGGTACAAGTATGTTTTGACAAACACCATATTGAAAGACGAATAAAGGTCTATTCAGACATGCTAGTTCTTTGTTGGCTTTGCTAGTAATGGATGCGCTAAATAGCTATGGTGTGTGAATAAGTCTTTTTGCATTGTATGGTGTGTTGATTCAGATCATTATGTCAATAACAGTAGATATATGTATAGTGGGTTTTATACCGAGTAACACGTGTTGAGGAATTCATGTACAGTTTGAAAATATTTGCTCGAATAAAATGATCAAAAATACGTGAACACGCCTTTATTGTAAAAGGCTTATGCCTTTTAAAATAAAGGCGCTCAGATATTTTTGAACCTTTGGACAATTACTGAAAATGTACCTACTTTGAATACTATACTTATTGAAGCAGGCTGGGCAAAAGCCTCTCCTTTTTTCCGCCACTCGTCTCGGTCCCTTGCCGTCCTGTCCTTTAATAATAAGTAGTTAGTATATATAGGTATTATTTATTTTTACTACTGTGTGAAAGGTTGCTGTACATTTCATGGATTCAAATCTTTGCTTATTACATTATTACAATTTAAACGGTAGACGTCCTCATGCTTGACTCTGGCCTAATTTCTGACATTTTAATTCGTAACAATAGAGATGGGTTCACATCACATGTAAAAAAAAACATTAAAACTTGCTGTTCTCAACAAAAATATCATTACATATACAAAATTTCATCGTTTTATATTCATTTTCATCGAAATAATTAAGTTCGTAATATCAAACGATCGTTTTGTCGATCTACATTTTGATTCAAATTTCAGGAGTTGGTTCGTGCCCCACAGCAAATCGAACTAACATTATAGAGCAAATGAAACAAAAATTTGTGGTCCCCTGTAATCGGTTTACAGGTTTCATGGAACCTAAATCAGTGTATTATGATCTAAAAAATTTACCTTGTTTTCGGCTTAACAACCGCCTGAAGCTAAGGAAACATTAAAGGTAACAAGTCTGACCTAGAAACAACCAATTTTCTAGTCACCGTTGGGTTGAAAACAATTTTCTAATCGGAAAACTAAATCAATGTTTTTAACCTTTTTCAAGCTACCCCCTTAGAACAGAATAGGGGCAATAGGGGAGCAAATAGTATATTTATAGCGAGGGCGGTGTATTGGATCCTGAGCGTAGTGAGGGATACAAATGTTAACGCCCGAGACGAAGATAATTTTGCTACCGAGTGAGTGACACATACTATTTTTCACACCGACTATGAAGAAATTTAAAAAAGATGCTGTTAAAATTACTTAATAAGATTTAACAGATTTTCTTAATTTATATTAATAATTTTTAAATATTACCAAAAATTCATAAATTTTCATAAAACATTGTTAAAATGAAAACTTGAAATATGTTATATATATATGTGATATCGTTTTTAATCGATCACGGTGAAATTACAATCGATTATTTTATTAAGATCTGTGTTCAATTGGCAAATTGCGTAAATGCTACATGCCAATGAATAAATTAAAAAAGTAGCTTTAACAGAAAATTAGCACTTTGATCCCTCTAGTCGTGGAGCAAAACCTACTTTTCCGAATGAAAGTGAAAAAACATTAAGGGCCCATGCAGACTGCGTTTTTTAAGCGCACCATCAATACTTGTGATCTGACTCATACGCGCGTCGACGGCGCGCTTAAAAAACGCACTCTGGTTAGGCCCTGGGAGTAAAGTCATCAGATCTCCTGAGGATGAATTGTGTTGTGAGACTGAGGGACCCAAGTTCGTCTCTAGCCATCAACACAACGAAACCTCAAATCAATAAAGGGTCGGCAACGCGCTTGTGATTCCATAGACTACGGTGACTGCTTACCATAAAGGCCTGCGCAAACTGGCGGAGCGCAGCGCAGATCACTTTAAATTTTATCAACGTAAATTTATTAAGGTATAAATTTGAATGCTCTGAGAAATCCCCCGTGATGCTCCGAGGTCGGTCTCAGAAGCATTCAAATTTATACCTTAACGTAATTAAAATAGAAAAGAATATGCATTGATAAAAAGTGATCTGCGCTGCGCTCCACTGGTTTGCGCGGGCCTTTAAGGATGCTTGCTTTAGGTTAGGGTATGCTTGTTTGACAAGTTCTAGTAGATAAAAAGAATCACGGTCTCCACGGTGGAAGGAAGTGGGAAGTTTCACCTTCCGCTTTTCTTATCCCATCATAATCATGTTTCTACTAATCTTTACACCACTTAAATAGAACTAAAGACTGTACACGATAAAATCCGGCCATGCATGATATGGTATACATTTTCACCGAATGCACATATTCAAGCACTTATTTTATTTTAATAATCTGTAACTACTGGCAAATATAATTCAAATAAATTCAAATTACAATGTATTAGCTTCTGTGAGTTTTCGTCGAAAATACTCCACTACCTTTAAATGTTTGAGCATCGTTTTTTGATAATCTATACTCACTTCCTACTACAGCCACAAAGGTCATTATACTTGATAATCATTAATATGCTCATTAGAATGTTATCTTACCAAAAAAGTACGTTTTGAAACTATTTTCCATCTTAGGTAGTCGGAGAGGCTTTCTAGTCCAAGCACTGAAAGTTGTTTTTGTATGGGAGGCAATAATTTGTCAAAAAGCCAAATTGACCAAAGTTAAAACACCTCAGATCTATCTTGATCTAAATGTAATTGTAAAAATGTTAACTATTGTAAAAATAAAATGTAATGAGGTATATTTAAGCTTATAAATACCTCATTACTTTGCTATTCAAAGCACGAAAAAAATAAATACCAGGAAAATTGGTAAAGCTTGTCAGAATACCGTGTGCAAGAAAATATAGGTACCGTGGAATATAAAATTCTCTAAGTCATAGATGACCTAACTTTATATAATGTTTGGATGTTTATTATGTAGTTTGATAACCACAAAACTATTTTAATGAAGAGCTGCTCCAAAGATTTACAAGATTCAAAAGATTTACCATAACATACATGGCCTGAATTTATCGTGTACAGTCTTTAGACCTTTTGATAAGATAAGCGACCCCTCGGGGGTCACAGCCCACAGGTTGAAAAACACTGAACTAGTATTGAAGCCATGTTAACAATAAGTATTCAAGGTTTGGGTTAACTGGATCATATGGTCATCCCGAGCTTCTACGGTTCCATTTTTAAGGTGACTCGCTTTCCATACGAAACGTTATTTGACATTCGCAGGCTAACGGCGTGATATTTAAAGAAATTTATTTAACAAACTCATAAATTTGTTATCAATTTGCCTGAAATTCCTCCTTTCCTAGAATAAACTTGTGTTAAACTAGAATAATTTCAGAAATTACTTTGGGAGTGATACTTTAGGAAACGATTTTTCTGAAAAATTTCTAGTTCTCACAAGTTTATTTATAATTTTGCTCAAATAGAAAGCCAATTTATGATAGGTTGTTACATAAGTTTCATCAATATCACGGCGCTAGCGTGCGAATGTCAATTAACGTTTTGTATGAAAAGCAAGTAAACATAATTATAAATTGTGAATTATTTTGTAAAAAAACGTAGAATGAGGCATTAAAACTGCCATAATTAAAAAACATAGGAATAGATATTTTAGGGTGATTATACCAGAGATCTGAGAAGCTGTTTATTTGAAATTTTACATACGAGAAAATATATCATATGATCGCCACATCACAACGGCCTAATCCTGACTAAAGCCTCCCGACGAACGTCCTCTACACTGTACGTAAGCATCAATCTTCGCCGTAGTCGCTCTCCGAAAACCACGGGATCGCCCTATACGAGTGTAGCGCGTAGCGATTCTTGAGAGTGAATGTGTGTTTCAACTTGCCTAATTTGACAAGGTTACATTACGATTCACAGATTTTGAAAGCAGGTTGCCAAGAAAGTACTCGTAGGGTTAACATTAACTATAATTGTTAATGTTTTCTGAATATCATATCATCAAATTGCAATCCCTGTAAACGTATAATAGTCTTTTGTTTCAGCTTTTGTAAATTGTGTCAAACAGATGTCACAGGAAAAATATGGCAATTTGATTCTAAAATATCAAGGATTGGGTTGGGGGTCCTAAATCGAGGACCTGTGGGCGTAGCATGGTTGCCATTTTTTTACAAGCTTCAAGTTGAAGTCCGTCAAATCTTGCAAGTTAAATTTGAGCCACTTCCCGGTGAGAGAGCTGAAATTTTGGGTATAAGTATAGTTTGGATGACAATTCAATATTATGGTACCATGGAGACGGAAGGTGGCCATAGGAACTCCGTAATAAAACCATATAACCCCATTGAGTTTGGGCTCGTTAGAATCGTCTCAATGAGCAGTTGATGATGGTATACAGAAAAGTACAATCGGCAATAAAAGCTTGTACCAAAATGAAATTTTTGACAGAAACTTATATCACTTATCGTTGTGGTAAAGACGCCCATCCCGCTCTGACAAGTATGCGAGTGCGAGAGTGACGGAAGCCTTATCCACAACGATAAGTGATAAAATGGCAACCGTGCTACGCCCGCTGCAAGTACTTATGGGATTCTTCATAGTAGGCAACGAGAATGTAAATAAATAAATATTAGGGGACAATCTTACACAAATCGACCTAGCCCCAAACTAAGCAAAGCTTGTACTATGGGTACTAGACGACGATAAACATACTTATATAGATAAATAAATACTTAAATACATAGAAAACATCCATGACTCAGGAACAAATATTCGTGCTCATCACACAAATAAATGCCCTTACCGGGATTCGAACCCAGGACCTCTTGCTTCGTAGGCAGGCTCACTACCAACTAGGCTAAAGCGGTCGTCAAAATGTGACAACTATGGTTGCAGGTAACCATAGGGTACGGTGATCAATTACTAACCTCTACTACACTATGTAACCTGTACTATAATATCAATAAAAAAATCTTTATCGTATTACTTTTCATTAAAACACAAATGTCTGATTTTAATCTAGACATTTTTTCTGCTAATAAGTCTATATAGTCAAAATAGTACAGGATTGAGACCAGTGCGTGGCCGAAAATAGGGAAGGCCTTTGCCCAGCAGTGTACCACAATAAAGGCTACTGATTTAAAGTCCTCCGTGTAACTATTAAAGGCTTAACAAATCTACATCAATACTGCTATAACTTTACTACGCCAATGATAACAATAAACGCGGTATTGAACACCGATTCATTATTTTCTAAACCGCATAACAACCAATTACATGCCAATAAAATGAAACCCTACAGTCCACCAAATAGAGTTGTTATTCCAATAGCCACTTAAGACAGATACGACTAAGTCTAAATGAAAGTTTCCACTGGACAGCACAATAGGCACAGCATCACAAAAGGACGAACGCGGACGGCATACAACTTTCTGTCCAGTGAATGAGTGAGTGAATGACAATTTCGATCGGAAATAAACAACAAACCCATTCAATACTTCTGGAGTAACTAGCATTGGCGTTTACCTATCGCATAACACAAACACTGTCACGAAATGAAGTTCACGCAAACGTTTACGATGAATGAAAATAATGGATTGTAGGAGTGAAAAATATTCACAATGTTGCCACTTGCGATTCCTAAACTCCATAGAAGCGTTAAAAAGATCCTGCCCGGCAGTTTGTGCTGTATAATGGGTAACACATACTCTAATAGGGTCCATATTGGGTTCGCTAAAGCGTCCGTTAATGATGTTCCTAAGTAATTGTACTACTAATGATCACTGTTCCTAAAAATTTGTTTGCTTAAGTTTGAGTTCCTACAATTTATTTTACTATTAACGTTATCTGTAACACTCAGTTTTCCGAAAATTGATGTTCCTAATGAACTGTACTCCTAATGATCACTGTTCCTAAAATTTTGTTTACTAAAGTTTTAGTTCCTACAATTTTTTTTACTATTAACGTAATCCATAACACTATGTTACTTTAAAATGAGCATCTTTTACTTGAATTATGAGAATTATTAGGAATTCAGAACGTTAGGAACAGAGTAGTTAGGAGTAGTGATTATTAGGATGTAAATTTTTAGGAACAACATTTTCGGACTTCCGATAATGGACAATAAAAAAATAGTTCAACTTTGGCGCACCCACTCTAATAATCAGTCAATGTTCAGCTCTTGGGGTGACTGTTACCTTTAGTAAAGGTCAAATATTGCTGATATAACGCCATGAGTCACAGTTATTCAGCTAACAGCTGTTTAATTTGTGCCCAAATCAGAGTTATATCAGCTTTAGAGGCGCCTTTAAGCTCCTTAACTAACGGACCTTAATAGAATCCTAAGCTGTACAAGCCTGCTGAATAAGAATTCAGCAGGCTTGTACAGCTTAAAATTCTATTGTGGACAGTTATTCAGATAATATACAGCGCTTCTGTGTTGCTTGGGTAGTAACCTAACTTTAAGTTCGTTTAGTAAAGGCAGTAAGATAAGCCGAGCGGTGATACCTACATACATATACATAATAGTCACGCCTTTTTCCCGGAGTAGTAGGCAGAGATCACGGATTTTCACTCACTACGACCTTGACAAACCTTTCTTGTTTCATTCACTTTCGTTACGTTCTTCGTAGATACTCGTCGGTTTAGGGTACTCTTGAACCAGGGGTCAGGCAAAGGTCAGGCCTTTCTTCGCGAATTTATACCTCTTCTTCTAAGTGTTCTAATAAGAGAGAGATGGATAGTGCGAGAACAATCGAGAGAGCTCGCGCGCCGTCGCGTGCAAGCCGTGCTGGTAGACTTCAGCCTTCACTTGAAATGAGCTTTCTAACGAATGTTGTAATATTACATTACAGGTGCGTTTGGCAAGGTGCAATACAATACAGTACTTATCGAAATTCAAAAATATTTATTTGTAACAATAAAGTTACATACATGGTCGTTATAGTGTAAAAGTCCTCGTATTCAGCATGCAAACAAGCATACAAATATCATATTTAAATAAGCTAAAATAACATGTCAATTAGGTATTAATTCAATATTGTAATGATTTCGTATGTCAAACATTCTTATAATTTAATGAGTCATTGACGCTGTAAAAACATGTTTCTAATAACCATTTGGTCATTTTTCGCTTGAATCGTCGTGATATCGTCTCACATATATATAAGTCTGTAAATGGAAGATATTATAAAAAGTTGGCTGCGGATACTTAGAATCGATAAAATAACACGTTCCAAAGTTTTTAGAATTTTTGTCTGTTTATGTGACGTGAAAACGGCTGAACGGATTTTGATGCAAACTTTACTAATCTGTTGAGAAAATCCCAGGCCAGATTTTAGACTATAAAAATTGTAACGATAAGGGTGAAGAGGGGTCAAAAACTGGGGTTGAACTTTGTATGGGAACCCCTTGAACCTACGAGCTAAAGACTTGACTAGAAATTAAAAAGAACCCCATTCAAACTTTTAGCAACATATAGATAAAACGTGAAAAAACATGGGAGGTAAAATAGTGCTAGGCGGCTAAAGACTATATATACTTATACTAACCACCGTAGAAAACTCCCATGATTTTCTGAAATATTCTTGGGTCTTTCATTTCTACGAAAACCTCAGCCTTCGCCTCGCTTCTTCTTAGCTTCGCTTCTTCTTATTTGCTCATTACAAGTAGAGATAAACAACAGGCGATCTTATCGCTCAAATGTAGTTGTTTTTCTGCAGGTCGATCACGTAACGCATTGTACGAACTTGTATTGTAGATCTAAATGTATTTTTAACCGACTTCAAAAAAAAGGAGGAGGTTCTCATTTCGATTGTATTTTTTTTTTTTTTTTCAATGTTTGTTACCTCAGAACTCCGTCATTGATGAGCCGATTCATAAATTTTTTTTTTGTTTGTAAGTATATGCTTCCAGGTGGGTCCCATTTTTTTGAAAATCCAATTGGATGATGGGATCCATGAGGAATTGAGGGAACTCCTCAATTATATTAGGCACGCGTGTAGTGATTTTGGTATATTCTATTATAACTCGTGTATTTACATCCGGAAATCATAAATTGGTGGAGTGGAATCGATGATGAAGACCACAGATGACTTATGGAATTCCTCAATTATGTACTTAAAAGTACAAAAGTATATCACAGATTCTGATAAGATTCCGTTGAAATAGCAACTAATGAAGTGCCAAGGGTGATCCTTGTGAAATTGACGGAAGTCCTCAAATATTATCGGGTCACATACAGCGATTGGGTTTTTTCTATAATAATCAACGCATTTGCTCTCGGAAATCAGTTCATGAGGTAAATTGGAAAAGCAATGTTCTCGTGGCTTGGCGGAGTACTAAATTGAAGTCGGTTAAAACTTTGTTTTTAAAGTAAATTATTTTATATAGTAACTGACAGTTGGACTGTCCTAACGCGCGTTCAAAACATTACGTGATTACCCCTCTGTATTGTTTTCATAAGTTGAGTTGTGCAATAAAGGATATTTGTATTGTAATGTACACACAATTGCAATAACATTTGTGCTCATTAAACATGCCTATCAAATCACGAACAAAGCCCAATTCAACGCCAAACGCTATGAATTTCGCTATGTTTCCCTGCAATAATTTATCCAATTCGAATAGTCGAACAATAATCGAAACTCGAATCTCTACGTTGCGTTGGTGCAATAATCGAAATTTGGACAATCGACTTGCCTCGGTATGTCTCGGTGCAACGATTTATTTGGGTCGTTCCGTGTACGAGCTGCATTTCTTGAATTAAATATTATCGTATAACTCAATCGGCAGAACAGAGTTCTTTGAAAATAATCTGAATCCAAGCCAAGTTAGAGTGGAACTGAGCTGGTCACGTCTCTCGCATGCCCAGTGAAATATAGGCAAAGAGCACCACAAAGTGGAAACCTCAGACCTCATGGTCGGCCTTATCACACAATCACACAATATAATTATAAATGCGAAAGTTTAGATGTTTGGATGTTTGTTACTCAATCACGCTTAAACGGCTGAATCGATTTGAATGAAATTTTGCACGATGATAGTTTATAGCCTGGATTAAAATATAGGATAGTTTTTATCCCGAGTCCACGCAGACGAAGGCGCGGGCGGAAGCTAGTCACACAATAAGTGATAAGATAGCGCGTCCGTCACTAGCTGACACCGTTCGATAGAACGAGACGGACGCTCAAGGCCGACCATGATACGGGGTCTGAACTCGTATAGGAAACGCGGCAGACCCCGTCGGCGATGGCAAGATGAGTTGGACTCCTTTTTATAGGACTGGCCAGACCAGACCAAGCTCAACCCCGCGAGCCGCAGAAGAAGAGGAGGGGGCTTTTGCAAACATCAGGCTTTGGCTTTGGAATATATTATATGCACTAATATAATATCATAATCTGAAACTGTCCGTTATCCACGTGCAGTGCAAGGTGCAGAGTGTAGAGGCAAGGTAGGTACCGAGTGCGTTCAATGATATCAGCGCGCGCAACGCGCAACAAGATCGTCTGCCTGCGTATGGTATGTAGTATGGTGGGGGAGGGGGCAAAGATATTCTACAGTAGATACAGATAAAGTAAGAAAGGTGTTTCCTTGACAGTTTTATGGCAATTTGATTGTATGTTTTATCTTAGGGTGAGGCCGGACGAGCGAAATTTGTGAGCTGTTAGTCGCGTAATTTCGGTCCGCCCATATATGGGCAAACCGAAATGTCCATCTAATGGCGGACCGAAATTACGCGACTCACAGCTCGCAAATTACGCTCGTCTGGCCTCACCCTTACTCCTCTTTCTTTATTCTTGCACTACCTGTTCCTAATTTAAGTTCGTCATTTCCTAAGTAGGAACTTCCAGACAACCTTTGGGTAGAACTACCCAAAGGTTGTCTGAAAGAGATCGCTTTATAGCGATATGACCGCCTGTTGCAACCTGTTATGCTTGCTTACATCTAATATTGTTCTGCGTTTGTTTCTTTTGGTGCAATAAAGAACATTGTCATTATTATGGCATGTACATACATAGGGTTTGTCGTCGCCTAAATCATTTTGCCTAGCTTGATCGCGATTGCGTCGGATACAAAACACACTTACTAGCGTACAAGAGGTAGGTATAGGTCGACACACGTAAAAAGAGCGCTGGCGGCCACACATTTTATATGGCGCGTAGAGCTCTTTTTACGTGTGTCGACCTGTACGAATTTTAAATCAGTTAATTCTGTGTAGTGGCATAGAAAACTGTGTAGAATTGAAACAAGCCCGAACCCCGTTGTTAACAGCGTGTTATTTACGGCGGCGCGACGCGCGATCAGTTCCATAATTCAACGATTCCAGCCCGGAATCCGTGGTGCTGTAAATGGCCTTTAGATTTAAGGCAGGTTGGTAGAAATGTTAGGAAATCAAAGTATGCAACAATACCATCGAATTGTTAAAAAATAAAAGAAATAAGTTTCTGTCAAAGCTTTTCTTGTCGACTGTATTTTTCTATATACCATCATCAACTCGAGCCCAAACTCGACGGGGTTACGACGGTTACATACTGAGTTCCCATGGCCACCTTCTGTCTCCATCATCAGATCAGCTCGATGGTATCGTAATATTGAATTGTCATCCAAGCTGAATCGGATAACGGCAAGTGACTGAAAAAAATATTGCTTGACGGACAACTTACATACTTATATAGTCATACTTACATACGAACAGGTCAAGTTAATATAAAGCTGGTGAAAATACAAACCCATGTAAGTCAAAGTCAGGTATTAAATCTAGGGGTATTTCCTGTAGACAAAACAATGGAATGGTTTAGGTACGTATAGATTAGGTATGTTCCACTTATACAATTCGTTAACCGCAAACCTGAATGGTTCCAGCGCCTAAATTAGCCCTTACAAGGCCTTAAAACTGTGGATGTGTCCACAAGAAAAATTGAACGCTAACTCAGATTAAACAACGTGTATGACTTATGTCTAAAATATCCATGCTTCCATTTTAATATTGTTCGAATCAATAACCCTACGAAGCTGAAGGTTATGTCGCCTAGTACCCATAACACAAGCTTTATTGAGCTTGCTAAAGGACTACGTTGATTTGGTGAGATTATCCCCTAATATTTATTTATTTAATAATTGCAACGTGGATGCCAAAGGCGTTCAACGATAGCACGGCGCGCATCGCGCAGAATTTCGTGTGATCAGCTCAATTACATCAAGGGCAGATTAGTACACAAATGTCAATTCACCAGGCCAGCACAACGCTGAGATGGGACCGTTTCGTGGCAATGTTGTTTATTCTTTTGTATGTTGATTTTTGTGCGTGTATGTGTTGTTGTCATCAATAAATGTTATTCTGTTCTATTCTAATTATACTAACTAAAAAAGTAACGAATCATCGTACAAAATATGAATAATTGCTTCCCTATCCTAAGCAGCGCTCCTAGTACGGCCGCCAGGGCTCCCAAAGATGATTTGTTGAGTGTGAAACCCAAATTTTCCTCCTTTGACGACCTCTTTAGCCTAGTTGGTAGTGACCCTGCCTACGAAACAAGAGGTCCTGGGTTCGAATCCCGGTAAGGGCATTTATTTGTGTGATGAGCACGAGTATTTGTTCCTGAGTCATGGATGTTTTCTATGTATTTAAGTATTTATTTATCTATATAAGTATGTTTGTCGTCGTCTAGTACCCATAGTACAAGCTTTGCTTAGTTTGGAACTAGATCGATTTGTGTAAGATTGTCCCGAAAACAAAAGGTATCAACATATTCAATTTATTCATAAAACCAATTTACATGTCATCAAGTAGTTAATAAACAATAGAAAATTAAAATTACAAATTATGAGTGATTTAAAACAAAATTATTTGAAATTATTTTAGAGTTATTGAATGTACAATTAAAATAAAATTGAAAGTTAAAATAGACATCAAAAAATGAATTATTGAAAAACAAAAACTTTAAGCAACTGTCTTGGCTTTGTACAACATACATTCGTTAAAGGTGTAGAATGGGTGCTCCACAAGAGCATCTATTATGCTTTGCGGCAATTTATTGTAAACAGCAGGTCCCATCACATGCGTGAGTCTCTTTGGTTTGACGAGGCTTGCAACCAGTGACTGCAACACAACGGATCGTCAAATCGATAAAGGGTCAGCAACGCGTCTGATGTTGCAAGCATCCAAAGGCGAAGGTGTCTACTTACCATCAGGCTGGCAGTTTGCTTGATTTGCACCGTCATAGTATTAAATAAACACAGCTCAATCAAACGGCTTCCAGCTTCATGTGGAGATACATTATGACACATATAAATAAGACATATAACATGAGTCGTTAAAGACATCTCAAACGTTATATATATATATATAATGTTCATGTAACTTGATATATTATATCGTCCATTATCTGTATGCCAGTGCAGGCTGGTTAGGATCTAGTGAATTATTGAATAATATCGGATTATATACGGACAGAAGGGTTAAATCATTTATAGATGCATATTAATCATGCTCCTAGCGTTATTCCCGGTTGTGCCCTAAAGTTGTTAAAGGAGGCCGGGCTCCGCTATGATACCTAATCTCTAGATTTAAGCACTATTTCCACCAAACGACCCGCAACGGATCGGAACGGAAAGAATTGTATAGTCTTTAAACTATACTGAGTCATATATGTACTGTTTTTAAGTCTACATTACCAAGCTGCGCACAACAGCTTGATCGCGGGCATCTTCCGCGACATGTGATCGTAACCGAAAGTATGCAGCGACACGCGATTGGCTCCGTTCGCTTGTCGTCGTGTGCGATCGGAACCTTTCGGCTGTCGATGCCGTCGCGTACGATTGAGGCCGTGACATCCGTCATTCTCCAAAGTGCACGCGCTGCATAGACAATTCCAAATCGTTAAGAAGTGTATGGAATTCGCCAACCGTACACCGCTTTTGATTGCCACAAATTATCAACCCAAACTTTTATTTTCCTCTTTTGTGTATTATGATGATATTCTTCTTCTTCTAATGCAATAACCAATAATACTACGTCAACTTCAACATTTTCAAAAATTACATCACGTCGACGTGGTCGGAACGAAACTATTTGCCTGGGTAAGCAACCGTACGGTGCCGATCGTGTGCGTCGACATCATGTCGGCCGCGAACGGCTGTTAGGGACCGCCCGATCGTACGCGTCGACATGCTGCCGGACACGATCTATTGTCGCCGCATCCGTTCGTATTCTTTCCGATCCGATCCGATGCGGGCCGTTTGGTGGAAATAGTGCTTTAGCATAGGCACTAGTTTTACGAAAGAGACTGCCATCTGACCAATCATTCATTCATTTACTTATTCAATAACAATATAACATTGTTTTTGAAGAATCTTAAATCTAGACACACATGCAACAGAAAATATAATAAAAACAACATCGTAGCTTACAATTAAAAATAGATCGTAAATAGTAAAACTTAGTCAACAACCCAATTTAAATAAATTTGAACAAAAAAAATTAAGAAAAAATATATCTAAAAATGTCCCCAAGTAAAAATAAGTTAATAAGTATCATATAAAATTCAAAAATATATATTTGTAACGTGACAGAATAAGAAAGATTAATTATAAATTAAGAACACGAAAAAATCAACAAGTAAAAAGTAAAATTTATAAGAGGTATAAGGAAAAACTCAATAAATTAAAATAATAACAACAATACTATTTGAAATTTAAAAAAAATCTTAAGCTGAAGATACAAAAAGTCCAGAAAAATAAAAAACAAACAGTACTTAAGTAATTGCAATCAATATGTCAGCATTAAATATTATTATTAATTTCTTATGTCACAATAAATAATTCTCCAATAGTGTAAAAACATTTTTGAAGTAAAAAGACACGTAGTGGTTTTAAAGGTATCCCTTTAGTATAAGGACCTTCCAACTCGGAGGAAAAACTAGGCCTTATTGGGATTACACCGGTTTCTACAAGATATTTTCCTTCTCAGGGTCCGCTTTGACCCCTAATCCCAAGATTTGGCATAGGCACTAGTTTCACGAAAGCGACTGCCATCTGACCTTCCAATCCAGAGGGAAAACTAGACCTTATTGGGATTAGAACTGAATGCTTCTAATAATAAGGATCAGTGGGCGTAGCATGGTTGCCATTTTATCACTTATCGTTCTGGTAAAGACGCCCATCACGCTGTGACAAGTATGCGAGTGCTAGAGTGACGGATGCCTTATCCACAACGATAAGTGATAAAATGGCAACCGTGCTACGCCCGCAGAACATCGTCTCGTCTATTACTGACCATTCTCTTCAATATTATTGAGTTGAATGCGTGTCGTGAATGCCTTCGTCAGGTGTGAATAATACATCTAAATGGACTTGTCTGAGGTCATTTAATATTTAACTGTGAAGTTTATAACGCAGTCTATTGGGGTTTGGAGGGCATTTCATGTAGCCTTAAGTGGCCATATTAATATTGTATTTACTGACTGACCGCCAGGGGAAAATACAGTATATGTCCATCCCGAAGGGCCAATAATCAATCACATATTTTTTGTTCAATAAAAGTTTGTAAGTAGGGGTGATCTCCGTATCTACTCATGCGATTTCAATTTTTGAAACCGCTTTGGTACATCCGCAGGTCACCCCTAACTTAAAAACTTACATTTAACCACAGAATAATTAAAAGTACCTTAAGGTACAGAAGGTCCACTGCCTAAGTGATGACGTTAGCTGTCATTGTTTGCAATAGACAATCATAGAGGGAGATAGGGTTGTTGACGTACGACGTAACAAAATAGTCATAATGATAACTATTTGAGAGAGACGAATGTGTGTGTTTACCCGTACACAGGGTATAAAATAAAATTCGTCTCTCCTGTGGTCAATAATTAAGAGCTCACGTGCATATAAATAATGTTTTTATTGAATAGTAATATAAAAGAGGAGACGCCGTTTATGCGGATTAAGAGTCGAAACAAAAATTAGGCTTCAATAGCCCTTAACTTTGATAATGTCCACAGGAAAGACGTGAACCTAAATCTGTGTATGACCCGCCTATGTCCAGCGGTAGACGTCTTTCGGCTGGTATGTAATAATGTTAACCTCGCAGCTGTATGTGAAGAGAATTTGTCTCTAGTTGTCAACACAAGTCCTCAAGACAATTAAATAAAGGGTTGGTAACGCTTAGATATGATACCTACAGGCGTCGCATCCCTTTGGATGATAAACGAGTATAAGGCGGCGTCGCGGGAAAAGCTAGTCTAGTAATAAAAGCGCAATCTACGTCAATAAGAAGAGCAGACAGCAAAGTCATGTTCTTAAATACAGCATCAATCATAACCCTCAATCACAAATCATTTCACCTATCAATATCATTATAACTTTTTGAATATCCCTAAGATTAATCCTTCTACACATTATAGGTACCTAAACGAACTATCTCTAACTTGGTTCTTAGACGCATAAACTCTTTTAGAAATGTGTTATAAGTATTGAACCATGCTATATGTAAATGTCGTATCTACAGACGGGTTTGATAGTGAGATACGCCTTTTAATTTTGGCCTGATGTTCTTTATCAAAACGTCGTTATTACATACGAGTTTAATAGTGAGATACGCCTTTTACGTTTTGCTTGATGTTCTTTATCAAAATGTCGTATCTACATACGGGGTTCATAGTGAGATTACCTCTTTGAGTTTGGCTTGATCTACTATATCAAAAGATCGTATCTACGTACGGAGTTCATAGCGAGGTGCGTCTTTTTGGTTCAGAATGATGTTGGCGCGGAATCATTTTTTACGGAATCCATGACGCTGCGTAATGAAACCGTTTAGTGGGAATCATTATTCATCGCTGACGTTATCATAGTACTTGCGGTTTAATGACAGAGGCTTGAAAGTCAATAACTTATTACAGGGCATGAATTGGAAGCTTATGACAAACCAGCATTAGCCCGCGGCTTCGTCCGTGTAGACTCGTTAATTAACTTGAGGAATTAAGACTACGCAAGACAAAAAATAATAGCAAATATGCTATTAGAAATCCCATAAAGACTTCCGCTTTTCACCCCATTATGCCATAAAGTTTATGGGATCACTTCCGGTACAAAAACTATGCTATATTTTTTCTAAGGTCTTAAACTATTACTATACCAAGTTTCATCTAAATCGATTCAACGGTTTAAGCGTGAAAAGGTAATAGATAGAGTCACTAGAAAACATAATTAATATACCTATTTTCGAGTATATGTAGCCTGACTGTATATTTGTTTGGCTGTCCAAAGACACCAATTGTAGGGACTGAAAACAATCCTAAAGTTGGGCCTTTATTTTTGTAAAACAATGTCCATTTTATGATATCACGCAATCATCAAACACGTTGAGACTAAATTACAATAATAGCGATAAAGGCGCGTCTGGTCTTGGTCACAGAAACGAAAATATGAAGTTTGTTTTTCTAATGGCGAAAATATCTGAAACGCGCGCGGTGAGCGTTCTTTCTTTTCGTGAATTTGCACTACATCAGGATCCGCAAAAACTCCGCATCGATTTTTGTGGATGCGGATGCTGATGTTGGAATTTATGAGGAACATCCGCGGTTGCGAACGTCTGCAACGTCCCTGGTAAACCAGGGATGCCCTAAAAACCCGTCAAAACGTCACCTCGCTAACGGGGTCTGAATATTTTAGTTAGTTGACTTGTGTCCTTTCGTCCCTAAAGGCCTGAAGGTCAATGGATGTCCTTATCCTATCTAAAGGTCATTTGTCAAGTGTCATGGATCAAGGATGCACGAAAAGGGTTAAAGTTAAGCGCAATGCAAACTTTAGGGTTGAGAGGGGACGGAATTAAAAAGTTATGAGATATTGAAGTTTTTGTTAATTTGGGATTTGGAAGTATTTGCGATATAAAGATAAAATGTAGGTTATCTGAGGAGAACAAATCACTTAAACAACTTTTAGTTGGGAAACTTAATCGATACTAAAATCACAGTAAAATGAGTAAAACAAATATTAGGTGAAAATAGTAAAGTTGAGTATCATCGTACGTAAAATACTTATAATTATAGCAGCGTATGTTAATTAAATAACGTAGGTATATCCTTCTAGATCTCCGTGTCCTTTATAAAGAACAAAATGGACGCTCGCGTCGAGTCCTGACACAACGAAAAAAAACGGGTTATTATTTTTCGAGCTAATAATAGGATGAACTGGCATATTTGACTTGGCATACAAATATAATAAATTGGCATTAAAAATATTGGTCGCTATTATTTTAGCTGCCAATTTATTATTTTTGAAAGTTATGTTAGGATATTATTTTTCAGATGCCTGGTTAAATACATGTCAAAATAAAATCTTGTTCTGCCGAATGTACTTCATAAAGTACATAATAGTACATTACATACCTAGGGCGGTGAATTCGTGAATGGCCCAGATCGCAGGTGTTTGTGGCCCGAACCGAAGGTGACGGCCATAAATATGCGATCTGGGGCACACAGAACAGCACAGTACACAATTTTACGTCTTCATCTGGCCACAATGCGAGTTTTGCCGTACGCGCAGCGTGCAGTAAAACTCGCATTATGGCCAGGTGTGACGTAATAGGTATTTACCGCTCAGAAATGAGACCATTAGTGGAATGATCCGGAAAACATAGACATAAGGCAAGGTTTGATTTTTGAACCTAAAACCAAGTCGTTTAAAGTGGTGTCTTATCACCTTTTCATTCATGCTTCAATGTACAAACGTCACACATAACGTAAAATGACGCACTATTTTCGTGCCTCCAAAGGAATTGCTTTAAATTTTGCACGACGCTATTATGAAACCCTCTTTGTGTCGGCTGACGTCGGTACTGACTTCTTGACAAATGACGTGTATTTCATCTTAATGTATTGCGTGCGATATGCGTGACGTGATAGCGAAGGGGTTAAGAGTTATTTGACGAATTGCTTATAAAATAATCAAGTTACCTATTTATTTACGTAACTTACTGGCTATATGAAACTTGTGTGAAATTACTTAAAATTACCTTCTGACCGTAATCTTATACATTCAACAAACCTATTTTAGCTAAAATGCCTTCTTCTTCTTATCTTCTTTTAAAAAATGGCTTCCATTTACGTTCAGATGATTTCGCCAATGTCAAGTTTGCTTATAAAGCGACGTTGTTCGGTAGTTTGGTCAGTCAGAATATTTGAAATCGGACAATAGGGGTGTAGACACTAAATAAAATAATCAATAATGTCATATTTTCTCGAAAAAGGATTAAAAAGGTAGTCAAATGGAGAAAAAATCAACGCAAAAGGTTATATAATCACGAAGTCATAAGTGTCCAAAGTTTTAAGAAGGGGTATGTTCTATCCCTTTTTCGTAAAACGCAACTTCATATGAAACGATGACGCTGGAAGAATATGACGTCACTAGAAGACGGCAATGTGCCGTGCCCATCGTGTTCGGCGCCGCCGTCGACGCGGCCCCCCGGCAGAATCCTGTAATGTGACGTCACACCTTGTTTGCGTTTTCTCTCTCTAATAAGCAATATTAAAACTGTTGTAGCTTCGTGATTCTTTGAGATATCTGAATGGGATTTTCGTCACTAGTTTCTACACCCCTATTGGTTCCAGTCATACTTACGAAGCTACAATCACACAGACTTTTCCTCTTAATTGAACCAGCGAGCGATTTCCGTTTCACCTAGGGCAATAATTCTTTAGTATGTCCTGTGGCCCGGCTGTTCTCCTCTCTCGGCGTTCTCAATTGATTCTCGTAATATTTTGTGAGCAGGTTCGATAATTGTAAATGGAGTTTTGTCGTCGATTCAGTTATTCGAAGAAAATAAAATTGCAAGTTCTGCAGCTCACAGAGCCACTAGTAATATTCATACTCTCTAACTCTTCACCCTGAAACCGCTGAACCGATTAAGACGAAATTTGGTAGATAATTTGAGTCCCGGGGTAGGACCCCGACTTCCCCTGGACTCTGGTCCAGGGGAAGGGCATAGGATAGTTTATATCTCGGAAATCATCCCCTAGGGGTACAATGGGGGGTTAAAGTCTCTATGGAGCTACGATTTAAACGAGTTCCACGTGGACAGAGTAGCGGGCGGAAGCTAGTCAGTAATAATAGCGCTCAATAAAACCCCGTACGTTCCTAAGACACTTCGCTTTATCATTAGCCCATTGTTATTGTTTTATTAACTCAGCAAACAGGTCACGTACATAAAATTTATATGTGTACGTGTACAATTATGCAAATTGCGCGTTGGACGTGAGGGCCCCTTCATATTTTAATCGGAGGGCATTTGCAACTAGTCCTCTGAAACTTTTGAGAGTTCCTTACCTCATTCCCTGGTCTTCTATCACTATTACTAACCTGGCCGATTTCGACCACGCCACGCCACGGCGACTGAAAAATGCCTAACTGGAGCGTCGATCGTGAGCTCTCAGGTGACTGAAGTAGCCTATCTTTGCAGAGAATGTGCGACCACATTCCCTACAGGTCAGCACCCCTCCGACAAAATTGTAGTGAATGGCCGCAGGTGGAGCCTTTAACTCCTCGCGCTTAGCGTCGAGTTCGTTGCGTCTTCGTTCTTCTAAGGCTTACACATTTACCTTCACTGCATGCCTCCACTTTGACCGATCTTGAGCCAAAATCTCCCAGCGCGATGGTTCAATATCACCTCTCTGCATGTGGCGCTTCAGCACATCTTTATAGCGCAGAGGCTGGCCGCCCTGTTTTCGCTTGCTTTCCTGCAGTTCTGAGCAGAAAATTTGCCACTAGTTCTCAGGCCATGCGGGAGATATGACCAGACCAACAGACAGGTTCGGGTATCTTGGGAGTACTGTAACATCTAAGTGCCACCTCGATGATGAAGTGAACAGCAGAATCGGGGTGGCTGCTGCTGCCTTTGGGAGACTGGTCCTCTATTGTGTAATTAACCGATGGCTGTTGGGACGGAAAGGTTCTGGAGTGGCGACCGTACCGGAAGGCGGGACGTGGGTAGTACCACAAGGTGAACATGATCTGGTAAAGGTCGCGGGAGTCCGCTGGATGCGGGTGACGCAGTACCGGAAACTTTGGCACTTTTTGGGACCCCTATGTTCAGCAGTGGACGTTTTTCGGCTGAAGTGATTGTGTATTACTAATTTGTCTTAAGTAAGATATATCAACGGCTGTTGTTATCCTAAATACCTTGTTTTAGTCCATAGTTTCATATGCGCTGATTCGTTTGTATCCCATAATTAATTTAGCCATCTGTACTTGCGAGCAGTCAACGCATTGCAGCTTGATTGCAGCCATGCTTTGTCTACTTTTAGTTTGACGTCTGACATTCGTGACATGTTAGTATTAGCAATGGAATGGATGCGTTCACGGGTCGCGCAAGAAAGGGATACACTGCCTTGAAGTGTTTTTTAGTCTGATTCTAATGTGGTTTTGTTATTTTCATGTTTTTAGTTTTAATAGCAGTTTCAAATAGTTGGTCATTTAGATTTTTTATTTAATTTTCTTGTTTGATTTTATTTCCACATATTCATGTTATTTTATTTCTTTTCTTTTGGTAATATTATGCGTTTATGTATGTATGTAAATTCTTTATTGTACACAAGATACAGGTAAAAATACAGACAAAATAGGGTAATTCGGTATGCAATGGCGAACTTATACCTGTAAGGGATCTCTTCCAGTTTACCTTCGAGCAATGGAGTGGAGATCAGGAACAAAGATCACGAAAAAAATCAATAAGTCTGTACTACGCTCTAAACCAACTTTAAGTGTCTCTGTTTGGCCTTATGGTTGACTGGTAGAGAATGCCATTTGGCATTAAGTTCGCCATTTGTACATTATTTTGGTTATGTGCAATAAAGTTTAAATAAATAAAGATAGACAAAATAACACGTGTACACAGACGTATTTTACTTGACGCTACGCTACGCTTTGCTTGGCTTGGTGCTCGTTGGGTTTATGTGGTTATCTACAGTGTCCTCACTGGATGCTTCCAACGGAAGACCAGCGCTGGCTGCAGTCAGCATTATGCTGAGCTGGACCCATTTCGTGACACGGCACAAATTTACTTGTTCTTTTGTTTTTGTGTTGTATGATATGTTGTGTGTCACGAGTATAAGTTTGATTTTAGATTCTTGATACAATAAATCAGCCGAAAGTTGCCCACTGAACACAAGCCTCCTCAAAGAGTGCCTGCGCCACCCGCATCCAGCGGACTCCCGCGACCTTTACCAGGTCATCAGTCCAGCTTCTGCGTCTACCCACGCTGCGCCTTTCGGTAAGTGGCCGCCGCTCGAGAACATTTCCGCCCCAACGGCCATCGGTTCTACGTGCAATGTACCCCGCCCACTGCCCCTTAAGTTTACCGATTCGGAGGGCTATATCGGTTACCGTGGTCCTGCAGCGGATAGCTGATGCGATCACGCAGAAAAACTCCAAGCATAGCCCTCTCCATTGCCCTATTCAAATTCTCTCAACAAAATAACCAACTGTAATCAAACACATTTGACAATTTCACACAAAAAACACTCAAATTACATTAACGCTGCAGCGGATTTTGTTCAAATAAATACGGTATAGAGTAAGCTAGAAGAATGTACTGAATACGTCAGGGGGCGATTGCGGTGCCACTTGTTACATGGTTATCGATATCGATAAAAATATAATAAGCAAACAATCAACGTAAACATTAAGCTAGAAGAATATACTGAATACGTCAGTTGGCGATTGGTTGTGCCACTAGCAACATACTCGTATATGGTTATCGATATCGATAAAAATGTTAATAAACAAATAAATTGGGTATAGAGTAAGCTAGAAGAATGTACTGTCAGCCGGCGATCGGTTGTGCCACTAGTCACATGGTTATCGATATCGATAAAACTAACGCTAAACAAATAAATAGAGTGTTATATTTCATTTTCTTTTTTGTTTTTCTATGCTGTTATCTTATTTTCTAGTTTTAGTTTTAATTTAGTTTTCTTAGTATTCTCTTAGTGTCTTATTTTATTTTATTTTTAATATGTATTGTGTGTTTTTAACCTATAATCTTATTTTTAATAAAGTATCTTATCATTTGTAGGTATATAATGTATAATTAAAAAATAGAGTGTAGGAAAGCTAGAAGAGAACAATGTACTAAATAGTTACATCAGGCGACGACGATGGGATGTTCCTTGTTACGGAGTATCGATATCGATAAAAAAATGTGAAAGTAAAGATAAACAATAGGAAAAAATTTAAAATTTCCGATTACTTGGGTATTTATTTAAGTAATCAATACTTAAATAAATATCCACCTAACGTACCAAACAAACCGAGATAAGTAACTGAAAATTCATACCTACATATTTACGTTATTTCTAAAAAGATTGGGGTTTGTTGTCAGCAAATTTATTCTTCCTAAGCTAAAAACACCCGCCTTTCCACAATCTAGAGGTCCTAGTCCTACTAGTTGGTCCGATAAAGTTCTTATAGAACTGAGCACTAAACTTCACGATGCACTCCAAAATGCAAAGGACAGATCCAACCAGTTGCTTCCCCAAGAGGAGAATGACGACCCTCAGCAATTAGGAATGCGATGTAAAGAAAGGGAAGGTAATCTGATGTAAATTAAAAAAAAGTCAAAAGTTTTGAAAACAACCATCCATCTTTTCCACCTGGCCGTATTCTCTATTCTCTCACTATTTTTATATTATTTTATGGAAGTATTTACTTACTCTAAAAAGAGGTTAAAATAAGTACCTGAACCATAAAGCTGCTATAAAATTATATAAATAGTATCAAACGTCAAATGTGAAAACTCAA
Source organism: Epinotia bilunana (assembly GCA_947049275.1). NCBI lineage: Eukaryota > Metazoa > Arthropoda > Insecta > Lepidoptera > Tortricidae > Epinotia > Epinotia bilunana. Next base: position 2,453,197 of record OX346274.1, read on the forward strand.
ACTCACAGTAAATGACTGGGGTCTAACTCAAACAAAACTTCACAAAAGCACTTTAATTACACTAACTAATACCCTGTGGGTTTAACCAGTAAAGTTTCTACAATAAGGTGGAAGTATAGGAATGAAAGCTCTTAGATTTAGATTTATTTATTTCAACATAAAAATAACAATATTTTGCATACAAAGTTACATGAATCCTAGTGAATCTTAGTGATTGGTTATTGTACCTTCTTTTTTATACTATGCAGTGGTAAACTAGCATATGGTCTGTCTGATGGTACGCAAACATCATTGCCTATAGACGCTCGCAGTTTTAGAAGAATCATAGGGGCCTTGCCGGCCCTATTTTGATTTGAGTCCTATTTGACTGAATGAACCTGACTACTTTTGTTGATAGCTAGAGACGAACGCGGGTCCTTCACTTTCAACACAACACAATCTAATCTTTTTGGATGGACATAGGCTAAACATTATCCCGCGTGTTTGACTGCGCTCTTCCCAATACACGGGCGGGACTGCGTGGGCAGCTAGTGTATATATATATTATTTTTGAGAGCCTCATAATATAAGCCAAGCATCGATAACCCTTACACTCCCTACATCCCTACACTCTCTAGAATAAAACGGACTAATTTTATTGGCGGGATTTAGGGACTACGCGAACTCACTGATACAGAACACTCGCACTTATGTGCTGTAAAAATTTTACTGTCTATGTGTAAGGAAGCTACAATGTTTTATTCCAAGCTTAGAAGAGAGATTTGTTGGCACTGTTTTGCAACAAGGTATAGCGTATATGATCAAATGATCATGAAGACCTTTGAGTTCAAATGTGAAAACGCTGAATTATTATGCACAAACGTAGTCATTTTAGAAACTGGTTTTATGTAGGCTGTTTTATAGGTTATCCTCACTCATAGTCTCGTGGTTCAAGAGAGAGAAAAAAAATTGCAACCATTCTAAAACCTGTCGCCCTATCAATAACGTGACCAATAATTGTGAAACATGACGCTGACGCTGGCTCGCTATAAAATGGAATACACCATTCGTGGCGAGATTGCTGAACCCTTCCGTGGGGTCTGCGTGGCGCAAATGACGAGAGTTGGGAGGGTTAGTCGTTTTGGCTTGAACTCGGTTCTTTTCCCAGCTATTTAGTTTCAAACTATTTAGTTCGCTGCTAAGCATCAGGCAGGCCGTATGCTTGTTTTTTATAGTCGTTGTATATATAAAAAACGGTCGGTTCGTTACTCATTATACTATTCTAAGTCGACCCCATTGCTCTCTCATCTTTATTCTCAACTTGTTCACTTGGTCGCATTTCTGACTAGTTCGATTGACTAGTAATTCCTTTTACCATTATTTCTTCATCATCATATCAGCCGAAAGACGTCCACTGCTGGACATAGGCCTCCCCCAAAGAGTGCCACAATGACCGGCCCTGCGCCACCCGCATCCAGCGGACTCCCGCGAACTTTACCAGGTTATTTCTTTATTTCTTCATAATATTTATACAGGGTGTAACAAAAATGGGGTATGAACCGATCAAGGGCTTGACAGGTATCGTGTTCTGATAAGAATAAAAAGAAAAAAAATTTTTTTGACGATTTTTTTTTTCATTTGTATGGAGCTCGCCGCTCCAGTCGGCTAACGCTCCACACAAAGGTAAAAAAAAAACGCGTCAAAAAAATAGTTTATCTGGAAAATGTGACGTACTAGCGCTTAATAATCCCCCTCTTGCGGGAAAGTCCATCGTTCCGTTCCATGCAGTATATTACTTTAGATAAATTACTCAGATTACGAGTCGAAACGGCAGATACAGAGTCTTTTTTTTACTATGCATTTATTTTTATACTTTACAGCGTCTTTAAATCTTACTGTTGTTAGCCATTTTTTGGATATTATCGGGTGTTAATAACGTTTAGAAATGCAGGCAAACTTGCAATGAGAAAAGTTGGTCCTAAAAGAGTACACGCGAAGCTATAATTAGCAAAAATGCAATATTGCACCTATACAGTTGAAGTCAGAGCCACTATTCCATCTTCGATATTTGTCAAAAAGCATGTCTATCCCTACTTTTTCAGTCATTCAACATCAGTATGCTAGAAACATGAAAGTGGGAACATATCACCTTCCGTGAAATATGAGATTTGTTTCTTTATAAGTACTTTTTATCGTTACTTGTGCCACAACGGAAATAAATAGCCCCAATATTTTTCACCGAAAAGTTTGTCGACTACCATCCGTCCAGTATTGACATTGGATATATGTGTTAGATTTAGATAAGAGTACCATTTAGAGAGATTGCTGAGCTATTTAGGTAATGAGAGTGACTTTTGAAATTAATGGCGGGAATTATGGATATCGGGGATTTTTTTACCGATATTTGGTTGCGAATGTTTTCGCTTTGATGTCAAAGCTCGGGGTTATATGGGCTATTGGACTTACTCGGCGATTGTACATATAATAAGTAAGATAAAAAGCCCATTTATTCCATAACTGAAGTAATAAAAATATCATCATCATCATTATATCAGCCGAAAGACGTCCACTGCTGGACATAGGCCTCCCCCAAAAAGTGCCAAAGTGATCGGTTCTGCGCCACCCGCCATAAATGTAAGAAATATCTAGTTCAAGAGTTAAAAAAAAACCGGCCCAGTGCGAGTCGGACTCGCGCACGGAGGGTTCCGTACCATTATCTATGAAAACGGCAAAAAAACACGTTTGTTTTCTATACAACAAACGTGTTTTTTCTGGCTCCTATAGCCCCCCTTAAATATTTATTTCAATTTGTTTTTTGTTGTTATAACGGAAACATAAATATATCACCTGTGAAAATTTCAACTGTCTAGCTATCGCGGTTCTTGAGATACAGCCTGGTGACAGACAGACGGACGGACGGACAGACAGCGAAGTCTTAGTAAGAGGGTCCCGTTTTTACCCTTTGGGTACGGAACCCTAAAAAAAAACTTAGTATTTATCTTAATCAAACTCGTACCTACTTCAAACATAATTTGGTAAGGACCCCTGTCGGGTAATGGCCTCCTCCAGCTCATGCCATCTTTTTCTAGTTTGTGCTATATTTTGGCCATTCAGTTGCTAATTATGCCGGCACCCCACTGCGCTATGCGCTATTCGTTATTCGGCTTATGCGCCTGTATTCGACGCAGTGTGGACGGTTTATTCGTCTATGTTTGCCTTATTCGCACTCATAACGCATAAGCACGAATAGCGAATACGCGTATCCGTCGACTTGTCGGTTTTTTGAAAGAAAGAAAGAAAGAAAGATACATTTATTCACAAACACACAGGACACACGTGTTAAACAATAAAATAATCCAAAAAACAGAAAACAGATAAAACATGAAACAAGTGTGTCTCTGCGGCAGTGAACCGGACACTGGCTCAGCATTATGCTGAGGTGTCAGACACCTGCAGCGCTGATTTTCAGCCAGCACCGTCAGTGACTCACGGAAACATCATACAAATGTAATAAATAAACTACCTACAGTATTGGGACAGGCGAAAGATAAATTAACATAAATAAAAAGTGAGATAATACATATACACACTACCTAGATGCAGCTTCAATAAAATATTTATATTTACAGTACACATAAAAAAAGAAGGTAATTTTGGTACACATCAAACGAGGCGAATAAGCCGAATAGCGCATTGACTGCCCACACTTCGTTCACTCACTCACTGCTCGCACCTTGTTCGTTTCCTATGACCTGTGATCATCCAGCAGCGCCTACTTTTCGGTCTATTAGCAACTTTGCACTTATACAACAGATATTGGTAAGTTGTATTTAAGTAATAATTTACTTTAAAAACAAAGTTTTAACCGACTTCAATTTAGTACTCCGCCAAGCCACGAGAACATTTCCACATTTCTTTTCCAATTTACCACATGCACTGATTTCCCTGAGCAAATGCGTTGATTATAATTTACTTTAAAAACAAAGTTTTAACCGACTTCAATTTAGTACTCCGCCAAGCCACGAGAACATTTCTTTTCCAATTTACCTCATGAACTGATTTCCGAGAGCAAATGCGTTGATTATTATAGAAAAAAACCCAATCGCTGTATGTGACCCGATAATATTTGAGGACTTCCGTCAATTCCACAAGGATCACCCTTGGCACTTCATTAGTTGCTGTTTCAACGGAATCTTATCAGAATCTGTGATATACTTTTGTACTTTTAAGTACATAATTGAGGAATTCCATAAGTCATCTGTGGTCTTCATCATCAATTCCACTCCACCAATTTATGATTTCCGGATGTAAATACACGAGTTGTAATAGAAAATACCAAAATCACTACACACGTGCCTAATATAATTGAGGAGTTCCCTCAATTCCTCGTGGATCCCATCATCCAATTGAATTTTCAAAAAAATGGAACCCACCTGGAAGTATATACTTACGAACAAAAAAAATTTTTTATGAATCGGCTCATCAATGACGGAGTTCTGAGGTAACAAACATTGGAAAAAAAAAAATTACAACCGAATTGAGAACCTCCTCCTTTTTTTGAAGTCGGTTAATTAGAGAAAAAAACCCAATCGCTGTATGTGGGCCGATAATATTTGAGGACTTCCGTCGATTCAACAAGGATCACCTTTGGCACTTCATTAGTTGCTATTTCAACGGAATCTTATCAGAATCTGTGATATACTTTTGTACTTTTATGTACATAATTGAGGAATTCCATAAGTCATCTGTGGTCTTCATCATCAATTCCACTCCACCAAATTTATGATTTCCGGGTGTAAATACAAGAGTTATAATAGAAAATACCAAGATCACTACACGCGTGCCTAATATAATTGAGGAGTTCCCTCAATTCCTCATGGGATCCATGAGGAATTGAGGGAACTCCTCAATCCCCAAAATCACCCAATTGAATTTTTGAAAAAAATGGGACCCATCTGGAAGCATATACTTACAAATAATAAAAAAAAATGACGAATCGGCTCATCAATGACGGAGTTCTGAGGTAACAAACATTAAAAAAAAAAAACAACCGAATTGAGAACCTCCTTTTTTTTGAAGTCGGTTAAAAATAATAAGCTGCTGCTGTCAACTCGTCCATCGCCGCTTTTGACATTTGCGACGCAAACAACACACATATTTGGCATGTTCGGCACACCGGCACGCAGTGTGGTGGGCATGTTTGTTTGTTTGCGCACATAACAAATATTTTCGCAAATACGGCGCAGTCACATAACGAATAGCGCATAGCGCAGTGGGGTGCCGCCATTACGGATATCGTCGGAACACCTTGCATTGGGTCTACCCGATCTTCTTTTTCCTTTATACATGTATATAGGGAATCCCAATTCTGGCCAAACCCCCACGTGAAAAATCCTTGGTGGAAAGAGTCAGTGAGCGAGGAAGGAATGTACCAATAGGAAGCTATGCGCGAGCGCGTCAGCAACGCTTTTTTTTAGCATTTTAAGGCGTCTTAATAAGCTTGAGCGTCTCCGAAATGTCCGCATTCGGTTCAAAGGCTTAACCAAATATGACCATCTTTCTAGCTTGCGTTCCAAACTCAAGAGGCTCCCTGTCCCACATTATTTCCCTTTGTTTAGTGTCCTTTTTAACCCTGCAACTCCCCGTTTTTTTTTTTTTTTTTTTTTTTTTTTTTTTTTTTTTTTTTTTTTTTTTTTTTTTTTTTTTAAGAGGGGAAAATGCGTTACGCATACCACCAGGGTGCGGGGACGGGCCCTGGTGGTTATGTGGGACTCCCATGTCGGCTAATGGGGCCAATGGTTTACCCACTAAAAACCCCTCTATGTGCCGCCTCTGCGCTATAAGGCGAGGCCACGGGAACGCCATGGGCACACTTCCGCAACCTCGCCAGCGGCTGTCCGCGCAGCGGACTCATCTCTGGGGAGATGTTTCTCCCCCTACCTCCGCAAGGGGGGCGCACCGAGAAACGGCACGCCCGCCACTCGGGGACCATCGTGTAGGCGACAGACGTCCCCGTGTCTGCCGCCCACAGGTACCCTTATGGGGGAAGTCGGCGGTCGTACGCTAACCGCCGTCGCCCCACGCGTTTGCGGCGCATCGGTTGGGAGGCCGGATTTTCCTCCCTCCCGCGCTCCGCTGCCTCCTTCTGCGTCATCACGTCCTCGCAGAAGGAGGCCGCCGCCTTCCATGACCTGTCGCTCCCCACCATGGCTTCTACCACGGCGGGCAGGGAGAGGTCATGCCCCACCACGGCCACGAGTGTGGCCCGCTGCTCTGCCCAAGCTGGGCACACCGCCAGTGTGTGCTGCGCCGTATCTTCGGCGTCGCCGCACTCGTGGCATTCCGCCGTCGGTTCCCGGCCCGCCACCCCGCACAGATATCTCCCAAAGCAGCCGTGCCCCGAGAGAATCTGCGTGAGGTGGAAGGAGAGGAACCCCCCTTTTCTGCCGACCCATCTTTCCAAGACGGGCCGGATCGCCCCGATGGTCCAGTGGCCGGCACTTGGCACTTCCAACCTTTCTTTCCACTTCTGAAGGAGGACACGGCGGGAGTCAAGTCTCCACCGCCTGGTCTCCTCCAGAAGTGGTTGGACCCCCCTGGCCCGCGCCTCGGTGACACGCCAATACACATCGGCCAGAACCAAGGCGTCGAGGTCCCAGGGTGGGGTCCCCGCCAGCACGCAAGCCGCCTCGTAGGAGACGGTGCGGTATGCCCTCGCCATCCTAACCGCCATAACGCGCTGCGGCCTTCGCAGCTGGGCTTGATTTTGGGCGGTCAGGGATCCGGCCCAAATGGGCGCCCCGTACAGGGCCATTGACCGCACCACCCCCGCGTACAGTTTGCGACAGCTCGCATTCGGCCCGCCCAAGTTGGGTAACAGCCGGCTGAGTGCCGACGCCGCCCCGACTAATTTCGGAGCAAGGCACCTGAAATGCTCCTTGAACGTCCAACGGCTGTCAAGGACTATGCCTAGGTACCGCATTGTCGACTTGACAGCGATGGACGCTCCTCCCACAGCCAGGTTGGAACCTGCCGGAGGGGCCCTCCGAGGCCCATGAAAACACAGGGCCTCGGATTTGTTCAGGGCCACCTCCAGCCCCAACCTTCTGATTCTTGCCACCACCGTTGCCACGCCAGCCGTGGCTCGAATCGCCGCCTCCCGGTACGTGCTACCCCGGGCTGTCACCAGGGTGTCGTCGGCGTAGCACGTCACCTTGATCCCCGGCAGATTGTGCCCCCTCAGCACCCAGTCGTACCCGATGTTCCACAGGAGTGGACCAAGAACCGACCCCTGCGGGACACCGCACGACAACCTCTTCTCCTGCCAGTCTTCGTGCCCTGGGTACCTGACGGCTCTATCGGTGAGATAGTCCTCAACCGTCCTCCGCAGGTACTCAGGCACCGCGTGGCGCCTCAATGCGGCCGCAATGGAGGCCCAGGGCAGGGAGTTGAACGCATTGGCGATGTCAAGAGACACCGCCAATACTACCTGCCCGTGGAGCACCGCTTCATCCGCCAGGGCCCTCACCCGCGCAATAGCATCGATAGTGGATCTGCCCCGGCGGAATCCAAACTGGTGGTCACTGAGGTCCGGACCTACCCCCTCCAGATGCCGGTTGAGACGGGCAGCCACTACCCGCTCCAATAGTTTGCTAGCCTCGTCCAGCAGCACTATTGGCCTGTAGGCCGAAGGTGAGTCTGCCGGTCGCCCCTCCTTACGCAGAAGGACCAGTTTCCCCGACTTCCAAACACGGGGAAACTGTCCCCGCGCAAGACATGCGCTGAATAGCGCCCTCAGCCGCGCTTCCATCGGACCCAGCGCTAGAACCCAGGCCCGGCCGGGAACTCCGTCGGGGCCGGGGGCAGTGTTTTTGGCTCGGAGCCGTAGCACCGCCGCCCCCAGTTCACCCTCCGTTACCTCCGGCGCATCGCCCACGTCAGCTACCCTCCCCCTAGGGGCTAGCATGGGTGGAGGTGTGTGCTCCTCTCTCGTCCCCGTTTTTTCCTCGGTCAACGCCTCGCAACCTCGCACAACTCTGGCGGATACTCACACTAAATTCATATACTCGTAATTATGCCCTATTATAGTACCATCAACTGGTCTGATGGTAACGGTTGATCACAGGAATTGCTAAATTACACGCGCGGTCGTTACAGTGCTCTCATTAGAATCTAATTGACGGCTGTGCAATAAACAAGGCGGCAATAAAATCGTGTCTTTCGATAGACAATTATTAGGTAAACGTCCTTATTTATGTATGAGCAATTATTGACACTTTGTTGTTCACTTCTATTGCTGATTGAGGATCGACGGTGCAAAGTATTGTATCAACATTTCGTACTAAATAGTACTTAGTTAATAAATATATCTATTATCCTCGACTTTTCGGACGTGTTGCAACATCCTTCGGTCGCTAAGACAGAGTTTATTTAGCCCCGATAAGCAAAAGTAATGTGTGAATATCGATAATGCTTGAATAAAATATTAAGACCAAATAATAAGGGGAGTATGCACTCCATTTAATTTACTAATTAATACTTATTTACTTTTATTCCAGGGAATGTATTACAAAAATCTAACTACCCCCCCAAGATCAAACTTGTGTTATGGGTTCTAGTCATCATATAGGTACTTAATGACCAATAATAATTAAATACATAGAAACTACCCAACACTCTAAAATCATTATTCATGCTTATCACGCAAATATTCGCCCTTACGGGGATTCAAACCCACGACCGTCAGTTTCATAGGCACGTACCTACTAGACTAAGCCGGTCCTCGGTAATTTATTTAGGCTCACTTCTCAGAACTCCCTCTTTCGGTAAGCATACCCATGTATAGCATTTGTTTAAGAACGTAACGTATTATTTAAAACCTTCCAACTCCGTTCTAAGGCGCGAAACACATGGGGCGTCTTGGCACCGCGCAACGCGGCGTCGCGCCCGCTAAACGTGCGGTGGTGCGCTGTGTAAGAATGACGTTGAGTTGGCCAAAAAGTTACTGTACCGGCCAAGGAAGAAGATTCCAATACCAATGACTATAATAATATAATCTCAACTAGGTATACGTTTCGAGAATGGGTTGTTGTTTATGCTGCGACGATGGCATACGATACGGCCTACCTGATGGTAATCAGATACCGTCGACTTAAGAAGAATTTCATTTCAAGCCCGCTGCCGACCTTTAATCCATTTGTGGATTCATTGTGTTGACGGCGAAAAGAAAATCGCAGTTCCCTAAACATGGCGTTTTCTCGTGAGCTCTGACGACCTTTTTCACCAGCAGGAACATCACACTAAATACCAACAAAACAAGTACCTTAAAATGGGGTGAGTAGGGTTCGCGGGGAGAGTTGAGTTATGAATGGGGAGAGAAGGTATGAAAGGGGGGTGAGATGGTTTTTTAAGGCTAATGCTACAAAAATAATGTATTCCAATTTAAAATGGAGCTATAGTAATACTCATAATAAAAAAAACGATCCAACAATCTTCCAAAATCACCTTTGTACGAAAACCCATCTCACCCCAATTACGAGGGACTACGGGGTGAGGTGGGTTTCCCTGTTTATCGTCAAAGTTATGAAATGGAACTAACCAAAATAAAATAAAAACTAAAATACAAACGTCCGGAACACTTATTATATACACCATTCAGTTTGTATAAGTAAAAATAAAATGTTATCGAGGTTTGAATGTCAGTTTTCATACATACATTTCTACTCATCCCATTTTATGGTACTTAGTGTTATTTTAGCTGCGGTGAGGTACCAGTCCCAGTTGGGCTGTTCCAAATATGAGCGTGATGACATTCCCCTGTGGCCTACCTCTCTTCGTGTGAAAAGGTTGCGCGTTTTATAGTTTGTCTAAGTTAAAACGAGGAAACTGCACTAAACCTGGGATTTTAGGACTTCTTTTATGGCTAAAAGTGAAAAGGAAGTATAACAAAGACACGTCATAAAACTAACCGAAGTGTGGCGCGTAATTGTTTTACAACTACTTGACGATGACAATTAAACAGACGTCGGTAGTGGTTTGTTTTAAGTACTTTTCGTCATCTAAACTAAAACAAACTCTACATACATAAAACAAACTTAAAGGAAACGCGCGAACGCGCAACGCCGCGTTGCGCGGTGTGTGTTCCGCGCCTAAACAGAACCCACGTGATTAGGGTAAGGTACCGTCGAAAGCATAATTGACGGGCTGATAATGAGGGACTCGGCCCTAGCGTGTTATCATGGGATCATGGTTCGTATGGTTTTTAACCGGTTACTAAGAATGGGTTGTCAAAGAGTGTAATTAGTGGCTGCCGATGTAGGTAGCGGGCCTGGGTAGGAAACCCGGTAAGTTAAATGCAAATTGTTTTTGAGTCTAAAAGCTTATTTTGTAAATTGCCAAAGCTCTAATCGCTCTAGTCTCATCCAGGAATAACCCGCAATCTTCCAAATATCGTCAATCCGTCGAGCTGGTGGAAGGCCGACGGTCCTTGTACCTATAATTTGCCAACCATCTAGAGGTTATTTATTACTACGCAATCTGTGAAAATTAAGCATCTATGTATATAATAATATCACGGTTCAAATGAAACAACAAGTGTAATATGCTACCATTACAGCACCCTTTGAATACGGAACCATAAAAGTATTTCTCCCGAAGTAAAATTCAAATCAGTCAAGATCATGGTAGCTTGTTCAATCTCTCTCGACACATCGCATACTGTTCTTATCATATAAAATAAAATAAATTGGAGACAATTTTACACAAATCGAAGTAGACATGACGATTACTAGACGACGATATATTTAATATTTAACCCATACTTGCGAGAGGAGCACGGACGTGTATGAAGATTAAACTAGTCGTCAATAAATACATTATATAACGTCTCAGAATGATCGCACGCCACGCATCAATAGCATATTGATGTGCGGTATGTCGAGCCAGATTGACCCCCTATCTTTCGTTAATTGGTCATGTGTTGCCACTCGACTCGGTAGAGGGCTCTGCTCTTGAGTACGTACAAGGGTTTCGGTCGAATACATCCATGCAAACAAGGTAGTCGGAAATATCGGATCGGAATTCTACATACACACACATTATGTCAATTTAGAATGTTTTGGTAACTTCGTACAATTGCCTCGCAAAATGTGGATGGAATGAAAACTGTGAGAATTTTCAATGGCATTGCAGAATATTGGCCGACTGCTTTAGTGAACAGAATGAACCCCTGGCTTGTCTATTTAGTTGGTAATACAATTGGTAAAGCCGGTAGCAGCGGCGTCCGAAACAAGTCTATTTGCAAGTCGCTTTTGTCGCGAATGGCCTTGTCGTTCACATATTCTTCAAAAGAACATGTTTATGTACCGAAATAAATTATAACGAATAATGGATGAGGGACGTTTCCATGCACCCAAGAACGGGTATACAGGTGTAAATAACTACAACTTAGAAAAGTTAAAAAACCCCCGATATTTTCATTTCAAAGTCCAATATCTCAAAAACGGCTAAACAGATTTTCATGAAACATAGCTAAGAACACTCAAGATCACATCAGCTTTCGAATAAAAAACCCGCATTCAAATCGGTCCATCCGTTTGGGAGCTACGACACCACAGACAGATACACAGATACACAGATACACAGACACGTTAAACTTATAACACCCCTCTTTGCGTCGGGGGTTAAAAATAAAATAAAAAACAAACAAATGCATATCTGGAATCGCAATGCTACCAAATATGCCCTTGCTCGGTTCACACCCCATTTTCGATACACCCTGTATAAGTTTACGCAAACTGAATTTGTGATAAGAGTAAAAAAAGATCTTGGTTAACTATCCCATGCATGACGCCAATCTTCTATTAGGTGGAAAAACTTTCCCAGTTGGGCAGCTTTAAGTATGAACGAGTGACTCATAGTCTGTTTATAATTACTTACTGCTTGTACTCGAACCCAATTCCTGTTGCACCTACGCATAAAGTTTCACCTATACAAGGCAATACCGTAAATTACCAAGTATTTCGGGGTAAGCCCGACAGCGCCCCGAATAAGTCACGCGCCCGCACTCAAATCAAAGGCTTAGCTCTAATTTTATAGACCTACGGTACCTACGCACTAAATATGCTAGTGATGGGACACGAGATATCGATACTATTAATTCGACCGGTTTAGCTTAGTGAGCTATAAAGCTTACGTTCCTGGTTTCGAATCCCGGTAAGGGCAAATATTGTGATGGGCATGAATATTTGTTTCTGAATCTTGGATGTTTTCAATGTATAAAGTACTACGCTTGTATAAAGGGTTCCGAAGAACGCGAGTCGAGAAAGATCCACCCTCCTCTTTAAAATTTGCACGGTGCAAGTGAGACAGTGGACGCTCAGTCGCGCGCGAAGCGATTTGTCGGCAAGTTGTGCTAGACGTACTGTTTGATATGATGCTTACGGCTGCTTTTGAGCACCGCACCGCTCGCCGTCGGCAGGGCATTCATCCTCGCACCCTGGAACCTAAATGGTCGCGTATCGTATGGTTTCAGAGATGTTTCCTCCCTCGGACGCTCCGGCTCTGGAATGAGCTCCCTGCCGAGGTTTTCCCGAGGGAATGATGGGGTTCTTTAAAAAAGGAGTGCATACATTCTTAAAGGGTCGGCAACGCGCATGTAACACCCCTGGAGTTGCAGGCGTCCATAGGCTAGGCCGTAAGCTTGTTTGCCACCGACGTGGTATAAAAAACTTATATTTTTTTTTAATGTATCCCCATATCACAAGTCTGCGGCGCTACCACGAAAATCGAATCACGAAGTTCGTGTACTTGCATCCCCTGTCACTCGAGTATATACAGTGCGATGGAGATAGAGATATCCGAACTTCGACATCCGAAGATCGTGGTTATAGCTATGATTGAGCTTACTATGGGGCTAGTCCGATTTGTGAAAGATTGTCCCCTAATATTTAATTAATAATGCGACCTGCCTGATCTGGAAGAAACACAAGTGCGCGGCCGGCTTTTGATTTGATTATTCGGTACGACAGCTAGAGACAAACACAGATTCTTTTATACTAGGATGTTGGCAAACAAGCATATGACTTGGTGGTAAGCAGACGACATAAAGAAAGGATAGCATAGAGGGACACACACACATACACATATGTGTGACAAAGATGTAAGCATAGCCAGTACCACAAGTGGGAACAAAATACAATATCAAATCTCCTGTCCCTCAGCGCGTATACAGGGTGTACCAAAAATGGGGTGTGAACCGATCAAGGGCATAACAGGTATCGTGTTCTGATAAGAAAAAATTAAGAGAAAAATAAAATTTACGCATTTTTTTTACATTTCTATGGAGCGTTGGCCGACTGAGGCGACCTGTTCCATGCAAATGTAAAAACAAATCGCGTAAAAAAAAATTTTTTAGTTTTTTTCTTATCAGACGACGACACCTGTTATGCCCTTGATCGGTTCACATCCCATTTTTGGTACACTCTGTAGGCTTTCTTTGTATGCATATAATATGACTATAGTATATAGACATCAGATGTCGAGGAATTTACTTCTATCCCTTTTGGACATTCGCTAGGACCGTATCTACCTATCCTGTCCCAGACTTCCGCGATACAAACATCATGCCGTCGCGAATTCCCGTCCGCGGTAGATGATTGATTAATTCTCTATCTACGCTCGCAACATGGCAGATCTTCGGAAGCTCTGGCGACATTTCTCATCACAAGGAGCACAACATCAATTACTCCCAAAGCAATGTGGTGTAATTAACTTATTATGGCTGTGGTCTTCTGTGAGGTGCAGTTATTCTTATCGGACTGCTCCAAATATGAGCGAGACGACTTCCGCTGCGCTTGCTCTGTCTCTCTAAAACTGGTTTTTAGATAAACATTTCTGAATGTTGTTTAAGATTAATGTAATTTGATTTTTTCCCCGAAAGAACTGTCAAAATATCACCATAGCTAAATGCAGAAGCTAATATAAAGTTGAAAACAGCCTTAACTTGATATGGTCTTACTAGAATGAGATTGTTAGTGAGAAACCATAAACCATGTATAAGAATTTACTAAACATTTCCTTTGAAAAGAATCAATGAAAAGAGAACCATATTATCAGAAATTGAAAAAAGAAGAGGAGTAATTAAAGGACATCTTCTACGATACGTCCTTTTGTTCAAGAACTATTATGGAAGGGAGATTGAAGGAACGACAGGCAGGGGAAGACCAAGAAGAAACTATTTCGAACAAATAAAGGAGAAAGTTAAGGTCGGGTCATATCAGAAAGAAAAGGAAATGGCAGAGGACAGAGAAACGGCTGGCAATTGCTCTGCCGACAAGAGTGCCACTCTTAAGAGGAAACAAAACGGCCGTTTTTCTATAGAAACGTAGTCCCCTGTTTTCTCCCTGGATAATGGCAGCAGAGCAATTTTTTTTTCCATAAATCTGTGGCTACTATTGACATGGGCCTATGCCTTTTTACCGTTGTGTTGAAACATCCAGAAAACAATTTGGACTAGATAATTTAAAAAAATGAAAATATAGGAACCCGGCCAAATCCTTTCTTTGGTTTTTAATAAAAAGAATAGTTAAATAGGTAAAATTTTGGAGAAGAAATCAGGGGACTACGAAACGTTGATTTTATGTACTTTTAATATGTATTTTCGGTCCAAGCTGCAGTTATCTCTATAGCGCTCTGCGGGGGGAGGCTTGAGGTTGGCGCGACAGCAATACATTTTACAAATACCTATTTCTCAATCATCTCGACCTTAGTGTTCCTCTTAAGTTAGAGTAGAGCATCTCCTTTTAATAGACCGCGCAGGACATAACATAGGCCATTAAAATAGTACCAATAGTCTCAAATTACACTGACTACGCGCTGTCTCCGACATTGAGGTGGCCGATAAGGAGAATTAAGTTATAATTGACTGCGTACATAGTTATATAATCGAACAAGCGAGTGAAGCGAACGAAGTTATATATATATATATATATATTATTTAATGAATTCAAATGAAAACTTACATAAGTATTATACATTTATATTCACGCCCAACTGTTACGTATATGCTGTGTCTCTCCCGCTGGCTGTGCGGCTGTTCTCCTCTACCGTTTCTCAACCGATTCTCGTGAAAATTTTTGAACAGTTTCGTTAATTATATAGAATTTTTTGTAGTCACTTTTTTTTGTACAGACAGGTTAACGAGTTCTACAGCTCACAGGGCCAATAGTATATTATATAACACATACTTACATACATTAACTCAGGCTTACATTCTTTTAAGAACAGAGATAGATAGAATTTAGTGCTAGCATATTTGAAGATGGAGAATGTGACATTGCAGTGATAAGTTGAACCCATAATACTTCAATCTTATTCCATCGTTCAGAGAGTTGTCTCCGTCCATGAAATAAAAATACATACATTTTAAACATCTGTGGGGTATAGTATATAACATAGCGAAGGGTGGTATTCCACTTGTCCAAGATCTTTGTCCAAATGCGTCTCACATTTTGCTTGGAGTTGAATACCACCCTGAGAACTATCTCTTCACAGGACAAAACGTTCGACTAAGAGTCCGCAGTAAGCTCGGCCGAATTTCACCTTCCCATACAAACGTAGTTACTCTCTTAAAAATATGGGTTGGATTGTGACGAAACTTTGCATATACATTGACGTGAGGTACCTATATCTATGTCTGTAATTAGTTTATATGGTTCCAGTTTATAAAACAAACGAAATACAGCAGAAACAAGTTTAGTATGAAAAACTTAAATTAGCTGTATTCTTTTTACTATGGTATCTGGAGCTACATAAACTAATTACAGACATAGATATACCTCATGTCATTGTATAGTTTCATTACAATCCAACACGTAGTTTTAAAATGAGAGCGTGACTACGTTTGAATCGAGCTTACTGCGGGCTCTTAAAAACACTTTACTTGGTTATTCCGTTTGGGGGCTACACACGTATGTATACATGTTAAATCTGTATAATGTACCCTCGTTTTCGTTGAGGTTTAAAAGGGCGCGTGGTAATAAAATATGTAAGTATTTCAAATCAATAAAACAAAGCACATTATTGTCGTGCGTATTTTCATGTCTCCATATTACCCTAAATCCATTTCCATTAAATTGTTTATCGACAACATATTTCTCAGCATTTTCCTCAGTCAAAAAACCATAAAAGGTCACGTTCGTAAAGTCATAGGGCGACTGAAGAGCCATCGAGAAGCCTCTTATGGCCCCCGTGATTTCGAGGATTTGGTTTTGGTTGAGGAAAAACAAAATAATACGAGTATTGGGGGTTATTAGTACCTATGTATTTGAAAGGATTGCTTGTATAAGGTACGTCTGTTGTACGAATATACAGGGTGAAACCTAAGTCAGACTGTTTCTATCGCTTATAGTTAAGGCAAATTCATTGCATTAACTCTAGAAACAAACAATTAAACTTTATTGATATTACTTTAAACGAGCAAAAACATCAACCTTATGGTCTATTAGACAAGACTTGGACTGTAGCTTAAAGTAGCAGTTTAACGTAGCAATTAGTGACTATGAGCCAAAAGTAAATAAAATAAAATAAATAACGTATTAACAAGCAATGTACACATACTTTTGCCTGTTGTCACGTCCACATGCTCAAACTAAAGTTGAATAGTAAGAAACACATATTTCTGTTAACGACTTAGGATTCATCCTGTATACATACAACCGTTTATTGATTTAAGAGTTCGTTATGTTGAGAGCTAGAAATAAATGCAGGGTCCCAATTTCATGCAACACACTGCTCTAGCGACGTAACTTTTTATCGTATGGTATACATTATTTTTAGCCTTCAAAGTTTGTCACTCTTTAGTACCACCCAGGGGACACGTGCAGGGTTTTGGTAGGTAGCTCCTGCGGCAGCGAGTAACAGTTGTCCCCCCTTTGTCAAGTGAGTGGGCAACTCGACTATTGAAGTTCTTAAGCCGCCCAAAGGCCTCTAACTCGGCTTAACGGCTGCTGTCTATGACAGTAGTCGTTAAGCCGCTCAACTCAACTCAACTCAACCAACTCACTCAACTGCAACTCGATCAACTGCTTAGCGTGCCTTCCAAAGCACGGAAGCGCTCATTTATATTAACCACACAAACATCAGGCGGTCACCCATCCAAAGACTGACCGCTGCCATATTTGCTTAACCTGTGTTATAGTTTCCGACTCGCAGGCGCCGCTAGGCTAGCGCTTTAACTCGCAGGCGCCCTAACTTATCACGGAAGAAAACAAGGACGGCTTAATTTTGATTGACCAAAAGAAAGTCTACTTGTCGCAACCTGTGTGGTACTGCGTCGGCTGGTTTACTAAAGCCGGCGGTCCCGGTGACATGTTATACGTGTCCTGTCTGCAATACTCGACGAAAGCCGAACAGATCTTCGAGTACAGTCAGCGTCGTGAGTAGCAGCCAGAGTAGCCAAATATTTCGTAACACACCCTTATTCTTACAGTAATAAAGACGTGTACCGAAATATTTGGCTACCTTGGCTGCTACTAACTATACGACTCTGACTGTACTTGCGCTTGAAGACCAAGTTTACCCCGAGGGTCGAACGGTTAGAGTCCCGCCACAAAGCGAGCTTCAATTCATTTGTGGTGAGTGCCAACTGACAAGCTGTCGACCTTCAAGAAGGAGACCTGGCCGAAAGGTGTAGTTTTCCGGCGATTTCGAGGCAGGCTATTTGACACACAGAACTTGCGCCGCGCGTTGCCGCCTTAACGTGTTATTATGTTATAAATTGACTTATACTATATGTTTGGTATATTCTTATGTATGTTAGTCTGCAAGATTTTTGTAAATATGGGCCTTGTTGCCTGAAGCAAATAAGTAACAAAACACCACATAGCTATTACTTACAAAGCAAGTTTCTAACTGTCGACTCAAATAGTCCTCAAATCAATAAAGGGTCATATTCTTCTGGAAACGGAAGCGTCCATACGCGTGTCTGCTTACCATGGGCCCGTATGCTTGTTTGACACACGGAGAGATGCACCTAATTAAAAGGTTGAAAGCTGGTCGACTACCAAGATATTTTTACAGTTTCATAAAAAGATTGTTCGGAATAACGACGTAGGAATTTAAGAGGGTGATGATGTGGAATATTAGGAAGAGTTTAACCTTACATGCCTTAGTAGTAGCGTTTTTTTAAATAGAGTTTTGCAAAATTAATAAATCACTCATAGTGACCTACAAAAACGATTATAAAAACGTATGTAGCAAGTGTCAGAAGGTTGATTATATTATATTGGTTCATAAATGTATTGTGATGTTAATTAAACATAACTTAATTTGATTTATTTCATACTTTGTTTTAAATACACTCGCGGGCAAATAATACGGGTCGGTAAAATACCATCATATTTCCTAAAATAGTGCGTAAGAGGTTGTACAGTTAATCCTGACATGATCTTTATTTAATTTTACATATAAACTGCTAATAACAGTAAAAAATATAACGTTACCAGGTTTAAATCGGACTCGTAAAAACCCATGAAAAAAAACAACGTTAACGGAGCGAGATATCGCAAAAATCGTGATTTTTGGATATCGATATTTTTATGATAGAATCCAGGAAATTGTTAATACAGTTGGGTATTGTAAAGAATAGCATACTATGTAAATGAAACAAGTATTAAATATTTTAAAAAACCTATTGCAGTTATTTAATTTAGGGTGACCCGTATTGTTTGCCCGCGAGTGTATATTCATGTACCAACAATTGTACTTTAAATACTGAAAAACTCGATAAAACATTACAGATAACAAGACACGTAAAGTTCAAACTCTTCCTAATAGGCCAGTCTATCCCCTCCTTAAGTTCCTACATCCTTATCCCGAAAATCCTGTATAAATAAAGGAAAAAATCTATACAATTCTTGACATCGACTCTGCTACAGCACACGACAGACTACATTTGTCGCCTTTCTTCGGTGATTTCCAAATCCATATTAATATTATAAATGCGAAAGTGTGTCTGTCTGTCTGTCTGATACCTCTTCACGCTTAAACGGCTGAACCGATTGAGATGAAATTTGGTATGGAGATAGTTTGAATCCCGGAGAAGGGCATAGGATAGTTTTTATCCCGGAAATCATCCCCTGAGGGGGTGAAATGGGGGATAGAAGTTTGTATCGAGCTACGATATAAACGAGTTCCACGCGGACGGAGTCGCGGGCAGAAGCTAGTTCGAAAATAAACAGCTCATATTCTATTCTTGCCAGCGTTAACAACCAGTCTGCTTGACACTTGGAATTATTAAACGAAACTGTTTCAGGGGTGGTGGAATGCCGTTAATAGCAATGTCGATAAGTTTCCTAGATTAAAAATACTCGAGTCTTGCGCAGTAGTGGCTACGCTGTTGCCGAATGGTTTTTACTAGGGAAACTTTATTTCTGAAGCAAACTTTAGTAACGTGATTTTCTGATCCGATCTTATTTCATTTAAATTATCTTAATGTATTTGGGTGAACCAACTATTTTCTGTCACTGGTTACGGTTACGTGTACTGAGTCACTTTTAAAACTGAAATTTATGAGTTTTAAATCACCAAATGTAGGGGTTTTTTGGTCATGTTCAACCCCTTTTCGTATAGAAGTTTTAGAAGTCCGTATTGTAATAAATTTTTTAAGAAACTCTGTAATTTGGTCTCCTGGATAACGCCCAGAAATTATTGATTGACCCATTTACCTTTTTTTTTTTTTTTTTTTATTACTAAAACAGGTTACATAATATAAATTTAACCTTATCTGCCAAACTGCATAACAGTTTGTTGGCAGAAAACATGAACCCTCAATTATTACACTACGAAGGTGTTTATATATGTACCTTATAATATAAATCGTATAAACTAATTAGGTATATTGAGATAATATCTACTTAATGCACACTCGGTTGACACGGAAGGGTAGCTGCCGCCGCACGCCCGGCTTGGTCCAGTGGTAGGTACTTATTTATACCCTATTCCATACAAGATCAGTAAGTAAGTAGTAATAAGTAAATCTAGGACAGTATTTCCTTTTGATATCCTAAATAAACGAAGAAAAGTAGATGATTTCGTCCGTTTAAATTCTGGTGTTATATGGAACGAGATATTGTATTTAATTTTGATAGGTTGGTACCTGCTCGAGTTGTGCGGCGACCTATACGACCTATACGACCTATAGCACGACAGTGACGAATACTTTATTTAATCGGTAAGTTAAAAGTGTTTGAACTGTTAACAGACACATTACACTCCGGTAAATTAGAATAGTTAGTTAGAACTGTGATCCGTACAGTTCTTTTCCTTGTTCAATTGATTAGGTTAGCATAATTGCAACCCGGACTGAAATTAACTGCTCTTGTTAAAGTAGGGTAGATACCTGAAACCACAACAAACAGGTACCACTACGAGTAAAGTTAGGTAAGAACTGCATCTCCAGAAATGGCCTGTTAATTATGCTCAGTCAACATTATTTGCAGATGATTTCTGGGGTAGCGCTTTTAACCTTCTTACCAAACCTATCCACTCGGGTAATAATAACCGTTTGTATCTACCCGAAACAACTATCATCATCTTATTATTTAAGAGCTAGGCTCTGGTTAGTGGAGTAATATCTAACTTACTATAGTAGTCGTCCATGAGACAAAAGGGAAGTGTAGGTGTGGTTTCTCTCTTGCCTTCTTCACCGCAAATAATATTGGACTTAAATAAAACTAGTTAATATTGAAACTTTTTTCTCAATTTGAACCACCCGAACTGGAACCTGAGCTTTCACTAGAACCAGAATTCGAACTAGAACCCCCTCCCTGATACGCATTGCTCTCTTTACACCGTCTCTTACAACTTTGCTTGAGAGCCTTCGTCTTCTCAGTAATACAATCGTATTTCTTGCATGTCTTTTCACTAGTGGACTTGCATGCTTGCATACATTTCTCGTATGACGCCTGCTTGCAGGCCTTCTCGTATCTGTCACGTAAGTGGAGAACCTCTTGGGTTTTTGCGTCTTTGTTTTCAGATTTGGCTCGGGCTACGTTTAGCTGAAACATTGTTAAGGTAAGGCGTTGCCTGTGAGTTTGAGCGACAGTGGCATGCGTGGGAGCGAGGAGCTGCGCACTGCTCTCTCGCTCGCACTGCTGCTGCTGACCGCTCGAGGCTGTAGCCAAGTAAGGGTGAGTGTGCATCATAGCTCGAGGTAGCGCAGCGATACTTGAGAAGAAAACCCACTAATAGTTAGTGTTGATAGCCTCGCTCTTAGATTTCTTTTATTACCCTGGTCTCTGGGCACAAAAAGATATAACTCATATTAGAAAAAAAAACTATTACCTCTTTGACATTGCTGAGGGCTTGCAAACACGTCATGTCTAAGTCTCCTTCCCTTGTGTAGTCTATAAATTGCGCTGAAATTGTAAGGATTTTTTTAGTAACAAGGGATTTTTTTTCAATACTCGTCATCTTTTTCTTGTCTTTTTTTACCTGGCTATCATTCTTAATCTATCTCGCGTGCGCAAGGAGTTAGGAAAACTGTACTTTGACTCGTAAAATTGCCCCCGTGGTCACGATTTGCTTAAGAAATTGCTTTAGTTAATAATTTAGTAAACTGAACGATTCAAGATAATAATTTGACAACAGAGAACAAATACAAAGAAAAGAGGCGTGAACACCTGCAGTCTAAGACAGGAATTAAACCACTTGGCTACTTAGACCAAGACTACATATTTTTGCAGCCCCAACTGCTGGCGACCTTTTTGTATTTTCTTGAAAGTTAAGATGACCAAATTTTCTACTAATTTTTTTGTCAATAACTTTGTTTGTTGGTTATATAATAGCTTTTTTTTTAAATAGGAGTGTTATTTATTGTTTCATTTCATATGTCGGTCGTTGTTAATTACTGTGCCCTCACCAAATGACCCTGCAGAAGACCAGGGCTGGCTGTAAAGCGGTCTATTTCGTGACAGTCTCATGTGTTTTTATATTTATTCATTTTATTACCTGTGTGTGTAATTTTCTTACCGAAACCGGGGAAGAGTGACTACTCAGACCCAAAATCCTTTAGACCCATAAGCCTAACCTCTTTCATGTTAAAGACCCTGGAGAGACTCTGCGACAGGGACTTAAAAGACACGGCCCTTAAGAACATAAAGATACACCCAAACCAACATGCCTACAGCCAAGGTAAATCGACAGACTCAGCCCTTCATGCTGTAGTAACCAACATAGAAGACGCGCTCGCCAGAAAGAACTCCTGTCTAGGCACCTTCATTGATATAGAGGGTGCGTTCGACAGGACCAACTTTAGCAGCATAAAAAAAGCACTAGAAAGACATAAAACCGAACAGCTGCTCATAGAATGGATCATGAACATGCTAAAGAAAAGAATTATAAAACTATCCGAAAACCAAAGCCACCAGGCACTAGTCATAAGAGGATGCCCTCAAGGAGGCGTCCTCTCGCCACTGCTGTGGAACCTGGTAGTAAACGACCTAATAACAAAACTAAACAATAACCGCTTCCTAACGATAGGATATGCGGACGACATAGTTATACTGGTCAGCGGCCTGATCACAAGCACACTATGTGAACTAACACAAACAGCACTGAAAATAATAGAGAAATGGTGCAAGGAGAATGACCTATCGGTAAACCCAAAGAAAACCGACACAATTCTCTTCATAAATAAACGTAAATTGGGTACCTACGAAATGCCAACACTATTTGGCACAAAACTAACACTCTCGAAGGAGGTGAAATATCTAGGTATAACACTAGATGACAAACTAAATTGGAGCAAACACCTAGACAGTAGACTAAACAAAGCAACAGTAGCCTTCTGGCAATGCAGAAGGATGGTGGGAAAGAAATGGGGCCTGGCTCCCCACATCATACTGTGGCTGTACAAAATGGTGATAGTACCAATGATAAGCTATGGTGCCATAGTATGGTGGCCCCGTACCCAAACCACGAGTGCAATTACCAAAATCCAGAAAACACAAAGACTAGCATGTGTGGCGGCTACGGGATGCATGAGAACAACCCCAACAGCAGCACTAGAAATAATGCTAGGACTCCTACCTTTACACATGCACATACAAAAGGAAGCGGCTGCGACGGCAATACGCCTAAAAAACCTCAACCTATGGACAAAACTAAACACACCACACACGAAGATCCACAACAGACTGATCACAAGCCTCCCTATTATGGAGGCTCCAATCGATAAAATACCGAGAACTGCAGTCTTCAAGAAAGACTACGGCATAGTACTAACAGAAGACTCGAGGGAGGGGCTAAACCAAACAGACCTCAGAATCTTCACAGATGGTTCGAAAACAAATACGGGAACGGGATGTGGAGTGTTCTCAGAGGACTTAAACATACACATATCCAAACCACTGGGTGAACAAAACACGGTATTCCAGGCTGAATGCGTAGGGATAATTGAAGCCTGCAATGCCATAAAGAGACGACAAGTTGAGAACACAAACATACGGATACTCTCAGACAGTAAATCGGTACTACAAGCACTGAACAGTGATAACATCACATCTAGCTTGATATACGAATGCCACCAAAACTTAACAGAGGTGTGCGCAGACAAAAACAACGTTACCATACAATGGATCAAGGGGCATAGTGGCTCAAGAGGAAACGATGCAGCGGACGAACTGGCCAGGAAAGGCTCAGAAACGGCGGCATACGGACCGGAACCAATCTTACCCCTGCCACAAAGCTACATATACAATCAACTTGACATATACACCAAAGACCTACACCAGAGATATTGGGAGGATATAGACACATGCAGACAGACCAAAGAGATTCTGTCAAAACGCGACAACAAACTCACAACCGCACTACTGAGGACACACAGAAACCAACTACGCAAGATAGTAGGAATAATAACAGGACATAACACC
Source organism: Epinotia bilunana (assembly GCA_947049275.1). Lineage (NCBI taxonomy): Eukaryota > Metazoa > Arthropoda > Insecta > Lepidoptera > Tortricidae > Epinotia > Epinotia bilunana. The sequence goes on from OX346274.1 coordinate 2,477,109, forward strand.
CTGAACAGACACCTGTACAACATGGGTATCACAGACAGCCCCATGTGCAGAGCCTGCATGGAGGCGGAGGAAACAACCAAACATATTCTACTGGACTGCAAGCAGGTAGAAGTATACAGGAAAAAGCACCTAGGGTCTCCAGACACACTACGGAACGCAGTCAGGAACACAAAGGCACTCACCAACTTTGTAGAGGAGCTGGGGTGGTTAGAGTAGCGCTACCCCACCATTTCACGCAAAATAGGCACAATGGATGTCGACTTGCGGAAAAAAGCCCAGTATAACTAACTAACTAACTACCTGTGTGTGTTTGTCACGAATAAATGATTGACTTTGAGTTTTAAATTTAGATTATTAAGAATACCTCCAGTTAGTTCCGGACTTTGCTGATGTATGTTCGCGTAGTCATCATTACCAGAATTCTGATAATCAGCTTCTCTACCTCTGTTCTTAATGCTTTGCTTAAATTCTTTGTTGCAAGCAGCATTACCGTTACTCGAAAAGTCATCATTAAAATCATCAGAACATTTTCTACCTGATTTACACACGTCTTTAAGAACAGCTTTTAAGGCCTGAAATTTGCAATTGGTATTATTATATATCAAGAGTATAGAAAAATGTACGGAATACTTACGGTCAACTTTTCGGTGAAGGAAAACATCGTAAGGGATGCGGTCTAATCCCTATAGGGTTTAGTTTTCCTTCTTTGTTGGAAGGTCAGATGGCAGTCGCTTTCGTAAAAACTAGTGCCTATACCAAATCTTGGGATTAGATGTCAAAGCGAACCCCGGGCTCCTTTAGGGCGCAACCGGGAATAAGGCTAGGAGGATAATGGCGATGAAGAGCATTGAAAAATGTATTCCTTACCAGCTATTTTTTTAGTTTTGATAAACAGGAGTATAAAATACCTTGTACACAATCAGCTAGGTATCTACAGCTCTGCCAGTAAAGAATTGAACAATTTATTCCTCCGATGACAGGATAATTGTTTCTAGTTATATGATTAGCAGAACTATAAATGATTACATTCATTTCTTTTACTTTCACGTCAAATGGCCTCATACTTAAACGTAAATCAAACCTATTTTAGCTAAAATGCTGTTAACTTTGGTTTGTCTTAATCCATCACTTTGACACTTTTCTTTGTGAGAAAGGGACAAAACAAAACAGTTAACTGAATTTTGTTAAGTTTTATGAGTAATGGGGGTAAATCTTTACATTTTGACATTTCCTAGCAACGACTTGTGAGCAAGCTTTGCCGTACGCCCGTCTTAATTGCTTTATTTTTAATATTTCTTCTTCCATTGCTTTCTCTTCTTCTAAATCTGAGTCGTGATGTTCCGTGGCTTCTGATTTGAAAAGTATTGATTTTGCGTTCTGCTTCTAGAAATCAAGATAAGTTTATATGTATACTTTAAAGACATTATAAGTGTACAATTACATATTGAAAATCGTCAAATCTGCTGTAATCGAGTTACCAAAACTTTAAAACGCAAGTTTTTTTTTCCTTGAGGCATTAAGTCCGCCTTTTGTACTTTTTTGTTTTGTGCAAAAAGTCTAAATCCTTACTAATATTATAAATGCGAAAGTGTGTGTGTGTGTTTGTTTGTCCTTCTTTCACGTCGCAACGGAGCGTCGTATTAATGTGATTTTTTGTACGGAGATAGTTTAGAGGCTGGAGAGTGACGGGCTACTTTTACCAGCGGGAAAACATCTAATTCCCACGGGAAAATTCAATATGTTACATTTTCCTATAACCGAAGCCGCGGGCATCAGCTAGTAAATAAATAAAACTAGAAGTTCAGTGACTAGAATAAGTTGGATGTATGATTTACGATATGTGCGTTTCAATCATATTTGGTAGTGGTCTCTGACCCCTACCAAATAGCCAAGAATACAACGATAATCTGCAGGGAATTCGTCAAAAAATTTGACATGGTGGGTGGCAATGTTAAACACAAACGAGAACAATGTAAGATAGGAAAATAAATACTTATAAGCGCAAATTGCTCAAACTGTACAATACTAACGTCGCTTTACTACTAGCAATTACCACGGGACTTACCTTCTTATTGGATTGAATAAAAACTGTCTTAGAACTGGATGCGCGGTTTTTCTTTACATTTGTTTTTTCAGTGGCTCCTAAATGAATAACTAGAACTTTTTCAGCGTCTTTAAGATCCTTGTTTTCTTTATTATTGCTTTGTATAACCTTCTCAGATGAAAAATCTGCTTTAACAATTCCCTTTTTCTTTTTTCTTTTATCTCCTAGAAGGTCCTTTTGATTATATGACAAACCTTTAAACAGTTTTGTTATTGATGTAACTTCTCGTGAATCAATCGAATCTGGTGAAAGACTATTGTTCTCGTCATTCGATTCTTTTGCCCTTTGATCCTTATTTTTATTTCTCTCAGTGTCACTTCTTTCTAATGACTTATCACTTAGAAACAAAGTTGTGCCCACAAATTGGCGTGGTTTCGCCAACTTAACCTTCGCTCTGACTCTTATATTTGAGTCCCCTTTAAAGAATCCATCGGCCTTTGCATCTAATTTTGGATCAGTATTCTTTTTGTCTGATTTAGCTATGTGCTTCAATTGTGCATACTTTTGCAACAAGTCTTTTAATAAATGGTTTACAAACGATATATTCTTTTTAATTTCAGCAAAATTTGTCTCTGGATTTGATTGTTGCTTATCATGTTTAAGATTGTGAACTACCTTAAAAAATTCAATAATTATTTTCATCGCATTGATGGTTTATAAACTTGCCAAAAAAAAAATGGTGGGCATTCACCGACGCGCTGCTCCGCGCTAATTTTCTCTACAAATAATATATGCATCCAAATGGATGAACGCTATATTTTTACCACATTAACGCGCGTCCCACTTTATTTCTGTTTGGCTGCGATCAGATCGGCCAGTGGACACCCTCTTGTCCCGCACAGTCTGAAACCATCGACACGAGAAGAAGAAGTGGACACATTCACGACGCATCCGATTGGTTTCGCGCCCTGACGTGGTGTGCTCCTACGGTGAATTTCTGATCCTGAGCCAGCAAACCGCTGGCTTTCTATCCAATTGTGAAAGGCTAGCAAAACCCACGAATACTTGGGCTTACTTAGGCAATTATTATTGGACTGTAAAAGAAACACCGTCACTTACCGAAAAGAAAAAAACTACGAAGATAAAACCAACTTCAACCTGTTTCAATGACATTTTTGCTTACACACATAGTTCCGGAAACCAATAGAAAGTCATTTCAACGTTACACTATAAACTATAAAATATTTCACTAACATCAAATTCTTTATTGTTTATTGCGAATTTTTATGTACCTAACCATAAAGTTAGTTTGGGATTAAGTGTTTGAACATGCGCCTTCCGGTAGCGTGGGTAGACAGGTGTACTGATGACCTGGTAAAGGTCGCAAAAGTCCGCTGGATGTGGGTAATGCCTATGTCTAGCAGCAGTGGAAGTCTTTCAGCTGATATGATGTGATGATGACGATGATGATAAAAACAATATATTGGTGAGAAGTTTAAACATATAGGTTTTTTTGTGTGCACTTTTAGGGATGGGGAAAAATTGTTTAACTCGCCACAGATGTCACGTGACCGTGTGTGGTGAGATATTCGGGACGAGGCTTGGAGGCGGGAGGGGGGGCGGGGGGACTGATGCCGTAGTACGAGACTGGTTTTGATGTAAGACACACGGGGCTTGGGGGCGGAGGCAAAGGGAGGGGAGGTTTTTTTGCAAAATTAAAATTATTCAATTTTCACTTCTACCGGCACTCCCGGAGTGCAACCCGGTCTTTTTTTTTCACCAGCGATGGAATCAGTGCAGGATGGAAGCAGTGCGTGCAACAGATGGTGGCACGGGTTATGTGTCTCGATATCTAATGAGCAACTTGCGGTGCTATCATCTACGGATGCGGTATGGAAATGTCGAGAATGTGCTGGCCCTGCGAAGCATAAACGCGTCTCAATAATACTTCCTGATCCCGAGGATGACGATAACACAAGCGTGGAAACGTCGACACCGCTCACGGAATGCCTACCTAACGATCAACTTGTTAAAGAGATACGTCGACAGATGAAGACAGCCTTGACAGACGATTTGTCCAGGCAGATACGAAAGGTAATCCAGGACGAACTAAGAAGCACCCTGTAGTTTTACTCAGATAAGATCGACGACTATCAACAACGCATAGAAATATATGAAGAAAAAATGAAGAGGGTAGAAAACAAAAACCGAGACTTAAAAAATAAGTTCACAAACATGAAAAACAGACTCGAACTTCTTGAACAAAAAGCCAATACGATGGAACAAAACCAAATGGGCAATCACCTGGAAATTTGTGGTGTACCAAAAATGGACCAAGAAAATTTAAAAGAAATCGTAGGAAAGATGAAATCAACCAGGACGCCAATGACGTCATACAAACATACAGAAAGCCCAACAAGGCACCCGAGGGACAGAAAATAAACCTATCGACGGTGGTGGTTACACTTCGCGAAGGTCGTCGGGACAAATGGTTGGAAGAATCAAAAACCGTTACACTCACAGGACACGATGTCGGGAGACCAGAGGTTAGCCGAATCTTTATGCGCGAGGCTCTAACACCCACGACCGCCTATCTCCTCTGGAAAGTCAAATCGGAGCTTAAAGAAACCAACCTGTTTAAGTATGTATGGTGTAAAAAGGGATGCATTCTTATCAAAAAGGACGAGCAAGGTAAAACCCACACAATAAAATCAGTAAGTGATATTTAGCACTGGGTATCAGCGCCAAGGGGAGACTGATACTTTTTCTTGGTGCTGGTTGCTGGTATTATACCTCCCTATAAAGACTTTTCCTGCGAATGTCAACGAAAAAAAAAACCGCTAAATGGATAAGTCGTCAAATTCTGAAGAAAGTACCTTCTACACTTGGAACGAATACATACGTGCATTACCTACGGACTACTCATATTTACCTAGATACGTTGCACGTAAATATAAGATCAATAATTTTAAACTTTTCACAACTCGAATACTTAGTAACAAATAGTAATCGCGATATTGATATAATAGTACTCACGGAAGTGAACATTAGTGACTCATGTAAAACGTTATTTAACTTACAGGGATATAATATGTATAGTAATCTGAGAAAAAACCGCAAAGGCGGCTGAATCATATTGTACGTACGCAAAATTATCCCATTCACCTTAGTTCAGCATAAAACACTACACTTCGAATCATTGTGCGGCTATATAAATATAAATAATAAAGATAAAATCAGCTTATGCGCGGTGTACCGGCCGCCTGATCTCTGCAAAACCGGTTTCATACAAGAATTGTACTCCACCTTAACCAAGAGTTCCAACAAAAATAAATTAATAGTCATAGGGGACATGAACATCGACTTAAAAAATCATAACAGTATTAGGACCGCATACTTAGATAGACTTTCAGAGCTAGGCCTAGACAGTGGCATAAATCAATTCACCCGCGTCGAAAAAAAAGGCAACATCATCACCAAATCCTGCATAGATCATATATTCACTAGGTCGATAAACAGCGCCGTACATACCGCTGTCATAAACACATCGATAGCTGATCATTACATAACTGCCTGTGCGCTGGCAACAGCCGCCGCCGGCTCGCGTGCACCTGCTTCGGCCACGCGAACTGTTACCGTACTAGACAATGATAAGGTTGCAAATGCTCTGCAACAGGTCGAATGGGACGAGGCGCTTGCGTACGATTAGAATACTCAATTTCATTAAGGAAAAAATACAACATATTTATGATGAATGTAAAAGGTCTGTAAAGTGTAAAAATAAATTAACGAAAAAATGTAAATGGGTAAACAAGAAAATTATAAAAATGTGTAAACAAAGAGATAAATTGTATAAAATCTGGAAAAAATCTCCAGAAAAAATAGAAAACAGAATATTGTATAATAAACATCGAAATAAAACTAATAAATACATAAATTATGTTAAAAATAAGTATATTAAAAAAGAAATTTGTAGAAATTTCAGGAATTCGAAGGAAATCTGGCGTATAATCAATGAGATGTGGTAAAATAAATAACTCGATTGATGATGTAATTCTAAAACATTTTAAAATGAACGAGAAAGGGATATGTAACAATTTTGCCAGAGAATTTCATAAAAATGTTGAAAATATATCAATTTCTTGTAATAAACATATCCTTGATCACTCTAAGTTCGCCGGACGCGCAGAGGTAGTGAGCTCAATTCGGTTAAAAAAAGCGTCTTGTGATGAGATACTCAAAATAATAAGTAGCTTAAATGATAAAAAAAGCCCGGGCTATGATAAAATCCGAGCCATAGACATAAAAAATAACTGTGCAAAAATGACACCAGTGTTAACACATTTAATTAATTCCTGCATTGCTACATCTGTGTATCCTGACGAACTTAAAATTGGCATAATACGACCTATCTACAAAAAAGGGACCTACAAAGATTATAACAACTACAGACCAATCACTATACTGTCGTGTGTTGACAAGATCGCTGAGAGATACCTCGGTAACCAAATTAGTAATTTCTTGACTCGACATAAAATTATTAACACTAAACAGTTCGGTTTTCAAAAAAACCGAAGTGCCTCACAGCTCCTTTGTGAATTCAGCAATGAAATCAACGAGCACATGCATGAAAAATGCATGCGTTGTTTTCATTGATTTCAGTAAAGCTTTCGATATGCTGAAATACGAAACGCTATTCAGCAAACTAGAGCAGAACGGTATACAGGGCCCCCTAGTTCATTTGCTAAAAAACTATCACACCAACAGATATACTCGAGTTAAGGTTAATAACACATACAAAGAAGCTGTAAAAACGGATAAAGGGACGGCCCAGGGATCTATTATTGGCCCAACCGAATACTTGCTGTATGTTAATGAAATGTGTAACATTATAACTGAGGGCTCTGTCTACCAGTTCGCGGACGGCACATGCATTATCACAGCCGACCGAGATATAGCTAAGGCCGAGAGCGTAATGCAAACAAACTTTAACACTCTCTGTAAATGGGCGCATGACGTCGGGCTTGTTATTAACGCGCAAAAAACAAAAATAATGCATGTTCGTTCGGCTCATAACAAAGGTGCTCACGAAGTTTCTGTAGTTGCCCATCAGTACAAGTGCCTACACCAACACAGCTGCACAGTTACGTGTAACTGTGAAAATATAGAAGTGGTAAAGGAACACATGTACCTTGGACTTATAATAGATCACAGGCTCAACTGGGGACCTCATGTTAATTACGTATGCGATAAGCTGAGAGCTATCTTGAGTAGATTATACATTTTAAAGCATAAAGTACCGTACAGAACCCTACGTCTGCTATACCTAGCCCTCGCTGACTCTGTGATCGGATACGCCCTGGGTACCTATGGTAGAACCTTTAAGACCTATATGGAAAAAATATACAACCTACAAATTAGAATACTCAAAACTATTGTACCAAAAAATAGTAAAGAGCATTATGTAACCGACTATTCACAACTATTTAAATACTATAATCTACTACCTGTACAAAAAAAAAACTAGCTGTCTTAATTGAAGAATATCACAATGTTACAAAACTCAAAGTTAAGAAAAGATGTATTAGATTAAGAGAGTTATCATCCCAAAGCCAATTTTGTTTACCTAAATATAATAACATATATGGTGCTCGAAAATACTCATACTTACTGCCTAAAATAATAAATCAATTACCTGAACATGTACAAAACTTATATGTGAAAGGTTGTAAAATAAGAAAAATATTAAAGATGCATTTTTTAAAATGCAATAATGTAACCTATATTCTGTAAACTAAGTTGTACTAACTAACCTACTTAAAATACTTAGCTTTTAATTTAACTATAAATTAGATCAATAGAATACTAAGAACTCCCCATCGGCACACAAACCTCTCCAAGGTTTTGCCTAGATGGGCTTTTAAATAATAAATAAATAATAAATATTAGGGGACAATCTTACACAAATCGACCTAGTCCCAAACTAAGCAAAGCTTGTACTATGGGTACTAGACGACGATAAACATACTTATATAGATAAATAAATACTTAAATACATAGAAGACATCCATGACTCAGGAACAAATATTCGTGCTCATCACTCAAATAAATGCCCTTACCGGGATTCGAACCCAGGATCTCTTGCTTCGTAGGCAGGGTCACCACCAACTAGGCTAAAGCTTTATAATGATATTCTTTGTTTTCGTCTTAATCAATAAATTAATAAAAAAAAAAAGCATCTATAGACATATAAATGCTAACACACGGTAACATAGGTAAAATATAATTATATTATATGGTATGGTATTAGGTAACATAGTTTGCTTGTGAAAAATCACTGTGCATAATTTAAGTGTTCCCTCATTTTTGCCTTTCCCTGTGTATTTGAACATTCACTAATTGATTCCGGGGCACAAAGCTATTGTATCACATGACATGACACACGGAAGTGACTATTGTATTGTAAATAGTGTATCAGATAACCAAACTTGATTCACGTAATAACGATTTAATTATTTACCAGAGATATTGGATTATCAAAATCAGCATACAGTGAGTGGCATTGTTAAGTAGACATACACATTTTGAAAATAACGTATATTTTATGAAAGTATTGCTACCGTGCACATCGCTTTCGGCTGATATGAAATGCAATGAAATGAAATGAAAATTATTTATTCCAGACACAGTCCATAGGTGCGCACAGCTTCCCTCTGTTCCTTGGGCCATATTTATATAACCATGTATCTAAAACAGTCGAACTACAGCAATGTACCAATAACAACTGCAAACGAGCTGTTACCACCTTTCTTAAAAACCTAAATTATGAGGAAACTGTAACTCTTCTCCTAATAATGTCTTGATAACTATATACTAATGACAGTTTTATTCTATTCTATTACTTATCCTATTACCTATAAATGGTACAGTTACTAGCTTGATGCTGTTAATTTTCGTGTATATGTACCTATGGCTTGGCGCAGTATGTAACATTAACTAGTATCGAACTAGCATCTACTCTCAAAACCCAACTGTATAGGTACGTACATGGTTGTATGACCCGTCCGTGCCACTCATGAATTACCTCTTTAAGTGTTTTATCGTTGGTCTCCGCACTGTACCTACTGCTAACTCTATTACCATCACAAACATACACACCCACACACACACACACACACCACACTACTATACTCACTCTTTAATACAGTCTCCCTCTAGATACTCATGCAATAATTATGCTAATTATGTTATCAACTGCATTAAAAACTAAATGCCTTAAAATAAATATTATTAACGATCAATGTAGGTAATTACTTATATACATAATGTCCAAACCATCGACACGAGAAGAAGAAGTGGACACATTCACGACGCATCCGATTGGTTTCGCGCCCTGACGTGGTGTGCTCCTACGGTGAATTTCTGATCCTGAGCCAGCAAACCGCTGGCTTTCTATCCAATTGTGAAAGGCTAGCAAAACCCACGAATACTTGGGCTTACTTAGGCAATTATTATTGGACTGTAAAAGAAACACCGTCACTTACCGAAAAGAAAAAAACTACGAAGATAAAACCAACTTCAACCTGTTTCAATGACATTTTTGCTTACACACATAGTTCCGGAAACCAATAGAAAGTCATTTCAACGTTACACTATAAACTATAAAATATTTCACTAACATCAAATTCTTTATTGTTTATTGCGAATTTTTATGTACCTAACCATAAAGTTAGTTTGGGATTAAGTGTTTGAACATGCGCCTTCCGGTAGCGTGGGTAGACAGGTGTACTGATGACCTGGTAAAGGTCGCAAAAGTCCGCTGGATGTGGGTAATGCCTATGTCTAGCAGCAGTGGAAGTCTTTCAGCTGATATGATGTGATGATGACGATGATGATAAAAACAATATATTGGTGAGAAGTTTAAACATATAGGTTTTTTTGTGTGCACTTTTAGGGATGGGGAAAAATTGTTTAACTCGCCACAGATGTCACGTGACCGTGTGTGGTGAGATATTCGGGACGAGGCTTGGAGGCGGGAGGGGGGGCGGGGGGACTGATGCCGTAGTACGAGACTGGTTTTGATGTAAGACACACGGGGCTTGGGGGCGGAGGCAAAGGGAGGGGAGGTTTTTTTGCAAAATTAAAATTATTCAATTTTCACTTCTACCGGCACTCCCGGAGTGCAACCCGGTCTTTTTTTTTCACCAGCGATGGAATCAGTGCAGGATGGAAGCAGTGCGTGCAACAGATGGTGGCACGGGTTATGTGTCTCGATATCTAATGAGCAACTTGCGGTGCTATCATCTACGGATGCGGTATGGAAATGTCGAGAATGTGCTGGCCCTGCGAAGCATAAACGCGTCTCAATAATACTTCCTGATCCCGAGGATGACGATAACACAAGCGTGGAAACGTCGACACCGCTCACGGAATGCCTACCTAACGATCAACTTGTTAAAGAGATACGTCGACAGATGAAGACAGCCTTGACAGACGATTTGTCCAGGCAGATACGAAAGGTAATCCAGGACGAACTAAGAAGCACCCTGTAGTTTTACTCAGATAAGATCGACGACTATCAACAACGCATAGAAATATATGAAGAAAAAATGAAGAGGGTAGAAAACAAAAACCGAGACTTAAAAAATAAGTTCACAAACATGAAAAACAGACTCGAACTTCTTGAACAAAAAGCCAATACGATGGAACAAAACCAAATGGGCAATCACCTGGAAATTTGTGGTGTACCAAAAATGGACCAAGAAAATTTAAAAGAAATCGTAGGAAAGATGAAATCAACCAGGACGCCAATGACGTCATACAAACATACAGAAAGCCCAACAAGGCACCCGAGGGACAGAAAATAAACCTATCGACGGTGGTGGTTACACTTCGCGAAGGTCGTCGGGACAAATGGTTGGAAGAATCAAAAACCGTTACACTCACAGGACACGATGTCGGGAGACCAGAGGTTAGCCGAATCTTTATGCGCGAGGCTCTAACACCCACGACCGCCTATCTCCTCTGGAAAGTCAAATCGGAGCTTAAAGAAACCAACCTGTTTAAGTATGTATGGTGTAAAAAGGGATGCATTCTTATCAAAAAGGACGAGCAAGGTAAAACCCACACAATAAAATCAGTAAGTGATATTTAGCACTGGGTATCAGCGCCAAGGGGAGACTGATACTTTTTCTTGGTGCTGGTTGCTGGTATTATACCTCCCTATAAAGACTTTTCCTGCGAATGTCAACGAAAAAAAAAACCGCTAAATGGATAAGTCGTCAAATTCTGAAGAAAGTACCTTCTACACTTGGAACGAATACATACGTGCATTACCTACGGACTACTCATATTTACCTAGATACGTTGCACGTAAATATAAGATCAATAATTTTAAACTTTTCACAACTCGAATACTTAGTAACAAATAGTAATCGCGATATTGATATAATAGTACTCACGGAAGTGAACATTAGTGACTCATGTAAAACGTTATTTAACTTACAGGGATATAATATGTATAGTAATCTGAGAAAAAACCGCAAAGGCGGCTGAATCATATTGTACGTACGCAAAATTATCCCATTCACCTTAGTTCAGCATAAAACACTACACTTCGAATCATTGTGCGGCTATATAAATATAAATAATAAAGATAAAATCAGCTTATGCGCGGTGTACCGGCCGCCTGATCTCTGCAAAACCGGTTTCATACAAGAATTGTACTCCACCTTAACCAAGAGTTCCAACAAAAATAAATTAATAGTCATAGGGGACATGAACATCGACTTAAAAAATCATAACAGTATTAGGACCGCATACTTAGATAGACTTTCAGAGCTAGGCCTAGACAGTGGCATAAATCAATTCACCCGCGTCGAAAAAAAAGGCAACATCATCACCAAATCCTGCATAGATCATATATTCACTAGGTCGATAAACAGCGCCGTACATACCGCTGTCATAAACACATCGATAGCTGATCATTACATAACTGCCTGTGCGCTGGCAACAGCCGCCGCCGGCTCGCGTGCACCTGCTTCGGCCACGCGAACTGTTACCGTACTAGACAATGATAAGGTTGCAAATGCTCTGCAACAGGTCGAATGGGACGAGGCGCTTGCGTACGATTAGAATACTCAATTTCATTAAGGAAAAAATACAACATATTTATGATGAATGTAAAAGGTCTGTAAAGTGTAAAAATAAATTAACGAAAAAATGTAAATGGGTAAACAAGAAAATTATAAAAATGTGTAAACAAAGAGATAAATTGTATAAAATCTGGAAAAAATCTCCAGAAAAAATAGAAAACAGAATATTGTATAATAAACATCGAAATAAAACTAATAAATACATAAATTATGTTAAAAATAAGTATATTAAAAAAGAAATTTGTAGAAATTTCAGGAATTCGAAGGAAATCTGGCGTATAATCAATGAGATGTGGTAAAATAAATAACTCGATTGATGATGTAATTCTAAAACATTTTAAAATGAACGAGAAAGGGATATGTAACAATTTTGCCAGAGAATTTCATAAAAATGTTGAAAATATATCAATTTCTTGTAATAAACATATCCTTGATCACTCTAAGTTCGCCGGACGCGCAGAGGTAGTGAGCTCAATTCGGTTAAAAAAAGCGTCTTGTGATGAGATACTCAAAATAATAAGTAGCTTAAATGATAAAAAAAGCCCGGGCTATGATAAAATCCGAGCCATAGACATAAAAAATAACTGTGCAAAAATGACACCAGTGTTAACACATTTAATTAATTCCTGCATTGCTACATCTGTGTATCCTGACGAACTTAAAATTGGCATAATACGACCTATCTACAAAAAAGGGACCTACAAAGATTATAACAACTACAGACCAATCACTATACTGTCGTGTGTTGACAAGATCGCTGAGAGATACCTCGGTAACCAAATTAGTAATTTCTTGACTCGACATAAAATTATTAACACTAAACAGTTCGGTTTTCAAAAAAACCGAAGTGCCTCACAGCTCCTTTGTGAATTCAGCAATGAAATCAACGAGCACATGCATGAAAAATGCATGCGTTGTTTTCATTGATTTCAGTAAAGCTTTCGATATGCTGAAATACGAAACGCTATTCAGCAAACTAGAGCAGAACGGTATACAGGGCCCCCTAGTTCATTTGCTAAAAAACTATCACACCAACAGATATACTCGAGTTAAGGTTAATAACACATACAAAGAAGCTGTAAAAACGGATAAAGGGACGGCCCAGGGATCTATTATTGGCCCAACCGAATACTTGCTGTATGTTAATGAAATGTGTAACATTATAACTGAGGGCTCTGTCTACCAGTTCGCGGACGGCACATGCATTATCACAGCCGACCGAGATATAGCTAAGGCCGAGAGCGTAATGCAAACAAACTTTAACACTCTCTGTAAATGGGCGCATGACGTCGGGCTTGTTATTAACGCGCAAAAAACAAAAATAATGCATGTTCGTTCGGCTCATAACAAAGGTGCTCACGAAGTTTCTGTAGTTGCCCATCAGTACAAGTGCCTACACCAACACAGCTGCACAGTTACGTGTAACTGTGAAAATATAGAAGTGGTAAAGGAACACATGTACCTTGGACTTATAATAGATCACAGGCTCAACTGGGGACCTCATGTTAATTACGTATGCGATAAGCTGAGAGCTATCTTGAGTAGATTATACATTTTAAAGCATAAAGTACCGTACAGAACCCTACGTCTGCTATACCTAGCCCTCGCTGACTCTGTGATCGGATACGCCCTGGGTACCTATGGTAGAACCTTTAAGACCTATATGGAAAAAATATACAACCTACAAATTAGAATACTCAAAACTATTGTACCAAAAAATAGTAAAGAGCATTATGTAACCGACTATTCACAACTATTTAAATACTATAATCTACTACCTGTACAAAAAAAAAACTAGCTGTCTTAATTGAAGAATATCACAATGTTACAAAACTCAAAGTTAAGAAAAGATGTATTAGATTAAGAGAGTTATCATCCCAAAGCCAATTTTGTTTACCTAAATATAATAACATATATGGTGCTCGAAAATACTCATACTTACTGCCTAAAATAATAAATCAATTACCTGAACATGTACAAAACTTATATGTGAAAGGTTGTAAAATAAGAAAAATATTAAAGATGCATTTTTTAAAATGCAATAATGTAACCTATATTCTGTAAACTAAGTTGTACTAACTAACCTACTTAAAATACTTAGCTTTTAATTTAACTATAAATTAGATCAATAGAATACTAAGAACTCCCCATCGGCACACAAACCTCTCCAAGGTTTTGCCTAGATGGGCTTTTAAATAATAAATAAATAATAAATATTAGGGGACAATCTTACACAAATCGACCTAGTCCCAAACTAAGCAAAGCTTGTACTATGGGTACTAGACGACGATAAACATACTTATATAGATAAATAAATACTTAAATACATAGAAGACATCCATGACTCAGGAACAAATATTCGTGCTCATCACTCAAATAAATGCCCTTACCGGGATTCGAACCCAGGATCTCTTGCTTCGTAGGCAGGGTCACCACCAACTAGGCTAAAGCTTTATAATGATATTCTTTGTTTTCGTCTTAATCAATAAATTAATAAAAAAAAAAAGCATCTATAGACATATAAATGCTAACACACGGTAACATAGGTAAAATATAATTATATTATATGGTATGGTATTAGGTAACATAGTTTGCTTGTGAAAAATCACTGTGCATAATTTAAGTGTTCCCTCATTTTTGCCTTTCCCTGTGTATTTGAACATTCACTAATTGATTCCGGGGCACAAAGCTATTGTATCACATGACATGACACACGGAAGTGACTATTGTATTGTAAATAGTGTATCAGATAACCAAACTTGATTCACGTAATAACGATTTAATTATTTACCAGAGATATTGGATTATCAAAATCAGCATACAGTGAGTGGCATTGTTAAGTAGACATACACATTTTGAAAATAACGTATATTTTATGAAAGTATTGCTACCGTGCACATCGCTTTCGGCTGATATGAAATGCAATGAAATGAAATGAAAATTATTTATTCCAGACACAGTCCATAGGTGCGCACAGCTTCCCTCTGTTCCTTGGGCCATATTTATATAACCATGTATCTAAAACAGTCGAACTACAGCAATGTACCAATAACAACTGCAAACGAGCTGTTACCACCTTTCTTAAAAACCTAAATTATGAGGAAACTGTAACTCTTCTCCTAATAATGTCTTGATAACTATATACTAATGACAGTTTTATTCTATTCTATTACTTATCCTATTACCTATAAATGGTACAGTTACTAGCTTGATGCTGTTAATTTTCGTGTATATGTACCTATGGCTTGGCGCAGTATGTAACATTAACTAGTATCGAACTAGCATCTACTCTCAAAACCCAACTGTATAGGTACGTACATGGTTGTATGACCCGTCCGTGCCACTCATGAATTACCTCTTTAAGTGTTTTATCGTTGGTCTCCGCACTGTACCTACTGCTAACTCTATTACCATCACAAACATACACACCCACACACACACACACACACCACACTACTATACTCACTCTTTAATACAGTCTCCCTCTAGATACTCATGCAATAATTATGCTAATTATGTTATCAACTGCATTAAAAACTAAATGCCTTAAAATAAATATTATTAACGATCAATGTAGGTAATTACTTATATACATAATGTAAACAACTCTAACTCATATCATGTATTACCATCTATAACTACGCGGTTGATCATGGGGAGAAGGAGGGTACCCTGCCGTAATACAGTATATAACCTAGTACGGAGGGTGGCTTACTTCAACTTAATGTATACCTATACTTATATCGTAAAATAAAAACACATACATTATTAGTTACCTGATATGTTTACCTATATTATGTAAAAATGTGTAGTTTAAGTAAACTAAATAAATAAATAAATAGATACATAGGTGCATTATACGAAACAATTTAGGTTAAATAACAATAGAATTATGAAAGTCAAAAAATAATGCCAATAAATAAATAAATAGACTGTAGTTGCCTTACATTATACGGCTACCCCGAGGCCGCAGTGAAAGGCTATATGAGAATCATAATGATTGCTAGTGTAATATCTGGCCTATAAAGTAAGCATGAAAGATTTAAACAATAAAGTTTGTGTTAAAAAAAAGGATTTTCATTTTGTATAAAAGTTTCTGAATTTCGTTAAAGCAGCGTTGATTTTCCTCGACGTGACGCATCGCCTATCCATAAAGTTAATTAAAAATCTGTAAGTCCGAAGTGAACGTGTTGAAAAAAACAACATTAATGTATATGGGTCATTTTACGGAAGTTGTACACTTTTTTTTTAATTTTGATACAAGTAATCGGTTTTTTCTACTCAGAATCGAGAGCACTTTCGAATGTTATACGAGAAAAAAGTGTCCCAAGATTTTTTATTCAATTCCGTTACCGCTTCCATGCTAAGCTTGTAGAAAACCCAAAATTATATGTAACATTTCGGACAGTATTTTTCTCCTATTAGGCTCGATAGTGCTCTCGATTCTGAGTAGGAAAAACCCTTGATTTAATCGGGTTTTTCCTGAAGAAGAACTCCCGAAGAGTTCGAAACACGTCGCCCGTAGTAACATTTAATACGTGAGTTGAACCGTGTAATTATTAGCATTATTTCAACATGTCTCACGAAAGTTTAAATCAGGTTATTATAATCATCATGTAACAGAGTTCTATGAATGCAACATTAAATTTAATTTTTGCTATCATTACTAATAATAAAAACAAGCTATACGATAGCCTAGTCTAGTGGTTGGGCATGCGGCTGCCAAACTGCGTGGGTTCGAATCCTGACTCGTACCAATGATCTTTTTGGATGCACAGAATATTATTTGATATTCACAGTTAGCTTTTCGGTGACGGCAAAACATCCTGAGGAAACCTGCAGACAGACGAAGAAATTCAAAGGTGTGAAGTCCCCAACCCGCACTGGCCCAGCGCCCCACGCTGGAATAGTGGTGGGGTCTAGTGGTCGTTTTGTTACCTAGATATAAATGAATTAATACCAGAAACCCCCCCTCAAATCCCATGGCCACCCACCCCATAATTGTATCAATTATTAAACATTTACCAACTATCAGGCGTACCCTTTTCACTGTCCCGACCCGTACGATAATACTATTACGTCATTGTATTTGTCACCAAGACACGTTCCGATTTTATGCACACTATCTTCACACCTAGTGACTGCGAGGTGTGGTGGCTGGAAGTGAATATTTATAAATACATAGGTACATATTAGGGGACAATAAACTAGCCTGTGTTCTCAATTTAATGGATATACAATATAATAGGCTTTTTCAAAAAAAAATGTAGTAGTCAGTTAGATTATTGGATAGAAATAGAATTCCAAATCAATATTTCTGTCGTGCTGTTGTACAGTTCGCCTATGAAAACGATGAGTTTAAATTTCAATTAGGCATATAGGCCGTCATGGGTAAAAAATAAATAATTATATTTAGTCCGTCAGTTAGATTATCAAAAAAGTATGGACACGTATTTCCTTTTTTGCCAATTAATCAAAACATGATAAAGATAAATATATAGATCCCTAAAGTTTTTTTTCATAATGTAACTGACGCACAGTTTTTTTTAACCTCGGAATGTACCCAATTATCGCCACTATGCCTTATTGTGGTTTAATTTGAAAAAGTAATAAAGAACCCATCATTTCTATAGGCCTACTGTAAGAACAGTAAGGCCTCAGGGTAGGTGTCAGTGCGACAGAAATATTGATTTGGAATTATTAAATCTGGATTAGGCCACAGCTAATGTTACCTCTTCAGCTCTCGGTGGAGTAAAAGAAAGAAAGAAGAAACAAAATAAGTTTATTTCGCAAACACAAAATAAATAGTAAAACATTTTATTCAGGAAAAAAAACACAAAAAAGAATAAAACTGAATCAATACATACCATCAAGATCCACAGCGCAGGTTTCGTCATTCCACAGATAAAGCATCTAACACAGAATTAGGTACACAATTATATACATTTTGACACTTCGTGAAATACAAAAAGGAGTCAACTCAGCACAATGTCGAGCCACAGAGGATGAATCAACGCTGGATCCTTGAGTTGCTCGAGTAAAATAAAACCGCGTACAGACAGGCTTGTCGGCTCTCGCACACTTCAGGGGTGCCGATAATATACCGACCGAGCGAGCGACCACGTGATATGCAGCGAACGCGTGCGAGCAAGATGTCATGATTAAAAATAACTGTCACATATAGCCTTTGTTATATAATATAGATAACCTATGGGTACTTACTAATATTTATTTTGTGGTACAGATTCTACCGCGTCAAATGCGGTGCACCGAGATCTAACTAAATAAATAAATATTTGCGGACAATCTTACACAAATCGACCTAATCCCAAATTAGGGGTTCACTAATATTAGACCAAACAAATTTTGGCCAAATGTTTCATTTGACAAAAGTTTCATTTGACCTAATGCATTTTTTTCATAAATAGAAAGCTTTATAGGATTATTATAAAACAAACCTAACCTAACCTAATGACTTCTATTTGATGATATTCAAAGAATAGCCGAAAATACCACTGTTTTGACGAAAAATGCATTGAGGTCAAATGAAACATTTAGGTCAAATGATACATTTGGCTAAAAGTTGTTTGGTCAAGAGACAGGAAACCCAAATTAAGTATAGCTTGTACTATGGGTACTAGACGATGATAAGCATACTTATATATAAATGAAAACTTAGATACATAGAAAACCATGACTTAAGAACAAATATTCGTGCGAATGTCTCAAAAATAAATGCTATTACCGGTATTCGAACCCAGGACCTCTGGCTTCGTAGGCAGGGTCACTACCAACTAGGCTAAACCCGTTGTCATTCGTTTTAATCATAGAAATCTTCTATATCCGTGTGTATCCCATTATCGGAGACCCTGACGACCTCACCCTTCCGGAACGCTAAGAGAATTATATTCACCACAATACAAACCGTTGCTCATTTAAACTGATAACCCAACAATGGCCGAGTTGATGTCTGTTAATAAGATGGAAAGCTAATATTAGGATTGTTTAGTATCGAAAAAACAGATACTTGAAAGGCAAATACAAGACCAAAACTACTATTCATTTAAAATAACTAAAACTAATCAGTGCGCAAAAGTTATTTGCGGAAATCGCGAAACGTCTGGTTGACGAAACTGGTGATCGAAGAACTGGCGGCTTTCTCGCGCAACGCATCAGCATTGCAATTCAGCGAGGACATGCCACCAGCGTCCTCGGTAGAAAAACTTAGTTTTAATTTAATTTAGTTAATGTTAGTTGTCATCTTGTATATACATATCCAAACTAAACCCATAACTTGGAAAAAAACATTAAAATAACGAATTAAATAAGAGACCTGGGCCTCTTGGCAGGGTGCCCATCACGCAGGCAACATTCCCGCGCTGCAGCGATTACGTAACGCATTGTGCGAACGTTAAGTAGATCTAAATGACAATTTTTGTATGGAAAAATGACAGTAGGACTGTCCTAACGCGCGTTGGAAACGTTACGTGATTGCGATTCTTTGCGCGAGAAAGCTGCCGGCGCGAGGGTCGCCTGTTGCCTCTCTAATGATGCTCAGACAGACTGCTTTTACGCTATCATGAGGAAACGAAGTACCTCGCTCCTCAACCGCAGCCGCGGCAGCTCAAACAGCATCTTGAGTACGCTAGCCTAGCGCTGGGATTCGCCGCTGGTGTGGCGGCATGCGCAGCTGCAAGGGCCTGTCGCCGCCCCAACGCGCCGCTTTTAATTTTAATTTGTATTATTTTATTAACCCTAGGCATAAACTATTACTGTAATTTCTAAAAAAAAATAGATCAAGTTGTCCGAAATAAATATTTTTGATTTGATTTGATCTTAACCTTATGCTGAGCTATTGAAAAGGCTACTTGCGTGAACTAGTTTTCATGCAAAATCTTGGGATTAGGTGTGAAAGCGGAAGCCGGGTTTCTTTAGGGCACAATCGGGAACGCTAGGAGGACGATGATGATTATTGAACAGGTTTCATTTTGTTGTTTTTCTGGGGTGTTGCGGATGTGATTTTTTAGACATGTGTGCCTCGAAATAATGCGGCGAATCGTCAGATTAAAGAATCGAAATGAAAATTCTAATTGACTAACGACGAAAAAACCCAACACTTGGCCCCCTTGCCTTGACACACATATCAAATCTTCGCATCGATACTTGCGAATGTCTGCAACTCTTTAGCCTTGTTGGTACCCTGCCTACGAAGCAAGAGGTCCCGGGTTCGAATCCCGGTAAGGGCATTTATTTGTGTGATGAATATTTGTTCCTGAGTCATGGATGTTTTCTATGTATTAAAGTAATTATTTATCTATATAAGTATGTTTAACGTCGTCTAGTACCCATAGTACAAGTTTTGCTTAGTTTGGGACTAGGTCGATTTGTGTAAGATTATCCCCTAAGATTTATTTATTTATTTATTTATCTATGTTATTTTTGGTTTGAGGCCTTTGCTCAGTACTAGGACACCAAAATAAGCTAGGAAAAGCCGTATGTGACTCCTCTTGGCGTATGACGACCAGTTTAGCCAAGTGGGTGGCCCTAAAAAGCTCACGGTCCTAGGTTCGAATTTCGGTAAAGGTTATTGATTTGACCCTTTATTAAATATATTGTCGTCTAGTACCATTACACAAGCCTCCCAGAAGAACAGAAGAATCCTCAAATCAATAAAGGGTCAGCAACGCGCTTGTGATTCTTCTGGAATCGTAATATATAATCGGTGTCTGCACACACACACAAACACACGCACGCACACACACACACGTGCACACACACAACACACACACACACATGCTGCATGCCAACAGAACTACTTAGTTTATGTACGGGACTAGTAAGTATTGTCTAAATCAATAACTACCTCCCATTCCTTAACACTACTGTAAATCTTGTTCATTCGCACTCGCAGACTGCCAAGATACAGGGTTAGCCTTGTTTGGAGTCTGATGGATATACCCCACGTCATGTAACAAGTGTTTTGTGAAATAATTCATTTATTATTATTAATACCACCGGGCAGACCGTATGCTTATATGCCACTGTCGCAATACAAGAAAAAATATTGTTTATTAAAGTGTCAAACATTGGCATGTATACCTAACGCGTAAAAAAACTTTAACAATCCAACCACGTTCCAAAATTCACAGTCCACAAATTGGTTCGGTTGTTTGGAATAAAAATGAAAATAAGCAAACATTTTATGCAAATCAGCCCGCACTTCAGGGAAATCTGGTTCGGTCCGTAATGTTGCTGCATATCTGTGTCTGAAGAAAGTTTCTTGCTTTTGTGAAGAGAATTGAGCTTACGGGCGAATATGCACTACAAAGCTATGGTAGCCTGGTACAGGCATGCGGATGTCAAACGGCGGTCGTGGGTTCTGTGCTTTAGCGGGCTGGCCATACAAAAAGAACAGCTACATTCCAATTTAAACAGCTTATTGGGAAGGTCAGATAAACATTGTACATTCATTCTGCTGCAATCCTTGCATGGTTGCGGGCGTTGTACGAGTATGATATTTGTGGAAAAAACTAATGTTGAGGAATAGTTATTTGTGTCACAAGGGAGCAAAATAGTATATTTACGGCGAGGGCGGTGTATTGAATCCTGAACGTAGCGAGGGATCCTACAATAGAATCCAAAGCGTAGCGAGGGATTCTAACGTAGGATCCTGAGCGTAGTGAGGGATACAAGTGTTAACGCCCGAAACGAAAATAATTTTGCTGCTGAGTGACACATACTATTTTTCACACCGACTATGAAGAAATTAAAATAAGATACTGATGAAAAACACTTGAAATATGTTCCTTTTCAATCGATTACGATGGAATTATAATCGATTATTTTATTAAAATCTGTTTTCAATTGGCACATTGCGTAAATGCTACATGCCAATGTATAAATTAAAAAAGTAGCTTGAACAGAAAAGTAGCGTTTTGATCCCTCTCGCCGTGGAGCAAAACTTACTTTTCTGAATGAAAGGTGTGAAAAATATATTATTATAATTGTATTCGTTGGTCTGAAGTATCATTCCAAGTAGTCACCGACCCTGCACTTAATCACCGTTAGTTAAAGCAATGACGCGTAGTTTCAGTGTCCAAGAGGTAACCGGATGGCTCGCGGTATTTGAGCTCCCGAAGCGTTGTGGAACCGCCCTGTGCAACCCGAACTGAGCCAACTTGGGCGCATACAGCAATTGGAAATCCGTGATCTCTGCCTACCCCTCCGGGAAATAGGCGTGATGATATGTATGAATGCATGTATGTATAACAAGTGAATACTCTAATGTATCAGCAGCTAAAGGTGACTTGGACCCCTCGAAATGTTGTCTCCGTGGCTCGCTCACGTTAGCTCGATATACTGTTATTTACCGAGTCACATTAAGGCTGTGCATCGGAAATTATCGCGTGCTTGGACACGCCGTTCTGACTAGATTAAAAAACAATAAGGTCTGATTTTCAGATATATGATTCTTGACTATATGATTGTTTATCTGATCTTATCGATACATGATTGCTCTGTCTTGTGGGCGTTTTCGACTCAAATCAAGGCATCGCCTTAAAAGGCCATAAAAAAATATTTTTGATTGGTACGAAAAATAATTTAAATTTTATTTGTTCGGTAGGTACAAAATATCCCACATACGGGATCTTGCTTTTTTACCTCAGTCTACTAATCAATTAATTGTGTGTATTAAGCAAATATGATTATAACTTCACAAATTAAGATATTTATCGGAAAAAACTACTCCCGAATGGGTGTTGCATTAGTGGGCGAAAGTCATAAAAGTGTCTCTTACACAAGGATTAGCAATAATCATCGAGGCATCCACATCATGTCTAGGTAAAGGTGAACGCCCTAGTACCCGACGTTGTACTAGAGTCTATAGCATCGGCACTTTATGTCAAAGTCACATGGCTATAATGAAATCTCTTCTTAGTTCCAATTTAACCCATAATACCTTGATATAAAGTGCCCTTAAATCACCCTTAAATCTCTCACAAAGTCCCAAACTCACCATAAATTCACCAGCATGCATTGAACCATGTCTTGATTCACTTTGACAAAAAACCAACTGTTCATTCCGAGTAATTTCGCTCTCAAAATCCAGGTGGCGAAGAAATGTAAAACTGTAGTTAATGACGTATATTAATAAGGGGACGGAGGGCAATTGTAACTCGCTCCGAGGGAAGGAAGTGAGCTCAAGAGGGAGGCGGGCATAGTCGGTTAGTAACAGTACGATCATTCCGGACATGGCGGTAAAAGTTAAGTAGAGATGTAAACTTGAATAAATTTAATAGAATAGAAAATATTCTATTCTATTATATTCTATTCTATTCTTTTCTAATAAATTTAAACAGACTGGTTGGTGGTTGTGTGGTTGTTGCCCAACCTGGAAAGTATCTTCGTCTACCGAATACATGATACCAATACCACCACAACTAGCTCTGGAGGAGGTGTGCTGTTGTGTTTGGGGCAAAACCAAAATAAATCTTACCTTGTTCAGTCCTTACTCGTTCGACACTGGGTTCCACGTAACATTTCCAATGCGCCTTAGGACAGTTTAACTGTAAATTTTTCATATAAAATTTATCATTTAGATTTACGTACGTACAATGCGTTACGTGATCGATCTACTGCTTGACCAAAGCCACTACGGCAGCGTACGATTCAGACAGTATTAACTGACCCCGTATCATGGTCGGCCTTATCACGCGATAAGTGACAAGATAGAGCGTCCGTCACTGGCTGACACCGTTCGATGGAACGAGACGGAACGCTCTATCTAGTTACTTATCGCGTGATAAGGCCGACCATGATACGGGGCCAGGTCTAACATACTTATTAAATCTTTGCTGGTCTAAAAAGGTTGATGAAAGATATTTTTAAAATTGTGTAGTAATTTGGGTTCTGCATTTTTTCATGATATGATAATGACACTTTCTTTTTCTTCTTCTTGATGGCCAGGTGTACGACACGCGCAGGAAGATGGAAAAAAGAAGATAAACGACGTAACCAGTGTTCCCGCCCAGGGCTTCCAAAGTTGCGCTGCGTACTCTTAGTAACTAGGGAATGCAAACTGGTTTTAGCCGAAATCGAAGCATTTAGACAAGTTTTAGATCAGTTATTTTTGGTTTTATATTTCCTTACTTAAATTATTAAATAAAATAAATAAATAAATGAATTTTATTCTGCAAGTATGCCGTAATGACACTTTTACAAGTCAAATTTCTACCAGCGTTATTAGATTTAGTTTCTTACAATATTTTCTGTGATTGTGAAAAATAAGTACAGTTTTAATAGGGAATTATTGGATATATTTGACGACCGCTTTAGCCTAGTTGGTAACCCTGCCTACGAAGCAAGAGGTCCCGGGTTCGAATTCCGGTAAGGGCATGTATTTTTGTGATGAGCACGAATATTTGTTCCTGAGTCATGGATGTTTTCTATGTATTTAGGTATTTATTTATCTATATATCGGAAGACCAGCGCTGGCCACTAGGCCAGCACAACGCTGAGATGGAACCATTTCGTGGTGATGTTGTTCTCTCTTTTGTATTTGTGATCTATGTGTATGTATGTGTTGTTGTCATGAATAAATTATATTCTATTCTATTCTATATAAGTATGTTTATCGTCGTCTAGTATCCCATAGTACAAGCTTTGCTTAGTTTGGGACTAGATCGATTTGTGTAAGACTGTCCCCTAATATTTATTTATTAATTATTTATTTATTTATATGGATATAGTCTATGTCCATCCTGAATATACTGATGTAGTTCCGGACTTTACTCCAGACATACAAATTAACAAAATCACAAACGTTTACTGTATAATATTAGTAAACCTTTAGATTGTTTGATGTTAGTATTGATCTTTAACACATTCACTGCCAACCATTTCGTAGCCCTACGCTCGTAGCTGCTGCCGTGATTTTCCCGCTAAGTAGCGGAAAGCGCCTACGAAAAGAGCATCCGCTTGGCGGGTTCGGGGCAGTGAAAGTGTTAAAGGAGAAGCAACTTCCATACAAGATTTAACAAAAATAACGCATACAAATGTAAAAAAAAACTTCGATTTTTCTTATCAGATCACGATACCTGTTGTGCCCTTAAACGGTTTTGCGTTATTTTTGTTACACGTTGTATATTGAAGTAGATAAATTGGGGGCCCGGTAGGCCTCAAGATACCAAAAATAAATATTGGAGCTTCATCGAAACTGTTTCGTCCGCTTGCGATCGGAATTGGAAAACACGAGAAACTAAAAATGCGACCGTACAAACAAGCTTCGCTGTAAAACTGAGGTACTGGGAAATAACATTGTAAAAGAACATATTTCCGTGTGTTAAAATAACGCCTTTCTTTCCGTGGGTGTAGTAAGAGTGGGTTTAGGGAATTTAGTTGAAGTATGCTGTGGCCCACTGGCTAGCAATCTATCACTGCAGAATCAAATTGCGATGCGCCTTCCGGTACCTATGTGGTTACCACTCGAGAACCTTTCCGCCCCAAAAGCCATCGGTTCTACGTGCAATTAGCGAGTGCATTTAGCGATTCGGAGGGCTATATCGGTCACCTTGGTTCTGCTGCAGATAGCCTCATCTCTGATACGATCGCGCAGAGAAACTCCCAACATAGCCCTCTCCATTGCACTTTGGCTGACTCTGAGCCTTCTTATGAGGCCCATAGTAAGCGACCACGTTTTCGTGCCACACCTACGTCATCACAAAAAATATAAATAATACAAACATACAAGTCAAACTGAGAACCTCCTTTTTTTCAAGTCTTTTAATAACGGTTTTTAAATTTAAAATACTTATTGTTAATATAGTTATAAGTACATAACAAACTGAGAAACTTTGAAGCCGAAACTTTGACACATTTTTGATAGTTTTAAATTCAGGTTTGTTACTGAACGAGCGAGCGGAGCGACCGAAGTTCTCCGTTTCAGCTTTGGCAAAAATACTTTCGTATGTCTGTCCCACTATTTACCTCTACTGCCTACAATAGGTCGCACGACCTCAACCGATTGTTGTGACGCAGCTCACATAGCCACTAGTTATGAGTTATGAACGCTCCTGCTTCTGTGAGCCGCTCGTACGTAGAAATAGGTGTTGCCTTCTTTTTGTAATAGTTTCGTTCAGCAATCAAAGCACATAATTTTATTTAACTAGCAAATAAATATTAATAAGAATGCCTGAGACTTGGTACTACGAAATATCTCAAAACTTTTTACGGCGGATGTTTCGAGACTTGGCCTCTTGTTTACATGGTCTGTTTTTCATGGGTATTTGCTTACTGTTCCTTAGACGACTGCGGCCGCTTCCCGTTTGAAACACCCTGTTGTGCCGTTAATGGCGGTCGTTCCTCATCAAGTTTTTGTCGGGTTACAATGGCTGGATGCGCGGTTATTGAGCGAGATTGAGGTGAACCGGTTTAAAACCGGTTTGTACTATTGTAACACATATTTTTAAACCGGAATGGTGACAAACAAAGATTTGTGTACGAAATATCATTCGATATTTAACAGTAGCTTTGCATAGGACCAAATTCATATTAGCAAAGTTACGTAGGATAAGAATAACTAACACCGACTACGAACAAATAATTAATATTATAATTTAAGGCAAAGAGAAACATCGTGAGGAAACTGCCTTGTCCTAAACAAGGTTCTAGTTTTCTCCCTGGTTTGTAAGGTTACATGGCAATTACTTTCGTAAAACTAGCAGTGCCTACGCTTAAGAGTCTGCAGTAAGCTCGATTCTCCATACAAACGTAGTTACGCTCTCATTTTAAAACTACGTGTTGGATTGTAACGAAACTTTGTATGTACAATGACATTTAAGGTATATCCAGGTCTGTAATTAGTTTATGCTTCTTTAAATGCGAATTTAAGTTTTTCATACAAATCTTTTTTTGCTGTATTTCGTTTGTTTTATAAACTGGAACCATATAAACTAATTACAGACATAGATATACCTTATGTCATTGTTTAAGCAAAGTTTCGTCACAATCCAACACGTAGTTTTAAAATGAGAGCGTAACTACGTTTGTATGGGAAGGTAAAATTCGGCCGAGCTTACTGCGTACTCTTAATCTTGGGATTCGGTGCCAAACGGACCCCGTACTCTTTTAGGGTACCGGGGAAATGCTAGGAGGATAATGATGTTATTGGGTTTTCCTTAAAATACAGCTGTTTCGATTACTAGTGAAGACAGTAGTGGACTGCGAGGTCTTCTACTCAGGGGGCAAATTGACAATCCAGTGGCATTGGTCTATTCGTCCCAGAGCAGTACGGGCGCGCGGGGCGCCGACGCCGCACGCTGTTCACCGCGCGGGCGGCGCGGCGGCGGGGCTGCGCACGCGTCGCGCGAGTAACGCGCCTGGCGTTCGTGCGTCGGCGCTGCTCAATGAGCTGGTACTGAGGCAGGATGCCGACGTGTTTGCGGACAATTGGCAGAGCTTGCTAACTAAAATAAGTGCTTTGTGCAATACATTTAGTTAGTGCTACTTTTAATTTGTTTGTGTATCTGTCGTATATCTATGTTATTTTTAAGTCCGGACATTGTAGGCGCTTTGGTACTACTACTGTAAGCCTAAATGAAATGAAATGAAATGAAATGAAATGAAATGAAATGAAATGAAAGTTTATTCACAAGAACACATGGTACAGTTAAAGGTGGATTAAGGTACAATTGGCTTCCCTCGATATGTTCTACCAATGCAGGCATGTGAAAATGTAATCTTACATACTACGTCATAAATAGGTACCCTATACCTATTATGTAATTATTAAATAAATAAATAAATACTAATGCAGTCAAATGGAGAAAAAAGCAACGCAATAGGTTAAATAAACACAAAGTTATAAGTGTCCAAAGTTTTAAGAGGCGGTACGTTCTGTCCCTTTTCCGCAAAACGCACCTACATATGTAACGATTGTCATTTACAATGACGCTCACAGATCGCGACGTTACGATTTGCGAGCGTTTTCTCTCTCTCACAAACAATTTTAAAACGGTTGTAGCTTCGTAATTCTTTGAGATATCTGAATGGGATTTTCGTCACTAGGCATATTTTCTTGCCTTTTTTCTTTTGGAGTTATAATAAATTTCCAGTCTGCACCCGTATTGTAAGATGGTTAACGAGCTATAAGCACGTCCCATCGGCGTTAATATTCAAACATATACAAATTAACACTTCCATCACGTACCTGTATTAAATTAACCGAATTGCCATAACCATTGATTTTGGCTTAGCTTTTAGAATAACGTGTTAATCCGTAAATGACGCTAGTTTGTAATTTATTGGCAATTTAATTGTATTCACTATTCGGTTTATCAGTTGTAACTGTTTCGTACATCACGTTATATTCTAATTTCATGTTGACTGTGTTTGGTGTTGTTTCACGGTGTGTAAACTAGTGAAATGAAACTGAATTGAATAATGTACAAGTAGGTGTAGCGGGTTGTTAGACCTAAGTACTTTAGCCCTAAACATTTCTTTTGAATTTGACCTAATCCTACTAATATTATAAATGCGAAAGTTTGGATGTTTGGATGTTTAGATGTTTGTTACTCAATTACGCTTAAGCGACTTAACCGATTTGGATGAAATTTTGCACGAAGATAGTTTATAGCCTGACTTAAAATATAGGATAATTTTAATCCCGGGTCCACGCAGACGAAGTTGCGGGCGGAAGCTAGTGTATTATTAAACCTAATGCACCTTTTTTTAAATAGTCAACTTTATAGGATTGTTGCAAAAGAAACCTAGTTAATCTAATAATTTCTATTTTATGATATTCAACGAAAACCCGAAGTGTTTGTGAAAGGGCATCTTAACTCTCATTTTTTACAGGACAAAATATTTCCAGGTAGTTTATGGTAAATAGAGGACACGTCCAAAAATCTTTAAAAAAAATATGGTGGCGAAAAATCTGAAAATACATACTGTAAATCAGCCTAACTAGCCCAACTATGGTCCAACAGAACGCAAAAGTTACACGATTTGGTGTGACTGTTATTGCGGATGAACTCTAGAGGGAATGTAACTACAAAAAGGCGAATAAAATCTAAGAAAATAACATCAAAAAGTAGTATCGCCAAAAATGTTATAGTCAACTTTGGACTGTAATTGATCTTCTGCACTATGGAAATCACAACACAATCATATTGGAAATCACATAACTGACCAGCCAGTGCCCGAAAAAATCCCCGCGAGCTCGCAGCTAGGTGATCAAGAATGGGAGACTGTGACCGGTCGACGGCAGCGTCGGCGTAGCCGCAAAACTGTTCCTGCGTCAATAAAAGGATCCGCCAAAAACACAGAGGTGGGTGGAGTCGAGATACTCAAGTATGTACATGGATGCTTCTTTAAGAATGACTCGACGCCAGAAAATGTTATCAGCCACCTAAGAAACATTCGTGACGGCTACCACTACACAGCCGAACAAATAACATCAAAGAGGGATACTTATAAATCGTACAAAATAGGCATACCTCTTAGTGTTTACGATGACTTTCGAACAACAGCTGCGTGGCCACTGAACACCTGCATCACAGAATGGCAGCCGTTTCTCCGGCCCCGGGAGACCAGGTCTCCCAGAACCGGCCAAAACAAACAAACCACCAACCAAACTAGATAATAAAATCTCCCATAAACCCGTGCCGATAGGTATCCTACACCAAAATATCAACAGGCTCGCAAATAAAACTTACAGGTTAGAATCCGAACTCCAGTTACGTGACCAAATCCATGTACTATGCCTAACAGAACACTGGCTACAACAGGACCAATTACCTTCTGTAAACATATTAAATTACCAGCTACGTGCCCACTTCTGCCGACCGTCCAAGACAGGTGGAGGAAGCTGCATCTACGTTCAGCCCAACATCCCTTGCATGGAAAGGAAAGAAATAACGGATTTGTCGGTGGAATCCCAGTTCGAGGTATGCGCAATCGAGTGCATAGGACTGGATCTCATAGTGGTGTGCGTGTACAGACCGCCAAGTGGTGACGTATCATTATATTTAAACATGTTGAGTAAATTGTTAAGTTTTCATTCTATTCAAAATAATAATGTTATAATAGTTGGTGACATTAATATTGACATATTATCAAATAATACTAATTCAAAATATTTACTAAACGTTCTGAAACAATGTGGTTTCAAGCATCTAGTAAATATACCTACCAGATTAACCGACAACTCTGCCACTTGTATAGACCATGCGTATTCTAACATAAATAAAGCTGACATCCAATCTGTATCCTGTTACAATATGCATTTATCCGACCACTTATGTACCCATGTAAACATTAATGCTAAAACAAAACCCACCTTGCAAAGTAGTCATGTACTAAAAAGAATTGTTACTATACAACGGAAACTAGCTTTTACAGAGTGTCTTGACACATATGAATGGGATTCCATTCTAAAGAAAACAAAATGTCCTAGTAAACAGACTGAACTGGTCATGAATGTCATTAAACATAACTTTGATATACACTTTCCGTTGAAAAAACAACGGGTTAAGAGCAATGTAAGTGTGTGGGTCAATGATCCCATCAAGCAATTACGTAAACGTGTTTACAAAACCAAATGCATCTTATCATCAAACCCCGACAACGCAGAGTCGCGTACCGACCTGCAGAACCTAGAATTTCAATACTGGTCTAAACTAAAGGAAGTTAGAAGTAGTTTCATTAATTACATAATATCGAGCAGCAGTGATAATATGTGTAAAACCGTATGGCGTGTTATCTCAGCTGAGACGTGCAAAAATAAAAAATGCAACGCAATGGACATACTTGTCAGTAAATCAGCTGGCGACTCCCCCACCTCGCGCGCGGCGCACGCCGCCGCGCAGCTAAACCGGTACTACATTGATACGAATGTCAACAATGCGTTGCCATGCGCTAGCACTGCGCTTGCATATCTATCGCTATATTTACCTGTGAACCCTGCTCCGTATCACTTTGTGCCGTTTACTCTTAATGAAATAATCATCGCATGCAAACGGATAAAAAGGAAGGAGTCGAAAGATATCAACGACATGTCAACGCATACAATAGACTGCTTGCCTCCGACCGTTATTTCTCTGCTTCTTTTGCTACTGAACAATTGCATGCACGCGGGCATTTATCCTGATGTTTTGAAAGAAATTAAAGTTCAGCCTATTTATAAAGGGAAAGGTGAAATGCACTTGCCGAAACATTATAGGCCTATATCACTTATACCTATAATATCTAAGATCTTTGAACGCTTGATTAGTGATAGAATAATGAAACATATAGTATCAAATAACCTCCTAAATCGCCAGCAATACGCGTACCAGCCGGGCCGGTCGACCACAGACGCGGCGCGCGAGGTGGTGGCGCGCGTGACCGCGCACCTGGAGGGCGGGCTAAGGGTCGCGGCGGTGTTCTGCGACCTGTCGCGCGCCTTCGAAATGATTGATCATTCGCTCCTCCTCGCCAAGCTCTCATGCTACGGCTTTACAGGCAGTTTCCACAAAGCCATTGCGTCGTTCCTGGGAAATCGAAAACAGCGCACCTATGTCCTCAATACGGGGTCGGATCTGGAACCGATCGGTAACTGCGCCGTGCCCCAAGGATCAGTTATGGGAAATAACCTGTTTCTGATTTTAGTAAATGATATCACGACTGCCTGTAACGAGCCGGAGTATGTGATCTTCGCCGATGATACGTGCATCATAGTCAGTGCTGATGATGTGGCAACCTTGAAATCAAAGCTACACCTTGTCACGTTACATATGTCTGAGTGGTTCTCTGCAAATGGCATGCTACTTAATGTGGAAAAGACGAACATTATACATTTTAGCCTAAAAACAAAACATAGCCCACTAAACATAACCACCAACAATACCATTTTACCTCAGGTAGACGCAACTAGGTACCTAGGCTTCGTAATTGACTCAGGGTTGACATGGTCACCACACATTGACTATGTATGCGACAAGCTGTCCGCCGCGTGCTACGCACTGACTAGACTCGCACCTACTTTGTCTCCCAGTAACTTGAGGAAAGCTTACTTCGGTTACTTTCACTCAATTCTAATTCAAGGGGTAGATCTGTGGGCAATGTCTGCCAATCGTGAGAGAGTCTTCAGAATTCAAAAGCGAGCCTTGCGAATCATCGACCGAAAACCAGTAGACCATCCCGCGAGAGACATATTTAGACACCATAAAATCCTAACGTTACCAAGTGTATACATATTAACTGCTTGTTCATACATACGAAACAACCTACATAACTATAAAACCTACGGTCAACCCACCCAAAGGCCTACGCGCAGGCGGCATCTGCTGGAGCCCCCGCGCCGGCGCTTGGCTAAGGCTCGCGCGGCTCTCAGCGTTGCCGGGATCCACATATATAACTGTGTTCCTGAACACATTAAAACAGCTGGGAGTGATGCCTCATTTACAAAAAAACTCAAGGCATTGCTTACTGACCTTGTATGCTACAATGTAAATGAGTTTCTCCAAAAAGATCATTGACCCTAACACAGGCCAAAAATTTTAAAATATTACTATACTCTGTCGTACATTTATCAATAAATAAATAAGAATAAGAATAAGAATATGGTTGGGTGGTTTTACATGTCTTCATTCAACATTTCGTTATTAATCTAAACAATCAAATGTCACACCACATTCAATGCAACCCCCGAGTGGTGTCGGGTTAGAATAAAATTTCACCACCCTTTTCTTGCCGTGGGTGTCGTAAAAGTCGACTAAGGAAGCAGGATTAAAGTGTGTTGTGGCGATGGGCTAGCAACCTATCACTTCGATATCACATTTTGTCGATCCTTTATACCCACGTTTGTGCTAAAAGTGGCACTGGAACATAAGTTTGATGTGCTCTGCCTGAGTGTGTAATGATGGGTATAAAAATAAATAATATAATTTCATTCGCTATAACAACATTTGATATATTTTCAAGGTACATAATCACTCATTGTACATAATAAATGTTGATTATAATTTCAAAATATATATGTTTATTTTGTATAACTTTTATCGGGTATAACACTTATTTTGTATAATCATTATATGGTATAATGCTCATGTTATATACAAGTTATATCTCATAACTATCAAGTAGAATAATATTTTATTATTAAAAGAAAATGTAGCAAACACAACGGTTTGCGAATTGTACTATGTAAGTATATATTAGGGATTCAAAAAGTGTTCGGTTCTGGCGCTTCGCCGGCCGCTGCCGCGGCACGCTCGCTTCGCTCGCTCGGCTCGCGCGCTGTAGGGTCGCAGTTCAACCTAAAACTCCTCCTCGCTTCTCTCGTCGTCGTACCTACACCGACCTGCCTTAGAGTCTTTGTTTGTGTGTCATTTGTTCATTATAGGAAATATGTATTATATTTAAAGTATGTTATATTAAATGTTACTACATCAATTTATCATTATATAAAATGATAATTATATCGTATGTAAATATATTAAGTGTTGTTATATGACTCAAGAATTATATGAAAAGATTAAATTTAGATTATTATTATTGCGAAAAATATTATTTCAAAAAAAAAATATAGGCATCGTTACGCACCCGCTCTGCCTACCCCTTTTGGGAATATAGAGTCGCAAATTGATTGCCCTACTAGTACTCGTACGTACAAACCCTTTACACCCATACAATATATTATTACGATCAAATAAGGAACCCAATTTCAAGTTTAGCTAATCTTTGGAACAGGCAAGTGGCAGGTTGTCACTGTCAATTCTATATTAACTGTCATGATGACAGATCAAACGCAATATGTTAAGTTAGCATTTAAGAACATGCGAAGCACTAAAGTTTGTCACTCTTTAGCACCACCCAGGGGACACGTGCAGCCCCCCTATTCTGTAATTTAGCTTTCCGGGAATTCAATGTTAATTGGTTTGATTTATTCAGTAGTCTGTTTAAATTGATTTAAACTTTCATGAGTCTCACAAATTATTTTCGTTCTGAGTCCGCTCGTAACCAAGTATGTAACCTAGGTAAGTTGTGACACGTCCAAAACGTCAAGTGACCCTTAAAGTGGTCTGCTTACGTTTAATTATAAATAAAAACTGAAAGGGATAGCAATAATGTCCTAATGTAATTTCAGATGTCGAAGCCGTTTAACACAGCAGAAATACTATGTTTGTAGTATCAATTAATTTAAATAATCCAAGAACTTTCTCATAGTACCGAATGATGACGTTAAAACTGCAGGTCAATCACGTAACGCATTGTACGTACTGTAGTGATAAATAAAATAAAATTCACTGCAAAAACATGTATAATTTATTTAATACTTTTCGAAAGGTAATTTCACTGTTAAAACACAAAAGGTTTAAGAAGTTACACGGGCCGCTATTCGCTACGCGGCCTGATGAATTTACGGTATTCACCGGAAAACCTGAACTAGATTTTTAGGAGTGCTACAGCGGGTGTCGCTAACAATTTACTTGTTCTTATACTCTTCAACCTTCGTCGAAATGGTTCAGCTTTGAAAGGGAGGGGTGGTAAGGATGGTATTTGTTAATGAAATGTGATGGTATGGATGGTATTAACAACTAACATCCTGTTTTTACCATCCCCCCTTTCTAAAGCTGAACAATTTCGACGAAGGTTAAAGAGTATAAGAACAAGCAAATTGTTTGGTTTTCCGGTGAAGACCGTAATTTGTATAACTTACTTAAATAATCAAGGTTATTTAACGTATAAATATTTTGTATATTAACAGTCAATTACCTTTGAAAGTGTAATAAAAAAATTATACGTGTGTTGTGAGTGAATTTTATTAATTTTTATCACTACAGTACGTTAGGTAGACCTAAATGACAATGTTTATATGGAAAAATTACAGTTGAATCTACCTAACGCGCTTTCATGGTATCGTTACGTGATTACCCCTTAGAAGAGTTAAGTATTGCATTCCGAATTTATTTTTAGGTACAGTGTGTGTCATTTTTACACGTCAGCTACTTTTTAAAAAGGCGTCATGCTGTGGGTTTAGAATGTTTGTCAATATCACTTATCGCTGTGGATAAGATGTACGTCACGTCCTGACAACCATGCGAGTGCGAGAGCGACGGATGTCTTGTCGACAACGATAAGTGATAAAAAACTAACAAATAATATTTTAATCCTATTATAATTATTATAGTCACATATATTATATTATGTAAGTTCAAATATTTTTATTTTCCAAGCTTCGTCGCGTCGGGGGACCGTCAGGCGACTGAAGCGGTCCACCGACGCGACGACGCTGGAAAATAAAAATATTTTAACTTACATAATGTATGTGACTATAATAATTATAATAGGATTAAAATATTATTTGTTAGCTTTTAGTTTTTTTGTGTCGAGGGGTTTAAAAAAAAAACTTATTTTGTCCTTTTTAAACTGAACTGATGATCTTCAAACAGCTGATCAGGTCATGGTTACCTTACCAGTTTTTGTGCCCAAGTGCTTCACCGCCTATTTACGACTGACCTCCGGCAAGTTGGATGTATTCGCGAAGTTAGGCCAAGGGTCGATGTAAATGGCCGCTAACGTCTTCTAATGGGGAGCGAATGTGAAAACTACTGTTACTTCAAAAAAAGGTTGTCCTGCCTCGCCTTTGCATTTTATTAAGAAGTAAGTAAATTAGTGACATTATAAAACTAAGGCGTTCGAAAGTAACAAGAAGTGAGCACTCAAAATCGTCTTTGGAATGGTTTCCACTCAGCTTTACGTTAAGGTACCTTGTATGTATATGTACAGGTGATGAGCTCAGTAGCGGAATACCGAAAACAAAATAGATTCATCATCAATATAGTCGTATCATCAGCCGAAAGATGTCAGGGTAGACCTCCCACAATCTGGATGCGGGTGGCGCAGGACCGGTCACTTTGGAGCTCTTTTGGGGGAGGCCTATGTCCAGCAGTGGAAGTCTCTGGGTTGAAATGGTGATGATGGTCATGACACAGATAAACACCTTACCGGGATTTGAACTAAGGACCGTCAGGTTCTTAGGCAGTATAACTACTTACTAGGTTAAACAAAAAAAATTATAGGTCGTACTTTCTTAAGGAAACTAATTATTTATTTAAATATTCTCTTTCGTGTTATTTTTAATGAGGACGTTACCCCGATCATATGTTAAACGATATGACATATAAAGAAAGAATATAAATGGAAAAATAAACCATCTTCGTATCTATAGCCCCCGACAAGACTCGAACCTGCGATCCCTTTATTGCCGGTATAGTGGTCTAACCACTAAGCTACGAGGACAGTGACTGAAGTCGCGTATCTTTCAACTATATTCGTGCTACGAATGGCGACCTCTCTGTATTCTCTTAAAAGGCTTTAGGACCACTCCAGTGGGCGAGCTATTCGTAGCACGAATATAGTTGAAAGATACGCGACATCAGCCACTGCCCTTGTAGCTTCGTAGTTAAAGCACTCTATCGGCAATACAGGGTTCGCAGGTTCGAGTCCTGTCGAGGGCTACAGACGAAGATGGTTTATTTTTCCATTATATTATGTCTCTCTGTATCATATCGTTTCATAAGGTCATCAAGACCTCAAGGTAAAAAGTCTTCAAGGTTTTACCTAGGTAATCGATCCAAAAGTCCTCAAGTACTAATGAAATGAGAGCTTTCACTGCTTCTACCCTCAGAAACCAATAATTAGTAAACTAAACCTACGGCACAATAATGATGAAACCCGAGTCTGACCGTTATAAAGTCCCTCCTTGTTGTTTTGCAAATGACTATCGTAAGCTGTAATAAGAATGAATAGCTATCGATTATATTTGAACTAGAAACAGCTTGTAGGTAAGTAATTTATTTTGTGCAGAATACAGCTTTCACAAAGACACGACAGAGGTTAGGTTTTTCCTCAGATGTGACGACCCAAACGCCAACATTGGTCACAAATGGACCCTCACCGCCCTCTTGCGTCACCTGCGGAAACAGGGCCGCTACACGACAGCCCTGATGGCCTCCATCGAGGACCTGGTGGTCAAGTCCGTGCTGTCCTCGGCGCAGACCATCTCGGCCGCCGCCAGGGTGTTCGTGACACGACAGAGGTTAGGTTGACGAGTTTATAGCAATATTGACGATCGGTTAGTCAAGTGGGTAGTGAAGCTGCCTACGCAGCTGAAGGTCCTGGGTTCGAATCCCGGTAATGGCAAATATTTGTGCGATGAGCATGAATATTGGTTTCTGAGTCTTGGATGTTTTTATGTATTTAAGTATTTATTATGTATTAATTATACCGTCGTCGTCGCTAAAAGTGGCGCTGGAACATAAGTTGCATGTGCTCTGCCTACCCCCTTTGGGAATAAAGGCGTGAATGTATGTATGTTTATATATTAATCGTCGTCTAGTACCCATCGCAAGCCTTATTGAGCTTACTATGAGACTAGGTTGATTTGTGTAAATGTCATTTAATATTTATTTATTTATTTACTAGCTTCCGCCCGCGACTTCGTTTGCGTGGATCCGGGATAAAAACGATCCTATTTTCAATATCTAGGTTGCATACTATCTTCGTGCAAATCTCATCCAAATCGGTTGACGTTTAAGCGTGATTGAGTATCAAACATGCAAACATCTAAACATCCAAAACATAGTAGGATAGCATTGAAAGTTTGTAGGTTGGTGTGTAGAGGTAATTTCCGGAGTACTACTAAGTAGCTAACCGTCTGTCATTGGGAATTACCTATCCGCACGTGTAGCATACAACATTTTACAAATTCGTCATGCGAGGACATTAAAAAAAAAATGGTCCTGAAATGTCATTCCCACTCGCTCCGCTCCGCCTCGCCGTGCGGGCATAGCTGACTTCCCTTGTTTATGCTCAACGCTCTGATCATATTTTTTTGCTAGACGTGCACTTAAGTATTTGGGTATATAAATGCACGCTTTTGGAGCAAGTGCATTTTAAAAACTTTTACTCTAGAAGTGTGGAAGGGTGGGTAGCAATAAGGCGCTTATTACGGGATATTGTGCTACGTACGAGTAGCATCCATGCGATTTACAGAGCTATACAACACACACACTAGCTAGCTCTATCGTATCTAGTCTAGATAAAAAAATAAAATATAGCTAAGAAACTTACCTAGGAATTATATCCATTACAAACAACAAACACAAACCAATTTCAGCTTTACCCAAATTAGCCTATCAATAAATCGTATCTTAAAGTCTACTAAACCCCTGCCCATGTAAAATAGACCCAAACCTGATATACTTAGAGCATTAACCAGCTTGAGTCGGGTTGAAACCACTAATGATAGTTCTGTCTCGCCTGTTAATATTAATAAGAGCATAATGGACTTTTAGAGTATTGGTTTAATTTGAGTTTTGGTGTGATTTTGATTTAACGTGCGGGGTTAATGGACATTTAATTGACAATGAGGCTTTACAATATTCAATAATAAAATATTTCACCAAACATTAGTAAGTGTACGGTAAACGTTCACACTGTATATTAATACAACGTGTAAATTAGATACCGCCGAAATTTTGATGCCGCTTTGAAGTCGGTCCTTTATGACACATTTACATTTTCGTTAACTGATTCAATTTTTTTTCATACAAATAATTGACCACGAAATGTCGGTCATTTGTTTACGACACCCATAAAAGTCAAAATGATTGTTAAGTCAAATCAATTTGGACGGTATACATTGCTGCTCGTTCGTAGGTATTTAAATAAATTATACACTCTTTATACGCTATTTTAAAAAATTGCTTTCTCATAACATTTGTACGGTCGAAAACTATGGCCGATTAAAATATATGAAAGAATTCAATTTACTGGCTTTGCTTTTGTTGCTATTAATTTTATTGGAGGTGTCAAACACTGGGCCCATGTCGAACACTGGGACGTTTACCTTATATACGCAATTGATGAATTTTACTAAAAAGTCTTGAGTGATACAAATCTTGACGATACACGCACCTGGATTCCAAGACTTAGAAAAAAATATCGATGCTTATCACATAAGTATTTGTATACATTTGGCTATCAACACTTTTAAAGGAAAATACTACATTCTTTTTTTTAATATACTACAGGATGGCTCAAAAAGCGACGTCAATATATTTTTTTGGATTCCTTTCACCCAGAGGTCCACTAGGAAGTTAATTGCAGTGCATGTGAAAGAACAATTTATGAAGATTATATTTCAGTAAAAAAAACAACAAACTGATCGGTTTTATTTTTTACAAGCTTTTATTTACTTTCACCTGTCCCGTTGTCTGTCTGTCTGTCTGTAATCAAATCTTGCAAGTTAAATTTGACCCACTTCCCGGTGACCGATTGAGCTGAAATTTTGGGTACAAGTATAGTTTGGATGACAATTCAATATTATGGTACCATCGAGCTGATCTGATGATGGAGACAGAAGGTGAATTCAGTACTTAACCGACGTAACCCCGTTGAGTTTGGGCTCGTTAGAATCTTCTCAATGAGTAGTTGATGATGGTATACAAAAAAGTACAGTCGGCAATAAAAAATTTTTTTTTTAATTGTACCAAAAATTAAATTTTGACAGAAGCTTGTTTATTTTTAAAGGCCAGGTAGTGACCCAGCTTACGAAGCAAGAGCTCCCGGGTTCGAATCCCGGTAAGTGCATTTATTTGTGTGATGAGCACGAATATTTGTTCCTGAGTCATGGATGTTTTCTATTTATTCAAGTATTTATTTATCTATATAAGTATG
Organism: Epinotia bilunana; assembly: GCA_947049275.1. Classification (NCBI taxonomy): domain Eukaryota; kingdom Metazoa; phylum Arthropoda; class Insecta; order Lepidoptera; family Tortricidae; genus Epinotia; species Epinotia bilunana. The sequence goes on from OX346274.1 coordinate 2,517,030, forward strand.
TTTATCGTCGTCTAGTACCCATAGGACAAGCTTTATTTAGTTTGGGTCGATTTGTGTAAGATTGTCCCCTCATATTTAATTTAATTTTAATTTTAAATAAATGAATACATACCTAATCATCATCATCATATCAGCCAAAAGACGTCCACTGCTGGACATAAGCCTCCCCCAAAGAGCGCCACAATGACCAGTCCTGCGCCACCCGCATCCAGCACAGACTCCCGCGACCACAGCAGGTCAATCACGTAATATACGTGCGTCAGGTAGATCTAAATGTCACTTTTTGTGTGGGATAATGACAGTTGAGTTGTCTTAACGTGCGTTCGAAACGTTAGGGATCATCCTTCAGTCATCCGTCCGTGTCTACTCACGCCGCGCCTGCCGGTACGTGGTCGCTATTTGAGAACCTGTCCGCCCAACGACCATCGGTCCAACCGCGATCGGGCAACCGATGGCCGTAACGTTGGGGCACCCACTGCCACTTAATAAATAAATTATTTATTATGATAATTATTTTCTCCATTAGTACTGCATTAATGTTGCTGATTAATATGAATACATGATACAATTTAAATCGAGAACAACACAAATACTGACCGCAATTTTTATATTAATAATCATCCAATTGTGCGAATAATCGGGTAAACAAAGTATCATTTGATTGAACTCAATAAAAGGGTAATTAAGTAATAGTATATTGATGCGAACGATTCATATTTGTTTATCATATTTATAGAGGTTTTTTTCGTCGAGGTGATATGAAACTTTAAATTGCAAGCCTGGGTTGTTTAATTGATATATTGTAACTAGAAAAGTATGTTGTTAAATAAGGTTAAATAAGGTTTTTAAACTATGTACAAAACATTTGTGATCTCTGCCTACCCCTCCATTAAAACGGGACTACACGGAGAGGATACCCTTTCAAACAAAAATAATTTTCCAAATCGTTTCAGGCGTCTTCGAGTAATCGGGGAGCAAAAATTGAGAACCCTCCTTTTTGAGGCTCCAACTCACATTTTTTTTTGTTATTTGCCAAGAAAAGTGTTAAAAATATCTATTATTTTAGATTTGAATAGTCCCTAGGTCTGAACGCAAAGTCACTTAAGGGTATTCCATAAATAAATATCAGAATATTATTTCAAATTGCATAGAATACATGAATAAAGAATTGACTTAGACGTCATACACAAAATAGATATTCATTTGAGAGAATTATCGGTTCGAGAATGTTTCTGACAGCGTCTGATAAGGGTTCAATTAATTCATTAATGTATATTATAGGTAACTAAACGTTTATGCGTCAGCATGTACTCAGAAACATTTAATTCGCTTCGTATTGAGAACATTCATATATCCATACCCATACTGATCATTGGGAGTACCTACAGACGGGAAAAGACTCAAGGTGGTTTTCCACCGGCGAGGCGAGGCGGGGCGTGGATGGGCGAGAATTGAAATTAGTATGGGACTTACTACCTATTTCCGCGCGCGCTCAGTGCAAATAGGTAGTAAGTCCCATACGAATTTAAATTCTCGCCCATCCATGCCCCGCCTCGCCTCGCCGGTAGAAAACCACCTTCAGAGGCCGCTCACCAACTCGATGGTCGGACCAACTAAAGAATCCAGACACAACTAAATGTTTGCCGCTTTCCCGTCGTTCCACTGGTTTGTCCCAACAGTGCGACAACGGGGAGACTTGTTCTTGACTTCTATATCGTAATGAAATTATACTTTCTGTATACAGGGTGGGCCCTGTAACAGAAGCAAAAAAATAAACGGCAGATTATTGAGCTTGTGAGCAATTATTTCCAAGTGTAAAACTTTTTTTCTTTAGAGTTTGGTTTACATGTATTTTTACTCTTCTGGGGTGGGGGTGGGGTAAGTAGATTTTTATTATAAAAACACAAACAATGAATACTAAAAATATTGTGATAAATGAATATCATTACATGATGTTACCTCAAAATCTGTTGAATGTTATGCTATGATCTCGTGGTGCCAAGAAACATTACTTGGTGGTCATGAATAACTTAAGATCAACATTTCTTAAAAAATATATATATATATCGGCCAAGTCCGTATCGGGCCACGTGCAGTATAGGGTTCCGTAGTTGCCTGTCTTTCTTAGTTACATCGACACGCGCGTGCCATCTAAATGCTTGCGTCGGCCCAATTTGTACGAAAGTTGGCCTTTCTTAATTACATTTTATCGTTAACTAAGTAGTTATGCCTAAGTAGGCATCACGTAGTAGGTATCACGGCTAAGTAGCCGTGATAGTTTTCCTTTTTAAATTCATTATATGTACTACTGCCACGATTTTTTTCACATTCCCAGTAGCAGCCATTTAGCCAGCAGAGGAGGGGTAGGGTGGGAGTGGGAGTGGAAATAATGTGGGCTTTGAAGCCCAATATCTCGCAAGCGTATTACTAATTTGAAAAATCGTTTTAAAAAACCCATAATATTTTTGAACATACGATACCCTATGGGTTTAACGAGAAAAAAAATCATACTCCCTTTAGGTGTAGGGGAGGTACCCCAAAAATTTTTTTTCAAGATTATATTCTTCTGTTTGCCATGCCGAATCTCTAGTAGTAATGGTTACTGGGCTAAGCCGAAGATGGACGGGCAGACGGACGGACGGACGGACGGCCAGACGGACATGGCGAAACTATAAGGGTTCCTTGATGACTACGGAACCCTAAAAATGGACACAAGAGGTAAGGTATTGCAGTGCTCTAAGGAAGCGTCCTTTTAGATATTTGCTCCTGTTACAGGGCCCACCCCGTATAATAAATGTAGTACCTCTTACTTATTTTTCCCGTAGACTCACTGCTGCACCACAATGGGACTGCGGGTAAATCAAACAAAACCGTCATTTACCTGTGTTCCACTTGGCCGGACAAGAGTTTCGACGGAGCCCCGCTGACCTTCTATTTCTAGTCTGTTTGCACTTCGAGCATTCTAAAGCTACTTAACAAACCTAACCTGCCTAGTGTTTCGGGAACGTAATATTTATACAACGACGGTGGCAAACAAGCGTACGGCCCGCCTGATGGTAAGCGGACACCGCAGCCAATAGACGCATGCAACTCCAAAGGAGTAACATGGGCGTTGCCGACCCTTGATATGTTTGAGGATTCGCCGTGTCGACAGCTGAAGGAACGAATTCTCTCGCTCTCAACACAACGCATCCTGGGTAGCTCTGGCGACCTTGCTCACCACCAGGAACACAACACTACTACAGAGCAAGTAGTAGTGTTATTATGGTTTTTAGTATTTGTTGTTATGTTATAGCCGCAACAGAAATACATAATTTGTGAAAATCGCGGTTCTTCAGATACAGCCTGGTGACAGACAGATTGACGGATGGACAGACAGCGAAGTCTCAGTAATGGGATCCCGTTTTTATCCTTTGGGTACGGAACCCTAAAAAAAGAGCGAGAAAACAGCGATTTTGTGTATTGATGACAGTGTTGTTGAAAAGGTAACAGACAGACTGAGTTACTTAGGCATTGATAATAATATTATTTCGTTTAGGTCGTTCCTTCTTGTCTGAAGATCGTGATGATGGTTGGATCCAAGTCTGGACGAACTGTCTCCATCTGCTCCTTGTCAGTTGCAATGTTAGCAACTGTTGCTCCAACCATCATTAGGATTTTCAGACAAGAAGGAACGACCTAAACTAAATAATATTATTATCAATGCCTAAGTAACTCAAGTCTGTCTGTTACCTTTTCAACCAATTGAGATGTGGTATATAGATTATTTGAGTCCCCGGGAAGGACATGATAGTTTTAATCTCAAAGAACATCCCCAGATGTGATGAAATAGGAGGCAGAAGCTCCAATGGCAGAAGATACGATATAAACGACTTCCACGCGGACGCAGTCGTGTTTTGTAAGGCCACTGACATTTATTTATTTATTGACAAATACATTTATGTGACATTACAGTAATAACCAATGTGTCATGAAACTAAAAACAACAAATAATACTATTTAGGCGACGAAACTGCGTGGCCCCGTTGCATCGTCATCTCCGGTGTAGGATTCTGCAGATTGCCCCGGAACCGTCGAAACACGACACCCTTCGGCCAGAAGTCAGCACATGCGATGGTCTCCTGCAGCGGTCGCGGCACGCGCACCACAAACGAGCTGAATTACACATAGTGGCGCGAACGCAGCTGGAACACCCTCAGCGAGAAGCCGGTCTTCTGACGAACGTACTCCACCACATCATCAGCCGTGGCGGTGTAATGCAGGCGCGATACATATAGCGCCTTGCTCGGTGTGGCAACCCGCAGACCGGAACCAACCGGTTCTGCAGTACCACACTGACTCTTGCGCGGCTTGCACTTCTTCGACACCGTTGTAAAATCCTCCTTATCCACATGGGTGCGCGGGGGCTTCTCCTTTGGAGGAACCCGAACTTCACGCGCTCTTGAGGACGCGTCTCTCCGGCGGCTGCGACAGACCGACCAGTTACGGCATCAGCATAGCGATGACGTGATTTAGAGGATGGGGCGGGGGGAGGCCCGGCGCGGAGGGGGCATACATCACCAGGCCCTGCATGTCTTTGGAAAGGTTGAAGCGAACGGTTGACGTTAATTCCTTTTGGTAAGATGGCGTGATCGCGGCAACCGGGGGGCATCGTTGTAGAATACTAGCGATCCCATAATGCCGTCCCTAAACGGCAGTGACGGTTAACGCTGCAGAGTGGCCCCCATTATGGGCCTTCTCCGAGCCCGAAGGATGCGTAAATGCCTTTTTTCTGCTTTATAAAAAAGATGTACATAGGGATATAAACTGACTCATGTCCTAGAAAGAGGTAGGCAGCGAACAGGATTCTTTTTTCAGTGCCTCTTTATGTAGGATTAAAGATGGAGAGAATGTGATATGGTAGTGATGGGTAAGTCCATCGCCCAAAACACACTTCAACCCAATTACCATAGTTGGCCTACGACGACCTACGGGAAGAAGCCTTTCGTATTATTTTAAGCAAACCACATCAAATAAACAAATCTTAAGTTATATCCAAATTCTTGTAGAAGAAAGCACAATCAAAAAAACTGCATCCCGACAACGGACAAATGACTGAAGAAAAAAAAAACAAATTTTTTTTTCATACTAATGGTAGCCAATTCCACCCGGAGCATAATTTTGAATCGATCAATACCTTATTAATCTAAATCGGTTCAGTATCACGCTACGGTGTAACAAACGTACATACAAACATTGTCTGCTAAAACCATATCCCTTCCTTTCGGCTTTTCCGCAGTCAGGCAAAAAAATATTTAGCATTGTCAGTTCACCAATCGGTTTAAAACAACATAATCCTTAGCAGCAAATCAGTAACATTTCTGCCATTTCAATCCATACTAAGAAAAATATGCTAACTCTCTTCATACAGTGTACCAAAAATGGAGTGTGAACCGATCAAGGGCATAACAGATATCGTGTTCTGATAAGAAAAAACGAAAAGAAAAAAAAATACGCGATTTTTTTTACATTTGTATGGAGCGTTGGTCGGCTGGGGCAACAAAACGCGTCAAAAAAAAATCTTTTAATTTTTTCTTATCAGAACATGATACCTGTTATGCCTTCTTGATCGGTTCACACCCCATTTTTGGTGCACTATGTTTGTCATATGTTTCAAAGTCGTTGACCCCTTGAAAGGTACTATATAAACCCTTATTTTCTTCAATGGAAAAACATACTGAGCGTCTACGAAATCCATATGATTTTAAACTTTTATCCCTCTAACCCAGTTCAGTCTAGACTTTAAAGGAAATACGCTCTAAGCGTCTTCTTATTTTATGTGCCGTAACGTCGTTTATTCCTTGAAGGGTAAACCCCTTTCGGCATGGTTTAATTCTGGGGGGTAACGCACCCAATTTCCGGTCTGTCATGCCGCCCTTCATTAAGTGAACAATTTATTGTTCAGGTATCGTTAAAGGGTAACACAGTAAAATTACATTAGTATGGAAACCTGTGTTTGCGGGAACATGCTTTTCACCGCCGGACCTCACAGACTACATCGCCACATTTTTAACGTTAACATGACGTCTTTATCACATCGATTTGTGTTAGATTCCAGTCCACATTATGCGGTATTTTGCTTTTACTGACAGATTATCGCTCATAAAAAAAACACGGTACCAAAAAATATGATTATCTCGGATTCTAATGTATGGGCAAATAACTTTTTCCAAAGTATCACATCCCAATTTTTCTCAAATTATCATTTGGCAAACTGAGTCATTCGTGAAATCAACTTATAGCAATTTTACTGTTAGCGTTTTTTTTGTGGAATAAGTATTATTTAACAAGTAAGTCATTACTTGCTCGTTTTATTTTACCATGAGTAATTTTGTCAAAGTTATCGGTTTTAACGCTTCGGCGGACGCTACCGCGGCATACTCGCTTCGCTCGCTCGGCTTGCGCGCTGTATGGTTGCAGTAGTTGCAGTCACACTCCTCCTCGCTTTGTTCGTCGTCGTACCTAACTGAGACCTTATATATACCTTATATATGAGACGCACCCCGTTAATAGCAGCAAAAGTAATTAGCATTTACCAAGCTATGCTATAAATTGAGTGTGTGGACCTGACTATTTGAACAAACTTTTTTTGGAATACAATAAACGTTTTCTTAATGAACGATTATGTTAATAAAACTTGACAAAGTAAAATGATGCCAAATGATAATTTGATCAAATGAATACAATGCGAAATGTAAATGTGCTAAAGATTTGGGAAATTAAACTACAGCAATAAGTTTTTGGGAAGTATAATTTTGCAACAAATATTTTCAAACGTTCAGATTTTAGGCTTGTGAGTTGCTTATATTTTTTCAAAAGAACCGACAGATATACTAGCTGTCTTGCTTCGTTCACAACACGATTTAATAGGTTAAAACGAGACAAATATACGTTTCACTGATAATTTACGACAAGTATATACACGGACAGAGCGGGCCCCGCGGGTCATGCCACAGACAAAGCGCGGGCCTCGGGCCCGACGGGCCTTTCCACAGCTGACGGGGTAATGATGGATGTGAATGGAAGGATGGAGTAATGATTAGCAAATCTTTAATTAAGTAATACATGATTTCAAAATTAGTTTTTTTTTGTTTGACACAGAAAAGTCAGATTTTGAGATTCAAAGATTTGTCCAACAATAACATTATTCTTAATTCATTTATTGCAACCATGGGTCAGTAGAGGTCTTATAGTAGTAGATGTTATCATACGACAAAAAAACAAAGACAAAGACATATGTTAAAATTAAGTCGTAAACAATAAAGGTACTCACCATTACCATACTGTAAAAAAAAAATAAGTTACCTAATTAAGATAATAGTTATAAGGCAGGCTCCTTAACTCAAAAAATCTTTTAAATTTTAGATTAGTAGTTAAGACGGTAATTTAACCCCTATTCTTTTTTATTGAAATAAACAGTTCGATTTTTTTATTTTTTTTATAGTTTCTTTAAAAAAAATATGTTTATTTGTAAACATAGGTTGTAAGGGTGTTACATAAATTCTGGGTATCGCTATGTTTTGCCGTTCGGCAAATATTGTAGTCTTATGGACCCTTAAAGTAAACTATTGGTTAAATTTTTGTTTTTTTTTTATTTCAATGTCAGTTTTTGTAAAAAGTCGGTAATATTAAAGAATCTCAACTACTTATAGCTCCTCTCCTAAAGCATAGGCCTCTCATTGAGCACGCCACCCGTCCCGATCATGAGCTAATCTTATCCAGGTGTGTCCTTCCTAATCACCATTGCTTTACTGTTTTTATTTCGCTGTGGTGAAGGTGAGAATTTTGCTATAGAATCCAGTGATTACGCTATTTAAGAGTGAAATATAGAGAGAGTGGCTTATTGTTTCGCGATTTGAGGACGCAGTGTGCTTGAATTTGAATGAAACAATTGGGTTAAAAATAACTCTGTTTTTGTCTCGTCAATTAAATGGGTCATTTTACGGAAAGTTGTACTCTCGACTTTTTTTTAAATTCTGATATAATTGGGTTTCTTCTACTCAGAATCGAGAGCACTTTCGAACCTAATAGGAGAAAAAGGTGTCCCAAGATTTTTTATTACATTCCGTTACCGTTTCCATACTAAGCTTGTATTGTGGAACGGAAAACCGAAAATTATATGTAACATTTTGGACAGTTTTTTTCTCCTATAAGGTTCGGAAGTGCTCTCGATTCTGAGTAGAAAAAGTCCGATTATATCAAAATTAAAAAAAAAAAGTCGTGTGTACAACTTTCCGTAAAATGGCCCAAATAGAGGTCATTTAGAAACAATTTAATGCTTCGAAAAAAAATGGGATATATTACAATAAAACGTATACGGACAAAGAATATACTACGTACTACTTAACATGATATTTACAAGAACAGAAATATAACGAACGTTTCCCCGAAGCCTTTGGCCGCAAAACGCGCCAGCTCTGGGATCACATGAGTTACAAAAAAGCTTTTTTCAACAGGTTGAACAATGGGTGAGCCTCTGGCTTCACAATTAATCTAAAATCTTATTCAGTCAATTATAAGCGCCTCCCGGTTACTTTAGTCATCGCTATGAGAGAGTGCATGAACCTAAAAAAAACACAGAATATGTTTGGAATATAACAACTCAACAGCCACTCGATTCAAAGCAAAATATTGAAATTTAAGCCTTATGTCGTATTTCCTACAGCACAATTTTCCATTGTTGTTAAGGCACGACACGTGTACGACGCGTAGACCACACGTCGTACACTACTTGAATATCATTTTTTGAAATTAAACCTAAATAATATGACATAGGGCTTAAATTTCAATATTTGCCATAGAATCGAGTCGCCGTTGAGTTGTTATAATGTGCGAAGACCCTTACTTACCAGTTTTTTTTTAATTATTCTTCTTTAATTTATCACATAATTTGTACTAAACGGCACTTAGTGTCAAATGATTACATTTATTTATTAGGTACTTCTTCGTGATTATACGTTTCGCATATCACTACATTCTGAGCAGAGCGAGTGTGGAAAACGTGAAACTTTAAAACAAAACAAAGGCACATGAAATGCTTTTCAAGCCAGCTTCAAACTTATGTGTCAAAACTTGTGTGCCGTTTATGTAAATAATAACGCATTATTTTTCGTGGGTTTATAATTTTTCAAAGTCCAATCGTGTAATTTTGAACTGAGATCAATGAGCATACTACAGAATGCCTACAAACGCTAGGTAGGTTAGGTTTGTTAGGTCACTTCAGTTGGTAGAAGCAACTTATCCGGAAATAGGAGCCCCGCTCGGCGGGGCTCTGTGAAAACTGGCAGATGACAGTATAATGAGTAGGTCCACAGATCACAATAGGACGATTTGACGGTGGTATATATATTATAAACTAATAAAAAATAGTACATTTTTTGATAAATACATTTCGCGAGAAATGTTATAAACTGACGGTGTTCATGATCCGACGGTAACCATATAAATTTTTCACCATATTACAAAGAAATTAAGTTATGTACTATTATTGTCGTACACATCAGATATAATATTGTTAAACAGTACTTTTAATTAATTTTTTTATATGTATAATGTCCACACGTTTGTTGAGTTGCATTTTTTCGCAGGCCAACAAATCATTTTTTCGTGTGTTTTTAAGTTTGTATTTTAGTTATATCTCCTTTGTATTTTTTATTTTATCGTTTATTACATGTCATTTTTGCATCTGTAAGAAAGAAAGAAAAAAGAAAGAAAGAAAATAATTTATTAGTGCAAAAAGTATACATAAATAAAAGTGTAACAAAACTTATCTTAATACACATTATTTTAAGTAATTTACACTAAAGGGCTTGCACTCAGCTTAATGCCACGGAGTTAGCCAGAAGACACATTCCGTGACGCTGTTACCAACCGTCTATTGTTGTTACCAACCTTGTTCTCAATGAATGGACCCTGCGGAAGAACAGCGCTGGCTGCAAAGCTAGCAACATGCTGAGCTGGGGCCACTTCGTGACAAAGCTAATTGTGTGTTTTATGTTTATTTTATTTCTTTTATTATCGGTCGTTTTTGTCACGAATAAATCTTTTTTTGAAGTGGACGTTGGATAAATAAAAGAAACAAGTCGACCGACTGTACACTGCACTGTAAACGAAATTATACTTCAACAAGCTTCTGTCTACTTCAGTTCCTGGTTTCCATATTTTTATCCAAGCGTATCCAAAGAGGAATTTTAATTTTTTCACCGCCTTTGGGGAAGTGTTTTTATTTCATCGTTATTAACATTTTGGCCAACTTTTCGGTTACTTGTTGATTCTCTACAGTTTAATTAGAGTGAACCGTTTCTACAAAGGCTACCGAGGTCTTATTTTAGACGGTTAATAGGGTTGGCACAACGAACATGTATATTATAATTAAAAAATATGTTGTTTCAGTTTGAGATATGTTAAAGAACTAAAATAAATAATAAATTATTTATTTTATATTTTGAATCTCCTAATTCTCCCTCCATATTTCTGCAACTTGGTGTTAGCATAATAATATCAGGAAACGACGCAAATAACAGATAATATTAAAAACTTTACTTTAATTGAGTCTTTATAACGTGATTAAGCAATTGACATCATGGCGTGTAACGATTACGCTTAAATCCGTTGATTTTTTAAAGCACTTGAGAAACTTTAATGTTTCGTATCGCTTCCGAGGAAATCCAATCCATGTAAAAAGAGGCCAAGTCTCGAAACTCTTCCACCGTAAAAAGTTGTGAAATATTTATGCATTTGGTGTACCTAGAAAACTGGACTTAAATTGCAATTTAATGAAAAAAAACATGTTTCTATTAAATACATTTATGCAAACACTTAAAACTATTTGTTTGTTACGAAATTTTCTCTCTCAATTGTCTCTCTCAGCATAATGCTAAAATGAACGCTGTAATGCTAATAAAACTAAAAATGCATAATTTTGACTTTACGAGTATTATCATTTTTAAGACAAAGACAAAATACTTTATTTGTGAACCATAGGTGATATGATAGGTATTCACTACACAGGCATTCTTGAAGTTCTCCTATGTTCTACCTTGCAGCGTACAAAATGTTTCTTAAAAAAATACTTTTAGTAAATTTATTTAATTTAAAGTCTATGTAAAGTCTAAGGTCTATGTAAATTAAAGCCTATTATTCAAGTTAAGCCTAGTATTTCAATTTGTGAGAACCCTAACTTTAGATGTTTCACAGGAATTATTAATTTTCATTTTGCTCCTGGTCCGTAAACCGCAATACAGTGATTATAATATGCTTAGCATAGGCATCCAAGTAACGTATTAAGAGTACGCAGTAAGCTCGGCCGAATTTCACCTTCCCATACAAACGTAGTTACGCTCTCATTTTAAAACTACGTGTTGGATTGTGACGAAACTTTGCATATACAATGCCATGAGGTATATCTATGTCTGTAATTAGTTAATATGGTTCCAGTTTATATTATAAACAAAATACAGCAAAAACAAGTTTTGTATGAAAAAATTACATTCGCTGTATTTTTTACTATGGTATCTGAAGCTGCATAAACTAATTATAAACATAGATATACCTCATGCCATTGTTTATGGAAAGTTTCGTTACAATCTAACACTTAGTTTTAAAATGAGAGCGTAACTACGTTTGTATGTAGAATCGAGCTTACTGCGGACTCTTGAGGGAAACGCTTGCTATTATTTACTCAATCTATGTAGTAGGCACATTGCACATAGAACCGATAGCCATCGGGGCGGAAAAGTTTTCGAGTGGCGACCACGTACCGGAAGGCCCCAGAAGGGGACTGACGCACTGGTAAAGGCCGTGGGAGTCCGCTGGATGCGAGTGGCGCAGGACCGGTCATTGTGGCACTCTTTGGGGGAGGCCTACGCCCAGCAGCGTCTTTCGGCTGATATGATGATAATGATATAGTAGGCCTTATTAAAGTAATGAAAAGCTTTCACCATACCGCTTCAGCCTTATTGCACATTTAAAAGTACTCGCTACCTTCACTAAACCGTCTTAAATTTAAAGCAGTCAGTTATCAGTGAATTTTTGCCCCGACCTCATTGCGATTCGGCAGGTAAAGTCAAAAGTTAGTACCAAATCGGACCCCCGATATTTCAAGCACGTAGGAAACGGCTTTATGTAAAAGGTAACAAACGGAAAGTTGCCCAGCTGCTGGTTATGTTTCGGGTTAAATTTTAAGTTGTTTGTTTGAATGCCAGTTTTAATTGTGATGTTTGTGATTGGAGTTTGATGAGGGATTTGGTGGTTAAATAAAGTTTGTGAACGTTCGTTTATTTAGGAACGCGTTTACGAACTATAACTCACGTTGTTATGTTGATTTCTTGTTTTATGATTGTTTAAACTGAACGATTTTTGAATTGTGTAACAAGCGAATTCTGATAGCGATTAAGGCCAGTTTATAAAGGTAGGTAACCTTAGAGCGGTCACACACGTCGATTTTTTGGATCGATAAAAATACGATACCCTTTCGACACCGATTACTATGTCAGGTGATCAATGCAATGCAATGATATAGTCTCGTGCTCATTTGCCGTAAGATTCTTCGTCAGTTTTAATGAAAACCTAAAAAATATGAAGAAACTTGCATTCGTCAAAATATGGCGTTCACTGTTATAACCTTCTGTCTACGTGCTTGTTTTTTTTTTCTGTCGTATTATTTGAACTCGCTCGAATGCTCAAACACTTTTGTTAATATCCGTCTTTTTATTTAAAAAAATCGGTCAGTGTCTTGCGATACAATTTTGATTAAGTTGTTACTACTTTCCAGAATCTGACGTCTGTATGTGGTCAGGTAAAAGCCGAATTTAAACTTATCTCTACCTACTGAACAGACACAAGAGCAGCCAACACGACAGACCAACACACATACTGATACACATACATGACATACTATGTGTCGTTATGATTGTGACGAATATCACCATTATACCGCGACATTTCTAGGCTTCCGTAGCCAAAATGGCAAATACGTACCTTATAGTTTCGTCATGTCCGTCAGTCCGTCACAGGGTTTTCATCAAAAACTAAGGTTTATTTAAGTGGGATTTTTTATAAACTTGTTAGCCGCTACATGGTTGTGTAACAAATGCCTTTTTTAAGCGCTCTCTATACCCGTGTCTGTCATCATCATATACTTAAGAGCCGGGCTCTTGTCGGTGCAGTAATCGCCACTCTGTTCTTCTCTCTGCCACTGTTTTGAGCTCTTGATATGACATTACATTAACTTTCTCTTTAGCTTGGTCTTGGTCTTCCCCTGCCTCTCCTTCCTTCTATATTTCCTTCAATTATAGTTTTTATGTAATTGTCATGTCGTATCAGGTGCTTTAACATATCACCCGTATCTGTAAGTAAAAACTGTAGGTCTTCATTTGGCATGTCAATAGATAGGATCTTAACGATAGCACGTAAGTTTCCAACAAAGATAAACCTTTTTTAATTTACGGTATCTTAGGATAGCGATTTCTAATGTGGACTACTAGTAGAAGGTACGGAACTCTTCATTGTGCGTCGTCTGGCACGCAGCTTAGTTGGCTTTGTTTTTTAATAGTGTCCTCATTGGCGGCAAACGAAAGGCTCAATAAGTACTTTAAAAATCTTGGCAACGTCGCGCAAGAACCGATCCAAGTGAATTTTTCCGTCGATTGGCAAATTAGAGCGGGTGGGGCGATATCGTAGCCGATTCGACTTCATCCGGACTGCGCCTGCCCTCCGTAGTTCTTTTATCTCTTTCTGTCCAAGTTACAAGAGAAATGCATTCTATAACATGGACTGATAATACTCAGGGGAAGCTATGGTAATAATAATACCACGTGCGAGCGAGATGGTATTATAGAAATCTCAAGAAACGTGTCAGAAAGTATCATTCGTGGTCCTAATAGTTCCACTTTTTTATTGACAGCAACTGTGTTAGCATGACGTTGCGGCAAACAAACCATTACCCGCCCAAGTTGAGTAGGTTGTTATTTTTATTTATTTTATTTAATCTTTATTGCACAAAAGAATATCTTATAGTACAAAAGGCGGACTTAATGCTATAAAGCATTCTCTACCAGTCAACCTTAAGGCAAAGCAGATAAAATGTGGGCAGTGCAACTTAATTTAAAACAAAAACTCTATAACAAGTCTAAGGATGCGATGAGTAATAATATAGTCGAATACGATACAATACAATATAATATGATATAACAATATATACCTATTAATACATACATACACATACATATGAATATAGATGAAACTTACAAATCTGATGGATTATTTTTTAGTTCTGCCAGCAAAGAAATTTTGTAAGGACTTTTTGAAGACAAGCCTGTTTGGAGATTTTTGAATTTTGACAGGGAGATGGTTCCATAGTATGCCGTCAGCCATTTGGAGACCAGTTCTTAATTTAGCTGCATAGGAGACTTTCCGTCCCTTATTGTGGCAACACGTATGGTTCCTCTGTAGAAATTTATACTTTCAGTTGAGTTGCAAGATGATATTCTGCTGTACCTAAGTACCGTACCTACTTAAGAACAGTGAGGAAAGGGGGATGCGGTTTTTTTTTTCTCAAACATGCAATTAAATCCATACTAGTCCATACTAATATTATAAATGCGAAAGTGTGTCTGTCTGTCTGTCTATCTGTTACCTCTTCACGCATTCGGTATATAGATAGTTTGAGTCATTTGAGTCAGAGACATAGGATAGTTTTCATCCCAGAAATCATCCCTTAAGGGGGTGAAATGGGGAGGTGAAAGATTGTTTGGAGCTGCGATATAAACGAGTTCTACGCGGACGGAGTCGCGGGCAGAAGCTAGTATTAAAATATTTGCGGAAAATCTTACACAAATTGACTTTTAAAGCTTTTACTATGGGTACTAGACGATGAAAACCATGCTTAAATACATAGAAAACATCCATAACTCAGGTACAAATATTCGTGCTCATCACACACTTATAGTGTTTTGTCTCATAGAAAATTTCACTTAATGAAATAGGAATAAAACTTCACTTAGTAAGGTATTGAATTTTGTTAAAAAAAGCCATTCCCGAAGAGTGCTGCCTCTTTTTCTCGTGCGCGGTAGGCATAAGCGTTTATCTGTCAAGGGGGCGTGGTTATTCGCAAATCGACTCGAATCAAGGCATCACCTTCCAAATTGCACCACAGTCCGTTCCTTATCCTCTAAACTGAGCTGAATGAAGCTCTCCTCGTGACTCGAGTAAATTATAAACTATTACCTCCACCGAATCTGCTCACGGGACATTGGTTTATCTTCTTATTACTGCTATAGCTTTTCTATGCTAATACTAGCTAAACTGTAGATTTACGCTTGATTGTGCGATACGAAGATTACGCTGAGTGAATTTCTTAGTGATTTATTGGAGACTTTTTTTCAAGTTATTCAGTATCGTTGTCAGTCAAAGGCCTCACATTACGGTACTATGTGTTATTATGGTACTGTTTATGCGCATAAAGTTCAGAGGTTATAAATCTAAGCCTTGAAACTGGTTTAAAGATATATCCGTAAAAAGCAGTTGATATTTTCTAGAAAACCCTAAAATTTAACCTAAATTAACCGCTACGGTGTAACAGACGTATTTAAAGTCACTACAGGCGGCATGTTTCCAACTCTTAGGGATTTCTTCGTCAGGATGAGTGTTTTCGTGGCAATGTCGCTTGAATCACTTCCGAAGAGTTTGAAACATGTCGCCCGTTCGAAACATTTAACAGGTGAGTTTAACCGCGGATTTACTTGCATTATTTTAGATATAGCTCACGAAAGTTTAATTTCTACTAAAATAACCGTTTTATCGTTGAACGACGCAGCTTAGCGGGCCATTGCTAGAAAAACGCAATCAATTTTAATGTTTTGTCTCAATAGTAACTAATGATCAAAATTTTAATATCCTCGATAAACAAAAAAAAGGACTCAAGATCCACTGAAAATCAGCGTTGTTGCACTCTCCGTCTCGCTACTGCGTGCTGCTGCATGCTGACTGGACTCCTTTTTTGAAGCCACACTAGATTCCTTCTTTAGATTTAAGCCTGTGATAAATTCCTGTTGTTGTTCCAAAATAAATTTATTATAATCTATTCTAATGTAAATGTATCTCCATTACCCTAATGTTATATCGAACGAGGTAAGTATACTATTGTACTAACACGTGCGTTACATATAATGAACCAAAATTAGCCGTACAAATTCAACGAACAATTAGTTAAATTGCCGTAACTAATACCTACGTCAGATTATTTGCGTAAACATTACATGTACCCCCAGTCAAAACGACATAACTCCGCTTAAGGTACAACACAGTTGGACCGTTTAAGATGTGTCTCATAATCGGCTTAGCTTGCGAGTTTGTTTATCTTCATTCAGTAAATGAGAATATAACACCAGTGGCTTTAAGCTGAAGAACTATACTACACTATCTTTAAAAAAGAACCGGCCAAGTGCGATTCGGACTCGCGCACGAAGGGTTCCGTATCCATAAAAACCGCGAAAAAATCACGTCTTTTGTGTATGGGAGCCCCACTCCGGCTCGAACTTGGCCGGTTTTTTGGTATTTCTAGTTATAGCGGCAACAGAAATACATCATCTGTGAAAATTTCGACTGTCTAACTATCACGGTTCATGAGATACAGCCTGGTGACAGACGGACGGACGGACAGCGAAGTCTTAGTAAATAGGGTTCCCTTTCACCAAAGAACTATATAATTATAAAACATGCTCACAAAATTTCACGAGTATCGATTGAGGAGAACAGGCCGTACATTTATGTTTTTTTTTCCTATATAAAATAAATAAATATATTTTATATCTACGCTTCGCTAGCTCGTTCAATAAAAAGGGTTGAAGCTTGACATTTTTAAAGAAGCCTCTTTAAAAAAAAAGTACTGCTCACAGAGCCCTTATTGTTTATTCTGTGTGGTACCCAATGTGTTCATGTAAATAGCCAGTGCTACCTTAAAATCAATTCTACTCAAATCCAAAGAAATATGCTATCTACCTGACTATTGTGGTTTAAAATGTTACCTGCAAATAATATAGATAGTGAACTTCTAAAAAGCAATCAAAACAAGTATTTTTATGCAAACAGGCCACTGGTCAAATGCTAATTCACAGTAATTATAATCTAACACTTCAAGCCCGCATCACACTGGCGCGGGCCGCGGCAGTCAATTGTAAACTTGTCGTTAGCCTGTCAAGTTATATCTATCAACCGCCACAGCAGGCCGCGCCAGTCTGTGAGAGGCTTTAAATTCTTGCGCTTTGTAGTTTGTACCTACACATTAATAAAATAGTGAACGGGTAGGCAACGTCGACATTTTTAATTTGTACGGTAGAAAAATATTATGCACCCATATCTCCGATGCCAGCTAGCTTCGACGTCACTCAGCAAATGTCACTTTAGACCCGTGTTAAATAATTTATCATCATCACCATCATATCAGCCGAAAGACGTCCACTGCTGGACATAGGCCTCCACCAAAGAGTGCCACAATGACATAATAATTTAATTGTAATCTTACAACAATTATTATAACAATAATCTTACAAACGATTCCACATA
Source organism: Epinotia bilunana (assembly GCA_947049275.1). Classification (NCBI taxonomy): domain Eukaryota; kingdom Metazoa; phylum Arthropoda; class Insecta; order Lepidoptera; family Tortricidae; genus Epinotia; species Epinotia bilunana. Next base: position 2,534,631 of record OX346274.1, read on the forward strand.
TTTGTGGCAGACAGTCCCTTATCCTGAGGCTCTAGTATAAGTTTTATTTATTTATTTATTTATTTATACTTAAGGAGTACCAACAGCTGCAAAAACATAATATAAGTCTTACATAGTAATACAAAGCCAATTAAAGGAACACAGATAGAAATGGCATAGAAAAAAGAAAAAAATTTGACACATATGTTGTACACTGCTAATACAGAATAGTGCACCATATAATAATAAAAGAAAAAAATACATAAAAAACATAGCAACTAATTAACAAAGAAGGAACACGAGAGCAGCCACACGTACCCGAACAAATCACCACTTGCAATTTATCTATCTTCAAATTTAGATTGGAGAATTTTTATCATGAAAAAAAACGACATGCTAGTTTTCGCCTCACAGAAGGAATCGAACAGTTGAATACATCAATATCCATCTCTCTTGACAAACTATTCAAAGTGCTAGCGCGACTCAGGAAACTATTTTGCCTGTAATTAGACGAGGTACATTTAAGAGAGATAGGGGGAAAGTGTCTTTTAGATCGAGTAAGCGTATTAAATGAAAGTTTATTGAGTAAATCCGGACATTCAATATTCCCACTAGTGATATTTAAAATATAAGTCGTATCAGCTATTTCTCGCCGCTTACGTAGGGGTAATATGTGTTGTTTTTTGCATATACTTAACTAATTGGAGGATGCGTATGAACATTTTAATTTAAAGCACAGGTGTTTGAGAAACCTTTTCTGAATACGTTCGATCCTATCTATATGTGGTATAGCACGGATGCCAAATTTGGGATGCATATTCAATTTTACTCCTAACAAGTGAGCAGTAAAGTACTTTGAGCGTTTTTGCTTGCGTAAAGTGAGCGGTGTTTCACATTATAAATCCCAAGGCTCTAAGGGCGCTACCTACAATACCATCAATATGTAAATCAAATAATAGCTTGGAGTCATGTAACACACCCAAATCCTTCATAGAACTAACTCTATTCAGGGATTGGTCTTTAAGTCTATATGTGGAGGATATTAAGTTGCGTTTACGTGAGAACGTGACTGAGAAGCATTTGGATGGATTCAAGTCCACCTTGATTGTCTGACAATAGTTATCAAGCCGCGCAAGGTCTGATTGAATCAGTACAGAATCCTGACCAGACTTTAACTTTCTAAAGATCTTCATGTCGTCTGCAAAACAAAGAAGTTCAGAGTGAATTATGCACTTGCTGATTTCGTTAATAAATATTTATCAGTGGGCCAAGCAAAGACCCTTGTGGGACACCACTTGGAACTGTCACCCAACTAGACATATAGTTATTAACGACAACTGCCTGAGATCGATTGTCTATATAGGATGAAAACCATCTAAGCAAGTCTCCACTGATTCCTATATCATACAGTTTCGACAACAGCATTGCGTGATCAATCCGATCGAACGCCTTGCTGCAATCGGTATAGATGACATCTACTTGATAACCACTATCCATTGCCTCAGTCACATACTCATTCATAAGTATCAGGTTAGACACCGTGGATCGACGCCGAAGAAAACCATGCTGGTTAGGGCTAAATGAATTCTGTAGAGCCTCGTAGACCTGATTGTACACCACCTTCTCTAGAACCTTAGATAAAATACATAATTTCGAAATAGGTCTATAATTTACGACATGCGTTTTAGGCCCCTTTTTATGTACCCGGGTAATATATGGGTAATATAGGGTACAGAACATTCACAGAAGGAACGCTTGAAAAGCAATGTTATTGGTACCACCAGACTCTTTGCACAGTTGATTAAAAAACAAGCTGGGAGGTCGTCAGGACCCGCAGACTTGGCTGGGTCCAGCTTAAGTAAAATGTTAATGATCTCATCAGGTTTTACTTCAATGCTGGACAGTGAAGCGGACGAGTGGCTCGATGGGTTTAAAGATGTTTGTAAGTTGTTACGACTCGAGTCGAGTCACTCGACGCTGAGAAACTAGTACGAAAGTAATCTGAGAAAGCATTGCATAAATCAGTACCAGTATTTAACAAGCCATCACTGTACTTTAAACTACTAGGTATGGCGTGAGACCCGGACCTTGACTTGATAAATGACCAGAATTGCTTTGGATTTTTAGCAATGTTGTCTTCAGTCCGATTAATGTACGCAGCAAAACACTCCTGCTCCAACCTCCGCACCCTGTCTCTCAGCAAGTTAAAAGATACTAAGTCCGATTTATTATTATAAATACTATATTTTTTTAATATTTATATTTTTCCTTTATAGCCTTTTTTAGTGGAAGTGAAAACCATGCGGGATAAGATTCCGCTTTAATTTTACGACACGGGATATATTTACTTCTAAGTGTAATAAAAATATCATAGAAGAAATCAAGTGACTTGTCTAACGTACGCTTGGAGAACTCCCCTTCCCAATTAATAGTTACCAATTCCTCATTGATAGCGGCGTAGTCACATTTATTGTAAATATATTTCATACGAGGAGCCGGTTCCATAAAATCAATAATAGTGTACTTAATATGTATTATTAAGGGTTTGTGATAAGGGTCAATTGGTACTAACGGATTCATGCACTCACCGACACTAACAGTGTCATTTGACAAGACAAGATCCAACAATTTACCGTAATTATTTAAAACCCCGTTATACTGGCAAAGGCTGTGGGTAAATAGATCATCTACTAAGTTGCACTCATCAACGCTTGTATACGTAGTAGGAATCAATGACGAAGCCCCTATCAACCACGTAATGTTACTCATGTTGAAGTCACCAATTAATAAAATCGTATCATTAGGATTGCTTAAAACTACATGATTTAATTTACGCAAGAAGTTCTCCAATTGCTGAGAAAAGGGAGAAACCTTGACCCTGTTTACATAGATATAAAACGCATAAATGCACTTTAATAAACCCATTGCTATCATCTTTAAGTGACATAGTGAGCCAGAGGTCCTCAGCTGACGAGTGAAACGACGGTTGCGGGGTAACCGCTAGTTCCTTGCGAGTAGCAATAATAACGCCACCACCGCGGCTCTGCCCGGTTACAGACAGATCGCGGTCGCGATGCCAGACAACACCTGTCGTCAAACAGCTCCGAGTCCCGTATCCCATCCACGAGCCACGACTCGGTTAGTATGATTACGTCATAGGTAGCCAGACTTAAGTTGCGATAAAATGTAAGCGTTTTAGAGCGCAGCCCCCGCACGTTTTGGTAATAAACACAAGGATAATTCACTAAAGTATTTATGTTAAGCCATCTTAAAGTAAAAGACACTTTAAACATGGAATAATTATTAAATATACAGAACATAACCTCATCCAACACCCATTTTACCGAAACAAAACGTTACGATGGCGTTTGCGTTTTACCCTCAATTTGTATGGGATTTGACAGCTAAACGCAAACGCGGTAATAAAGTTTTGTTTCGGTAAAACTTATACTAGAGCCTCTGGTTAAATCCTATTTGCATTCGGTAAGCTATCTCCTAAATGTATGTGTTTAGTACGATGGCTTAACACTGCATATTTACCCTGCTTTCTTCAAAAGTAGCGTTCCTATTATGTAATATATTATGTTGTTATTTAGTAAAGGGAATGTGTTAGGATTTTACTGAGGTTTTTCGCAAGATGGACCCTCCCCTCCCTGCACGTGTCCCCTGGATGGTACTAAAGAGTGACAAACCCTAAAGGCGAAAAATAATGTGCCATACGATTAAATAAAAACACTTTTAGTGCGGTACCCGCTAGGTAAGTCTGCTGCTCATAGGCGCTTTCCTCTACAAACGGGTTTTTGCAAGTTACCGGCTAGAAAGCGCGCTGCGAAACCGTAGGCACTTAACACAGTCACTGCGAAGAATCGCTACGCGCTACGCTCGTAGCCAATGCCGAGGTTTTCCCCGTATGTAGCGGAAAGCGACAGCGTAGGCACGCTAGAGTCGCTAGGCGGGTTGCTGATGTCAGTATTACTATGTAGTTTTAACAAAATGAACGTACGTAACGGACTCAAACCTAAACTCGCAGTTTCTGCGGGATTAACACGTATGAAGTTTACAGTTTTAATATAACATAAGCCCTCAGTGGGCGAGGGTTGCCCTTTCTTAGTGGATTTAAGGTTCCATAAGTTACAAAGGAGAGTAATACGAGGCGAATCTTATTTATAATCAGTTTAGGCGAGTTATTTAACCGGAGGTTCAAGTCGAGATGACATACCTCTAATATGGTAGTCCCGAATTATCCCCATTTTCATTAATTAATTAATTATTAAAAACAAGAACGGTTTACACCAATTACACTTGTTAAATTAAAGTCTTACGAATTATATATTATACAGGAATAATTATTATACATTATTATAAAGGCCTTCATCTCTGTCTTACAAAACCAGACTGACAAGGCCACTAATATTTTTACATCTTTTTATAGCTCAAGTTTAACACTTTAACTGCCAGGAACCCGCTCTGCGGGTGCCCACGCCGTAGTCGCTTTCCGCTACATACGGGGAAAACCTCGGGTTGGCTAAGAGCGTAATGCGTAGTGATTCTTGGCATTGAATGTGTTAATGTTTATCATATAGGTCCACACTAATTACGATGTTTACAAAATAACAAACAGGTTGAAATTTTATTTTTACAAGCTTTTATTTAGTTTCACCTGTCCCGTTGTCTGTCTGTCTGTCTGTCTGTCTGTCTGTAATCAAGTCTTGCAAGTAAAATTTGATCCACTTCCCGGTTTCCGATTGAGTTGAAATTTTGCACGAATATGCAAATCGCGTGACAATGCAATATTATAATGACGTGGAGCTGGAAGGTGGCCACAGGAACTCCGTAATAAAACCACATAACCCCATCGAGTTTGGGCTCGTTAGAATCGTCTCAATAAGTAGTTGATGACGGCATACAGAAAAGTACAGTCGGCAATAAAAGCTTGTACCAAAAATGAATTTTTTGACAGATTTTTTTTAATACTCTAATAGAAATGATTTATAATAAAAGAGAAAGAAATATAATAAAAAGATATAAAAAGTAAATGAAAATGGTTGAAGCCTTTGCGTGACCCTGACAACAACATCGGCCTCGCGACCATCTACGAGTATTTATGGACGATAGTGTAACTGTCCTGTCCGGTGCTGTCAGCCGAGTTCAGGGAATTTGCACCCCGGAGGTGCTTGGGAGTGGTGAGTGGGATAGGATTGCCACAACCCAGCATATATAGGGTTACTAGCTTTTGCCCGCGACTCCGTCTACACGTTCGCATTTATAATATTATATTAGTGTAGTACAGTATAGTAGTATAGTATAAATAGTATGGATTAGTAATTCCACGTATTCCTGTTAAGATTGGACCACATAATGCATTATGCAAAAGTAAACCACTTTCGATGATTCACTTTTTTTTCGGATCAATCAGTTAAAAAAAAAATGTTTGTACATGTTGTAAACTTCTGTTTTCTTATGATCTACTAACAAAATAAAACAATTCGATATGTCACGATTTTAAAACATCATGTTTGAAAAAAAGTAAGGCTTAAAATTACATAGATAGAGGGTCATGCACGAGGGTTAGGTGAGGTAGGGCACAACGAAATGTCATCCCGCTCGAATGTGGAGCAGCCCAACTGGGGAAGTACCTCCGCCTTGCAGGAGACCACAGCCATAATAACACTACTACTTGCTCTGTAGTAGTGTTGTGTTCCTGGAAGTGAGCAAGGTCGCCAGAGCTCCTGAAGATGCGTTGTGTTGAGAGCGAGGGAATTTGTTCCTTCAGCTGTCAACACGGCGAATCCTCAAACATATCAAGGGTCGGCAACGCCCATGTTACTCCTTTGAAGTTGCATGCGTCTATAGGCTGCGGTGTCCGCTTACCATCAGGCGGGCCGTACGCTTGTTTGCCAACGTCGTTGTATAAAAAAAAATTGCAGAGATTTAGGTTCTCGGGTTTCCTGTAGATATTGTGCAGTGGCGACAGCGGTTTTTCGTATTAATTGCGTCTCGACCGCGCAATGAACAGATAAAACGTTTTCCGCGTCGCAGTTCGCGCAATGTCGTGGCCGGCCGACAAATTTTTGGTTGGACTTTTCATCCGCATAAAACTCATCTCCTCTTATATATCATTATGCGATAAAATGTTGTTTATGCACATGTTAGCTCAAGACGTCTTATTGCCCACAGAAAAAAAAATGTTTTAAACACTACCAATAACCCTGTATTGACTACAGCTAAACCTAAAGTTTATTAAGTGTCTATGTTTTCAATGTGTACAAAAAATGGGGTGTAAACCGATCATGTATCGTGATTCTGATAAGAAAAAACTAAAAAAAAATTTTTTGACGCGATTTTATTTTATAAATTCGTATGGAGCAGGTCGCCCCTGTCGGCCAACGCTCCATACAAATGTTAAATAAATCTTATCAGAACAAGATACCTGTAATACCCGTGATCAGTTTACACCCCATTTTTGGTACACTGTATAAAGCGTCCATAAACTCAACTAATTAACTATGAAACGCGTAACCGTTTATTAAGCTAACCGATCATTTAAAAAGCGTCCAAGAAAATTACGGGCCTTAAACCTGCCTTTCAAAACGCTAGGCCCTGAACAAAAGACGACTACATCCAAATGGCGTCACCACCGCCAGCCTTTACGTACATTCAACGACACATTTAACTGACCACTTTTCAACCTTATCGGAAGGTAATAAGGTTCATTAACGATCAGTGTTGCATGCTGCTGCTGTGTGTAATACATTGCGGCATATTGTTCTAGTAACAAGTTACTTTTAAAGGGGTGTAAGTGATGCGTTATTCGTCGTGAATTAAGATGTTTTGACGAGAACAAAGGCGGTGGAGTGACTTCGAGAGTTCTCGTGTGGCTCGAGGGTGATGGTAGAACAATACCTTTTGTAACGGTTTAAGAGTAAAAATTTACCGTGTAGGGATAATTTAAGTACATACTTACATGAAATTCACTACCGTGCACATAAATAAACGTATTTGGCGGATTTTTGGCGGTTGTATACAAGCATACAGCCAGCGTGATAGCATTCGGACACTTAGCGGCGTCAAGCGTGTTAACAACCTTTTATTGATTTGAAAATTGTGTCAACAGCCAGAGAAAAGGTTAATTTAAAAAATAAGTCGCTGAAAAATAAAGTGAGAAAAAGGAATTTATGCTATAGAAAGGCTGGTTGCAAATAGTAAATTATAAAAAGCTTCAGTAAAACCAGTTGGCAAGTTTTTTGTAAGAAACTAGTGTAACGTTTAGAGTTCCCTTCTTTATCAAGAGAGCAGCCGGAGCCACAGGATACAATTAGTATTGGACACGAGTCGTTTACACTGAAGTTCCATTCTAGAGAATAAAGTGAAATATTTTTATAAATCGAATGAAACGTTTCAGAGATAATCCTCTGCATACTTTCAACCTCACAAACTTTGCTTCTTTGTAATATTAGTTTAGAGTAGTATAAATAGATAAAACACAGTTAGCTTGCTATATATTTATTTATTCCAGTAAGGAATTATTTCTAAAAATAATCCAAACAACTACGTGAGAGCGGAACCATTATTTTAAAATATATAAAATAAAGAACTCAATGTGAAAATACGGCAACTTAAAAGTGTATAAAATGCATTATTGATGTCTAAGCCTTTTAAGAAGTCCCACAAATGGTAACAATTTCTTTTCTCATCTCAAAGCAATGTATTTTAATACAGATACTTCCTTACTACATATGCAACGTTCGTGGGTAAGAAAAAACGCATAGTTTTTCTCTGAGTTTATTTAAAACTAGCTACCTACACGGCCTGGCCCGCGTATTGCAAGGCAAGGAAAACCTGCGGGATAAAATATAGCGTATGTACAGAAATTCAGGCATGCGGCTGTCGAACGGCGGTCGTCGGTTCGAATACCGGCTGGTACAAACGCCAACGCAGTTAACTGACCATCCTTGAACCTTATTACAATGCACATAAAGTTCAACGATAGTCAGTTAACTGTGCTGGCGATGGTACCAGTTCTTCGGAACTTTTTAACGTTAACGTTAGCTTTTCGGTGAAGGATCTTGCATACATCAAAGAAGAAATTCAAAGATGTATGTGAAGTCCCCAACCCGCACTGGCAGCGTTGGGACTAGGGCCTGTTCCTTCTCGTCTATGCGAGGAGGCCTGCGTCCAGCTGTGGGACGTGCATATGCTGATCTATTAAAGTTTTTATTATTTTATTGGTGAACAATTCAAAGTACCTAACCTAGATAAGTGGAATCTCAAGACACCAGTTGTGGCACACCCCTAGTGAGGCAAGTCAGTTAGTCAGTTAGGTAGTTTGTTCTCTAAACACACGTTGAAGAATCTGCCTCCACCGTATGCAGATGTAATGTAACGCATCAGGGCGCTACGTAAGTAACAATTAATTTAACTAAACATGCAAACGAGTATTGTGCGGGACGGGATTTGAGCGCTTTCTAGTGGAGTGGAGTAGACTGTTGCGGTCCTATTTTTATTTTTTTAAGATCACTAAGTACATAGTGTAAAACAAAGACGATTCGAAGATCTAAGCAGATCTTTAAAAGTACGCAACGGATTTTGATGCGATTTTTTTGAATTGATAGAGTGATTCAAGAGGAAAGTTTAAATGAATAATATAGTCAGTACCCTTGCGAAGCCGGTGCGGGTCGACAGTATTTTATATACTTCTTATTTCTTAAGTGAAGTTAAACACGAAATTTAATAATGCAATGTAAATGAAGAAGTTAACTACATTTTAAATCAGGCTAAAATGTGCCAGAGGGGCTACAACGAAACGAAAAAAACTTCGTTCGTGTATCTGCCTCTCTGACGCTCGAACTGGCAAGTGCGACAGAGATAGATACAAGAACGAAGTTCGTTTTCGTTTCGCGGTAGGCCCTCAGTTGAAGTTGCACGTAGAAAAATCTGCCACCTAAAACCGCACTTGTTTGTTTTCTATACGCACGTTTACGAATCTGTTTCAGTCGAATGAACATGTAATATAACGCATCAGGGTGCTACGTAAGTAACAATTAACTAAAAATGCAAACATGTACTGTGCGGGATGGGATTTGAGCGCTTTCTAGTGGCGTGGAGTTGAATGCGATGGACCTATTAAGAAAAAAATTGCAGCATTATCCTAAAATTTCGCATACTACCTAGTCTAGCCATAAGTTCTGTTACAAATGAAATGAAACATATTTTTAAAAGGATGTAATTAATTTACCATAAGTAAATGTTTATTTATAGGTAAGTGAATAAGGTTTCTAAACAATATATTTTTTATTCAAAATGCCCGCCTTTAGCGCCCTATACACGCCCTCAAACGATCCGGCCACACGTCTATAGATTCACGCACTGTATCCATTGGGAAATTTGCCACTGCTACCTTCAAAGATTTTTTTAGAGAATCGATATTGGCATGGCGTTTAGAGCAGACCATGTCCTCTAACACTGACCACAATTTATAGTCCAGGGGATTTAAGTCGGGACTGGCAGAGGGCCAATCATCTGCCTTGATGAAGTCCGGAACATTCCTTTGCAGCCAAATCTGGGTGGTGCGAGCTTTATGACCCGGGGCTGAGTCCTGCTGAAAGGTCCAGTGTACATTTTTGAACATTGTGTCGTTTAGTGGTTTAACTACTGTTTCTAAAATCGTGTCCTGATACACTTTAGCTGAAATTTTCACTCCTTTTTCGCAAAAATGGATCTCAGAGACGCCTTGATACGACACACCCCACCAAACCATGACGTAAGCGGGATGATGACCTCGCTGAATCCTTCCAACTATCTCTTTAGCTTCTCGAGAGTTGTGTGCGTACACTTTATCATTTTGTTTGTTGTAGTGCTGCTCGATAGTAAAAATTTTTTCATCCGTGAAAAGAATATTTTTATATTTCCCATGTGCGTATCGAGATAAAAGGCTTTTTGATCTTTCAACTCTCTTGTCCTTTAGTGACTGATTTAACATATGTCCTGTATATCGTCGGTAAGCTGCAAGACTCAAGTCATCTTTGATTATACGCGAAAGTGTCCTAGGTGGTATTTTCATTTCCTTAGAAAGGATCTTCTGTTTTCTTATGGGATTTCGGCGAATTCTGGCCCTTACAGCATTAACGGCTTGTTTTGTTCTAACAGTACGTGGTCGGCCAGATCTTTTACTGTCATCGACAGAGGACGTTTTGGTGTATCTTTGAATGGTACGATACACAAACATTCGACTGATCTCTAACTTTTTTAGTGTCTCAAAAATGTGGGACGGCTCCATTCCTACCTTATGCAGAGCAATCACAGCAATTCTATTTTCTTTGACACCCCACTCCATTATTAATTTACTTATTTTAATATTATATTGTATATAAATGGTGGCAAAAACATCCAAGTACTTACGTCAAAACACAACATTCGAAATTCGAATTATTATTTTTCTTAAAATCATTGTTAACTGCCAGTAACAGAACTTATGGCTAGACTAGGTATCACTACCACATATTTCGTCAGTGAAGTTAAACACAAAATTAAAGAAAAAAGTAAAAGATGTAATCAAAAAAATACCAATCAGGCAGATACCAGTTGCAGTTGCATGTTTTAGAAAGATCAGCCATCTTTTGTTTTAATACACGCTGGCACGATGCACGAATATTTTTGAGTCAAATGCAGATGTAATGTAACGGATCAGGGCGCTACGTAAACAACGGGATTCTAGTGATTTCTAATGGAGTGCAGTAGAAGTCTGAGATCCCATTTGAGAGTTTTTCGTAACATCTGGTCTGAGAAATGTATTTATTCTGCAATTGCACCGCCGCAATGGCACTTTTTCAAGTCAAACTCTACCAGCGTTTTTGAAAAAGAACGCCACTGTCAAGCAGAAATGCCGAAACAAACTCAACAGTCAGTATTTTTTTGGCAAGCTTATCACAATGATAGTAGTGATTTTAGTATTGTATTTACACTAGTAGTATCTAATGTTCTTTATCAATAAATGTTATTTTTAACTTTAAAAAAACATGATAGTAATTAATGATAGCATTAATTACCAATTCGACCAGCTAAACCCATAGCACTGCACTACCGCCAGTAGGTCGCTTTTGAATACAACTTCTATAGCTAGTTACTTACTGCTTCTCTTCTTATCATCATCATATCAGCTGAGAGACGTCCACTACTGGACATAGGCCTCTCCCGAAGAGTCCAACAATGACCGGCCCTGCGTCACCCGTGCAACAGTTTAATATGTTAAAATCTACATCTACACTATTTACACTAATATTATAAAGAGGAAAGATTTGATTGTTTTATTTGTGTGTTTGTTTGTTTGTTTGTTTGTATTGAATAGGCTCCTAAATTACTGGACCGATTTGAAAAAATATTTTACCATTAGACGCCGACATTATCCCTGATATGAACATAGGCTATTTTTTACCGGGGAAAATGCTTCATTCCTACGAGAAAACGGGTAATTGGACAACGGGTAGTAAGAATTATCCGTGCGTTACTAACAGTGCGAAGCCGGGCCGGGCAGCTAGTTGTTAAATAAATACGTGTCAATTAAAGGCGACTCCACACCCTCCGATGTCGGCACACTGTGTCAACTACACAACCCCGCAACGAAGAATCACGCCCCTTACTGTCTCCGTGTGTCTGCAGAGGCCAATTTTTGAATCCCTAGAATGTGGCTTGGATAATGTTATACACTCAATACTTTATTTATATTCATTTAGATAAATCGTAATCCTACTAATATTATAAATGCGAAAGTTTGGATGTTTAGATGTTTGGATGTTTGTTACTCAATCACGCTTAAATGGCTCAACTGATTTAGATGAAATTTTGCACGAAGATAGTTTATAACCTGGATTAAAATATAGGATAGTTTTTATCCCGGGTCCACGCAGACGAAGTCGCGGGCGGAAGCTAGTAATTAATAATTTCTTTAGATACAAATTTATAAAATGTTTATTATAAAAGTCCTTCATCATATATTATGTTTAGCCAACTATACCTAGTTACTGTGTTAATGTTTGGATGTTTAGATATTTGTTACTCAATCACGCTTAAACGGCTTAACCGATTTGGATGAAATTTCGCACGTAGGTAGTGTATAGTCTGAATAAAAATATAGGACAGTCTTTATCCCCATAATCATCCTAAAGGGATATAATTGGGGATGGCAGTTGATACGGGAGTCCACGCGAAGTTGCGGGCAAACGCTAGTAATAAATATTTTTAAATCCATATCCATACTAACATTATAAATGCGAAAGTGTGTCTGTCTGTCTGTCTGTTACCTCTTCACGCTTAGACCGCTGAACCGATTGATACGAAATTTGGTATAGAGATTAGTTTGAGTCCTGGGGAAGGACATAGGATAGTTTTTATCCCGGAAATAATTCCCTGAGGGGGTGAAAAGGGGGATGAAAGTTTGTATGGAGCTACGATATAAGCGAGTTCCACGCGGACGGAGTCGCGGGCAGAAGCTAGTTTAAGAAATAAAACTATAGTGACATATTTATACCAGTTCTTCGGAACTTTTTAACGTTAACGTTAGCTTTTCGGTGAAGGATCTTGCATACATCAAAGAAGAAATTCAAAGATGTATGTGAAGTCCCCAACCCGCACTGGCAGCGTTGGGACTAGGGCCTGTTCCTTCTCGTCTATGCGAGGAGGCCTGCGTCCAGCTGTGGGACGTGCATATGCTGATCTATTAAAGTTTTTATTATTTTATTGGTGAACAATTCAAAGTACCTAACCTAGATAAGTGGAATCTCAAGACACCAGTTGTGGCACACCCCTAGTGAGGCAAGTCAGTTAGTCAGTTAGGTAGTTTGTTCTCTAAACACACGTTGAAGAATCTGCCTCCACCGTATGCAGATGTAATGTAACGCATCAGGGCGCTACGTAAGTAACAATTAATTTAACTAAACATGCAAACGAGTATTGTGCGGGACGGGATTTGAGCGCTTTCTAGTGGAGTGGAGTAGACTGTTGCGGTCCTATTTTTATTTTTTTAAGATCACTAAGTACATAGTGTAAAACAAAGACGATTCGAAGATCTAAGCAGATCTTTAAAAGTACGCAACGGATTTTGATGCGATTTTTTTGAATTGATAGAGTGATTCAAGAGGAAAGTTTAAATGAATAATATAGTCAGTACCCTTGCGAAGCCGGTGCGGGTCGACAGTATTTTATATACTTCTTATTTCTTAAGTGAAGTTAAACACGAAATTTAATAATGCAATGTAAATGAAGAAGTTAACTACATTTTAAATCAGGCTAAAATGTGCCAGAGGGGCTACAACGAAACGAAAAAAACTTCGTTCGTGTATCTGCCTCTCTGACGCTCGAACTGGCAAGTGCGACAGAGATAGAGATACAAGAACGAAGTTCGTTTTCGTTTCGCGGTAGGCCCTCAGTTGAAGTTGCACGTAGAAAAATCTGCCACCTAAAACCGCACTTGTTTGTTTTCTACACGCACGTTTACGAATCTGTTTCAGTCGAATGAACATGTAATATAACGCATCAGGGTGCTACGTAAGTAACAATTAACTAAAAATGCAAACATGTACTGTGCGGGATGGGATTTGAGCGCTTTCTAGTGGCGTGGAGTTGAATGCGATGGGCCTATTAAGAAAAAAATTGCAGCATTATCCTAAAATTTCGCATACTATCACTACCACATATTTCGTCATACATTTCGTCAGTGAAGTTAAACACGAAATTAAAGAAAAAAGTAAAAGATGTAATCAAAAAAATACCAATCAGGCAGATACCAGTTGCAGTTGCATGTTTTAGAAAGATCAGCCATCTTTTGTTTTAATACACGCTGGCACGATGCACGAATTTTTTTTGAGTCAAATGCAGATGTAATGTAACGGATCAGGGCGCTACGTAAACAACGGGATTCTAGTGATTTCTAATGGAGTGCAGTAGAAGTCTGAGATCCCATTTGAGAGTTTTTCGTAACATCTGGTCTGAGAAATGTATTTATTCTGCAATTGCACCGCCGCAATGGCACTTTTTCAAGTCAAACTCTACCAGCGTTTTTGAAAAAGAACGCCACTGTCAAGCAGAAATGCCGAAACAAACTCAACAGTCAGTATTTTTTTGGCAAGCTTATCACAATGATAGTAGTGATTTTAGTATTGTATTTACACTAGTAGTATCTAATGTTCTTTATCAATAAATGTTATTTTTAACTTTAAAAAAACATGATAGTAATTAATGATAGCATTAATTACCAATTCGACCAGCTAAACCCATAGCACTGCACTACCGCCAGTAGGTCGCTTTTGAATACAACTTCTATAGCTAGTTACTTACTGCTTCTCTTCTTATCATCATCATATCAGCTGAGAGACGTCCACTACTGGACATAGGCCTCTCCCGAAGAGTCCAACAATGACCGGCCCTGCGTCACCCGTGCAACAGTTTAATATGTTAAAATCTACATCTACACTATTTACACTAATATTATAAAGAGGAAAGATTTGATTGTTTTATTTGTGTGTTTGTTTGTTTGTTTGTATTGAATAGGCTCCTAAATTACTGGACCGATTTGAAAAAATATTTTACCATTAGAAGCCTACATTTGCTACGGGTGACCCTCGGGCAGGCAGCTTTCTCGCCCAAAGAATAGCGATTGCTATTCAGCGCGGGAATGCTGCCTGTGTGATGGGCACCCTGCCTAAAGGGCAAAATTTTGACACATTTTTCTAATTGTAATTTATTATAATTAGTTTAATATCATTTTGTATATGTATACTTTAGTAAATAAAGTTTTATATATTAGAAGCCGACATTATCCCTGATATGAACATAGGCTATTTTTTACCGGGGGAAATGCTTCATTCCTACGAGAAAACGGGTAATTGGACAACGGGTAGTAAGAATTATCCGTGCGTTACTAACAGTGCGAAGCCGGGCCGGGCAGCTAGTTGTTAAATAAATACGTGTCAATTAAAGGCGACTCCACACCCTCCGATGTCGGCACACTGTGTCAACTACACAACCCCGCAACGAAGAATCACGCCCCTTACTGTCTCCGTGTGTCTGCAGAGGCCAATTTTTGAATCCCTAGAATGTGGCTTGGATAATGTTATACACTCAATACTTTTTTTATATTCATTTAGATAAATCGTAATCCTACTAATATTATAAATGCGAAAGTTTGGATGTTTAGATGTTTGGATGTTTGTTACTCAATCACGCTTAAATGGCTCAACTGATTTAGATGAAATTTTGCACGAAGATAGTTTATAACCTGAATTAAAATATAGGATAGTTTTTATCCCGGGTCCACGCAGACGAAGTCGAGGGCGGAAGCTAGTAATTAATAATTTCTTTAGATACAAATTTATAAAATGTTTATTATAAAAGTCCTTCATCATATAATATGTTTAGCCAACTATACCTAGTTACTGTGTTAATGTTTGGATGTTTAGATATTTGTTACTCAATCACGCTTAAACGGCTTTACCGATTTGGATGAAATTTCGCACGGAGGTAGTGTATAGTCTGAATAAAAATATAGGACAGTCTTTATCCCCATAATCATCCTAAAGGGATATAATTGGGGATGGCAGTTGATACGGGAGTCCACGCGAAGTTGCGGGCAAACGCTAGTAATTAATATTTTTAAATCCATATCCATACTAACATTATAAATGCGAAAGTGTGTCTGTCTGTCTGTCTGTTACCTCTTCACGCTTAGACCGCTGAACCGATTGATACGAAATTTGGTATAGAGATTAGTTTGAGTCCTGGGGAAGGACATAGGATAGTTTTTATCCCGGAAATAATTCCCTGAGGGGGTGAAAAGGGGGATGAAAGTTTGTATGGAGCTACGATATAAACGAGTTCCACGCGGACGGAGTCGCGGGCAGAAGCTAGTTTAAGAAATAAAACTATAGTGACATATTTTAGCAAATTATCACAAAAGTGAAATACCTATCTCTAAAAACGTTCATTTGTTTTTCTTTCCATTTCCTTTTTTTTCAATCTATCATAGTTGTCACCCTTGTGTTGCAAATGTATTGCCATACTCTCTACTCTAGCTTTATCAATCCATACTAATATTATAAATGCGAAAGTGTGTCTGTCTGTCTGTCGGTCTGTTACCTCTTCAAGCTTAAACCGCTGAACCGATTTAGATGAATTTCGCTATAAAGATAGTTTGGGTCCCGGGGAAGGACATAGGACAGTTTTTATCCCGGAAATCATCCCCTAAGGGGGTGAAAGTTTGTATGGAGCTGCGATATAAACGAGTTCCACGCGGACGGAGTCGCGGGCAGACTAGTTTAATATGAAAACGTAAACAACGTATATGGAAAGCCACTTCAATATTCATAACATACCGAAATAAGTAAAAACCTCGCGAGTATTACGTCTGACTCGATTTAAATAAACAGCACTTGAAGTGGCCAGTATTTTTACGGGTTAAAAAGGGCGTTTGGATCTAGATTAATTTTGCGCTCAAACGCAGATTGCTTCGCCATTTGCCTGCGAGTCGGTAAGCTTGCAGTACTGCGTGCTTCCGTGTTATTAAAAATGGGTTTATTTTGATGTTAAAAACAATTTTAAAAAATATTAGTAATTTTGTGACCAAGTACTCGTACTATCCGTAGTAATCCAAGTCCATACTTATTACTTAGTATTTGTGTGAGTGTGTCTGTCTGTCTGTTACCTCTTCAGGCTTAAACCGCTGAACCGATTCAGATGATTTTTTGTATGGGAATATTTTGCGTCCCGGTGAAGGACATACGATTATTTTTATCCCCAAAATCATCTCCTAAGGGGGTGAAATGGGGGATGAAATTTGTATGGAGCTACGATATAAACGAGTTCCACGCGGACGGAGTTCCAGGCAGAAGCTAGTTAAGTATGTAATTAAAAAAAAATGATG
This sequence comes from Epinotia bilunana, assembly GCA_947049275.1. NCBI lineage: Eukaryota > Metazoa > Arthropoda > Insecta > Lepidoptera > Tortricidae > Epinotia > Epinotia bilunana. The sequence continues at coordinate 2,551,519 of OX346274.1, forward strand.
GCTAGTTTTTAGGGTTCCGTAGACTAAATGGCAAAAACGGAACCCTTATAGTTTCTTCATGTTCGTCTGTTCATATGTTACAGCTATTTTATTCAAAAACTTTAAGATGTATTTGAATGAAATTTCGAGTAAATCCTAAGGTTTTGAGTTATTGTTGACTGCCTTTCTTAATGAAAAGGACGTGAGTGTTTTATGAAGATAAAACTTTAATTAACTTAATTACGGTATAAAATTGTATTTTTTAGGTAGGTAAGCATTTAAAATATGCTCAGGCAAGCCCCTTTTTAACATCACATAATGATAACTGTAGGATTAATTTTTAATTTTATATGTTAAGTCTACTTTTAAGATTCCTATGTAACTAGAATTGTCATGTGATGTTGAATAAAGTTTTTTCTATTCTATTCTTCTTCTATCTAAAAGGTACGGACTCGACTCCAACGTGATAGTAATTATGCCTTAAGGGGATGCCTTGATTCGAGTCGACCACGCCCCCTTGACAGAGACACGCTTATGCCTTCCGCGCACGAGAAAATGAGATGCAACACAACAAAAAAAGGAAAATGTAGACCCAACTTTGGTTTTTTTATCTATCGAGTATAGGCAATCATGCATGTATCGAATAAATCAGAAAAACAATCATATACATATCTGAAATTCAGACCTTATTGTTTCTTAATCTATAGTCAGAGCGGCGTTTCAAAGCACGCGATATTTTCCAATTGGAAGTCATCACCCTCCTAGCGTTATTCCCGGTTGTGCCCTAAAAGAGCCCGGGGTCCACTTTGACACAAAATCCCAAGATTTGGCATAGGTACTAGTTTTACGAAAGCGACTGTAATCTAACCCTCCAACTCAGAGGGAAAACAAGACCTGATTGGGATTAGACCGGTTTCCTCACCATGTTTCCCTTTACCGAAAAGTACGAAATATCCCGTACATACGAGGGGCGGCTGATGAGTCCTAAGCCTATGGTAGAAAAAAACAATATATAAAAAATAACTTATGTTTATTTTTCAATATAATCTCCCTCTAATTCAATGCATTTTTTTCATTTTTTATACAATGCTTTTAGGCCGTTAAAAAAATATTCTTTAGATTGGCCTTCAAAATGCTTCTGTACCTACAGCCGCCTTCATCTCTTCATCACTGCCAAATCGCTTTCCCCGTAACTCTCTCTTTAAATTACTGAACAGAAAATAATCGCTAGGGGCTAGGTCTGGACTGTAGGGTGGGTGGTCGATTTAATCGAAGCCGATTTCCTTCAGAGTCTGCCTCGCAACCCGGGCGGTGTGAACGGGTGCATTGTCTTGCAAAAACAAAATGCCTTTCCTTAATTTGCCCCTCCTTTTCTCAACTATCGCTTTTCGCACCTGTCTCAATAGATTGGCATAATAAAGTGCATTTATTGTAAAACCTTTGGCCAAATAATCTATTAAGAGAATGCCATCACAGTCCCAAAACACAGTGGCACACAGTGGCATTTTTGCACTTTAAATCTCTTCGGTGGTCTTTCACCCTTTTCAATCCACTGCATGCATTCAGACTTACACTCCGGATCATACTGCCTGATCCATGTTTCATCAACAGTTATTATTCGGGAGCAAACTTCATCTATCCTCCGCACAGATCTAAAAACGCCTGGGAAGTTTCAAGTTCAACACGACGTTCTTTATCGAACACCGTCAGCATTTTGGGTACACAGCGAACACTGACCTTAGTCATGTTCAAATGTTCATGTAAAATCTCCCCAACCCGTTCTTTACTAATACCTACAGTATCAGCTATTTGCCAAACCTTAACACTTAAGTAGTCGCTCATGGGTCCACGGAACCCAGTAGTGACATTATAAGCAATAACTTCGTCGTTTTGCATCACGCGACGTTGCCGTTCTTAGTACCTTCCAACGAATGTTCCGCGCGTCGAATCGTCGCCCTATCAATCAGTCGGCGCACCGCGCTCGCGTGTTACGGACGTATAAAGTGCGTATGGGTCGGCTAGACCCAGTAGCGACCATTTAAGAAACCTTAATATTTTGTATATGGGTCCGCTGGTCCTGCGCCACCCGCATCCAGCGGACTCCCGCAACCTTTACCAGGTCATCAGTCCACCTTGTGGCACTCTTTGGGGGTGGCCTATGTCCATCAGTGGATGTCTTTTGGCAGATATGATGATGATGATGGGTCCGCTGCACCCAGTAGCGACTAGTTATGTAATTTGTATATTTCATTTCTTAAGTGATTATAATTCATGTGTAAAATGACTACTTTGCGGGGTTTGTCAGACAAGGAGATAGCAGATTTTATAAATGAAGATATCTAGAATGAAGACTGTTCCGTATGTTAGAGTAAAATAACCAAATATTTTGAGTTTCTTTCAGTTCTGTTTGAGTTTTCGGGTTAGTTGATTTTAGGACCTCATATATTTTTTTTCCTACAATAAATGTTGATCTCTTTTTGTGATTTTAAGTAAGCATATAATAGTTGTTAAGAAAATATAGTAAAGATAAGAAACTTTGTATTTAAAAAACAAAAGATACAATACAATACAATACAAATACTCTTTATTGCACACCTCACACAAACAAAGCAGTTAAAAAGAAAAACAATACAATAACATGTAGGTAGAGGTAGACAACAGGCGGTCTTATCGCTGAAGAGCGATCTCTTCCAGACAACCTTTGGGTATCGGAGAAAGAGATAAAACTAGATTAAAAGAAGATTTTAAGAAGATATTAGCTTAACAAATGAAAGTGGCAAAAAAGCTATGATTATTTTTGATATTTTTGATACCTTACGGTTTTTTACGTTAAACCATCAAATTAAACTGTTGATTATATAAAATGGTTGTCTTATTTCTTTATTACAGAAATATATAAAGTGCCTAATATTATTTTCAGTAGTATTTACCCTATCTTTACATAATTAACTGGGTCCGCTGGACCCAGTAGCGACTGTAAGTGTTACAAACTAGGGCGCGACTATTTAAGTGTTAACTCTCAGGTCTTCTAATACCAATTTTCTGACTTTTCTTACATTTTCTTCAGTCACCACCGATATTGGCCTCCCTGAACGGGGATCGTCTTCAATCCTCCCTACCCAGTTTAAATAAGCGACTCCACTTTTTGAACGTAGCATAAGAAGGTCCAGAGGCACCTTAAATACTAGCCATTTCTTCAAAAATACATTGCGGTGATTAAGCACTTTTTGTAAAGAACTTAATTACAGCACTGTGCTCAATTTTCGTAATATTTGTTAATAATTCTGACATGGTGAACTTTGCCGTTGAATATCTCAAGAAAAATTCAAACAAATATGACATGGTTTTGTTTTTAATAATTTATTTTTAAATGGCCTTTCCAGTGGCCAGTACTTACCATAAACGCATATACGACCTTAAAATACCATAGGCTTAGGACTTATCTATCAGCCGCCCCTCGTAAGTTCCGAAAAACTCATTGGTACGAGCCGGGATTCGAACCCACGTCCGCAGTTTGACAGCCGTATGCCTGAACCATTATTAGGCTACCGTAGCTTACTATTGGAAGTCCCAAGCAAACATGTACTTCTAAACATACGCATAACGGAAATGCATGTACCTATTTCCGTCCCGCATTGTTACTCTCGCGAGACCAAACATCCACGCATTAAAACTTTATAATTTAACAGCGGCCGTAAAACAGCTCTTTAGAGTCCCCTAGGAGTCAGTAAGTCATGCCTACCTTTGTTATCCTAGCCTGCAATTTATATTTTTGGGGATTTTGAGTTGGGCACTCAAGAATAAAATCATTATTTGAATAAGAATTCGCATGAATAAAATCATGTTGATTTTATTCTCGTCAAAGTTATTCAAATAATTTCGCCGTGAACAATTCTTACGTGAGATAATTGAATGAAGCTAACTTAGTATTATTCAAAGAATAATCATAATCAAGTATTTATTTGCTCTAAACACATAACAATGCATGCAAATACATTTTAATAATTTGAATTTAGAGATTAAAAAACAAAAAACATGTATGTATTGTACATGAAATTAAAAACAGTCAAACAGGCAGCAAGGCAGCAAACAGCCAAAATAAATAATAATAATAATAAATCTAATAATTGGCGAGTCACCGTCTGCCAGAGATAAAAAGTGAGACAGTTTTATTAGGCAGGCGTCCGATGTTTCACCCAATAGCCCAGCCACTAGTCCATCATTTTCACCCAATAACCCGTTTCATTTAGATTCCATCAACCATCAATAGGCCCCATACTCCTCAGCGGGTGCTGTCCCTGTGTGCGTCCCATGACACGGGCAGGGACAGCATCCGCTCGGTGTACTCCTTGCATTTTATTAAATTGTCAAAAGGGCCTCTACGTGTTGGCTCAGTTGGTACTTTGTAGGTACCTAGCTCCACGCACGCCTCCCAAAGGTCCGGGACGTCATTGTCCCGTGAGCGGGAAAAAAAAATCTAATAACAAAATTAAAATAAAAGTCAGTGGTATCAGGATCGTCAAACTTTTTCACATATTATTCTCTTATAGAGTAAAACGGACAGTCCACAAAATATTATTTTACTTTTATGTCGAAGTTTTTTAGATCATCACTATTTTATATGTCATCTGTATATGACATCTGTATCTGTTATAGACCCTTATGCCAGTGTTATTTAAACTTGTCAAAATTAGGATAATGTACATCAATTTATTTATTTATTTATTTAAACTTTATTGCACAAAAGAAAACTTATCGTACAAAAGGCGGACTTAATGCCGAATGGCTCTACCAGTCAAACCTTAAGGCAAAGCGGAAAAGAAAGTGGGCAGTGCAAATAACAACTAAAAAGAATAATAACATTACGGTAGTCCTAAATACAACATATTTACACATATATACATAAATAAAATAAATACTTACATACACAAATAAATATATACTACATGCAAGCTTACAAGCGAAATTTCAAATATGTAATCTGCAGTCTACTCGGATCTGCCAGCAAATAAATCACGCACAGATTTTTATTTTAAATAATATTCCTTGAATAAGGACGTGGTTCAGATACTTGGAACGGAGGTAGACACGACGCATTTGGTATCGGTATAGAGGCATTAGTAGACGCTTGAATCTTGTCTAATTTAAACGTTTTGTATCTAATAAAACCTTCTATATATAAAATCTTGCAATTTGGCTTTCACATAGTTTTGTTGCTCGTTTTGTTTTTCATATAAACATTAAAAAAAAGCTAACTGAACCCTTTTTCGATACTACTAAACTAAGTAAAAAACTAAGTAAAAAAACTAAACTAAAAACTACATACTAAACACTAAACATATCAAACATACAAATACAAGAAAGTAATTTGGTAGAATTTAGCTGATCTGACCAGTCGATGGTGGAACCAGAGAAATAACGGAACTCCTCAATAGTTGTATGCCTCTCGAGTTTGGGTTTATTTGGTTTGTTTTGACGAGTCCTTTACATTATACTTGGTGACGATGGTATGATGATAGAGTCAGTCACTAGCCACCTCCTGACTCGATTATCAGACCTTCGTCACCAAGTGTGATGTATAGAACTCGTCAAAACAAACCAAATGAACCCAAACTCGAGGGGTATACAAGTGGCCATTGCAGAGTTCCACTATCCACCTCCTGACTATCACCAGACCTTTGTCACCAAGTGTGATGTATAGAACTCGTCCAAACAAACCAAATGAACCCAAACTCGAGGGGTATACAAGTGGCCATTGCGGAGTTCCACTATCCACCTCCTGACTCTATCACCAGACCTTTGTCACCAAGTGTGATGTATAGAACTCGTCCAAACAAACCAAATGAACCCAAACTCGAGGGGTATACAAGTGGCCATTGCAGAGTTCCACTATCCACCTCCTGACTCTATCAACAGACCTTTGTCACCAAGTGTGATGTATAGAACTCGTCCAAATAAACCAAATGAACCCAAACTCGAGGGGTATACAAGTGGCCATTGCAGAGTTCCACTATCCACCTCCTGACTATCACCAGACCTTTGTCACCAAGTGTGATGTATAGAACTCGTCCAAACAAACCAAATGAACCCAAACTCGAGGGGTATACAAGTAGCCATTGCAGAGTTCCACTATCCACCTCCTGACTCCATCATCAGAACATCTTTCTCACCAAGTGTAAAGAACTCGTCAAAACATACCAAGTAAACCCAAACTTGTCCTAAAATCCATTGTGTGAAAATCAACTTACATAACTTTACTGACGATACCACAAAATTATTTGAATAATGTTTTATTTAAATAAGATGTTAGTTAGAATAACCCCATTTGTAGAATAATTATTCCGTATTCTATTCCTTATTCAAAATATAGCATGATTTTATTCACCTTCATGTTATTTTAAATAACGAACGCCAGAATTATTCTTATTCAAATCGATTTGAATAAGAATAAAAATTCTGTTCTCATTCTTATTCAAATAAATTTTTGCCCAACTCTTGGGTCTAATGACATTTTTATGACAAGTCACGCAGGGTAATTGTGTTAATTTTCGAACGAGCGATATGAATAACAAATGTAAATTTACAGTTGATATGTACTAACTCGCGTTTTAAAAGTTACGCAGTTCCTCCTGCAATACAGTAACCATGAATAAAATTTATGCATTAAGTTTTAAAGACGAAAGTTACGGAACGTTCGCACGAAAACTTAGGCAAATGCACTGGATGAAAGGGTTTTCTTTGTGATTATGCGATCTATAATATCACTTATTATACATGTCAAAAACCAATTTAAAAAAGTTATCCGGTTTCGCATTCGAAGACAGAGCAAAGTGGAGAAGTAAGATGAGGAAAGCTGACCCCGACACCATGTGGGAAAAATAGCTAGGAAACAAGTGAAATTAAAAGATTTTTTTCAAATTTTATAGCCTATGTCACTCCCACGATTGAGAGGAATCCAACGACACCTCATATGTCGAAATCCGTCAAACGGTTTAGGCTGCAGGGCGTGCCAAAGAATAAGGTCACATACATACATACATACGCTCGAAAAATATAACCCTCCTCTCCTTCGGCAGTCGGGTAAAAAAGAGAGATACATGTCAAAAAACAGCTAAGTGTAAGTAAAACCTCGAACCTGGAAGAGAAACGTAGGTATACCGTCACTGCGTTTTTTTTAATTTTTAATTTATTTATCTCACAAAATCTTATACGCTAGTTTAACAAATAAAGTTCCACCAAACTGAGGACAGTTTACATTGTTTTGTTTCACTGGAGTAGTGTTTGGCGATAACTCTCAATGACCTGTCTTTTTTAGGGTTCCGTACCCAAAGGGTAAATACGGGTTACTAAGGCTCCACTCCGTCCGTCCATCCGTCTGTCACCAGGCTGTAGGTCATGAACAGTGTTAGTTAGACAGTTAAAAATTTCACAGATGATGTATTTCTGTTGCCGCTATAACAACAAATACTAAAAAAAATTGCTGTGATTTTTATAGATAATGGTACGGAACCCTTCGTGCGCAAGTCCGACTCGCACTTGGCCGGTTCCTTATAAAAAAACAATTATGAATAATTTATTCAATATCTTAAACTTTCCTCACACTTTTCGGGCTCGTGGTTTTAACCCTCCTTATTAAATATTCACCTGTTTGTATTTATTTTAACAACGGTGTTTTACGGTACCTACCTCATTTAATGATATGTCCTAAAAAAACAAATAAAACCATATACATTTTTAACTATACGGTTTATCACAAAAATCGATTGGTTGGTTCTTAAATTAGACCAGTGGGGCTTACGCCACTATAATTACAACGCGACTAGGCTTGTTACCCATGGTTTTTTTACTACGACAAGTTAAGAAATAAAATCAGAAAGGCGACAAGTACAGTTTTCAAACGGTACACAAATCCAACGTCCCATCAAAACAGTATTTTCCCAAATCTCCTTAACAATACGTATCAAAATACAAATTCCTAACAAATAAATACCGGAATCGTTCACCATTACCCATAGACACTTTATCCGTCCAAGACACCATACAAAAACTAACCTTAAACTCGTATTTTTAGAGTTGAAATTGGAAAAAAAGGCCCTTGATTTTGAAATCATTGCCACCGTTTTCAACCGGCAATTTAACTGAAAGCCGATTTAAATTTCAAATACCCGGTTATCCAGATCGGGGTTAGCAATGAATGGTGGCATTAAGCACTTCCCCCTACTATGTTACAGCTTGGAACAGCGGGGACAATTTGTGGCCCGACTTAAAAAGTCAAGTTAAATAGGTAATGAACTGAATAGTTTATAATCAGTCAAATTCAACAGCTCACAACCGGCTGAACTGATTTTGTTGAAACGTAGCTAATTACGTCAGCTTTCGGACAAAAAACACACTAAAATCGGTCCATTCGTTTAAGAGATACGATGCCACAGACAGACACACAGACAAGTCATACTTATAACACATTTAAAAAACTTACTAACGATACCCCACACCATGGGTACCTATATCGAGAAAAAAATACATCCACACTTTACACGTAGGGGAGGTACATTAAAAAAAGTTTTTTTTTCAAGATCTTCTTCTACAATTTTGTCGGCATTATTCGTTATACACTCATGCCAAATAACAGCTTTCTAGTAGTAAGGGTCACTAAACTAACCGCAGGCGGACAGACGGACATGGTGAAACTATAAGGGTTCCTAGTTGACTACGGAAGCCTAAAAATGCCCTCTTATATGGACCCAACGGAAGACCAGCGCTGGCTGTGAAGCTGTGAAGTTGGTTCCATTTTGTGACCCGGCATAGTTTCGCTTTTGTTATCTGTTAGATTCTGATTCTGAAAAAGTAAAATATGTGACATGAACTTTCTTGCCAACGATCCTCTAGGTCTAGAGACGTTGCCTTTATTTTAATTGTAGATTCATATTATTTGAGATGAGCAACTTCAAGTCTGTGTACGTTTCGGGCGTTATTGCTGTTTTCTTTTCAGGTTTCACGGGAAAATTATTTTTGTATTTTAAATGGCGATCGGTAAGCCTATAACATATAACCAAGTGGCGAGTCAGGTCATAAATCATTGGATCATGCCATCTCGTTCGCACATGCACTGCCTTATGGAGCGGGCCGTGCAACAATAGTACTGACTTCTATTGCCTGACTCGCCACTTGGTTTTGCGGGTACGTGAGTAAAGCTGCCTACGAAGCTGAAGGTCAGTCGGTTGGAACCCCGGGCACATATTTGTGTATTTGTTTCCGAGTCTTGAATGTATTCTATGTATTTAAGCGGTTATATTATTACTAGCTTCTGCCCGCGACTCCGTCCGCGTGGAACTCGTTTATATCGTAGCTCCATACAAACTTTCACCCCCCACTTCATGCCCTTGAGGGTTGATTTCCGGGATAAAAAATTTCCTATGTCCTTCCCCAGGACTCAAACTAATCTCTATACCAAATTTCATCCAAAATCGGTTCAGCGGTTTAAGCGTGAAGAGGTAACAGACAGACAGACAGACAGACACACTTTTGCATTTATAATATTACTAGCTTCTGCCTGCAACTCCGTCCGCGTGGAACTCGTTTATATTGTAGCTTACAAGCTTTCATCCCCATTTTACCCCTTCAGGGGATGATTTCCGGGGTAAAAACTATCCTATGTCCTTCCCCAGGACTCAAACTAATCTCTATACCAAATTTCATCCAAAATCGGTTCAGCGGTTTAAGCGTGAAGAGGTAACAGACAGATAGACAGACAGACACACTTTTGCATTTATAATATTACTAGCTTCTGCTCGCGACTCCGTCCGCGTGGAACTCGTTTATTCACACTCGTACTCGTACTCGTTTATCGTTCGTTTAGCTTACAAACTTTCATCCCCCATTTTACCCTCTCAGGGGATGATTTCCGGGATAAAAACTATCCTATGTCCTTCCCCGGGATTCAAACTATCTCCATACCAAATTTCATCTCAATCGGTTTAGCGGTTTAAGCGTAAAGAGGTAACATACAGACAGACATACAGACAGACAGACACACTTTCGCATTTATAATATTGGTATGGATTATTGACAAGCCTTATTGAGCTACTATGGGCTAGCTCGATTTTTGTTTTTAGATTCATCATCATCATATCAGCCGAAAGACGTCCACTGCTGGACATAGGCCTCCCCCAAAGAGTGCCAAAGTGACCTTCGCATCCCTGACCCCGCTGGTACCCTGGTCGCTACCACAACCAGGGTACCGGGGGTCGCCGGTTTTTAGATTACACATGCTTTATTATGTCTGTAAATATATTACCTATTAGTCCAAAAGTGACACACTTTTGATGTCCGCCTTGATTTTAGAGGCGGGAGCGTCATATAAAATAATTATAGAAACATTTGGTATGTTAAGTCAGACATAAGGTAAACGCCCTAGTCCTCGACATTGTACACTGTATGACACGGTCACTTTCAGCAACAAAATAAGTTGTAAAATCCCACGTCAACTCCATTTTTGACATTTTAACTGGAACAAACTATACAAGACGATGATATAGGTACTTAATAGATATTAATCCTCAACCACATAGAATACATCCAAGATTCGGAAACAGATATTTATACTTACAGGGCGTCCCACGCCTATACCCCATGGAAGGAAAGTATCTTGAATATTGTAGATGGAGGATTTTAATTAAAAGAAGACATTATGTTAATTAAAAAAACAATTTAAACTGCATTCATAGATTTTTTAATAATTACATGGTTGAACGGGGAATCGAACCCGCTACTCTAGAAAAAAATTACCCTGTCGCTTTATCATACCGATCGAAAGGCTTCATCATAAGGATTATTTTTTGCTAAATAACATAGTGTCAGAAATAAAAGGAAGACCATGAATTTTAAGATTACGGCAGAAACTTGATTGGACAGAAACTCGATTTGTTGCATACAACCAGGTAAGTACTAATTACGTATCTCTTTATCATTTTATCATGCGCTTAAATTATAATAGGGAAATGATGCGTACCTCTCGAGTGGGTATTGAATCATTAGTAAAAGGTTTTAAAATGATAATGACAGAATAATGTTTAGACTTTAAAATGATAATGTCAGTTGTATGTTGTAAACAATCTATAAATGCAGTTGAAATCGTTTTTTTAAATTAAAGTAATGTCTTCTTTTAGTAGAATCTTCCATCTTTAATATTCAAGGTACTTTCCCTCCATGTGGCATAGGCGTGGGATGCCCTGTATGCTCATCGCACAAATAGTTGCCCTTGCTGGGATCTGAACCCATGAACGTCACCTCCGTAGGCAGGGTACTTTGCTAAACAGGTCCTCAAAATCTCGACGCCTATGTACTTATCTCAAAATAGCAAAGGAACTCACGTTTTCTCGCCTCAGTGACATTTGACACTGAAGGTACATTCGGGCCATGCAAGGGTATCCATTTTCCCTATTTGTTATTCATAGAGGGTATTTGACGTAATAACACACGGGGGAGTATATTTTATGTAGTGATTTATAGGACTAACACTATTTCACAGGGTTTTGGGAGTGACGCAGTGTGTGTCTACTGAGTGTAAGAGTTTTACGGTTGCAGAGATTATTAGTTTGATGGTTGGAACTGTGAAGCTCTGTCTTTGGCAGAGGCAGAATACTTTTTTTAATTTTATGGTATAACCGTTCTACGTTTTACGTATTTTTAAAAATATAATATAGAAAAGTATATAAGTGAGAGAAGCAACATGATTGCTAAAACCTCAATTTGTTCATATCTCTAAGGGAATGCAGCCCCCCAACGAGTGACCCAATGACAGGTCCAGAGAAGCAGAATCATATCGACCAGAAATTAGCAAGCAAGCGAAACCAAAATATCAGGGGTAACAGGCGCCTTAACAAGTGCCAATAAAAGAAGAACACGATTACCAAAAATGGCCCGCTTACAATCGTGCCCCTATTTCCATAATTGCCCCAGATCCTTCCAATCGTTTAGAAAGAATCGCACCGCTATAATAACTTAAAAATTGATGTTTTTTAAAAAGCTTTCAGTAAGCCGCTTTATTAAATGGAAAAAGCTCTGAGGAAATTTAATGGATTAGAAGATTCCTTTTGTTAATCGTGTTCGACGTTAGCAATTGTCGGATATTTTTGTCCGAATCCAAGGAAATAAGTTTGCCGTCTTAACGTTTCTTTAAAATAAAATTAAGAAGCCCTCCGATAATAGCTTATAAGTATTGTAGAACGACGTAGGAGGTACACGCGCCTCCATCAAAATGTAGGACGGCCTAGAGTGGGTGGGGATTCGGTACTTAGTGAAATAAAATGATAACTTCCATTACAATAGGTTTATTAGGTTTTAATGACAGCGTATCCCAGTGTCAACTGCGATTTCAATAATGAATGAACATTGGTCCCGTCTGCGACAGACAGTAACAATTCAAATTAAATAATCTTTTCTGTATTTCTGATTTGGTTTGCCTATTTATTTAGAATTATTTTTCTTTTGTACAATTTCCATTACCCGAAGTTTGTGTGTAAGTGTTCGCCTATTAGCGATAAGACCGCCTATTGTTCACCATTGGTAGCCTTCTTGTGTTGTTTTCATTTCTTTTGCTGAACAATCAATAATATTGGTAATGTTTTGTATTGTAATAATTACGTGCCAGTTTGAGCTGGTTGTTGGTGGGAGCACCTTAACCTCATCTATATCAATTGTACGCTTGCAAGTCCGGTTGGGCAACGCCCGGGCGGACAATGTGGATTTCCGTAGCTGCCCGTCCGTAATAGGTCCGTCACTTAACGGGTACTTAAGGGTAAGGTAAACGTCAAAGTGCTCGACGCTGTACATATGGCATGAGTACTTTATAGCAATATGCGTTAATTATAATTCGAACTAAGAGGATTTTTCATCATTCATATATAAGCCATGTCACTTTGACATAGAGTGTCCATGCCATATACTAGCACAGCGTCGAACACTCGGACGTTTACCTTACATTTCAATTTCATGATTTAACGTGTCGTATAAGAATAGTACCATCCCTTTTCTTCCAGTGGGTGTTGTAAAATGTCGGCCATGGAAATATGTAGTGTTGAATAGGGAACGTAGCTATAATATTTATATATTTTTTGTGACCAAAATGTTGAAGAAACATGAAATAATAGCTACTGAAAGGACTACGGACTACGGACGCTCTATCATGTCACTTTTCGTGTGATAAGGCCGTCCATGCTATGAGTTCAGGAACACACCACTAACAGACCAAGTAGTGGCGTTATTATGGCTGCAGGCTTCTGTAAGTAAGTACTTCCCCAGTTTGGCTGCTCCAAATATGAGCGTGATGAAATTCCGCTGTGCCCTGTCTCACTCTAAATAAATTGTTTGCAAACAAAACACATATTTTAGTGATATTGCATTACAGTGCCTAGTTACTATAATATCAGCCGAAGACCTCCACTGCTGGATGCAGGTGGCGCAGGACCGGTCACTTTGACAATCTTTGGGGGAGGCCTAACATTTCAAGATATTTATTCAAGGAAAAACATTTCCACTACGTCGTCCGCTATCTTGTCGAAACACGCGTGACGTAAGCCGTCACAAAACTTTGTGACGCCCTGATCCCGTCTCACGTCACGGTGACAGCCGATGATTCGCCATAAGTCCCGTGACTATTAGTTTTTCGAGTTGGGGTGCAGAATTTTTGAAATGAAAACTTCTGTAGCGGCGCTGTGCACTTTTTGGGATGGGGAAAATTTGTTAAACTCGCCACAGGTGTAGGAGCGTAGGTCACGTGACTGTAAGATGGTGATAGACTCCGGACGAGGCTTTTTTTATATACAACGACGGTGGCAAACAAGCGTACGGCCCGCCTGATGGTAAGCGGACACTGCAGCCTATAGACGCATGCAACTCCAAAGGAGTAACATGGGCGTTGCCGACCCTTGATATGTTTGAGGAGGCTTGGGAGCGGGGGGGGGGGGGAGCGATGCCGTAGTACGAGACTGGCTGCGCTATTCGAGCGATGCAATCCGCGGCTCTTACCCATTCGGCCGACAAACAATAAGTGCCAGAGCGCTAGAGCGCGCTAAAAGGTATTCGTCGATTCGAAATGTCAAAATATTCATGTTTTCACTTCTGCCGGATCTCCCGGAGTGCAACCCGGTCTTTTTTTATACTACGTCAGTACAAATAAGGACCTTCAGCTTCGTAGCAAGCGTCACCCACTGGGCTAATCGGTCGGACCTCGAAGCACTTTACATATCTTTAAATAAATGACTTACGTATATTAGTTCAACAAAACCCTGGAGGAGAAACGTCTTAAATATCTTAAAATCATTGTCCTCAAACAGTTCAACAAAATCGACGTACTGACGATTAATTGTGTATCTTTTCAAACGAGCTTTAGGACCATTCATTTGACAAATAAATACAGTTCTACCTAATTAACCCAGTAACCTTGTCGCCTGGAAGTACGGGGTACTTTGCGTCAAGTCTGGTAGTTCTGATTTTTGCAGACTTGTTTATGATGTTGGCCCAATGATTAATCCAAGTTTGTGACCTCGAGCGCCGAACGCAACTTTGTCAAAAATCTAAAATACAGTCACAAACTTGGATTATATTATTCATTGGGCCAACATCATAAACAAGTCTGCAAAAAAATCAGAACTAGCGCATTTGACGTAAACTCTGGATGTACGAGTATAAAGTTACTGGACTATGTGTGTGTGTGTGTGTTACTAATTAATGTAGAAGGGCATTTTCAAATAAAGGTGTATCTAATTAGCGTGAATACAAAAATTTACTCACTGTCAGTTTTGTGACGACAATGAAGCATATAATATGTGTGAATATTACCTAGTTTTAAATATAAGCAACGTGTTTATGCATGTCGTTTATAAATAGTAAATTTTCATACAAACTGAATACAGAATTGTCGTCACTAAACTGACACTGAGTTATTTTTGATACCCAGTAGGTTTAGGCACCTAAGTGCGAAAAGTTACGCAATCAAGTAGCAACAGCTGCAAGACCAACTTTGTAACAAATTTAGCCTACTAGAATCTCGACTTAAATCCATTCTAGAACCGAATCTAGTCTAATTAACCCTAAAAAGCTGCATAGACCGGACGCGTCCAGCGGAAAATTAACACTTTAGCGCCGGACCAAATGACCAGTCGCAATTACGGGCTCTGATAGATACGGGGGCGTCGCGTTTAATTAAATTTGGATGCAGTCATATTAAATAACATTTTATTACGTATGATTTTGATTCAATTTATTTCATTCTCCACTGAACGCTTATTTTAATCACTATAGGATGAGTAATCAGAGATTTTTTTATTCAAATTTAATTCATCGCATGCTTGATTCATATGAATGAATGGATGAAAACATTTGAACACTGTTGAACTTAACTTATTGTTAAAATGCACATTAAAAAGTACCCATTTTATTTTAAACACATGGTTAACTATAACCGGTATATTATTAAATGATTAATATAAAAAGTGCGAAAGTTTAGATGTTTAGATGTTTGTTACTCAATCGCGCTTAAACGGCTCAACCGATTTGAATGAAATTTTGCACGAAGATAGTTTATAGCCTGGATTAACAAAATAGGATAATTTTCATCCCGAGTCTATGCAGACCAAGTCGAGGGCGGAAGAAAAATAAAACTAAAAAGTAAAACCCAAATATGATCAATATAAAAAAAAGTCAGATCATTTAAATGTGAATATTACCAAAAAAATTAAATTATTTACGTTCCCGAAATCAACGCTAAGACCGCCGCTATTTGTCAAACGCCATGGGGGCTTAAACATTTTTTTGTAATAAATGATGTTAAGTAGATTTTGCGTTATCGAGTACCAAACATCTCACACGCCCGCGACTTCGTCTGCGTGGATCTGGAATATAAAATATTCTTTATTTTATCCAAGCTATAAACTATCTTCGTGCAAAATTTCATCTAAATCGGTTGAGCGGTTTAAGCGTGATTAAGTAACAAACATCCAAGCAATCCAAAAAAGCGGCCAAGAGCGAGTCGGACTCGCGCACGAAGGGTTCCGTACCATTATCTATAAAAAGAGCAAAAAAAAAAGTTTTTTGTATGGGAGCTCCTTAAATATTTATTTTATTTTGCTTTTACTATTTTTTCTTATAGCGGCAACAGAAATACATCATCTGTGAAAATTTCAAGTGTCTAGGTATCGCGTTTCTTGACATACAGCCTGGTGACAGACAAACGGACGGACAGACAGAGAGCGAAGTCTTAGTAATAGGGTCCCGTTTTTACCCTTTGGGTACGGAACCCTAAAAATGGAAGGTCAGCATCAAGGTATTTACATGGTACCTTGTCTGTAAGCCGAGTGGAGTCTTTTTTCGGACTCTTTTGTTAGATTAACATTTGCGATAGTTTTAAGCAAAAATGTTTATTTTCCATGTCTCTAAGTAGCGTTTTGAAAAAATATTATTTATTTTCTTTTTTTCTTTTCAAACTTTCGCATTAATAACTATCAGTAGGAAATAAATAGAATGGTGACAAAAAACCAGGTAATAAGTCAACAAAGAGTTCCCCACACACAATCCCATACAAAAGTGGAATACGTCCTTCTAACCAAAGAACTCTGTTCTAAAACAAGCCCCGAACTGATTTATGTTCCCGAAATCATCGCTAAGACCGCCGCTATTTGTCAAACGCCATCTGGCGGCTAGTTCCCGAGGTGTTGCTAGGCGAAATCACAGACATAGTTATTGCTAAGCAGTAACCTAACTAAGAATATTCGTTTAGCTTGTCAAACTTCATCATATCAGTCGAAAGCCGTCAGCTGCTGGACATAGGCCTCCCCCAAAAGAGTGCCAAAGTGACCAGTCCTGCGCCACCCGCATCCAAACCTAACTTGGGTTGTATTTAAATCACCTGTAAGGTCTCAGTTTCGTGACTTAATATCTAACGGCCGTCACAAAACTGACGATCTATGTCAGACGAGAGACAGAGATTAAAAGCGTTAATTAATAATTGGTTTTATGAATATAGATCAACAGTATATTAAAAGATGGCAGCGTGCGCTATACAATTATTTCAAAAAAGTTGAATAATAATTTATATAAAATCAGTACTTCTTAGCTCATTTCGAAATAATCATTAGTTTTGACAAAAAAAAATATTATTATTTCGCAAGTTGGTTCATGCGCGAGCGAAGAGCGAGATTTGAGGAGGTTACAGTTGCCTTAAGTTAACAATTTTGTGACATTGTGGATCTTCGTGTGCAGGCTGCTAAAATCACAAACGACGTCAGTACATCGCACCTCGCTATTATGTTCCAAATATTTTTATTTTTCAATAACTCGTTGTACCTACATATTTAATATTGCAAATTGTTCTTGCTGAAACCAGCAAGGAGTAAAAGCCAATTAAAATATGTTTCCATGGAGTTGAGTTACTACATTTAATTATGCAATGTGGCAGCTGGTTCACGAAATGTAAGGCTGGGGTTTTCGTCTACTTACGAGTGAGAATGGCCTCGTAGAATTTTATTGGATGTTAGTGATTGAGAGGCATGTTTTTTTGTATGGACATTGGACCATTTTCCATTTTTAGTACGTAACTTTTCGGTAAAAACAAACATTGTGAGGAAACCGTTCGAATTCAAACAAGGTTTAGTTTTCCAGTAAAACAAGTGCCAGTGATTGGGTGCCAAAACGGACCCCAGGCTCCGATGGGGTAAAAGCAGAAAATCTCTAGGAGGCTGAAGATGTAACTATGTTTTACACTTTATTGCACGTAATAAAAACCGGCCAAATGCCGATCTATCTCATTAGATCCATCAATCAGATCCAATGTGTATCGAGTCGGACTCGCGCACAAAAGGTTCCGTACCATTATCCGTTGAATGAAAGGTAAATTGCGGTTTACGATATATGACGTGACCATATATGACGAAAAAAAACTACTTATTTTTGAAAACCTCCCCCTAGATATCCCACACGTAAGGGTTTGATGAAAAAAAAAATTTCGAGTTTCAGTTCTAAGTATGGGGAACCCGCAAAAATTATTGTTGTTTTTTCTATATTTGTGTTAAAATCTTAATGCGGATCACAGAATACATCTACTTACCAATTTTCAACAGTATAGTTTTTATATTTTCGGAAAAAAGTGGCTGTGACATACGGACGGACAGACAGACACACATAACGAATCCATAAGGGTTCCGTTTTTTGCCATTTGGCTACGGAATCCTAAAGGAGACCTGCAAATTATCTCTTGCAGCTGACCTTTTTTAACACGGGCTCCCAAAATAAGCTACAAATAGTTTAATATTGGTTAAGATTCCTTGATCATAGTCGGTTCTTGTAAGACAATACAAAAACAAATTTTGACCAGTTAAGCTCTGCAAGCCTCACCTAATTTATGTTCCCCCAAAATCGTTCCAAACACCGCCAATTTATCAAACGCCATCTGGTGGGAATGTCAGAGTTACACCGTGGAGGACAAGGGTCTATTCCGAAACGTGGTGGATTGGAATAAATGTGATATATGTCACTGGCAAATGTACCAAGCTTTAAAGGGGTATATAATGTCGCAGCGGAATGCCACATCTCTCATATTTGTAGCAGCCCAACAGAGGAAGTACCTCAAAAAAGACCAGCAGCCATAATAACACCTGCCCAGTTCTTGGTCTGCAGGTATGTTTATGTTTCAGGTGGCGAGTAAATAAACTTGCACAGAACTGAGTATTGTGGACTGCTAATTAGTGTTATATTATGAATGTTTATATAAATTTTATTTATTAGCTAGAACGCTAGAAATACATTAAATTGATATTTTTCGTCTTGTTTACATAGTGCAGTTTAGAGCTTATGTTTACATAAAACCAACTTGATACTTGCAATATATTTGATGAATTTTAAGTGTTTTAATTAAGTGTAACTGGTACCAAAGTGCAATACTTGGAGGAAAAAGAAACTATATTGTCGCAGCAAAAGGCAGGTGATCAGACAAATTACAATATAGTGATCGCAAAATTAGGGATGCAGGCAGTTCAACAAGTTGCAGACATCCTTGAACCCGCCGAGCGAAAATAAATATGAAACCTTGAAAGCCGGATTGCTTAGTGTGTATGAAGAAACAGAAGCTATGAGATTGAAGCAATTGTCGGATATTGAATTGGGTGAGCAACGACCATCTCAGCCAATGCGAAGAATGCGTGACCTTGCGCGCAATAAGATTCCCGACGATACTTAGGTACTTCTGGCAAGGTCATCTACCACCATCGGTGAGGGCGATAGTCGCCGCAGCGGATTCGAAGAACTTGGAAAGCCCAACGCATAGCGCGCTCGCTAGTCTCGTCCCGGTTTTGAACTTGACAATACATATTTCTTAATCAGCACACTCATAGTTCTCGTTTAAGGGTGCGCAGTAAGCTCGATTCTCGATACAAACGTAGTTACGCTCTCATTTTAAAACTACGTGTTGGATTGTAACAAAACTTTGCATATATGTACAATAACATGAGGTATATCCAGGTCTGTAATTAGTTTATGTAAGTACCTTCAGACACCATTAGTAAAAAAAATATAGCGAATTTAAGTTTTTCATACAAAACTTGTTTTTGCTGTATTTCGTTTGTTTTATAAACTGGAACCATATAAACTAATTACAGACATAGATATACCTCATGCCATTGTATATGCAAAATTTCGTCACAATTCAACACGTAGTTTTAAAATGAGAACGAAACTCCGTTTGCATGGGAAGGTGAAATTCGGCCGAGCTTACTGAGGACTCTTAACTCCCAGATAATATACCCCTAATTTTATTGTACTATTTAATAAAGTTGGTTAACAAAACTTGTAATTAAATTACTAGCATTCTGTCTACATTAACATTATATAGAGGTAATGTTTGTGAGTTTGTATGTCTATGCCAATATGTAGTTGTTTGTAATTTTTTCTAAATTAGGAACCAAATTTAAATAATTTCCTAGTAAAAAGTGAAGTATCAAATTCTCTAGGTCGTACTATTCGTGTTGCCATATGAACGATAGTGGCGCCCCTATTATTTTCTACTCTTTTTTGCCAGACTATATGTATGACGCTATAACTCTGCCATAAAGCACACGACTTTCAATCTGGAGGTCGTCAGTCGTAAACTGGGTTTAAAAAAAATCTTATGTACTTACTAATTTTACTAAATGTCGTTTGATACTGATCAGTATGTTTTTGGTAAAGGAAAACGTTGGGAGGATGCAGTGTTATTTTACCAAGGTCTCGTTTTTAGAAGGTCAGATGGCAGTTGCTTTCGTATAATTAGTGACTACGCCAAAATTAAATTGGTAATTAGGTGCCAAAATGGACTCCTTTCTTGTGTTGTTTCTGAAAACATCTTTTCTAGCAATATTATGAAACTCAAGTCGACTGACATATGTTACATTGTTGAGGAATTTCTTTGTATTTAAAAGGCGTTTACTTCCTGAGCTACACATTCCTAAGACGTGATTATCTCATTAACAAAAACTCCCACACGCCTACCAATTCTTTTGTCGTATTGAAAGTTCTTCCTTGGTGTAATGGGTGACTTAGAAACAATGGTTTATAATTCATGTTCCGCATTCACAAAACGTGGACTACTATAAAGGGCCGATAGCTAGTGAACATTGAATTATGGATTCGTTACAATGATATGCAATAGGTCAAGCTTATAATGGATTTTCTATAAAGCTATGATCGCTACATGTTGAGAATATTATGAATAGTCCTCTGTCTAAAATGGATTATCTTTTTTCAACATTGCGTGTATTTACGATTTAAGGGGCTCCCATCAAAAATAAACGAAATTTAGTAGTTTTCATTTCGACACTCGTCCTCGGTTTATTGAAGCTAGCTTTCCAGGTGCACATATGGGAAAGTTTGATTCCTGTTTAACATTTTTGATATTGAATGACTTGAAAAATGTTAATACAGAATAAATTATCCATTTTTAAAGAAAGGTCTGTAAAAATACCAAACCCGACATTTATACACTCGAAACTCATACCTACTCAGACATACTGGACTTACCTATAATTTTGATATGCGTTTTTATAATGTTACTAATTAACACAAAAGTTATGGCCAGAAAACCAGTTTTTTGACCTAAAATTAATAGCCCTCTGTCTAAAATGGATTATCTTTTTACAACATTGCGTGCATTTAAGATTTAAAGTTGACGATAGAATTCGAGTCCGTCCCGATAAGTATATAAGTGGCATAAGTATGACCCAAAGTGGGATAATGCAGCGAATATTTCAAAATGGCTACTAAATTATTTTAAAAACGTTGCACGAAGTTAAACCTGCACGACAGCTGACAGATAATGAGACAAACTGCAACTGGAATTTAAATAATTATAACTCGCTTTGTCTCTATACATTAAACTGTTTGGGGCATTAGCAGCTAGCACAAATTTCATGTGATTATTCGCAATCATCTTTGTTATTTTCCATTTTTCTTCCAATTCTGCTCACTTGAAGACGTTGGGCAGCCAGAAATGGCATAGAGCCTTAAAAAATGGCGTGAAAGTATCAATGAGGGCGACCCCGTTAAAGGGATAAGGCAAGGAGAGAAGAGGATAGTGTATAATACGGTTTACCATTGAATTGCCGACAAACATTTAATCGAATATTATTTCAAAGACAACGTTTCAAGTATTTTCATTTCATCGGCAAGTCATTACGTCGAAGACTCGATACTAGGTAATTTAAACCGAGGTCTTTTAATTGGTAGTTGACTTATTTCAATAAAATTCATGTCATGGCTTTTCATTTCGGGTTTTTTTACTACATTTTTTTTACATGTAGGTAATAATATTTATTCCGCATAAAATTATTTCAATTGGTAATAATTCGTTATCGAAACTAAACGCAATCACGTCAGTCGGCTCACTCTGCGAGATTATTGATATGTGGGTAGTTTCAGATATGAAATAATTTATCTGGACGAATGGTTGGTCGTATGAATTTGTCATGAAGATCAGAGCTCGCATGCCGTCTTGTGATAGCCGTGCAGCGAATCGACGCCCGCCCGCTGCGCGGGGTGTCTATTTCTGGTTTGATGGACACAAGTGAACCCTAACCTAACCGACCTAAAACAGACTTCGCTTATGACAAGTCATTTTTGTCCGCCCTGATATCTTTTTGTAATAAACGATTTACACCAATGATTCTTAGTTTTATGATACATACATATTATACATATTTGTATGTCACACAATTAACTACATAATTTGAATAATGTATGTGCAGTAGGACATATAAAATTGTATTAAAGTAATACGTCGAAGAAATGAATTGCAATGTTTTGTAGTTGTGCCAATTAAGAAAATTTTAAACAAATCAGCGATTAAGTAATATTCATTGAATAGTATTTCTACGTAGTAAGATAAATTTAAATAAATAGTAGTTGAAATAAAATAACGCCAAACAATATTACTCGTACTAAAGTTTCGATGAATCGTTGTCGATGAAATAATATTCGATGAAAAGGTTGTCGACAAAACAAGGGCACACCGTATAATACTTCCGTTTTTGTTTGTTTTAATACCACGTCGGTGGCAAACAAGCTTACGGCCCGCACAATGGCAATCGGTCAATGTAGCCTATGGGAGCCTTATTTTCGTTTAAATAAACTTTTGTATTGACATTTATAATTTGTAAATGTCAATACAGTAATATGTTATTTTAGTTCGCTTCATTTTTCTGACGATCATAATATCAAACGTGTAAGTTGACCTAGGGTAATTTATATCGTATTTTCATATTATGAAATAGAGAAATCTAAATCTATGGACGCTTGCAACTCTAGGGCTGTCACGAGGGCGTTTCCGAATTGCGTGTTCATCCTATTCGCATTATATAAATACAAAAACCGCAACCATAATTGGGTCATTGTCAGTCAGTAAAACAAAAATCGTCTTTTCAGTGGGCAATGGTTAAGAGCTTATGTTTATGTATAATATGTTTTTATCGCATATAATTATAGAAGAGGCGACGCCGAGATTCGGAGTTCAACCAAAAATTTGGCTTTAAAGCCCTTAACTTAGGCGAAAAGACGCGAACCTAAATCTGACAATTACCCAATTACACCACTGATGCTCTGTAGTAGGCATGTTGTGTTGTGTTGTGTTTGTAAAGTCGCCAACTCGCCAGAGATCCCAAGGAGCTGTGTTGAGACTAGATCTCGACATAACAAATCGCTGGGGAGTCTCAAGTGTCTATAGGGTACGGTGTATGTTATTCATCAGGCGCTAGCTTGTTTGTCCCCGTCCTGGGGTCATAGACAAGGTTCCAATCGACAAGCGCTAACGCCAATAGAAAATAATAAAATGTAGGGGAATGACAGATGCCGATGAAACACTTTTCGGTAACATCTGTCATTCCCATATATTTTATTAGTTTTCTATTGGCGTTAGCGCTTGTCGATTGGAACCTTGTCTAGGCCCCCTGATATACATATCGCCTGTTGACAACCAAAAGTCACTATCAAAACTGTCATTGCTCTTCAAAACCTCGTATCTTGGTACGTAGTCGATATCGAGATACGACCTTTGATTTAAGTAGGTGTTTGTTACTTAGTGAGTTTTGGTTAACACCTGACGATATAAACCCTATACACAAACAGTCTATAGAAAGAAGTAATGTTATCATTTCACACCCGACAAATATCACGACATAATCGCGTTAATACGTCATTCAATCAATCTTGATGACGTTTCGTTCATGAATATATTAGTTTATAGTATCCTATTGCATCCATTGTGCTCGGTTTGTATTAATTACTGTAGATACTATGTAGTTTATCGCTTGTAATCTGATACTTTTTAAAGGCAATGCCCGAGCTATGGAACAAAAGTATTAATTTTCGGACATATTGAAGGCCCTGTACGTTAGGCGAAGTTCAGATGAACGCGCGACAACGCGCGATTGACTCGGCGCGCGGTTTGAGATTGTAACAAATCAATGTTGTTGTGTACATGATCGCGCGTCACCGCGCGAGCTCGCGCGCAACGCCATGCACCGCGCGCAAGATCTTGAACCGCGCGTCGCCGCGCGGTGACGCGCGGTTTGAGATCTGCATTCCTGTATCGACCTGTTCAGTTGACTCGCGCGGTTTGAGGCGGACGGACGCACGGAGCGACGAAAATGGAGGACGGGATATCTACTGATTTACTAATTGACGAAATTGAAAAAAAAGATGCGATTTGGATTTAGATGCAATCGACATCCTAAAGTAGTTGAAAAATCGATCTTCATGTAGTCTTAGTGTGGGATAGAAAGTCAAAAACAGGCTTAAAGAAAGTCTGTGACTTAAAATAGGGTGCACCCAGTATCGTCTTTGCTTTCAATGACGACGTCGTAGTTTGCGGTATAAAACCCACAAGCAAATACCCTCCTCCACGTCCATTCTCACTGAATGTTCACGCTAGACTGCCGCGCGCAAGCCGCCGCCATGTGAACAGCTGAATCGCGCGGGAGCGCGCGTCGCCGCGCGGTCATCTGAACTTAGCCTTACAGACTGCATTATTTTGTTGTTTTAATAAAAGCCGTAATATAATTATTATATTAGGTATTAATATATATATTTTACATTGATGAGACCTTGGCCGTATTCATAAATGTTTATCAAACCATTTTTGCTAATATGCCGTTTGTGTTGATAAGAAAGAGAATAAAAACATTTTATTTCGGTGGAATTTTTAGTTTTACTTTAAACCTCTCGTCTGTGGAGTATTTTTGTGTTATTACTCCATCATAATCTTTTTACTTTTATTCCCGGTTGTGCCCGAAAGAAGCCGGAAGTCCACTTTGAAGGCACTAGTTTTAAGGAAGCGACTGCCATCTGACGTTCGAAACCAGAGGGAAAAGTAAACCTTATTTGGATTAGCCCGGTTACCTCACGATGTTTCGCTTCATCGAAAAGCTAACGGTAAATATTCCGTACATTAGTTCCTAAAAACTAATTGGTACGAGCCGGGATTCGAACCCACGACCGCCGCTTGACAGCCGCATGCCTGAACCACCAGGCTACCGTAGCTTTTTATAATTACTCCATAACATATTAATGTGGTGGTTCCCACTCTTTTCTTCAACAACGCAGTATAATCAGCGAACGAAAAAACATAGAAGTCTAGGTAACGCCGCCAAATGGCCCCACAGAATGAGTGCCATTGCCATAATGCGGGGTTGGGGGCGGGGTGTCAAAACGATGCCAGGCAGCCGTTTAATTCAAACATGCGCATACCTGGTTTTAGGCACGTGTTTGGGTAGAAATTTGTAAGGTGCTCGCATTCTATGGTTTTTTTAATGTATAATACCCTGATTTCTCCACCCACCGAACTTTAGGGCATCAAATCCCAAGTTTTGGCATAGCCAAATCTTGGGATAAGCTCCAACCCAGAGGTAACATAAGACCTTGTTGGTATATTGACATACTGTATGTTAGTCTGCGAGTTAGTTGTTTCCTGATTTAACCCGTGGGATTTAAAATAAATGTGCTAATAATATCGTTTGAAAACCAACAATTGTTTTTTTTTTATTCGGGGATTTGAACTCATACACACCAGATTTAAAGTCGAGTGCCTTACCGGTCGGTTACAGTGGCTTTTTACAATGATAGTGTCTTTTAGATAATTCGAAGAAGACAAATGCAAAAAAACTTCGCATGTTATAAAAAAAATCGGTTGACGCAAATTAAAACTGCCATTTGGAAATATTTACTGTTTAATAATATATAATATATATAAATATTACGGGACAATCTTACTCAAATCGACCTAGTCCCAAACTAAGCAAAGCTTGTACTATGGGTATACTGGACAACGATAAACATTCATATGTATGTTTTAATTGAAAGTTTTAAATTCAATAAATCCTGAACTGCGCTCCTACTTTACAAATAAATTACTGTATTATTTACTCAATCAAAACAAATACATTGCAAATTTGCGGTAGAATTGAACCTAAATTAAATTAATAATGTATCGTTTAATTGAATCCCTTAATAGCGGTTAATGTAGCGACCAATTAAACTTTTTGATTGACCGGGCGGATTTTAAATTAAATCATCTGTGTTCAATAAACAGTATTCGTATTTGCGAGTTATTTGAGTTTCTGCAAACATAAAATACTACCGCCCGTACAAACGACAACACTGTTAACTGACCATCCTGTGTCTATAATAGAACCTTATTACAATGCACTTAAGGTGCACCGATGGTCAGTTAGCTGTGTTGTCGATAGTACCTACCGTATTTACGATATTTACATTATCATACAGTTACGCCAAATCAGTCAGTCAGAGCCAAGGTAACCGATATAGCCTTCCGAATCGCAGTGGGCGGGGCACATAGCACGTAGAACCGATGGCCGTTGGGGCGGAAAGGTTTCGAGTGGCGACCACGTACCGGAAGGCGCGGCGTGGGTAGGCCCCCCACAAGGTGGACTGATGACCTGTTAAAGGTTGCTGGAGTCCGCTGGAGGCGGGTGGCGCAGGACCGGTCACTTTGGCACTCTTTGGGCTCCCCCAAAGAGTGCCTATGTCCAGCAGAGGACGTCTTTCGGCTGATATGATGATGATAATGATGATGATAAAGTCACGCCTATATTTCCAAAAGTACCTGGGCCAAGGAAAGTTGTACACTTAACTTTTTGTTTATTTTGATAAGATCGAATTATATATACTCCGAATCGAAAGCACTTTCGTATGTTACAGGAGAAAAAGTGTAGATACCAAGACTTTTATTCCATTCCTTACTGTTTCTATACTAACGTGGTAACGGAACCGAAAACAGAAAACTATATGTACCTAACATTTTGGATACTTTTTCCGCCTATTAGGTTTGAAAGTGGTCTCGATTTTGAGTAGGAAAATCCCGATTTTATCTCAATTTAAAAAAGCCGAGTCTACAACTTTCCGTAAAATGGCCCACCTAAGGTTTTTTAAAGTGCCTCTTCTAGCTATTGTAGGTTAAAATATGAAGAAAATGTGGCAAGTATTCCATTAAAAATATTCAAAATAATATTTATCCTTCTTGGGGCATAAAATATTTGAATTCCTAATTTGTCGAAATCAGTTTATTCATTAATCGTAACGTATTTTTTTTCTTGCTAACCCATGCATGTTTCGTTTTATAAATTCACTTTTACACTGACCGGCAGAAAATGTGGCCCAAAAACATTTCGTGATTTCAAACTATAAATTCAACAGATTAAATACTTAATGTTATAAATAATTAAATGCATTTTTCTAATTTGGGCCAAATTTATCGCCGGTGAGTATATATTATCATCATCATATCCTGCTGGACATAGGCGTCCCCCAAAGAGTGCCATAATGACCGGTCCTGCGCCACGCGCATCCAGCGGACTCCCGCGACTTTTACCAGGTCATCAGTCCACCTTGTGGGGGATCTACCTACTGCGTCTCCCGGTACGTTGTCACAACTCGAGAACTTGGACGAAAGTGTTAACATACATATTTGTTGCAGAACGTACGATACTAATTGTTACACCGTGCCCTACAAAGCCCGACATGACCTAAATCTCATAAAAAAACATTTAATTTTAATGATTGCATTCGGAAGTTTGGCATACATTTTTCTTTCAACCTTAAACAAGATAAATTACTGGATGATAAACGTGTAGACAGGACAATAAAGAAACCACCCTAATGATATCCGAAGCGACAATGAAAATGTCGTTTCACGGCCTATTTCTAAAGAAAAATGCAACGGATTTGTATACATTAACGTTTTTAAAAGCGACAAATAATTACCAGATTAACTGTAGCAGCGGTGTATATTGTTCAACAAAAATCATTGTACAGGAAAAACTAAGACAAAAGCAAAGAACACCGCACCATTAATGGGGGATGGTCACGCAATCCAGAATGTTTTCAACAAATTTACATTTGCTGTCACATTTACCACCTTAATCAAACGTCAACCTTATCTTAAAGCAACACATTCGAAATTTAATTGAATTTATTCTTTTTCTTTTTTGCTAGTCGCAAAATAAATTTGTATTTAAGCGTTCGAAATAGACGTGTGTTAGTTAGAAATGAACCGTATATGTATATGTTATAGAGGTTATAATAGGGTGTGGTTGGGTAGGAAAGGACTCCATTTTGTACGTTCCCTATCTGTGCTGGACATAAATAAATAGGTACATTTAATTACATGGTTCAGGACAGGTGAAGCGGAGTGTCAGTCTGCTTGAATTTAGCGGAAAAAAGTAGCTTGCATTAATTGGAATGCTTTAAAAGCTTGCCTGTATCCATTTTGACCAAAATATGAGGAAAGGATTTTTTTTGTAAAATTGGTGCCTATGCCAATTGCGATGCAGGCACAACCGGGAATAGCGCTAGGAGGATGATGAGGAGAGAAAAAATAATTTAGAAACTCCTTAGATTTACCTGCTTGAAGGAGCGTGCGAAGCGACCGAAGTTCTTCGTTTCGGCTTGGGCAATATAGACGTATGTCTGTCCGACGGATGTCCAGCTATTCTCCTCTAAAGGTCGCATTGTCAACTGATACTCGTGATTTTTTGTGAGCGGTTTCGATACAACAATTATAGTTCTTTCGTCGAAATGCACGCTCGCGAGGCGAGGACTGCAGCTCACAGAGCCACTTATAATATTAGGTACCATTTCATTCATTTCAACATTACTAGTACAGTCGGGCCTCATAAGTTGCTGAAGTACATTGTCGTTTTGACACGGTACAAAGCCTCTTATCAACTTATCAATTATTATTATCACCTTGAAGCTATATAACAGTAAAATTGCATGAGACCGGAATTGAACCTACGACACAATACAAGAGTCCAAAACTATCCTGAGTCTCCAAACACTGCCTTTTAAAAGGCATATTTCACCCGTATCTCCTATTCTTATTTCAACCTAAAGTTGTACATGCTAAGGTGTATTTTGGCAGTGTCGTGGCCACTCAATCAAGGCACAGTACAAGTGCTGACAGACTTCAAAGCTCAAGCTCCATTAGCATATTAAAATGGTAAGAAAACCCCGGACAATGTCGTCCGTAGCATGATGTCTTGTTTAATATGGTGCTTATAATTATGTCTTATTCTTCTTTTTTAGCATAATTGCGTCCACTGCTGGGTATATGCCTCTTCCATGGACTTCCAAACTGATCTGTATGCATCGGCTCTGGTCGAGGTCAGCCCTGGTGCCCTAGATATCCTCCGACCATCTGGCTGGCGGTCTGCCCACCCTACGGTTTCCTTCCCTAGGTCTCCAAGGTGTCACTGGCTCCATCGGTCATTGTCCCTGCGACAGATAGGGCCGGCCCATTGCCATTTTAATTGCGCTGCACTGGTGCCGATGTCGGTGACTTTAGTGCGTTGGCAAATGTCCTCGTTTCACACTTTGTCACGCAGAGATTCCGAGCATTAGCTTCAGAGCTCGCTGAGCTACATTAAGTGGCTCCATCGGTCATCGTCTCGCGACAGATATGGCCGGTCCATTGCCATTCTAATTGCGCTGGTTGCCGATGTCGGTGACTTAAGTGCGTTGGCAAATGTCGTCGTTTCGCACTTTGTCACGCAGAGATTCCGAGCATTAGCTCCAAAGCTCGCCGAGTCACTTTAAGTGGCTCCATCGCTCATCATCCCTGCGACAGATATGGCCAGCCCATTGCCATTTAAATTGCGCTGGTGGCCGATGTCGGTGACTTTAGTGCGTTGGCAAATGTTCTCGTTTCGCACTTTGTCACGCAGAGATTCCGAGCATAAGCGCCATAGCTCGCTGAGCTTTAAGTAGGTGGATCCATCCTTAAAGTTATGGTCTACTTACTAATAATACTTAAAATAGTTTTTAGCAGGATTAAGAAGGCGATGTAAGAGAAAACTGGTTGAAAGATTTGTCGACTGAGCAGATTGTTCCAATAGCCTCGTTGGCTAGGGCCCGTCGCGCAATGTCTGAATATCGTAGGGTTGGAATTCTGGTCGGAGCGATACAGGGAAAAATCCCTACAATTTGAAATGTGTATATCAGTAGAAGATACTGCTTAAAATAAAATTTATTCGCTACCTTAGTTACTCACTTAGCTCAGCGAACCACATTTATTTATTTAATCTTTATTGCACAAAAGGACAACTTATCTTACAAAAGGCGGACTTAATTCCGTAAGCATTCTCTATCAGTCAACCTTTGGGCCAAGCAGACAAATTATGGGCGGTGCAATTATAGATATAAACACACAGTGGATATCCTACTAATATTATAAATGCGAAAGTTTAGATGTTTGGATGTTTGTTACTCAATCACGCTTAAACGGCTGAACCGATTTGAATGAAATTTTGCACGAAGATAGTTTATAACCTGGATTAAATATAGGTTCCTTTTTATCCCGGGTCCACGCGGACGAAGTCGCGGGCGGAAGCTAGTATTATAAATGCCAAAGTTTACATGTTTGGATGTTTGTTACTCAATCACGCTTAAACGGCTGAACCGATTTGAATGAAAATTTGCACGAAGATAGTTTATAGCCTGGATTAAAATAAAGGATAGTTTTTATCCCGGGTCCACGCGGACGAAGTCGCGGGCCGAAGCTAGTATGCCATAATCGCCACGTTTGGCATGCGGGTTGGCGATCGCAGTATTTCCACCGCACTCCAGGGACGCTGCTGCCCATCCCCCGGTGGTAATCGTCATAGTTTTAGGACGTACCCTGGTCCGGGAGTCCGCTGGATGCGGGTGGCGCAGGACCGGTCATTGTGGCACTCTTTGGGGGAGGCCTATGTCCAGCAGTGGACGTCCTTCGGCTGATATGATGAATCATGGTCTTTGACGAGTGTGCGTCAGTTTCTCATTGAGTTTCTCCCGGTTTTACCCTAAAGGCCACTTTGGCACCCAATCCCAAGATTTGGCGTAAAAACTGCTTTCACGAAAGCGATCGTTTTTTTCTCTTTCCAACCAATAATTTACTTTAAAAACAAAGTTGTAACCGACTTCAATTTAGTACTCCGCCAAGCCATGAGAACATTTATATTCCAATTTACCTCATGAACTGATTTCTGAGAGCAAATGCGTTGATTATTATAGAAAAAACCCAATCGCTGTATGTGACCCGATAATATTTGAGGACTTCCGTCAATTCCACAAGGATCACCCTTGGCACTTCATTAGTTGCTATTTCATCGGAATCTTATCAGAATCTGTGATATACTTTTGTACTTTTAAGTACATAATTGAGGAATTCCATAAGTCATCTGTGGTCTTCATCATCAATTCCACTCCACCAATTTATGATTTCCGGATGTAAATACAAGAGTTATAATAGAAAATACCAAAATCACTACACGCGTGCCTAATATAATTGAGGAGTTCCCTCAATTCCTCATGGATCCCATCATCCAATTGAATTTTCAAAAAAATGGGACCCACCTGGAAGCATATACTTACAAACAAAAAAATATATTTATGAATCGGCTCATCAATGGCGGAGTTCTGAGGTAACAAACATTGAAAAAAAAAAATACAAACGAATTGAGAGCCTCCTCCTTTTTTTTGAAGTCTGTTAAAAAAAGAAAACTTACGAAACGAAACTATTCATATATATATTATATTCTATTTTATTGTTGCAATTTCTAGTATGTTTAGTCAGATTTATATTTGTGTTTAAGTAATATGCACCTAAGTTACTTATTTTACAGGTATATAACCATATGGTTATATACCTGTAAAAAATGAGCGCGGTCTCGCCAAGAAACTGTTCCGTCAGTTTGGCGAGTAAATTTGAAATTGAATATACCTTCTTGAAAATAAATTAAAAGAAAAATAATTCCATGCTAGTCCCGCCCTCGCCTAGTTTAACACGAGACACCCTAGCTACGGGCGTCTAGTCGAGTTTTCGTGTAGGTAGACTAGGTACACTGCATAACGCTATTAGGTGATTTCAGTCCAGAGATTCGGAGTAGGTGTGGTGTGCTTGAGGTGAATGACCTTGTGGGTCAGGTCCACTATCGCGAGAATGAAAGGCGCAAATTCGTATACTTAAAATATTATAAACTAGCTTCTGCCCGCAACTCCGTCCGCATGGAACTCGTTTATATCGTAGCACCATACAAACTTTCATCCCCAATTTCACCCCCTCCGGGGATGGTTTCCGGGATAAAAACTACCCTATGTCCTTCCCCGGGATTCAAATATTCATATCACATCTCAATCGGTTCAGCGGTTTAAGCGTGAAGAGGTAACAGACAGACAGACACACTTTCACATTTATAATATTAGTACGGAAGTATGGATTTAAGTAACTGCCTTCTTATTTAAATACATTGAAACTTAAATGAACTCACAGCGGTAACCCTTGTGACTTTCTAGCCTATGCGTGACCACTAAAATATTCTAGTCATACTATTGCCTAATGAACTAGTGCTGTACAATTAGTGACGGCACACTAATTCAGAGCCATTACCTAAATGAATCCAACCGTCACACTCGCTGTCCACTTACAATATTGCTCTCAAAATATGTCGCATTGAATTTCAAATTTTCTGCCTCGCGGGAAAACGTGGTAAGAGCGGTTTGTCGAAAACTTGTGTGTGCGGAATTTGATGCTTTCCGTATATACAAAAGCAGAATTTAAATCACTCGTATAGTGCAGCGTTCATTTAAATAAATCCATAGTAACTTAAGAGACCGCAGTAAGCTCGGCCGAATTTCACCTTCCCATACAAACGTAGTTACATTGACATGAGGTATATCTATGTCTGTAATAAGTTTATATGGTTCCAGTTTATAAAACAAACAAAATACAGGAAAAACAAGTTTTGCATGAAAAATAAATTAGCTGTATTTTTTTACTATGGTATATGAAGCTACATAAACTAATTACAGACATAGATATATACCTCATGTCATTGTCTATGCAAAGTTTCGTTACAATCCAACAAGTAGGTTTATAATTTACTTTAAAAACAAAGTTTTAACCGACTTCAATTTAGTACTCCGCCAAGCCACGAGAACATTTCCACATTTCTTTTCCAATTTACCACATGAACTGATTTCCGAGAGCAAATGGGTTGATTATTAGAGAAAAAAACCCAATCGCTGTATGTGGGCCGATAATATTTGAGGACTTCCGTCGATTACACAAGGATCACCTTTGGCACTTCATTAGTTGCTATTTCAACGGAATCTTATCAGAATCTGTGATATACTTTTGTACTTTTATGTACATAATTGAGGAATTCCATAAGTCATCTGTGGTCTTCATCATCAATTCCACTCCACCAAATTTATGATTTCCGGGTGTAAATACACGAGTTATAATAGAAAATACCAAAATTACTACACGCGTGCCTAATATAATTGAGGAGTTCCCTCAATTCCTCATGGATCTCATCATCCGATAGAATTTTTGAAAAAAATGGGACCCACCCGGAAGCATATACTTACAAATAAAAAAAAAAAATACGAATCGGCTCATCAATGACGGAGTTCTGAGGTAACAAACATTGTTTAAGTAAACCTGACTTGTAATTTTATATTATCAATAAAAATGAGTATGAGTATGAGTATGAGTATTGAAAAAAAAAACCGAATTGAGAACCTCCTTTTTTTTGAAGTCGGTTAAAAATGAGAGCGTAACTACGTTTGTATGGAGAATCGAGCTTACTGCGGACTCTTAATGACAAGGAAACAATAACATATATTTAAACTTAGTATTGGTACTGTATTGTATTGTATTGTATAAAAAACGTATTAAAATGTAGCCAGGCAGCTGATTGTGACAGCGGTTGCCTGAAAGTTGTGTACGCTGTTTATATTGAAATGCTGTTTCAGTCCAATTTGGCTCAGTTTGGGTTGCACAGGGCGGTTCCACAACGCTTCGGGAGCTCAAATACCGCGAGCCATCCGGATGCCTCTCCGACACTGAAACTACGCGTCATTGCTTTAACTATTTGTATAGACGCCCTTAACTATCAATACGACAAAAAAGACGATCTTTGTTTTACTTAATCTGTATGACCCATATTGTCAGGTGATAACAAAAACTCACTAAGTAACAAATACCTACTTAAATCAAAGGTCGCATCTCGATATCGACTACGTACCGAGATACGAGGTTTTGAGGAGCAATGACAGTTTTGATAGTGACTTTTGGTTGTCAACAGGTGATATATACTTTTAACTCCCTTGTTTTCAGATAAGTCTAGCAAATCACTCGGTCCTCGATATCAGTCTATAATCCAACATTAATATAAGCCTTTGCATCAATAACTTTCAATAATAGTTGAAACCTGAAGCTCACCTTGAATTACTTTAACTCGATTAAAGACCAAGTCACATTGAACGACCCTTATAACGAAAGATTTATTTACAGCCAATTAATAATTTTATCGAGAACTATTTGAAACTTCATCATGACTTTTACTTCGTAACTTACTTAAAGTTGGCTAAATAGGACCGTGTTTGCACAGGGTATTGAATTCTTTATCGTTGTTGCCGTAAGTAAATAAACTACGTTAATTTATATTAAGCCCTTTTTTCAGCTGTTAACAGTGAAGGAGCTTACTAATTTTGAACCTACTTATTTAATATTCATTGCACATAGACCAATAGCCGACGTCGGGGTGTAAAAGTTCTCTAGTGGCGACCACGTACCGAAACACGCAGCGTGGGTTTCAACCCCACAGGGTGGACTGATGACCTGGTAAAGGTCGCGGGAGTCAGCTTCGAATGATGCATGACCGGTCACTTTGGCACTCCTTGAGGGACCATAGGTCCAGCAGTTGACGTCTTTCGGCTAATACCTGGCAACTTTTATGGGTCAATTTATTGCAAAACAGCGGCTACCTTGTTCTGCCTCACAGCCGCCGCTCCCCGTAGCGACAAAATATGCAATATTCTAGATTGTCAATTCCTAGCTTGCCCTGTGAGAGGAATTGAATTTTATACTTACTCGTCTCTGGTATGCGGAGGTATTTGGGTCGGGGTAAAGTGCGAGTTAGTTAGAATGTTGAACAAATCCTATAGAAATACTACGGGGGGAAAACTATACTTTTCACATCTTTCATGCGGAAAAGTAAGTTTTGCTCCACGACGAGAGGGATCAAAATGCTACTTTTCTGTTCAAGCTACTTGTTTAATTTATTCATTGGCATGTATTGGCAGGCATTGGGTGTATTTACGCAATGCGCCAATTGAACACAGATCTTAATAAAATAATCGATTGAAATTTCATCGTAATGTTTCAAGTTTTAACTTTAACTTATATGAAAATTTATGAAGTTTTCGTAATATTTAAAAATATTGGCACAATAAAATAAAAAGTTATTTCATTATTTTTAGAGCATTTTATTTCAATTTTCCTCAAAGTCGGTGTGAAAAGTTGTATGTGTCACTCAGGAGCAAATTTATTTTCGTCATGGGCGTTAACGCTTGAATCCTTCGCTTAACTCTCGACTCAATGTACCGCCCTCGCCGTAAATACATAATTTTGCTCCCTTGAGACACAAATAACTATTGATAAATTATAATTTAGTTAGAATTTCTAGTAGTCCCTCTCCTTGCATCTGTTTACTCATAAATGAGGGCGTGGTCATGTCTGGGACATTTTTTTTCTCGGCTGATAGTGTCTCCTTTTCTATCTATCTTCAGAGTGCAGAGCGTCGTGAACGGTTGTATCAAGAGCTGCGCGAATTTGGTCTTTCCAGCAAGCAGTAGGTACTTAAGTACTATTAGAAATTGAATACTTAAATCGACGGTCCCAATTAAAAGAGTTGGATCTGCAAAATTGAGATTTTTGCTTTTTAGGGGCTTAGGTCATATAAGACTCAAAATTTTAAACCCACATTCACAGATTTTTGTTTTTCTCAATACGTTTCGTAAAAACCAAGATAAAAATGTCGGATCTAAGAACAGATGAAATTAAAAACGTCGGTTGTGACAGATCCGACATTTTTACGGGACACACAGTGAGTACAAACTGTCGGATATGACACATTCTACTATTTTACACGGAAAAGTATAGCGTGTTTTTTGTTGTGTATTTGACGTAGTTTACAGCCTGTGTTATCAAGTAAATTTTCTCTGTATTAAATTGTTACATAAGAGTTCCCGTGCAACAATGTCTTTTCTGCCAGTTACGACATTTTTGGAGTACCTTTCTTGTCGGATGTGGTACATCCAAAATATTAATGTATACAATTTCCAGACAAAAATGTCGTATCGCGGCACCTCTGACAAATGATGCCTAAGCTATGCCGGTTAAAAAAGTATTATGGAGGTTTTTGTATTTTTTTGGAAAAATGGCTGAAAAAGTACATTGTATGCTCAACGGCTAGTAATAAACAACCTACTAACAAGCAAACATTCGAAGTTTGATAACGATATTCCATTAATTAACAATTTCTCCCATACAATTTTTTTTTCAAAATCTTTGACGGCTTCTCCTGTAAAGTAGCTGTTTTGCTGATTTGACTCTTTTAATTGGGATCTTCGAAATGCTTGCAAAAGGTCAGGTTTTCTCGATAATTATACATTCTTAAGGGGGAATAGTAACGCACGATCGTCGTTTTTGAAAAGCTGCTCTTAAGCAACCTGGTGAGTAAATCTGAAAATAAAGTTATCCTTTGATTCATAATCCTATCGTTTGAATTTATTGTGGAAAATTAATTACTGTGTAAAAAAAAATTGATATCGCGCTGTTTTCAACTCAAAAAGTTGCTACTGCTACAGAACCAAATGCGATATTTTCTTAACATTTTTTTAAAAAAAAGGTGTAATTAAACTACTAAAATGTTACTATGCCGATTTATTTTGACGGCATTTTTTTTGAACAAGTAAGTTAGTCCGTGCGTGCATGCAGAGAATAGTAAGGTAAAATTGTCCTAGTACGCAACACTGCCCCAATAGTTGACCATTATTACAATTAGAGTGTCAAACATTAGGACGTTAACTGCACTGACGTAAACAAGCTTGTGAGCCAAAATTTCAAGGGCTATAGTCGCCTTAACAAACTTCATTGCATCGCCTTTACTTCTAGTTGTTCGCACCTAAATGCCCCCAAGCTGGCATTTTAGAAAGTAAATGTTAAACCGTCCTTATACGGCAAAATGGCGGTATTTACTGCATCCGTCTAGTTTGTTTTGAAACGGCTAAATTAACGCTTTAATAGGATATAAATGGTTTGAAACATTTTGTATCTTATCTGAGCAAGATTAGAATTTATAATTGGGTACGCGCAAGAAGCAGATAAACAACAAGTCAAAGTGGCATAAACCGACCCTTATAGTTCTGACATGTCCGTCTGTCCGTCTGTTCGTATGTCACAGGCATTTTACTGTAAAACTTTAAGGTGGTGATTTCAATTTGCAATATAATGCAATGAATATAATGTAGTCAAATTACCAAAACAAGTCTTGTTTTGCTACGTTTTTTGTAGTGTCAGGAATTCCTCCCGTGGGTGCCGTATTGCACCAATTGGGATAGTATTTATAGCTACAAAACACTGCAGTGTCTTCATCTTTCCAGCTTGGCAAAAAAGTCTAGAAACGGAACTATCTATTTTCTACTCTGGTAACTTCGTTCAACTTGTCATATGCTATTAGACGAATGGTCACCTGGCCCCGAATCATGGTCGGCCTTATCACGCGATAAGTGACAAGATAGAGCGTCTGTCTCCATTGAACGGTGTCAGCCAGTGACGGACGCTCTATCTTGTCACTTATCGTGTGACAAGGCCGCCCATGCTACGGGGTCAGCACGGCTATCAAGCGACGGCGCGCGAGTTCTCTTGATTTTTCCTTTACTCGGTCTCTCTCTTATTAGAACACTTATAATAAAAGGTATACTGCAAGAAAAAACGAGAGTATTTCGCAGCCGTCTCATGACATGATAGACGTGCAGTGTTGTTATTTTACCGTATTTATTCAATTTAGCGGATTTATTAACATTTCAATGCATCCAAAATTCCAGAAAATGAGCAAGAGAATACAGGGTTCCGCTTGGGAAGTAATTTATAATGTATACAAGCGATGTCTCGCGGAATATCAAGCCGGGATAATTTTCTCGGAAAAGGACAATGTTTATAGAAGAATTGCTGGAGTTACAGGTTTTTCATTATTTTAGACTACTAATAATAAGTGTTGATATTAATTTCATTTATTCCTAACGATAACGTATGTGATTGTACACGGTAAGTTGATAATTTTCATCTTGTTTACGTACGTTTTAAAGGTTATGTACTTGCGATATATTTTTAGTGTTTTAAATAAGTATAAATTGTAACCGAAGTAGAATATTTGGAGGAGGAAGAAAACAAAACTGTATTTAAATTACTAACATTCTGTCTATATAAAATTATTAGAGGTAATGTTTGTGAGTTTGTAGTGTTTGTATGTCTATACCAATATGTATATGATGGTCACTTTTCTAAATTAGGAATCTAATATAAATAACGTCCTAGTAAAAAGTGAAGTATCAAAATATTTAGGTCGTACTATTCGTGTTGCTATATTAGCGATAATGCCCCCTATCATTTTCTAGATTTTTTGCCAGACTGTATTCCTAATTATCATATGAAAGAAAGAAAGACGAAGTGTTTATTCGTGAATTAATAAAAAAAAACAAGTATGAATAAATATATCAAGTACTTAATATTTTGGTCACGGAATGGGCTCAACTCAGCGTAATGCTGCACGGCTATCACGCGACGGCGCGCGAGCTCTCACGATTTTTCTCGCACTATCCGTCTCGCTCTCTTATTACAACAATTAGAACCAGAGGTTGTGGTACGAGAAAAATCGAGAGTATGTCGTGGCCGTCCCATGATCGACGTGCTGGCATAGTCTTCTGTTGGTGAGTTGAAACACGTCGCGATGAGGCCACGATCGCAAGTCTAGGCCTGTAGATAAAAAACAAAGTTTCGGTGTGGGTTTATAAAAACCAAATTGAGTCACTAGCAATTTACTTACTCAATGCATTTCTTCAGTAAACGCTGAATAGCTCAAGTACTTATTACCCAGGCATTTTAACGAAACTACTAAATTCAATTAACATTTGCTGGTTGAGATTATAAAGTAACTATGCAACATTGTTGCAAAGTATTTGCAAATCGTGTCAGTAGCTAATAAGTGATTTCCATCTGTTTGATAAAGGTTAAAATAGTTATTTTTAATTCTATTAAAGCTGGCATTAACCCTTAGAGTATTGATTTCTGCATAAACATCCAACTTACTTTGGGCGGGTATTGGTTAATTTGTCGCAACCAACTAACTCAATTGCGGTAGTTGAGATATGTATACTACCATCTCGCTCGGACCTGGTATTATTTTTACCATAGCTTGTCCTGATTAATTATAGGTCCATTCATTGCATTCTCCTAAAGATGTATCTATGCATCGTGGCCATCCATCGATTCTGTGCGACTGACGCGGGCGGCGGATGCGATAATAGGCCGTGTATGAAAATGTATGACGCAGTCGCACCGATGCAATGATCGGGCGCGATGCACGGAATTACACCTTTAGCGCAGCAACGAAATGTGCAGTGGATTGTCTCGTCAGTGTGATTTTAGGTGACAATTGAAGTTGCTGAAATAAGCTGGTCGCTTTGTACGGACTTTAAAATTATTTCTTTATAGGAAAAAATACAGTTTATTTGTCCTAAATGCTCCTCCGAAAAATTACTCTGGTAAAACGATTCGCTAATGCGAGCAAATGGAGAGGGCTAATAGCTTGCAGTTTCTCTGCGCGATCGCATCAGAAATGAGGCTATCCGCAGCAAAACCGATATAGCCCTCCGAATTGTTAAACTTAAGTGGCAGTGTGCGGGGAACATTGCACGTAGAACCGATGGCCGGTGGGGTGGAAAGGTTCTCGAGTGGCGACCACGTACTGGAAGGCTCAGCGTGGGTAGGCACAAGGAGGCACAAGGAGG
The DNA here is from genome assembly GCA_947049275.1 of Epinotia bilunana. Classification (NCBI taxonomy): domain Eukaryota; kingdom Metazoa; phylum Arthropoda; class Insecta; order Lepidoptera; family Tortricidae; genus Epinotia; species Epinotia bilunana. The sequence goes on from OX346274.1 coordinate 2,591,425, forward strand.
AGTGACTGTGGTCTGCTGGTAACCTGGTAAAGGTCGCGGGAGTTCACTGGACGGGTGGCGCGGGACCGGTCATTATGACACTCTTTGGGGGAGGTCTATGCCCAGCCCTGGACGTCTTTCGGCTGATATGATGATGATGATGACATAATTCGCTATAGCGAATTGTGTCATGACACTTCGTGGTATATAAATTAAGAAGTTAAAAACCATCCCACGGAATTAATATTAGTATAATACTTTGACACGAACATAATTATGAACAAGAACGTTAATAGAATTACAAAGTTGAATATCGCATACAAAATGTTACCATAAATATCAAAAACCCTTGACTGACGGAAACATATAATTTACTAATCACATAAGTGCTTACATGGCTTAAAATGGGAACTTCTCAACATTTAACTTGAACAAAGTCATTGATTAACGCAAGTTATAATCACGAGTCTTCCTTCACATTTCCTGGCGTATATAATTTTAAAAGGCAAATTAGACAAATGAAACATTGGCGAAGTAAGGCAGGGGAATAAATTAGAAAAGTTGGCGAGAACGCGTAAACATCAAAAAGTTTTGGTGTCGCGATAAAACAGTTAAGAAATGTTTACCAGTATTGTGAAATTCAATTCAACGCAACAGAAATTTGAAATTGATGTGTACTACAAATAAATACGCGCGAGGGTAGCATTCGTGATCGGGCGAGCCTCGAGCGCGCGGCACTTTCCGTCGAGCTCGACGGCACCTGCCGCAACTAGCAATCTGAGCTAACAGCCTAAATTGTGGTTTTATTAAGGCGGAACATCACAGAAACTAAACTCCAAATATGCCTGCTAAAACCAAAGGAAGGCTATACAAAACATTGAGGTTGCATGTAAACGAACTAAATATGCTATGATGGTCTTGAGGCGTCGTCCCCGTCTGGACAAAGTGAGCAACAAGTATATTGGTGGCTCGTTCAAGGTTGCTGATATAGACTCGAAACTGATAGAAAACTCGAATGGTATGGGCATATAATGGGGCACCAATATAGCCACATGACCCGTAGAGTTATGGCCATTGAAGAGGGTAATTGAGGTAAATGGCGCCCTCCCTGGACGCAAAAAAATTCCGCTGACATGAAGTCGTTGAGCATGAACCCAGAAATTACACAGAACCGTCAAAACTGCCGAGAAACTTTCACTTTTAGGGGTCGAACCCCGTGTAGAGATAAGGCAAGGACAGAAACAGAGAACTTTGAAACAAACTAGTTGCAAGATTGACATGGAATTTTCTCTCGTTAACGCTCCGGCTCTTAAATGAGCTCGCTGTCAGTTTTTCCTGATAGACGGTGTGGGGTTCTTGTACAAAGGAGTATACATGTTTAAAAGGGTTTCCCCTTATTTCACCGACAAACATTTCACCGAATGCAGGGTTTCGCCGAATTTTCGTTTCATTAAATTTCTGTTACTCAGAAACCGTTAACTTTTTGGGTACAGCCAAAATGTAATTCTGTAGAACCCATTAGGTTAGGTAAGGTTTGTTTTATAACATTCCTGAAAAAATACTGATTCTGAAAATAATGGTTTTCTAAGAAATGAAAATTCTGCGAAACACACAATCGATGGAACAATTGTCGGTAAAACAAGGTAACTCGAAATTTGTTATCCAAGCGTTATATATATAAACTAGTTTACTACTCACCATGAAATCACCAGATAGATTGAAGGAGCAGCAAGATTGCAATCAGCATTTTGCTGAGATGAGACCGTTTCGAGACTATGATATCCGTTCCGTCTGAAGTTTTCTAATAATGTTAGTGCGTGGTAATTTAGGAATTGATGAAATGTCTTTTGACTGAGCACTTCTTTAGTTATCGCGCTGTTTTTATTTTTTTCGTCGGTGGCAATCGCCATTGTCTCCTAACTGAAAATGACAATTATTATGGGTCAATTCTGAAGACTAGCACGAGACCCGGGTGAGTCGCTTATCTTCTCTTCAAGTACACGACTCATCTCGGTTCCGTGCCTGTCTCGTTTATGCTCAGCAGCATGGAGTATCACAAGACGGCCCGCGAAGTGTGTCGCGGCGAGATAGAATATTCGTCTCTTTCTAACTAGAACGCTTAGAAGGAGACGGATAGTCGATGTCACCGCTACACAGCTCGCGGGCCGTCCTATAATAGCCGGTGATTACAGGCTGCAAATGATGATCATGTCATGGCGTTTTTCGCAGTCAATGTGCTATTTATAATATTTTTGATTGTGTCAAAAGCGTGTTTAGGCCCGGTGTGGCGGTACGGGTCAAATTACGACTCTTTGATGTCGAGTGGCCGTTTGTAATTTATAATAACTTTTGTTTAAAAAACATCGCGCCGGTCTCTTCTGACATTTTCAACCGACTCCTTAAAGGTGAGGTTCTCAATTTGACTTCTCGGATACTTCATAAATTACTTATTCAACGAGCATTATTGGTGTTTTTATTTGTCAACAGAAGGGTAGACACGTAACCTTTCGACGAGAGGACAATTTAACAGTGGTATTTTTCCCATACAGGAATCAACCAGCAGGTTATCGAAAACCAAGGCTACAAAAACATCGTGAGGAAACCGATCCAATCCCAACAAGGCCTAGGTTTCCCTTTGGGTTGGAACGTTAGATGGCAGTCATTATCGTAATACTTAGAGTATTACGAAAGTGTACTTATACCTATGGCAAATCTTGTGATTAGATGCCAAAGCGGATTCCCCTTTTAGAATACAACCAGGGAAACAATAGGAGGAAAACTTAACACTTTTAGTACCTAGAACCCGCTAGGACCTAGAACCCCTAACGCTGCCCGCGTGGGCAGTAGTCGTAACGCTTTTCTCTAAATACGGTTTTTCCAATGATATCGGAGAGTAGCGCTAAGAAAATATGCAACACCTTTGGTAGTCGTCATCATCATTACCAAACTGTAGACGCTAACTGCTGATCATAAGCCTCTCTTCGAGTACGCCACTTATCCCGGTCCCGTGCTAGTCTCATCCAGAAATGACCCGCGGTCTTTCTTACGTCGCCAACCCACCAAAAAGATACGTCGGCTATCAACCAGCTTGGTGGACGAGCGACGCATCTTTTTCCTGTAAGTGTCCCCCAATCCGTTAACGTTTTGTTCCACCTACTGTCACGCTGCCTGGCAACATGGCGGATGTCACACTGCGCCGCATCTCCGTCCGGAGATCCGGAGCTCGTTGTATGCAAGTACCTCAGTTTGTATATAAATTCCGTGTGGTACGACACACTGCACCGCACCTCCGTCCGGCGAAATTTGTATGCAGCTCCGCACCTCCGTCCGGAGATGCGGCGCAGTGTGACATCCGCCTTCCTGCCCAACTCCATTTGAGTTTGGTTACTCTGTAGTTACGCACCTTAGTGCGACGTCGGATCTCAATATTCCTCACTCGGTCTTGTAGCTTAGTGCCGAATATGGCGCTTCATGGTTCTCTCTCTCTAACAACCAATAGTTAATGTGTTAATTCGACCTTACTCTCTCGCACCCTGAAGGTCCCTTTCATCATAAAACACCAATCCACTTACCAAGAAATAAATCCAAAGCACCCTTACGCAAAAATACGGCTAATTAGTAACACACGGTTAACACATTAACGTAAAAATAAAGCAATACATCGTTTACAGCCCATAAGGACCGTATACTACAAAGACACAAAAGGACATAAGCGAAATACTTTTTTATACAACATAAGACTTTCAATGCAATGAGTCGAGTCGTCAACTTTCAAAAGGTCGTTAGTATCTGGAATGTCTTTACCAGATAAAACGTTTCGTTAACGCGATGTGTAGAATCATCAACTTTTTCAAAAGAATGTAAGTGGCTTGCATTTGTTTGCAAGATAAGACGTTTCGTTGTAACCAATAACAGCCCATAAAGGGAGTTAGGTCGGAGTAATGTCCAGTTACGACTGTTTCCGAAGTAATTAAAGTGATGAAAAATTATGGGTCGGTATTTGATTTGTGGGTCGGTTATTGAGGTAATTTATTTATGTGGGAAGTTAACGTTTTTCTTAACAACACCATTATTTGCCAGAATTGATCCGATGGCTATTTGCGTAACGCTTCGAACGAGCGTTAGCAATAATTTACTTTAAAAACAAAGTTTTAACCGACTTCAATTTAGTACTCCGCCAAGCCACGAGAACATTTCTTTTCCAATTTACCTCATGAACTGATTTCCGAGAGCAAATGCGTTGATTATTATAGAAAAAAACCCAATCGCTGTATGTGACCCGATAATATTTGAGGACTTCCGTCAATTTCACAAGGATCACCCTTGGCACTTCATTAGTTGCTATTTCAACGGAATCTTATCAGAATCTGTGATATACTTTTGTACTTTTAAGTACATAATTGAGGAATTCCATAAGTCATCTGTGGTCTTCATCATCAATTCCACTCCACCAATTTATGATTTCCGGATGTAAATACACAAGTTATCCTCCTAAGGCCCGTGGGCCTACTGATAGGACTTATTCTGTCGAAGGAATTTAAATTATATTCAACTGTAATAGAGTTGCATTTGTTTTGTTTCGGACACTTTTTAAAGCAAACGAAAATCGACTCTATTACCGAGACAGTACGATTGCGATTCCAATGCCATTTTGTGTTGTATGGTGGGCCTTAGGAGGTTATAATAGAATATACCAAAATCACTACACGCGTGCCTAATATAATTGAGGAGTTCCCTCAATTCCTCATGGATCCCATCATCCAATTGAATTTTCAAAAAAATGGGACCCACCTGGAAGTATATACTTAAAAACAAAAAAAAAAAATTATGAATCGGCTCATCATGACGGAGTTCTGAGGTAACAAACATTGAAAAAAAAAAAAAAAAAACGGAATTGAGAACCTCCTTTTTTTGAAGTCGGTTAAAAACCAACTGTAATTGTCCCTTATATAAAATGACACTTATAGTTTACGAGAAATGCGACTGGTCTTTTGACACATCGCGACAGCCATATAACGTAAATTGGCACTGCTCATCGAAATAATAAAAAAAAGTATCAATAGCTAGCATAGCAATACGAGTTACGAAACAAGGTTCAATGTCCATGCACGCTCTTTTTAGCACTTATAAAATCTTTGTAATATTTTTTACGGCTTATTTGTGCAGAAATTAGCATTGAAAACTCGGTATGCGAACAATTACGGCCTGACTTTTTTTTAAATATTAGTGTTACATTGCTTCAATCGATTGGAGTCTGTCAATTTAGAAATAAATCGGTATGAATCAAATAATTGTGAATAGGAAAATAGCAATGTACGATTTAATTACTGTCACGATAATACGAAATAGAATCACGTCAATCGAAACCGACATATTTGATTGTGCAAAATGTTCCGCTTGAAAATAATGACGAAAATAACGCCTTTACAGGACACTTTTCTTAGCAGACGACTGTGTATAGGCTCTCTATTTGATTCCCTAAAAATAATGATTACTCAGTAATCAATCGATTCCTTTTATTAGCCACCATCCATCGTAATCGGATATTATAACAATCGATTTGTTCTAGCCACATGACTCTTTAAGTCATATTGGAACTGTCAAAAGACCAGTCGCATTTCTCGTAAGGTAAAGATCTACCTGACGTACTTACTAAGCGTTACACAATCGACACGCAGACAGAAAAAATAATGACATGAATCATGAATAACAATGAGTAATTGAATGAGCGAGCGAAGCGAATGAAGTTCTAAGCTTCAGCTTGGGTTAGAAAATTCGTTCGTGTCCGAATGTACCGCTATCCCGCTGTCCTGTTCTCCTCGCATTTCGTAACCGATTCTGGTTAAAAATTTTAAGGTTCGTTTTTTTTGTCGATTTACATTTCTGCGGTATGAAAGGCAGGAGGGAAACCACCACAACACTATCCTAAATTAGAGTAATATCGTAGAAGTAGTGGCTCTGTGAGTTGTAACACTCGTTTTTTTAAAGGCAGTTATAAAAAACGAATAGATGACTCGACGATAATCATACTTTATCCTACTAATAATATTATAAATGCGAAAGTTTGGATGATTGGATGTTTAGATGTTTTTTACTCAATCACGCTTAAACGGCTACATTGATTTAGATGAAATTTTACAGTAAGATAAGTTTATGCCTAGAAAATACAGAATAGTTTTTATCCCGGGTACATGCAGACGAAGTCGCGGCGGAAGCTATTTATCTATATAATTAACGAACCTGCTCACAAATTTTCACGAGAATCGGTTGGGAAATGTGACATGTACAGGAGAACAGCCAGAAAGCGGGAATATCAGACCCGAACATACGAACGATTTTCTGCCCAAGCTAAAGCACAGAACTTTGTTCGCTTCGCTCGCTCGTTCAATAAGTTAAGATTATTTCAGCCTAGTTTCAAATGCAGGTCCCTCAAATACTACTACAGTGGCACACAGCCATATGGCCTGACACCGTCGCCCTAGACGCTTTGCGAATCAAGAAGAATCACACGCGCTCGTCGATTCGTAGTGTCAACGGCAAGAGTCAAATCTGCCTTGCAGTTTGGCGGAGATTATGTGTATGTACAAAAGCTGTGTAATGGGGATAAAAAAGGGGTGGGTTATAAAAAAAATCTTGATCTCAATATAACGCATTCTAAGGAGCTCTGACGACCTTACTCACTACCAGGAGCACAACACCACATACCTACATAGCTAGTAGTGGTGTTATTATGGCTGGGGTCTTCAGTAAGGCACTTCTCCAGTCGGTCTGCTCCAAATATTAGCGAGATGGCGTACCGCTGTGCCAAAACTAACAGGGGTGTAGACACCAATAAAATCCTACTAATATTATAAATGCGAAAGTTTAGATGTTTGGATGTTTGTAACTCAATCACGCTTAAACGGCTGAACCGATTTGAATGAAATTTTGCACGAAGATAGTTTACAGCCTGGATTAAAATATAGGATAGTTTTTATCCCGGGTCCACGCGGACGAAGTCGCGGGCGGAAGCTAGTAATCAATAATGACATAATTGACATAGAATTAAGGTTGTAGTCAAATGAAGAAAAAAGCAACGCAAGACGTTAAATAGCCACAAAGTCATAAGTGTCCAAAGTTTTAAGAGAGGGCATACCGTCTCTTTTGTCGCTTTGCCGCTAAACGTATACCTTCGTATGAAACGCTTGTCATTTACTATGACGCACGACGATCGTGACGTCACGATCTGCTACCGTTTTCTCTCTCTAACAAGCAACATTAAAACGGTTGTAGCTTCGTAATTTTCTGAGATACTTGAATGGGATTTTTGTCATTAGGCATATTTTTTGCCTTCTTTCTTTTGAAGTAATAACATTTTTTTCCGTATTCTATGTAACTGTGTATTAAGGTAAATTATTCTTCTTTCACAAATAGTACAGAGGAGGAACATTCTTCCATTGCAGCTGGTTGCGAAATAGTTTTGCCATGACGACCGAAAGACCGAACATATGACGTTTTATTATTAATACCACTGTGGCAAACAAGCATACGGTCTGCCTCATAGTAAGCGGCCACTGTGGCTTACGCACGCTTGCGATTCCATAAGAATCACAAGCGCATTGCCGAACCTTTTTGATTTAGATAAGATAAGATAAGATAAGATAAGATAAGATAATTCTTTATTTACGCCACAATAAACGATTACACAAAACATATCAATGCAACAACAAGCGACGCTAAAAGGAGCTCAGCATATTGCCACGACAAGCCGTGGCGCTGATTTTCAGTAGGGCCCTAGCTAAAAAATTACTATAATATAATTAAATCTAGACGGATGACGATTTGACGATTTATTGGTCTCTTTAATTACGTTCAAAGTCAAACAAACAAATCTAATATCCTATTTGCATAACTCATCACGTTATATATTACTGTCACGATTCGACTATCCCTTTACTTTGTCCCTATTGACCCTTAATGACGAATTGTCACGCAACGGGCAATCAGGGCAAAATGGATATCAAGATTATGAATAGTTGATAATAATTAAAACTTGAGTTCGAGGCTTTTGTTGGGGTTTAGAGAGGAATATTATGGATACGATGTTATTTAAGTAGGTGACATTGGTAGTCATGCCAGTCACAGAATGTGTTTATGAATGTCATCATATATTTCAGATATAGGGTCTTGTTGGTAGAGTAATTACCAACTTATTATGAGTCGAACGGGTCATTTGCTCAGTGGACGTGGCGCTAGCAACATCTGGCGAAACACGTGTCGAGAATTTGTCATTATTGATGGTGGTTTGCTGTAATTATTTATAATAGCGCATGAACCGCATGTAAACATACCTAAAAGCTGCACGTTTTTTAACTGAATAGCAAAGGAATATTGCTGTCGTAACTTATTCTAAGTATTCCATTAGATACTCCAATTTAGGACAGTGTAGCGTGATGATTGGCCCTTTGCCGTACACAACGCAGTTCATCTGAACAAGAGCTCTACCAGATTCCTATCTTCGTTCTCCTGTGAGCAAATAGCATTGCTGCCTAACTGGTGCTCGGCAGCAATGGCGGAGGTTTGCTTAGGCAGAAATTATTCCATTTACTCGTTAGTCATAGAATCGTCACTGGATATTGCAGCTTTTTATAGCAAATCTCCTCCTACAAGTCTTCTTTAACACTGCCGCTATGTGCTCGGGGACTGCTTATATTTATGAATTTAAAGATTAATATCTGGCCCCGTATCATAGCCAGCCTTATCACGCGATAAGTGTCAAGATAAGAGCGTCGTCTCGTTCTATCGAAAGGTGTCAGCCAGTGTCTGGCACTGGCTGACACCGCTCTATCTTGTCACTTGTCGTGTGATAAGGCCGACCATGATACGCCTTCTGATGGCCATTCCGCTATCCACCGCCTGGGACCCCGGTAGCAGCCTACAGTCCAGCCTTACCTATAATTCGTTTTTCTCATACATGAGGCGAGTCCTGTGCCCAGTAGTGGGACGTATATAGGCTAATGATGATAATGATCGTAATTAGTATCTTTGTCATTCCTGGCGATTGTAAGCCAATATTTCTTGTGCCTCGCCATCTACGAGTAACAAAGGTGACATATCTGTATAGCCTATAACTTGCGTGTTTGGTTTAGCTGTAAATGTAATATGGCCAGTAAATTAATAAAAAATAATGATTAATTTATTTATTTAATCCCCAAGTAAGCGGCCTTTAAAAAACGTGAGAAACCCCCGGCTGTCGGTAGCTGATTGTAATTTATAACACTCAAATTACTGCGATGCTTATCACTTTACAAATAAACAAAAACTAACAGCCAACAATTACCGTTACGAAATCTTACATAAATCCCCAATTCCATTTTCAAACACACATTAATCGTCCGAATTAAGGACCACAGACAAAGAACAATAGAGTACAGCCTAATAGAGGCGCGTGAAGTATTCAATAATTCAAATTTGGAAACGCTCTCAGTTGCGCAAGAGTCTGGCGCCGTGAGTAGTCGCTAACCTCGGCCGAGAGAATTATGTGGATATGACTTAGTGACAGAGATCATCTATACTAAGTAATATACCTGATATTGTACCAAAGAGTGGAATAGCAACACTACAGTAAGAAATAATTATTAATAAAGATATTATACATCAGAATAAAACGGTGCAGTGAGGGGAAATCTGAAACTACAGGGTTCCTTACATCCAGCACTATTGTTGTAAGCAAAAAAACGAACTCCGATTTTTAGACAGATCGGTCTTGTGACTCCTTATAACTTTCCGTGTCTTTTGTAGTTTCAGATTTCCCCAGACTGCCCCCCCCCCCCCCCCGTTTGAATAATACACCCAATATACATGCCACATCTTTTCTATCACTAGTTTTATAAATGCGAAAGTAACCTAGCCTGGTATGTCTGGCTGTATTTAAACAAATATAACGGGACAATTTTAAAGTATAGTCCTGCAATAAACTCAATAAATCACTAGACAAGAATTTATATATTATATGTGTACATTCATCCTACTAATATTATAAATGCGAAAGTTTAGAAGTTTGGATGTTTATATGTTTGGATGTTTGTTACTCAATCACGCTTAAACGGCTGAACCGATTTGAATGAAATTTTGTACGAAGATAGTTTATAGCCTGGATTAAAATATAGGATAGTTTTTATCCCGGGTCGGAAGCTAGTATAATATATAAATACAAAGAAAATATCCTAGGCTCAGGAACATCATAGAAATACTTGCACTTACCGGGATGCGAACCCAAGACCACTAGCTCGTAACTCGTACCAAATAGCGCTTCAACGATACAAAATTGAACACGCTTTATAGGGCGTAAATAGCATTACAAAATGTAAATAGTACATGCGCCAAAATGTATCCTACAAGCAAAATACGTGGCGTATTATTTGCAATATCTAAATCGAACCTGATAATTGCGTAACCTTTAGAACTAGCGTTAGAACAACTCAACTGTCATTTCTGGTATAAAATCTTATAGAGCGTTACAACAAATCAATAAATACGAATCGTCCAAAGGTCACGAGTTCATGCATATCCACACAAATCCAGCGTAACCTGGCCATTAAACCTTGTAGATTTGCGTAGGAGTCAAAATTTGGGTCGTTTTACTTCTGGCGATACTAGTTTATGCAACCTTAGAGTTACGGATTACAAACAATGTTTTGCATTTTACGTAAAGTCGAAAGTTAAGATATGGTGAATAGCAAGTTTTAAGTTGAGTGTTGGTTTAGTTTTTAAATGTTTTGACAACCATGGGCGGTACCGGTACATTGCTCTCTTATTATTGGTACCTATTTGGTCAGCATTATATTTTTATTTGTTCATAGGTCATAAGGCTTTTTTACTACACAAACTGATTATTTTTGTTTTACATATCAAATCAAAATATATTAATAAATCATGTTTGCATGGTTTTCTTAAAGCCGTTTTAAATTCTTACTAGGTCTAGCATTTTCTTCCATGTTTCTCTGTCTATTGCTATTTTTTTCCAATTTTTATTTACTGTTCCTAATAGGATTTTAGGCCACTTTTCGTTTACCCATTTTTGTATTGTTAGTCCATCTATTGTTTGGCATTTTAATTATGTGACCTGCCCAATTAAATCTTTTTTTATGATATCTTGTGCATTGTCTATAAAAGTTCTTCTTTTTATTTCAGTGATTCTTATTCTGTCCGATCAGCTCGATGAGTTAAAATAAGTTAAGAATACTTCTTTCTATGGACCTTTTTCACACTTGGATCTTTTTGATGGTGGTTGTTTGATCAGCAATCAGCATGATATAGATGTGATTGTTTTACTAAAAACTAACGGCTTTAAGAGCTAACCTAGCAGTTTAGAGCTTCAGAGGAGGCGCTGTCATCATCATCATATCAGCCGAAAGACGTCCACTGCTGGACATAGGCCTCCCCCAAAGAGTGCCAAAGTGACCGGTCCTGCGCCACCCGCATCCAGCGGACTCCAGCAACCTTTACCAGGTCATCAGTCCACCTTGCGAGGGGCCTACTTACGCCGCGCCTTCCGGTTCGTGGAGCGAGGAGGAGGCGCTGTGTTTGACTCAAATCCTCAAGTCAATAAAGTCGCTTACGCGCTTGTGACACATTTGGAACAGCACTTGTCCATAGGCTGCGGTACCATCCGTCCTCGTGACCATCAGACAGGACGTATGCTTGCGTGCCACCGTCATGGAGTAAAAAGTCAAGTGCGAGTCGTATACGCACCCCGAGGGTTCCGTTCAAACATGAAGGTGTGTAAATAGTTTGGGAATCGAGTCTCGAAGATATTTCCGAGTTTTCCCCCGAAAATCAATCTCCTACATGCGCTCCTGAGAAAAAGGGTCGTGACAGGCAGACTGCCAACTAGCGAAGTGATCCTATAACGGTGACTTTTTCTTTTTGATGTATAGAACCCTCAAAACAGTCACGTTTATTTTTCCTTAACATCTGAAATAAGTCCACCAATGTTACGTAAACACACAGGCAGAAGTTGATTGCCAACCCTTTCTTTCTTAGGACTGAGGTAGCGTCATTCAGCCATAAAAGTCAATTCTATGACAAAGAACTTGTTGCTTGGAAACTAGATAACACTAGCAAACCAATCTCCACCAAAGGGTTGATCTTGCCACACGACTTTCGCCCGAGAAAAGCCAAAAAGCACGTCTCGAAGGTCGATTATTGTATAAAAATTGGACAAAGGCGTATGTAAGCTTTATCTTTAACCTTTCCCGAATTCAACAAAAACTTCGTGGAAGTTTCTTTATCGATTCCGATGGGCCTATACCTACGTTTTTACGAAGAAATAGAAATAAATGTTGGATTTTGCTAGTTTATTTGCAATCCACTCTTCGTAATATTGAGCTTTGTTAAAAGGTAGCTGCCCGAACAACTTCGCTTGCGTATTACAGAGACCCGCGATCTAAATTATAGCCTATACCTAGTCATCCAGAAAGTCCAATCTACATGCAGGTATTTTTTTTAATCGGTTGAGGGGTTCCGGAAATTACCCAAAACATATAAACGTACGTTAGATTAGTGTAGGCTAAATGTTCGCGCTAAGTTTAATCTATTCACTGGTAAAAATATTTTCTAAGTCGGTCCAGTGGTTCCAGAGACTACGCACTGCATGCAAACTTACAAACATACAATCTCCCAGACTTTTCTTCTTAATAATATTACTGTACGACGTTACTATTAGACAACGATAGATTTACCTAATTCATATAAATACTTAAAAAGGAAACCGGTCTAATCCCAATAAGGTCCAGTTTTCCCTCTGGGTTGGAAGGTCAGATGGCAGTCGCTTTCTTAAAAGTAGGGCCTATGCCAAATCTTGGGATTAGGTGTCAAAGCGGACCCCGGGATCCTTAGGGGCACAACCGGGAATAACGCTAGGAGGATGATGATATAAATACTTAAATAGGTAAACAAAATAAAGAATTGGCCTGAGGGTGGATATTAAAATTGTTTTGTTCATGTTTTTCTTAATTTTAAACCGAACCTTATAGCCCATTGATACGAATAGAGACACGATTTGTACCCATCTGTTTAATACATGAAAATAAGAATATATCGAATTTAGTAACTATTTACATTAAAAAAACGATAATGGTTTGGTTGGCTAGACTATGAATAATAAAAAAAAGTCTTTTCGGTCTTTTTCTCTTAAATATTGCACATAATTCTTTAACGAACAATTTTTATTATGTTATTGTAAAGTCATTTTCTTCTTGGCCTACCTATTGATTGACAGGTGTAAACTGGTCAGTCGAAACTATTAATTTGAACAACACTAATCTGTTTAATAAATACATACGTTTGTATATTTTAAAGGCTTCATATATGCTATAAATGAAAAAAGAAAAAGATTTTTTTTCTTGCCAGGATTTTTATTGCCAACCATAGCAAATTATTCTTTCATGTACTAATTCAATATAAAATACTTTTCATTCATTAAACAGATGGTTGCAGATCATGCATCTATTCGTATCTCCTACTATGAGTAAAGCACATCCAGCCACCAAAATTCTTGGTACCCAAATTGCGGTGGCAACTTTTCCCTGAACTCCAATTAATTATGGCGGATAATGAGCCGATACCAAGGCGAGACGTGAGCGCGATTCCTCATTCCAGCCACTTTTCATACCGGCAGGGAATTGATCAAAAGTTTGGGAAACTCAGCTCCTTGGTTGCCTAATCGACTTAGAGGGAGTCTGAAAGGTGTTCGATATACTGGTAAAATATACATCATCTTCGGGTCCCGGGGTCCGCTGGCACCTTATCGCAAGATTTGGTGGAGACACTAGTCGTACGAAAGCGACTGCCATCTGGCTTTTCTATCCAGAGGTATAATAAGATCTTGTTGGATTAGATCGGTCCTCATATTTTTTTTTACCGAAAAGCGAGCTTCTAGGAACAACACGAGTGTTAGAATGAAAGAAAGAAAGAGAAACACAGGGCGTTTCCCCAACACTTCGGGAGCTCAAATACACCGCGAGCCGTCCTAGGCCCTATAAAAAAAAAACAAACATGGCGGAGAACCACGACTGATAAGACTTTCGAATAATGCAAACCCCACACATATTGGGTACATTCGTTTGCGAACAACGACGTTACAGACAGACTGACGGATACGCATGTCAAACTTTTCCATCGAGGTTCAAAACAGCTTTTAGGGTAAGGCCGCGGAGCGTTTTAACCGCCGCACTTTTATGTAACGATTTGGGGAGGGCCTAGCATGACAAAATCACCAAGTTTGAATGAATACAAATAAGCTGGCTTACCTACTTGCGATTTATAATAAAACTAAATGCCACCGTGAGTTTTTATTCGCTAATAAATCGTTACATATAAGTGTGGCGGTGAAAACGCTTGAGTAACTTTAACCAGTATTTTATTCGGAGAGAGGAGATATATTATATTATTATTATAGTTATTATTAGTGATCGTAACTTTTGTAGCATTTTTGGTGCAGCGTAGTGTTGTTACTAAAGGAATTGGTATAGACAATATTAATCAAAATTGTTAGGTAAGGTTAATATTAACGTTATTAACGCTAATTAAGCATTAGGATTGAAATTAAATTCTTTATACCAATTCCGTTAACAACACTATGTTGCACCAAAAATGCTACAAAAGTTACCATCACTGGTTAACTATTAATTATAATATTATAAATGTGAAAGTACGTCTGTCTGTCTGTATGTCTTCTACTTCTTCACGCTTAAACTTATAGGGATATTTTGAGTCTCGGGAAAGGACATGGGATAGTTTATATCGCGGAAACCACAGGGGTGAATTGGAAGTTTGTATGGAGCTACGATATAAACGAGTTTCACGCGGACGGAGTCGCGGGCAGAAGCTAGTACATTCATATGACGCAAACTACGTTCATAAAAGACTACACATATCCTCGTTTTTATTAAAAAATTAATCCCATTACGATCCCCGTGGCGAGTATAATTCAACTTAAAGCATTCCCCAAATAGATTAAAATTATTTCGATGCATTATGACGTCCCTTATGGGCCGTTGGAACGGGGAAAAGTATTTTAGTACTGTTCATAGGCGCTTTAAAACTTTAGGGTTCCTTGCAACCTTATTGTGAAACCTACTGACATGCTGATGACGTAGATGATGATGTACTGACCGATTTCTGCCTCAGCGACTGTGTATTCTGGCTTTGGTATTTTTTTATAGGAGACAAACGAGCAGACGGATCACCTGATGGTAAGCGATTACCGCCGCCTGCAACACCAGAGGTTTTGTGAGTGCGTTGCCGGCCTTTAAGATGGGAGTACGCTCTTTTCTTGAAGGTTTGAAGGTCGTATCGGTCCGGAAATACCGCAGGCGACAATCCATTTCATAGTTTAGCTGTGCGAGGCAGGAACTTTCTGGAGAATCGCACAGTTGAGGACTGCCAACCATATAAGTGGTGAGGATTGTAATGTTATCGCGTTGGACGATGGCGAAAAGAAGCGGCAGGGATTAATCCAAACAATTCCTCGGAGCGCTCTCCTTTATACATGCGATAGAAAAGAGCGAAACCACATCTCTACGCAGCGCCGATCGGAAATATGCTGGCAGTCGACAATTCGAGTTGCTCGTCGTTGGATGCGACCCAGAGGGAGTAGCTGGTATTGGGGTGCCCCTGCCCATAGATGAGAACAGTTTTCCATGTGTGGTCGGACCTGCGTCTTATAAAGCTGCAGGCGGTAGGCCGGTGTGAAATACTATCTCGATCTGTTGAGCACACCGAGCTTTTTTGAGGCTAATTTGGCCTTGGATTAACAATTATTATTATAAGGGTGTTGTTCTTCTACTCTCTGGTGCGCTCTCAGGTGGCTCACGCATCATATCTTTCTCGCAAAAGTGCGAGCGCACTTGGTGCAAATTAACACTCCACAGGCGTAGTTGTAACTAATGGCTGCTGGTGGACGTGCCTTGAGCTTGTCGCTTTTTATCGAGCTATCTAGTATCGTAGGTGTAAATATCTCATTATTAAACTGGTAAGGGTCGCGGGAGTCCGCTGGATCCGGGTGGCGCGGGACCGATCACTTTAGTACTCTTTGGGAGAGGCCTTTGTCCAGCAGTCCGTCTTTCACCTGATAGGTACGATGAATGATTATAAAACTGGATATACAAAAAAATCTGGCGAAGCAAGACATCGTGAGGAAACCGGTCTAATCCAAACACTGTCTAGAGTTCCCTCTGATTGGAACGTCAGATGGCAGCCGCGTAAGAGCTGGTTCCCACTATGTCGGATCTCGGTCCGGATTTTAATCGGTCGTTCCAGTGGCAGAATCCATAATAATATTATAAATATGTAAGTGTGTCTGTCTGTCTGTCTGTCACCTCTTCACACTTAAACCACTGAACTGATTGAGATGAAATTTGGTATGAAGATAGTTTGGATCCCGGGGAAGGACATAGGATAGTTTTTATCCCGGAAACCATCCCTGGAGGGGGTGAAATTGGGGATGAAAGTTTGTATGGTGCTACGATATAAACGAGTTCCACGCGGTCGGAGTCGCGGGCAGAAGCTTGTATTTTATATAAAGCTATTCACACAAGTCGGACACCAATTTGTATGACGCGCCGACATCCGATAAAATATCGGGCCGACAGCCGACAAGCGGGAACCGGGGGATACTAAAATCCTTTTATGGGATGGTGTCAGAAGGGTAGACTATGCTTTTTGAGGGTACAAAGTGGCTAAGAGGATAAGTGCTTAGTATAGGTATTTCTGATGAGGTGATGACCGGTAAGGCTCGTGGGTAGTGACGAGCTGAAGGTCCTGGGTTCGAACCCTGGTAAGGGCAAATACGTGTGATGAGCATGATTATTTGTTTCTAAGTTTTGGATGTTTTCTATGCAAATAACATAACATTCATTCATTTATTCATAAACAGTATACAACGATTGTGTTTGAAATCATAGAAAATACACAGAAAATATACGTTGAGAACAGATTAGTATTAAATAACAAAAAATATAACAATTCGTAGAAAAGAATGTAAACACGTCACATTTGTATGTCCTAACTATGGTTTAGGTAAGTAAACAACAATATTAGCATATTTACCAATGTCAAAAATACAGTACACGCAACATACGCCTTATTGAGCTTATGAGCTTACTATGGGGCTAGTTCGATTTGTATAAGATTGTCCCCTAATATTTATATCTATATCTGCACCTGACTGTACCGCGTTTTTCACATGAATGAAAGTCACGGGTTGAACACATGTGGAGCTCGTCGATGCATCTATCATCGGAACAATGCAAGGTCGGTATTGCAAGTATTTAGACCTCACCGCTGCGGGCTTGGATACACGAAGAAACTTAACGATGGAGGTGGTGTTTTTAGTTACACGTAAAAACGTAATTTTCGTAAGTAAAACTAGTGGTTCTGTGGGGTGAAAAAAACGCAAGCCTGTTGACATTTAAAAAAAAATATATTTTTCAAATTGAATCGACAGATAAATACTAATATAATTAACGAACCTGCTCACAAATTTTCACGAAAATCAGTTGCGACCTGTAGATGAGAACAGCTCGACGTCAGGACAAAAGCCAAAATATGGCCCAAACAGAAGGAAATGACTGTGTTCGCTTTGCTCTCCAGTTCAATAGGGGTGTAGACACTAAATAAAATAATCAATAATGTCATATTTTCTCGAAAAAGGATTAAAAATAGTAGTTAAATGGAGAAAAAAACAATTCAAAAGGTTAAATAATCACAAAGTTATGTGTCCAAAATTTTAAGATAGTGTTCTGTCCCTTTTTCGTAAAACGCAACTTCATATGAAACGATGACGCTGGAAGATTGTGACGTCACACTAATAGACGGCAACGTGCCGCGCCCCATCGTGTTCGACACGGCCCCCCGGCAGCATCCTGTAATGTGACGTCACACAATGTTTGCTTTAATAAGCAATATTAAAAACGTTTGTAGCTTCGTTATTCTTTGAGATATCTGAATGGAATTTTCGTCACTAGGCATAATATACTTTTTGCCTTCTTTCATTTGGAGTAATAATAATATTCTAGTCTACACCCTTATTAGTGGAATATAATGTCTTGATATCTATAGGTACTGGAACAATCAGTGAGATTGTAAGTTTGTTTATAGAGAGTCATTTCCGGAACCACTTATTCGATTTTGAAAACTCTTTCTAATTTGAACCTTCAGAGTGAACTGGCTATGGCTACAGCCTCTGAGCCATCCGGAGAGTCCATTGCATACATGGGTTTGCCTGCGTTCTTTGCAATAAGTGTGCAAAGCCGCGGGGGCAGCTAGTCCTGGAGAAACGAAGACTAATTTGTTCGTTGAAATTCTAATTCAAAATTCTAATATTTATTCTGCAAGTAGGGCTCTTAAATTAGGTATCAACAACCCATGTATATATAGCGGACCGTACAGGTATGACTTTTATAAGCGCAATCTTAAAGTTAATCTGCGATTAAAATGAATAATCATGATTTTGATTGATTTAATTTAATAATTTATTTATTCACGAAGTAAACTTAATTCTATTAACATTTTCTTTTGCCAAACTACAATGCGGTTTGTTAGCAGACGATGCTCCAGTTTATGCACAAATATATGTTTACAGTCGCGACATTATATAGGTATGTAAGTTAGTAAGTATTAAGTAGGTGTAAGTAATTAATAGCACAAACAAGTTTATAGAATGTGTTTAACTATAGGTATTACAAATTTAATATATCTTTGAATTTGGATAGTAATTCAGTGCTTGTTTTATATTCAGATGTATCGGTCTGTCAATCTGCTTACATACTTACTCACAAGAAGACATTTATTGACTGTGATTGCGTATGATGATAAAATTGCTTTAAAAATCTAGAGTCTGACTACGGAGAAATGAGAGAGAGATTTGTATGGGAACAGTAAAATTATCAAACGTCTTAAATTAGTATGATTTCTTTATCTTGATACTTGATATGGTAACTAAGAAAGTAACTGTCCATAATAAATTGAATTGTTTTTGCTTTTTAGAAGAATTAAAGGGTGCCTTAATGCTAATATTATTAACATTTAAGAATATCATAAAAGTTCCATTATTATGTCCCGTCAAAATAAAAATTTGGGACAGCGGTTTTGATTATTATTCTTAAATATAGAGTAGAATGAAGTTAAAGAGTTTTGTTTCATCTTTACTTCCTTCTGCTTAATCAGCTACATTGTGTGAATTGAAGAAAAACAATAATATGTAGTATAGAGGCAATATCGCAAAAAGTCCTTCACGATTTTCGTGGACATCTCTTCTATATACCTAAAACTGGTATGGATGAGTTCCGTGTTGTCTCCAGAGTGCGTTTAATGTTCAAGTATCGTTATTTTATCGCATTATAAACGTACACCACCGTTTATAACGCGATAAATAACAAGCAGATTTTTAGGGTTCCGTAGCCAAATGGCAAAAAACGGAACCCTTATGGATTCTGTCTGTCTGTCCGTCCGTATGTCACAGCCACTTTTTTCCAAAACTATAAGAACTATACTGTTGAAACTTGGTAAGTAGATATATTCTGTGAACCGCATCAAGATTTTTACACAAAAATAGCAAAAAAAAAAAATACATTTTGTGGGTACTAATTAGAACTTAGAACTAAATACTTAGAACAGAAACTCAAAAAAAAAATATTCATCAAACCCATACGTGTGGGGTATCTATGGATAAGTCTTCAAAAATTATATTTCTAATATAATTTTTTTCTAAACTGAATAGATTGCCCGAGAGACACCCCCTCTGTAACTTCTAAAATAAGAGAATGATAAAAGTAAAATAAAAAAAATTATGTACATTATCATGCAAACTTCCACCGAAAATTGGTTTGAACGAGATCTAGTAAGTAGTTTTTTTCTTAATACGTCATCGTAAACTGCAATAAAATTTACCTTTCATTCAACGGATAATGTCACGGAACCCTTTGTGCGCGAGTCCGAGTCGCACTTGGCCGGTTTTTTTTTATTTGTTGCTCTTTTCCTGGCCAGACTCGAAGTCATCAAAGGCGGTTTAAGTTGTTCGTGTACGTCTTGCAAAAGTTGCAAATAATCATCATGCTAAAAGGTCCGCTTTGGCACCTAATCCCAATATTCGGTGAAGGCACTAGTTTTACAAAGGCGACTGCCATATGACCTACCAACCCGGAGGGAAAAGTAGCTCTTAGGGGTATATAATCACGTAACGTTTCGTACGCGCGTTAGGACAGTTTAACTGTCATTGCTGATTGGGATTAGACCGGTTTCCTCACGATGTTTTCCTTCACCAAATAGAATTTTCGCAAATTAATGAAATAATTTACAATATTATTATTTGCTCTATAAGAAAACAACAGGTATTAACCTAAGCTTAACTTAGATATAATCGACACTGTGGTAGACAACCAGGCGATCTTATCGGTAAAGAGCGATCTCTTCCAACCTTAAGGTAGTGGAGACTAATAAAAAAACAGCAATATGAGGAGATGCAAAAAACCTTTTTGAGTTTAAATACGCTGAAATTACCGCATCCACTTAAACAATAACTATATCTTATCGTCTCGCTTCGCTCACTCCCGTGGGAGTCGTGTAAGTACGAGCGAGTAAAAAGAACAATGCATACAATAGGACTGCGGAAGTCAAGCTGGAATTAAAACCTTCACTAAGGTTCCGTATTTTTACGATACGACAATTATGCCCAAGGTTTTTGTGCCACAATGTAGGTAAACAAGTATGCCATGTCTGAATGGTATGCTTATTTTTGACCATGTCTGCTGACTACTCAGCCAATAGACTTGCGAGTCCAGAGGGCACAAGCGCCTTACCGACCTTTCCTTGATTTGAGGGTTCGTCGTGTTGAGAGCTAGGGACAAATGCAAGCTCTCACTATCAACAAAGTGCATCCTCAGAAGCTCGGCGACCTTACTTATTTAATAGAAGTCATCACGAAGTTTCTGGACGTAAGCACCTTTTTTTAAATTTTACTGTCTAGTGATTGGCCCTAGTCTCACCAAGCGGCGACAGAGTCTAAGATGAGTCCGCTGGATGCGGGTGGCGCAGGACCGGTCATTGTGGCACTCTTTGGGGGAGGCCTATGTCCAGCAGTGGACGTCTTTCGGCTGATATGATGATGATGAAAGGAACACAGTCAAAATAACGAAAATAATGGAAGAACTTATCAGCTAAATGTATACTAATTACTAACCTATACTGAATAGTCTACTTTAAAAACATTGTTTTAACAGACTTCAATTTAGTACTCCGCCAAGCCACGAGAACATTTCCGCATATCTTTTCCAATTCACCACATGAACTGATTTCCAAGAGCAAATGCGTTGATTATTAGAGAAAAAAACCAAATCGCTATATGTGGTCCGTCGATTCCACAAGGATCACCTTTGGCACTTTATTAGTTGCTATTTAAAAGGAATCTTATTAGAAACTGTGACGAACTTTTGTACTTTTCAGTACATAATTGAGAAATTCCATGAGTCATCTGTGGTCTTTATCATCGATTCCACTTCATCAAATTTATGATTTCCGGGTGTAAATACACGAGTTATCCACTCACTTGCTTTCGGATTTTAAAAAAGGTAGCCTAAATTGCTTTCAATTTTTCTTTATATATTAAAAAGTCCATACTTGGCAACCACAGTTGCCACCATCAGTTTAGAGGTGCGCGAAATTGGCAACTGTGGTTGCCACAAGCAAGTGAGTGGATATAATAGAAAATACCAAAATCATTACACACGTGTCTAATATCATTGAGGAGTTCCCACAATTCCACATGGATCATGGGAGTTGGATGATGGCACCCAACTGAATTTTTGAAAATGGGACCAACCTACAAACAAAAAAAAATGTACGAATCGGCTCATAAATGACGGAGTTCTGAGGTAACAAACACTGAAAAAAAAATACAACTGAATGGAGAACCTCCTTTTATTGAAGTCGGTTAAAAAGCTGAACACTCAGTATAATGCCAGGTGCTAAATACTAGAGCACCCGACAATGCTCTTCCTTGTCCACCAGTGGGTAATAGTATTAAATACGATGCTCTTTTATTGCATTCTATAGACTTCTATTATTGTAAAATTAGACATATGATCCCAATTAATATTGTAAGCTTTGGAAGGAATCGAATTATTTTAAATCCATGCCCACTCTTAATAAATTAACTTCTTCATCGTCATTGACTTACTTTACTTATATCAGTTAAAACTGCCTACGGACCCCTAAAATGTAGATACAGTTAGCGCGGCATGCTCGCGTGTTCGCGAACATTAGCAACGGTGTAATTGGGGACGATACGGTTGCGGTTCGGTGTAATTGGTGTCATTTGATATCTTGGAACTTTCACACTAGGTATTATCTGGTTTGAGAAAATATGTATTTAAAGAGCCGTCATAATTATCAGCTTACACAGAGTGGATTGCAACAGGTGTGAAAATGCAAAAACATAAAATTAGAATCTATTATCGAACTGTATTTCACTTACCGACTTACTCGTAAAACTTAAAATGCCTCTGCTAAAAAAACAGTGATTTGTCCCTTTCTGACGAAAACAAATTTCAAAGTGACAGATAAAGACAAACTAATTTTATCGCGATTTTAGTTAAAATAGGCTTGTAGAACGTTTATGAATACGGCCGTTAATGTATAACAACATTATAGTGACATTATGTACTTAACTTTTCTTTTCGCGGAGGAATCTTGCCGGCCACTTACTCAATCATCGGGGAATGACTGGGTTACGAGCTATTTATATCCACTAAAAACTCGACGGTGGCCGGCACCTGCGCTCTCATGCAGGGGACTCCAGGATCTACCTGGAGGGGCCCCTCACACCACGCCATATTTGGCCCGTCCGGCAAAAAGATGTTTGTCGCTTTCCCTGGGGTTCTCGGCGAGTGCCCCGGCCCCTGCCAGAAAACTGCGACCCCGATGATGGAGGGCGACCGTAGACCATTCTTGTCCGAGTCTACACG
Source organism: Epinotia bilunana (assembly GCA_947049275.1). Lineage (NCBI taxonomy): Eukaryota > Metazoa > Arthropoda > Insecta > Lepidoptera > Tortricidae > Epinotia > Epinotia bilunana. Next base: position 2,614,407 of record OX346274.1, read on the forward strand.
GTAAACTACTTCAAATTATATCTAAATAGATTGGCCCTTTGCGCGCTATTGCTCTTCATGCCAATCAGTTTTCCGCCATCGTCAGGATACTTACACTTTCCTTACTGCATATCTCAACTTTAGTTCTCTCTCGGTCTCATATGTCGGCGATATTTCACGACTCATTTTTCCTTCCATATTTCCCACAGCAACATTTTTTTAAGGTTATAATAAATCTATGGATTGTGATATTATATTTAGTATTTTTCACCTCACGCTGGAGAAATTGCTACATATACACAACAATGAAAGCAAAAAGGTATCATTCCGATTCGGCAAAAACAAATTAGCTTATAAAAGGCGTATGTACTTGTTTCTAAATATCGTAGCTTACGTCTTTTAGAAATCAACAAAGCCAAAACACGTGCCGTACAAAAAACGTTAATGTCTTTATAAGCATCACACGACAAAAACACAGTTTCAACATTTGCCTACAAACAAATGTATATCATTAATGTATAACAATGTTATTAAATGCGTCCAGAAAACATTTACTTTGCGCATCATGCACTAAATGACTTTAAAACCAAGAAATGCGCAATGTAATAACCCATTTTGAACCGTATTATATTTTAATAAAGTCTAACTAAAGTTTTGATCTTGTTTCTATATTTTTAATGACGAAAATGATTCTTTGACCGCATAAAATAAGTTTGTGGTAATTTAAATACCACATCAAACGCAAGTATCCATTACTATGATAGAATGTTGACAAAAAACTAACACCTGTCAAGCCGCGAGCAACTGTCAAAATGATGAGCGGTGATGGTTCGTTGAAAGGTATAGGTTTAAGTGTTGCCAGGTATGTATCATTTGCTAGTAATTAGTTTATTATAGACAATCTGCTCGCGCAGCTTTGCTCGAGTTTAACAAAGAACCCAGGCAAAGCCAAATTATTATTTTTTGGATGAGTATTTCGGTTTACGTTGGCACCTAATGGTAAAGACGATTTTTTTAAATCAGATACGACAAAATTACGTGTGAATTTCAAAATAATATAGATATTTGCACCGATTTTGCTATTCTTCTACCAGTGAAAGTTATATCTATATCTCCTAAAATTATACAGAGGAATATATAATCTTGGAAATAAATAATTAGCCGATAGATATAAGTACCTAATTTTGTAATACGCCCTTGCAGGGTTGCCATGTATGAACTTTTCTTGGTTTTTGACACCTTTGTAACCGTGGTTTCAGCATTAAATAATTACACAGGAAAAGTCTCTAAGGTTTTTAAGTCTGTAAGATTGTAAGTTTGTATGTATCTGTGTTTAGACTGGAATTTCTTGATGGGCATGCTATAATACATTCTGCGAGCAGCTTTTCTATCTAGCTAATATTATAAAGAGGAAATAGTCTATGGGATGGTAGCTGTAAGATTGTAAGTTTGCTTGTTTTGGGTAGTCTCCGGAACCGATTTCTAAAATTCTTTCACCTGCGTGTGAAATGGACTTTCTGGATGGGTATCGAGTATATTTAATCCCGCGGGTTTTCCTACGTTCCATATACAATCGGATGAAGCCGCGCGGGCTGCTAGTAATAAATATTTCGGTCCGTGGCTCACTTTGACCCTGTATATATACTTAAAGCCTGGAGCTATTGTTATCTCACCACACCCAACTAATAAATAACAAAATAATAACTTATTCAAAATCAACACGTTCAAAGCGACAAATATACTTGTCGTAACACAATACTAACACTGTTATCAAAAACATATCAATCATAGGAAAGAAAGTGTACGTCTTGATTAATATAAGAAACGCCCATAGTTGTTGAACTGTTATACTATTGTAAATGCGAAAGTAACTATGTCTGTCTGTTTCTAATCAATACCTGAGGGGGCGGAAGTAAGGCATAAATGAGTTTCGGGAAGACGAAGTCGCGGAAAAAGCTAGCATTTTATAAATTTGAAAGTTTCTCTATCGGTCACCCTGTCGGTGTTTCTTTTCATAAGCGGAATAAACTACGTACCAATTGTAAATTATACACTTTTTTCGAAAGAATTCCCAATACAACACACGAATCAGCAGAATAGAAAATGATGAGTTTGAATACCAAGAGAGTTGTTTTTTTTACATACCTACTCCGAAAAGAAATTGAAAAGTTTAGATTAGTTTTTTAATATTGATTTCTCTTTCTTTTTTCGTAATTGCGTCACTTCAAAACTCACAATTTAGCAAACCCGAGTTTCCTTAAAGTTTAAAGAAGGAAATCTTAAATTGTCAGGAATGAGAGCCTTTATTTATGGCGCTAAGTAGGTAGCCTAATAAGCATGTATTTTGATTAACTTCAAAACTTTCTAGTGACCAATTCTGATACAAGTTTTTGACGTTATCGCATGTACTCATATTCATACTCATTTATTCATATTATTATATAAATATTACATGTCACATATTATTAATCACAATTGCATATTGATTGTATGTGCAATTATCAATTAAAGAGCATAATACATATTACGCCTTTGAATTGCCATACAAATACTTGTAAACGAAGACTTTCTCATCTTTCTATTTTGGTTCTAGCGAGACAGCACTTACACCATACATAGTGCGGATTCTTTTTCTAGACTGAATTCACTTCTCTTTGTGCCTAGTAAACAATGCGATTGTCTTTCATTGTTAAGTGGTAAACAAAGCGATTGTCGGTTAAGTTTTCAACCAAAAAACGGCTTTATGGAAAGGAGGACATGAAAAATACTACTTAGCAATGATGACCATTTTGTATTTAAAAGCAATAATCGGTATTCAAGTAAAGTATCGTGTGTGGTACGTGATTATTGTAACTTTGTTGTAACGTTGGGTCTCAAGATAAGATCTGGTCTAGTAAAAGAATCCGCACTATATCAACTTGCTTCCAAGTCGTGTCGCGGGCGACTCAGCGCCTCCTGTCTTACTCGCTATGTGGAAATTTAAGAGCAAGGTAGATTTCCTGGTCTCGCTTCGCTTGGAGGCGTCAAGTGTCCTAGTCGCCATTTTGAAATGGAATTGTCATGTTGAATATTCAGTTGCAGAATAGAGGCTAAGGCAATATAGCGCAGGTCGGCTTCCATGGATAGTTGTGCCTTAATAATGTCTTTCACGAGTGTAAACGGCAAAGTTTTGTCAGTTTCAAATATTTACCTACATAGTGGGCGTGTGTTACACCGTCTCTCAGACTTACCAGACTGCACGTTACCGAGTGAGATAGTCGTATACAAATGCTAATCTGGGGGCACGGCAGTGCCCCCGCCAAGTCGAGCGCGAAGCAAACACTGCCGTACCATCCTTTACTGGAACCATTTCACCGCATTTTCATGCCCCTATTTGAGAACCTCTGGATAAGACCAGAACGCAGAAATTTTCGTCATCCAGTAAGCTATAATCACATACTTAAAATCCAAAATTTCAAGTCTGTAGGTCATTTAGCTCCGAAGTTAAGCGAAAGCAAAGTTTCGCATTTATGACACTCACTCACTCACTCACTCATGATCATAAAAATAGAACTAGTACTTCCCATAAACTCAGAGAGCTGAAATTTGGTACAGAGTTAGGGTTTTAATGGCCTCATAAAGGGAAAACTATAAAAACTAGGATAATCGAAGATCTGGAGTACCTGGTGACCCTGATTAGAAAACACAAGAGCCCAACCAAACTATTAGAGATATACCTATACCGCCTTTACAAAAAATATTCAACTTCGTGGGGCGCTTAATTTGATGTCAAAAATCGAAGGTCTGAAGTATCTGATGAAGAACCCTCAGCTGGTCTCAGCTGTACTAGAGATATGGTAATGCTCCCTTCTATTATTGGTACATAAAAAAATCGATTGTCATTGCAAAACTCCAGCGTAGTGTGACACATCTTCTAATTTAAATTTAATCTGGGGGAACGGCAGTGCCACCGCCAAGTCGAGCAAAACAGCGGCACGGCCGTACCATCCTTTTCTCGAAGCAGTTCAGGCCATTTTCGACCCCCCTATAACTTCGTTGTGGATAAAACTAGAAGCCTGCATTTTCCTTAACCAAGCACGCATTGTATGGTGTAATTTGAACCCGCGGTTTGAGATTGATAACAAGTCAAAGTTTCTTAATTTTGACACTCACTGACTGACTCACCGATCATCAAAAGTCTAAGGCACTTCTAGCAGACATAGAAGCTTCAAATTTAGAATACAATTAGTGTTTAGTGTATAAATCAAGGGAAAACTAAAAAAAATGCTAGTCCAGTTTTCTAGATACACCGACTACATAAATAACTTTGTAATCCCATATAAACATATAGGATTATATTTGCAGTAAATGGGACAAAAAATCATAAATGGGATATTGACACAATAACCTACAAAAAGAAGTGAGATCCCGTAAAAAACATTCCATGTAAAAAAGAGGCCAAGTCTTGAAACTCTTCCACCGCAAAAAAAATTGTGAGATATTTGGTAGTACCAAGTCTCAGGCATTCTTAATATTCTTTATTTGCTAGCTAAATAAAATTTTGTGACTTGGCAATCACACAATAGTTACTACATAGTTTTAGGTATGCAAAAATCTATAAATGCAGTAAAGTTGTGTGATTGCCAAGTTGCAGAATTTTATTTAGCTAGCAAATAAAGAATAATAAGAATGCCTGAGACTTGGTATTACCAAATATCTCACAACTTTTTGCGATGGAAGAGTTTCGAGACTTGGCCTCTTTTTTACATGGAATGTTTTTTACGGGACAAGTATGACAGATAGATATCTACATAATTTGAGTTATTTGTCATAGTTTCACCTTTTTTGAGTTTGCGCCAAACAGATGATTACCCCACAAGGCGGACTGATGACCTGGTCTCGGGAGGCGATAGATGCGGGTGGCGCAGAACCGGTCATTATGGCACTCTTTGGGGAGGCCTATGTCCAGCAGTGGACGTAATTCGGCTGATATGATGATGAGACGATTACCTGCTCAAATTAAGAAGTCTGTTTATAAGCCGTAAGCCGTTTTAAAACAAGTTCTCAAATAAACTGCACGCGAATAGCTTCAACGGAACCGTCGGTGCGCGAGTCATACTCGCCTTTGACCGGATTTTTCCAGTGTCATAAAATTGAAATAACGCAAGTTTCCGATGAAAAGAATGAAATGAAAATAAAAGGAATCAAAATCAAATTTATGAAAGCCGATAAGATACAAGAAGTAGAACGGCTGTGATGGTATCACCGGCTGGTATGGTCACGTTAAGAGGAGGCCCCAAACTGTGTTGGTAACCTGGCACCACAACTTTCCATCTCTGGTCGAAGATCCAAGAGCAGACCCAGATCAAGATAATAATATGTAGTGACACACGAAAAAAAAAAGACCGGGTTGCACTCCGGGAGAGCCGGCAGAAGTGAAAACTTGAATATTTTGACATTTCGAATCGACGAATACCGTAGCGACAGAAGAAAACTATTTCTCTTGCAAATTAGCGCGTGAGAACTTATTGTGTGCAGTCTCAAACTACGGCATCCCCCCCCCCCCCCCCCCGCCCCTAAGCCTCGTCCCGAATCTCTCACCATTTACAGTTACTTGACACCTGTGGCGAGTTTAACAATTTTTCCCCATCCCAAAAAGTGCACAGCGCCGCTAAAGAAGTTTTCACTTCAAAAACAACGATTTGCTCTCCAAGAGGGCCGGCAGAAGTGAAAACTTGAATATTAACGTTGTGCATTTCTGATATTTTGGAATGGTTAGGGAATAATTTTGCACGAATTGCTTTAATTATCAGTATAACAGTACTTACTATCATTTATGTGGTAAAATACAATATTCATTTATTGCGCTATCGTACAAAAACAACTCGCTTCAATGACATTGTAACAGTTTTTCGATCAGGTCACGTGTCCGTCTTACGAATTTGCAATCAGAGGAATCTGTCGGTCACGTGACCTGTCGCAAGTTTAACATTTTTTTCCCCATCACAAAAAGTGCACAGCGCCGCTAAAGAAGTTTTCACTTCAAAAACAAAAAAAGGATTTGTAACGACTATGGTGTAACACCCGGCCATTTTAGTTAGCAAACCGACGGATAGTCCAACTTTAAACTTTCAACTCAACGTTACTGCCGCCCCGCACGCCTTGTGATCATGCTCTAATTTTATGCGCTTTGTTCTCAACCACACCCAAAACGTCATAAGTAGCCCAACAATCCCAAGCACTTACACCTTTTCAATAGAAACGCGCTGTTGTTAACGGCTACGTCTAAAGGTAGTAACTTCTATAGTAATCCTTAGGGAGTTATGCGTTCTTAAATGGGAAGGTTTATGTAGAGTAAATTAGGCAGGCCTAGATTTTCGCGTTGATTACTTGTTTTAAACGGTTTTTGTATTTTTTCGTGGGATAGAGTAGTTAAGGAAAATACCTACATTGATATTTGCCTGTATTCTCGAAAGTAAAAAAGAGTAGCCAGTGCAAATGAATTCAATGATACTTCTAGCAGCTATTGTAAGTTTTAAGATAAATCAAAGCCGCAGACAAGCAACGGATTGATGTGTTTGAGAGGTTGTGCTGGGACGTTGAATGCTTAGGATTCCATGGGCTGCATTTTGTACAAACGCATCCATCCTCCAAATCCATCCATCCATACTATCCATACTAATATCCATACTAATATTATAAATGCGTAAGTGTGTCTGTCTGTCTGTCTGTCTGTCTGTCTGTTACCTTTTCAAGCTTAAACCGCTGAACCGATTTGGATGAAATTTGGTATAGAGATAGTTTGAGTCCCGGGGAAAAACATAGGATAGTTTTTATCCCGGAAATTGTTAAAATCTGAATGCATTGTATCAAAATGTACCACTACTAGCGCCCTCTGGTTTGAAGAATAAAGTTAGTCTGTTGCGAATATCTAACGTGTTTCAATAGGTTATGGGCCCAGCACGCTTCCACTGCGCCACTCTGCTATTGAAACACGTTAGATATTCGCAACAGACGAACTTTATTCATAAAAACACTTACGCATTCATCAAACCAGAGGGCGCTAGTAGTGGTACATTTTGATACAATGCATTCAGATTTTAACACCCCCACTTATCAAAATAAAGGTTACATTTTCATACAGGACAGAATAAACATACATACACCTCTAATACGTTCTCATATTATTAAAGTTAATTAATGATTCCAAGTTTCTCCATAAACTTGTAATGTTTTACACATAGCAGACCTTTAGTCAACAAGTCAGCAGGCATTTCATTTGTAGATAAATATTTAATCTCTATAGTTTTGTTTTTAATTAAATCTCGAACAAAATGGTATCGCACGTCAATGTGTTTGGGCCTGTTATGCGATTGGTGACTTGTTGCCAACTTTAAAGCACTTTGGTTATCACAATTCAAAGTAATAGTGTGCAATTTTCCAGTAAGTTCATATATTAAATTTCTCAAATACACAACCTCCCTAGACGCCTCCGAGAGTGCCATATATTCGGCCTCTGTGCTAGAAAGGGCCACTGTCCTCTGCTTTCTGCTTTGCCAAGAAATGACAGAACCAGACATCACAAAACAGAAACCAGTATAGGATTTCCTATCTGACATATCACTTGCCCAGTCGGCATCAGCAAATCCTACTAAGTCTACATCCTCATTACTATATTTTAAATGATACATTTTTGTTTTTTGCAAATATTTCAGAACCCTTATAGCATAATTCCAATGTGTCTCATTGTAAGCATTGTTAAGTTGGCTCAAATAACTGACAGCAAAACTTATTTATTTATTTATTTATTAATCTTTATTGCACAAAAGAATATCTTATAGTACAAAAGGCGAACTTAATGCTATAAAGCATATGATTTATGTCAGGACGGGTCAAAATCGCAAGATTCATTAAACTCCCGATCAATCTTTGGTAAGGAATATTAGGATCACAATTTACAGATTTTTCAATATTCAACTTACATTCTATAGGTGTATCCATATCTTTACAATCTGACGTCTGAAATTTTGACAGTAGTTGTTCAATGTATTTCTGTTGATCTACAGTAATCACATTATTTTGTTTGTCAACATTTATTCTCATACCTAAATAACATTTTACAGGTCCTAAGTCTTTTATCTTAAATTCTGAGCTTAATACTCTTTTTAACTGTTCTTGCTTGCTATTATATACTTGCTTGGTGCTTGCTATTGTTCGAAAATATGAGAAAGTCATCTACATATAGACATATTATTATTTTAACATTGTCATCTAGTTTCGTAAACAAGCAGGGCTCAAACTTGCTATTATTAAAACCTAAGCAACATAAACAATCTTTAACTTTTTCATACCAGGCTAATGAGGATTGTTTTAGTCCATAGAGAGCTTTTTTAAGTTTTAAAACATTGCCATTTCCTTTGTTTACAAAACCTTCTGGAATCGACATGTAAATATTTTCCTTTAAGTGTCCGTTTAAAAAAGCTGTTGTCACATCTAAGTGTGTAATGTCCATTCCAATTTGTACACTTAGTGCAAACAATAGACGCAAGGTTGAGTGTCGCACTTCCGGGGAAAAAGTGTCCACATAGTCTATACCACGTTTCTGGGTAAAACCCTTTGCTACTAGCCTTGCACGATATCTCACTTTATTATTAATGTCTATTTTCTTTTTTAACACCCACTTGCACTTCACTACAGTACCACTATCTGGGAGTTCCGTCAACTCCCATGCATTATTTTCCTCACATGATCTGAGCTCTTCTTCCACAGCTGCTTTCCAGTTTTCTGCTTCTGGTCCATTTATGGCCTCCATAAAATCTAACTCCTCTGCATCTGGTACGCTGCTAGAACATAGATTAGTAAATCCATACCTCTGCGGTGGCCTCCTCTGTCTTTTGGCATTTGTATTCAAATCAGCAGCAGCGGAGTCTGCAGCTGAAAGACATAGTTCTGGAACATTTGAGGCGACTTCTGTAGATGATGGCTTATCTACATCAGAATCAATTTCTTCTGAAGTTAATGTATGGTCATCTTCTTCACCTGCTGCATCTGCGTAGTCTGAGGATTGTAATGTGATTGAATTGTTCAGGGATTCTTGTCTCGTGTCCCCCATTGAATCCCTAACTGCTTCGTTGAAGCTTAAGGAAACTGGAATATTTTCTGGACTGTCCCCCACTGAAACCCTATTCTCTTCACAATCTGCAGGTCCAGCTTCATCCATGAACCAAGTAGTATTGGAGTCTTTGTCTGGTTTTCTCATTCCTGCCCCTCCTTCCATCACAATGACGTCTCTGCTGGTGGTAACTGTGTTTGTGCTTGGATCATATACCCGATATCCTTTCACATTCTCAGAAAATCCCACAAGGATCTGTCTCTCGGCTTTCCTGTCCCATTTTAGCCGTTTTTGTTTAGGTACGTGAACCATCACTGGACTTCCAAACAAGCGAATGTGACTCATGTTTGGTTTCTTGCCATACCATGCTTCATACGGTGTTTTGTCTTTTAGAATCGAAGTCATACATCTATTCTTCAAATAAACAGCTGTACTAGCTGCTTCAGCCCAGAAATTCTTCTCAAGTTTTGCATCAAACATCAAGCATCGTGCGTTTTCGACTACCGTCCTGTTGGCACGCTCACAAGTACCGCATTGCTGTGGAGTATACGGATTTGTTTTTTGATGAACTATTCCATGGCTTTTAAAATTGTCCTCAAATGCTTTGCTTCAAAACTCACCACCATTATCTGTACGTAGTACTTTAATTTTCTTGTTCTGCTGATTCTCTGCTAATGCTTTAAACTCTAGGAAGTACTGGAACACTTCATTCTTATTCTTCAAGAAGTATATAAATGTCATACGACTATAGTCATCGATCAGAAGCAAAAAATATCTTGCACCTCCAAGGGATCTCGTCTCCATCGCACCACATACATCTGCATGTATTATCTGTAGTGGCTGTGTACTTCTGCTAGTCAAATGAGGAAATGGCAATCTCATCTGCTTGCCTTCACAACAGGTCGCACAATTTCCTTTCTGCACTTCAAAAGTATCAGGTTATCCTGATACTTTTGGAGTACTAAGATAGCTCCTCTACTATTCCGTTCTTCATCTTATTCATATCTTGACAGTTCAAATGTGCTAATCAGCGGTGCCATAACTCTCCACTAACTGCTGCCGATGCTGTCAGCATACAACTTTGTTGACTTAACCTCAATTTGTACACACCATCGGTCAAATCAGCTGTCGCAACCAAAACACCATTCTTATCACGAATATAACAACGTTTTTCTTTAAAAACTACATTGTTTCCATTCTTGATTTGCTCGCTTACTGATAACAAATTGGTTGTTAGAGTAGGCACACACAGCACGTTCCTAACTGTTATTTGTACTCCTATGTCTGACACAATCTCCACGTCTCCGGAACAGTCGACTGACGCTTTTGAGTCATTTGCTACTACGATTTCAGGGAAATGCGGCGTAAAGTTTGTATTCTTTATCCACTCTTTATTCACAGTGACGTGCCCGCTCGAGCCCGAATCTACGTACCAATCACTCTTATTAAACTTTCCATTTAAAAAAACAACGCTAAAGGCATCCCCAAGGGGTGGGTGAAAGTTTATATGGAGCTACGATATAATCGAGTTCCACGCGGACGGAGTCGCGGGCAGAAGCTAGTAACATGATAAGCGCTCTTGCTGCACGAGAGACCGTGGTGGACGAGACGATCGAAAGCGTCTCCGCAGTGGGATCGATGAGGGGAGACACATGTCGCTCCCAGACGTAGACATGCGGAGAGCCTGAAAGTATTATTGTCCATTAAGAGTCCGCAGTAAGCTCGGCCGAATTTCACCTAACCCATACAAACGTAGTTACGCTCTCATTTTAAAACTACGAGTTGGATTGTGACGAAACTTTGCATATACAATGACATGAGGTATGAGGTATATCTATGTCTTTAATTAGTTTATATGGTTCCAGTTTAGAAGACAAACGAAATACAGCAAAAATAAGTTTGTATGATAAACTTAAATTCGCTGTATTTTTTTTACTATAGTATCTGAAGCTACATAAACTAATTACAGACATAGATATACCTCATATCATTGTATATGCAAAGTTTCGTTACAATCCAACAACTAGTTTTAAACTGAGAGCGTAACTACGTTTGTATGGAGAATCGAGCTTACTGCGGACTCTTAATGTGCCTAGGTTTTTAGAGGGAACATCATGCAGCCACATACCAGATTCGCACTCCGGTTAACTATATCTTGGTTTTATTAACAGATATGAATTTATCTTTTCTAATTTGTAATGTAATAAATGTAATTTTTTTGCATAATTTTTCCTGTTTCACTTTAAAAGTGCCCTTTGTGGCTTATTTTGAGTCACGGGAAGAAATGTGAAGTTATGCATGTGCTCTACCTATTTCTTTTGGTTTTACAGTCGTAAATTTATATATTTCTACATTTAGCCTGTCTGACAAATAGCATAGCCGAGCGATATCAAGCAATAAAACACGATACAAAACGGACACCTATAATAATAATACAGCGTATTTATTTATATTAGACGACCCGCTACCTAGGGCGGGGCGGAAAGACAGGTTAATGACTAGTAAACTTGTGATACACTGGGTATTTTTTCTATTTAGGCGAAGCAATCAACAGTTTTTTAAAGCCGTCGTTAAAACAAAATTATAATAGGACTAGCTTCCGCCCGCGACTTCTTCTGCGTGGGCTCGGGATAAAAACTATCCTATATTTTAATCCAGGCTATAAACTATCTTCGTGCAAAATTTCATCAAAATCGGTTAAGCCGTTTAGGCGTGATTGCGTCACAAACATCCAAACATCTAAACATCCAAACATCCAAACTTTCGCATTTATAATATTAGTAGGATAGCGTCGTATTTTGTTTCATGATGCTTTTCTAACCGGTTTTTAAGACAGAATCAAAAGTCGGTATGGGATGGGAATGCTATAATAAGTGCTCTAATTGTAGGTGTGCTCAACCAAAGGCAAACATGAGAGTCAAAAATGATAAAATCAGACGTCTAACCAGACTTAAAAACAGCTCATACTAATTGACAGATAAATACGACGACAAAACTTAATATCCTACTATTATATGAATATGTGTATGCTATCGATATACGAGTATTATCATCGTCATCATCAACCTTCCACTGCTGGTCACAGACCTTATTGAACGAGCGAGCCAAGCGAACAAAGTTCTCCCTTTCGGCTTGGTCAAAAATTCTTTCGTGTGTCAGACGTCTGTCCGGCTGTTCTCCTCCACAGGTCGCATTTCTCAACAGATTGTTGTGAAATTTGGAGGAAGAAAGATTTTTTATACATATTTTGGAGGCCTAGGCCAGCAAAGCGACCTTCTTTTGTTTCACAATTAATTCGTGACCCAGACTCGAGGCGTTCAGCCATTAAAAAACTTGGAGGTTTTTTTTCATTGCGCGGTGAGAAAAGCAGTACTAGTAAAAACATACCTCGGCGTGAAAAGGGATTGCCAGCCTCGTATCACTATTCGGCATCGCTACGCTCGTACGTCTATGTCACATCATCATCATCATCATCATATCAGCCGAAAGACGTCCACTGCTGGACATAGGCCTCCCCCAAAGAGTGCCACAATGACCGGTCCTGCGCCACCCGCCTGCCCCACTGCGTCTATGTCTATTTGGCCGGAAATCTCTATTTCCCGGCCTCTGCAGTAATGAAAAGCCCACTATAGCAGTTGTATTATTTAAATTTCCTGATAATAAAACCCAAAAAGACCAGTAGTGTGCCAAAACGTGCCCACTACATCACCAGCCCAACCTTCAATAGCTGATGCCGACGCGATTACGTCGATACAGTTCTGTTCAAACTCTCGCTAACACCGTTTTGTTCGGTCAAGTCTAAAAACATGTACACGATTGTCAACCCTATTCCCCGAGCATAACGTCGAAACCGTTTATATTTTATTAGACGAGACTAAGCTTAACAATGTGAGAATCGTGACGAAGTGATCGTATCTTTGTTTGTACTGCTTTATCTTTGTTATCGAGGTTAGGCAGAGTTTTTGTTTTCAAAGTGGCAAGTGGATTTATTCTTGACTAGCTTCCGCCCGCGACTTCGTCTGCGTGGACCCAGAAACTATCCTATATTTGAATCCAGGTTATAAACTATCTTCGTGCAAAAATTCATCTAAATCGGTTGAGCCGTTTAAGCGTGATTGAGTAACAAACATCCAAACATCTAAACATTCAAACTTTCGCATTTATAATATTAGTAGGATAATCTACCTACTCGGTGGAGGATCCGATGTACGAGACGACGATATCCTTTGATAAATATTTATTTTTATTATTATTTTAAAACTAAGAGCCTGTTGTGTCCCAGTGCTGAAGAAGGCCTGCCCCCTCCATTGATAAATATAAATACTTAAATACGGGATTCGAACCCAGGACCTACAGCTTAGTAGTAGGAGTCACTTGACTTTGGTATGAGGGGGGACTTAACCCCTTTGAGGGTAAATTTTAGTCAGGACTAAGATGCTTTTTGGGTAGAGCTGGAGCCACGGCGAATCACCAAATAAATAAGCGGTCGGCAACGCAGGCGTCTATAGGCAACATGGTCGGCTTACTATCTGGCAGGCTGTACGCTTGTTTTGCTGCCGTCGTGGTACAAAAAAATATATTTGACCCTAGCACCGGTTTGCAAACAACTCCGCTAAACTGATGGTATTTCTATATATATGTTGCAACAATGAACGGATCAACGTGATAGATAAATAGGCTTATCTATCCTCAGTATACGGCAAAAATGTAAAATTGGGAACGGCAGATTAGTACGCCTTGAGCTATCGCGTTATAAAATGAGTCATTGTCAGATTCGCTCCTCTTGTGTGGACATGGCCAAAGTTAGCTAAAAAGTCAAATTTTTGGCTGAACTCTACGCCTCTACGGCCTATACGGCATCGCCTCTTCTATAGTTCTATGCAATAAAAATATATCACTTATACAGGGTGAAACATAAGTCATAAACATATTTTTTTGTTTCTATCGCAGTATTTTAAGACAAATGCATTGCATTAACTCTAGAAGCACACAATTTAACTTGATTGATAATAATTTTAAATATCAAAAACATCAACCTTATTACCCTATTCAACGAGACTTGGTCTGTAGCTTAAAGTGACAGGTTATCGTAGTAATTAGGGTGACCATGAGATTTAGTAGATTTAAAACTATTTTTTTAATTAACGAATTATAGCAAACAACGTTTATATATTTTTGCCTGTTGTCACTTTTAAACATATTTCTGTTCACGACTTAGGATTCAGGTATATAAACTTAAGTCCGTAATTATTGACACGAAAGGCGATTTTCGTTTTTTTGACTGTCAATGACCCAAATGCAACACAAATAATGATGTGTCAATTAACACAGCATATATACGAGTATCTTCAATATTTCTATTCAGCCCACACTCGTCACACCCACTATTGAATCATTAAATACATCATTAAAGTTAGTTGTGACAATTAACAGGGAATTAACTGGCATCAATTAAGTTGTTTCATTATTGTAATCGGATATCAACGTGTTTGTTTTTTTTTTAATACAAAGACGGTGGCAAACAAGCCCGCCTGATGGTAAGCGGACACCCCAGCCTATAGACGCATGCAACTCCAAAGGAGTAACATGGGCGTTGCCGACCCTTGAAATGTTCGAGGATTCGCCGTGTCGACAGCTGAAGGAACAAATCCCTCGCTCTCAACACAACGCACCCTCGGGAGCTCTGGCGACCTTGCTCACCTCCAGGAACACAACACTACTACAGAGCAAGTAGTAGTGTTATTATGGCTGTGGTCTTCTGCAAGGCAACTTTTGTTCTATTGCGTCAGGTAGGGGCGGGCGCGAGGAAATTAAGATATTATATTATACTAGCTTCTGCCTGCGACTCCGTCCGCGTGGAAGCAGTTTATATCGTAGCTCCATACAAAATGTCACCCCTATTTCACCAGCTTGGGGAATGACTTCTGGGACAAAACTTATTTATATCCCTCCCCGGTACTCAAACTGTCTCTAAGTATACTAAACTGCATCTTAATCGATTCAGTGGTTTAAGCGTGAAGAGGTAACAGACACACAGACATACTTTCGCATTTATAAATATTAGTATAGATTACATTATAATTATAAAACTAAAACACCAGATAAGAACCATGTCAGCAGACTAGACTTACGACAAAAAATCGAATTCATTTTGTTGCGCAGTTACGGTGCCAAAGACAGACAAACAGATACACGGATAGAGGTTGAAAGAAAATAAACTCGAGTCAGTGGATAAAATAGCTCATGTCCATCCGCCATTATCATAGCAGCCAAAAGACGTCTACTGCTGGACATAGGCCGCCCCCAAAGAGTGCCAAAGTGACCGGTCCTGCGCCACCCACATCCAGCAGACTCCCGCGACCTTTACCAGGTCATCAGTCCACCTTGTGGTGCTTTATACTAGGGGCGGATTTGAGCTGTACGAGTACAAACTTACAAAGCTGCAATCTCACAGACTTTTCTCATTATAATATTAATCAACATTGATTAATATCGTATTGGGTCTAGCCTGTAATGATAATTGTATGTATGGAAATAAATAAATAAACATTACTAGGAAACACAAAAGCTGGCATTCCCTGAATTTCACCCACAACGTGCACGCTATCGAATTTGAGATACCCTGCGGCGTTTCCGTTTTACATTTGTAACAGAATTAACCAAATTAACATGGAATTATTTCATCTGTACCGTTTAAATTTTAAACGTATAACCTCCTTTTGAACTTTACAATTGGCATTTCACATCCAAAACAATTAACAGACTAGTTTTAGTCAGTTGCAATGGTTCAAGCGTAGCATTTCTTCCCATTCGCAATTCTTAACATCATGAACTTTGGAATACTTGAGATTATTGAAGTTGGCCGCATTGCATTAAAGTAGCTCATTCAAGAAGCAACTCCACCGCCAAAGGTAAAAGATACAAATTCCAAAAAATTAAGAGGCCGGTGTCTTTTTTTGTTTTTATTTATTGATTTTTGTTTTTAATGAGTTTGTGTTCTTCGTTATTTTTAATGTTGTTGTATTTTGCAATTTGTCCTTGTGTGTGATTGTGGCGTCATTGTTCCGTCCTCACCTCACCAAATGGCCACAACGGAAGACCAGCGCTGGCGTTGCCAGCATTACGCCGAGTTGTGACCATTACGTGGCAAATGTGTATGTGCGTACGTGTCCACAGTTTGTATTTTGCCACGAATAAATGTTTTCTTTCTTTCTTTCTTTCTTTCTTTCTTTCTTTCATTGTCAGTTTTATAAAAACATAAACAGGTCACATTAATTGCACTTTGTTCACTGTGTGTATCCTTAAGAGACCGTTTTAAGGAAATTAATATTATGACTGTAGCATCTCTATATATACAGCGTGGAACGGAACGAAGGACTTTCCCGCAAGAGGGGGATTATTGAGCGCTAGTACGTCACATTTTCCAGATAATATTTTTTTTTGACGCGATTTTTTTTTTACCTTTGTATGGAGCGTTGGCCGACTGGAGCGACGAGCTCCATACAAATGTAAAAAAAAAATCGCGTCAAATAAAATAGTTTATCTGGAAAATGTGACGTACTTGTTCTCAATAATCCCCCTCTTGCGGGAAAGTCCATCGTTCCGTTCCACGCAGTATATGAGAATATTATTTATGTAATTAAAAACATCGATTCTTTTACAAAAAAATCGGATATTCATAAGCTCAATACTAGGAACAAAAATAAAATTGCAATTAAAAAGTTTCGTATCCGTAGAGTACAGAGGTCATTTTTGGGTCAATGTATCCATTTCTTCAACAAGTTACCTGACGACGTTTTAACATTACCCCTCCCAGCTCTTAAAAAATATTTAAAAAAGACATTGATGTCAAAAGCTTATTATAGAGTTGAAGACTATATGACTGACAGAAATGCATGGCCCAGACCGGAATCAAAATAGCCCTAATCTGTCGTGTTGTTTGACTTTTGTTTAATTTTAAGGTATTTGACTGGTTCTCCTGCGGAACTACGCTGGTGGTTAAGATTATTTTGTTAAAAATTGCTTACTGTTAAGTTTGTTCCGGCGTTTCCTCTTGACAATGGTCTTATATTTGGAAACGCTAGTAGAGTCAGACCTGTAAAAGAGCCATTGCGGCCCACTTGCAAAATAAATATTTTATCTCTTTTTGTCTCTTATCTCGATTACAAAGAATTACCTGTATATAAAACGGACTTGGTTGTCTGCACATTCTAGCCCACATATTAATACATACTGAAACACTGAAGCTTTTTACAAGCTTTATATTAACTTGACCTGTTCTTATGTAAGTATAGGAGTATAAGTATGTATGTTGTCAAAATTTTCAATAAATTTTTCAGTCACTTGCCGTTATCCGATTGAGCTGAAATTCTGTATATTAACAGTTTGGATGACGATTCATGGTGGCCATGGAAATTCAAACCCCGTCGAGTTTGGGCTCGTTTGAATCGTCTCAATGAGTAGTATTGATGGTAATATACAAAAAAGTACAGTCGGCAATAAAAGTTTGTACCAAAAATGTTTTTTTTTTTGACAGAAACTTATTTATACTCGTATAACTCGTCGGGTTCAATGACTATTTCTTTATAAACCGTTTTATAATTATTCAATACCATTTAAAAGGGACGCAGGCAGCCTAAATTATTCTACTTACTTTCAAGAGGAAACTAGCCAAAATGGTAATTGTCAGGCATTGCTCATAGTTTTATACAGGGCAGTAGAAAAATAGTAGCTCTGCGAGAAGTAGAAATGGCAGATAGACAGACACACTTTCGTATTTATGTATATCGGTAATATTAGTACGGATATCATGGCAAACAATCGTAAAGCCCGCCTGATGGTAAACGGTCACTATAGGCTATGGACGCCTACAACTTGGACGCCTACAGCTGCAGTGGTGACGTCTGGTAAGTCTTGAGTTTTCCCATGGCCACCTTCTGTGTCGAGCACGATGGTATCATAATATAGAATTGTATCCAAACTGTACTTTAAACCGAAAATTTCAGCTCAATCGGTTGAAGGTATCTGCTTCAAAATCGAGTTGCGAGATTCCACCCAAACAAACATCATTTGCAACATCAATAAATGCTTGTGAAGAATGCCTTATTCCAATAAGGTTTACTTTCTTTGAGTCGGAAAGAAGACGGCAGTCGCTTTAGAAAAAAATGTGCTTACGCCAATACTGGAGATTACGCCTTCTTTAACTTGAGTAACAGACGTTTCTGTTCTTTCTTCGCTCTGTGATAACGTATAATAATTAATTCAATAGCTCGAGGCTCAAATCCTAAAATGTACGTCGTTTAAATTGTTCCCAGCACTGAATTTAATCATTGTTACTCCACAACTTTTTGGTAAAGTCCGGTTATCAGGGCTCGAAATTATCATGATACTACTTGATAATTATCGCGATAATTTTAGTGATCTTGAATATTGATTTATAAGTTTAGATGAGCGTTTCTCAAAAAAAATGCCACTATTATTAATTGTACTTCTACAAATTTTATGTTAACTATTTCCACTCAGAATCAGGAGCTCTTTCGACCCTGGTAGGACAAAAAACTGTCCCATACATATTTTTCCTATTGTGTTACCATTTACCTTATACTTTGTATAGTGGTAACACAATAGGAAAGTTCAAAAATGTATGGACATTTTGGGACACTTTTTTTCTCCTATTGGGATGGAAAGACATCGTGATTTTGAGTAGAAATAACAAAAAAGTTGCAGAAAATCTCCGAAAAAATGTAGTGGCATTTTTTTTAAGAAACGCTCAGCTGTCTTCTAGTAGTACTTTAAGCGGCGGCGGGCGCGACGAGAAATCATTATAATAATGATTGCCATCTTAGTGTCAAGAATGGGGCCAGTGACGAGCACTGGGACGTTTACACAGGTCATTATAGTGGTCCATTGTTCCTTCTTCAAGTCACAAAATGTACTGACATTGCTTTATACAAAGACTAGCCAAATGTGATGTGATGTATTGTTATTTTGTCCCGCTGGCCAAGCGACAATATGACAGAGTTTCTTACAAAATATGATACAAAATGGACTTCAACCAACTTTAGAAGATGACCTATAAAAGTAAGGGTGGCATATGCCAAGAAAACTCAAATTTAGTGCATTTAAATCCATTAAAATTGGACGACCGCTTTAGCCTAGTTGGTAGTGACCCTGCCGAAGCAAGAGGTCCTGGATTCGAATCCCGGTAAGGGCATTTATTTGTGTGATGAGCACGAATTTCTGTTCCTGAGTCATGGATGTTTTCTATGTATTTAAGTATTTATTTATCTATATAATTATGTTTATCGTCGTCTAGTACCCATAGCACAAGCTTTGCTTAGTTTGGGACTAGGTCGATTTGTGTGAGATGGCCTGCATTTTTGAAGTGAAAACTCCTTTAGCGGCGCTGTGCACTTTTTGTGATGGGGAAAAATTGTTAAACTCGCCACAGATTTTCGATTCGTAAGATTCGATAGGTCACGTGCGGTCACGTGACCTATCGAATCTAGATGCGTAAGGTGAGATTCGAGACAGGCCGACCGAAGACGGACGGTGCTTGGGGGCGGGGGAGGGGGTAGGCGGGAGTTTTTTCGTATTTTTTTGTACTGATAATTAAAGCAATTCGTGCAAAATTATTCCCTAACCATTCCAAAATATCAAAAATGCACAGCGTTAATATTCAAGTTTTCACTTCTGCCGGCACTCCCGGAGTGCAACCCGGTCTTTTTTTTGCAGGAGACGTAACAATGGCAACAAGCGGCAGAATAAATATTTTTATTTACCCACTCACATACACACGAACATTCATAATCAATAACCGTACATTTTTTACTCGTAGTCCCGGCTAGTATACGCCCTTATCTCCTACGACGCATTTCTTTTCTTATTTCTGAACCGTAACTAGTGTTGCACCGAACTGTAAACTTCGTCTAGCACTATCCGTCTCTCTCTTATTAGAACACTTAAAAAGAGAGGTGTAGTGCGAGAAAAATCGAGAGTATCTCGCGGCCGTCTCATGATAGACGTGCAGTGACATCATGCTGTGTTGAGAGAAACCATGTTTTCAACATATTACAACCCCCTATAACTCGGCAACCTCTCATCTCAACCGATTTGGCTCATTTTCAAACCTAACAAATATTTTAGTCCCATAGATTCGTCTACTAAACACTAAGTTCCGACTAACGATACTCGAGTTATCGTCGAACAAACATTTATACATACACTAGCGACCCACCCCGGCATCGCCTGGGTACTATATATATGATATAAACCTTCATCTTGAATCACTATCTATTAAAAATCGCATCAAAATCCGTTGCCTAGTTTTAAAGATCTAAGCATACATAGGGACAGACAGCGGGAAGCGACTTTGTTTTATACTATGTAGTGAAACATACAATCACCGGATTAGTCCAATATGCTTGGGAAACTTGGCTCGCTTTTTCAATAACACGTACCTAAATCATATTGCTGTTCGATTGAAGCTTCTTTGCTATTAAACTACCCAGCAATGCTAATGACTTAAACGCTTCCAATGATTGCTTATTACTTACATAATTACAGGCCTTTTCGCCGATAAAAAAAAAACAATTATTTATATTGCTTACCATTATTAGAGCATACCGCACGTTAGGATTAAGTAATGATAAATACCTCTTACACTCGCGTGGTCGTAGGGAGCGGGCTGAGTGGGGGCGTGAGCGAGATGTCGAGTGATCTCGTGCTATTCTAACTCTGCCCATTCATGTTACAGCTCAGTCAGATATTATTTGACTTAAGAGTCCGCAGTAAGCTCGATTCTCCATACAAACGTAGTTACGCTCTCATTTTAAAACTACGTGTTGGATTATAACGAAACTTTGCATATGCAATTACATGAGGTATATCTATGTCTCTAATTAGTTTATATAGCTTCAGACACCATAGTAAAAAAATACAGCGAATTTAAGTTTTTCGTACTAAATTTATTTTGGCTGTATTTCATTTGTTTTATTAACTGGAACCATATAAACTAATTACAGACATAGATATACCTCATGTCAATGGATATGCAAAGTTTCGTCACAATCCAACCCATATTTTTAAATGAGAGCGTAACTACGTTTGTATGGGAAGGTGAAATTCGGCCGAGCTTACTGCGGACTCTTAATTCAAACACCTAGAGCTTTCTTGTTCTTGCGTAGGTAGTACGGTAGCTGCCTATTTACCAATTTTGTGATCTAAAATCGTCGAACAATTCAAGTAAAGTTTATAATGTGATTGACTAATGTTATTATTCGTCATCTGCCGCAGACGGGAATTCGCGGCCATTATGTCTTACGTATTCCCGGAAGTCTGGGAAAGGAGGGGTTTAGAAATAGGTTTCGTCTAAATATTGAATAATGGCCAAATGGTGAGAAAAGAACGCTAAATTATAATTTCTTTCACTTTCAAGTTCATACAGGTTTCTGGAAGATATCGCTATCCAGTTATAAGACTGAACGTTTTTTAGCATGGTCACGGTTTCCCTTTGACAAGAAATGTTACCTAATACTTCCAAATTTCTTGACATCACCCCTGACCTTATACATTAGTCAATTTATAACACTCCATTAAACCATATTAATCGTGTCATGTCATGACGTGACTGTCATGTCAATAAGCCACATTAACAGAATGAATTAACATTTAGTGAGATCAAAACATTAAGTGAGCTTAAATTACTAATGAGACCTTCAGACCATCTTAAATTGACTATGATAAAGCGCACTGCACCTGCTAAAACGCTTACACCAACCCTCTCGCTACCTCCAATCACAGCGCACACACCCCAGCAAGATCACTTACACAAAACACAATATATTACCGGCCGCTAATGTCCGTTTAACTGGACCAAGTACATCCCTAATTATCTTTGGGCGATCACCATTTTTATTAGTAATGGACTGGCTGTTCTCACGGGGTGTGGTGAGATTTTAGATGGTTTTAAGTTCCTATCTGCACTGGGTCAGCGTGGGGTCTACTTCCCGTTCCCTCTAGTTCATAAGAGGAGGCCTGTGCCCAGCAGTGGGACCTATATAGGCTGAAGATGATGATGAAGTTCCTATAAAGTTCTCTAGTAATAGTTCTTCACCGTGAGATGTCTGGTTAGAAAAGAACCAATAAAAAAAAGAGCTTGTTTCGTTCTCTGAATTATGCAGCTGCGTCTGCCTGGGCAGACCCGCGACATTAAATAGCCTATTGGTTAAAGCGATGACGCGTAGTTTCAGTGTCCGAGAGGCAACCGGATGGCTCGCGGTATTTGAGCTCCCGAAGCGTTGTGGAACCGCCCTGTGTAACCCGAACTGAGCCAACTTGGACTGGGGCGGAAATTGGAGGGCAAATGAAAAAAAAATGTCGCCAGGAATACCTGGCGACAATCGAATACGATTGAAACTGCATTTCATATATAACAAGTTTCTGTTAAAAATTTCATTTTTGGTACAAGCTTTTATTGCCGACTGTACTTTTCTTTTCTTTCTAATACCATCATTGAGACGACTGTAACGAGCTCAAACTCAACGGGGTTACGTCGGTTAAGTACTGAATTCCCATGGCCACCTTCTGTCTCCATCATCAGATCAGCTCCATGGTAACATTATATTGAATTGTCATCCAAACTATACTTATACCCAAAATTTCAGCTCAATCGGTCACCGGGAAGTGGGTCAAATTTAACTTGCAAGATTTGATTACAGACAGACAGACAGACAGACAGACAACGGCACAGGTGAAACTAAATAAAAGCTTGTAAAAAGCGTAGACTTTCAGGCAACCGCTTTTACAATCGGCTGCCTCGCGATAAAAAAATATTTTTAATATATTTTTTCTAATTCCGACCCAGCCCAAGTTGGCTCAGTTCGGGTTGCACAGGGCGGTTCCTCAACACTTCGGGAGCTCAAATACCGCGAGACATCCGGTTGCCTCTTGGACACTGCAACTACGCGTCATTGCTCTGAATACATCTATATCTATCCTATACTTAGAACCATTCTTTATACTGGTGAAACTAAGAAAGCTGTCAACAACATATGTAACGTGTGTAACGAGGGAAACAGTGTGACAACGTCACAGTGTTTTCCTCATTATTGAAAGAGCGAGCGGTGCGAACGAAGTTCTCTCTCTCAGCTTGTGCCAAAATTCCTTCTTATGTCCAGCTGTCTGGCTGTTCTCCACTACAGATTGCAATTCTCAACAGATTCTTGTAACACTTTGTGAGCAGCGTCGTTTATTACAGTCTCTTTTTCAATCCGGTTTTTGAAAATTAAAAAAACATTTTAACGAATCACAGAGCACTAGTAATGTTAGTGAAGTTAAGTAGTGTGGTAGAAATATATACATCGTTGGTCATGACCTAACTGTGATAATAATCTCGGATTCATAATTAGGCGAACTAATTTGATAGCTGAAAATGATTTTAGACATGGAAAAAAAATGTGATGTAAGGGCGGTTACCTTCTTCTTAAGGAAACAACGTCGAATTGGCAAGAAAAAGTGTATTTAAAACTCATAAGCAGGCCACTGACGAGCCTTCTAAGCGGATGCCGTTATAATGGATTTATCCAAATGGACGGCATCCAATTATTTAGTACACTGACGATCGATCCATTTCGTACGTCCATAGGTGCTCCAGCTTCACTCGCTTGTGTGTGCTTTATCGGTACCGTGTGCAAATGGATTTGTTAACATTGGGAACTGTGGTAGCCATTTATGTGAAAATGCTAAAAAAACCTAAAAAGACATGGACGAAGAAATGGTTAAGAAAAGGCAATTGTTTAGCGCGGCATTTCTTTTATCTTCGTTGTGGTAGTCGTCATTTGTGACTTGCCATAAACATGGATGATTCCGATACTCCTCTATTACCGACAAAACAAAGTCTCGGCCTGACATTTTTACTAAGAATTAGTTGTCGTGTCGTTACTTGGTGGCAGCGCCATGCAGGCTAAATAAAAATGGACGTAGTTTTGCAAATTCACGGAGCGTTTGGAGTGCGTCCAGATGGCGTGGCGCACGTTTGGTACACGTTTCTAGCATTGACAGTCACTCCAAAGCCGCCACGCCGACACGTCCAAATGGAGTGGCGTGCTGGATTTCAGTCCAAATGGAAATCCACGATCAGGATGCCGTTTAAAATATATTATACGTTTTTGACATTCACGGACCGATTTTGGAATGCAGCCACGCTATTTTGACTGTTGGAAGGCTCGTCAGTGGCCACCTTTACAATCACTAATTTACTTTAAATAGAACTGTCCCACAATAGGCGTTTCGTTCGAGACACCGTACTGCGTTCCAGGTGGTTTCCTATAGCAAGGATTCCAATGGACGGTGTTCAATAGCTTGAATGCAGCTGACCAGGTACAAACTTGCGCCTAACAATAGGTCCCGAATGATATTTTACACATCGAGCCTAAGGAAGAATCCTTAGACGTAGAAACGTCGACATTCCGTTAGCGCGTTCTATCTTGATGCCAGCGCCATCTCTCGGTGCATTGGTGCACTACAGTGATAGGTTTGTGTCGATATAAACTTGTACCTATGTAA